>JAFIRS010000076.1:0-1367620 GCA_018342105.1 Gonioctena quinquepunctata | reverse complement strand
TTTGAAAATAGTTTGGGTAACGATTTGATGCATTTGGTTCAATAAACCAGTTTGTGAAAATGATTCCAGAATCGTCGAACATTATTGTTGTGTGAAGAGAATTCATTTGTTTTCTATTCTGAACTTCAATTTTTCTGGAATTTCATCAACTTTGTCAGTTGGAATACATGTTAAACAACCTGGTTCGAATGTAAGTGGGCTCATGATATTTTTCTTCAACATGATTGCTACTGTTGAAGCAATTGAGGACCCATTGCAATTCGAATTTTTTGAAGTAATATTTATTTCCATATTGAGAGTACATTGAGTTTAAAGAAAGTTCTTTCTAAGATTAGTGTTGTGTGACTTCAGATTTCATGCCATTCATCTCCAATTATATTTATCACTAATTTCGTATCTATATTTATTTATAAAGGAAACTATGTCCAGAGAGATGATTATATGATTTTGTGGAAAGGTTATATCCCATGTATTAATGATTAGAGGAAAGTGACCAAATATGGAATAGTATCCATAATATGGAATACCCCCATTTTTCTCAAATGCAAACTCACACACGCAATGAACAGTGATTTTCTGTCTCTTTCTACTCCCATTTACGTGTACAAGTTGTAGCATGTCAGTCGAGTCAGCCCTTTCGTCGTAGTGACAGTGTTTTGTTTTATCGCTGGCGCATAACTTTCTAAGGTAGTAAAAATAATTATATTTCGTACAGAAAGTGCACACAGTATTGTTTTATAACTTTTAGAGACCCTTTAGATGTTCTTTAGTATGTTTTAGCGGTATTAGATAGTATTACTTTCTGAAATATAAATATGTGAATATCAGTTTGAAATAGTTGGAAAATCCAAATATGGACGGATCACAGTGTCCAATTATGGACTATTCCATAGTGGACACTGTATATCAGCTGACTTAATGACTTTGTTAATTATATTTTTTTTCGGGTTTTATCAGAATGGCGGGCGTCAATTGGAAAACGAAGCGAAAAGAATGGAATTCAGAGCATATGGCAGAAGCTATAAAATTAGTACGGAAAAAAAGTGGGTTATTTGAAAGCTGCAAAACACTTCGATGTGCCAAGATCTACCTTGTTTTGTTTATGTCAGAAAAACGAATTTTCTCCAGAAGAAGCCGCAGCTACTACACTCGGAAGGAAAACTGTCTTAGGGACAAGCCTTAAAAATCTTTTCGTAGACTACATTTTGACGATGGAGAGCAAATTTCATGGCTTGACGAGAAATGATGTTCGAAGAATGGCGTACATGTTAGCAAGTCGTAATCAGTTGAAAAATCCATTTGGTGCGACTGGCATGCCTGGAAAAATATGGCTTAAATTATTTCTGAAACGCCATAAGGACAAGCTATCAGTGAGAAGACCAACTGGCACGTCTTTTGCTAGAGCCTTTGGATTTAGCAAAGAAAAAGTACTCATTCTTTGATCTCCTCGAAGACGTCTATGCTCAAGGAAACTATGGTCCAAGTCGCATATACAACGTGGATGAATCAGGGCTTACCGTAGTACATAGCAAGATACCCCAAGTGATTGGACATAAACGAAAACGGCAGATAGCTTCTCTTACCTCAGCGGAAAGGGGTTCATTAATGACGATTGTTGTTGCCATGAACGCCACTGGTCATTTTGTACCTCCCTTTATTATATTCCCGCGCAAGAATATGAGTGATCAGCTAATGAAAGGTAGTCCCCCAGGTGCTGTTGGCATTGCGCATTCATCAGGATGGATACAAATGAACATATTCACTGACTGGTTCAAACATTTCATCAAACATACAAACCCTACTCCGGAATCGAAAGTATTATTGATCTTAGATGGCCATTTTTCTCACACTCGTAACATCGATGTGATAGAGCTTGCTAGGCAAAATAACGTAGAAATTGTCTCCTTACCTCCCCACACAACTCACAAGCTCCATCCACTGGACAAAACATTTATGGGACCACTAAAACCTATTACAGTGAAGAAAACGCATGTGGATTAGAGACAATAATCGACCACTAAGCCCTTATGATGTTGTCAAGCTGTTTGTCAGAGCTTATTTGAAAGTGCCAACTGGTGAGATTTCAGCAAATGGCTTTCGTGTAACTGGCTTATGGCCATTGAATAAAAATATTTTCACTGCGGTCGACTATCTTGCTGCGCAACAAGATGCAGTTAAAGATGGTTGCACAGTCAACGTTACATCAATTACATCAGTACCATCGATGGCCAGTTTAAGAACACCTGATAATTGTATGCCTTTAACTGAAGCTGTCAAACCCAGACAAGATACAAATATTGAACCTGTACCCTCAACTTCCGGACTATCTCGCAGTGATTTAGGATTAGTGTCTCCGTATGACATCAGTTCCGTACCAAACAAGAAAGGAAACCTTCTAATAGAGGAAGAAAAGCATCTGTTGCAGCAGTCATCACGTCGTCACCGTATAAGATTGACCTTATAGACAAAAAACAGGAAAAGAAGAAAAAGAAAATAAATTAGCAAAAAAAGAATAAAAACAGAATGAGTAGAAATCAAAGGAAAAAACCGAAAGAAAAGACTAAGCCAATGTCTGATTCAGATGATGAGGAGGTGATGCTGTTTGATACAGACAGCGAACCCGATGCCTTGATAGGATGTACAGCTCCAGACTCTGAAGATTCGGAGTGTATTTTCTGTGGTTTGCTGTTTTCGAATGACACTCATGGGGAAACATGGATCAAGTGCCTCATGTGTGGGCTCTGGGCACATAATGATTGCGCTGGGCCAGAGTTTGATACCTGGATTTGCGATTTTTGTGAATAATTTGTGTTCATTTCTTTATTATACCAAAGTTTTCAAAGAGTCTCTTATAAGTTAAGGTTAATTTTTCATAGTGATTATAGTATTCCATATTTGGGGTACCTATTCCATATATTATCGTTATTTAGTTTTTGAAAATTTTTCTTACCCCAAACTGAACAAAATAATCTAAAATTGTTACAAACTTAAGTGCAAATATATGATTGATAATAATTACCACAAAAAGTATTTTATTTATGAAATTTGTGAAAGTTATGCCTGAAAATCAAAACGGTATTCCATATTTGGTCACTTTCCTCTACCAGAAGTTTCCAGAATCATCTCCATATTTTGACTTGACTAATGTGACTTCCCCGTAGTTCAGCAAGTCCTGTTGATTCCTTATAATCTTTGTTTGACTATAAATTGAGTACCAAACAATCGGTGCTAACAAACCGCGCATAAATCAAGCGAAATCAGCTTACACGAAATCCTATATATCTGAAACCAGCACCTGCGATTTGGCGTAAAATAAAAAGATTCCAATGTAATAAATGATGCAGGTAAAAAATCCCACAATTGATAGTCGGAGGGGATTAAGAGGAGTCGCGCTTTCGGACTGATCAGGGACATAAATTATGGGACTAGCTTAATCCCGATATGATCCTGAACTATAGCTAACTGCTACCTGTGTTTAGCGAGCTGACGCTCTACATGGATTGGTGATTTATTATAATTTGGATTCTTTGTCGAGCAATATTCTGTTCGATTTCTAGTCTACAGGGGATTTAGAGGACTATCCCAATGTTTTTGTATTATAATTTTTGTTACATACGTGCCATAGAGACATTGGAAATTAGTATTTGCATAAAGCTCACCATTAGCAAGACGAAGAGCAGAAATATTCATATACACACGTCATTTATATTCTAGTACAATTTAATATAAAGAAAAAACTTTTTAACACAAAATTGAAGCGAGGAAAAAAGAAACTGTCCCTCTCAAAATCGATAACAATTTTTGAAATTTTTAATATAGCACCATTATGTTTACAAATATTTATTATTGATTTAAATAAGTTTTTATACGTATGTGAGCGTTTATTAGGTAACAATGAAAAAATTAATGGAATGTAATGCCCATTACAATAATCGTGTGAAGTAAAAACTGATGAAAAAATTGGGCACACTAATTAAAGGTACCATCTAAATCAATTTGTGTGACTTTTTCCATAACCTGAATATTTGATTTACACGAAAATATTACTATTTGTTCACTTCTGTTATTATACATTAAACATCGCTGACCTCTAGAGGTTTGTATATTTGCCTCGTCAAGGAAGTTAAAAGCTTCCTCGATGTTTTTTGGTGAACTTTGCTGAATTTTTCTACGAGCGTTATAGATCTTTCTTCTGACGCAAGCAATATTAGACCAGGGTCGATAATTTTTGAAACAAAAAAAAAATAGTAGGATGAAACCCATTGGAGGAGGAAGAGAATATGACAAAAATGAAAGAAAAAATAATTTACGGGCAATCTGAGGTCGGGAAGTGGAAAGGGGTTAGTTTTTAAGGGTAAAAAACGGTTTATTCCAATTTCCGACAAAACTGCAAGTCCTATGGAAAAAAATTGAATGAAAAAGTTGTAGGTAATAGAAAGATCTAAAACTTTTGTTTCCACATTTTTTTCACATAACCTCAAAATTTATGTAAAAAATTCAAATAACCAAGATTTTGGTTTTTTGATTTTATTTTTTATTTTTATTCAAAATATTTATTTTTTCCCCCTTATTTTGACTTAATATCAAAAAAGCACCCTAATTTTCAATCGAAAATTCTCCAGTCAAAATATCAGCTTTTTTTAAAGGTCGGTGGGCTTTTTGTTCGTTGAAATTCCTACTTTCTGATGGTATAAAAAAATACACATTACTATGGTAAATGTTCTCAGAAAATGCAAAGCAATAACAGGTAGTAAGGCCCAGACCCTCCTACCCCCTCCACCACTTCTCTACGAAATACCTTTTGATGGGCTAAAATTTTCCGTAGGTCACTCAGGTATATAAGTTATTGTAACGTAAATAAACTTAACTTGGTTCTACTAATTTATTTCACACTTAATCTACAATTCAATTTATATTACTACTCCACTGTATAGCTCGATCGTATGGGCTCGTTCAGACTGTGCGTGCCATCTTGAGGGCTACCTATTTATCTCCGTCACAGAATTCCCGATCTTTCGAATTCCGGCAGTTGGCGACGGCATGTTCCAATTGTTTCCAATATTGACCGTTGTTTTCCGCGGAAGAGCGACTGGATGGTTCTCGAATATCTCCGGGGATGATCTCATCGCTGTCGATGGCAACGCGTTAGGCGACAGGTCCGGCCTAGGTTCGTTACATTGCCCCCTTCTTAAAGACATTTCGTCCCGAAATTTCATCCTTGGAGTGTGACGATATCTGCATGACTCCCCATATCTGCACCGTGAAGTTCGATGGAAGTAACACTCCACGGTCTTCATGATCGGTCGTGGAAGAGGGTTACAGCAAACCAAAATCTTGACGCCGCTGGATCTGAATATCGCCTCCAGCATACTTCTTATGACTCTCCAGTCCAATCCATCAATACCACAGGATAATTTTGGAATTGCTAGATCCACCAGATTCTGGTCCACCATAGTATCTCTTAGTTTGGTGAGACTCTTCCAGACATCTTCATAGGACGGTTTATCTTGGGAATGCCTCTTGGTAAGTTTTACCACACTTTCGGTCCGCAGTGTTTGGAGTTGACCAAATTTCTTGGAGAACACTACGGCGATGCCCCTGGACATTCGAAGATCTTCTGCCACACAGTGCGCTAGTGCGTAGTCAGCAGGCACCTCGAAAAGGTCTCGTGACTCCTCTCTAGTAACCCCATGTAGAACTTTCTGCCCGTTTGAATACAAGGACATAAACTTCTCGAACGTCATATCATCCTCCGGTGGCTTGAGGGGGCGAACTTGGTCATGGTTTCCAGCGTAAGAGGCCAACCTGTTGAAATGGACGACCCTTGGTTTCCCTCGAGGTGGCTTATGGATTCGGTACACAAGGTCGTTTATCCTTTTCACGATTTTATACGGGCCTTCCCACGAGTTCCGCAACTTTGGTGATAGTCCACGACGACGTTTGGGGTTGTACAGCCAAACCAGGTCATCAACCTTAAATCCTCCAGTGTCGGCTTTGATGTCATAGGTCTTCTTCATTTTATCGCTGGCACTCTGGATGTTCAACCGGACTCGTTCGTGGATGTCGTCCATTCTCTGCCGAAGTTTGCTGACGTAGTCCTCTCCCGCAGTGTCTTGTCCTGGCGGTATCCCAAACTTCAGGTCACATTCGGCCCTTATAATACTAGCGGGTTTGACCGGTTGACTCGTGTACTGCGGATCGATAGGCCATCAGGAACAAATGAGGATACTGGTCCCAGTCTCTTTGATGGTCAGAGACAACCTTGGACAAGTGGCGGTTGATCGTCCTGTTCATCCGTTCCACCATTCCATCGGACTGCGGATGTAGGGCCGTGGTTCTTGTCTTGCGGATGTTCAGCAGTAGACATATTTCTTGGAAAAGGTTGGATTCGAAATTTCTGCCTTGATCCGAGTGCAGCTCCATTGGAATACCGAATCGACATATCCACTCTTTCACCAAGACGTCGGCGACGGTGATGGCTTCCTGGTTGGGCAGGGCATAGGCTTCCGCCCACTTACTGAAGTAGTCCATTGCCACAAGGATGTATTTATTCCCGTGGTCGGATACGGGAAACGGGCCGGCGATGTCAATGGCGATTCTCTCGAACGGGCTGCCTACGTTGTACTGACGCATCGGGGCCTTGGGTCGTATTCGAGGTCCATTGCTAGCAGCGCATACAGCGCACTTTCTGCACCAGTCCTGGACGTCAGCTTGACAATTGGTCCAGTAAAACCGTTGCCTCACTTTCTGCAGGGTCTTCGTCACTCCCAGATGTCCTCCAGCGACCCCATCTTGGATTTCCCGCAGCACTTCCTCTCTTCTGTTCCTGGGAACAATTATTTGGCGTCTGTCTTCCCCACCAATATCGGCCTCCAGCACACGTTTCAGGATCCCATTGTCCAGAATAAGAGAGTTCCATTGTGCCCAATAGGACTTAACAGCCGGCGAGTAACCTGCGACTTCCTGCCATGATGGTCTTCGATTGCCCTTCTTCCAGCTGACAACTAAGCCAAGGTCGGGGTCTTTCTCTTGGTCTTTCTGGATCTTGCTGTCATTCCAGTTGTCATCCATTGCTGCGGTTCTACAAAGTGTTGCTTCTTTCTCTTCTGCTCGTCGGCAATGTGAGCAATCATCTGGACATGGTCTTCGCGACAAGGCATCTGCATTCTTATGGCTAGTTCCGGCTCGATGTTCGATCTCGAAATCGAATTCTTGGAGTCTCTCGATCCAACGTGCTACTTGACCCTCAGGATTTTTGAACTGTAAGAGCCATTTGAGAGCTGCATGGTCAGTTCTCAACAGGAATCTTCTTCCATACACGTACTTGTAGAAGTGCTCCACTCCCTTTACAACAGCTAACAGCTCTCGCCTGGTGACACAGTAATTGCGCTCTGGTTTGCTAAGCGTCTTGCTGAAATAACCAATGACCTTCTCCTGTCCCTCCTGGATCTGAGATAGGACAGCTCCAAGTCCCACGTTGCTGGCGTCCGTATCCAAAATGAATTTCCCTTTGGGTAGAAGATAGCTCAGTACAGGTGCGTTGATCAAAGCTCCTTTCAGCTTCCTGAATGAGTCTTGACATTCTTCGGACCACTGGAACTTTGTTTGGCCCTCCGTGAGCCTGGTCAGTGGTTTAGCGATGTTGGCGAATCCCAGCACATATCGGCGATAGTATGTGCATAAACCAAGGAAACTTCGAAGTTGGTGAATGTCCTTTGGGATGGGCCAATCCTTAACAGCTTTGATCTTCTGGTCATCCACTGCTACTCCTTTCCCAGAGACAACGTGGCCGAGGTATCGTACTTCTTTTTGGAACAGATGGCATTTCTTAGGGCTCAGCTTCAATCCGGAGTTCCTCAGTCGCAGGAATACTTCCTCCAAGTTTTTCACGTGGTCCTCGAACGATCTGCCGACCACAATTATGTCGTCGAGATACACTAGACACGTGTTCCATGAGAGTCCCTTCAGTACTGTTTCCATCAATCTTTCGAATGTGGCGGGAGCATTACACAGCCCGAATGGCATAACGGTGAACTGCCACAATCCTGAGCCGATGGTAAAAGCAGTCTTTTCTCGATCTTCCTGAGCCAGTTCTACTTGCCAGTATCCACTCTTCAGATCAAGGGTCGAGAAAATCGTGGAACCAGCCAACGTGTCTAGGGTGTCATCTATTCTCGGGAGAGGGTAACTGTCCTTCTTCGTGACATTATTAAGTTGGCGATAGTCTACACAAAAGCGTGTCGATCCATCCTTTTTCTTCACCAGTACGACTGGAGAGGACCAGGGACTGTCAGATGGTTCGATAACTCCTTTTTTTCCCATATCGCTGACTATTTTGTCAGCCTCTTCCTTCTTGGCAAGAGGAAGTCTTCTTGCTGATTGCCGGATCGGTCGGGCACCCCAGTATCAATCTTGTGCTGGACCACATTAGTGTCGACCCCTTTGTCCTTGTCCGGTATCGAAGATGTCTTGGTACTTTTGGACTAAATCTCTTAGTTTGGGCTGTTGAGCTGGTTTTATGTCTTTGGAAGAGATGGCAACTAATTTTTCTAGTTCTGTGGACAAGTTGTTGGGTTGGCTAATCGTACCTCGTACGCCCCGGATCACAGATGAAACTGACGAGCAGTGCCCTAAAATTGTTCCTTTCTTTAAGGTCACTGGAAAGTAATTGACATTCATGACCCTTACCGGTACAAATTTTTCAGCACGTAACAGGGTTTTCCCTAGGGCAATCCCTCGTCCAATTTTCTCATCATGAAGTTTGGGCTCGAACATCATCACGTCTCCACTGCTCGCACTCCCGTCCAGGCGAGCCTCCAGGATGGTTTCAGCCCTCTCAGGTACTCTTACATCTTCAGCCAACAGCACACGGATCAACTCTTCACTTCTCCCATGAAGTACCAGCTCTTCTCCGTTGACACGTAGGACGCCGTCTTTGAAATCCAATTCAAACCCTCTGGAATTCATGATGTCCATTCCGATGATTGCATCGTCTTCGATGTCCGCTACAAGTGCCTGATGTTTCACTTTAGTGCTGCCCAAAATTATTTCAATCGGTCGCTCGCCATATACAGTTGTTGGCTCACCTGTTGCTGTGCGTAGCTTGCAAGTTGTCGGTTCAATTCGTTCCGGTGTTCTGGCAAAGGAAGGTCCGAGAATTGTCCTAGTCGCACCTGTATCTAGCAGCATGGTGCAAGGCTCGTTATTGATGAGACCGTCTACGAAAACACCTCTGTTCTGTCGTTTCAGGATAGCGACATATGCGTTGTTAACCGGGGCTTGCTGGACACAGGCCGACGATTGCCCTTCTCGTCGACCTTCTTTAGTTTTCCTGCATCGGAGTCGTGTTTTCGAATGTTGGACATTTGCTACGCACATGTCCAATTTTGCCACAATTCCAGCATCTTATCTGTCTTTTCTCAGGCAAAACTTCCTTCATCACTTTTCTTATGGCAGCTTCCAAGTCAGCATGCTCCTGTGAGTCTTCTTCAATACTTCGAACTTTACTTTGGTTTTTGCAGGATTGCTTTGCTGCCTCAAATTCCAAAGCGCGTGCCAGTGCGTCTACGAGATGTGTTGGACGAGCTAGTGTCAACGCTTGTCTGGTTTCTTGGTCACGGAGTCCATCCAAGAATGCCTGAACCGCTAATCGCTCCATTACATTTTCCGGTGTGGCTGGATATGCGAGACGAACCAAGCGTGCAATGTCAGCTTCGAATTCTTGTAAGGATTCGCCCGATTTCTGGCAGCGATTTTTCAGTTGGGAGTGGTATACGTGTTCCAAATGGGCGTGGCCATATGTAATTCTAGATGTTTAATCAGCTGATCATAGTCCTCCTGTTCTTGGGCGGTGAGAGTTTGTAGAATATTTGTCGCTTCTCCACGTAATGCAAGTGTCAGTGCTACAGCTCTTTCCCCTGCATTCCATCCGTTTGCTTTGGCCGCTGCTTCAAACTGCCGGCGGTAATTTGCCGTCGAACTGAGGCGGCTTCATGGAAAGCTTCCCTATTTCTGAATTGATCTTGACATCTTTTATTCCCTCTTGAACTTTATCCAAGTTCAAACTCAAGTCCAGCATTGCATTTTCGTTAACCATCTCTGTGGAGGGCGCACTATTAATTCGTTTTTCTAGCTTACTGATTGTTTCCTTTATTTTGTCCATCTCTGTCTCAACGGTTCCCATTCTTTCTTCTAGAAAATTAGCCACACCACACAATTTTTTTTTTAGACCTTCTGTGTTTTCCAGGAACTTCTCTTCCAGGCTTCTTTAATTTTCTAGAAGCTTCTCTTCCAGATTTCTAGCATTTTCTTCCAGGCTTCTTGAATTTTCTAGAAGCTTCTCTTCCAGATTTCTAGAATTTTCTTGAAGCTTCTCTTCCAGATTTCTAGCATTTTCTTCGAGTTTATTCATTACCAAACTTAAATCACCTCCGGGAACTTCGAATAAAAATGTTTCGGGGTCCTCACCTTCTTGTATAAGTCCTTCTGCAAGTCTTTCCTGGAGTACTTGCTTTTTACCCGTTGTTTCCAGTTCCCTTTCCTCCAATTCCTGTTTCAATTCCGCTACCTTCAAGTCCGCAAGGCGCACTTTTCTTGAACACATTTTGTCTTTGACGAGGTATCAGTCTGTTTCATACGAAAAAGTTTATCAGTTTGTTAAAAATTCACTTCGCGAATTCTTTTCCACGGGCCACCAGTCTATTGTCTGTTTCACGCGAAGAGTGTATCAGTTTATATGCCCAGGCACAATTGTCCACTTCGCGAAAACCGGGCCACTGTCTATTTTCTGTTTCACGCGAACAGTGTATCAGTTTATATTCCCACGCACAATTGCCCACTTCGCGAAAACCGGGCCACTGTCTATTTTGGGCGTACAAAAAGGTCTATCAATTTATTTTTCTGACTATCCACTCCACGATCACTTGTTTATTTTCAAAATCTCACTTCCGACACCAATTGTAACGTAAATAAACTTAACTTGGTTCTACTAATTTATTTCACACTTAATCTACAATTTAATTTATATTACTACTCCACTGTATAGCTCGATCGTATGGGCTCGTTCAGACTGTGCGTGCTATCTTGAGGGCTACCTATTTATCTCCGTCACAGAATTCCCGATCTTTCGAATTCCGGCAGTTGGCGACGGCATGTTCCAATTGTTTCCAATATTGACCGTTGTTTTCCGCGGAAGAGCGACTGGATGGTTCTCGAATATCTCCGGGGATGATCTCATCGCTGTCGATGGCAACGCGTTAGGCGACAGGTCCGGCCTAGGTTCGTTACATTATCTTGAAATAGCAATAAATAGGCATCTACGCGTGTAATTTAAAGATTCTACAACTTTCTCAAAATATTGTAGATGTCTTATTAAATATTAACTTTACGTTTCTTTGCATTTTTTGAGACCATTTACCATAGTAATGTATATTTTTTTTCCTACCATCAGGAAGTAGAAATTTCAACGAACAAAAAGCCCACCAAGCTTCTTAAAAAAGCTGATATTTTGACGGGAGAATTTTTGATTGAAAATTAGGGTGCTTTTTCGATATTAAGTCGAAATAAGGTGAAAAAATAAATATTTTAAATCAAAAAAATCACAGTGTGTTTGGGACATGAGAAGGTAAGTTTCCACCAAATTTCGTGGAAAACATTTTTTTTCGGGAAAGATAAAAATAAAAAACCCAAACTTGGTTATTTCAGTTTGAGGTTATGTGAAAAAAGTGTGTATATAAAGTTGTAGAACTTTTTATTATCTACAACTTTGCCATTCAACTTTTTTCCATAGGATTCGTAGTTTTGCCGGAAATCGAGATAAACAGTTTTTTACCCTTAAAAACTCACCCCCTTCCACTTCCCGACCTCAGATCGCCCGTAAATTATTTTTCCCCTCATTTTTGTTATATTGTCTTTCTTTTCCGATGGGTTCCATCCTACTATTATTCTTCTTTACTTTTTACCATTTTCAAAGGCTTTAGCCCTGGTCTATATCATTTGTATAGTAAATGTTGATGGCAGATTTTCCTGTAATATTCTGCGAATGACCTTCGCAGGTTTTTCGGACAGGTCCTCCACAGCTTTTCGTTTGCAGGCAGAATGAACAATTTAGCGATTTAAGTCCTGCACAACTGCATCATGAGAATGTTCTTGTATGTGTTTTGTAATGGTTAAACTTCCAACACATTCGCCCAAAGTAAGAACTCTTTCTGTTTGTACAAGTCCATCGCTTCTCACCACTTTTCAGGATCATTTGAAAACCGTATTTATAGTTATTAAAAATTATTAACTGTTTTCCTCGTCCACTCAAAATTTCAAAGAAAATTGTATGACACTGAGCAAGCACGATTCAAAAACACAACTGACTGCCACAGAAGCAATGAAACTCTAAATAAAAGTAATCCTCATAGAACAAGCAAAAAATAGACAATTAATTTTCCCAAATTTCACTTACACGAACAAGGGATTACGCAGGTAGTCCCCGGAAACCAAATTACTAATGACCTTTT
Source organism: Gonioctena quinquepunctata (assembly GCA_018342105.1). Classification (NCBI taxonomy): domain Eukaryota; kingdom Metazoa; phylum Arthropoda; class Insecta; order Coleoptera; family Chrysomelidae; genus Gonioctena; species Gonioctena quinquepunctata. The sequence continues at coordinate 1,355,114 of JAFIRS010000076.1, read as the reverse complement.
TGAGATTGGGAACTAAATTACATATTATTATCAAGCATCTCAAATAAATTTCTAATTTACTACCTGACGGGAACCAAACTTGCAACACCCAGTACTATGGTAGTTGTAATGTTTATGAAAAGATTATTATGATATGATCTAGTGAGGTGAAAACATGTGTATATAGGACACTAATAATGTACAAAAACTTAAATGAATATAAAAATAAGAAAACAATAAAAACATATAATATAACATAAAATCTAAAAGTTATAGACTAATGTATGTACATCAGTGCGGGGCTTGGATAGGATATATTTTTTCAGATATCTCTTGAATCTATTTGTATTCTGCTTGTTTTTTAGTGTGTCTGGTAGTTGGTTGTGAAGTTTTTGGCTGATATATCTGTGGCTTTTTTGGCCGATAGCTTTATTCATAAAAGGAACCTGATATCTATTTTCCTTATTTCTAATATTATATTTGTGGTTAATTTTTTGTAGCTCGTGTTCTGTTTTGAGGATCTTCATGTTGCTGAGATGAAAAAAGAGTTGTACTGGGTCGAATATTTCCGTTTGTTGGTGGATATGATACGAAGGGTGAGTTAGTTTTTTATTGTATATTATTTTCAGTAGACGTTTTTGGGTTATTGCTACTTTATTCATTATTGTCTTATTTGTCGATCCCCATGCTAATATACCGTATGTAATATCTGATTGCACGAGGGAAAAGTATGAAGTTCTTGAAAAATTTCCATCGAGTAGGTCTCTAAGTATTCTGAAGCGGTATATCAGGAATTGCATTTGGTAGTTTATAAGGATATCCCATTTCAAGTTGGAGTCTATAAAAATTCATAGGTATTTTATATGAGAGACTGGTTTAATTTCAAATGCATTATCAATATTAAGGTTTTCCGACAGAGGGGAGTTTCTTATATTTGTGTAGATAGGTAGGTAAGAAATTCATTGTTGAGAGTTCATATGTAAACCAGTTTTTAATACTCAGAAAATCTTGTCCCACCTTTGTTTTCAGGGCAGCCCAAGAGTGGTGCTCGCAAAAGACGGTGTCGTCGGCATATGTAAAGATTTTTCCAGAAGTTGGTAATAGAAACAAGTCATTTAGATATATATTAAACAAAATTGGGCCTGAGATAGTGCCTTCTGGTAGACCGTACTCAATTTTTTTTAAATGGCCAATTTTTACACACTGGTGTCTACCATCCAGGTAGCTACTGAATATTTTAAATGGGACTCCTCTTTTAACGATATTTTCAAGTGACTGCAGGAGGAGTGGGTGACTGACTGTGTCGAAAGCTTTAGACAGGTCTATGAACACCTGCCTTACTGGTGTCTAGTGCACTATATCATGAATACCCCACAAGAGGTTATCTTGACGATGGAAGATAGTGACTAAAGTTTATCTTTCAGTCGCAGATGATTCCACATCTGATTTTATGAACATCCTGTTTATATTTTCAACAAATCAATCTATCATACCCCATGACAGGTTTAAATGTCAGAAAACACTAATTTCAAAGTGTCTCTCCAAAAGAAATGATTCTAACTTTTTCCATCTTTGCAAAGTGAGATTGCTTCTTGAAAATGTGTTTCCCATTTCTTCCGGTCTTCCTGATGATCGTGGAAGCGTGAAATAGATTTTCGTCGACAAAAATGTATTGAAGACCTAGTGAATGCGATGTCTCTCCTGCGTCAATGTTACGAATGATTTCCGGTGAGTACTCTCTTTTGGAAAACATTCTTCTTTGCCTCATTCATCTTTATGAGTTCCTAATTAAGACTGGAATAGAAAATCAAATAACTATCTGAATGAAAATGCAAATTTTCAATTTCAGATTTTTTCTTTTGAGTTAGGGTCTTTTCAGAATATCTATCAGATGTAGTTCAATGTCCAGCGTGGCTTTAGCCGGGGAAGTAGTTGTTTTCTGTTAGACATTCACAAAAAATAACTTCATTTTAATCGTGGATTTTTCAATTCACAGAAAAATATTTCTATCAATATTCAATTGAAAATGTTTCCCTTTTCAATATAAAAACAGAGATTGGAAAAAAAAATTGTTAATTAACAATGGTGTAACTTTTTGAAAAATCGACATGAAAAGTTTTTTTTACCGAGGTTTTTTTCGTTCAATTGTCTAGATTACACCATAATTTATTCAAATTTTTAAATTGTTATTTAATACTATAAAAAAATTATTTTAGGTGATATAACGGCTTTTTGGACGGTGCGCCTATGCCGTAACGACCTCGCGAAGCCCTATTTTCAGCGTTAAAAAAAATTCTAAATAATAGAGATAGAGTTCCGGGAGTTTTTCATTGGAAATATCTTCCTCTTTCAGGATCTTTTTTAATAATTCCTTAAATATCATTATTTTAAAAATTATTAACGAAAAACGAAATACCTTCTTTTTTTAATCTTATTTTGTTAATAACAACCGCAATTTTTTATGTGCTAATAAACCCCTCAAAAAACATTTTTCTAGACGTCATTCCGAATCGAATGAGCTATCGCTCATATTTTTAGGAGCTTTATATCTATTTAACACGTTTTTGAACTTTAGTTGATTAGACTATGAATTTCTAGAATTCAAACTTTGCCGATTTATCAAGAACATGTCATGTTTTTTCTTGTATATCCGAAGATTATAGATTGATATAACTTTTGTAGTTTTATTGACAACTATGTTGTGAAAATTTATGTTGTTTCTTTATATATTTTTACTCGGTTTCATTTCTACCAATTTTATATTCATGACATCCGAAATTTAACATACTTAATAATTTCGCCAGCTTTTCCATATTATACTTTCGTGTAGAAATCTTTTGAAATATATACGTACGTAGTATACATTTTAATAATTTATGTGGATTGCCTTAAACTTATCACTTCATATTACATCGTAAATAGCTAGTTGGTACTCAATTAACTTTTTGCCGTCCCAATAATTAATTTCCGCGATCAAAAATTGAGGTGAAACTATGGAACACAAACAACTACTTCGCTAGCGACAAGGGTTAATTAAAAATCGGAACTATTTCAATGAAGGATTCGCAGCGAGGCGGCAGAATCCAACTAACACAATTAGGGAAGCCTCTAACGGAGCGTGGCTATCGCACATTATTTTCGATATGAGATTGTTAATTAAATCTGCTCGGCAGCATATTTACATGACAGCAATCTGTCTGTTACACAACAGAGTTGGCCACCGCTTTTAATTATCTTGTGTAACCGTGCGTATTATATTAATGTAAATACACATCCCGAATTTCGGGCGTTGACCGATTCAACTACGATTTCAGCTTGCTGAAATTTACTAAATGGCCAGAAATAACTTTTCATCTGAATAAAATATGATTGTTTTACTTCTGTTCGTCTGCAAGAAAAGTACCACAAAGTTCTGTTCTAATGCCATGAAGATTATATATTGAAATTTAGTTGCTGACCTATTGACATCCTATTCCATCCTATTATTAATTTGTAATTTGGCAGGTGTTCATAATTCCTTTGACAATGCATTATGGAATTTGAAAATGGCGGACGCGATTTGTAATTATGGTCCGTTTTGATTCAAAATTGGTATGCGGTGGTTTTTGGAATCGGAGATTATGAATTTTTTGTGAAAATTCATAAATTTACGATGACGGCTCCAAGATGGCGGACGAGTATTGTGATTATGGTCCGATTCGATTGAAAATTGGTATGTGGGGGTTTTCGAGGTCGGAGATTATGAAATTTTTGTCAAAAATTTATAAGTTTGAAGTGGGGGCTCCAAGATGGCGAACGAGTTTTGTGATTATGGTCCGATTCGGTTGAAAATTGGTATGTGAGGGTTTTTGGAGTCGGAAATTATGAAATTTTTTGTCAAAATTTATAAATTCAAGATGGCGGTTCCAAGATGGAGGACAAGTTTTGTGATTATGGTCCGATTCGATTCAAAATTGGTATGCGGCGGTTTTCGCGAACAGAGATTCTGATTTTTTGTCGAACATAAATTCAAGATGGCGGCCCCAAGATGGAGGACAAGTTTTCTGATTATGCTCATATTTTATTCAAAATTGGTATGTGGGGTTTTTCAGGTACCTCGGAAATTATGATTTTTTTGTCAAAATCTATAAATTCAAGATGGCGACTTCAGGATGGCGTACGAGTTTTGTGATTATGGTCAGATTCTATTCAGAATTGGTGTGTGGGAGTTTTTGATGTCGCAGATCATTTCTTTCAGCTCAAAACTCACAGGGAAGAGACTTTGTAATAACATGCTCTATTAGATGTGAATAGATTAAGGCGAACTAACTAAAAAGCGAAAAATAAAATAACCAATTAAAAACCTTTTTAAAGGCAAGCATTTATTCAAGCCGTGTTCTTAAACGTATGAAATAAGTTTAAGTCATCGCTAACAATGATTTAATTATTTTTTGTTGAATTATTTGGTTTCGAAAAGCTTGTCGCGCGAATTGTAATGGAATTATTACTTCGACAAGTTGTTACTTACCAACCAATCGCGCGACAAGATTTTTGAAACCAAATAATTCAACAAAAAATAACTAAATCATTGTTAGCGATGACTTAAACTCATTTCATACGTTTTAGAACACAGCTCAAATAAAAAAGTTTTTTATTAGTTATTCGAATATATTAGTTATTCGAATATTACTTGACATCTAAACAACAGTTTTCGGCACTTTCTACGAATATATTTTCAGCACTAGTGGAGAAAAAAAAGTGTGTGCGTTTAATCGAAATCATTCAAAAAAATGTTTGGAAGTAACGCCACCGAATATGCATCGTTTTGGAACCCATACTCTCCAATATTCAAAGGGGAAATGATTGGATTTGCAGACGATTCGATAATATTCTATTGAACAGACTTGACAACAACGAAAAATATTTTTGTAACTGACCTCCTGTTGATGAAAAGTTGGTTGGAGTACAAAATACTCATAAGAACACTTTTCTTGATTAGAGGATGCCTTGAATTTGGGTATTCCTACTGTAAACCGTATCGCAACTAAGTCTAATATAGGTGAAATTTTTACCAGTCCATCGAAACAGCGAAAACGGTAAAACCAGTGGCAGATATTGATGGTTTCGAAATGTTATCTATGATATGTACAAAAAAAGTTGATATTTTGTATGGATTCATTGATCGTACAATATTTAATGAAAACAATGATTTCAAAAAAACTTATCGCTTTGAAAGCATCAAGAAATGAACCGTTCAAATGTTGTAGAACATCTCTATGGAAAAACGTATACACCTTGAGTACATGAAACTTACGTCAGTTTGTATTCTTCGATGACAATTGGGTACTCAGAGATAGCACCATTGGGCAATCCTGGCAAGATTCACTGTAAAAAGTGTCAAAAAGACTGAAGTTGGTGGTGCACTAGTTGTTTTTTTTATTCAAGCTACATTGTACTTCATGCAGTACCAGATTTATTTCTGGATCATCTGGAACAGATGTGCTTGATAGGGAAAATGTTCTGCCCTTCATAATTGATTCTCATGATGACTATGGTGATAATGATGAGTTATAATTCAAGAAAAACTGAAAATAAATGAATTTAAATAAAAAAAGTCATTTTTGAATACTACTGTTACGAAAAATAATGTAGAGTGCCACTCTAATTGTATTTGAACTAAGTGAGTGAATTAGGTGAAAAGCTTTCATTGACATTTAAAAAATTCAGTGAATACAGCTTTTTTCTTATGGTAGTACTGTTGGTTTTAGAATTCATATGCAGAATTTAATGAAATTTGGCATAGTAGTGGATTGTGATGAGAAATAGATTCAATTGAATTTTTGAAGACCCATTAAAAATATATTGGCATTCAGGATTTGATACATTTGAAATTGATCCTTATGAGAAATCACAGGTTTCATTTTATAAAAAGTATGATTCAGATTTCAGTTAAAAAAAGAAAGAACGACAGAAAAATGTAAGAAACATTTTAGATCTCTGAAATGACAGCTTGGGAGCATGTGAAAATAAAATACAATGAGACCTGTGATTTATCACAAGACGCATTGTTGGATGTAAGGATCTAAAAATGTCAATTCTTTTTACTGGATCTCTGTAGCTCTTCAAAAACTCAATTGGATCTTCCACTTATCATAATCTACTAGAGTATTTCACAGGTAGCTTTATTTCAAATAATTTTGGCGAATATAGGGAAAGATGTCAATCTCCATACTATCTCAAAAATGACCATGGTCAAACTCTGAACAAATCGTTTTTCTTTATATATTTATCACGAAATTACTTAATTCAAAATAGATTTTTGGTATACTGCATTCATCACACTCTAATCGAATTCATTCAAGCTTGTATAGAAGTTTACTATGGTAATGACAATTTCGAAGGGATTTCGCAGCGAAAGCGGGGACAAACTTATCAGCAATGCACACACCGGCAGTCCGTCTGGTGCGTGTAATTGGGACTGAACAAGTTCATTGCTGCATACTAATTGATGTATATTACTACATTGTTTCTAAACATTTCATATTCACTAGGATTCACTGTTCTCTTGTTCGAATTTAATCGAATACTGGGAAAATTCGAGCGGGTGGGGGGAAAAATGTTTCACCCCTATAGGGTGATATGATGTGAGCACTAGTAGATTCATCTACTTGGAAGTTGAGAACTTTATCGATATCTGAAGTCAAGAAACATCGGGCGTGTACCTGAATGGATGACCACCTGACAGGAAAGATGTTCTAACATCTGTAGCATATTCGCAGCTGCAAGCGTCTTAGATAAATAGATAGAAGATTTATTGACTATTTCATGTACATAGCACATTTATAGCAGGTCACAATAGCATAATTTGTATATAACACACAGTTTTCATTAGGATACATACAAAGATTATCAGTAGTAGAATCAAGTTTTTTTTTTTATGTTCTGGTTCCCACGAAAAGGGATATTTTGTAATGTTCAGAGAACATCGTGGGAACCAAGGAAAGAAGGTAGGTGTTGGTGTTCTTCTTAAATTTCTGGAGGTTGTATGCCTCGGGGAACACCTCCCTAGGCAATGAGTTCCAAAGCCTCGCTGTTCGTTGGATGAACGAGTCTTTGGAAAGTGATGTTCTGCAAGTCTCCAAAGTGACCACGAAGGGGTGTGATGACTGAACTTGACGGGTTAGTCTCGAAGAGACTGCCAAAGCAGGAACGATTGTTGATATTTCAGAAGAGCATCGCCCATGAAAATATCTATAAAATAGAGACAAATCGCCAATTTTGTACGGTGTTCCAGACAAGTGAGCGAGTTTTTAAGCGAGGCATCACCGACGAGACGAATTGCCCTTTTGGACAGAATCCAATAGCCTCAGGATATGTTTAGGTGCCGCGCTCCAAATATGGGAACAGTATTCCAGGACAGGTCGGATCTGTGCCTTATAGATCATAAGCAGCTGAGTGGGGTGAAATAGCTCTTGGCACGAAACAAAACCAAGTTTTTGGGATGCACTTTGGCAATGGACCTCACGTGATTTTCCCAGGACAGGTTATTGCTGATAGTAATACCAAGCATCGATATGGATGACTTCAGTGGTATGGTTACTCCTGACAAAGTTATGTTAGGCACAGTGAGATCGGCTTTTCTAGAGAATAGACATGCTTGTGTTTTGTTTGCATTGAATTCTACCAAGTTATTAGATCCTCACTCGAGAATTGTTGCTAAGTCCATATTTATATTATTAACATTTCTTCCTCGTTCATTGCCACAGCTAAAGTTTCTCCATACTTTTCAATAGATAGCTGCCATATATGTGAGACGTAAGCGAGCAGGTCACCAGTTGATCTCTGATGGCGAAAGCCATATTGCCTATCGTTGACAATTCCTGAGTCTTCCAGATATTTCATGAGATCGATGTTGATGGCTTTTTCCATGACCTTTGAAATAATAGATAGCAGTGCGATAGGTCTGTAGTTGCTAGGTAGGGCCTTTCTGCCTTTTTCAGGGACTGGCTGTACTCTTGCAATTTTCCAATTGGACGGAAATACCCCCAAATTGTAAGAGTGGTTGAACAACTTGCAAAGAACAGGTGTTAGTTCGGGGGCACATTTCTTGAGAACAATCGGCGGGATTCCGTCAGATCCACAGGCTTTGTTGGTGTTGCAAAATCTTTCTGATAGTACGTTGGCGAAAGGTGATCTCGGGCATGTGACTGTCAATAGGTGTAATGTTCGGGGGTTGTTTTCCCGATGAATCCAGAGTGGAATTTCCAGCAAATAGGTGCGCAAAGATATTGGCTTTTTCCTGGGCAGTCGTTGCTAGTGTTCCATCTTCTTTGGTTAGAGGAGAAAATGAGCTGGAAATGAAGTTTCTCCCCACAGCTTTGGCGAAAGACCAAAATGAACGGTATCCGTTAGGACATTCAGCAAGTTTTGATCTTATTTTGGCATTGTGGGCATCTTTTGAGCATTCTATTGTCTCTTTGCATATGCCTCTAGCCTCGACATATGCTGCTCTGGTCTCAGGGCCCGAATTTTTTAGCCATCGATGGTATGCTGCCTGTTTAGAAGCCACAGCTCTAGAGCAGTTTCTGTTAAACCAGGTCTTATCGGATGATGTTCTTCTTTCGGTATTCGGTATGTAAGTTTGCATCCCCAACATGATGATTTCAGAAATTGCCTCAGCACATCGTGTTGAAGAGAAACAAACTCTCTTCCATGGAAACGCTGAGAAAAACATACGAAGACCTTCCCAGTCGGCCGAATTGTAATGCCACATGAGACGGGGTGGTATTGTGCAGCTCGATGGTAAATGGAAAGAGCATGTTGTGGAGATGAGGGTGTGATCAGAGTTTCCAAGTGGGGCACAAACTTCTATTCTATACGGGTCAGGATTGGTGGTGAGGAAAAGATCTAGTGTATTGGCAGACTGGTTGTTGACATCAGGGATGCGGGTTGGTAGCTCGACCAGTTGTTCTAGACCATGAGTGATGGCGAAGGCCTCGGCTTGACGACCCGCATCATCTGTTTTGCTAGAGAATTTGAGCCAGGCAGCGTTATGTACATTAAAGTCTCCCATGATTATGGTTTCAGCTGTTGGATGGTTCTCCTGAATGTAGTCCAGTTTGAGTGATAAAAACTCAAAGAGGTCGTTATATGAAGGTTCATTAGGTGATAGGTAAAGGCAGCAGAGGAACTTAGTCAGTTTGGTATCAGATAGCTTGAACCACATCACATCAAAGTCTTTTGGTTCCAAACTCTCTTCACGCTGGCATGAAAGGTTAGCCTTAGCGTAAAGGCAGACTCCACCTTTGAACCTGAATCGAGAATGGAGTTCGTAACCAGGACAAAGCATATGGACCTTGTTGGTGGACGAATTAACTTGTGTTTCTGTTAGAGCCAGAATATCCGGTTTTTTCGTCTGTAGGTGATGGTGGACGTCATTGATGTTCTTGTTGAGTCCGCGGATGTTGCAAAAATTAATCTTTAACGTTGAGTCCCCTCGAGTACCTCTCGCCCGGAAATCCGAATGGAGAGGTATTTTGCTTCCGGAGTGTTTTACTCTAGGAGACTTCATCATTATTACTATTAGGATGCACCTGAAAATAAAGGAGGAATTGGGGAAAAGGAAAGAGGGAGACCGGAAAGTATCGACCGAACACTGAAACATGGAATGATCAATTTCACAGCACACAAAGTCGATATGGTGGTATTTCACCGGGCGATGAGACCATCTTCCACCTACGGTTATCCTTTTAGTCGCCTCTTACGACAGGCAGGATTTACCATGGGGCTATTCTAAAGCCGACCCCATACAGCATAGTGATAGTGAGTGATAGTGAGTGAGTGAGTGAGATAGCAAGTGAGATTTCATAGTCAATATCAGAATCATAATTTAAAAAAATCAGTAGTGAGGTATTCCTCCATTGTATAGAAGCCATGACTAAGTAACATGGTTTTTATAGCTGATTTGAATTGCTCATATCATCATATCATCATTTTTGAATACTACTGTTACGAAAAATAATGTAGAGTGCCACTCTAATTGTATTTGAACTAAGTGAGTTTTAAAAAATTCAGTGAATACAGCTTTTTTCTTATGGTAGTACTGTTGGTTTTAGAATTCATATGCAGAATTTAATGAAATTTGGCATAGTAGTGGATTGTGATGAGAAATAGATTCAATTGAATTTTTGAAGACCCATTAAAAATATATTGGCATTCAGGATTTGATACATTTGAAATTGATCCTTATGAGAAATCACAGGTTTCATTTTATAAAAAGTATGATTCAGATTTCAGTTAAAAAAAGAAAGAACGACAGAAAAATGTAAGAAACATTTTAGATCTCTGAAATGACAGCTTGGGAGCATGTGAAAATAAAATACAATGAGACCTGTGATTTATCACAAGACGCATTGTTGGATGTAAGGATCTAAAAATGTCAATTCTTTTTACTGGATCTCTGTAGCTCTTCAAAAACTCAATTGGATCTTCCACTTATCATAATCTACTAGAGTATTTCACAGGTAGCTTTATTTCAAATAATTTTGGCGAATATAGGGAAAGATGTCAATCTCCATACTATCTCAAAAATGACCATGGTCAAACTCTGAACAAATCGTTTTTCTTTATATATTTATCACGAAATTACTTAATTCAAAATAGATTTTTGGTATACTGCATTCATCACACTCTAATCGAATTCATTCAAGCTTGTATAGAAGTTTACTATGGTAATGACAATTTCGAAGGGATTTCGCAGCGAAAGCGGGGACAAACTTATCAGCAATGCACACACCGGCAGTCCGTCTGGTGCGTGTAATTGGGACTGAACAAGTTCATTGCTGCATACTAATTGATGTATATTACTACATTGTTTCTAAACATTTCATATTCACTAGGATTCACTGTTCTCTTGTTCGAATTTAATCGAATACTGGGAAAATTCGAGCGGGTGGGGGGAAAAATGTTTCACCCCTATAGGGTGATATGATGTGAGCACTAGTAGATTCATCTACTTGGAAGTTGAGAACTTTATCGATATCTGAAGTCAAGAAACATCGGGCGTGTACCTGAATGGATGACCACCTGACAGGAAAGATGTTCTAACATCTGTAGCATATTCGCAGCTGCAAGCGTCTTAGATAAATAGATAGAAGATTTATTGACTATTTCATGTACATAGCACATTTATAGCAGGTCACAATAGCATAATTTGTATATAACACACAGTTTTCATTAGGATACATACAAAGATTATCAGTAGTAGAATCAAGTTTTTTTTTTTTTTTATGTTCTGGTTCCCACGAAAAGGGATATTTTGTAATGTTCAGAGAACATCGTGGGAACCAAGGGAAAGAAGGTAGGAGTTGGTGTTCTTCTTAAATTTCTGGAGGTTGTATGCCTCGGGGAACACCTCCCTAGGCAATGAGTTCCAAAGCCTCGCTGTTCGTTGGATGAACGAGTCTTTGGAAAGTGATGTTCTGCAAGTCTCCAAAGTGACCACGAAGGGGTGTGATGACTGAACTTGACGGGTTAGTCTCGAAGAGACTGCCAAAGCAGGAACGATTGTTGATATTTCAGAAGAGCATCGCCCATGAAAATATCTATAAAATAGAGACAAATCGCCAACTTTTGTACGGTGTTCCAGACAAGTGAGCGAGTTTTTAAGCGAGGCATCACCGACGAGACGAATTGCCCTTTTTTGGACAGAATCCAATAGCCTCAGGATATGTTTAGGTGCCGCGCTCCAAATATGGGAACAGTATTCCAGGACAGGTCGGATCTGTGCCTTATAGATCATAAGCAGCTGAGTGGGGTGAAATAGCTCTTGGCACGAAACAAAACCAAGTTTTTGGGATGCACTTTTGGCAATGGACCTCACGTGATTTTCCCAGGAAAGGTTATTGCTGATAGTAATACCAAGCATCGATATGGATGACTTCAGTGGTATGGTTACTCCTGACAAAGTTATGTTAGGCACAGTGAGATCGGCTTTTCTAGAGAAAAGACATGCTTGTGTTTTGTTTGCATTGAATTCTACCAAGTTATTAGATCCTCACTCGAGAATTGTTGCTAAGTCCATATTTATATTATTAACATTTCTTCCTCGTTCATTGCCACAGCTAAAGTTTCTCCATACTTTTCAATAGATAGCTGCCATATATGTGAGACGTAAGCGAGCAGGTCACCAGTTGATCTCTGATGGCGAAAGCCATATTGCCTATCGTTGACAATTCCTGAGTCTTCCAGATATTTCATGAGATCGATGTTGATGGCTTTTTCCATGACCTTTGAAATAATAGATAGCAGTGCGATAGGTCTGTAGTTGCTAGGTAGGGCCTTTCTGCCTTTTTCAGGGACTGGCTGTACTCTTGCAATTTTCCAATTGGACGGAAATACCCCCAAATTGTAAGAGTGGTTGAACAACTTGCAAAGAACAGGTGTTAGTTCGGGGGCACATTTCTTGAGAACAATCGGCGGGATTCCGTCAGATCCACAGGCTTTGTTGGTGTTGCAAAATCTTTCTGATAGTACGTTGGCGAAAGGTGATCTCGGGCATGTGACTGTCAATAGGTGTAATGTTCGGGGGTTGTTTTCCCGATGAATCCAGAGTGGAATTTCCAGCAAATAGGTGCGCAAAGATATTGGCTTTTTCCTGGGCAGTCGTTGCTAGTGTTCCATCTTCTTTGGTTAGAGGAGAAAATGAGCTGGAAATGAAGTTTCTCCCCACAGCTTTGGCGAAAGACCAAAATGAACGGTATCCGTTAGGACATTCAGCAAGTTTTGATCTTATTTTGGCATTGTGGGCATCTTTTGAGCATTCTATTGTCTCTTTGCATATGCCTCTAGCCTCGACATATGCTGCTCTGGTCTCAGGGCCCGAATTTTTTAGCCATCGATGGTATGCTGCCTGTTTAGAAGCCACAGCTCTAGAGCAGTTTCTGTTAAACCAGGTCTTATCGGATGATGTTCTTCTTTCGGTATTCGGTATGTAAGTTTGCATCCCCAACATGATGATTTCAGAAATTGCCTCAGCACATCGTGTTGAAGAGAAACAAACTCTCTTCCATGGAAACGCTGAGAAAAACATACGAAGACCTTCCCAGTCGGCCGAATTGTAATGCCACATGAGACGGGGTGGTATTGTGCAGCTCGATGGTAAATGGAAAGAGCATGTTGTGGAGATGAGGGTGTGATCAGAGTTTCCAAGTGGGGCACAAACTTCTATTCTATACGGGTCAGGATTGGTGGTGAGGAAAAGATCTAGTGTATTGGCAGACTGGTTGTTGACATCAGGGATGCGGGTTGGTAGCTCGACCAGTTGTTCTAGACCATGAGTGATGGCGAAGGCCTCGGCTTGACGACCCGCATCATCTGTTTTGCTAGAGAATTTGAGCCAGGCAGCGTTATGTACATTAAAGTCTCCCATGATTATGGTTTCAGCTGTTGGATGGTTCTCCTGAATGTAGTCCAGTTTGAGTGATAAAAACTCAAAGAGGTCGTTATATGAAGGTTCATTAGGTGATAGGTAAAGGCAGCAGAGGAACTTAGTCAGTTTGGTATCAGATAGCTTGAACCACATCACATCAAAGTCTTTTGGTTCCAAACTCTCTTCACGCTGGCATGAAAGGTTAGCCTTAGCGTAAAGGCAGACTCCACCTTTGAACCTGAATCGAGAATGGAGTTCGTAACCAGGACAAAGCATATGGACCTTGTTGGTGGACGAATTAACTTGTGTTTCTGTTAGAGCCAGAATATCCGGTTTTTTCGTCTGTAGGTGATGGTGGACGTCATTGATGTTCTTGTTGAGTCCGCGGATGTTGCAAAAATTAATCTTTAACGTTGAGTCCCCTCGAGTACCTCTCGCCCGGAAATCCGAATGGAGAGGTATTTTGCTTCCGGAGTGTTTTACTCTAGGAGACTTCATCATTATTACTATTAGGATGCACCTGAAAATAAAGGAGGAATTGGGGAAAAGGAAAGAGGGAGACCGGAAAGTATCGACCGAACACTGAAACATGGAATGATCAATTTCACAGCACACAAAGTCGATATGGTGGTATTTCACCGGGCGATGAGACCATCTTCCACCTACGGTTATCCTTTTAGTCGCCTCTTACGACAGGCAGGATTTACCATGGGGCTATTCTAAAGCCGACCCCATACAGCATAGTGATAGTGAGTGATAGTGAGTGAGTGAGTGAGATAGCAAGTGAGATTTCATAGTCAATATCAGAATCATAATTTAAAAAAATCAGTAGTGAGGTATTCCTCCATTGTATAGAAGCCATGACTAAGTAACATGGTTTTTATAGCTGATTTGAATTGCTCATATCTCATTATTTTAATATACTCTGGTAATTTGTTTTAAAGTCGTAGGTTGGGGGATTGTACGTGCAGATACTGCTAAACGAAATCTAGGATTTAACAGGAGACTGTTATTTCTGTTATTGTAATGATGTATGTTGTTATAAATCGTGTAAATGTTTATAAATATCAAGTAGGCTTTGATGTATAAAGACTGACGGTAAGATCATTATTTTTTTATTCATGAATTTTGTTTTACATGAGTCCCTACGCCTGCATCATCAGCAAATAATATGCACTTCGACGGATTCATATTTACAAATATATCATTAAAATAAATAATGAATAGAAGGAGCCTCAGCGCCAAACCCTGCGGGACTATATAATTGATTTGTTTTGATGGGGATGTACCTTCGTTGAAGAACAGTTTGATTCCGTTCCGATCTGAAGAAATGTTGTGCTATTTCTCTAACACCATAATATTCAAGTTTGTTAAGTAAGATTTCATGAGAGACACAGAGGGATTCACTTGTGTACTCTCCCAGTTCAAGGCCCTCAACTATGTCTTCCACCAATTTACCCACAGCTTGTGAAGTCCTTGATTTCGATTCAGATATTTGATCGAAAAACTTTTTATCCAATCTCGATTGAGAAAGATTTTTATCCAAATATCAGAATAAAAATGCAAATATTTTCAATATAGGAATTTTTCAAGGGAAAATTTAGGGATATTCCACAACATTTATTATGATATAAATTATATACAGGGTGGCCCACCACATTCGCCCCGGTATTTCTACGAGAAATGAAGAGAGTTAGGGAAAAACATTTAGCACAGTCATATGTGGGTCCATAAGGAGCATATTCCAAAATTATTTTGGAATATATAGGGTGATCCCCAAAAAAATTACATACCAAAGTTATATTTTTTCTTATGGAACACCCTATATTTTTTTATATTTTTAGATACTATAGACCAAATAAAGGTGAGTTACTATTATATTTCCCATACTTAAAACTGACCGTTTCTGAGAAATTTTGAGAAATTTAAAAATACAGACCATAATTTGAAAACTGTTTTCACCCTGTAACGTGTAACGAGCTGCTCGTGATCAAATGTACTGCTTAGCTCAAAGGTTAAAGTTAACTACCACATGAAATTTTTAAAGCAATATTATACAGAGTGGCGAAAAAAATTGCCTCAAAATTTGGACACACATTTAATTAAATAACTTCTTAAAGTTGAATGGCATAATACGCAGAATTAGATTCCCTTCAAAACTATATAAGGGTTCCCTATACCTATCTCTTCTGCTTTTTACACAAAAGGCGTTTTTATATTTTACTTATGAGTAATTTTTTTATCTTAAAAATTAAACACACTGTATTGTAATAAAAAGCTTGAAAAGCGTTTTGAAAACCTTTTTATTGTCGCTAGAAGCAGAAGTTTAAATTTTTGAAAATACGGTGTATCTAAAGTAAAATGCAGGCAAATGTAAAAACTCAAATTTATAGCCATTTCTGAAATATTAAAGCATTCTTCAAAATAAGAAGATGCACGTGTCTTAATTATTGAGGCGAAATATGTTAAATTCGCTTGTTTCTTAGCAAATTGGACTCCATATTGAAATAAGTAGCAAAATTACAATATAGGGTCAATAAAAACATACATTTACGATTTCCTATAAAACCTATTTTACTATTTTTTTGATAATAGTAGGCTCTGGCCTAGATGACGTTAATTATTATTATGAAACAAAAAGTATTTGACAGTGACACAACTTGTTAATCGAACCATTATCATTGTTTTAACTAGTTTAAAATTATTGTCTTTTTGAAATATTGTAAAATGAGAACTTATCCCCAGGAAGAACGAATTGGTATGATTTGAGCATTTATTAAAATAATAAACTTTTAAAGATTCTTAATTTTTCGATAAAATGACTTTAAAAATGCTTTTTAAGCTTTTCATTACAATACAGTGTGTTTTATTTCTAAGATGAAAAAATTACTCATAAGTAAAATATAAAAACGCCTTTTGTGTAAAAGAGATAGGTAAAGGGAACCCTAATATAGTTTTGAAGGGAATCTAATTCTGCGTCAAATTACGTCACTAAATACGGGGTGTTCCATTCAACTTTAAGAAGTTACTTAATTAAATGTGTGTCCAAATTTTGAGGCAATTTTTTTCGCCACTCTGTATAATATTGCATTGAAAATTTCATGTAGTAGTTAACTATAACCTTTGAGCTAAGCAGTTCATTTAATCACGAGCAGCTCGTTACACGTTACAGGGTGAAAACAATTTTCGAATTATGGTCTGTATTTTTAAATTTCTCAAAATTTCTCAGAAACGGTCAGTTTTAAGTATGGGAAATACAATAGTAACTCACCTTCATTTTGTCTATAGTATCTGGAAATATAAAAAAATATAGGGTGTTCCATAAGAAAAAATATAACTTTGGTATGTAATTTTTTTGGGGATCACCCTATATATTTCAAAATAATTCTGGAATATGCTCCTCATGGACCCACATATAACTGTGCTGAAAGTTTTTCCCTAACTCTCTTCATTTCTCGTAGAAATACCGAGGCGAATGTGGTGGGTATATATATATATATATATTATTTAATATATATATATATAAAATATATATATATATATATATATATATATATATATAATATCAGATATTGTCAATGTCCAGCATGCCATGGTGCAAATTTAGTTTTTTCTGCAAGAAAAAAATAAAATGATATTAATAAAAAAAAAATATGGAGGATATCATACTTTGATGAGGGAACTACGCCAAGATCCCAAACGATTTCATATATATATATATATATATATATATATATATATATATATATATATATATATATTTTCGAATGACACCTAACTGTTTTGACGAAATTTTAAGCGTGATTAAACGTGTTATAGAAAAAAAGATACGAATTATCGAGAGGTTATTTCCTGCCAAGAACGATTGGCCGTGGCATTACGGTAAGCATTGATAAGGGCTAACTGAAAGAAAATTGAGTTCTACTTTACTTATTTATGAATTTATTTATTTTATAAACCAGTAACGAATCAAATAGGTACCAAAGTAACTATTCATTATTGATGTTGACATATAGACATGTTTATTATCCTCATGACCCAAATCATACAAAATTGGATATTGTTTTACATGTTCAATTAGCTTCTCTGTCAGACATTTCTACAGCTCATCAATGCAATGCCAATTCAAACGCAAACACAACAACATAAAACAATGTGGCGATTTGCGGTAGGATCCACTGTCAGAATAAAACGCTGACAGAGCCATATTCCGCGAGGAGGCCGTCGCGCAGATGTAAACATCCTCATATACCGCAGTGAAACTACCGATACCGCTACCGCCATATTGCGCGGGTGTAGGGGATCCTTCATAACCAAACTGGTGATGAAATCAGAACTAGTTGACTTCATACTCTGCTTTGATTTACTCAACATAATTATCACTTGTAAGGGACAAACGACACAAACGGTATTGAAAAGGGAAAAACATTCGCAATTGAATAATGTTTTGAAAATAATTTTGCGACCATTGTAGTGATTCACACATTCAGAACACGTGAACTGTGTAGCAAGCAAGATTCTCACATGCACGGTTTACAAAGCTGTCTACGAACGAAAGTTTGTTAGATTCTACTAGTGTTTTCTGATTGGCTGGTGAATGGAAGAGCCTAATAAGCACCCAATCAGAAAACAGTACGCGATGTGCGGCATAATTAATTTGAACATTATGGTCTTTGTCTCTTGCTGGCTCTCAAAACTAAACACCGAGCTGTGAGTATTTTGAAGGGTAGAAGACAAAATGAATCACTCGTCGCATTTATGACTGAAGTAGTAAATTTCGAGTTCGCCAATCACTTTGCGGGCGTTTTCGTACCATATATATTAATATACATCATATTGAGATAGAATGGCAAATTCTTTAAAAGAGAAAGACATTCATTATCATATCAATTCTCGTGCCCATCGCGTACTGTTTTCTTATTAGTTGTTAATTGAAATTTTAAGATCTTTCATTCACCAACCAATCAGAAAACACTAGTAGAATCTAACAAACTTTCGTTCGTAGACAGCTTTGTGAACCGTGCATGCGAGAATCTCTCTTGGCAACAGTTCACGTTCTGAATGTCTGAATCACTAAATGGTTGTGATATTATTTTTCTAAACAATATCCAATTGCGAATGTTACCCTTTTCAATACTGTTTGTGTTGTTTGTTTCTTACAAGTGATAATTATGATGAGTGCCTCAAAGCAGATCATGAAGTCAACTAGTTCTGACTTTATCACCATCTTGGATATAACAAGGTTAGTTGTTTTCTTCACTGTGAAATTGAGTATCTATCTCAGGCAGCCTGCAATGTGTACATTTACCACACACTCAGTTCAACATTCTACCTTCAAAAGACGAGTTGAATGTTTAGTGGATTCGGCAATTGCCGAAGTTTTTCCCTGAGCTAGTCACCTGAAATTAGGCGGGAGGCGCTACCCAAAATATTTTTTTTTGCCAGATTTTTAACCACTATAGTTCGTTATAAAATGGCATTATACCCTGTATAGTTTATATGTTGGCAATTAGGTCTCTCCTCTCGACTAATTTAAGGAAAAACCCAAAATAATGACTACGTATCGCCTCTTATATCGAATGATATCACTAACCCAAAATTATTAGTTAATCCGAATGGAAGTGATGGATAGCAATGCGTGATGCATATTGAAATGAGCAATGGCCTGGTGTTGATATATTAGCAGTATGGCTGATGGCTTCAACTTCATGAAATCAATCAGCGCACCATATTGGACAACGACTGCCTAATTGCTTTAATTTCCACTGGCGCTCGTGTTTGTTTTTGAATTTCCACCTGTGCGTCGGTTATTGGAAAGCCATCAAGCAAATTTCGAATCGATATGTGGGATTTGGCACGAGCATGTGGGAGTCTCTTGAGGGGAATATATTTTTTGCTACATTGGTGTCGTTCGATTAGTAGAGTCATAGCTACAGGAGTGTATTTGGGCATATTCCAATTCTGCAATCCATCATCGAAATGTAATAATTCCGTTATTGGAAAATACAATTACGATAAATTTTCAAAACTCTCATTGTGCAAAATTTTTCTTCGAGATTCATGAAAAAATAAAAAATACATATGATTTTTTTATTGTTTCAAAATTGAACAAGATTTAAACATGATAATCAAATAGCTAATTGCATTTCATGAGCTTCCCTGGATATTATTCATATCCCAGCCTCTTTCTTTATCCATTCTACGTACTTGCCGATTCTGATGTAGACGGTTGGATCACCATTTCCACAACGTTTGGGAAGTCTAGTAACCATTCCCACTTGGACATCATTTTTCACTAATGGGGATCCAACGTCGATATCACATGCACCAACTCCATCTGAAATACATTAAATTAAGTTTCTTCCTTATGGAAGTTGAATTTGGAGGCAATAATTTCTTGTTAACGGATTTTCTGAAAAAATCTCGGATGAGTAAAACTGCAATGTTATTCTCGTAAAAACTCTTTTCAAAATCATATAGGTCATGAATGGAATTGGAATTCTAGTTTCATGAAACAAACTATCTGATCGAACAACTTTTATAGAACGGTATTGGGAAATTGATTTATTTCTTCAATTCATGATGAAATTATCTCCAAGATATTTTGATGAAAAACAATTCTATTGCATCCAAAACATTTCCCATGCAATGAGGTACGCAGTAGTGAGCTGCAGCCAGAGGAGCAAGATCTATATTCTAGATCTACATTCAGACAGCCCAGCAGCAGTGGACTAAATATACCTGGAACCTTCAATGATCTCCTGGATAATTGGAATGAGGTTCAAGGTCATCTTGATGTGAAATCAGTTTTCAGAAAAACTCCACTTCCTGGCATGGCAGCCATTTTTGGGCTGATCAAAGCCCACATGAAATCAGAGAATCGATGTGGGATGCTAGACCGAATTGAATCTCCCTAAAATGCACTGCAAAAACTTGCACAAGTAAACAATTCAGTGAGGAAGCTGAATAGAATGATAAACTGATAGTCGCCTATGAAAATCATCCTGAGCAAGAGAAAAAAGGTTTCTGGGAAATCATCACATTATCTTCCAAACAAGGTATACCACCTCTAAGATATGTGGATGTTAAAAATATTTTGAGAGTCTACCGAGAAAACTGACCAGAAAGAAAACAAGACAGGTAGTGGAACTTGGGGAATCTTAAGCCTGAAGTTTAAAGGCCATACAATAGGGCTAAAAAACAAGGCCTCCTCTAATTTTTTAACCACCTGGTATATCACAACGAAATTTGGACGGCTTGGAAAGGAGATAAAAACCTACTTCTTCATGAAAAAGTCACAGCTAAAAGTTTCAAAATGGCGGTTGATCGCCATCTTCAATCATTTTTTTTAAATAGAACATTCCATATATCAATCCATTTTCGAAGTTTGCTCATAATTCTCAACAGTTTTCTCCAATACACTTCACTCCTAAATTCAATAGTTTTCGGAATATTAACGTTTGAAAAGTGACATTTTGGTCATTTCAAACCCAACCAAAAACACTAATGTTGCTTCCAATCAAGTTTGCATTGGAAAAAATCGTTGTCGCGGTAACATCTTGTTTACTGTCTAACTGAACTGCTAAATAGTCCGTTGAGCGCCTAAATCCTTTTATGAAAAGTGTGATCATGGCTCATAGTTTAGATGATAAATTTGAAGCAGTTTTGATATTTGGAGAAGCTGGAAGAAATTATCATCAAGCAGTCCGTATGTTTGATGATAGATTTCCCGAGAATCCTATTTCGAGGCCATATTTGCGCAAACTTTCAAATGAGCTCCAAGCAACTGTTACGCTGAAAGATGCTCCAAGATCAAGAAGAACGACTCTTTCAGAAGAAAAAAGGTAGAAATTGTTGCTGAAATGGTAATCAATCCGACTCAGTCGACGTCTGCAGTTGCTGAATCCTGTGTTGTGAGTTCAAAAAGTGAACAAAGAGTCCTTAGAAAAGAAAAGTTTCATCCCTATAAAATGAAAATCCTGCATGCTCTTACGGAGGATGATCCAGACCGAAGGATTGAATTTTATGAGTGGTTAACAAGAACAATTGAAGGAGAACGGGGCTTCCTAAAACGTGTATGTTTCGCAGACGAATGCACGTTTTTTCTTAATGGAAAAGTCAACAAACAGAATATACGATACTGGAGCGATACTAATCCGCATATTTTCAGAGAGTAACATACCCAGTTTCCTAAAATGGTGAATGTTCGGGCGGGGATTTTGGGCAATCGCGTTGTTGGACCGATTTTCATCAGAGGCAATCTTACAGGAGTTCTTTACAGAAATCTTTTAGAAACTGAAATTGAACCTCGAATAAGACAAATTGTATTAAACAATCAGGAAGAGTTTGGAAAGTGAAATCATATTTCAGCAGGATAGGGTACCTCCCCATTTCCATCGCATGGCTAGAGATACAAACTTTCCTGGGCGATGGATAGGTCGCAGGGGTAGTACACAATGGCCACCAAGATCTCCGGATCTTACACCTCTACATTCTTTCCTTTGGGGGTATCTGAAGTCAAAAATCTTCGCCACTGAATGCCAAACAATAGCAGAGTTGGAACGCAGAATAATAGATACATGTGAAGAAATAGATGAACATCAACGTGAGAAAAGCTATTTATAATAGGGCACTTTATTGTCAAGATTTAGGAGGGGGCCACATTGAACACTTGATGAAATAATTGTTGGGGTTCAATAGAAGTGTTATTCAAAAAGAAATTATTATTTTTTAGCTAACTAATTTGTTTAGATTGTGAATTTACAGAACACATTCGAGATTTTCCGGTAAGCGGTACTCTTTATCCTTGATAAACTCTCTTTACACCTCTCATTAGTCGAATTCATTGGGAGTTTTAACTACAAATTAATAACAACGTTTAGATAGCTAAATGTTTCACCGGAAGTGACCAATATCTATACTTCATTTTAAACCGGAATGTCACTTTTCAAACGTTAATATTTCTTAAACAATTGAATTTGGGAGTGAAGCGTTTTCGGGAAAACTGTTGGGAATTATGAGCAAATTTCAAAAATGGAATAATATACGGGGTGTTCCAAGTTAAAAAAATTATTGAAGATGGCGCTCAGCCGCCATTTTAGAGTTTTTAGCTGTGATTTTTCCACGAAAAAGTAGGTCTTTATCTCCTATTTGAGCCCTCAAACTTTCATTGCGATATACCAGGTGGTTCAGAAATTAGTAGGGGGAGAACGGACTTTAGACGAGCACTGTATGAATTAATATCAATGCAGAACAACGATGAAATTTAAGAAGTTATGCTAGTTTCACCGTATTCAAGAATCCACCAAGTACATCCAAAAGAGGAAGACTTCACAGAAACAAATGCAGCAAACGAATACCCTATGCCCTGAGCAAACTAACCAATCACAAAAAAGTATCGCAGGCATAGGTTTCACGCTACAGTGAATAACAATGGAATGAAAAGGCTGACAAACCAATTAGAAATAATGAAAGTCATGAGGAAATGGGGAAAATGCAGGATCAAAGCTAGTAAGAACAAATTTCTGGGCAGAGATATAACACCTGCTTTGCGAATGCCAAGTTCACTTAATCGTAGGCTAACGTTTTCAAGTCCTGACTCAGTAACTAAGAAAATGAGACACTTTGCTAGGAATTTTGAAGTGCTGCATAGTTCCAGGGTTATATACAAAAATGGGCTGCGTCAAGTCAATAGATCTCATCCTTACGTGACTCTATACACCTAAAGAGTGGACGTGTTTAACTTCATTGTATTTTCCGAAATGAATCGTCAAACTCAACGAATTTAACTAGATAATAATTTATAATTTCGTATCATGACTCACTCTCTCCTGATGTACACAAGTCAGTTTCCTCAACATCATCGATGATCTTCTGACAAACTTCGTTACTTATAATCTGCACCACAGCTCCTTGCAGTGTTTGCTTATATTTTCGTACACCGTTAGTCTCACCCCAGCCGGTGAGGAGAGCTTCTTCGCCAGCCAAGCTCCCAATGGTTGCGGGGGCCAGACCAATTATGTTCGAAACCTCATTTAGCGGGGAAGGGTTCTGTGTGAACAGCAGAGCTATGTCATTTTTACGTGTGGAGGAGTTGTATTCTGGATGTATAGACGTTCTCATGACGGTAGTGGTCATCCGGGTTGATTCTTCTTGAGTAAAATCGTGGATTCCTTCTATGACGGTAATGATATCGGAACTGAAAATGAAAATAGTGCATTGAAATATTCTGGTACTGGAATTGAAAATCGTCAAAGTAAACAGAAATTCCTTACTTATATGGTTTCAACTGATTTGCGTTTATGAAACTACGAAATGGACGTGTTCCTGGAATAGTTCCTTTAGATAGAGATAGTGAAAGTCAGTTCACTACTAACAATAAGGCACCACAAGAATATGAAATGATAGATTCAAATTCACCATAATCCTTCATTTCTTTCATATAACAGAACCGGAAATAAATTCGCGAGCTATAAGCTTTAGAATGCACCAAAACTCCTACCTCTGTGGTGGTGTGGAAGTGAGTTTTACGATTCGTGTAATTTTTCTGATAGTTGTTGCGATATACGTTTGTACATATGGTTCAATTCTTGCCTGTATGAATCATCCTGAATTAACATGTTTTTCTGCTATAACAAAAAATTCAACCGACGAAATACGGAACTGAAAAGTAAAAAATAAAATAAACCTTCTTAGTGTCAATAACTAAGCTCCTAAAACGATGTAAGTAACTGATTTTGAGTCGGCGCCAAACAAACAAGCAACTGAATTAGGTACATTAGTTGAGGAGCTTAGTTATTGAGACTGAGAAGGTTTATTTGATTTTTTACTTTTCAGTTCCGTATTTTGTCGGTTTGATTTTTTGTTAAAAAGTTGTTATTTTTCAATTTCTTTGTGGTTGAAATCTACTAATTACTACCTACTTGTTTTTTGATTACTTCCAAAATACTTACTTACCCACCTTACTTCAACTATTACCAGTTAAATGATATAATTATCTATTTTTACTATTTGTTATAATATAAATTATTTTTGTTGTTCTGGTTAGTTTATTCCATCACTTTGTATATCATTCCATCCTCTCATAGAATATAATTATTTTGACGGATGTGGAATAATGACAGTAGCGATCTGTCATTGTCAACTACATATGTGTGTGCCAATGTTCACAAGTAAAAAATCAATAATCCCCTATTTTTTCACCCGTAAGGGTGAATAATTTCATTCGAAATTCAAAAATGAGGTATACCCTATCTATTAAAAAAAGAATCATCCAAATCGAACAACCCAGTACAAAGTTATGCCTGATGGAATCGGTTAACGGACCAGAATTCAGAGGGTGAGTGATCAATATCCTTCATTTTGCTATCCTTAGGGGTTGATTTCATCTTTTGAATTCTATCTATCTATCTATGGGACCAACTTCAAAGTACACCCTATCCACTGAAGAATAATTATCGGAATCGGACGTCTCAGTAAAAAGTTATGCGTGATCACACATAAAAAAAATAAAAAAATAAATATACGCGTCGACTAGAGAACCTCCTCCTTTTTTGTTTCGTCGGTTGAAAAATTGTAAATTTATTTAATATGAATCTTACAATTTTCAATATATACTGTATAACTCGCTCTACACGTATATTGTGAAGTACCTGCCTGTACGAAATAGGTGCCCAGTATTTGAATTATACCTACATAAGAAAATGGGTAATTAAAATCTTTGTTGCCCGTGTATAAAAACTTGTCAATTTTGTCGTACAAAAATGTGTATACAGATATTGCAGGCAATTATAAAACGTTAAATCACCGTGTATTTTTCAAATCTCACGGCTATGCATACCTAAAAGAATGTTATTAAGTTTCTCAAAATTCACTAAAGAAAAACAAGTTCTCGATTTAATAATTTCAAAGGATAATTTTTTTGGGGGCTGTATGGCTAACCGTGTATAAAAAGTAATAATAGCGAAATATTCCAGCCTCAAAATTGTGAACGGGTTAACTTTATGAAATAATTTCCCTGTACCTTTTTATGTACTTCTAACCAACACTTATATACGCAAGATAAAGTCAATCCAGCTTTTCAAACTGAAGAAAAAAAACTGATAGAATCAGCAATTCTCTACTTTAACGCCCTGTATCTCGAAAACTGGCCATGGTCTCGGATGTTAAATTCATGACTCTCCAGACTTCATTATATACTGGAAAAATGGTTACATTTGAATTGTACGTTTTCACTAATGTAGTACCAAAATATGTAGTAAACGTGTGTATGCAAAAGAAAATCAGTCAAGCTCGTAAGTTTGAAAAAAACGAAAAACTGGGCAATTTTCAACTTTCACCCCATATCAAGAAAACTAGTCATATGATTGAGTTGGGCCCACTGACATTTTTGGTTATTAGGTTGAGAATAACAACATACCGAAATTTCAGATAATTTGACCGGTAGCCACTTTACATTAAAAACTGCGGGGTCCTTTGGTATTCTGGGGGACTTGATGAATTATCTATGTTATATACTATACTCCTACTATACTCCACTATATGTATATTACTTACCCTTCTAAGCAGCTAGCAACAGTGAGAATAACTTTTGGGCCTATTATGGAACCTGCACATATATTTTTTGTGACTTCCGGATCGATTGGGCTATCTGTCCATACTGATGTTACGACAGCGACTTGATAAGGAGCTGAATGGGCTGTAACTTCTCCACCTCCACTTACCCCAACAACCACCTAAAGAATATTGAAATCATATGAACTCAGCATCAATCCTGCAAAGCACCAAGGCCATAGAGAACTAAATTTTTAATTCAACCTTCAGTGAAAAAAAATATATTAATATTTGTATAAAGAATTATCCTTGTACAAGATTTTCCTAATTTTTTTGTTTTATTTTGTCTTGAGGTGGATGTTGCGAAATTAAACTACACAAACCCTGAATTTTCTGAATCAGGATGAGATTTTCTACAATTTTTTGTTCGAGTTGATAGTACGATTTCCATTTTTCGTCAAATTTTGTCTCAAAAAGTCAATGCTATATCAAATCAACCAAACTGAATTGATTGGCGTACGCAAAGGGTGACAAACGTATTAATTATCTTTACTAAGGATTGATTATTTATCAAGATGGAATATATGTCTCCATGAATTATAAAACAAACGGTCTCACGAAAGAAAGGATCTTGATTCTTGAATTAGCTAAATATTGAGCACTAGAGATCGGACAAAGAATAGGGACATATCTCACAATTGATGACATATCGAACAATGTGTATGACTGTAATTTCGTGACGTCATCAAAAATTGAATTTATTGGGTATTTAATGTATTAGTTGAACCCACAATCAAGATTTATGTTGAAACAATTCATACTTCTTTCATTAGTCCGTTTTAGTATTTTTCAGAACCAACCAGGTGACTGCTATAAGAATATTTTTTATTCCCACTCAATTCCAAATTGCAGTGTTGAATAATCGAAAGAATTTTCGTTTTCGCTAACTCACAATTGAATTATTCAATCATGAAAAGTATCACCAATATTAAATGGCTCACAAGGAATCTGGACAATAAAATTTGTCGAATTATTCTGTTACAAGTTGTGCTTTTTGAATATGTAGGAAATCCAATTCAATCTGTTTGTAGTTCTTGGATTTGACCTCGTTAAGCTGATGTACAGTGAAATGTTAGTTTCGGTGATCACTTATGCGAACATTCAGAAGTTAACAAGTTCTACCAATATAAGTTGCATCAAAATCATTTACATTTAATTTTCCAAGTTTGTCCTTCGTGTCGATCGAATGTCTACAAAAGTTAGCTCTCAAAGAAGTTTCAATATTGCTTATCCCACGCTTTCATCTAGTGATATTAGTGAAATGAAAACTTACCTCAAATTTGGCGGAAAGCACAAAACAGCAGCTCAAAATAAACGTTATCTTCATGATGATTTTCCAGAATGTTCCGTTTCACTGATTCAATACGACTGGGAAAAATATGTTATCTTATTTTTCAAGTACCCCCTCTAAAAATTCCATTGAGGATCTCATAGCATTTCGCTTTAGTAATTATCAGGACCAGCTTCAAAAATATTTTGTGAAACTATCTTCAATAATAATAAAATAATGTTTATTCATTTTGTTAACAGTGTTATGGTTACACTTCTATGCATAATGTTACCCAAATAAACTTAGAGAAACCCACAAAAGCCGAGGCCGCGCGTGGGGTTTCATTAGTTCAATTTATGATTTTGACAAAAGATAGTGTTTCATAAATCAAATGAAAAAAAACAAATAAATTCAATGAAAAAGAAAACACAAAATACAAAGGAATTGAATCTAAAGAAAAGATAGTGGTTCAAATCAAATCAAATGAAAAGTTGCAAAAATTTACTGAAAGCGGAAACACAAAATACAAAGAAATAAAATTAAAATTGTGATATTTTTTCCCCAACAAAATATCGAATCCACTTGGATTACGTGTCGTAATCGAAGAAATCGTGAAAAGCCACGATTTGATATTTCGTTATAGAATTGCTATCTAGCAGTTGTTAATGATTTCTTGCGAACTAATAATCCTACGGACGGGTGGCACAATCGTTTAAATCGCAATATTGGTGTAGATCATGCTTCTATCGGCGTCTTTTAAAAAACTATTAAAGATGAACAAGTTAACACTGAATTGAATATTAATCAGATTGATACTGGTGTAAATTTAATTTTATTATCTGTGTTTTGTTTCTCTGTTTATTTTATTCATTAGATAACATTTTTATTCAAATAATTGGTATTTCTTTGAATAATTTGAAAATATTAAGAAACATTTTACACTTGTTTATTTGTAATTATTATTTTGTTATATTATGTTATTTATGTAATTTTTTTCCAATGAATTTACAACTGAAAATAATTATTTGTCTTGTACGTTTGTCCAGGAATATTCCGTCTTGGGGGTCTAATGTCTGGGGATGTTTTGTCTTGTTGATATTTTGTCTTGAAGATATTTTGTCCCGGGATATTTTGTCCGGGGATAATTACGCATGGAACCTGTCTGATTAACAAGTTAAAAAACGGGTTAATTCTTGTTTCCGGTCCTAAAAATATGTGCGATAGCTCATTCGATTGGGAATGATAAAAAAAAATAGTTAGTTTTTCGTTAATAACTCAAAAACTATTGATATTCATTAACTGTTGAAAAAAGATCCTCAAAGAAGAGAAAATTTCCAATGAAAAAGTCCGGAATCCACGAATTCTATCTCCATTATTTATAATTTTTATTCAACGCCGAAAATAGGTCTCCGCGTGGCTCTTACAGCATGAATGCAACACCGCTGGAGACAGTATATCACACAAAATAATTTTTTTATATTATTAAATAATAACCTTTAAAGAATAAAAGAAATGGTATATCGATTTTTATCCAATCTCTGTTTTTACAAAAGTCGACATAAAAGTTTAAATAATTAACCTATAAATTCTTTGATTCTTGTTGCTCTTCTTATATACATACTTAACAATATCACGTGATAAAAGTTCATTAAAGTTTTATATTTTGTTTGTAAAAACATTCTTGAATGAACAAAAAATGAAATATTAAAAAAAGTTTGTTAAAAAAATGTTTGTTGACAAATGTTATTATTATACAGCTGTTTGTGCATCTAACAATGGCATTAATTAACGAGGGAAAAAAAATGTTTTACGTCATTTGTTAAGAAATTGTTTATAAACAAATAGACAAGTATTATATTTGAAAAAATATTTCTTGCCATTTTATTTTCAATACAAAATATAAAAAAAAACCTTAAAAAATTTTTTTATTGTTTAATTTTTTTTTTATTTTTTTTTAAATAAATAATTAAGAAATTGTTTTCTCTTTAAGAATCATAATTGGCATTTCTCTATGAGTTAACAAAAAAAAATTGTATCAATAATTTCAATGTTTATTAAGTTAACAATTTATTATAATTAATTTTGGTTGAATAAAAATTATAAATAATAGAGATAGAATTCCGGGAGTCCAAATTTTTTAATTGCAAATTTCCTCCTCTTTAAGCATCTTTTTTCAAAAATTCCCAAATATCAATAGTTTTTGAGTTGTTAATGAAAAACTGTTTTTTTTTTCATCTTATTTTGTTAATAACAATTGCAATTTTTTATGTGCTAATAAATGCTCGAGGTACATTCTTCTAGACGTCATTCCGAAACGAATGAGCTATTGCACATATTTTTAGGACCGGGAACAATAATTTTGAACCGGATAGAATGACAGAGTGGCATACGAACGAAGCAAGTTAAAATAAAGCTTGTAATAATAAAAATTCATCATTCATCCAGATAATATCAGATACCATACGATTTTCCAAGTGTTGTTGTCTACTCGTACATATATTCAAGGACAAAACACTTCAATTCAATTATTTGCATCAATATAACATTGGTTAAACCATACGTTAATGAGATTTTGATAATGAATTCCAGTCAATTCATATTCGAATCGTTCAGTTGAGATTAAACTATTGTGCATCATCAATACTTTAACAAGCATTGTTACCAATATAACCACAATTACTCTACCACAATATTAGTCGTATTTTGAAGTTAATTGAGAATCTGTTCAACTACTACTAATTGGAATTGTGCGATGGAAGATTACAAAATAAAATCACTTCTTCATCAAGCCTGAAAAGTTATTTTCAATACATGGATTGGAGTTTTAACAATTATTCATCACTTTGATGACCCAGTGTTACAAATAAAGAGATGGACATGGTTATTTTTCTACAACTGTCAATAAATGCCTTTATTATATGTCCAATGATAATTTGTAAATGTAGTTCATTGTAAGTATTGTTTGAAGCTTGTTTTTTGTGGAGGAATTATTACATTGCATGACAATTTTTTTGGGATTATAACCTTCCATAATCTGAAAACAAAATTTAATGGATCAGGGAATCTAAACAAGTGTATAACGGCAAATAAATTACATAAGTTACTGCGTACACCAAATTATTTTTCACGAATTGAAGAAGATTCAATTAGTCCGTTATTTGTATTCAATTTTTTGCATATCACAAAAATTATTGAATTCAAAGATACTTCTCTATATACTCTTGACGTTTCGGGAACTGTATCAGTAACTGTTCTCAAAAAATATTTCAAATGTAGATTGAAATTCCTCAGTTTTTCACCAGGACGAACATCTAGATTTTATTAGGAATCGACAGATCACAGGTTCAAAATTATCAGAACATATTTTGATATCCAATGGCAACCACATGGTGAAATGTAATGAAAGATATAGCCAAAGAACCCAATAACAAGAAGAGAAAATTAAAAGAATCCGCCTTTATTTTACTATCTGGTCAAAACTGTATAAAAAAAATCTGATATGGATCACAAAAGGAAATCCTTACTGGAAGATCTTGCATTTGTCAGAGCGATAATGGATTGATTCCATTATCCGGAAAACACTCCATATACTACAAAAATAAATTGAATGGAAACAGAGGGGACTGCAAAAAAACTTGGGAAATTATAAACGAACTAACAAACAAAACTACCAAAAAAATTAAAATAGGCAACATAAAAGTCAACGATAAAATATTATCAGGTGATAGAGACAAAGCGCAGGCTTTTAATGAATACTTCACAGATATAGGGATATAAATGACTAAAAAAAACGATGTACCACATACTACACCACCTAATTTTATAAAAGATAAATCTGTTACCAGCTCACTCTCTCTCACATCTGTAAATAAAAAAGAGATTATAGAAATTATTTCTGAATTAAAAAATAACTGTGCACCTGGACCCGATGGAATAGAAACCAAACTAACTGAAACGTATCACCCTTATCTAGTAGAACCCTTAACCTACATTATGAATTTAATTTTCAAAACAGAAACAATACCAATACAATGGAAAGAATCGAGAGTTACTCCCATTTTCAAATCAAGTGTCAAATCAGAA
Organism: Gonioctena quinquepunctata; assembly: GCA_018342105.1. Taxonomy (NCBI): domain Eukaryota; kingdom Metazoa; phylum Arthropoda; class Insecta; order Coleoptera; family Chrysomelidae; genus Gonioctena; species Gonioctena quinquepunctata. The sequence continues at coordinate 1,323,762 of JAFIRS010000076.1, read as the reverse complement.
ATGGGAAACTACCGGCCAATCTTTGTGATTGATAACTTCGCGAAAATACTAAAACATGATTTGAAATCACGCTTGGTCAATTTTTTTGAAAGAAATGAAGTTATAACAGAGAGAAAATTCGGTTTCATAAATAAATCCGAAAAATGCCTAGTAGTTTTTTTGGATTAAGCCAAGGCTTGTGATACAGTTTCGCACGAAAAACTGATAAACAAACCATACACGTATGGTGTCCGAGGACCAACACATACAATCTTTAAAAACTATCTATCACACAGAAGCCATCGTACCAAAATCAGTGACAGCACTAGCTGTCCTCGCGAAATTTCTATTGGGGTACCACAGGGCACAGTTTCAGGTCCGATACTATTTTTAATTTAAATCAACAACCTAGTTGACATTAGAAATATCAAAGGTCTCCTTATTTCATACGCTGATGATACAACAATTATTTTCAAAGCTAATACGTGGCAACAGGCATACAATGAAGCATGAAACAAAGGTTAGAACTCACAGATATGGTTGAATGACAACTCCTCAATCTCAATGTTTCAAAAACTGAATTTATAACATTTTCTTTTCAAAATAACCAACAGCCCGAGATGTAAAACATTCAGATACATCAGCCAAATTGCCCCAAAATATCTTGCAACTGCCCAAATATTGAGAAAGTGGCGAGAATAAAATATCTAGGTGTATTTTTGGACCAGCGTATGACATGGGATGAACACGTCTCTCATATGGTCAAAAGACTTGGGCAACTGACAACCTTCGTGCTAACCTAACCTAACTAAACAAAACCTGATGATAATTTACAATTCCCTGGTTGAATCATTAATTAGATATTGTATAACAGTATGGGGTGGAGTATTCGAGAATGTATTGAATAATATTCAAGTGACCCAAAATTCAATTATAAAAATAATCTTTGGAAAACCTAAACGTTTCGATACCCAACTATTGTATGAGGAAACTAATTTACTTGACGTCAGAAGTCTATACGCGTTCCAATGTCTCGTTTGGATCTATTCCAACAAATTAACTCAGACCACGATTAAAACTAAGAATACCAGATATGCACAAAGCTTGTCCGTACCATTCTTTGAAAAAAGTCATACGTAGAGAACAATATTTTATTTTGGTCCGGAACTATGTTTTCAAAAATTAAAACAAATACAATAATTTTATTATTAATAACAACCAACTTATAACGACCCTCCTGAAAAACACGCCTTCATAATATAGAATCCGTTACCCAATATGAATATTTTTTAACCGAACTGAATATATTGTAAATATAAAACCACGGTTTTACGTTGCACCAACCTTTTCCACTGTTTCATCATGTCCTCATAGTATATTATGAAAGTATCACTACCATGTTCTCGCTCTACCAACTTTCTCTGTTATATCATGTTCTCGGCTTATTATCTTATATTATATACCGAGTCACTATTATATCTGTCCTACCATGTTCGATTAATAAAAGTGTCACCATGAGGCGGAAGATGGGGAGCAAAAAACAAGCCAAATGCGCTTAGTTTGCCCTCCACCTATCTCCGAATGGTCCAAATGATCTATGTTAAACAAATGTATAACCTTTTCAAATAAAAAAAAACTTCTTTTTCAAACATCAAACAAACAAGCTGATGTCTCATCATCCTTTTGACAGAACTCTTTTGACATTAGTCAAAAAAGAATATGTTCACACAGCGAAAAACTGAAAAATGTCAATCTACATTTGAAGGATTTTTTTGAAAACGAGAACGGATACAGTTCCGGAAACGTCAAGAGTATATAGAGAAGTATCTTTGAATTCAATAATTTTTGTAATAGGCAAAAAATTAGAACACAAGTTACTGACTAATTGAATTTTTTTCAATAGTTACTTACCGGGGTAAAGTAATTTCTTTGCTTTTCTTCACTTGTATAGATTCCCTGATCTATTTAATTTTGTTTTTAGATTGTGGAACCCCAAAAAAAGAGGAATAGTTCATTATAATACTCCTTTTCAATGTACACTAGTTGCCATCTAATTCCCAAGCGAATGAAGTTATGTATACAACCATCTAATTTGTATACTGCAGGATTTAGGATATTGGTAATGTACACATAGATTACACAATATCTTCATTGCATGAAATAATCTTGGGAAGGATAGTGAATATCTAGTAAACTACATGCGAATACAGCTCATCCCTCAATAGTTTAATAATGTTTATCAATGAAGAACAAAATCGGCAAAATACGTTATTTTTATCTGATTTTTTTTCCTGTCCATATCCAAATTTTGCCCCCTGGCTGTAGAAAGTACACCTATTTCGGAGTATATCGCTAGTACGTTATTTAAATTTTGCATGAGGTTCACATTACAGGCATAAACGAATAAAATAATGGCCTTTTCAACCCATTCATCACTTAAAATATAACAAAATTGGGGACAATATGAAATAAAAACTCTTTTTCTATCAATATTTAATTGTTGATGAAAACTATACAGAAAATATCAACTGAGCTACTCATATTCCAGAAATTTCATAGATCCAATCCCTATAATTGCTTATCCTCGTGTAAACAGTCGGATTTCCATCTCCACAAGCTTTGGGAACCGAGGAAACCAATGCTATTTGAACTCCTTTCTTCACTAAGGGACTACCTTCATCTTCAGAACAAGCTCCTACACCATCTAAGATGAAGAAAAAATAAAATATATAAATACTCCAAAAAAATTGTTTAAATCATTACCCAGTCAACTTGACCTTGGAAAATTCATGAAGAAGTTAGATATCTCCATTTTTATGGGTGGCAAAATTTCCTGACCTATCGAATGCTTTCGATTGTGTGAACCACGGAATACTGCTGCGCAAACTCCAGCACTATGGTATGAGAAATCAAAGTATCAACTGGATCCAATAATATCTAAGTCAACGAACCCAAGTTGTCAGAACTGACACACTATCAGACGTTGGCTTTGTCAGACACGGTGTGCCCCAAGGCTCGGTACTAGGGCCAGTACTGTTTTTGTTATATTTCAACGACCTGGCTTATATCAAATCTAATGGAATGTTCACAATCTTTGCGGATGATACAACCATCATGTGGCATGATATCAATGAAACAAATCTTTACAACAAAATAGCTCAAGATATTGCCAGTGTGAGAGAGTGGTGCAACTCCAATCTGTTATCCCTCAATATAGACAAAACCAATCTCATATCATTCAATTGCAACTTATCAGACATTCCGTTGGGTAATAATATTATATCAAATAAAAAAAACAATAAATTTCTTGGAATCAATTCGGACAGCAACCTCAATTTCAATAACCATATCAAATTACTGAACAAAAAACTAGCTTCGGGATGTTATGCTTTACGAATGGTGTCGAATGAATTAGGTATTGTAACCGCCAAAATTGTCTACCACGCTGTAGTTGAATCGCATCTAAGGTATGGCATATCATTCTGGGGCTCCTGCAACCAATAGCACTTCAATACAGTATTCATTCTTCAAAAGCGCGCCATTAGATATATGTGCAAAGTTGGGCCTAGAGTGTCTTGTAAACCCTTGTTCAAGGAGCAAAAATCACTTACACTCTCCTCTTCATACATACTAGAAACTGTGTGCCTGGTACATAAGAACAAATCATCCTACGATGTTGTTGTTGGATCCACCCGCCAAAATGACAAGTTAAGACTGTCCATTCCATCATCAAATTTGATTAAAAATCGCTGATCTATAATGCAGCTTAAATATATAAACATCTTCCGAATAATTTTAAAGATATCCAACCAATTGATCAGTTCAGAAAGTCTGTAAAGCAAGTTCTCATTCACCAGGTATTTCAAAGTGTTCAAGAATACTGTGATAAAGATATGGATGGCATACTGTTATGAAATTATTTCTTCTTTAACCATTGTATATGTCCACTGCTAATAGTCACTACGAATTACAAAATAGTGTAACGACTTTGGGTTCAAACTATCTTATTAATTTATATACTTTATTTATTCACTCTTTTAATGTTCTGTTAACTTTCGACTATTCGTTCACCTAGAATGTATATATGTTTGTGTATATATATTTATATTTATTCGTGTTTTTATCTTTATTTTTTAACATACAACGCTTTTTTGATATTCCTGTGTTGATTCTCCCGACTTTTCTGTGTTGTTTCTAAACTTATTTATTATTGCTTTGTCTACAAGATTTCATCTTTTGACAATAAAGTATATTTTGATTTGATTTGATTCGAAAGGGGTAGAATATGGGTTGAATTCACCAAAACCAATTTGGGATCATATCAATCAACCCACTGAGGATTATAATATTTGAATTATCCAAACCTTCACATATAATTTTACATTTTGATGAAAGAAGACTTCGGTGCCGGAAGGGCAAGCATATCTAACGATGAGTAGAATTAACATTCGATTGGAATACAAACAAAGAACAAAAGAACGTGAAAATAAATTTGCTGTCTCGGATACCCATTTGAATTTCATTCCTCTTTTTAACCGACGAAACCAAAAAGGAGGAGGTTCTCTATTCGACCCGTATATTTTATGTTTTTCCATCATAATTTTTTATGTATGATCACGCATAACTTTTTACTGAGGCGTCCGATTCCGATAACTCTTTTTTCAGTGGATAGGGTGTACTTCCAATTTGGTCCCATTTGAATTTGAAAGATGAAATCCACCCCTAAGGGTAGCGAAATGAAGGATATTGATCACTCACCCTCTGAATTCTGGTCCGTTAACCGATTCTATCAGGCATAACTTTGTACTGGGTTCTTCGATTTGGATGATTCTTTTTTTAATAGATAGGGTATACCTTATTCTTGGATTTCAAAGGGAATCAGGCACCCTCAGGGGTAGAAAAATAGGGGATAATTGATTTTTCACTGGTGAACACTGGCACACACATACGTAGTTGACAATGACAGATCGCTACTGACATTATTCTTGTTCCGTCAAAAGCAGTATATTTTATGAGAGGATGGAATGATATACAAAGTAATGAAATAAACTAACCAGAACAACGAAAATAATTTATAACACAACAAATAGTAAAAGTAGATAATCATATTATTTAACTGGTAATAGTGGGTAAGTAAGTATTTTGGAAGTAATCAGGAAACAAGTAGGTAGTAATTGGTAGATTTTAGCCTCAAAAAATTGAAAAATAAAAACTTTTTTACAAAAAATTAAACCGACGAAATACGGAACTGAAAAGTAAAAAATAAGAACTTTTTAACAAAAAATTAAACCGACGAAAAAATCAACTGAAAAGCAAAAAATAAAATAAACCTTCTTAGTCTAAATGATAATTGAGCTCCTAAACTAATGTAAGTAACTGATTTTGAGTCGGCGCCAAACAAACTAGCAATTGAATTAGGTGAAGCGTTAAAGGATGGCGGCGAGATGCACGCCTGCGTTTTGATGACTTCTTCCATAGATAATGATCTTCGATAATTGTTTGTTTGGCGCCGACACAAAATCAGTTACTTACATTAGTTTAGGAGCTCAATTATCATTTAGACTAAGAATGTTTATTTTATTTTTTGCTTTTCAGTTGATTTTTTCGTCGGTTCAATTTTCTGTTAAAAAGTTTTTCAAAACTGGAGGTTGAATATATTGATAGCGTAACAAAAAATCTCACCTTTTCCAGAGGTACACAAGTTGGTACCCCCAATATCATCAACCAACCTTCCACAAGCTTTGTTATCCATGATCTTCAAGACGGCTCCGTGCATGGGTGGCACATAATACTCTCCTTCGTAGGTCATACCCCAACCTGTCAAAAGAGCCTTCCCACCCGCCAAGCTCCCTGTGGACGCGGGGGTCAGTTTGATGATCTGCGATACGTTGGTCTGCGGGAAGGGGTGCACTACGTAGAGGAGAGCTATGTCGTTCTCACGTGTAGTTGCGTTGTATTTCGGGTGGGTAATTTTCTTCAATACAGCTGTTTGTATATTGGTTTCCTCATATTCCCGTAGGTTATGAACCCCTCCTTCAACATCAATGAAGCTTGAGCTGAAAGAAGATCCAATATAAATCAGCTGATAAATCATTCTGACGGTGTAGTTTTTCAGCGAAGTGTGTTGATTCCCGTTCTCAATAATATGTATGTCCCAGTTGGGGACACTGGTGGAAAATCCACAATTGATCCTCAACTCTGTCAATCGGAAGATATAAGACATTCCTGCAGGAACATATGAATATTTTGTAACGTATATCATCACAGAAAGAAGGCTGGGCACCTACGATAAACTGCTCAAGAGGATAAATCAGACTCACTGTGAAAATACTACCTGAGGTACAAATAATGTAGTAGTTGATTCAAACGAGACCGGTTTGATATTATGATGAACCAGTGGTTTGAAAATATGTTACCGAGAAACGTTATTATACAGTTATACCGAGTCCCCCAACACATTCAAATTAGTACCACTGTAATTGTCCACAGGAAGGGGGTATTGTCACTCTCAGTGGTAAACAAACTACTCTAGCGGTGTTTTGGGTAGGCCGACTACCTTTTCATCACGGCCAAAGACAACTGTGAACCCATTGACAAGGGGTTTAAACCACTAGGAGATGGTGCCTTCCAGGAGGTTCAAAAATAAAAACTTATTTACCTGAGGTCGGTTGGCCATGAAGCACCCAAGACTATGGAATTTAAACTGGTTTGAAACTGACACGTGCAAAATAATGCTAACAAAGCAATATCCGTACTAATCATTTACAGAAGCATTGCGGGAAAACGTATCAATACTGCGGTCGACACGGCAAGACCAAGCTGCCAACAACAAGGGAAACAGTGCTAGAAGTCACACTAGACCTTATACCTCTCCAAATCAAAGCAAAGAGAGTTGCTTGGAAAGCTCATCTCAGGTTACTCGAGAGGAAAATCTACTATGTAAAGGACCCATTCCTTACAATAAGTAATCCAAGTAATCCAGCATGGAATGAAAACAGCATATACCTGAGTACTGAGAGAGCGTGAAGCATATTATATATCAACACAATGAGAAAAAAAATGACCCTGTTCAAAACCATCCGAATGAAGAGGAGTAATCAAATCAAAAATCAAATCCTTTATTTTTCTTAAAATAACAAAAAATTTCGTTTTGTATAGGAATAGTAAGTACTTATATCTAACTTACAACTAGTACTGAAAAACAAGCAAACAGATCTACGGGTCTAAACAATATTGCACAAACACAGGAGAGTGGTCACAGAGGACTAGACAAAAACTCATCGAGTGTATGAAAACAATTGATCAAGAAAAACGACGTTTTTTAAAAATCGTTGTATTTTCAGCTCTCTTGATCATTACTGGAAGGTGATTGAAAATTTGAGGTCCAATGCACTTAGGAGCATTTTGAGTTATTTTATATTTGTCAATTTTGACATGTATCATTCGTTTCTGACGAGTGTTCTCATCATGAATATCACTGTTCAGAATGAAGTCGGTTGAATGAATACATAAACTGAAAGTTCATATATGAATAGACAGAGTTTATAAGAAGGGTTCTACATGAGCTTCGTTTGGGGGTGTCGAATATACAACGTAAAATAGCCTTCTGTTCAATAAAGACGTTTCTACTCATTGTTGAATTGCCCCAGAAGCAAACACCATAACGCAGCTAGACTCAACCTGAGCATAATATACACTGATGAGTTTTTTTTTATTCAAAACGACTCTCAGGTTCCTGAAGAGATATATGAGTGAGCACAATTTAGAAACCAGCTGTTCACAGTGTGGAATCCAGTTCAGATATTCATCCATTTGCATACCCGAGAATTTAACTGCATTATGAGAGCTCTGTAACCTTTAGTTGGAGTGCTTCGGTTCTACTCTGATAGTTATGAAAACGAATAACGTGAGTTTTTTTAGCATTGAAACATATATCCTGTCTGTTGAAGTATTCAGAGGTTAAGTTCAGAATATCCGTACGTTTGTGTGTTAAAATATCAGTTTGCTTATCTGAGATCAATATACTAAAATCCTCCGCATATGCAGTGAATAATGAGTATGATATTTACCTATCAATATTGTTCATGTATAAGAGAGACAGAACCGGCCCCAATATAGATCCCTGAGGCACACCAGTCCGGACCAGTTTCGTTTCTGATGTGGGAAACGAAACCACACCACCTTAATCAAATCTCAATAAGACGCATTGGTTTCTGTTACTGAGAAATGAGGATATCCAGGTATGTGAATTTTCCCTTAGACCATAACATTCCAACATATGCAGCAGTTTCAGGTGATTCACGCAGTCAAAAGCCCTGCTCGAATCGCACAAAATAGCAGCTGGGCACTCGCCCACTTCAACGAACTCTATCAGAATTTCATAGAAAGTTAGTAGAGCAGTTTGAGTCGATTTTCCAGAGCGAAAGCCATGCTGCATGGGTATCAAGATATTGTGTGATTCAAGAAAATAATTCAAGCGCTCTAGGAATGCATACACGAAGACTTTCGAGAAGCTCTGGGGGACAGTGATTGGTCTAAAATTTTCAATAGTTGATAATTTTTTGTTCTTACGCAGTGGAGTTACCTCTCCCACCTTTAGGTATGTAGGGAAACTGCCATTTGAAAATGAAAGATTAACTAAAAAAGTTATCGGTTTTATAATAATATGCAAAACTCTTTTTAGTAGAAGAACTGGTATCTTTTTTTTTGTTGTTATTGCATGTTTCAGATGAAGCAGGGTTACTTTTCTTTAGGTAAAATATAGAATTCAATGAACCACTAGATTCTTCAACAATATCGTCAATCCACCCCCGTTTATTCTTGTTAAAATATATTTTCCGTTTGGGGAAGGCAGTTTCAAAATAATGAAGGAATATATCATAAAAACGATTGAAGGCATCTTCGCAAACACCATATTTATAAATATTGCTCCATTCCTAGTAAGCGTCCTCGGAGCTCCTACCAAATAGTACGAATCTATGGGTGAATACTCAAGCCCTGTTTTAAGTGGAAATACACGCTATCAAAAATTTCGCTCATTTCAACCTTGACAGAAAATACAGGAATAAAGGCAATACAACTCAGTCCGATGAACAAGGGGATGCGAGAAGGAGATCAATGAAGGCGAAGAAATATTGAAACAACATGATAGCAGAAGCTTTCGAGCATGCAGCAGGCTAAAGATCCTCAACGCAAATTCAACCAAGAAATATACGAAACATTATTAGGCCTCAGCAAGAGGAAAATCGAGTCATTAACGGGATCCTAATCAACCACACAACTACCATGAGCGTACCAACGAGACATAACATTTTGTCAGTAAAACCTTGGACTGCAGTGTAACTGAAGTTTTTTGGGAAATGCATATTATTCACTTCCTGGATTCGACCAAATATCAATGCAATGCCAATAGAGCGTTTGACAGGGATGAAAAGAAGTGGTGAAGATGATGTACCAACTACAGAGATAACGTACTTATGATAGGATTCATGAACAAAATAGTTAATTACTCACTCGTCGAGGCAGTTAGCGGCAGTTAGAACTATATTCTCACTTATCAATGAACCCCCGCATACTTTTTTCAGTTTATCTGGTATTTGCACATCGAAAACGGACAGAGCAACCTGATAAGGTGATGAATGTGGTTTCACCTCGCTACCACCGCTGATTCCATTGGTCACCTGAAAAATATTGTCAAAAAACTCAAAGTGTCACTTCAGAAGAAATGAATTTAACATGTTTCTTCACTGCAAAGTGGAATTGCTTTTAGAAAATGTATTTCCTAATTCTTCCATATGATCGTGGAAGCATGAAATAGATTTTCGTCGACAAAAATGAACTTGAAACCTAGTGAATGCGATGCTATTCTTGCATCAATGTTACAAATGATTTCTGGTGAGAACTCGTTTCTGGAAAAAATTCATATTTCCCTCATCCATCTTTATGGGTTCTCAATTAAGACAGGAATTTAAAAACAAATGAATATCCGAGTTAAAATGCAAATTTTCACTTTCTGATTTTCTCTTTTGAGTAAGGGGCCTGTCACAATATCTATCAGATGTAGTTCAAATGTAGGTCCAACGTGTGTGTACACCCATTTATTTATTTTATTATATTGTAATTCCTCTGACTACTGAATGTAGTTATATATCGTATAAATGTAATTTTTAATTGTTGAGTATTGTTAAAATTTCAACGTGTAGTATGACAATCAACTGATAACATTTTACCCTGTTTTGGAAGTGTTATTAGTTGTGTTTGTATGTGATGTATATATTTGTATTTATGAGTAAGTATTTTTATTATTAATTATTAATAATTGTTTAATTGTTTATGTCCCTTTCACAATGCTTTGTCAACAAGAAACTATCTTAGACAATAAAGTACATTTTGATTTGATTTGATTAGCCGGGGAACTAGTTGTTTTCTGTTAGAAAAATTGCATCAGTTTTATCTTAGATTTTTCAATGTACAGAAAAATCTTCCATTTCAATTCTATTGAGAATGTTTTCTTTTTCAACAAAAGCATATGTGATTTCAGAAAATTAACTTCACGTTCAATGAAGAGGGCGAGAGAATTGGACCACGTGATTGAATTAAAATGAAAAATGAGAAACTTTGTATTTGTATAAGTCACAGTGCTCATTGGACTTTATTAATTATTATTTGTGCAAATAATTTACTTACTCTCAAAGTGGCCACAAGAACTAAGAAGCAGCTCACACTTAATCCAGTCATGATGTTCAAAATTTAACATTTTGGCTGATAACGAAATTTGTCTATATATGATATCTTAAAGAATTCCGAACAGAATCTAAAGTACATTCATTGATTATGCAAGTGGAAGGTCAATCACTGCATTCATCAATGGGTGCTGGAATTTTAATATCAGCTTGATGAAAGAGGAATTTTATCTCGTGATGAATTTTATGTTACGATCGATTATTTTGTATTGAGTGTTGATTAGATAATGATCAAAATCATTCGATGATATTGATGACAAATCAAATATGTGTTGTTATATACAATCCAGGGAATCTGAAAACATTCCACCCTTCATTTTGAAATAATAGAATACAAAAGAGAGAAAATGATGAGACAGAATATATTCTGCGTTCACCAAATTCTAATATTTGTTGATTTATTTGCGAATACACAGGGTGTTTATAAAATCAGATGAAGAATCTGCTACTGAAATATAAACTTTTGGCACTATCATCCATCGCTCAAGATATCCTCTTGGGTGGTATTATAGAATAGGATAGAAATTTATTCATACTGAGCAACAAACAGAATGATTTCCACTTACATGAAGCTCAGTTTTTTTAAAGTTCCTTAACACAATATTCATTGAATACGATAATAATACCGTTAAAAATAATAAAGAATTCACAGTTTTTTTTGAGTTACCTAACACATCATATTTATAAGTTGCAATAATACAGTTGAAAACAATAGAATAAGAACATAGAATGAAATGACCAGAATAGATTCAGACACATTTGAGCATTCGAAGGAGTTGTCCCTGTGTAATACTGAATATATCTAGATCACAATTTCTCACCACTTCGGTCTCAAGACATTTTTGAAGACTAGACAAATTGTTTGAGACACGAAATAGATCATTTCTTCTTCTCAATCTCATGTCAGGTATAATAAAATCAATAATTTGTAGAATTTCAGGTACTTTCAATGTTCTAAGAATGTTAAAAGCAAAAACTACTCCCGAGGACTAAGATATAAATAAGGGCCAGACCTTGTGTTTTCTGAAGAAAAAAGTTCTTAATAATCATTTCTGGATTTCTTCCATCGTATCGGAATATGAAAACGTCTTGGGATTCCAAATGACACATCCATATTCCAGCTTAGAGCGAGCAATGGAGTTGAAAACTAACAAACAAGTATCGTGATTGAATTGACGGCTAGTCTTAAAATCAATTTTCTAGAACATTCAATGTGTCCAGAGGAACTGAAAACACCAGAGAAAAAGATCCGGAAATCTTTCATTTCATTGACTCTCTGCAAATAGGTGCCATTAATAGAATAGTCCTTGGTAGTGGGTGACTTCTTTCGTGTAAAACTTATTATTTCGCATTTAGCTTCGTTGAGAGATAGGTCGGACACTGAGAAGTAATCCGAGAGATTATTGAGATCATCTTGAAGCGCACCAGAGTCTTTTTCGCTTACGAAATTGAGAATGCTTGATATACTGAGAAACGTCATGAAGAAGCGGTGAATTTGAACGATGATACGTTGTTGAACTGTACGAATTGTATTCTGTTTTAAAGATAGCAGTGAAAGGAGTCATGAGTGTTGTTTGTGAAACCGAATGCTTTTAATTTCAAGATCAAAACCTCGTGGTTCTTTGGTCAAGTCAGTGTATATAACATCAATTTGATAACTATTTTTCATTCCATCCGTAACAAAATTACTAAATGCACATACGTATGGTAGATTTATTACGAATAGAGCCATGTTTTTTGTCGATTGTAACTGGGTCCACGTGGTAACATACTCGATTTTTAACCGACGAAACCAAAAAGCAGGAGGTTCTCTATTCGACCCGTATATTTTATGTTTTTCCATCATATTTTTTTATGTATGATCACGCATAACTTTTTACGGAGGCGTCCGATTCCGATAATTCTTTTTTCAGTGGATAGGGTGTACTTCGACTTTGGTCCCATTTGAATTTGAAAGATGAAATCCACCCCTAAGGGTAGCGAAATGAAGGATATTGATCACTCACCCTCTGAATTCTGGTCCGTTAACCGATTCTATCAGGCATAACTTTGTACTGGGTTCTTCGATTTGGATGATTCTTTTTTTAAATTATTTTTAACCGCTTTCTTAGTTGTTCGATCAACCCTCAGAAGTTAATGAAAACTTGTTCGAGTTAAGATCACGGGGACCTTACCTTTTATAGTGGGATCCGAAACCACTCCTGGGACCTTGAAAAAATTTTTCACCAGCTGCGGGAATCGAACCCGCGCCAGGTGGAAACAGTTGACACAAGACCGACGCTGGTGCCACTGAGCCACAGGCCCCTAAAGATAGGGTATACCTCATATTTGGATTTCGAAAGAAATTACCCACCCTTACGGGTAGAAAAATAGCGGATAATTGATTTTTCACTAGTGAACATTAGCACACACATACGTAGTTGACAATGACAGATCGCTACTGACATTATTCTTGTTCCGTCAGAATCAGTATATTTTATGAGAGGATGGAATGATATACAAAGTAATGAGATAAACTAACCAGAACAACGAAAATAATTTATATTACAACAAATAGTAAAAGTAGATAATCATATTATTCAACTGGTAATAATTGAAGTAAGGTGGGTAAGTATTTTGGAAGTAATCAAAACAAGTAGGTAGTAATTGGTAGATTTTAGCCACAAAAATTGAAAAATAAAACTTTTAACATTAAACCGAGAATAGGAACTGAAAGTAAATAAAACTTTTAACAAAATATAAACCGACGAAATCAACTGAAAGCAAAATAAAATAAACCTTCTTAGTCTAAATGATAATTGAGCTCCTAAACTGATGTAAGTAACTGATTTTGAGTTGGCGCCAAACAAACAATTATCGAAGATCATTATCTATGAAAGAAGTCATCAAAACGCAGCCGTGCATCTCGCTGCCATCATTTTACGCTTCACCTAATTCAATTGCTAGTTTGTTTGGCGCCGACTCAAAATCAGTTACTTACATTAGTTTAGGAGCTCAATTATCATTTAGACTAAGAAGGTTTATTTTATTTTTTGCTTTTCAGTTGATTTTTTCGTCGGTTTAATTTTTTGTTAAAAAGTTTTTATTTTTTACTTTTCAGTTCCGTATTTCGTCGGTTTAATTTTTTGTTATATATTACCCGTTCAAATATGTTTGACGGAGCTGGTAATATTGTTATGGCTCTGTAGTTTCTTACCTCATAATTATTGCCGATTTTATGTATTGGGGTGCCTCTGCTGATTTTGAGAAAGCTCGGGCAACGATTTCCTCTTAGGGAAAGATTGAAAATCAGGGTCAATGGTTGCCTCAACAAGTCACAGCAAGCCTTAAAAAAGAAGGCTGGAACACCAACAATTCCAACGGTTGCTTTGGGTTTCAGTGTCTTGATAACATTTTCAATCTCTTGTTCATTAATATCGCCAATATCAATACTAGCTAAGCCATATTCAGAAAAAAGTTTGGGATTTACCGGCGCTTCCCTATTCGTGAAAGTAGATTCAAAGAAATGTGCAAAACCGTCTGCAATATCCTTGTCATTGACTAATTCATGTTGAAAAATAAAGCATTCTCACTTGAATGTTGATTAGAAATATTTTTCTGAAAATTGGCAAATCTACGACAAAAATGAAGTTATTTTTGTATTACCTAACAGAAAACAGCTAATGCCTCGACCAAAACCCCGCTGGACTTTGTACTATATCAGATATTTCACTACAGTTATAATAATAATAAACAATTTATTCACAAGATCTAAAAATTACTACATATTGTATGAAGTAATAGAAGGGTGAATAAATATAGCTCAATCTACAAGGTATATTATGAATATCAGGATATTCATAATACCTGTGTGTAGTGCGGAAAAAAGTTTGTAGTATATAAATATAAATATCCAGAAATATTTCCTAAACTTAAACACAATGCAATAAAATGAAATATCTAAAAATAGTACCCAAATATAACTCAACATCAAAACAATTTTTGATTATACGTAATAGGATATACATTTTCAGGTATTATAAATGAATATTCAGACTACAATAATTTATCTCAATAAGCAAACAATTTGTAGCCATCACATTTTAAACAGTTATAGCATTCGTTTTATTTATCGGTAATTCAATTTTTTATATTTTTATGCGTTTGGTATAGTATAGGGTAAAACTCAATTCTTTCAGTTTTCTATTATTGATTTTATTTACATGGATGGTAATTCTCTGATGTATTCCTTGAAGGATTTATTGAAGCATTGGATTGTGGGTTCGTTTTTAACCGACGAAACCAAAAAGGAGGAGGTTCTCTAGGCGACGCGTATTTTTTTTTATGTATGACCACGCATAACTTTTAACTGAGACGTCCGATTCCGATAATTTTTCAGTGGATAGGGTGTACTTCGCAGTTGGTCCTATTCGAATTTAAAAGATATAATCCACCCCTAAGGGTAGCAAAATGAAGGATATTAATCACTCACCCTCTAAATTCTGGTCCGTTTACCGATTCTATCAGGCAAAACTTTGTACTGGGTTCTTCGATTTGGATCATTCTTTTTGAATTAGATAGGGTATACCTCATAGTTGATCATATTTGGATTTCGAATGGAATTATCCACCCTTACGGGTAGGAAAAGAGGGGATAATTGTTTTTCACTTGTGAACATTGGCACACATATGCAGTTGACAATGACAGATTGTTATTGTCATTATCTTTGTTCTCCTACATCCGTCACAATCATTATATTCTATGATATACAAAGTAATGAAATAAACTAACCAGAACAACAAAAATAATTTATATTAGAACAAATAGTAAAAGTAGATAATCATATTATTTAACTGGTAATAGTTGAAGTAAGGTGAGTAAGTAAGTATTTTGGAAGTAATAGAAAAACAAGTAGGTATGGATTAGTAAATTTCAGCTAAAAAAAATTGAAAAATAAAAACTTTTTAACAAAAAATTAAACCGACGAAATACGGAACTGAAGAGTAAACAATAAAATACCTTATTTGTCTCAATAACCAAGCTCCTAAACTAATGTAAGTAACTAATTTTGAGTCGGCGCCAAACGAACAATCAACGAAAATCATTAAATAACTTCAAAACCGCGCAACTAGATGCCATCATATTACGCCTTACCTAATTCATTTGCTTGTTTGTTTGGCGCCGACTCAAAATTAGTTACCTACATTAGTTTAGGAGCTTAGTTATTGAGACTAAGAAGGTTTATTTTATTTTTTACTTTTCAGTTCCGTATTTCGTCGGTTTAATTTTTTGTTAAAAAGTTTTTATTAATATTTTCAGGTATGCAATTGAATCCTTTCGGTTTTAGATATTGGTAACAACTCCCTCCGATTGATTTATTCATGAATGGGAGTATAAATTTATTTTTCTGTCGCGTCTCATGATAGTGAGAATGAATAAGAAGTTCGTTCTTATGCAAATATTGTGTGTCCTAATTTCAAAAATAAAGGTTTCTTGAATCATAGATCTGTGTCTCTTCGTATAGCGCTTCACTTGGGTATTGGTTACTTCTATTCATTATTTGTTTCAAAATTCGCTTTTATATGATTTCAAGTGATATCAGGTATGTTTCAGTGCCCATCCCCCATCCTATAATACCATAGCCTAGATGTGATTCAACTAAACTATGATAAACAATTTTGTTTGTGTAATGTTGAGTATATTTGCAACTTGTTCGATTCTATATAAAACACTACGTAATTTTTTGACAAGATAGTTTATATGGACGTCCCATCTGAGGTGGCTGTCTATCATTATACCTGAGTATTTAACGCTTTTTGATGGTGAAATTTCGAGGTTATCTTCTAGTGATATCTTTTCAAATGTTGGTATGTTCGTGGATAAGCTACAAACGGCCAGTAGTAAGTTTTTTTGAGATTAATTCATACGAGTCTATTATCGAACCATTTTTTATTGTTACTAAAATCAGTTTATATTTTATTTTTTAGATCGTCCCATGTAATATTTTCATAAAATATGAAAGTGTCGTCTGCAAAACTTATGATGCTGCCTTGTGTTCGTATGGAGAATAGATTATTTGAATATATATTGAAGAGCAAAGGTCCCAGTACTGTTCCTTGGGTACACCACACGATATAGTTTCTTTTTTGCTCAGTATGTTTTGTATTTTTATTTGTTGTTTCCTATCAGTTAAGAATGAGGTAAAAAGGTCGTATGCTTTGCCCTTTACTCCCAGATCGTCTAAACTTGATGAAAGTATGTTGTGGACCACGGTATCGAATGCCTTTGCTAAGTCTAGGAAAATTCCAGTTGCTACAGTATCTTTAGTCTGTTCCTGTATATAACAATACATCCACCATGAACCCCTCCCGCCGCCTTGCCCCAAATTCCCGCTTCCCACCCCGGACCTGATTACGAGTATTGTGACAATAACGAGAGAGGCTTTTAAAAGTTAAACCAATTCAAATCGGGCAGGAACAAAAACATCAAATTAGTAAATGAAAGCGAATAAACGAGGCGTAAGGAAACGAGTAAACGAGGTTAATTCGAATAATTCGCAAATTGGTGAATGCGAAGACGAATTATTTGAATTGACAAACAAAATGAATAGCACAATTAAACCGCTAATTGAATGATTGATGCAGAAAGCTTTATACAGAATTCCGCTCGGAGCAGGTTTTCTCTCTGGAGGACACATTATGCGTTCGATTTAGGCGGAGAACCGATTACCGTTTTTGTGAGCATGACATTCATCATAGAGTTTCTTTCAGACCTCGGTGCCTATAGGCTGTTAAAATTGGGCAACAACTTCGAATCAGAAGATCTAATATCATCATCTTTCGTCATCACATCAAAATTGGAAAGAAGACCAAAATGACTCTCAATGGAGGAGTCCGCCACTAATATGCTTCACGTTTTTGGAAAATGACACATGGAGTATTGAATATAACCTTCAATATATCAATTTCAGTGCTACGATTATCAAGAATATTCTTAAATTCTTCAGCATCAAATTCTGAATTCAGTCATATAGCACACTCATAGTTTCCCTTGAATACCGATGAAAAACAGCAACTTTGAAGCGTATTAGGAAGAGGCCCATGAAAGCGTCAAAATAAATGCAATAACACGAGTATCCATCGATCTGTCAGAAAACCTGACAGATTTTGCGTAAGTGTGTCCAGGTTTGCGTTGGTTTTTCATAAAATTGAAAAATTGTTCAATTTTCGAATACAGAAAAGTTGGATATGATATGTATTGGTGGCGAAGCAAGAAGGAATGCAAAAGAAGCAGTGGGAATATACGCTTATCGGTATCCCGACAGAATATTACCGCCAGACAAAATATTCACTAGCTTAGCCAGATCTTTGGCACAAAATGGATGTTTTAATGAAAATAAGCGAAAAAAACAAAAAACTTCTACAAATGAGAATCACACTGTTGCAGTGCTAGGTCAAATGGTATAGGAACCATATAGTGCTACCAGACAAGTAGCAATGGATTGTGATATTTCGAAATCGTCAATACAACGTATTTTGTTAAAAAACAAATTCCATCCCTACAAAATACAACTGGTTCAAAAACTACAGCCAGGTAATGATCTTTATTGTTTATTGTTCATAACTATAATCTATTCCCATATTTAGGAGATGCTGATAAAAGATTGAACTTCATTGCATGGTTGTCCATCCATATTCGTGATGATGTTCAGTTTCTGAACAAATTATTATGGAGTAATGAAAGCCGTTTCCATAACAACGGTTCAATAAACCAACATAATTGTCACTATTGGTCTGTCGTGAACCCTCATTGGACTCAAGGAACGAGATATCAGTCTGTGTGGGGAGTTGATGTTTGGTGCGGAATCAATGATGGTGATTTGATAGGACCTCATTTTTAAGAAGGAATTCTCAATGGAATGCTTCTTCTCCAACATGTGTTACCGAATCTCTTGGAGAATTTACCAATACAAACTCGACTCAGTCTGTGGTTTTAACAAGATGGGGCACCTCCGCATAATAATAGAATAATTGCCCAATATTTGGATGACACTTTTAATGAGAAATGGATTGGAAATAAGGGTCCACCACCATGACCAGGTCGAAGTCCAGATATGACTCTACTGGATTTAGTTTTTTGGGAATATATTAAATACTTAGTTTATATGCGACGTCCACAAAATGTAGATGATGAAAAATATATAGTATCACAAATGTTTGTGCTTCCATATCGCAAGCGACGCTTTTAGCTGTCACGAATCCAGAAATATGTAAAAGGTACAATAAATGCATTCTACGTGAAGGGAAGCAGTTCGTACACTCACTAAAATAATTAATGTTATCACTTAATTTTTTCGATATTACCATCATGTTGGTAGAGTTTTGGTCAAAGTAAAATATTTTTTGGTAATTTGAAACATTTACTTCAGTTTGTATTGTCTGCGATTTTACAGAAACACACAACTAGATGAAACTGAACAGACAATGCAATTATAACTGATAGATCAATTTTATTAAACTCGTGTTTTTGCTTTTTATTTTGACTAATTCATGCCCCTCGTTATAATATGCAATAAAGTTGCTGTTTTTCATGAGGGAAACTATGAGTGTGATATATGGCTGAATTCAGAATTTGACGCAGATTCGCAAAAAGCTTTGAAAAATTTGAGATGCCATTTAAAAAAATTGGCGTCTATAATGTGAACATGTTCCTACCATAATGTATATCGTATGTTGTTGTGGCGTGCTTAACTGTCCTGTTTTACTTTATTTATGTCTTTCTCTGTAACTCTTAATACTATTTTTACTGTCCAACTGACTAATTTACACTTTTTTTGACTATTCCTATACAATCATGTATTGTCTAAAAGGAAAATAAAGGAATTGAATCGAATTGAATGATATAACATTAAATTTAGAGGGATTCAGAGGTAACATATTGAGATCACACCAGGTATTCAATTCCTTCAAACGGTTTTGAAGCTTTAAACAGTCTTCAGTGGAATGTATTATGGAGATTATTTCCAGGTCAACTGTATACATACAATATTGAGCATTGGGATCGTTAAGTATGTCATTGATGAACATTATGAAGAAGATGGGGCCCAATATCGAGCCTCACACCGGAAAAGTGTTGGAGTATTTAACATTTGAATTCCTTGTACTGGACAAATTGGGATCTGCCAAACAGATACGAACTGACTAGTTCGGAGAGAAACCAAAAAAATCGAGTTTTTTGCAGTAAAACGTAGTGGTTCAATCTATCGAACGCTTTTCTGAGATACTAGTACTCTTTATGAGGCTAGAACCATAAAAAATGCGAAACAAAAAACTTTGTTGCGTAGGTGACTGTGATTTCAAATCTGCATATTATTTCCAATTTTAAACAACTTTTTCAGTTGAACTTTTTTGATAATGTCGAAAATAAGGGTAGTTTACTCCTGATCAAAATTAATATTTTGTTTTCTCGTCTGTACACCGTTAAGAAACTTAACATTTTGACAATTCAAATGCAAGTTTTTCGCAATGCACCAATTTTCCAACAATAACATTTTCTGACAAATTGATAATAAAAGAGTTTTCCATATGGATGACGCCTAGTGATGGATCTTCACGTAAATAAGAGGACCCTTCGACATCAAGATCATCTGCTTTCACGAAATATGGATATAATCTTTCATTTCCCAGATATTTATGGAACTTATATATATATATATATATATATATATATATATATATATATATATATATATATATATATATATATATATATATCCGTTTTTGGAAATTTTTTGGCAAACAACTTCTTAAACATTTTTCATCAATTTTGAATAAATTTTGTAATTTACTGGGAAAGAGAAGTCACTATCCGAATAGCAATATCAGTAGTATATGGACCCCCATGAAAAATGTCCTTCTCATTTCACCCCTTTATGACCATAACTCAAAAACTAACGAAGCCCCCATAAAAAATGTCAACACAACTTAAGACAAAGACTTAAGAACACAAACTATCTGAGAAAAAGTTAACTTCACCATTATAAACAACAAGATCGAGGAGGGCGAGATGAAGTGGAAGTGATTTCACTCTAGGAGGCAGCAGAAGCATGAAAGGGCTACAGAAGAGATGGACCAGAACGGGAATAAAATTATTCTTGACTTGATATTAACATGTTATTTCTTGCCTTTCTGGAGAAGAATGTTATGGTGACGTGCTTCGAATTTTACTTCCAATATTATCTTTAGATATCATTTGACTAATGGTGAAAAATAAAGAAGAGGCATGTAAAAACTTCAACATACCTCCAAATATTATTGTTATTTTGTAAGGAAGCAATATCATCATGTATACCCATGGATTCCTGAATATCCTGATACCATTCTTGCAATCATCAGGCACATCCATATTTTTTTTGTATTATTTGATCATTTCTGGTTAAGGTGGATTTCATTTGCATTGACCTAGGCACACTCATCTTTTCTGCTCATCATTATTTTTCCTTTTCATTACCATCCTTGAATTTTGCGTTTCCAGTGATTTTGTTTATTTTTGTATTTTTTTGCTTTCCTTATATTTTCTATTTGTTTCATATCCACAAAATCGTTATCCTTTGTATTCATTAATTTTCCCTGCCTTTCCTTCCACTATTTCTTGACATATTATCTAGATTCTGATTCTTGATATGAAACATCTTGCCCTGCCGACTTATTTATTTTCTCAATTTCAAGGAAATATAATTCAAATTTTTTTTTGCATAATAATTACTTGACATTTGGATTAGTACCAACTTTTTTTCATTCATACTGGCAAGAAAATATAGGAGAATATCACATCTTCAACGTTACAATATTCCTATGTGAAAGATAATATAAACTTCTAAAAGTAAGCTCCCCACCTATATCGGGCTTTTCTCTCTGGAGGGCACATTACGCGTCCAGAGTATGCTAGTAAAGTAAGCTGGACCAGAGGAAATTACATGACATATGATAAACAATACCCTACTTGAATTAGTTCACGGAGCTTTGAGTTCATAAAACATTTCATTTGGTTTGAAAGTCAATGCTAACTACGATGCGTGCTCAAGTGTTCAGTGGCGTAGCTCGAAACGTTTTGACTCAATAGGGACACACTTGAATTTAAAAACACCAAATAACTCGACGAAATTGCAAAATGTTCCTTAGGTATGTTATGAAATCACTTGCAAACAGAAAGTATTCAGAGATCTTTCGAAGGTGATTGTTAGATCAGTTATTATTTCATTAAAAATGAAAAATGTCTTTTTCCTCATGACAGCTGACTACAAAAACCTAGACAATATCCATCAAAAAACAACTACTTCCCTGGCTAATACCTCGACGGACGTTGAATAACATCCTAGTCCTACAAGGTACATTGCAAATGTTTGTTGCAAAATGGATCAATATTAACCATTATTTAGAAGATTCACCGCGGAATCTGGAAAATCGACTGTTCTTGCAGCAGGATGGTGTACCTCTGCACAATAGTAGGATAGTGTCGGATTACCTCCGTGACCGATTTGGGGAAATGTGGCTCGGAACAATGGTCCTGTAAGGGGGCCTGCAAGATCACCTGACTTTACCCCTTTAGATTTTTTTATTTGGAATCACTTGAGAAATATCTTTCACAAAACATACCCAACGACCCGCGATGACCTAGAATTACAAGTTAGACAAGTCTTTCAAAGTATAACGCCTCAACAATTATAATAATACGTTTATTTGCACAATAATTGACAATACATATACAATGTAGCAAATAAACAAAAGGAATCTGCAAAGCCTAATGGCTGTGTGCAGAGTAAGTATTCACTTTAATAAAATAAAATAGTATAAATGATTTAATGATTTATGTTACCTTCATCTACTGAAATCAATATTCAAACCTTACAATACTACTACAGTAATGATTGGAAAGTGAATAAAATGTAATAATAATAATATTTCATTTACCTTTTGATTCATAGCATACCAAAGGATGAAGGGGAATGAATTGCCCTACAATAGATAAAGATCTGTACGTAGGGCATAACAGGGTATGTGTGCAGTTAATCCAGACATTTAAAGTAATAACATATTTGAAGGACACATAATCAATGGGGGT
Organism: Gonioctena quinquepunctata; assembly: GCA_018342105.1. Classification (NCBI taxonomy): domain Eukaryota; kingdom Metazoa; phylum Arthropoda; class Insecta; order Coleoptera; family Chrysomelidae; genus Gonioctena; species Gonioctena quinquepunctata. The sequence continues at coordinate 1,300,942 of JAFIRS010000076.1, read as the reverse complement.
AATAATTATATTATTAGATCTAAAATTGAACAATGCTATTCGAAATACCGCGAAACGAGCTCGAAAATGTTTGGATGTTGGTGGTGGACATTTCGAACAGCTATTATAAGATTTAATTTTTTTAATTTTGTTCCGTTATTCATTAAATTGTCGGAGAATACCTAATTGTTATTCCTTTGATTACCGTCAAATGGGGTAAAGTGAATCAAAACAATGCTTTTTTTTAGAATATTCCAAAACTACAAATATTTAAAAATATGTAAAGAATAATGTTGTTTGGGGCTTACCTGTCAAGATTAACCTATTTTGCTATTTTTGTTTTACTTGGGAGTGCCCATTTTTTTTGGCTGAAATGTGATTCACTTTACCTCTACTTTGGATGGTTCAAATCGCTAATAAAATCACTTTAGAAAATGCTTGGGTAAAGTGAACCACTAAAAAAGTTAAAAATAATAATAAAAACAAAATTATACAGTTTGCTGCAGGAAGAATAAAAAAATACTCAAATTTTCAATGGTTTATTCTAAATTCCTAAAGTCGACATGACGAATATTGAAAATAAACTTTCCGCTTTTAACTGATGAAACAGAATCATCTTTAACCACCTGTTCCTGGTTTATATTTGAAACGTCTTCAATTTCAGGGTAAATAAAATAAAATTTTTCGGGGATTCCTTTATTTCTTAACACATTTACTGTATATTGGTTATTGTTAATGGTTTCCACGTTTCCAATGAACAGCCTATCTCTTTTGCCAGTAGAAAATTTTACTATTATAAAATCATTTGCTTTTATTTCCCTCTCAGTCTCATTATTTTCTTCCTCAGTCTCATTATTTTCTTCCTATGTTCGCATAGACATTTGTCTCCGCCGCACCGCCGCCACTGTTTGAACATATTCTTGTTCGTAGTTGCATTTCCCCCCAACTCCTATTTTTTAAAATATGTTCCTGACATTCTGAAAGCAAAAACACTAATATTATTATTATTCATAAGATTATAAGACCTTACACCGTAAAATGTATTTTTTGAACAAAAAAACTTATATAAAAAAAAGAAAAATATTTAAAGATATTTCAATATTAATACTATATTCATAAATCAATGAACAACACATTTGTTGCATAGATGTTTCAAAAAATCAATAAACAAGCTGTACAACTAAACGTTTCCAAGAAATGGAAAAAAATCACTAAATAACTTGTGATTACAAATATTTGTGTAGTACTTACGTTCATTGGAATTGCACACACTTACACCTTCTAAGCGTTAGAGGTACACTGACAACAAGTTGCGACGCGAAAACTTTTGTTTGTCAAGTTCGTATTGGTTATACACAAAAAAAGTTAATATGGATGGATACGCCATCGATGGTACTATCGAATGAAGTCAGAGTACCTACCATTATGGTACCATTTGAAAAAATGGAGTTTTGAGTAAAAAAACGTTCTGTTTTACTTTTTTGGCACGTATTTCGAACCAAAATACTATTTTAATCGAAAATGCGTTAGTGTAGCATTATTTTGATTATTTAGAATAATTTTAGAGAGGTCATGGCTCTCTAGATCGAAAAATAAAATGGGTGTTCTGACAAATGAAATGTCATCTATAAGGTATCATTGGATTCAGAAAATTACGAAGATTTCAAAAATGTAATAATATACAGGGTGCCCCATTTGAAAATTGAAAGTTGATGTCATTTCCGGAGTGGTATTAACATAGCAGTATTTATTGATGTTGTTTTTACGAGTATTCTGCACATATCCATCCAAGAGTTACTTCACCTTCCGCAATGAAAGATTATGATACTTCCACCCAAGTAGCATACAGAGGTCATAATTCGGTTGTACAGACGTCTACTAGACCTTTCGCAAAAGTCCATGACTTATGTCTTGTAATATGCTAAGACGTGGCTATGTATGCCAACACGACAAAAAGGCACACTCTTGCGACGTCACATCGACGTTATAAAGTAGTGGTAATGACTTGCCAATATAGACTTATATAAGCCAGTCGCAAAAGTGTGGTCTTAGTGTGGTCATTATATCATTATGCATGAAGGTCATAATCTTTCTAATATTACAATATGTATACCATATCAAAAGATTTTATATAATATCAATATAATATATGTCAGCCTTCCTTTACATGTTCCTGATACTCTGTGACCGTGATAGTTATCGAGATAAAAATGATTTTCATGTATGTGTCTTTAAGAATTGTTCTGAAACTCTAGTGACCAAGCAAATCCATTTTTACGATCAAAATCCAATTCTACTCACTTAAAATTCATGCGCCCCGAAAATGAAGAAAAATTTATTTTCATTTCAAAAAAATATATTTCATCAATTTTTCTCATTAATCGTTGAAATATGTGGACCATATTACGGAAGATACTTGATTAGCACATCTCCAATGATTTTTAAATTGATATAACACCCAGGGTCCCATATTTTTTATTTAAAATATTTTTGTTCCAATATGGCTACCAGAATGATGTTATCAATCAATCGAAAAACATCGGCATCCATGTTCTAGTGTCGAAAAGTTGTAATTACTCCGGTATGTACCATCATAAAATAGTTTACACGAGTGTTTCAAAGACATCGCAATATTTTAGATGAAAAAGTTGTAATGTAGTCGCTGTGACCACAAGTAGCAAGTTTTGTTGTACTAACGTCGTAACGCTATCAAAACAGAAAAAGATATACACTGAGTGCATGAGCATTCTGCTAGTTCCGCCTAATGGAAAACGCTAAAAATAACTGACATTTACAATAGAGGTTATGTTGATGTTAAACAGTTTTATTTAACTATTTTTTATTTATCACTCGAAGTGCACATACATATTATTTATGTTTTTCCTTGTTGTGAAAACGATTAAAGGAACTGGATGAACTTAATTTTTTTGCAGTGTCCCGATAGACTGATCAATTATTTCAGATGTTAATTTTGGGGTAGGCACTCATCCTTCCTCTTTATATATTTCAATACGCTCAAGTTCTCTTGTAAGGCAGATTGGATTTTTGTTTTGGCATTTCAATCATTCATATGGAACTGAATATTCTACATACATAACACAATATACCTATCCAACGAAAATAACATAACCATACATACATAATGTAATCATTACGACCAAAGCTCATCAGTTGATGAAACTACATTACATTAGTACAATATATAGTCGTAGAAACGTTTCAAAAATCTATTCATTAGAACCACACATGTTCATTGTCATAATAACCTCACAGCAACTGCTCTTAAGTTCTACTTAACGACACATACAATTTATTTACATACAAACCACATTATAACTTCATCTCGAGAATTCTTTATTGTACTCTCGTTATATCTACCACACGACGTCATAGCAACGCCTGAAGGTTATAAAACGCACATTTACTTCTTGGTTTCAAAACATACAAATACGTGGGTCTTCAAGACGGTATAACAAGTCATTATGTTGATTTTATGACTATGTGCTACTTGGGCACTGTCAAGTGAACATGATATCGGATTGTCAAACCGAGAAGCCAAGATCACTTGTGTTTGAAATTTTGGGAATTATGATGAAATTCTTGATTAGATTTCAAATTCGATGTATAATGATGAATGCAGCTAGTGATGATCCCTGAAAACGAAAATAAAAAGGCCCACAGAATAAAAACCGCAACAGTATCAACTCACTAAAATGGCAAGAAGAGTGAGAAAGTTTGTGTAGAATCCCATAGAGTTCTTAGCTCTTGGTTTGTTGCCCTATATCATGTTCCATGTCCATTACGACAACAGCGTCATATCATTTCCACGAGCATTGGATGAAGAAATTAAATGCAGCCACAAAACAGTTAGGAACGTATCGTGTGGCAGCCTTCGAATGGAAATGGAAAACATTAGTAAAAACCCTTATCAATGCGGAGATCTAATACCTCCAGTTATATGATTACTACCCGGCCGACGAAAATGTTTCCAACTCCGCATTCAATATCGCGGGTCCGATTAATTTTTTCCCTCATTTCCATGCGTCCGCTAACAACCGCATTTCCAGTCTTCCTGGCGTTTTCCACTGTAATAATGTTATTTCTGATCGCTATCGAAAAAAAGCGAAACTGTTTGGATTTCTATTTTCTTTACTGGGCTTGAACGTGATAGGCATCTACAAATTTGCATGTTACAATGGAATGGAATTAATATTCATTTTTAATTCATGAACGTTTGCATTTATAGCGATGATTAATTTTGTCCTTTGTTTTTTCTTCAACTGGTCATGAAAAACATTTTCGTTTGGTTTTTTCTCGAGTTGCAGTAAATATTATCAAGTTCATTGACCTGTGAAATTAATATGAAAAGTTGACTATACTCACATACATAAAACACAGTGATCAATTTCATCGGGAATTGGTTCACCTCAAGAAAATATTTTTAATTTTGACCAACACACTCCTTGTTTAACCAATTCTGCTTCTTTGCTGTGTTCATCAGGTCTGAAAAAACCAGTTGCTTTCACTTATTCCTATAAGGGGATGGAATCAAGTTGGTAATATCTCCCAGTTTGTTAATAAGAGATAACTAGAGTTCCAGATGACTCCCAACATCGATTCCAAATGTAATTCAGTAACCACTAACCGCAGCCACACAAGGTATGGTTTTTCGTAATTCTGTACATCGTTTCCTTTGTACCGATAACAAAATTAGCCGATGAATATATTAAACTGATTGAAATAACATAAACACGCATTGGCTTAAAGTTATTCCATATAATATGTCAAAAAATAATAATTTTGTCATTAAGCGAGGAGACAAAATACCTGAACGGTGCCATCTATCACAGACCTACTTCTGTCCACTCGGAGTTCTAAGCAATATCGAATTAGTTCATTCACCAGAGTTTTTAGACATCAATCAGGTGCTCTGTCAGTACACATAAATAATAGTTTAAAAAAACTAAGAAAACACGCTTTTAAAGAAAACCAGACTAAAAAAATATAAAATAAGAAAAAAAATTATTTTATTCAAAAAAAAGCGTGGGGAGCATGGTATCGCCTTGACCAACAATTACCTGTGATCTGAGACATTTCTTACTTTACTGCCCTAGGTGTGTAATGTACTATATAATTATTGATACCATGCACCCCACGCTTTTTTTTGAATAAAATATTTTTTTTCTTATTTTTTGTTTTTTTAGTCTGGTTTTCTATAAAAGCGTGTTTTTTAGTTTTTTTAAACTATTATTTATTTCCTACTTTTAGTGTGGTTTATTTATAAAAGCGTATTTTTTTATTTTTTTTTAACTATTATTTTTATAATTTTTTTAAAAATAAAAAAATGGAATAATCTTATCAAATTGGGTAATTATAATCTCCGATCCCAAAAACCCCCACATTCCAATTTTGAATAGAATCAGACCAAAATCACAAAACTCGGCCGCCATTTTAAAGCCGCCGTCTTGAATTTCTCAATTTTCACAAAAAATCATAATATTTGACCCCAAAAAACCCCACATACCAATTTTGAATAGAATCAGACCATAATCACAAAACTCGGCCGCCATTTTGAAGCTGCCAACCTGAATTTTCCAATTTTCACAGGAGAATCATAATATTCGACCCCGAGAACCCCCACATACCGATTTTGAATAGAATCAGACCATAATCACAAAACTCGGCCGCCATTTCAAAGCCGCCATCTTGAATTTTTCAATTTCCACAAAAGAATCATAATATTCGACCCCAAAAACCCCTACATACCAATTTTTAATGGCATTAGACCATAATCACAAAACTCGTCCACCATTTTGGAGCCGCCATCTTGAATTTTTCAATTTTGGCAAAAGAATCATAACCTCCGACCACGAAAACCCTCAGATATCAATTTTTACGCGAATCGGACCATAATCACAAAACTCGTACGCCATATTGGAGCCGCCATCTTGTTTTTTTTCCACACAAAAATTTCTCAATGCATTGTCACCGAAATTATGTACACCTGCCAAATTCCAAATCATACAGAGGTCTGAAAGTGGGTCAAAATCGCGCCCAAAGGAGTCGGTTACAAACAATAGTATATTAAAGTATAAGTGGATAAAAAGGGCTTTAAAACACGCGCGATTTTTCGAGCACGACGGCGCAGCCGGAGTGCTCGAAATAGAGCAAGTGTTTTTAAGACCAGTTATCCACGAATACTTTACGTTATTTTTTTTTATTGGTGCACTTTGAAATCATATATACTGGTATTATTACTACAAATAATAGAAATAAGAACTAATAATGCAAGAAGGTTGAATTCGTGATGTGACATCAGTATACCTTTCGTTGTCATGGAAATGAGAAAAACATTCCTTTGCAATTTGTTACCAAAGATCAATATTTGTTGTCACCAGAGCTCAAAAATGAATTATTCTAATATCGATTTTTTTAATAGTGAGGCAGAATCGCGGTTAATACCGCGAAAATCCAGTGATATATATAAAAAATAATATGAAAAGTTCATCAAATAGATGGAGGAGCACATATAAATGAACGAATTGTGAGTAATATTTTGACGTCCTGTCAGATCAATAATCAAAAATTTGTCATTTAGACTTCACGTTTCTCGATTTGTTGATGTTGTCATGGTTACCTTTAAAAAACGCGCGTTTTTTAAAGTTCGATTTAAACACGCTGAGGCGTGCTTTAAATGGGTAAAAAGGGGCACCAATAAAAAAACAAACATACAAGTGAAGCTAATATAAAGCGTGTAATAAACACTGCTCATTGCATGTACCCCCAAAACAGGTCAGTCTGAAGAACTATAATTCGATAGCTGAATATTTTATTGGCATTGCTGCTAATAGATGGTGACACATATACTGCAAACTCATCTATCATGTCCCCACTTTCTTCTGCTTCTTCCAGGGTTCCTTGTTCATGAATATTTTTGTGAACTGGTGGGATATCAGGTATTCTCATCTTCCGTGGTTCATGGCACTCTACCAGATTGTCATATGTTGCTCTTCTCCTGTGAGCCTGATTTCTGAAGATCCCATTATTCACTTGAGACTCCTCTTGCTTAAGCTGACACCATAGATCTTTCACGGTTGAAGTTGCTGAAGCCTATCTCATTATAGTGTTCTCAATTCTTCTTCACTTTTGAAGAGTCTTCCATGGAAGATCAATTATTTCAAATCACAGAATGTCTTCGGCTCGATCAATAGTTTTCTTGCCTCTTCTTGTGCTAATGTATCCACTTGCTCATTCCCCTCTATTCCCATGTCCTCAGGTATTCAGAGGAGTACTACTTTTAAAATCCTGTCTGATTAAACCGAACTGAGGAGATCCTTTCGATTGAAAATCGCTTGCAAATCTACCCATAGACGGGAAGTTCAAGGACTGGACCTAATGGTCCCAGGACTTGGTTCTGCTCCAGAATATCTTATTTGATTATGAGAAACAGACCCACCCACGGTCATATCCACGTCTTCCTCGTTTTCCATCAGGTGCTCTGTCATATCAAAGAATGAGCAAAAAATCAATGTTAGTACTCTCAAAGAAATCACGTCTTAGGAAATATAGAATCGAATTTGTTATCGATAGTAGTGCGAACTGATTAGATCCATCTTCCTGGAGGTTTCCTATCTATAGCAGCTCCTGAGGAATATGAGAAATTTGGGAGGATCCTCAAGTTGAATTAATTCCCCTGTCAGCTGGTGTGAACCCAAATTCATCCATTATACGCCAGGATACGCTTGGTGTTTCCTGTTCCCTGGTATTCTCTTCTGAGCCTAACTCCCTAAGATTTTCTACGGTGTCCAACTGAAAATCAGGTCATTCTCTTGCGGCAGTCCTGGTTGTCTCTGCCATTTTAGTGCTCCTTTCCATAAGATTCTTCTGATAGGATTGTTTTAGATAAATCTTGCCATAACGTATTTTTCCGTTTTAAAGTTTGCTTGATAATTCCATCATAGCTCAGATTTTTTCGTGCAGGTCCCAAAAACAAAATATATTCCATTTCAATGCGAATTTGATTGTCAAAACTAAATTTCTTCATAATATTGTATGTTGACCGATAAGTCAGGCTTGCGTCCGTAGTGACGGTTGGGTCTCGTATTCCTTCTCGATTCAACCTCAGCCAGATTGAGAAAAGCTTTCCAAACATTAGTAACTCATCAACTGTAAAACTGCACCAACTTTCGAGTCTCGTAAGATTTTATAGATGTTTGAGAAGGCACATGATATTTTCCGTCGATTCATAAGTACCATTTTCACTACCTAGGAAATAAAAGTTAATTTTCAACCTGAGCATCTAATTTTTCAACTGCAAAGACCAAAAACCTTTCCGATCTCTATAGCAGAAGGTTCTCGATGACATTTCTACAGGTTCTTCAATCTCAGATAGTAAAATGTCTGAATTTCTTATTTTTGTAAAGAAATGTCAGGCCAACATGTTTTTGTCTTAATCAAAGAGCAAACTTGTGAATATTTCGTTCAAGGACAGTAGCCTACTTGAGTGTTATGATAAAAATACAACTTTGGATATTCTAAATTACCAAAAATGACTTCATTCTCTTTTCAACTTCAAAAAACATAGTTTCCAGTATTTACTACACAGTAGTGGTTCAATTATTTTACGTATAATCATAAAACAGGGTGTTAGTGAATGAGTGCGACAAACTTCAGGGGGTGAATCTGCATGATGACAGTTTGCTATAAACTTTTGCCGGAAATGCTTTGTTTTCCGAGATACGGGGTGTTAAAGTTTTTCTTAAAAACTGACTATTTATTTATTGCTCTGAAGCAGGTTGACATATGCAAATGAAATTTGGTGACTTTTAAGAGGTAATTATTGCGCATTTTTTGACATGCTATTAAACATTTTATGTTCATCATTGGCGCCACTGAGATATTTCAAATTAAAAATCATTTTCGAATTCCTCGTTCAGATTGTGATAAAAAATCTCTCCAGCCTTTTTTTCGTATGAGGCGCCTTTTTTATGCAAAAGAAAACATCTTAACGCGTATTTGTCATTACTTTAATCTATCGGCGATGCTGCTACGTCAACATTCTGTTAAATACGAATATATCAACGAAATGTCAAATTAGCATTTCTTCATTTTTAAGCTTTCAGTTTGGTATAGCATTAATGATAATATAATTAAATTATTTTTATCGAAAAGAATGGAAAATTATGAGAATGCGGAATTGTCAGTCATGCATTTTGTCTATGGTCGAAGTAATGGAAATGGTCGGCAAGCTCGACGATTGTATGCTGAGTTGTATCCACGACGTAGGGTACCCGCTCACACAATATTTGCTCGTCTTCACCAACGTTTGCGCGAAAATGGTACATTTAAGAAACAAACGGCTGACTGCGGGCGCCCTCGAGAAGAACGAACTGTGCAACTAGAAGAAGCAGTTCTCGAGTTAATTCTCAACATCAATTGTATCCGATTCATATTCAACGTGTGCAAGCTCTACTACCTAGATACTTTTTTCCGCGCCTAGTTTTTTGCCATTGGATTCCTCATCAAATCGCTTTAATTCATAATTTTTCAAATGACGTTTTGTTTACTGATGAGGCTGATTTTGGACAACAGTATATACGAAATTTCCATAACAATCACCTCTGGGCTGAGGAAAATCCACATGGAATCTTTGAAGCTTATTTTCAGCATCAGTTTTCAGTAAATGTATGGCTTGGGGTACTTGATTATCATGTAATCGGTCCATATTTCCTCCCACAACGACTAACAGGCGACACTTACCTCAATTTCCTACAGGAAGAGTTACCGGTTCTTCTCGAATAAATTCCTCTACAGCTGAGACAACACTTCTGGTTCATGCATGATGGTGCACCAGTCCATTTTAGCATTATTTTACGTAATCACTTAGATACAGTATATCCAAATTGTTGGATAGATAGGGGAGGTACGGAACATTGGCCTGCTCGATCTCTGGATTTGAATCCTCTAGGTCGTTGCATTTAGGGTTTTCTTAAGTCATTACTTCATTCCACTCCCGTCGAAAATGTTGAAGACCTGAGGAATCGAACTATAGCCAGCTGTGAGACAATAAGCAATACACCAGGAATATTTGCGTGAATAGGACAATCAATGAGGCGAAGAGTTGAATCTTGTATCACGTCTGAGGGAGGTCATTTTGAACATTTGTTGTAGCTTTGCGCCTAGTTTTTCATTAGTGTTAATTTCTGTTATTGGTCTGGTTTAACGTTATTGTATTAGATAGTTCTTGAGAATGTATTAAAGAAATGAAAAATACGTGTTAAGATGTTCTATTTTTTTGCATAAAAAGGCGCCCCATACGAAAAAAAGGCAGTAAAGATTTTTTGTGACAAATTGAACGAAGAATTAAAAAATGAATTTGAAATATCTCAGTGGCGTACCAATTTTATTTATAAAAATTGAGATCATTACCCGTATGCGCGCCAATGATGAACATGAAATTCTCAATTTCATGTCAAAAAATGCGCAATAACTACCTCTTGAAACTCACCAAATTTCAACTGCATATCTCTACTGGTTTCAGAGCAATAAATAAATAGTCAGTTTTTAAGAATAACTTTAACTCCCCGTATTTCGGAAAACGAAACATTTGCGGACAAAAGTTACATAGCAAACTGTCATTATTTTTTCATGCAGAATCACCCCCTGAAGTTTGTCGCACTTATTCACTAACACTCAGTATATTAAAAAAAAATCTATTGAATTGATTAAATAATGGTTGTTCATTACATGAATCCCTATTTTGTCGTTCGTATAAAAATCGATATAGTTCCAATCTCAGAAAGACGCATGACAACGTCCTGCTGATTTGCATGTGATTCTCGTCCAGTGTGCGACGCCAACCACCGCTAACGTGGCTTTTAATTGTTCTGTCCCTCCCCTTTCCTCCTCGCCTCTTGTCGTGGAAACCCTGCGACAAACAAGTTGACCGGAAATCGTGTCGTTCTTTGTTAAACACGCAAAGTAAACTTTTATCAAATTTTCCCTATATTTATTCCACCCACACTTCAGCAGATCCCGATTACCGGCGTAGCATTTGTTGCCAATTCACATGAAACAAATGACCGAGGAAATTGCTGATGGGCCTTGTTGGATCTGAATAATTTAATAGTGGAGGCTTTGGTTTACTGGATCAAGTCGTGAATGGATAGATGAATACCTGTCGAAAAGTTGCAGTGAGATAGGTTAAATAATATTAACATAACGGTTTTGTCAAGCTTATTCTGACACACTTTATACAGGGCGTGTCATAAATACTAAACAACGATAATGATAAAAGTGGTCATAGATGATCTACGACCCGATTGGGGAAAGCCCCTCAAAATCCAAACCACTGAGGAATTTTGTTTGAAGGTTGTAGACGATGTGGTAACTTGATAACTATCGTTTCGGACGTCCATCGTCTTAATGTATTTAAGAAGGTTTTCACGACGTTTCAAATGCTTGTATCTGCAATCGCCTTCAGGTGAATACTGACAAGTTTAGGTGCTACTTACCAACTTATATTACTGTCGGCGCAATGATGCGTGCGGCACCATGTGCAGCGGTGCGTGTGATTTCGCGCGGTGTGGTGGTGCGTGAAGTTTCGCGCCTCTGCAGCCCGCCAGAAAGAGCAATCAGGGGTTTCCATACGTTCCTGATCTCAACGCTTGGTTGACTAAAGGCGTTATTGGCTTCGATGTAGGCGGCCTCTTTGAACTTTCGTTTGAACCAATGCTCCTCTCTATGTAGAACACTTGCGTCGTCCCATAGAACTCGATGGTGCTCAGTCCAGGCGTGGTCAGCAATTCCCGATTTTGATGTATCTCCACGTTGAGTCCATTTCTTGTGCTCATCCAATCTTACCGATAACGGTCTCTTTGTCTCTCCAATATAGGAATCTCCGCATTCACATGGAACTTCATGAATGCAATTCTTACTGATTTCATTTTTGTTGTCAGGTTTGGTCTTGGTCAGGAAACTCCGTAAAGTACTGCCGGATTGGAAGCAGCTCTTGATGTTGAACTTGTTTCCGATCCTTCTGATCTTCTCGGAGACACCTCTGATGTACGGAAGGCAGATCACTGTGCTTTGTTGTTGCTCTTCAGATGTTTTCGTTCTCCGGAGTTGTTTCAATACTTCTTCTAGGAGTTTCTTGGGATATCCATTCCAGTGGAGGTCCTCTCTGATGTGGTTTAATTCGGCATCTAGTGACTCCACGTCGTTGCATATGTGCGTTGCTCTCTCTACCAATGTTCTCACGATCCCTCTCTTCGTCGAACTCGGATGGTTGGAGCTGTAACTGAGGTACTGCCCCGTACGTGTCTTCTTTCTGTAGACGGAGGTGCGGATTTCATTGTCTATTCTCTCAACGTTCACATCGAGGAAGGGTAAGGCACTGTTGGTTTCCATTTCCATCGTGAATTTGATCGAATCCCTGATTCTGTTAATTCTTGAGAAGAAATCCTGGAGATGTTTGTCTCCGTGATTCCATATAATGGAGGTGTCATCCACGTACCTCAACCACAGCTTTGGTTTGTATTCTGCCTCCCGTATAGCCAACTCCTCGAACCACTCCATGTATATGTTGGCGATGATACAATTCCTCGAACTAGTTATGAATTTCTAATGTATAGAAGATATTTTTTACTTACACGAATAACTGTGGACTAATTCCAAAAACCATACTCTTCAAATTGATAATCGGGCTTCCTAACTTTTCAAGTCTCCAAGTGCCCCCATTGCCCTTTTGGGCACGGCAAAAGCCCAACGTCGACTCCCCGATCAAACCATCAGTCGTCACTTTTAAAACATCTTGTTTATGTTTGACACTAATTCGTGTTTTGCAGACTAACACATTTGTGACCCACTTGGAAATTATAATCATTGATTTACTCTACGGGGTGTTCGATACATTTTTGACAATATAAATGCATGTTGCCATGGGGCAACCCCGTGCCATATTGTTTAAACCGAAATTGTTTGAACAAGAGTTGTAATTTTCCAACCAGACTTTTTTTTATATTCTTTATCAAAATACAATAAAAAAGGTCCTATGACTTTTTACGATAAAGTTAATATTTTTGGAGATATACATTTTTAAAGGTTCGAAAAATTTCAAATTTGGGTACTTTTGAGCCATGAAAAATATATAAAAAAGACTAAAATATAAAAAATATTCTGTTTTTTATAATATAGTTGATAATATTCTCAATTGAGATTTGAAAAAAATTCATTGTTTATACCTGTTTTTTAATTGTTTCTTACGCGCGCTAACAACCGAAAACGACATGACATTTACAATATTATCATCATTTCATACTTCTACATCTATAACCTTCGTTTGAAGAAGTTATTCAATACAATATGAATACTTTCTGTTCTAATAACACATAAGTAAGTAATATAAACCGATGAAAAATTTGTTTTAATTGCATGTTCCGCTTCAAGCTTTAATCACTTTTGTAAAATTGATTTCAGGAAACAACTTATTGGAAACAAATTGATGAAGTCAATAGTTTTTAAGATAAATGATAAATAATGATTCAGGACACAGAGAGGCCGATGCAGCGTATGAGTCAGAGAGAGACGGCGATACTTAAAGGTAAGGGACGCATTCTTGTGAGCGCGCGTAATAAACAATTAAAAAACAGGTATTAACAATGAAATTTTTTCAATTCTCAATTAATGATATTATTACCTATTGTATAAAGGATAAACAACAAAATATTTTTTATATTTAAATCTTTTATATATATATATATATATATATATATATATATATATATATCTTTTATGGGTCGAAAGTACCCAAATTTGAGATTTTTCGAACCTTTAAAAATTAATATCTCCAAAAATATTAACTTTATCGTGAAAAGTCATGGGACCTTTTTCATTTGTATTTCGATAAAGAATATAAAAAAGAATTGTCCGGTTGGGAAATAACAGTTCCTTGCAATTGTTTGAACAATTTCGGTTCAAACTTAATCAATTAATTAAAAAATAAAAAATGAATACTATCAGAATAAAATTGAAGAGGCAAATGGGGACTACAAAAAACTCTGGAATGTAATAAACGACCCATCTGGAAAAAACAAAACACATAAACACATTGAAAATACAATAATTGTTGATGATCAAAATATGCCCATAAAAGAAAATAAGACTGAAGCAAACAAATTAAATACATTTTTCACAGAACTCAGATACAAAATGTCAAACAAAATAGCTCACACGACTTTACCACCAAATTTTTTGAAATCAGAAAAAAATAACACATCAATATACTTAAAACCAATAACAAAAAATGAAATAATTATCATAATATCAAAATTAAAAAATAACAGCTCTCCTGGAAACGATAAAATCACATCCAGAACCATTAAACATATACACAACCATATTACAACACCCCTACAATATATAATTAACCTCTGCTTCGAAATATCCATAATACCACTACAATGGAAAGAATCTGTCGTAGCTCCTATCTTTAGAACAGGAGACTCCACTCTTATGAATAACTATAGACCCATTTCTGTCATCAATAATTCTGCCAAAATATTTGAACATGCTTTGAAAAACAGACTGCTTGATTTTTTTAACATACACAAAATTATAACAGACTGACAGTACGGTTTCATCAAACAATCTAGTACTGGAAACGCCATAGCTGATTTCCTCGAAAAAACAGTGCGAGCTTTAGATGAATCATCAAAATGTCTGGCTATTTTCCTTGACCTTGCAAAGGCCTTTGACACTGTCCCACATAATATCCTTATAAAAAAATTAGAAAACTACGGAATTCGAGGTATCGCATTGGACCTGATGTTAAACTATTTGAAATATAGATCACAGAAAGTAAATATTGGAAGCGAAGTGAGCTCAGAATTGACTGTCAAAATGGGTGTACCACGAGGGACTATCCTGGGGCCACTTCTTTTCTTGGTTTATATGAATAATGTAGTTCAAATATGAGATTTATCACCAACATAATATGCTATGCAGATGACACAGTCTTGATACTCACAGGTACAAGCTGGAAAGAAATAAAGTCAACCGCAGAAGCAGATCTAAGGAAATTACAAATTTGGCTGGACCATAACCTACTCAGCCTTAACGTCATCAAAACTAAATTCATACCTTTAACACCTACAGTAAATACGCAACCCCCTATAGATTATTTCATAAACCTTCACAAATCAAGTTGCACTGATACTAATATATGTACCTGCCCAGAAATAGATCAAGTATCATCTATAAAATACCTAGGAGTGACTCTGGATCAGCACATTCGCTGGACCGAGGACATCTCGAATGTCAATAAACGACTGAGAGCATTACTGTACAGATTTTACACATAAAGAGATATCCTATGACGCAAAAACCTACTAATGCTTTATACTTCCCTAGTAGAATCCATTTTATAATACAGTATTATAATATGGGGAGGAGCTTTCGTGAACAATTTACGTCCTCTACATATCATACAAAATTTCATCATAAAAATCATATTCAGGAAAAAGAAACAGTATTCCACTAAATTACTATATGAAGAAACAAAAATCCTTCCAATCAGCCTTTTATATGCTCATCAATGTATAATTCGAGTATACACAACCAAAAACTCACTTCAAAACAGATCTGTTCAACCAACTAGACAAACTAGGAATGAAGAATTAGCAATACATACTTTTAAAAAAGCTATAACTCAGAATACGTTTCTATTTTTCGGTCCAAAATTTTACAATTCAATACCGGTACATTTAAAAAAACTGACAAACTAAGTAAGTTCAAAACTGAAATAAAAAAGTATATCCTGAGAAAC
Organism: Gonioctena quinquepunctata; assembly: GCA_018342105.1. NCBI lineage: Eukaryota > Metazoa > Arthropoda > Insecta > Coleoptera > Chrysomelidae > Gonioctena > Gonioctena quinquepunctata. The sequence goes on along the minus strand of JAFIRS010000076.1, from coordinate 1,285,140 downwards.
AAGGAAACAAAAAAAGCTTATCCCACCATTTTGCTGCTATCCCTGCCCTCTACCAATCGTCGAATATTATCAAAATTTTGGTTAAAATTAATGTGCACATATAAAATACACATGTGTGTGAAGTAATGTTTTACACTAGTGACAGTTACCTTTTCTACTTTTTTCTTGTAAATTTCTGCCCGTCTAAATGTTTAGCATAGTTAATGTACAGTACTAATAGTTTTTAGAGAAGCCTTGGATACAACACACACACAGGCAATTATGCCTAGGTATGTTGTACTCAGAGAGCAAATCTAACCCCATATTTGTAAAAAAAAATAAAAATTTTGTACATGCAATACTTTGAATAAACTTTGAATAAAAAAAAAATTTGAAACAATATGGCACGGGGTTGCCCCATGGCAACATGCATTTATATCATCAGTAGGGCAATTTAAAGAGGATCGTATAAAAAAATTGAGATGGAATAGTTTTCGGTACTCATGCGCCGATTCCTCCTAGTCTATCACCATTCACCAGAATATGGGGCACTGTTTTTGATTTCTCTTCGCAGAACTTGCATGTGCTGTTGTCTTCTAGATCTAGCTTCCGGAGGCGTTCTCTGAGATTGCAGTACCGTAGAGCTCGTCCAATATTGAAACGACTTTGGCCTTCCCTTACTTAAATATCAATTCTTCTCGAAGATGTCCGAACTGTGGCTATTAATAGAAATTACATAGGCGTACCAAATTATTTGGTATAGGCGATACACGAGACGTGGAGAACTTACACTCCTATAACTTCTGAATGGAAAAATATTTTTCGACAAATCTGCCAGAGGGATAAAGATATATTTTTATAAGAATTGTCAAAATATAAAATAGCCGTCCGGTTGAACGAAAAATCAAAATTTTTAAATAGGGTAATTTGAACGTTTGACACCAAATAATTCAACAAAAAATAGTTAAATCATTGTCAGCGATGACTTGAAATTTATTTTATACGTTTTAGTACACGGCTTAAATAAAAGCTTGTCTTTAAAAAGTTGTTTTATTAGTTGTTTTTTTAAATCAAAATTGAAGAACTAGAAATGTCATTCAAGATTGCGGCTCCAATATGGCGTTTTGTGATTATGGTCCGATTCGATTCAAAATTGGTATATGGGGGTTTTTGGGGTCGGAAATTATGATGTTTTTGTTAAAATTAAAGAAAATTATACACCGATATATAAATAGACAGATAGACCGGGACGGTACCGGAAACATGACCGAAACGAAACAGACAGACAGATACTTTCTTTGTGTGGCATTGCAATGCATGCCGGATCCCGCTAGTTTTTTCATAAAAATTCCGAACGGTGATACCAAGATGGGGACGAGTTTTGAGATTCATAGATTGTTTTATTAAAAAAATACGAATATACAAGAGGGCTTACTAATTTTTTTTATCATGAATGACTTGAATGTTCGTTTGCCCTAGGTAAAAAAATGGTGATATACTTTTACTGCAAACTATAAAAAACTACACATTGAAATTTTCTGCTCGGTTCTGCCAATAACAATTAAAAATTTCGACCATGATTGTTCAACATTGAATTACTGATAAAACAGTATCTAAATAAATAATTAAAACATTTCAAATTGTAAGGATTGTTAATACTTGAATGTTAGTTTATAAATATATAAATAAATATCAAATATGTTTTTATCACAGATGGTACTTTTGCAATAAATATCACAGGCATTGGAAAATTAAATGAAAATAAATAAATAAATATGTAAAAAAATATCACAGATGGTACTTTCCGTAATATCAATCAACAAGAAATACATGAAAATAATATAATAGTTAATAATTTTATCACAGATAGTACTATTTGTAGTATCACAGGCGTAATTGAATCATATAGTATCGAATAAAAATAAACTTATTGAGTTATATCCATTGGAGAAAATGCCAAAATTTGAATTCTAAAAAATACAAAATAGATATACCTATTCTGATAAAACTGCACTAAAAACTCTGGGAAACCGAAATAGAGTTTTTGAATAAAACTGGAAACGATTACCAAAAAATTTATAATTCAAAAAAATGCAAAATATATTATTAATATAATAATAATATATTAATATATAATATTATAATCAAAGCACTAGTTATATTACACCGAGAATAGTTTTCATGAGAAGTAATAAACAGCAGTTGAAGAGAAATGTCTGTGTGGACCTAGGCTGTGGAGTAAATTTGATTTCTTGGTTGGTTTACCTCACAATGAGTTTGATTTGAGGCTCCAGCTATTGAATTCTAGCCGCTGCATTCAATCATCCACTTCACTGTCTAGTTATACTAACAAATATTTTGCTGAAGAATACCATATGCAAATTCGATCAGAATCTATTTCCATAAGAAAATTGCCATGTTCCACCATCAACTTCAGTTATTCCAATCAAATTTTCGCCAAAATACCTTTACAGATACAAATTCATATAGAAGCCATATATTTCATCCCATACATTAAAATATATAGGAACGTAGTTAATTAAAGCGTTCCGATGAGTTTAGATCGTGTAAACTCAGATTAAATATCGTAAAACAAAGTAATAAGCAGTTGCGAGAGAGGGTTGAAAGAGGGTTGGGGACAATATCATGGCATAACCCTTTATTAGATCGCTTAAATTGGAAAAGCCAATCTCGGCTCATTCCGCGAATACCGACCCTCAATTGTAAAATACACAATCACAAATCTGCGCGTTTTATTTGATAGTCGATGGGCTTAGCTAAAGTTCCTGCAGATATGTGACGGGTCTGGTAAAATATTAAGGAAGCTAAATTGAGGATTCAGTGTTATGATATTCTTGGAATTGATATTCTTCTAGGAGTTTCAAATCGATCTTCACCTAAGAAAATGTAAACTGAAGAACTGCCAAATTCTTTCATCATGTCTTTTTCAAGGGAGCAAGAAAATCTTCTTCAAATTTCGAATACATGACCACTGGTTCTTACCAAGATAGAGCTGAGGAAATAATCTTTCAAAAGTTCAATGAGAACGGTATGATGGTCCATTTTTTTCTATATTTCCCTGTAATTACATGTTGTTTCAACTAGAGTCCCACCAATTTTGGAATTTGTCCTTTAACTGCTCCCTATGTCCAGTTTTAGGTAGTAGTACCTGGGCGACCGAGCTTTGCTAGGCGTTTTTTTCTGTAAAATCGTGTTTCATGGTTTCCCAAACCGTCCTTGAAATTGAAACAAAACTCTCATTCTTTTTTTGTCATTTGTTTGCGTTACTCTGAACGCACTAGAAGCTTGACTTTTGGTGTTGTGGATTGGCCTATACTGACAATTGTTGGTGACCTATCGATGTTGCACGAGATTTTCTCCTTTCGAACTCTACAGCACGAGGTTTGAGTTTCACTCCGCAAATTAAAGATGTCGCATATATAATTACGTTCATTTCATATATATATATATATATATATATATATATATATATATATATATATATATATATATATATATGAAAGAGAGTAATATCGAGGGGACTGTTAAAAACAAAATGGAAGGAATTTAATGGACATAGCCCTCAGAGATTTGTCGTTTTCTACCAAGTGTTGTTCATCCTTGCACTTCTCCACCGTACTGATGAGGGCCGAGAGCCCGAAACACGTGTCTACGGTTAGCACTTTTCTCTGAGGGCTATGTCCATTGAATTCATTATATATATATATATATATATATATTGTTATGATATGAAATATAGGTTGAAGATAAAAAGAATAGAAATTTGATATAATGATATTTATACATCACCTATGGATACCTGCTACGATTGTTTTTACAATTTTTCTGTGTACTTGGAATCTCTGAAATCTTTGGCCATAACGCAGATGATCAAGAGTTTAGCAGTGGAGCTTTCCTATTATCATCAGTATGTTTCCAACAATCTATTTCATTTGTACAACCTGTAAAGGTATAGAAATCAAAACTCACAAATAAAATCTTAGAATTCAAATAGCCAAGGTAATCTACAAGCTAGAACATCCTGTATGCTAATCTTGATTCACAAGGAAATATGACAGGGACATGTCAAACAATTTTTCATGAAAATCGAATAGATGTGAAGTTTGAGAACAGAAAATTGTTAGGTAAGAATTTTCAACAACTCTGTATAAGTAATTTTATGTATTGAAATATAAGCAGTATATAAAATAAGTATCACAGTGATGAAAATTTGATGACCAAAAATCAACGAAAATACAATAACAAGATATGTATATCTGCTATTAGACAAGTCAAACCAAATCAAGAAACCACCAGGCTTGGAATCGTCCAAGATAACCACTTACCTCCAAATCACATGAGATTTCCTATGCATGACGCAACCAACAGCAAGGGGGGCCAACGTTAGCGAAGCATCCAGAACCAATGGCCACACAACACAGCCAGGATTCGCGAGAGTGCACCAGTGGAAAGAACATCAGGCACTTTTTTCAACAAAATTAATAAACTGAGAGTATTTGGGACAGACACTTTTTATCAACACATATTCACCGTATTGAACTTTCTTTCTTATTTATTCTCATAATCCTGGTCATAGTCTATAAATATTTATTTGTATGTTCATTGATTGCGAATGAGCAACTTATTTGACATTTTCAATTTCATTGGCTGAATATCATATACAAATAAAGCAGATATCGCAGGCATAGGTAATTTGAGGATTCTATTGAATGAAAGAACACTCATTTGATGATCCCTGGACTCATTATTCATCTTTTGATCACATTACAAGGTATATTTCCATAAAACAGTATATTGACTTCAAGAAAAACAACTGGATGACGCAACTGCAATCCTCCTGAATTAGAGATGATCATGCCTCCATAGGCGTACCGACTGAGCTGGGAAAAGGTAATAAAAGGAAGGTAAATGGTATATTGAAAAAGGGGAAGAATATCATAGCCGGAGGTTATTGTTGTGATCAGTATTTGAAAAACACATAAAAAAATAAAAATAAAAAATAAAAAAAAAATCATACATAACAAATCAAATATAATACACTCATAATGAAACATCATATATATATATATATATATATATATATATATATATATATATATATATATACATATATATTTTTATTTTTTTTATGTTCTGGTTCCCACGAAAAGGGATATCCTGTAATGTTCAGAGAACATCGTGGGAACCAAGGGAAAGAAGGTAGGAGTTGGTGTTCTTCTTAAATTTTTGGAGGTTGTATGCCTCGGGGGAAACCTCCCTAGGCAATGAGTTCCAAAGCCTCGCTGTTCGTTGGATGAACGAGTCTTTGGAAAGTGATGTTCTGATATATATATATATATATATATATATATATATATTATATATATATATATATATATATAATGGTAAGGAATTTGCGGCGTTGCAGACAAATTTTCAAATTCCAGAAAAAAACATTTTCGAGCCGGATTCTAAATCACGACCTCAAGATTACCAGTGTTATGCTCTACCAACTAGCTATCGAAGTCCCTGGATTGAACATCTGCATTTCGCCCGTTTTTGACCAGAATTCAATGTTAGTTGTTGAAACATGGAAAGTGAAAATATGAAATGTAAAATCTATGTTATCAATGGTCATCAAGAAATATTTTATCTAGCGCCAACGTTGCCAAATTTGTAGGCTTCAGGCGGCTCTGATCTCCGGCCACTGAAAACGAGATTATTTTACCAAATCTAATTCTATAGCTCAGTTGGTAGAGCATAAGACTGGTGATATTAAGGTCGTGGGTTCTAATTCTGCTCGAAGATGGTTTTTTTCTGGAATTAAAAAATTGGTCTGCAATGCCACACATTCCTTACTATTTTCTATATATTTACAAGTATCACTCTGGTATTTCTGAAATATAACGAAATTTGTCAACAAAGTGGAGCCACATTTTTCAACCGAATACACTGAAATTGGTCTGGTAGTTTCAAAATGGCGGCTGTTGGAAGATTAAAAAAACAGAGAGATTTAAACTCTTCTCCAATTTTGATTGTGGAGTTCTGTTAACCTCAGTTCATGAAATACGGTTTGTGTTTTTCAGTGAATAAATGTCCTATTGCTTCCTAAACATGATCCATTAGCTTGACTGATGGCTTTCTCATAATCAATAAATCAAATTCCGAAATCTACTTTTTCGACTGGCCGCGCCACCGGTTTTTCCCAGTTTGAAGCCATTTTCAAGGAATCGGAATTGTAGAAAATTATTAGTTGTGGTAAAGGAAAAATATAATTTTCAATCTGTCTACTCCTTAGGTGTGGTCACTTAGGTAGGGATTGGGATTTGGTTTCTGTTTTCTCAGTAGCAATGGTTTTGGTGTCCTCGAAATTAATTCTGTGACATGTTCCTTCACGGTGTTTGGAAAGTGCTACGAAAGAGTCAAATTGTCGGACGGAAAGTAGATGTTCGTATATTCGGCTTGTCAACCGTCTGTTAGTATGTCCTATGTATGTCCGAAGGCATTCAAAGCAAACTGATATAGTCTCAGAATATTTATTGAAAACTAACATACCCGTACTAAGATTTGAGCCTCTGGAAAACAACGGTTCGACAATGAATGATTTGGAGCGGTTATGTTAAGTTTAACAATGAGTGTTTTATTAAAAAAATTAGAGGAAATCCTTTACATACCCCTGTTTATATGAAGTAGACGATCCTCCTGTAGTTATGGTGTCACGTACCGAAAAACGAAGTCGAGTCATTCCCAACTTCATACCACAAGAGACGAATCATATCATTCCTCATACATCTTTGATGTCGTCAGCCCATCGACCATAATAATAATAGCCCTCTTGCGGTGCTTATTACAAAACGAAAATCGCGCAAGAAAAGTTGGCACGGCCCCGAAAGGTGCTGTAAATTAAAAATGTATACAAACTCGAAGAATTTCATTAATGATTTAATTATTGTTGTTTCCGAGTAATGTCTCAGTTTCTTTGCTTGCTTTGTTCTCGATGTTGATATTAATTTCGCGAAATGCTTTTCTGTATACATTACGATTGCAGAGTTTCTTTTCAAAGCTCATCTTGTACTTTAATTAAAACCATGTTTAATTGGGAAATTGTGATCGCTATTTCGGAAGAATTCCAGGAACACTGTAGGAAATCTAGTGGTTGCCTCTTGAAACTTAAACCGGGATTTTGTACGTAACCAATCGAATATAAAATCAATATCACCTATCGAATACACTAGAAACACCTCTGTTATGGAAGCTCTTGAAATATGAATTCTTGTAGATATGACACAGGGTGTATTGTGCTTGCTATAAGCTAGATTTGAACTCCAGAAGGAGGCTAGTAATGAATATACTTTTATTTTCTAGTCTTTGCAAATTATTGAAGTTAGTGATGCCGTCAAAAAAAAAGGGTTTCAATTAGGAACTTTTTAAATTGAATTTTCTCGTGCTTTTTAAATGGAACACCCCGTATATTTTTCGACCATGTGATGTAGGATTAGGAAGCGAATAATTTTCGATTTCCACCGACACATATTCCTATGTGCCATAAAAATATCAAGTTTTTCTGTGATTTCGTTTCGTGTTTCTAGTTCTCGATTTTGCGTAATTTCTTACTGTATCAGTGTGTGTTTCGTGTTTCATGTACATTATTTTGGTTGGCTATGGTGTGCTATAGATTGAACGAACATTTATCGCAGTAATTCTTCGTCAGTTATCATTTGAGTCAATATTGAAGTGTTCAAAGTTAGCTGAAATGAATTTCTACAAAAAAGAACTTGTGGATATGATTTTTGTTTTGGGAAAGTCCCAAAAAAATTATTTTCCCGCCACTAGAATTTATCATCAGCGGTAGCCTGAAAGAAGATGCTCGGAAATTAAAAGCTTTCTAAACCTGCTAGAAATATTTGTAAAAACTGACAATTTGCAATATAAAAAAATAAACCAAGAAAAAATATTTGCAACGAATATAGTGAGTTATCTGTAGGGCTTGCAATTATTGAGAATCCCCACATTAGTCAGCGAGAAGTTAGTGCATCAGTTGGGATAAGTAGACGTTCAACGTTGGTCGAATTTTGAAGAGAAATAAGTTTCACCCATTTCATATTCAAAGCCATCAGGATTTAAATAATAACAATTCTCAGAAGTTTTTCAATGTTTTCTCCACTGATGAGACATTTTATAAAAATGGATTTGTTAATAGGTATAATTTTCATCATTATGCAAATGAAAATTTTCATTTCTTCAGGCAAGTTGATAACCCTCACATATGGTCAATAAATGTTTGGGGCGGAATCATTGGGGAACATGTAATTGGGCCGCATTCCTTCGATAGTATTTCTTGAAAAACTATCTGCCCCAATTGATAATGAATCTTCGTGAAAAAAATATAATGTGGTTTCAACAAGATGGTGCTCCACCTCATTATTTGAATTCAGTAAGGGAGCACTTGAACAATACTTACGCACTTCGATGGATTGGGAGAAACGCACCCAGTCGATGGCCTGCTAGATCCCCCGATCTCACTAATAATTTTTATGGGGATACGTGAAAAAAATCTTGTATAGAGATACACCAACAACAATTGTAAATATGGAGGAAAGGATACTAAATGCTTTCAGGAATATAACACGAGAATTCTAAGAGCAGCAGAAAGGCGCCTATCAACCACAATGGACGACATGTGTAGCACTTACTATAGTTTGTTCATTTTGTTTTCTCATGTTTTTGTTTTTAAATTTTTCTTTTATTGCGAGTATTTCGCATGTGGATTGTTTTTGTTTGCTTCCAATTTTGTTCCAATCAATTGTACATAAAGGAAGTTGAGAATCACTTGATTAATTGAACATGTGTTGTTATGGCATCTCAGAATGTGTGTCGGTGGAAATGACAACTGAAAATTTCAAAATTCAATGAATCAGAAACGGCTAGAAATAGCCCGGGAATACATGAAAAAAATATTCGCGTCCTAATCCTACATCACAATGTCGAAAAATATACGAAAAACACGAAAAAATTCCGAATTGAAAAATAATTTTCAGCCACCCTGTATAATTTCAGAGTATGAAAATGTCAATGTGTTTAAAATTTCAAACAATAGTAATATGTTTTTATTAACTTTGAAATTCGTTTTATCCCTTGATTTACGTTTTTTCTTTTGTATCACTATGTAAGATTAAAATGTTTAACATCATTGAAACCAACCTCAACAGAGTTATAAGTAGCATGATGTTTCTATCAGGCATAACTTTGTACTGGGTTCTTCGATAGATGATCATATTCGGATTTCGAATGGAATTTTCCACCCTTACGGGCAGAAAAATGGGGAATAATTGATTTTTCACTTGTGAACATTGGCACACATATGTAGTTGACAATGACAGATCGCTATTGTCATTATTTTTGTTCTCCCACATCCGTCACAATCATTATATTCTATGAAATGATGGAATGATATACAAAGAAATGAAATAAACTAACCAGAACAACAAAAATAATTTATATTACAACAAATAGTAAAAGTAGATAATCATATTATTTGACTGGTAATTAGTAGATTTCAGTCACAAAAAATTGAAAAATAAAAACTTTTTAACAAAAAATTAAACCGACGAAATACGGAACTGAAAAGTAAGAAATAAAATGAACCTTCTTAGTCTCAATAACTGAGCTCCTAAACTAAAGTTAGTAACTAATTTTGAGTCGGCGCCAAACGAACAATCAACGAAGATCATTAAATTACTTCAAAAACATTATCAGAATGACACCGCGCAACTCGATGCCATCATTTTACGCCTTACCTAATTCATTTGCTTGTTTGTTTGGCGCCGAATCAAAATTAGTTACTTACAATAGTTTAATTATTGAGACTGAGAAGGTTTATTTTATTTTTTACTTTTCAGTTCCGTATTTCGTCGGTTTAATTTTTTGTGTATCTAACTAGTCAGCAAGTACTACCCACCCATATATATATATATATATATATATATATATATATATGCTTTTCTATTGAATCATTACTTAAAGTTTGGATACGACAATTTACAGAGCCTATTTCATGTAACGTTTGGACAACATGTGCTTCCTGACTTTCATTCCGAATATATAGCATCATATTTCATATTTTATGACTTTTTTCTTGCAAGATTCGTAAATTCGCGCTTACTGCCATTGTAAACTACGATCTGAAGCCCTTTGGCTAAGTGGCCATTATTTTGATTAACTACTCAACGTATGAAACGTTGTTAGTCGGGAAATCTTCAACTCGGAGAAAATGATTCAAACATTGATCAAAACACCCATCAAAATCCCCAGTATGAGAATGGTGGATTTGAGGAAGATTTATGGAATATTTACTTATGTAATTTGTGTAACGAATAAAATCTTGATATCCAAAATAAAATCAAGTGGATGTGGATATCCCGAAGAGTCAACTGTTTTTTACAGACAATGCAAAAAAAAACATTAATTTCCACAATTATATCGCTTGTAATGTCCTTGTTATCATTTTCTCCTATTCATTTTACATCATTTCCTAGAGTTTTTGAACTTCTCCAGCCTGATATAGATTTTTCTAGACTGAAATATGGTCAATAGATAGAGTCAATGCTCTTCTTAAATCGATGTAAAATGCAATGAACTGCTTTCCTTGTTTAATTCAATCTAGAATCTTGAATAATTGTAGTAAGAGTAAAAACATTATCCATACATCCACACTCAACAAAACGCGATTGGCAATCGATCAATGGATCGCTACCAAAGTTTTCAGTATCCAGATATATTGTTCCAAAAAATGTGTTTAAGGAAAATTTTTATTTGTTTCTATTCAACATTCAATGCCGTTCCATGGTAGAAAAAAAGGGATTGGCTCAAAAATTTTATTTATATTTTTCTGTATCTGTCTCTTGTTCAGGGACGTTCAGAGATGGCGCTGCCAGTGGCACAATCTGGCAGTTGCCTTTTCCATTAAATAGTACGAGAAAAGTCGCATAACCCAATTATGTAATAATTATTATGCCCCCTCACGGACATCGCCGAAATAGCTGAATAACAAAACAATGTCGATAATTGAGCTGACACCAGCGCATTGTGATTATGGCATACACATCATATCACATCCAGATACAACCAAAATGGCGAACGGACTTGATATGATATTGCGGTCTGCATTGCATAACACTGTCGTCTCTTGTAGGCATTTTAGCCGTCACTCAAAATACCTTCCGCTAATTAGCTCATAACGGAATTATTGGTTTGAAACAGAGTGGTGCTGGCAATATAGGATAGTGAAAGGTTGATCATTCGAATGTGAAATAATATTCACCAAACGAAACTCATTCGAGATGTTATTCTGAACATATTGTTTAGTTCTGGACAGAGCATTTGACTTGGTACTTATATACAGGATGAGTCAACAGGATTCCCGTGGTTCGTTGCTCCTTAATGTATCACTATTTCGAATTCTTATATTTTTTTTGTCGAAGGGACCATTTAAGACCACCTTCCAAAATAATTTTCTTTTTTACAGGGTGCATCATTGATGCGTGGCTAACCAAAGTTGTTCTTTTTCAAATGAAACATCCAGTATATTTTCATATAATCCAATCGGCTGTTCCATTGGCTGCTCAACGATTTTTTTAATTTTGAATTCCGTTGCGGCGTTGCCAAGTTACTCAAAAGAAATCTATTTTGTAGACTTCCTTTCGAAAACTTACCTATTTCACATTTCGAAATATTTAGTAAAGATAATTGGGAAATCGTTGGTCGATATGATGATGTTCATTGAGAATACCAAGAATTTGTAATAAATTGTACAGAATGTTCGATACAGCAACACAAACTTAGCCATTTTCAAACATCGGTATTTTTTCAAATAGAATACTTTGTATATTTTCATTTAAATCAACTCATTTCTAATAACTCTACACTTTTCATTCTCCATGTCATGTACCTAAAACAACTAGTTTCCGAGATATTCTACAACCATAAGATGGATATTTTTCCACAGAAAATATTTGACAATGTTCGCCTTTGGTATCATATTTGGAATTGAACTTTGCATAAAAATCATATTTATTCGAATTTCAGAGAAAATAACAATAATTAATGCGGCAAATGTTCAATGTGCCTGCCATTTTCACCAATACACACTCAATCTGTTTAGGAAATTAGTATCCACATGTGCCAACAGTCCTCTGAAATTTCCCTGAACGCAGTACCAATTCTTGCTTTCATATTTTCAGGAATCGTAGGCGGAGTTTGATAGACATTTAATGTATCCCCATAGAAAATTTAATGTATCCCTATAGAAAAAAAAACATTGTTTGTAACGCCCTCCTCTTCCTATCCATTTTTCACGGAATTCATTATCAATGTATTCCCGCACATCAGTGTGGTAATGTGCTGGCGCGCCATCTTGTTGTAGCCACATTCTCTGCCTTATTGCCAATGGAATATCATCTAATAAATTTGATAACTGACTTCGTAGAAATCTTAGATATTTTCTTCCATTGAGTTGAAAAAAAAAGCCCAATTACACGCCGTCCAATGATACCTCCCCAAACATTCAGTGACCAACGTTGTTGGTGATTGACATATCTAACAAAATGAGTATTTTCAGTTGCATAATAGTGCATATTATGCCGATTCTCATGGCCATTGTTGTGAAACGTGGCTTCGTCCGAAAATAGAACATACTCAAAAAATCAGGTTGTTGGTTGATTTTATCTACACCCCATTGGCAAAACCGCATTCGCTTTGGAAAATTTCTTTCAATCAGCTCCTGCATTAACTGCATATGATATGGATGGTAATTGCATTTTCTCACCATCCGGGAAACACTACTTTGAGATATTCCCAACTCCCTACTCAAAATACTTGTACTCACATGGGGATTCTCGGTAATATGCAATGCAATATCAAGAGTATTTTCATCATTATCAAACTTTTTGTAGAATACTTTTCCGGTTTTCTCAAATCTTGTTTTGAGGTCTCGAAATGCTCGCTGGTGTGGATGTCTTCTCTCAGGAATCTTTTGTTCGTATAATCTAGATGCCAGTAAGCAATTGCCATCACTTTCCCCCAAAGCATACACCGTTTTAACCATGTCCTCTAAACGATAATTCATAATGCCACAATAATTTTCAACACAACTGGATTGTAGTTTAACATTTAGCTCTATTTACAAATTCCGATAGTCATTTTTCCAGCGGTAGTCATGGATAACTGAACTAGAAAAAATAGTTACGTTTGAAAATTCCTTTTGCTATGCTAGTTATTCATGAGTTGCCAAGAATGCTTTAGAAAATGGAAAAAATAATTGAAACATCATTCGGTATCAGTATTCTCTATAAACAAACATGTAGATAAAAAAATATATAGAATTGTTGATTTGATATTGAACAATTCCTTTAAACCAGAATATCTCGGAAACAGGTTGTTTAAGGTACATGACGTCGTGGATGAAAAGTATAGAGTCATCAAAAAGGAGTTGATTTAAATGAAAATATACAGGGTGTTCCATTTGAAAAACTCAAAATACCGATGTTTGAAAATTGCTAAGTTTGTGTTGTTGTATCGAACATCCTGTACAATTTATTCCAAATTATTGGTATTCTCAATGAACATCATCATATCGACCAACGATTTCCCAATTATCTTTACTCAATATTTGGAAATGTGAAATACGTAATTTTTCGAAAAGAAGTCTACAAATACATTTCTTTTGAATAATTTGGCAACGCCGCACCTGAATTCAAAATTGAAAAAATCGTTGAGCAGCCAATGGAACAGCCGATCGGAATGTATGGAAATATACCGGGTGTTTCATTTGAAAAAGAACGTCTTTGGTTAGCCACGCATCAATGATGCACCCTGTATAAATTAAAATTAATTTGGAAAGTGATCTTAGATGGTCCGTTTGACAAAAAAAAAAGAAATCGAAATAGTGATACACTAAGGAGCAATGAACTACGGGAATCCTGTTGACTCACTCTGTAGAAGAATAAATATGAAGGATTTCAATTTTCACATTTTTTTTTCAATAACCTGGATTCCATTGATATTACAAAAAAAAATTTTTTTTTAATTTTTACAGATGCCTTGAAAGCAGATAATATACAGGCTGTAATCTACCCTCTTGCACATCCGTGAATGTCGAGTGTAGAATGCCATATTAAAGCGAATTACAACAGTTAAAAATAAAAAATAAAAATTGAAAACACGTTTTGGTCTTTGTCAAATTCGACAAAATTGTGAGAAGTGCCGCTTGCCTAACCTCAGCTCTCCTGGTCAGAGCTGTAAGTGAACGCAGTTGCCGGATGCAATAAACATTCAAATAATGTGGAATAACGAATTGATTGTCCGGTAGCAGAATTTAAAAATTTTCATTTCAGTCTGTTTGCGATAGATATTTAATTTCAAAGAGATGAAAACAAACGAACCTCGTTATATCCAAACTGGTAGGTAAAGTCAGAACTAGTAGATGTCAACGTACCTTTGGCACTTATCAAATCGCACTTTCCAAATCACAATTATCAATAATTCAGTTTTAGAAACACAACAGACATATTTGTTTATTTACCAGACGCCATATTGTGAATAAAGACATGACAGTAATAATCAAAATTCACAATATGGCAAGAACTAGAAGCCATATCGTGACAAAATCCGATATGGCAACTACAAGACGCCATATTGTGAAGAATCCATACCAATAGGTGTAAAATAAAAAAAATAATTTCAAAAGAAAAAACCTGACTGCGTAAAAGGTTAACTTTAAAAAAGATGGAAACAAGATGACTAGAAAATATTGTCAGAGAAAATTATGTTTTAAGAGGTTAACTATTGAACTTGATACTGCAAACAATCTCACGCAGTTTGTGCTATCCGTTCAGTTACTGATATCCTTTCAGCACATAAAACAACCAAGAAGAGCAAGGAGTAGGGAAGAAAAGGAAAGAATTAAGAAATCGGAGATAGAGAAGAAACAGATATAGTAGTGATATATCGGCTTCAACACTATCCGGTATCATACAAAGTTGTAGCCTCTAGTAACCAATAGAGTGAGAGAGAGAGAGACAATATTTGACAACATTCTAAACAGGCCCCTTTCGCGAAAATCCTGATTTATTGAGTTGTTTAGTAAGGATTGTCAGCAACGATTACAGGTGCCGATGATTTCAGTGGCGCAATCTATAAACAGCGTCGTTATACATTTTATTGTTGACCCATGAAATAACGATCAACCTGAAATTTGCGAATAGTACTTAAATTGAAGTTTCGTGAATTTCTTAGGTTATCAACAAAAGGGATTTTTTGAATTGAAATAATAATTGAAATATTTCTAGAAAAACTGGAATAGTACATGACATGGGCGTTTAACACGCGTGTGGAAATGCGAATTTAGGCGAAGGTAACTACCGTAAATCACACAAGTGATAAAAACTTTTTAACAAAAAATTTTATCGACGAAAAATCAACTGAATATCAAAAAATAAAATGAACCTTCTCAGTCTAAATGATAACTGAGCTCCTGAACTGATGTAGGTAACTGATTTTGAGTCGGCGCCAAACAAACAATTATCGAAGATCATTATCTATGAAAGAAGTCATCAAAACGCAGCCGTGCATCTCGCTGCCATCATTTTACGCTTCACCTAATTCAATTGCTAGTTTGTTTGGCGCCGACTCAAAATAAGTTACTCACATTAGTTTAGGAGCTCAATTATCATTAAGACTAAGAAAGTTTATTTTATTTTTTGCTTTTCGGTTGATTTTTTCGTCGGTTTAATTTTTTGTTAAAGTGTTTTTATTTTTCAATTTTTTGTGGCTAAAATCTACCAATTACTACCTACTTGTTTTTTGATTACTTCCAAAATACTTACTTACCCACCTTACTTCAACTATTACCAGTTAAATAATATGATTAACTACTTCTACTATTTGTTGTAATATAAATCATTTTAGTTGTTCTGGTTAGTTTATTTCATTACTTTGTATATCATTCCATCCTCCCATAAAATATACTGATTTTGACGGAACAAGAATAATGTCAGTAGCGATCTGTCATTGTCAACTACGTATGTGTGTGCTAATGTTCACTAGTGAAAAATCAATTATCCCCTATTTTTCTACCCGTAAGGGTGGCTAATTCGTTCCGTCATCCAAATATAAGGTATACCCTATCTATTAAAAAAAGACTCATCCAAATCGAAGAACCCAGTACAAAGTTATGCCTGATAGAATCGGTTAACGGACCAGAATTCAGAGGGTGAGTGATCAATATCCTTCATTTCGCTACCTTTAGGGGTGGATTTCATTCTTTAAATTCAAATGGGACCAAAGTATAAGTACACCCTATCCACTGAAAAGAATTATCGGAATCGGACGCCTCAGTAAAAAGTTATGTGTGATCATACATAAAAAAATATTATGGAAAAACATAAAATATACGGGTCGAATAGAGAACCTCCTCCTTTTTGGTTTCGTCGGTTGAAAAATAAACATTATTTGCTTGCCGATACTACACTTCTTCTACGATTTCAACGATATTATATCTTATATTGTTCACACTTGCATTGCGCATTCAATGAATTCAGAGATATTTTCTTTTTTTATGGAGAACTAGTTTATGCCCTAGGCTTGGCTCACGTGGATTCTGAGAAAGTCATACTTTTTAATACCTTTTTGTGATTGGATGCAAGAAATTTAGGAAACATTACTTTGATGAATATGGCGCCAGTTTGATATTTCTCGTTTCTCGACGTAAGTTAGTTGAAAATAATATATTTTAGCACAAATGGAATTTTAAGGAAATTCATTCTCCCAATTTGATTATTGCTTGTATCTGATTCAGTTTTTCTACTTCCGGTGAATCTTACCAAAATATAATTACATTCAAAGTGACATCATTTTTGTCAACTATAATGATTACTGAAAAGGGAAACATTCTCAATTGAATATTGATAGAAAGGTTTTTCTGTGAATTGAAAAATCGACGAATAAAGTTTATCTTTCAGTCGCAGATGATTCCACATCTGATTTTATGAACATCCTGTTCATATTTTCAACAAATCAATATAATGATTACATTATGTAGTGACACACAACTTTTTTTAATTTCACGTTAAAATTTCAAAAGTACAATGAAAAATTTCAAAGATGAAAATAATTCAAATTTTCAGGGGGTAGTTATAACCCCTAAAGATTCGAATTTTAGAAAATTCAATCATATAAACAATATTTGCAAACAAATATTCCATATAAAGATGTTTTGCTGTTTTTTATTTCAAATTTAAGGTTATATAGATGAAAATTATTCAAATATTCAATTTTGAGATAACCTTCCTCTTACTTCTGGAATTTAACCTTCTTGCAAAATGTAGTTCTCCTATTACTGATATTTTCTTGTATTTTTCTGGGATATAACCCGTTTCGTAATAGGGGTAGTTTTTACCAGCTGGGGTGTGGAATTAAGATATAAAAAATATATAATCAAGCAAAAATTAAATAAAAATTAGGTACAGTGTCATTTAACGGTTTCATAGAATGTTGGCTCTTATATTCTTTCTGTAGATACTCAGTATTTTCCCTTTATTGAACTTTTTATTCTCATGCTTATATTTTTCGTATAACTGATTTTATTCTTTTATTTTTTAAGCAAATTATGTTCATTTATATTATGTTTGTATATTCTTCTTTATGGTATTGTATTCTTTCTTGTGTTTTCATGAACATTCTCACATTTCATTTATGTAAAGTAAGTGATATATTTTTACTGACTATTTTTGTGAACCACGGCATTGTACTTATCCCAGAAATTCTCTATCACTCTATCATATGCAACCGTGTTTATTTATTGCGAATTAAGTTTTTTATCGTTATATATAATATTTTAACCCTTAATTAATTCATGAATGATCTCGTACCAGTAAAAATAACAATATGTGAGTATTTTTAATTCATTATTATTATTTACTATTGTATAACTGACGTTAAAATAATAACTCTTGAAGAAATTGTCGTCTTACACTGTCATTGGTTTTATAATATACGTGTCGTCTTCTATCAATGGTTTGTCCACGATTCATCATATGATAAAGACGAATACAAATTTATCCGTTAATTGACATGTCCCTTTCAAAAAGTGTCAACCACAGAGTTGAAAGTTAGTGAACAGCGTAAATATCAACATCTGTATATTATAGTTATATTTTGCTGGTTTTTTTCAAAACGCACAAACTAAACACAACGAAACTAGTCGATAATTAAAATCCAAATTATTATTTTTCGAAATATCGTACCATTTTGCCACGTGAAAGATTAATATAATGAAAATGTTTCGCTACAAGATTATACTTTACGATATAATAAATTAAATATTTAGAGTCAAGAAAAATGAACAATACGTTAAAATATACCAACATAGTTGAGGGACTTTTCACGACAGATCACTGGCTCATTATTTTACTGCACCCGGAGTATCTTGGGATGCAATGTTAAAATTCACAGAGGTCTGTAAATAACACCTACTTGATCTCCTGTTTCAACGAATTAATCCTATTCTCTCCGCCACTCCATCTCCCCCTTTGTTCGTAAGTCACTCCGCGATATTAAGGATCTTAGAATGAAAAAAAAGAGGCAATGTAAATGACGTATAATTTCATATTTTATCATTCGTCCATTGTTCTGCTCTAACTCTAGTGACGTGATTTATGAGACAATAAGGCTTGATATTGTCAACTGTGTAGCTAATTCTTGTTAACAGAAATGTGAAATATTAACAACAAAAATAATTTGCACGAATGACGCAATGACACATCCACACTCAGAAACACAGAAAAAAAATCTTCCAGGAGAACGGCTAAACTGTGAGCTAGTTATGAGAAGTGACTCTTTTGTAGTTCCTCAAGGAACAATGTCAGCACTTTTTTTCTCTTATCATAAATACTGATTTTCGATAGTTAACTCCCAAAAAGTGTATCTACCATACACCTGTATACAGGGTGTTTCATTATTGAATGCTGATCCCAAAGATCGATAATCTTTGGATGTTTTCAAGGAAAATTCTTCATATGAACCGCACCGTTTTATTTCTGAGATACAGGATGTTGTAATTTAACAAAAAAATCAGTTCTTCCCCAATATCTCTGAAACCGCTTTGGCTTTTTTACGCATAAAAAAACATTTTTTCCATAATAAAGGATTTCTTAATTTTTATCAGTGTCGTCCCTGTTAACATGCCCTGTCATATTTGTGATAAAATAATGAAACGCCACTGTCTTTCTTCCAACTAAATATTATTTTTGTAATTGTCCTCTATCTTCTCATAAAAATGGTCTCCTGCCTTTTTTTAGTCCGGCGGTTTTCGATTTAGAAAATAAAATACATTCATTTGCTTGTCCCTATTCGATTTTTTCTCTCGGTCTTAATTCCACAATTGTGGTAACCAAAGGATCTAGGCAAGATTTTTATAATTTTATGGTAACTATTATTCAGTTTTTGTAATGAGTACGCATAAAAATACATTTTTTATTTTTAAAAACATAACTATTTCGAACAAAAAATACCAAAATCAAATTAACTGTTCAAAATGTCCGCCTCCTGCAAGTATGCACGCTTCAGCCCTCCTTGTCATTGACTCGCGTACTCTTTGGAAAATTCCTGGAAAATTCCTTATTGCTTCACAGGAAACTATTACGCGGTTTCGCCATTCTTTCTCGGTTAGAATTGATTGACTGTACACCAAAGTCTTAAAATGTCCCCGGATGAAATAATCAAGACTGTTCAAGTCTGGGGATCTAGCTGGCCATGACTCTGTTCCCCCACGACCTATCCAGCGACTATGAAAGTTTTGGTTTAAATATTCGCGTGCCAGAGCACTAAAATGAGCGGGTGCACCATCGTGCATAAACCACATGCGATTTCATATCAAAATAGGAACATCTTCCAACAGAATTGGCAAATATTCTTCAAGAAATCGGTGATAATTATATGTCCATTTAATCTGCGTGGTAAGAAAAAGGGTCCAATTAGGTAATCTACAATCATTTCAGCCCAGACATTCAATGAGAACCGCTCCTGGTGATGAGATTTCACGATTGCATGCGGATTTTCCTCGGCCCAAAAAAGATTATTAAGAAAATTTTTGATCCTGTGTTTAGTAAAACTATCTTCGTCCGTGAATAAAATTTCCCTGTCAAATAAAGGATTTTCAGTAACTTTTACAGGCAGAAATTCACTCATAATGGAAAGTCTCGAAGAAGTAGAGCCTGAACCCGTTGAATGTGATAGGGATATAATAAATAATCAAGAAGAATCCTCCATTCCAGAATGTGGTAGGGATATAATGAATAATCATGTAGAATCCTCCATTCCAGAATATGGGCATTATTCAAATTATTGGCAACTTGCCTCGTACTCATTTCAGGATTTTCGTCAACTGAATTTAAAACAGCTACCCCAATTGCTGGAGCTCTCGCAGTCCGATGTGCTCCTTTCAAGGGATGATTTGGCTCAAAACTTCCTGTTTCACAAAACCTTCTGTGGGTGCTTGAAATCGTTCGAGTATCAGGAACCATTCAATTTGGGAACCGCTTTTGCTACAGTCGCCTGGCTTCATATGCGTTCCAGTCAGCAAGCCCATACATGTAATTCATGTCTGCTAATTCGGTATTTGTAAAATTTACCATGCCTTTTTTTAATAAACAAGTTTTTATAACGTAAATAATATCACGTATCTAGTTATAGAAGTGTCAAAATTGTTTATGTTGACAACAACGAAATGTGTTCTTAGCATACTAGATGTCTCTAGCCCACAAGATAATCCTACTACTCTTCAACGGCTGATTTCGCATAGGGCCAAGCGAATATTTTATTTTCTAACTCAAAAACCGTTCGCCGGACGAAGAAAGGCAGAAGACCATGTTTATGAGAATATAGAGGACAATTACAAAAATAACATTAAATTAGAAAAAAGAAAGTGCCGTATGATTATTTTGATCAGAAATATGACAGGGCATGTTAACAGGGACTCCACTGACGAAAATTAAAAAATCCTTCATTATGGAAAAATGTATTTTCATGCGTACTTTGCATTTACCAAAATTGAAAGAAAAAAGCAGATTGGTTTCAGAGATATTGGGGAAGAACTGATTTTTTTGTTAAATTTCAACATCCTGTATCTCAGAAATAAAGCAGTTGTGGACCTATGTTCATATGAAGAATTCTTCTTAAGATAATAAAAGGATGATCGCCCTTTAGGATCAGCATCCAATTATGAAACACCCTGTATAGATAGTGTAACAGCTTCAGGTAGATTTTTGGCTCACGCTTTCGTATGGATGAAATGTATTTAAAATTTGGAAGGCTCTATGTTCGATGACGACGATTATTCCAGCTACAAAATATGAAATTTCAATCGTACCCTGCATAGCTGGTATCTGTAGAATTTGTATTTTTTCTGTTTTCCTCTGTTTGTGTTGGTCTATCTTGCTTATGCCTGTGGCTTTGACCGCTTCCCGTTATCCTATTATACCTTCAACCCTATAGGGGTTGAATTTTTAAAAACTCCGAAATGCGTATTTTTTTATTTGTAACAAAGACCTCAAATACTAATTTTTATGACCCTAACTTGAAAACTAACGAAATTTCTATACAAACTTCCAGTCCCCATTTAACACCATTTCACGTCTTCAGGGCTTGAATTTCCAAACACTGCAATACGTAGTTCTTCATTTGTAACAAAGACCTCAGATAACAATTTCTGTGCCTCCAACTTAAAAACTAACGGTACTCCTATATAAATTTTCAACCCCCATTTTGACCCCTTTAGGGTTGAATTTTCCAAAAATCCTCGTATATTTTGTATTTCTTCGATGCAATCAATTTACAAATGTCATAAATTTATTTAAAAATTAAAAGCTTTCGCTATATTTTTCCGAACACATTTCAATAATGTGCAAAGCAGGAAGCTATCAATCTTATGTTCTGTTGAGGAAAAAAATCCCTCCAGTCGGCATTTTAATTTGAGATTTTCGTTAAACTGGAATAAATCAACATTGCAATTAAAAACTAATCAGGAAATTCTCAAATGCAAGACTTACCGGGATTACTATCGAATTCACTGCTGGAAATTTAGTATCGGGGAATTTTTAAATAGTAATTAAATCAGCATATTATGGTAATTATGTCTGCGGAGCTTATGTAAATCTTTCGAGAAAAGCTTATGATAGGAAAAAAAATGTTCAATGGATGTTCTTTTGTTTTCATGGGGTAGCGGAATCAAATATATCTTCAGTTATTATTTCATACCTCATACTTCAGAATTGTGTTTATTTGATCATTCTTCTATTAGGCACCCAAGTTTTGCAATATTGAACTTTATAATGTTGCTTCCTCACCAATGATATAGGTAGTTTTCCTATAACTTTATTGTGAGATACTTTGAAAAATAGAAGATGGATCAACTAATTTTCGTATGGTTCCAACGATTTTTCTTCTTGTTTCAATTGAGTCTAATGTTGTTGTAAATTGTGTTTTTCTCAGTTGTTTTTTGTTCGGTATATTTGTTTGAAATATGATCCATGTTTACAGCCGTATCATTCCATTTCTGTCATGTGTTTGTCTCGCACACTCTCCAGACCTGAACCCTTGTGAGTATTCTATTTGGTGTCATTTGGAATTTGGTGCCATGGAGAAGTAGCTCAGAAAAATCCACACAACGAATAGAAAACGCTTGTGAACGCATTGTTCATGTGAATGCTCATTGTGTCCCAATCAGTATAAATGTTGAAATACTTGGATTCAACTTTTTTTTGTAATTCATGTAATTTTTATCAGTCAAATCTTTCAGCATCAGTTTGTATCGAATATTTCAATATGTTTTAGGATAAAACCAGATAGGGTTTCAAATTGTTTTAGAAGAACTGGGTTTTAAAGTAGTTTCTATTAGATCACATAATGTTGGAAAGTTTTTGGTTTTCTGGTTGGAAGATATTGTGAAAAACTGTTGAAAAAAATGATTTATAATTAAAATATAATGAACCAGTTTTGCCAGGGCAAAATATACGAATGTGTAAGCTCCGATACAGTTAGGAAAATTCCATTTTTGTTTAAATTTCTCTGTTTTTTTGCGCAGTTGTTCACTTGATGAACAAGATCAAAATATGGGCACAAGCTTTTCACTTAATAGTGCAAGAACATCTTTTACAATTCTACGTATATAGCTGTATAGAATTTGAAAAGCAAACTGCAAGGAATGAAATGTTTCGCCAGTAGCCATAAACCTAAAACAAACAAAAATATTAATTAGATATAGGAAGTAATTTTGATTTTCAAATACGTCAAAGTTACACGCATATGAATATTATTTTAAGATAATGATAAAAATATTCGTAAAGGAAAAAAAATATTATTTAAGAAAAGGCAATTGAAATGCCCACCTCCTTGTTGAATGCAGGCTCATGCCCGTAAGCCATTTTTATTGTTATCTTAAAATAATATTCATGGGCGTGTAACTTTGAAAAAAATAAAAATGGATATAAAAGTTTTGCGTTTTTTTTTACCTAAAAAGAAGTGTACTTTAGCTCCCAAAATTTGAACATAACGATACGGGACACCTTGTATATATGTAGGTACTGATTTAAATTTATTTTTCAGGAGCAAATCTAACATAGTAGTACAAGACTGTGCTAATACACCTGCAGACGACAGATAGTGACATAGAACCAACTGAACAAAGTATTTTGTCATGTGAATCCAACTCTACTGCAGCATCAATCTCAAATCGTAAATCCAACTCTGATGCAGCATCAAGTTCGAATTTTCGATTATAAGAAAAACCAAAGAACAAGCGGAAAAATGTCAAATATCTGACATGATGGAAGAGAGACAGAAAGAGCGTAACAAAGTATTGCAAATGATAGCGAACGATGAAAACGATGATGTTAGCCTATTTTGTAAAAGTATCGCAGCATCAGTTAAAAAACTTCCATCTGAGTTGATTGATGAAGCAAAAATAAAAACATTGTATCTCGTTTTTGAATTAGAAAGTCGTGCCAAAAGTACGACTTCCACGCCTTTTATTTCTCCAGGAAGTGATCAGCATCTTCTAATTTTTCCCTTGTTTATTCACCATCTCCACAAGTCATTCCTGCATAACGCTTCTGAGCCCTATAATGATGATGTTACTTATACTCCAGGAAATAATACAAACTTCCTTTTCACAAGTAATGTGCTAATGGGTTTCAACCACACGTGAATGAAGTTCTCAAACAACTTACTATAATACGTAATGTATCTACATTATCATTAATAAAGTTATTGAAATTTTAACTGTATAGATTATTTCAACTTACCTTAATGTCACTGCCAATTTCTCTCCAGGAGTGATAGGATATGGATATCTTTTTTGGTTAATTTTTAGTATAAATCTAAGAATGGCCTAAATTTCTCTTCATATTTCAATAAACGTCTATTTATTAAAGTTTGGAAAAAGCTTTCGTCAGTTCTGGTTTTAAATAATAGATGAACTTGTTCATTTTCTTTGCACATGCTTGTCAGTAAAATTTCTTCATCCTCAATTTCAAATCCAATAAAATAGCAAATCCAAAAAAAAATTGTTTATATTTTCGCACATTTTTTACTCAGAAAATGGTACTTTTTTGACAACAGATCACTCGCTAAGACTTCATAGGAAATGGGTATACTGGCGTCATACGCCCTATATGAAACGCATCTTTGAATCACTTAGTTGGTATAAATGTGAATCTACTGTATACAGTTTTCTGACGTCTTTATGGTTATCAACATAACTCATGTAACCTCACTCTATCTTCCAGAAGAGGCATAATAGTGGAAGATTAGGTACGAAATCAGTTAAAGCTTCACCGACCGAAGATATCCGCTTTCCTGAAAACCCGAAACGACGAAATGATGAAATTATGCACGTTATTGGTCAAAACGATCGTTTCGCCTAGTCGGGTCAGACAGTAGCGGCTTCCGCAGCTAACTAGATAATGTGTGTGGCCGTAGCTAATGACTGTAGTGTCCGGTGATTTATTCCGGGCTCAGAATCCGACGGTATCTCTGTTTGATTCTGTTTATACTAACACGCCACAGCACACTTTGATATATTCGAGGCCCTTATTAGCTCTAATTCCGAGTTAACTCAATTACAAGAGCCGGAGAAGGTATAATTTATATGTTCGATCTATCGTGCTCAGCAAGTTCCGCAGGTGGGGGACTTGCCCGAAGAATAAATCTGTCAGTGCCTCGGATGAAATTACAATAGCTACAGAAATAAACTCATCACAAACTGTGGAACAGAATTATTAAATCAATCAAGTTTTAATTCTATCATTGGAAATTATCATGTGTTTCAGAAGATATATACAGACTTTATTTATTCATTTATTGGAACCATAAAATATAACACCAAGCCTAACACAATAGTACTTTGTGTATCTAGTAGTGAAAACAGAATTCAATTTACATTGTCGTCCGGGAATGTGCTTTTACCACGAGGTAGACATACTACTTTTTCTGAAATCGCAATCAACATTATCATAAATTTAGGATTTCTTGTAAATGCATAACAATTTTTGATAACCATCTTATTGCCTATGAAATTGTTTCCTTGACAATCACTGTTTGTTTATTGTTGTGACAAAAGTCAGAGATTCACTACTCATTTTGGTTTAATACCCACTAATTGCTAAAAAATATTCAAAAATATTTCAAATGTACAGTGATGATGATGTCCAGGTGTGCGTGACCCACCAGAATTGGTAAATGCTGCTGAAAATATCATCTTGAATTTATTGCCAAATAAACCCAAGGCAAAATATGAATACGCCTACAAACGTTTCATGGAAATTGAAACGTTTGTTACTCAAGCACCATATTATACGGTGCTTTTCTCTAATGTCCCCCCCCCCCTTTTTATTTTTTGAACAGGTCATCTCAATAAATTGAAACTTGGGATAATGAAATTGATGCATGAATACTATATTTTGGAGTAAAATTGACAGATGAAACTTTCAAGATGGCGACTGGGCGCCACCTGGGAACAAAAAAAATTGAAAGGGGGGTCTCCTGACGAATGCTTTAGAATCCTAAAATATGAGGTCAATATCTTCACCTACTACAAAATGGCGGAACATTTAATAATTGCCTGGATACATCGACGTTTAACTTCATAATTTGAGGAAAGAAGCTGAGTTCAGTTCAGAAGATGTTCGAAATGGTTGCCTTGAACTGCTTGACATAAGAACAGCCTATCCGATATTTCACGCCAAACATTTTCGAACACAGTAACGTCGATATTTCTACAAATATTTATTATTCTCTGTCGTACATCCAATATTGAAGCAGGTTCAGTCTCGTACACCTTCTGCTTCAAATAGCCCTATAAACAAGTCTACAGGTGTCAAATCTGGTGAGCGGGCCTGCCATTCCGTAGGACCTCGACGGCCAATCCAACGACCAGGGAAAGTATTATCCAAATAGTTTCATACTTGTCCGTAGTAATGTGGTGGTGCTCCATCTTGTTGGGATACAATATCCACATCGAATTCATCAGGATTCGCTTCGACGATTTAGGTGATTAGAGGATCAACAGTATTTTCCAGCATATTTAAATACAGTTCCCCTGTTAAATTTTGTTCAATGAATAGAGGTCCAACAATAAGGTTTCCCAATATTCCTGCCCAGAAGTTAATTTTTTCTGGATATTGAGTATGAGTTTCCCGGAAAATGTGAGGGCTGGTGTCACTCCAATAACGGCAATTTTGTCTGTGAACCTTGCTGTTGAGACAAAATGTTTATTCGTCACTGAAACAAATATTGTGGAGATAGGTAGGATGCCTTGCAATGGTTTCCGTCATAATTTCGCAGAATTCTGTTCTTCGATCAGGGTCATCTTCAGTTAACTGGTGTACCATTTTGATTTTGTATGGATGATACTTATTCCTCTTCTAAAGCCTCCACACAGTAGAAGGCACACCTCACAAACATTCGCGAGGAGGAGGAGGAAGTAGACTGTTGAGAATTAACTATCATCCCACCAATTATATGAACTTGCTGTTCTTCTGGAATGGACGGATGACCTGGGGGCTTTTTGTTCTGTACACTACCGGTAGTTGTGAATTTGGTTACAAGTTCCCTTGAATATTTTCTACAGATAGGACGATTCGGGAAACGATCATTAAAAATTCTTTCGGTTTCGTGAAAGTTACGCGTCGCACCGTAAATATGAATCGCTTCGATTTTTTCTTCCAATGGACGAGAATTGACCATTTTAGAGATAGTTCACGTGGTATATATTTACTAGTAGAACCGAAAACTAAATGAGAATATTTTAATGGAACAATGATGTTCGTTGCCGTACTGACATTTCTTGTCATTTTTTGTTTGAACCATAAGTAACCTATCAAACCTTATCGGGTTGTTGAGATTGCCATATGGCAATCGGCTCTTTTGATCTTCTTTTGATCTACCGTTCGCCGACGGAGAATGTTTACGAGTAGTACACATTATTTTTCGTTCTGTTTCTTCGCATATACGCTCGTGCTTTTGATTGGCTCCCTATAGAAACAGCTTCTGCAATTGAAAATGGTTGAACCATACATACTTTTCTTTAATGAAGGAAAAAAAAAGCCACAAGCCGCATTCTATTCATTTCGTCCAACTCAATAAATAACACAATAACTAGAAACAAAACCAGAAACCAGTGTTCAGTATTTAATAGGTAGTCGTTGGCGGTTATTGAAATTTGAAATAAAAATGAGTAAAAAAGAAGGAGGTGCATTCTGGAAACGGCAGAAGATAAATGAATAGAGGAACTTGAATGGAGTTATAGGGAAATGCCCTAAAATACATTTCTTTTTTCTCAATTCGAATGAGAATGAGAAAGAATTAGAATCGTTTCCGGAAACTTCGCGTTATCAGGAAGTAAATGCTGTGAATGGTAAGTTTTATATTTCTTCATATTCAATACGTGACTCGGAAAAATACCATTTCAGTGGTAGATGAGAAGATGAGCAAGCAAAAGTGATATAGTCCATCCAATATCAATTGCAGAAGCTGGTTTCTATAGGGAGCAAATGAAAACTCACTTCGCTAACACGAGCGTATATGCGAAGAAACGGAACGAAAAATAATCTGTACTACTCGTAAACATTTTCCGTCGGCAAACGGTAGATCAAAAGAGCCGATAGTCAACGTGGACTCGAGTGAGGGCTGTCAGTTGTACAACCGATTCGTCTGGAACAATCAAGTCGGACATAATGCTGACAGGTGTGTCTCTACGATGGAAGGTCATAAATCACGCGTTATATTAGTGTTTCAATAGTTCTGAAAGATTAAAAACCAGTAGCGTCTATGGTCTTGGTGTGTGCCGATCGAAATACGTTTTAGGATATAATAATAACCTACATCAAACAATGAAAGAAATTATTTTTCTTTCTTAATGTATTTGTATAAATAAAAGCTTGTCTTTAATTTTTTTTTCATTTTTCATTATTTATGAAGTATTTTTAAAATCTTAAAATATCTAAATAACATTAGTTATCTCCGCCACTGTTGCTCACACGATTTCGCCGCAAGACTTTTTTATGCTTCTGCAATTGATATTGGGAAAACTATACAGTTATTGACAGAATAAATATTTCAGATCTTTTTTAAATTTTCAACATCAAAATATGAACACGACTATGGGACTACGACTAATACGACTATGCGTTTTCTTTGAGGATCAATCAAATCAAAACAAATTCATAATTGGAATTTTAGAAAAAATATCAATTTTTTACTGTACTTCAAAACTATATACCTTATTATAAAAATAATACTGATAATCAATGCAAAAAACTTAAAAAAAAAACTATTATTTATAAATAATTTTAGATTGCTAGAATCGAATTGCCTATCGATTTCGAATATCAACAGACTTGTTATCAGAGCTGAATTTTGATGATTCCATTGATGAGTTCGCATGAAAAAATCCAGAAAACTATTTATATAAAAAAAAATGTTGTTAGGTTTAAGTTTGTGAGGTAAATAAAATGTTGAAAAGGGAAACATCCTCAATTGAATATTGATAGAAAGATTTTTCTGTGAATTGAAAAATCCACGATTGAAATGAAGTTATTTTTTGTGAATGTGTAACAGAAAACAACTACTTCCCCGGCTAAAGCCACGCAGGACATTGAACTACATCTGATAGATATTCTGAAAAGGCCCTAACTCAAAAGAGAAAATCTGAAATTGAAAATTTGCATTTTCATTCAGATAGTTATTTGATTTTCTCATCATCTCATTCACTAGGTCTTCAATACATTTTTGTCGACGAAAATCTATTTCACGCTTCCACGATCATCAGGAAGACCGGAAGAAATGGGAAACACATTTGCAAGAAGCAATCTCACTTTGCAAAGATGGAAAAAGTTAGAATCATTTCTTTTGGAGAGACACTTTGAAATTAGTGTTTTCTGACATTAAAACCTGTCAAGGGGTATGATAGATTGATTTGTTGAAAATATAAACAGGATGTTCATAAAATCAGATGTGGAATCATCTGCGACTGAAAGATAAACTTTAGTCACTATCTTCCATCGTCAAGATAACCTCTTGTGGGGTATTCATGTTGAAAAGGGAAACATTCTCAATTGAATATTGATAGAAATATTTTTCTGTGAATTGAGAAATCCACGATTGAAATGAAGTTATTTTTTGTGAATGTCTAACAGAAAACAACTACTTTCCCGACTACAGTCACGCTGGACATTGAACTACATCTGATAGATATTCTGAAAAGGCTCTAACTCAAAAGAAAAAATCTGAAATTGACAATTTGAATTTTCATTCAGATAGTTATTTGATTACCTATTCCAGTCTAATTAAGAACTCATGAAGATGAATGAGGCAAAGAAGAATGTTTTCCAGAAGAGAGTACTCACCAGAAATCATTCGTAACATTGACGCAGGAGAGACATCGCATTCACTAGATCTTTAATACATTTTTGTCGACGAAAATCTATTTCACGCTTCCATGATCATCAGGAAGACCGGAAGAAATGGGAAACACATTTTTCAGTCGCAGATGATTCCACATCTGATTTTATGAACATCCTGTTTATATTTTCAACAAATCTAAATAAAATGTGTTTTTTTATATGTAATAATTTTGTGTTATAGTCATATGTTACGAAAAAAAAAACCATAAATGGGTACTTTGAAACTGACAATTAATACTAATTGGCGGAGGCATCGTAAGAATTAGCAAATGGGCGTAAGTGAGTATAAATCCGGCACTGGCAACTTTGCAAATCGTACTCTCCGTCCGTAATCTGTTTCATTAAGTTGGGGAACTTTGCGTACCTTGTAGCATTCGTATATATTATTTTTACACGCTTTATATTAGCTTCACTTGTATGTTTGTTTGTTTGTAACCGACTCCTTTGGGCGCGATTTTGACCCACTTTAACGGTCAGATTTCGTTCAACCTTTGTAGATTTATCGAGGACCGATGACAATACACTAATTTCATAAGATTATTCCATTTTTTAATCAGCAAAAAAATTATAAAAAAAACTAAAAAAACACGCTTTTATAAATAAACCAAAGTAAAAAGTAGGAAATAAACAATAGTTTAAAAAAACTAAAAAACACGCTATTATAGAAATCCAAATTAAAAAAATAGAAAATAAGAAAAAAATTTATTTTATTTAAAAAAAAGCGTGGGTGCATGGTATAGCCTTGGCCAACAATTACCTGTGATCTGAGACATTTCTTACTTAACTGCACTAGGTATGTAATGTACTATATAATTATTGATACCATGCACCCCACGCTTTTTTTAAATAAAATAAATTTTTTCATATTTTCAATTTTTTTCTGTTTGGTTTTTTAATAAAAGCGTGTTTTTTAGTTTTTCAAACTATTATTTATTTCAAAATCTTTGTTATAGATTTTACGGTAATCACTAATTTGTAGCTGATTTCTCTTAGAGAACAATCTTCAGAAATATTTTTATTCCCAACAAATCTTGAAATTAAATTAAAGAATACTGTTTTATATTTTGTTAATTTTTATATGTACTATTTGCTTACCAAAACATCTATTCGATGTCACAACACGTTTCTTCACTAGTTTTCTTTTTGTTAAATGCGCCATAGTCTCTCATATTTCTTTTTAATTGTCTAAATATTTTAATGTATGGAAGACGACGATTCGGGTTTGACTCAACATACATATTTCTTTCCAAAAGATATGATTTAGCATAAGCAAATAACATATTAGTCATTTCATCATTTGAATACATTTTCAATAAGTAACTAATAGCATTACTCCTGACAACTTGCAACAGATATAAATAAGTCATTTATTTTTCCGGTCATAGAAACGAAGCAAAGCCTACGTGTTTTCAAATTGTAAAAGAACTGAGATGCTACTTAATTGTACTGAATCAAACAGAAATGGTCTTTGGGAAAAAAACTGATATTTTCTTAATTTCTAATGAAAATAATATCAATTCTAATAAAAATTGATTTAGGAGAAATCATATTCGAAATCTTCAATTTTCGTTATTATGTATTGTCTTTTTCATCGAAATAGTAAGGTAATGTCGAAGTATGCCGATTGTTATATTCGTTTTGACGAAATCACAACATTTTCCAAAAGAACTACGACATGACCGTAATCATAAATTATTGTCACTGATGATTATTATTTCAGATGAAACGTTGCTGAAATACAAGTGTGATATTTCACGAAATTTGGATTTCAACGGTTTATCAAAATTTTAAATAAAAAAGATACGTCTATATTCAAAAAAATTACTTGATGGTGGTCGTGAAGACACGAAACGTATATCGAAGATTCATGAGTACACTATTATAGCAAATTCCAGATGAAATAAAAATTTCTTTTTTTTATTTTATATCATATCTACCGTAACGAAGTGATCCACAAAAAATATCGGACAATTTGCCAAGACGTAAAAATGAATGAACGGTTATTATGTCTCGTGGAGATCATTAAATTCAAGAGGTTTCCTTTTTTGCGACCTTAATTAACGGAGTGGCTAATGAACTGCACAATCGATATAATCCCACTGCCGTTGCGGATCTGATGCCGAGCGTCTTAATTTATTCAATACTTAATTATACCGGTCTTTTGTGAAAAGAGTTCCTCGGATTTTTTATTGGGGGAAAATTTACTTTCTGTAGAAAATCTCTTGCGACGGGCTTTGAATAAAGGGTTAATTATTGTCTGCGAACTGCAGACTTTGGAGTGGACCAATTATTTCAGATCGAGAGGATATACAGTGTATTGGTAGAACGGAGTCCACAAAATGACTTGAATCTGGATTCCGTTCCCTGTGAACGTCTATCATGTTTGACTATTGAAATAGTGAAATTATTTTTTATTGTTAGTTTTTTTAAATCAACAAAAAAATATGACACCTCTTATGTCATAGAGGGAACGGAGTTGAATTCTGCTAAATCAATGAAAGACCTAGGAGTCGTGTTCGACCCTCAGCTAAATTTTATAGAACATATTCAGACCATGGTAGCAAAAGCTTCAAAAACATTGGGATTTGTAATACGAAATTGTCAAGAATTCTCTATCACAACAATAATAAATAATAGTTTAAAAAAACTAAAAAACACGCTTTTATAGAAAACCAGACTAAAAAAATAGAAAATAAAGAAAAAAATGTATTTTATTTAAAAAAAGCGTGGGGTGCATGGTATCGCCTCGGTTTTAGTCTGGTTTTCTATAAAA
This sequence comes from Gonioctena quinquepunctata, assembly GCA_018342105.1. Taxonomy (NCBI): domain Eukaryota; kingdom Metazoa; phylum Arthropoda; class Insecta; order Coleoptera; family Chrysomelidae; genus Gonioctena; species Gonioctena quinquepunctata. The sequence continues at coordinate 1,252,377 of JAFIRS010000076.1, read as the reverse complement.
GCGTGTTTTTTAGTTTTTTTAAAATATTATTTATTTCTTACTTTTCAGTGTGCTTTATTTATAAAAGCGTGTTTTTTTAGTTTTTTTTTAACTATTATTTCTATAATTTTTTTGCAAATTATTTTTTTTTATGACTTTATCAAATCAGGTAATCATAATCTCCGACCCCAAAAACCCCCACATACCAATTTTGAATAGAATCAGACCATAATCACAAAATTTGTTTGCCAAAGCCATCTTGAATTTTCCAATTTTACAGAAGAATCATAATATTTGACCCCAAAAATCCCCACATACCAATTTTGAATAGAATCAGACCATAATCACATAAGTCGGCCGCCATTTTAAAGCCGCCATCTCGAATTCTTCAATTTTTACTAAAGAATCATAATATTTGACCCCAAAAACCCCCACATACCCATTTTGAATGGAATCGGACAATAATCACAAAACTCGGCCGCCATTTTAAAGCCGCCATCTTGAATTTTTTATTTTGACAAAAGAATCATAATCTCCGACCACAAAAACCCCCATATACCAATTTTGAATAGAATCAGACCATAATCACAAAACTCGCCACCATTTTGGAGCCGCCATTTTGAATTTTCAATTTTGACAAATGAATCATAATCTCCGACCACAAAAACCTCTATACCAATTTTGAAGCGAATCGGACCATAATCACAAAACTCGTTCGCCATATTGGAGCCGCCATTCTGTTTTTTTTTTCCACACATAAATTTCTTAATGCATTGTCACCGGAATTATGTACACCTGCCGAATTTCAAATCATTCGGACGTCTGGAAGTGGGTCAAAATCGCACCCAAAAGAGTCGGTTACAAACAAACAAACAAACATACAAGTTAAGCTAATATAAAGCGTGTAAAAAAGGTATATATGTCTTTACTAGCATCCATTATGGGATATGCGTCAATTGTGTGGTCACCCTATCATTCAGTCCACAAAAAGAGAATTGAAATAATTCAGAATAAGTTCTTACGTTACTGTGCCTTCAAATTAGAAATTCCCATTCTTGATCATGATTATTCCCATATTTTGGATGAAATGAAGATGTACTCTTTGCAAAAAAGGAGAACCTACAGTGATACATGTTTCGTCTTCAAATTGATCAATGGCCTTATAATTTGTCCAGAGTTATTACAACTAATCTCAATCAAAGCTTGTCCCACTAGGTACCCGAAATAATAATCTTTTATTATTTTCGTTCCACTACACCAAAATATGGTAAACACGAGACCTATCGATAGAACATTAAAAATAATCAATGATTATAACTTTGAATTACTGCATGGTAACTTGGTTAGCTTTAAAAAAACAATACTAATGAAATCATAGAATATATAGGTTTGTATACGAACAAATATAAATTGTTTCATTAAATGTATGTGGTGTTGAGTAGAAAAATCGAATTAAACGGTTTCATTCACATAAAGGATTCAATATAAAATTGAACCAGAAAATGGTAGATCTCAGGTGAAAAACAACTACTTTCCTGGCAAATACCACGTAGAACGTTGAATGATATTCACCTGAAAATCCATGCATACTTCCATATAATTCAATGGACATTGAATGCAAATGTTTTTTTCTGATAAGCTCGATTATGTTTGATTTATGTCGTGTTCACCTAACAATCCGCATACCGGTTTCAGGCTTCTTGGCCCTCATCAGTACGGAGTAGTCAACCAGCCAAAGGTCCAAAGAACTCTGGCTGAAGTGAGACACAACGTAAACAAACCATCATCGAGCTTGTAACACCTATAGGTACGCCGGAAAAGATAAACTTCAACTGGCGGTACCTAGTGACAGAAAGAAACACTCCGAAAATCTCCCACCTCGATAGGTTTCTAAATAAAGATTCCTTCTCAGTAGGAGTGGCAAAGCCCGTCTAGCATATAGTGAAAGATAAGTGCCATGTGAAGTGGAATGAATAGAAAAATCGAATTAAACGGTTTTCTTCACATAAAGGATTCAATATAAAATTGAACCAGAAAATGGTAGATCTCAGGTGAAAAACAACTACTTTCCTGGCAAATACCACGCAGAACGTTGAATGATATTCACCTGAAAATCCATGCATACTTCCATATAATATCAATGGACATTGAATGCAAATGTTTCTTACTGATAAGCTTGATTATGTTTAATTTATGTCGTGTTCACCGCATACCGGTTTCAGGCTTCTTGGCCCTCATCAGTACGGAGTAGTCAACCAGCCAAAGGTCCAAAGAACTCTGGCTGAAGTGAGACACAACGTAAACAAACCATCATCGAGCTTGTAACACCTAGGTACGCCGGAAAAGATAAACTTTAACTGGCGGTACCTAGTGACAGAAAGAAACACTCCGAAAATCTCCCACCTCGATAGGTTTCTGAATGAAAGATTCCTTCTCAGTAGGAGTGGCAAGCCCGTCTAGCATATAGTGAAAGATAAGTGCCATGTGAAGTGGAATGAATAGAAAAATCGAATTAAACGGTTTTCTTCACATAAAGGATTCAATATAAAATTGAACCAGAAAATGGTAGATCTCAGGTGAAAAACAACTACTTTCCTGGCAAATACCACGCAGAACGTTGAATGATATTCACCTGAAAATCCATGCATACTTCCATATAATTATGGACATTGAATGCAAATGTTCCTTTCTGATAAGCTCGATTATGTTTAATTTATGTCGTGTTCACCTAACGATCCGCATACCGGTTTCAGGCTCCTTGGCCCTCATCAGTACGGAGTAGTCAACCAGCCAAAGGTCCAAAGAACTCTGGCTGAAGTGAGACACAACGTAAACAAACCATCATCGAGCTTGTAACACCTATAGGTACGCCGGAAAAGATAAACTTTAACTGGCGGTACCTAGTGAGCTTATCTAATATGTACTATAATGTGTTTTTAATCGTTACACTTGTGCAGATTTATATAGCTCATGTATGGTATCAACCGTGTTCAATGTTATATATTTTATACCTATTAGTTTTATTTAATTTTAGTTTGAAATAACTACAATGTTCAATGTCATGTAATATATTTTATACCTTTTAGATATATTTAATCTTAATTTTAGTTTAACATAAATTTATGATCATGTAATTATACTGTAATGGGGGCTATCCCGTATGTACAATAAATAAAAAAAATAAAAAAAATATGAACTAGAGAGAAGGGAGCCTCATTTTGCGGGCCAATAAAAAGAGTTAAAAGTACTTTTACCAGAAATATTTTTTTTTAATTTTGACATTCAAAACTTGTTGACGTTATCAAATGTCTTGCTTTTCATCACCAGTTTCGAAAAGTAGAATTTTTCGCAACTGGTAATGAAAAGTAAATTTCATCATTAGTTGCAAAAAATGCTGGAATAAAATTTGTTATAATTTTTCAAGGCTATAAACTACTTGAAGTACTTCTTCATTGTTATTATATTCTCTGTACATTTTATGAAGATTACATTTTATTCGAATTCAATACATAATATGTATGTTAAAAATTAATTATAAATATTAAAACTGAATATTTTCTTTGTTTTTCTTCTTATTTTGTTAATAACAATTGCAATTTTTTATGTGCTAATAAATGCTCGAGATACATTTTTCTAGACGTCATTCCAAATCGAATGAGCTATCGCACAAATTTTTAGGACTGGGAACAAGAATTAACCAGTTTTTAACTTGTTAATCAGACTAATAACGTATATCTTGATTGATTGATTGATTGATAGATATGCATTTTCCAGCTAAAAACTGAATCAATTACATTAGGAAAAAAGCGGTTATCAGATGAAGCCTGAGTTTAATCTGATGGACGTGAAGTTTCAATAAGTGGAGCTGATGTTTCATCTGATAAAGTCGAAGTTACATCCAACAAAGAAGCGAATTTGTTATTGAAAAGGGAAACATTCTCAATTGAATATTGATAGAAAGATTTTTCTGTAAATTGAAAAATCCATGATTAAAATGAAATTATTTTTTGTGAATGTCTAACAGAAAACAACTACTTCCCTGGCTAAAGCCACGCTGGACATTGAACTACATCTGATAGATATTCTGAAAAGGCCCTAACTCATAAGAAAATTGAAAATTTGCATTTTCATTCAGATAGTTATTTGATTTTCTATTCCAGTCTTAATTAAGAACTCATAAAGATGAATGAGGCAAAAAGAATGTTTTGCAAAAGAGAGTACTCACCAGAAATCATTCATAACATTGACGCAGGAGAGACATCGCATTCACTAGGTCTTCAATACATTTTTGTCGACGAAAATCTATTTCACGCTTCCACGATCATCAGGAAGACCGGAAGAAATGGGAAACACATTTTCAAGAAGCAATCTCACTTTGCAAAAATGGAAAAAGTTAGAATCATTTCTTTTGGAGAGACACTTTGAAATTAGTGTTTTCTGACATTAAGGCTTCTTTAAATTTGAGGAAACTGGAAACATTCTCAATGTTATGAATGATTTCTGGTGAGTACTCTCGTTTGCAAAACATTCTTCTTTGCCTCATTCATCTTTATGCGTTCTCAATTAAGACTGGAATAGAAAATCAAATAACTATCTGAATGAAAATGCAAATTTTCAATTTCAGATTTTTTCTTTTGAGTTAGGGCCTTTTCAGAATATCTATCAGATGTAGTTCAATGTCCAGCGTGGCTTTAGCCAGGAAAGTAGTTGTTTTCTGTTAGACATTCACAAAAAATAACTTCATTTTAATCGTGGATTTTTCAATTCACAGAAAAATCTTTCCATCAATATTCAATTGAGAATGTTTATATTTTCAACATGAATACCCCACAAGAGGTTATCTTGACGATGGAAGATAGTGACTAAGGTTTATCTTTCAGTCGCAGATGATTCCACATCTGATTTTATGAACATCCTGTTTATATTTTCAACAAATCGAATTTGTTAATAACTCAAATGTATGGTCACTGAAAATATTTATGTTTTGGTCAATGTTTCACGAAAAATATCGTTCAGATGATATTTTTATATATTTCCAGAATTATTTGAACCGATTCAGTAACACAAATAATTTTGGTCTGCTAGATCGACTTACGTAAGGGGATCGGTAAGATAAATATATATTTTTCCCTATATCTCACGTTGTTGTGATTTATTATATCATTTCAGATCATTTTGAATGAAACCGTGTTCATATTTTTTTATGTGATCATTTTATATGAGCATTATGTATTTCAATCTCCCCTCTTTTCGAATTTCAGTATCACTGAGTTCTACAACGGAGCAGTTGCACGAAACTTCATCAATAATTCAGAAGAATTTCTAATTTCAATCAACAATTACTGTCTGTGAGTGTCGAATTCTTCGGCGATATCCTAATATTGTTTTATGGTAATCGCTTCAAGTGGCAATAAAAACTCGAGTGCAGTGAATGGGGAACGTTTTCGTAAAGAATAAATGTTTCCAATATCGATACGAGAGGATAGAAGGAATTGGTTGACGACATTCAACGAGTTCTAATGTAGTGATTTTACGGGAAGCTAAACATAATAAAAAACACGTCCTACACATTGAAACCATACATTAGGAGTAATTTTTTATGCTTCCTCTCTGATGGTAGTCATAAACTTCAGTATAGTGTTTTTGTGACATCTCGTTTTCTCACCTTCCTCTTAAGGATACTCGAAATTGGTTCTTTGGGATTGATAGTAGGGAGGCGAATGAATATTTTTTTTACCAATTTTGGCAACTACATGGTTTGGTTTTGAAACCTTTCAAAAGAGCAACTAGGTATTTTCTATAAGACTTTGGTAGATACTGAACACCTATGCTCTCTTAAAAACTCACAATGACTTTTTCTTATTTTTCGCTTTCGGAAGTTCCTGAGCCTGCTGTGAATGGTGAATAACAGACATCAATTTTCATGATTTTGTCACCAACTTCAATTTTCACAGCACAATATATCTTAAGTATGAAAATGTATTAAGTCCAAACCCTCTTGATTGGAATGATTCGATCAATAATTCCCTATAATGAAAAGCTCCAAAAGCCAGTATTAGTAAAAATTAACTGGTACAACTTATCATCATGAATTCATTCGATCGTGAACATTCAACAAATTGTGAATAAACAAAACTAAACAAAAATATAACGTAGCATTCAGCAATAGATAATTAAACCGGAAATACAAACAGGCGATAAATTGCTGGGTGTTTAATATCCGCATCAGGGTAAGAGAGTCAGATTGAGGATGAGTCAGTAATTCTGGCAATTTGTTCAGATAATTGGTGGCTTTGCTTCACATATAAGCCGTTCATATCTGGCCAGAGCCACTAGGCTTTATTCACCTTTATCAAAACAGTAGCGTGCAAAACAGAATAGTCGGGGGATGAAAGTTGAATCTCTGCTCATCTCATTTCCCTGAGATTTCAACAGAGATTTCACAAAATTGGATGTATCGTTCAACGATATCTGTATATATATATATATATATATATATATATATATATATATATACTTACAAATTATTTTATTCGATTTTCTGCGTTCGCATTGTACGAACGTTATTGTAAGTGTGTGACGTCGAAGTTTAATTTTACTGTTTTAACCTTTTTTAACAAATACCATGTCGAAACGTCGTTAAAAGAAATTATACGAATTGACTGAATCAGACTTTTATTCCGAGAAATTGAAGAATATATATTGTTATGTTAGGAAATGTTTATAAAATTATGAAACTGATAATTCATCATTATTATTAGGTATTTAAGTTATCGTGGTTCATGCTATGTTTGTTTTACAATTTTTCTGTACTTTTTACTGTTCTAGAATCTTATAACATGTTCTAGTCAACGCATATGTATCAAAAAGACAGTGAAGTATCTCTATTGTCATAAGTATGTTACCAACAATACATCCAAATTGCACAAACAATAAAATAATATGGAAATTTAAATTCATGGAAAAACTCTCAAGTAGATCAAATGGTATACAAGTTGGAATATCCTGTATGATAAATCATATCAGGAGAAAACCCAACCGAGATTCAAAAACAATGTAATAAAATAATGAAATATAAAAATTATGAAAACAGGAAAATGTCAAATATTAATTTTATCCAAATTTGTACATAGATTATGAGGTTTATAATGAGATATTGTTAATAAAATCATAAGAATAAGTTAGAATAACAAAAAATCGGACAGAAGTGGCAATAAATTTTAAAATTTGTGAAAATAAACAAAATGTGTGTGTTGCCAAGAGAAAAAGTAACAAGATTGAGGAGATGAAAAATTGATGCAGGAAAAGAAACCACGTAACAACTTTGGAAGAAAAATTTTAACAAAATACAAGAAAAAAATCAAGCAAAACTATCTTCAAACGTTATATAACTGATTCAGATCCCAGTGGGCGAATAAACAAATAAGAAAAATCCACTCATCCATTTACATAACTAAAAGTTCAGTTCATGCCATTCCCAGGAACAAAAAGGGGCTTTTTGCAGTGTAGCTGTATTTTCCAGTGAGCACGAACACTTCCAAGAGGCAGGAGAACACCACAAAAGGAAGAATAACAAGGTATTTCAAAAGCTGAACCAAATAAAGTGCAACGTATCAGGCCCGGAAACTCATATTGGTTATCTGATCACTTGTGTCCATTCTTTTGAACATTTAATGATTTTTCGATGCTCACAGACTTTTCATAACATTCAAACGTTCATTTAACAAGTATTCATCACACATAAACAAGTTTTCACCATTTCATATATTACTGTTTTTAGTTAGATAAGTTAGATTTCGCAGAGTAGGTCGATTTTAAGGATTTATTTCAACAAAAACAACTATTTGACGATTTTTCTGCATTCTTTGTTTATCTATTGAACACCTGATGATAATCTTTCCACAAAATAGCACATTTTGACATCAAGCAGCGCGCCAAGTTAGCACTACTGAATCCTGCATGAGAATAGAGATGACGTATACTTCATAGGCGTACCGACTGAGCTGGGATAAGGTGAAATGAGTGTTGAAAAACGGTGAGAGAACATAGCCGGAATTTCATTACTGGTATGATAGGTATAATTTTTTTTAAATAATTAAATAAAAAAGGAAATCACTGAAACAAATCTACCATAATATAAACATAATAAAGCACATATCACAACAATATATATATATATATATATATATATATATATATATATACAGTGTGACCCATTTTTAATGGAAACACCCCCCTAAAATTTGAAGTTGTAAACAGATTTTAATAATTTTGAAATGTCAAGTAATGTCGAGTAATGAAAGGTCTACCTTGGGACAAAATTTGAAATGTGTATTCCAATTTTCAGGGCATACTACGATATTTTTTCTTAGTCGAAAATCGAGATTTTTATAAGCGATTTTTTTTATTGAAAAAATCACTACGCCACTGGATTCAGAGTGCCTCTAAACAGGTGTGACCGTAATTTCATGGAAAAATATTCATTAATAACAAAGTTATGACAACTCAAAAATTCGAAAACTCACACAGCTAACAGTCACAAAAAACACCCTATATCAACAGATATAGCCATAAGAATATTTTTTTATGATTTCAACAATAAAGTGCCACCAGATGAAAAAAAAACCAAATAGCGTAAATTTTTTTAATGAAAATAACGGAATTACATTCACACAATTCAACTAATAATGAAGGAAAAAATTTTAATTAACGTAACTATGAAAACTAATTATTGAAATGTTTCGATTCAGTGCAACAATTAATTCAAACTCATATTCTAGTAGCCTCTACTAATCCACCACGTATTTCGATACATTTGTCGTAGCGCTTACGAATGTTTCTGATTACGTTCCTTAGTTCTTGTGGGCTAATATCTGCACATACCTGTCGAATTCTTGCACAAAGTTCATTTCTATCTCTTGAGCGGTTTTTGTAAACCTATTGTGTGAGAAGTCCCTAGAGAAAAAAGTCCAAAGCTGTGAGGTCTGGAGATCTGGGTGGCCACTCTATAAACGGACTACCACGGCCTATCCATCGGTTTGGAAAATGTTCGCTAAGCCATTGCCTCACAGCTCTGGCATAATGAACTGAACACCCATCTAACTGGACAATTAAATTTGATCGTTCATTGATTGGCAGCTCGTGAATAGCATCCCAAAACTCTGTGTTTAAAAATTCTAGAAACTTCTGCGCATTAATGTTTTTCTCAAAAAAGAAAGGCCCAATAATTCGTTCGTTCAATATCCCACACCAGACGTTGATTTTTTGGGAATACTGGCTTTTACAGTTTATTACCCAGTTAGGATTATTCGCTGCCCAATAGCGACAATTCTGTGATGACACTACTCCATTTGTAGTGAAAGTGGCTTCGTCGGTATATAAAATATTTTGTAGGAAATTTATATTGTTTAAATATTCCCCTTGGGCCCATGAACAGACGTCTTGCTTCGTCGCCTTCTTGCAGTGTATGTAAAAATTTTGGCTTGAAAGGTTTAATATTCTTCGCCTTGAGACATTTTCGAATAGTTTCTCGTGGAATATTCAAATCTAAGGTGGCATTCCTTATACTGGCATTAGGATTATTTCCGAAATAATCTAAAATGATTTGATCATTCCTGTCATTCCTGTTTCGTCTTTGTACAGGATTACTTTTTAACATCATTTTTGATACTGCACCAGTTTCATTGAATATTTTATTTATTTTATTTACCGTACCGCAGCTGATACGAGGACGATCTGGATGTCTCTCATTAAATACTCTACAAACCTCTCTAGCACTTCTAACGTCATCTCCCGAAAGGCGTACAATTTCAATTTTCTCTCTTACGCTCAATCTTGCAGCCATGACACAAAATAATTCGAAGAATTGTAAGGTGAATATTGTTGACAATAGTACATTTAAATCTTTCACAAGTGTCAAACTGTAATATCATTTCCATGGCAACTAAGATTTAAATTGAAAAATCAATTAGGTCTTAGTTTTAGTTAATTTGCGTGAAAACTTGAATGTAATTCCGTTATTTTCATTTAAAAAATTTACGCTATTTGTTTTTTTTTTTCATCTGGCGGCACTTTATTGTTGAAATCATAAAAAAAACATTCTCATGGCTATAACTGTTGATATAGGGAGTTGTCATAACTTTGTTATTAATGAATATTTTTTCATGAAATTTTGGTCACATCTGTTTAGAGGCACTCTGAATCCAGTGGCTTAGTGATTTTTTCAATAAAAAAATCGCCAATAAAAAATCTTGATTTTCGACTAAGAAAAAATATCGTAGTATGCCCTGAAAATTGGAATAAACATTTCAAATTTTGTCCCAAGGTAGACCTTTTAGTACTTGACATTTCAAAAAAAATTATTAAAATCTGTTTACAACTTCAAATTTTAGGGGGGTGTTTCCATTAAAAATGGGTCACACTGTATATATATATATATATATATATATATATATATATATATAAATATATGAGAGCCGAAATGTCGAAATTTCCAGACGCGCTTCAACCCGAACTATATACCAGTTACGGCCATTTTTCATTCGGAAACTGATTTTGCTGCACTCACTTGAATTCTGAGTCGTAAATATTATTTTCTGACTCATCCCCAAGTAATATTGAACTTGATGACTCATTATTGGATTGAATTACTTTTTACGCTTGAACCGTTCCATGTTCTAGTTTTTCAGGAGTATTTTTGGTAAGATATAAGTTATTTTGGAAACCAAACTAATGGATATATAAATATATTTTTGAACACGCTCCACAAAATGCCTACTTTGGAGATTGAGAAGGGTCCGCAAAATGCCATTTTGCCGGACTAGACCGGTAAAGTCGTCATGGCAACACTTTGTCGAACTATGTCTATTTATTTAGAAAACTTATAATTAATATCCTAGAAACGTTTCAGGAGACGCAATAAACTATAGATTATTTTAAATTTGCGGTAGCAAATGTAATTTTTTGGAATGCTTATTTCATGGGAAATGAATACTAATATTTGACAAGTATTTGACAAATTCGTCATTGATAAACAATCGCTTGCTAGATTTTTGCACAACTCCAAGATTCATCATTATAAAAAAAAGTCAATAATTCCAGCAGTAAAAGCAAAACCCTCTGGAATATTATCAGCCACCAAAGAACAACTGAAAGTAAACGAATAGTCACTTATCAGTAACGAAGTTGACAAAAAAATCAACATTTCCCGGACAATTATCAGGCAGTTGTTCGACAATGCCAAATGTTAATACAACGATGTTCTTCAAACTCGTTACAGCAGACGAAGTAAAAAAAGTTTTAGCCTCATTACCCATTACAAGAAGCACAGGCGTAATAGGTCATTTTTAAACGACGAAACCAAAAAGGAGTTGGTTCTCTAGCCGACGAGTATATTTTTTTTATGTATGACCACCCATAACTTTTTACTGAGACGTCCAATTCCGTTTTTTTTTTTCAGTGGATATGGTGTACTTCGAAGTTGGTCCCATTTGAATTTGAATGATAAAATCCACCCCTAAGGGTAGCAAAATGAAGGATATCTCACTCACCCTCTGAATTCTGGTCCGTTAACCGATTCTATCAGGTATAACTTTTTACTGGGTTCTTCGATTTGGATGACTCTTTTTTTATTAGATAGGGTATACCTCATAGTTGATCATATTTGTATTTCGAATGGAATTATCCACCCTTACGGGTATAAAAATATAGGGGATAATTGATTTTTCACACATATGTAGTTGACAATGCCAGATCGCTATTGTCATTATTTTTGTTCTCCTACATCCGTCATAATCATTATATTCTATGAGAGGATGGAATGATATACAGAGTAATGAAATAAACTAACCAGAACAACAAAAATAATTTATATTACAACAAATAGTGAAAGTAGATAATTATATTATTTAACTGGTAATAGTTGAAGTAAAGTGGGTAAGTAAGTATTTTGGAAGTAATCAAAAAACAAGTAGGTAGTAATCAGTAGATTTCAGCCACAAAAAATTGAATAAAATAAAAACTTTTTATATATATATATATATATATATATATATATATATATATATTGTGCTTTATCTAGTCTTCGACTGTGGTAGCTAGCATTATCCATGACGATAATACTGTTGGGTGGAATATTTGGTATGATTTTATTTTGGAACCAGTCTCCAAATAATTCGGCTGTAGTATCATCATGATGATCGACTAAAAAGTCCTCAATATTATTTGCCGATAAAGTTAACGCATTTGGTAAAAACCATTTTCGGTTCCTGCGTGAATTATCGTAATGTGTTTTTCTTTATTAGACGGCACATTAGTTTGGCACAAGTCAGATGAGTCTACCCAACTTTTGTTTGGAATATCGTGTGTATCGAACCAAGTTTCATCCAAATACACTACTGTTCTACCATATTCCCTAAATTCGTTTATTGCCCATAAATATTGAAATTTCCATTTCTTGAGGCGCACAGACTCCATTAAAAATTTTCTGCTACTAGTGAGTTTTTTAAATTTCAATCCGTTTTGTAAAAGAGACTTCCTTGAAGTATCTTTGCAACACTGGATTCCAGTTTCATTCTTTTTAAGCCGTTGCTTTGAAATATCTAATGTAGGCACAATTTTCTCTTTATACAATTATATCTACATCACAGCCATCTAGTTCCCGTGAACCGTCAGAGTCTTTTCGTTTCTTTCTTTTTAAAATAGGGTAACTTACATTTTAAAGACTGTGGAATACGGTGTTTTTGTTAAAGAAGCACTTTTTTGCACAACTTGATCCTTGGACATTCCACGTTCCAGAAGGGAAGTATAAATATTTACTATAATTTGTATCCCATGAAGGTGTGACATTTGTCGACTAGTGGTACTACGACCACCAGTTGGAGTACTAGCTTCAGGATGAGCCCATGGGCGCCACATTTTTCACGACACGAAAATCGAATAGACACAACTGACACAACGGAATATTAGGTAGGTATTGACTAAATGTTGTTCAACTTTCCCCCTTTTATTTCTGAAATTGGAAAGCGGTCAGTTCTCAAAACAGTCTTGTTTTCCAAAACTGGTAAGTAATTTATTTTGTAACCGAAAATAGACCATTATCGCTTTAATCTCGTTAATATCCCATTAGTACTGAAAGTCTGGTGGCCAGGTAAGTAAATTTCATTATTTACACAGTTTTAAACATATCCTTACCAAGGGTTCTAAATCAACCTTACGAGATTTTTTATGATCAAATGAATTTAAATACAGAACTGTCAACAAAAGCCAAAAATACTGGAGAGACCCCACTTTTATTAAAATGCCAAACTATTTCATGAGATATTTTAATCCGAACCTGGGAATCTTTCAAGGGACACACACTTTTATTGCTTATCTATATTTCGAACAATAGGTAATAATGAGGGTCGTCGGCTAATATTGATTCACGACCTTCTTAGATTTCTGGTGCGGCCATACCTACCTATAAAACACAATTTAATGGCTAGGGCAGGTACAACTCTGCGTAGAATCCATCTCCTGCTGATAACTCAAGTGGTTGGTGATTTACGACTTTTTTAGATATCTGGTGCGACCATACATAAACTACTACGAAAGTCGGAAATTATTGTCCGAGAGAAATCATGAAAAAGGAAATTGTGGCATAATGGACAGATTATGAAGTTAAAGAAAAAAAGCATCCTCAAGTGGGAGTCGAACCCACGACCTTATGTTTTCTAGGCATATACTCTAACCTTGAGGATGCTTTTGTTCTTTAATTTGATAATCTGTCCATTTTGCCACAATTTCCTTTTTTGTAAACTACCACAACTACCATTTCTTTTATTCATAACAAAAATAAAACCTCTAGAATTCCAGCCAAAATGTCTTACTGTGATGAATCTTTCGATAATCCTCAAGAGATAGCAAATGCTTTCGGAAAATATTTTGAAAGTGTATATACAATGGCGAAACCAGATTTGATAAACCTACAACTCAATGACAATTATAACTCAGTATATATCAGCTCTGACCCAATAACCGAAATCGAAATTATTAATGCTGGTAGAAAACTAAAAAATAAATTCACCTCAGGTTCTGACCAAATTCCATCCTTCATCATCAAGGATTGTCTTAGAGCATTAATATGTCCATTGCTTACAATCTTTAATTTAATTCTTGAAACATCGGTTTTTCCAGATATAAGTCTCAAGACCGCGCTATTGTTAACAATTATAGACCAATTTCAATCTTAAATAACCCTGCAAAGGTCTTGGAGATCATATTATGTAATCGAATTTATCCTGCAACCAAACACATCATCTCTGAATCTCAACATGGATTCATGAACTCAAGATCCACAATTAGTAATCTATCCATTTTAAGTCAATACTTATGTGAATCATTAGACCAAAGAGGGCAGGTTGATGTGGTTTATACTGATTTCTCCAAGGCCTTTGACAAAATCAATCACGAAATACTATTGAAGAAAATTACTGGTCTAGGATTTAATAATATTTTTTTGGACCTTTTGAAATCTTACTTGAAAAACAGAGTGCAGTTTGTCTCTCTCAATGGATATTCCTCAAATAACTTCATTGCAACCAGTGGAGTCCCTCAGGGATCCAACCTGGGGCCAGTGTTGTTTTTGATAATTATCAATGATCTTTGTGAGTCGCTTGAGTGCAACAAACTGATGTTTGCGGATGATCTGAAATTATATGTTACTATTTCTAATTTGGACGATTGCTTAATTCTACAGGAACAAATCAATTACTTATATGATTGGTGTTTGAAAAACCATCTTTTCCTCAATATCTCAAAATGTAAAGTACTAACCTTCACCAGAAAATCAAATATTGTCAATTATCCATACTCAATACTACAATTCTAGAACATGTTAAGAATATCAGGGACTTAGGAGTGTACTTTGACAATCAGCTCACATTCAACTCTCACATATCGCATATACGGTTTCATTTTCAGAAATTGTATAAGCTTTAATGATATTTCTGCACTCTCATCTCTTTTCTTCAGTCTGGTAAGATCGAAGCTAGAATATGGATCATTAATATGGAATCCTATTTATGTACAATCTTCAACTACAATCGAGAAAGTACAGAAAAAATTCTTAAAGTTCTTCAAGGTCGATGGATCATATCCTTAAAGAGGATGTGATTATACGAACTTGCTACATAGATTTGATTTCATATCTTTAGAAAAACGCAGACATCAAGCGTCCATCATGTTCTTGCACAAGCTATTAATAGGTGAAGTGGACTCACCAGCACTATTATCTCAAATTGATTTCCATGTGCCGAGATTGGAGTCTAGGTCAAATACCACCTTCAAGAGTAAAAGAGCTCAAACAAATATTATGTCTAAAGCTCCGATCAATGTAATGTGTTGTAATGCAAATAAGCTATCAAATATATGTGATATTTTTAACTGCAGTAAGTCGGAATTAAATAATAAATCTCGAGCATACTTATAGTGATTTAGGATTAAACCATGCATGTACTATTTTGTGTCTCATACCTTATGTTTATTCTTTGCGCTGTTCCTCGTCAATTTCCTTGTATGTTTTGTTAGATACTAATACTATCTTGTAAATTATTATCTATGATATTTAATTGCCTTGTAAATGGTTTCTGTTGGGCAATAAATGCTTTATTTATTTATTTATTTCAAATAGTTTTTTAACATAATTTTCAGGTTATTTTTATTTACAAATTGTGGTATCACTTCAAAAATACAATTGAACATAGATACTTGACCTGATTCTTGAACCTCCGTTTGACGTTTTCAAAATATCTCAATGGGAATGTTCGAGATTCTGGGGATACATTTCCAAGCCTGCTTCTAGATCGGCGTCGCGACGCAATCTCCTCCACTCTATTAACCGACGCCTAATGACGGCCGATTAATATGTATATGGCGTTGAGGCGAATTGCTTTGACGGAAAATAATTAGCTCGAAGAGAAAAATCGGCGATTATATTTGATCCGGGTTTATAGAGAGGGCGCAAATTGCCAATCTTGTTGGGAGTTGTTAATTGAGGGGATTACACTTCATTCGTATGCGATACAGGTCTCCTCTTCTTAGCGTTCTTCCTCGATTCGCCGGGGCGCCGCAGAGTGTCGCTTCGTTTCGCGAGGAGACAGTCCTAAAGGGTTGTCGAAAGGCGGCGGTTCAGGACGGGTAGGGGGTTGCGTAATTTTTCTTGAAATATGGCGTATTCGATATTCAGAACCAGGGTAGTTGTTTGGACTCAAAATCAACGTGTTCTACGAGAAACTACCGATTTCGATCAGTCAACCACTTGGAACTAGATACTCATGTCTTCAGTATCTACCGGGTGACTCTGAACCAATTTACCCCCCTGTATCTTCGTTGTTATTTCATATAGATGTTTCAAATTCGATACTTCGATTTGATGTTCTGAATGTACAATTCAGCAAGTATCAAAACAAATATGACACTTCCGTTTCAACCGGAAGCGCATCCAATTTTTATATTTCAAATGGAAAGTATATATTTCCTTTGAAAATTACGATTTGGTATAGAATTACCTTTCCAATGATACTGTAACGTAAATAAACTTAACTTGGTTTAACTAATTTATTTAACACTTAATCTACAACTTAATTTATATTACTACGCCACTGTATAGCTCGATGGTATGAGCTCGTTCAGACTGTGTACTCCCTCTTGAGGGCTGTCTATTTATCTCCGATACAGCATTCTCGATGTTTCGAATTCGGACGGTTGGCGACGGCATGTTCCAATTTTTCCAATATTCCGTTGTTTTCCGCGGAAGAGCGACTGGATGGTTCTCGAATATCTCCGGGGATGATCTCATCGCTGTCGAGGCAACGTGTGAGGCGACAGGTCCGGCCTAGGTTCGTTACATTGCCCCCTTCTTAAAGACATTTCGTCCCGAAATTTCATCCTTGGAGTGTGACGATATCTGCATGACTCCCCATATCTGCACCGTGAAGTTCGATGGAAGTAACACTCCACGGTCTTCATGATCGGTCGTGGAAGAGGGTTACAGCAAACCAAAATCCTGATGCCGCTGGATCTGAATATCGCCTCCAGCATACTTCTTATGACTCTCCAGTCCAACCCATCAATACCACAGGATAGTTTTGGAATTGCTAGATCCGCCAGATTCTGGTCCACCATAGTATCTCTTAGTTTGGTGAGACTCTTCCAGACATCTTCATAGGACGGTTTATCTTGGGAATGCCTCTTGGTAACTAGGTAGTAGATGTTTCTCTGGCCTTTCTTCAACTGTAGCACCCCACCAATTTCTGGATTCTGCTCCCGCAGTGTTTGGAGTTGACCAAATTTCTTGGAGAACACTACGGCGATGCCCCTGGACATTCGAAGATCTTCTGCCACACAGTGCGCTAGTGCGTAGTCAGCAGGCACCTCGAAAAGGTCTCGTGACTCCTCTCTAGTAACCCCATGTAGAACTTTCTGCCCGTTTGAATACAAGGACATAAACTTCTCGAACGTCATATCATCCTCCGGTGGCTTGAGGGTGCGAACTTGGTCATGGTTTCCAGCGTAAGGGGCCAACCTGTTGAAATGGACGACCCTTGGTTTCCCTCGGGTGGCTTATGGATTCGGTACACAAGGTCGTTTATCCTTTTCACGATTTTATACGGGCCTTCCCACGAGTTCCGCAACTTTGGTGATAGTCCACGACGACGTTTGGGGTTGTACAGCCAAACCAGGTCATCAACCTTAAATCCTCCAGCGTCGGCCTTGATGTCATAGGTCTTCTTCATTTTATCGCTGGCACTCTGGATGTTCAACCGGACTCGTTCGTGGATGTCGTCCATTCTCTGCCGAAGTTTGCTGACGTAGTCCTCTCCCGCAGTGTCTTGTCCTGGCGGTATCCCAAACTTCAGGTCACAAGGCAGTCGCAGTTCTCGGCCCATTATAATACTAGCAGAAGTTTGACCGGTTGACTCGTGTACTGCGGATCGATAGGCCATCAGGAACAAATGAAGATACTGGTCCCAGTCTCTTTGATGGTCAGAGACAACCTTGGACAAGTGGCGGTTGATCGTCCTGTTCATCCGTTCCACCATTCCATCGGACTGCGGATGTAGGGCCGTGGTTCTTGTCTTGCGGATGTTCAGCAGTAGACATATTTCTTGGAAAAGGTTGGATTCGAAATTTCTGCCTTGATCCGAGTGCAGCTCCATTGGAATACCGAATCGACATATCCATTCTTTCACCAAGACGTCGGCGACGGTGATGGCTTCCTGGTTGGGCAGGGCATAGGCTTCCGCCCACTTACTGAAGTAGTCCATTGCCACAAGGATGTATTTATTCCCGTGGTCGGATACGGGAAACGGGCCGGCGATGTCAATGGCGATTCTCTCGAACGGGCTGCCTACGTTGTACTGACGCATCGGGGCCTTGGGTCGTATTCGAGGTCCATTGCTAGCAGCGCATACAGCGCACTTCCTGCACCAGTCCTGAACGTCAGCTGGACAATTGGCCCAGTAAAACCGTTGCCTCACTTTCTGCAGGGTCTTCGTCACTCCCAGATGTCCTCCGGCGACTCCATCATGGATTTCCGCAGCACTTCCTCTCTTCTGTTCCTGGGAACAATTATTTGGCGTCTGTCTTCCCACCAATATCGGCCTCCAACACACGTTTCAGGATCCCATTGTCCAGAATAAGAGAGTTCCATTGTGCCCAATAGGACTTAACAGCCGGCGAGTAACCTGCGACTTCCTGCCATGATGGTCTTCGATTGCCCTTCTTCCAGCTGACGACTAAGCCAAGGTCGGGTCTCTCTCTTGGTCTTTCTGGATCTTGCTGTCATTCCAGTTGTCATCCATTGCCGCGGTTCTACAAAGTGTTGCTTCTTTCTCTTCTGCTCGTCGGCAATGTGAGCAATCATCTGGACATGGTCTTCGCGACAAGGCATCTGCATTCTTATGGCTAGTTCCGGCTCGATGTTCGATCTCGAAATCGAATTCTTGGAGTCTCTCGATCCAACGTGCTACTTGACCCTCAGGATTTTTGAACTGTAAGAGCCATTTGAGAGCTGCATGGTCAGTTCTCAACAGGAATCTTCTTCCATACACGTACTTGTAGAAGTGTTCCACTCCCTTTACAACGGCTAACAGCTCTGCCTGGTGACACAGCAATTGCGCTCTGGTTTGCTAAGCGTCTTGCTGAAATAACCAATGACCTTCTCCTGTCCCTCCTGGATCTGAGATAGGACAGCTCCAAGTCCCACGTTGCTGGCGTCCGTATCCAAAATGAATTTCCCTTTGGGTAGGGGATAGCTCAGTATAGGTGCGTTGATCAAAGCTCCTTTCAGCTTCCTGAATGAGTCTTGACATTCTTCGGACCACTGGAACTTTGTTTGGCCTTCCGTGAGCTTGGTCAGTGGTTTAGCGATGTTGGCGAATCCCAGCACATATCGGCGATAGTATGGGCATAAACCAAGGAAACTTCGAAGTTGGTGAATGTCTTTTGGGATGGGCCAATCCTTAACAGCTTTGATCTTCTGGTCGTCCACTGCTACTCCTTCCCCAGAGACAACGTGGCCGGGTATCGTACTTCTTTTTGGAACAGATGGCATTTCTTAGGGCTCAGTTCAATCCGGAGTTCCTCAGTCGCAGGAATACTTCCTCCATGTTTTTCACGTGGTCCTCAAACGATCTGCCGACCACAATTATGTCGTCGAGATACACTAGACACGTGTTCCATGAGAGTCCCTTCAGTACTGTTTCCATCAATCTTTCGAATGTGGCGGAGCATTACAGAGCCCGAATGGCATAACGGTGAACTGCCACAATCCTGAGCCGATGGTAAAAGCAGTCTTTTCTCGATCTTCCTGAGCCAGTTCTACTTGCCAGTATCCACTCTTCAGATCAAGGGTCGAGAAAATCGTGGAACCAGCCAACGTGTCTAGGGTGTCATCTATTCTCGGAGAGGGTAACTGTCCTTCTTCGTGACATTATTAAGTTGGCGATAGTCTACACAAAGCGTGTCGATCCATCCTTTTTCTTCACCAGTACGACTGGAGAGGACCAGGGACTGTCAGATGGTTCGATAACTCCTTCTTTTCCCATATCGCTGACTATTTTGTCAGCCTCTTCCTTCTTGGCAAGAGGAAGTCTTCTTGCTGATTGCCGGATCGGTCGGGCACCCCCAGTATCAATCTTGTGCTGGACCACATTAGTTCGACCTCCTTTTCCTTGTCCGGTATCGAAGATGTCTTGGTACTTCTTAACTAAATCTCTTAGTTTGGGCTGTTGAGCTGGTTTTATATCTTTAGAAGAGATGGCAACTAATTTTTCTAGTTCTGTGGGCAAGTTGTTGGGTTGGCTAATCGTACCTCGTACACTCCGGATCACTGAGGAAACTGGCGAGCAGTGCCCCAATATTGTTCCTTTCTTCAAGGTCACTGGAAAATAATTGACATTCATGACCCTTACGGGCACAAATTTGTCAGCACGCAACAAGGTCTTCCCTAGTGCAATCCCTCGTCCATTTTCTCATCATGAAGTTTGGGCTCGAACATCACCACGTTTCCACTGCTCGTACTCTCGTCCAGGCGAGCCTCCAGAATGGTTTCAGCCCTCTCAGGTACGCTTACATCTTCAGCCAACAACACACGGATCAACCCCTCACTTCTCCCATGAAGCACCAGCTCTTCTCCGTTGACACGTAGGACGCCGTCTTTGAAATCCAATTCAAATCCTCTGGAATTCATGATGTCCATTCCGATGATTGCATCGTCTTCGATGTCCGCTACAAGTGCCTGATGTTTTACTTTAGTGCTGCCCAAAATTATTTCAATCGGTAGCTCGCCATATACAGTAGCTGGCTCCCCTGTTGCTGTGCGTAGCTTCCAAGTTGTCGGTTCAATCCGTTCCGGTGTTCTGGCAAAGGAAGGCCCGAGAATTGTCCTAGTCGCACCTGTATCTAGCAGCATGGTGCAAGGCTCGTTATTGATGAGACCGTCTACGAAGACCCCTTTGTTCTGTCGTTGAAGGATAGCGACATATGCGTTGTTAACCGGGGCTTGCCGGACACATGCCGACGATTGCCCCTTCTCGTCGACCTTTTTTAGTTTTCCTGCATCGGAGTCGATGAATGTTGGACATTTGCTACGCACATGTCCAATTTTGCCACAATTCCGGCATCTTATCTGTCTTTTCTCAGGCAACACTTCCTTCATCACTTTTCTTATGGCAGCTTCCAAGTTAGCATGCTCCTGTGAGTCTTCCTCAATCGTTTGAACTTTACTTTGGCTTTTGCAGCATTGTTTTGCTGCTTCGAATTCCAAAGCGCGTGCCAGTGCGTCTACGAGATGTGTTGGACGAGCTAATATCAACGCTTGTCTGGTTTCTTGGTCACGGAGTCCATCCAGGAATGCTTGAACCGCTAGTCGCTCCATTACATTTTCTGGTGTGGCTGGATATGAGACGAACCAAGCGTGCAATGTCGGTTTCGAATTCTTGTAAGGATTCGCCCGATTTTTGGCAGCGATTTTTCAACTGGGAGTGGTATACGTGCTCCAAATGGGCGTGGCCATATCGTAATTCAAGATGTTTAATCAGCTGATCATAGTCCTCCTGTTCTTGGGCGGTGAGAGTTTGTAGAATATTTGTCGCTTCTCCACGTAATGCAAGTGTCAGTGCTACAGCTCTTTCCCCTGCATTCCATCCGTTTGCTTTGGCCGCTGATTCAAACTGCCGGCGGTAATTTGCCCAAGGAGTTTTTCCGTCGAACTAAGGAGGCTTCATGGAAAGCTTCCCTATTTCTGAAATGACCTTGACATCTTTTATACCCTCTTGAACTTTATCCACGTTCAAACTCAAGTCCAGCATTGCATTTTCGTTAACCATCTCTGTGGAGGACGCACTATTAATTTGTTTTTCCAGCTTACTGATCGTTTCCTTTATTTTGTCCATTTCTGTCTCAACGGTTCCCATTCTTTCTTCTAGAAAATTAGCCACACCACACAATTCTTTTTTTAGGCCTTCTGTGTTTTCCAGGAACTTCTCTTCCAGGCTTCTTGAATTTTCTTGAAGTTTCTCTTCCAGATTTCTAGAATTTTCCTGAAGTTTCTCTTCCAGATTTCTAGAATTTTGTTGCAGTTCTTCTTTCACGGATTCAGTAGTTTCTTCGAGTTTATTCATTACCAAACTTAAATCACCTCCGGGAACTTCGAATAGAAATGTTTCGGGGTCCTCACCTTCTTGTATGAGTCCTTCTGCAAGTCTTTCCTGGAGTACTTGCTTTTTACCTGTTGTTTCCAGTTCCCTTTCCTCCAATTCCTGTTTCAATTCCGCTACCTTCAAATCCGCAAGGCGCACTTTTCTTGAACACATTTTGTCTTTGACGAGGTATCAGTCTGTTTTACACGAAAAGTTATCAGTTTGTTAAAAATTCACTTCGCGAATTCTTTTCCACGGGCCACCAGTCTATTGTCTGTTTCACGCGAAGAGTGTATCAGTTTATATTCCCACGCACAATTGTCCACTTCGCGAAAACCGGGCCACTGTCTATTTTCTGTTTCACGCGAACAGTGTATCAGTTTATATTCCCACGCACAACTGTCCACTTCGCGAAAACCGGGCCACTGTCTATTTTGGGCGTACAAAAAGGTCTATCAATTTATTTTTCTGACTATCCACTCCACGATCACTTGTTTATTTTCAAAATCTCACTTCCGACACCAATTGTAAGGTAAATAAACTTAACTTGGTATTATTAATTTATTTCACACTTAATCTACAACTTAATTTATATTACTACGCCACTGTATAGCTCGATGGTATGGGCTCGTTCAGACTGTGTACTCCCTCTTGAGGGCTGTCTATTTATCTCCGATACAGCATTCTCGATGTTTCGAATTCGGACGGTTGGCGACGGCATGTTCCAATTGTTTCCAATATTGACCGTTGTTTTCCGCGGAAGAGCGACTGGATGGTTCTCGAATATCTCCGGGGATGATCTCATCGCTGTCGAGGGCAACGTGTGAGGCGACAGGTCCGGCCTAGGTTCGTTACAATACAGTGACCGGCAGAAAGTACGCATCATATGGGAAATTCTTTTATTAATAAATTTTGACGAATATCGATATGTGCAATCGCTTCTGCATCAAAAGCAACCTCAAAAGACGTTGTACAATGCCGTTCGTCTTTTCGTGTTTGGAGGGAAATTTTAAAAAATTAAAAATTATGTTTCAAAACACACTTAGTTGGGAAAATATCGAAAAATGTTATTCGAAAAAGTTGTTCAGAACGTCATTTCATAGCTATGTACAAGTTTTGAAAAAAGTCTGAGATACAAAAATGAAAATCAATTTTTTGCTATAATAAAAATTTCAATTTGGAAAAATACATTTTAGACAAAGAAACTCATTAGTAAGGCCAACAGTAATATTTTAAATGATATTTTGTAAATATTCGCAAGCTACTTCTATTTTATTCGGAAAAAAATTGAAATCTATGGATTTGCCATGTATTCAGCTGCTTCATAAGAGGTCACTGAAATATCTCCAGGACATTATAATCCCGATACTGTTCATTATTAATAAAGGTCCTTGTATCTACATAATTTTGAATTGAAATTTTTATTCAAACAAAAAATAAATTGATTACAAACTTTCGAGTATGCATTGAATTGTTTGGTTTATAATTTTTTCAGCTTCTAATTTTATTATAAAATGTAATTATGTAAAAACTTGAATCAATTTTTTGTTCTAATAAAAAATTCATATTAAAATTCTGTAGATACATGGTTCTTTGTCAATAATAAACAGTATCGGAATCATAATGTCCTGAAGATATTTCTGTGACCTCTTATGAAGCAGCTGAACACATGGCAAATCCACAGATTTAAAATTTTCTTCGAATAAAATAGAAGTAGCTGGTGAATCTTTACAAAATATTATTCAAAATATCACTCTTGGGCTTTACCAATGAGTTTCTTTGACAGAAATGTATTTTTCCAAATTGAAATTTTTTTTATGGCAAAAATTGATTTTTATTTTTTCATCTTAGATTTTTTTCCAACCTCGTATATAGCTATAAGATGTCGTTCTTAACAACTTTTCCAGATAACATTTTTCAATATTTTCCCAAATAAGTGTGTTTTAAGACATAATTTTTAAATTTTTTAAATTTCCCGCCAAACAAGAAAAGACGAACGGCACTGTACAACATCTTTTGGGGTTTCTTTTGATGCAGAAGCGATTGCATGTATCGACATTTGTCAAAATATTATATTAAAAAAAATTCCCATATGATGCGTACTTTCTGCCGGTCACTGTATATCTCAATCATACTTCCAATTCACAATCTGCTGATATAATCTTCGTTGTTATTTTATATGGATGTTTCAAATTCGATACTTCGATTTGATGTTCTGAATGTACAATTCAGCAAGTATCAAAACAAATATGACACTTCCGGTTCAACCGGAAGCGCATCCAATTTTTATATTTCAAATGGAAAGTATATATTTCCTTTGAAAATTACGATTTGGTATAGAATTACCTTTCCAATGATACAGTGACCGGCAGAAAGTACGCATCATATGGGAAATTCTTTTATTAATAAATTTTGACGAATATCGATATGTGCAATCGCTTCTGCATCAAAAGCAACCTCAAAAGACGTTGTACAATGCCGTTCGTCTTTTCGTGTTTGGAGGGAAATTTTAAAAAATTAAAAATTATGTTTCAAAACACACTTAGTTGGGAAAATATCGAAAAATGGTTCTCGAAAAAGTTGTTCAGAACGTCATTTCATAGCTATGTACAAGTTTTGAAAAAAATCTGAGATACAAAAATGAAAATCAATTTTTTGCTATAATAAAAATTTCAATTTGGAAAAATACATTTTAGACAAAGAAACTAATTAGTAAGGCCAACAGTAATATTTTAAATGATATTTTGTAAATATTCGCAAGCTACTTCTATTTTATTCGGAAAAAATTTAAATCTATGGATTTGCCATGTATTCAGCTGCTTCATAAGAGGTCACTGAAATATCTCCAGGACATTATAATCCCGATACTGTTCATTATTAATAAAGGTCCTTGTATCTACATAATTTCGAATTGAATTTTTTATTCAAACAAAAAATAAATTGATTACAAACTTTCGAGTATGCATTAAATTGTTTGGTTTAAAATTATTCCAGCTTCTAATTTTATTATAAAATGTAATTATGAAAAAAATTGAATCAATTTTTTGTTCTAATAAAAAATTCATATTAAAATTCTGTAGATACATGGTTCTTTGTCAATAATAAACAGTATCGGGATCATAATGTCCTGAAGATATTTCTGTGACCTCTTATGAAGCAGCTGAACACATGGCAAATCCACAGATTAAACATTTTCTTCGAATAAAATAGAAGTAGCTGGTGAATCTTTACAAAATATTATTCAAAATATTACTCTTGGGCTTCACCAATGAGTTTTTTTGACAGATGTGTATTTTTCCAAATTGAAATTATTTCTATGGCAAAAATTGATTTTTATTTTTTCATCTTAGATTTTTTTCCAAACTTGTATATACCTATAAAATGTCGTTGTTAACAACTTTTCCAAATAACATTTTTTTATATTTTCCCAAATAAGTGTGTTTTGAGACATAATTTTTAAATTTTTTAAATTTCCCGCCAAACAAGAAAAGACGAACGGCACTGTACAACATCTTTTGGGGTTTCTTTTGATGCAGAAGCGATTGCATGTATCGACATTTGTCAAAATATTATATTAAAAAAAATCCCATATTATGCGTACTTTCTGCCGGTCACTGTATATCACAATCATACTTCCAATTCACAATCTGCTGATATAATCTTCGTTGTTATTTTATATGGATGTTTCAAATTCGGTACTTCGATTTGATGTTCTGAATGTACAATTTAGCAAGTATCAAAACAAATATGACACTTCCGGTTCAACCGGAAGCGCATCCAATTTTTATATTTCGAATGGAAAGTATATATTTTCTTTGAAAATTACGATTTGGTATAGAATTACCTTTCCAATGATACAGTGACCGGCAGAAAGTACGCATCATATGGGAAATTCTTTTATTAATAAATTTTGACGAATATCGATATGTGCAATCGCTTCTGCATCAAAAGCAACCTCAAAAGACGTTGTACAATGCCGTTCGTCTTTTCGTGTTTGGAGGGAAATTTTAAAAAATTAAAAATTATGTTTCAAAACACACTTAGTTTGAAAAAAATCTGAGATACAAAAATGAAAATCAATTTTTTGCTATAATAAAAATTTCAATTTGGAAAAATACATTTTAGACAAAGAAACTCATTAGTAAGGCCAACAGTAATATTTTAAATGATATTTTGTAAATATTCGCAAGCTACTTCTATTTTATTCGGAAAAAATTGAAATCTATGGATTTGCCATGTATTCAGCTGCTTCATAAGAGGTCACTGAAATATCTCCAGGACATTATAATCCCGATACTGTTCATTATTAATAAAGGTCCTTGTATCTACATAATTTCGAATTGAATTTTTTATTCAAACAAAAAATAAATTGATTACAAACTTTCGAGTATGCATTAAATTGTTTGGTTTAAAATTATTCCAGCTTCTAATTTTATTATAAAATGTAATTATGAAAAAAATTAAATCAATTTTTTGTTCTAATAAAAAATTCATATTAAAATTCTGTAGATACATGGTTCTTTGTCAATAATAAACAGTATCGGGATCATAATGTCCTGAAGATATTTCTGTGACCTCTTATGAAGTAGCTGAACACATGGCAAATCCACAGATTAAAAATTTTCTTCGAATAAAATAGAAGTAACTGGTGAATCTTTACAAAATATTATTCAAAGTATTACTCTTGGGCTTCACCAATGAGTTTTTTTGACAGATGTGTATTTTTCCAAATTGAAATTTTTTTTATGGCAAAAATTGATTTTTATTTTTTCATCTTAGATTTTTTTCCAAACTTGTATATACCTATAAAATGTCGTTGTTAACAACTTTTCCAAATAACATTTTTTAATATTTTCCCAAATAAGTGTGTTTTGAGACATAATTTTTAAATTTTTTAAATTTCC
Source organism: Gonioctena quinquepunctata (assembly GCA_018342105.1). NCBI lineage: Eukaryota > Metazoa > Arthropoda > Insecta > Coleoptera > Chrysomelidae > Gonioctena > Gonioctena quinquepunctata. The sequence goes on along the minus strand of JAFIRS010000076.1, from coordinate 1,225,313 downwards.
CCCAAAAAAAAAAACCTCTGTACAACTTATTTTTGGTTTTCTTTTGATGCAGAAGCGATTGCATGTATCGACATTTGTCAAAATATTATATTAAAAAAAAATCCCATATTATGCGTACTTTCTGCTGGTCACTGTATATCACAATCATACTTCCAATTCACAACCTGCTGATATAATCTTCGTTGTTATTTTATATGGATGTTTCAAATTCGGTACTTCGATTTGATGTTCTGAATGTACAATTTAGCAAGTATCAAAACAAATATGACACTTCCGGTTCAACCGGAAGCGCATCCAATTTTATATTTCGAATGGAAAGTATATATTTTCTTGAAAATTACGATTTGGTATAGAATTACCTTTCATGATAGTGACCGGCAGAAAGTACGCATCATATGGGAAATTCTTTATTAATAAATTTTGACGAATATCGATATGTCAATGCTTCTGCATCAAGCAACCTCAAAAGACGTTGTACAATGCCGTTCGTCTTTTCGTGTTTGGAGGGAAATTTTAAAAAATTAAAAATTATGTTTCAAAACACACTTAGTTGGGAAAATATCGAAAAATGTTATTCGAAAAAGTTGTTCAGAACGTCATTTCATAGCTATGTACAAGTTTTGAAAAAATCTGAGATACAAAAATGAAAATCAATTTTTTGCTATAATAAAAATTTTAATTTGGAAAAATACATTTTAGACAAAGAAACTCATTAGTAAGGCCAACAGTAATATTTTAAATGATATTTTGTAAATATTCGCAAGCTACTTCTATTTTATTCGGAAAAAATTGAAATCTATGGATTTGTCATGTATTCAGCTGCTTCATAAGAGGTCACTGAAATATCTCCAGGACATTATAATCCCGATACTGTTCATTATTAATAAAGGTCCTTGTATCTACATAATTTCGAATTGAATTTTTTATTCAAACAAAAAATAAATTGATTACAAACTTTCGAGTATGCATTAAATTGTTTGGTTTATAATTATTTCAGCTTCTAATTTCATTATAAAATGTAATTATGTAAAAAATTGAATCAATTTTTTGTTCCAATAAAAAATTCATATTAAAATTCTGTAGATACATGGTTCTTTGTCAATAATAAACAGTATCGGGATCATAATGTACTGAAGATATTTCTGTGACCTCTTATGAAGCAGCTGAACACATGGCAAATCCACAGATTTAAAATTTTCTTCGAATAAAATAGAAGTAGCTGGTGAATCTTTACAAAATATTATTCAAAATATTACTCTTGGGCTTTACCAATGAGTTTCTTTGACAGAAATGTATTTTTCCAAATTAAATTTTTTTTTATGGCAAAAATTGATTTTTATTTTTTCATCTTAGATTTTTTTCCAAACTCGTATATAGCTATAAAATGTCGTTCTTAACAACTTTTCCAGATAACATTTTTCAATATTTTCCCAAATAAGTATGTTTTGAGACATAATTTTTAAATTTTTTTAATTTTCCGCCAAACAAGTACAGACGAACGGCACTGTACAACATCTTTTGGGGTTTCTTTTGATGCAGAAGCGATTGCATGTATCGACATTTGTCAAAATATTATATTAAAAAAAATTCCCATATGATGCGTACTTTCTGCCGGTCACTGTATATCTCAATCATATTTCCAATTCACAATCTGCTGATATAATCTTCGTTGTTATTTTATATGGGTGTTTCAAATTCGGTACATCGATTTGATGTTCTGAATGTACAATTTAGCAAGTATCAAAACAAATATGACACTTCCGGTTTAACCGGAAGCGTATCCAATTTTTATATTTCAAATGGAAAGTATATATTTTCTTTGGAAATTACGATTTGGTATAGAATTACCTTCCCAATGATATTGTGGCATTAATTTTTCACACAGCGAACGACAGCTCCTCGTCTGGTGGCAAATGGGTCGTGGTTCAAAATATACTTGGTCAAAATTTGATAATCGTTACAAAAATGAAATTGAGCGCCACTAATTTTTTTTATGTTACGGAATTTAGAAACCAAAAGCATATATCGGTGACAAAACTTAATGAAATAAAAATCGATTACCCCATTGATAGTTTAATGCAAAACACATGTATATATATACAATTATGAACTGAAAAAATCATGTTCTCCGGGAACGAATGCTCAATTATAATAATAAAAAAATAATGTGTTTGAAAAAGTAACGGTCATAAAAAATTAACATGGTATGGATAGATACCTATAGTTTTTTTCAGTTGCAAGAGGGTTGATCTTTCAGTCTTCAACGGGACTATACTTAAGACTTTCTGGACGGCAGACAGACAAATGATGGAATGAATCAAAAAACAGAATGGAACCAAAAACATTTATCCAAAGATCTCGGTTGTGCCTAACAACTGGTGGTCACGAAGAAACGCCAGCACCATAAGCACCAAAGAAACCAAGGACCCTGTTGAATAGGATTACTTATAACCCATTCACACACGTGTTGAATTACAAAGAAAAATAGTACAAAATGGCCAGTCTTTGAATGAAAACTGTCTGAAGGGGATACATACCATCTTAGTTATCAGTGGGTAAACCAAATCGCAAATATGGAAATGTCCCATTAAAATCATTAGCCAGACATTCAAAGCGAGACTTTCTCTCGTGACGGTCGGTGGCGAAAAGGCATGATTTTTAATCTGAAAACTTTTTCTACCAAAAAAAAATCGACACAGAACTGTACTTGAAAAAACTTCAAATCTGAACTCGATATTTCTCTCTCTAGCTTTCATACCGAATGTTGGAACATTGGACGGAAGATGCATATCACCGTACAATCGGGAGACAACCAAGGGTCATAAACATGAGAGGTGAAATCAATCAAGAAAATGACGTATCTCCACCCAACAAACAATACCGCGAATAAAATAATTTTCAATAGTCACCGACAGACAACGAAATTTTTGATGCTCTGGATAGTATCTCTGCAAGGTCGATCAGCTGGTAGTTGACAGAACTGAAAGACAAACTCTCCATACAACATAATAAACAACTACAAGTTCTGAAAACAAAAATAAATATTGACAATGTCATGGCAATAATAATATATACAAATCTAGAGAAAATAAAAAAATAACAGGTAGGTGAATACAACATTATTTCTGTTACTATTCGGTGATTATACAGTGAGTCAGATAAACTAAGACATTTTCCCTTTAATTTTCAGGACTGACCTAAATGGAATTATTGTTCAGTTCAGGATTATGAGACACTTTCGTACACTTGTGCATTCTCCTAGAAAAGTATAGACTTTGATGGCAAACAGTAATCGCTGAACAAAACAGGTGATAATAAACCATATTAGATACTGTGCTATGCAAGTATGAAATCAAGCAAATAGCATTTATGAAATAATGCTATAATATATCACAATCATACTTCCAATTCACAATCTGCGGATATAATTGAGATTTTATAAAAAATTACTTTTTGTATTCCCCTCGTAACGGGACATTTTCATGGAAGTATGCTATGGAAGATTGAACAATATCATGTAAGTAACAATAATTCATGGCCAAACTTTCTAGACAATAAGTTTTATGCAGACTGACTATTTTTACAATTAAATTTTTTCTCAATTTTTCAACATCAATACAATCATTTCTTTAAAATGCCATCATATAAATTTTTAAAGTTGGTTAGGAACTCCAATACATATTTTGAAATACAAAACATGAAGAAACCTCCATTGTTTTTTTTCATATTTATTTTTTATGAAGATAATTTCCATGCTATACGTCATTTGTATTGAACCTTTCAGCTTCATGTTAGTTGGCTAAGGAATTAAATTTTTTGAATTGTTCTGTCGTTGTGTTTACGCCAAATTGTTGACAAATTTTCCAAGATAATCATTTGTGAAATGAACAACTACTACCGATTTACCCAAACTGAAAAAGTTGATATGCTGTTGATTTATGGAGAAGCAAGGAAAAATTCCTGTTTAGCCTTGAGTCTGTACCAGGAGAGATATCCTAACAGTCCGCAACCTAGTAGTAGAAACTATTTTGCAATATTGGTGTCACAGTTCAGGAAAGAACGGAATAATCATGATGGGGAACATGTTATTGTAAGCGAAGATACGGAGATCACTGTTCTAGCAGCGGTTGAAATTGATCCAAATACATCATTAAGGCAGATCGAATAAGAGGTCGGGGTACCTAGAGAAACAGCAAGAAAATATTTTGAAGAAAGACCGGTATTGTTCATTAAAATATCAAATTCATCAATATTTGTATGAAAATGTTGCGCAGAGGAGGATTGTGTATTGTAACTGGGTTATACGAAAAAAAACAGAAAACCCAAATTTCCATTACAATATTCTATACAGTGATGAATCACGCTTTACAAACAATGGTCATTTCAATAGAAATAACTTACGTTATTGGGCACAAGAAAATGCGCAGGTGTTCAGAGAAGGAAGGCACCAGGAAAGTTTCGGATTCAATGTTTGGCTAGGAATTTTTGGAACCAGAATAGTGGGACAAATTATTTTTTATGGTACCTACAAATTTTAAATGATGAAATAAAAATTTTTATTGAAGACATTCCCTTAGCGATACGACGCGTTATGTATTTCCAACAAGATGGAGCACCTCCACATAATTCGAACGTAGTCCGAGGAAATCTTACTAGAACTTTCAAAGGCAATTGGATTGGTACTTATGGTCCAGTTAGTTGGCCACTTAGGTCACCAGACCTCACGCCATTGGATTTTTTGTTTGGGCTCACTTGAGGATTAAAATTTATGCTCATAATAGACCTCAAAATCACGAGAAACTTGAAGACAGGGTAAGGAGATCCATCAACGAAATTACTCCGGCTCAACTAGTGAATGTTATGCGGGCATGCTCCGAAAAAATACAAAAATGCATTGACGTTAACGGGTGACTTTTTGAACAATTAGATTAATTGAGTCTGTCATAGGTGTTGAATTTCTTTTGAATTGAGTTAGAAAACTGTACATGTTCCAAATGTCTACTATTTTGTAGGAAAATTATCGTAATAAATATTTTGTTGCGTCCAATTTTGCAGTTTCAAAAATAATTCCAAACCTATAAAAGAAATTCAATATCATAGCCAATTGAGATGAAGTTGAAATGTAGGTATAGCATGGAAATTATCTTCATAAAAAATAAATATGAAACAAAAATATGAAGGTTTTTTCATGTTTTGTATTCCAATATGTATTGGAGTTTCTAACCAACTTTAAAAATTTCTGTTAGCTTTTAAAAGAAATGAGTGTATTGATGTTGAAAAATGAAGAAAAACTATAATTGTAAAGATAGTTAGTCTGCATAAAACTCATTGTGTAAAAAGTTTGGCCACGAATTATTGTTACTTACATGATATTGTTCAATCTTCCATAGCATACGTTCATGAAAATGCTCCGTTACCAGGGGAATATAAAAAGTAATTTTTTATAAAATCTCAATTATATCAGCAGATTGTGAATTGGAAGTATAATTGTGATACATCATTGAAAAGGTAATTCTATACCAAATGGTTATTTCTAAAAAAAATATATATACTTTTCATTTGAAATATAAAAATTGGATAAGCTTGCGGTCAAACCGGAAGTGTCATATTTGGTTTGAGACTTGCTAAATTGTACATTCCTGACATCAAATCGAAGAACCATATTTGAAACATCCATATAAAATAACAACAAATATACAGGGGGGTAAATTGGTTCCGGGTCACCCGGTATACTGACCAGTACAATATAAATTCCTAATAGTCCAGCACAGGAACTGTTTTATCAGAGACTATTTTCCTCATCATTTGTGAAGCAATTATGTGGCCGAAATTTTATCCAGAGAGCCGATCAAATCAGTTTCGCAATTTTATCGATATTTTTTTTTCTCTCAAGTAATTTGCCTCTAGGAAATTTAACCCTAAATCGCACTCAGTAAAATTTCCACGAAAAATGCTGTCAGAAATTTGAAAAAATGATATCGATAAAATCCCTAGAATTAATGATATTACCCTCGATAAATGCACACTAGCTTTGCGATAAATGCACAGTAGCTCCTGTCAAAGTTATACAGGGTGATTCAAAAGTATTTTGACAAACTTCAGGAGGTGATTCCTCACAATGTGAATTGTCCAAATGAATGTATGTCCGGGAACGCTTCGTTTCCAAGATACAGGGTGTTGAAGTTTTATTTTTATTTTCGTTTTTTTAAATAACTTTCGAAATACTGACCTAAATTAAACAAAAATTGGTATTGAGAGGTTTTTTGAGGTGTCAAATTTGAACCTGATGTTATTATTGCTCTTACTCGTCTTTCTCTTTTTTGAAGATTCTTAACTTTTTTAGCGTTCCTACTTCTAGCACATTTTTCAGTAAAAAAAAACAATTTATCTATGATAGCTACGTAAAAAAGCTACCTCTATCACAAGTCGCTATAAGCAACCGTTTTCTAGATATTTCGACTTGAAAATTTCAAGTCGATTATTTGATAATCGATGCTTGTTGAAGTTATTACGTTTAAGTAAGTAGTTTTGGTTTTTTGTAGGGGGCGCCACCTATTCTATTTATTTTTACTCGTTTGAAATAGTTATTTTTGTATCAAGGGTGCAAAATCTGTATTTGTTTTAATAAAATTTGCAAGAAATATCAACATTTTATTTCAAGAAATTTTGAATATGTAGAATAAAATAAAATGAACGAAACTGAATTGTATTTAAATAAATTGTTCAAAGTGTACACCTTCAGCGAAGATACAGGCATTCAGTCTTCTAGCCTTTGAAACTCATACCCGCTCAAAAATTATTGGTGTGTTTCTTATTGTTTCACAGGCGTCTACTATTCGGTTTCTTAGATCTTTCTCGTTCGCTACTAGAGTTTCATATACTAGTGACTTCAAGTGTCCCCAAAAATAAAAATCTAGCGGGTTCAGATCTGGTTACCTTGGTGCCCACGCCTGGTTAGGTTCTTCTAAATGTTGGAGCTGAAGGATTAGGAAATCGCTCCTGGTAAATACGTCTTGCTTCGCACGCATTTCCATCCGCAAGGCCATAAACGAAATGCATATCGGCTAAATGAGCATTATTGTTTAAATAATCAATTTTTTCAAAATTAGCGTTTCAAAACTTACAGAAATTTCAACTATACAACAAAACGTTTAACTGTCACATAATATGTAATTAGCAAAACTACTTTCTTAAACGTCAAATTCATTTCCTAAGCACTCTTGTGCAAAATGTGAAATAATGGTAATAACCTCAATACGCAACGATTACCAAATAATCGACTTGAAATTTTCAAGTCCAAATATCTAGAAAACGGTTGCTTATAGCGACTTGTAACAGGGGCAGCTTTTTTACGTGGATATGATGAAAAATCAATTTTTTTACAAAAAAATATGCTAGAAGTACGCTCAAAAAAGTTATGAATCTTCAAAAAAGTAAAAGACGTGTAGGTGGCGCCGTCTACGGGTAAGAGTAATAATAACATCAGATTCAAATTCGACCTCTCAAAAAATCTCTCAATACCAATTTTCGTTCAATTGAGGTCAGTATTTCGAAAGTTATTTAAAAAAAACTAAAATAAAAATAAAACTTCAACACCCTGTATCTTGGAAACGAAGCGTTTCTGGACATACATTTATTTGGATAATTCATATTCTCCTAAAGTTTGTCAAAGTACTTTTGAATCACCCTGTATGTCATAATTGATTCCATATGTGGTACGAGTAGGTCATGATCTTCGGAATATATTTTCTTTGGTGAGTCGATGTAGTTATTTCTTTCATGGAGGAATATTCTTGAATCTGTGAAAGGATATTGTTTATCAGAACGGTAGTTATTTGGAAACGATTCCTTCGGTTTCGAAACGAGAGGAATTATAATACACAGTTCAAATAGCACATTATTTTTTTAACTTTTATTCAGTTTTCATTGCGATTTGGAAATATTCTCATGGAATATCATTCGTATTGAAAGATTCAATCGCATAAATTCATGCATTTTTCCAAAAGCAATTTGTCATTATGAAATTTATCTGGAGCCAATTGGGGCCTTATTATCAAAGTCAAATCATACAACCTTTGCTTTCGTGGTTTAATTAGATAATAGGAATCCTAATCGCACTCATTAAAATTTCTGGGTTGAATGCTTTATTGAATATTTGTTTAATTTATGCACTCATAATATTACCCTAGTAAAGTCAAACACAGTAAGATTATTCTCATGGAATATCATTCGTATTGAAAGATTCAATCGCATAAATTCATGCATTTTTCCAAAAGCAATTTGTCATTATGAAATTTATCTGGAGCCAATTGGGGCCTTATTATCAAAGTCAAATCATACAACCTTTGCTTTCGTGGTTTAATTAGATAATAGGAATCCTAATCGCACTCATTAACATTTCTGGGTTGAATGCTTTATTGAAAATTTGTTAAATTTATGCACTCATAATATTACCCTAGTAAAGTCAAACGCAGTAAGATTATTCTCATGGAATATCATTCGTATTGAAAGATTCAATCGCATAAATTCATGCATTTTTCCAAAAGCAATTTGTCATTATGAAATTTATCTGGAGCCAATTGGGGCCTTATTATCAAAGTCAAATCATACAACCTTTGCTTTCGTGGTTTAATTAGATAATAGGAATCTAATCGCACTCATTAAATTTCTGGGTGAATGCTTTATTGAAATTTGTTTAATTTATGCACTCATAATATTACCTAGTAAAGTCAAACCAGTAAGATATTCTCATGGAATATCATTCGTATTGAAAGATTCAATCGCATAAATTCATGCATTTTCCAAAGCAATTTGTCATTATGAAATTTATCTGGAGCCAATTGGGGCCTTATTATCAAAGTTAAATCATACAACCTTTGCTTTCGTGGTTTAATTAGATAATAGGAATCCTAATCGCACTCATTAAAATTTCTGGGTAGAATGCTTTATTGAAATTTGTTAAATTTATGCACTCATAATATTACCCTAGTAAAGTCAAACACAGTAAGATTATTCTCATGGAATATCATTCGTATTGAAAGATTCAATCGCATAAATTCATGCATTTTTCCAAAAGCAATTTGTCATTATGAAATTTATCTGGAGCCAATTGGGGCCTTATTATCAAAGTCAAATCATACAACCTTTGCTTTCGTGGTTTAATTAGATAATAGGAATCCTAATCGCACTCATTAAAATTTCTGGGTTGAATGCTTTATTGAAAATTTGTTAAATTTATGCACTCATAATATTACCCTAGTAAGTCAAACACAGTAAGATTATTCTCATGGAATATCATTCGTATTGAAAGATTCAATCGCATAAATTCATGCATTTTTCCAAAAGCAATTTGTCATTATGAAATTTATCTGGAGCCAATTGGGGCCTTATTATCAAAGTCAAATCATACAACCTTTGCTTTCGTGGTTTAATTAGATAATAGGAATCCTAATCGCACTCATTAAAATTTCTGGGTTGAATGCTTTATTGAAAATTTGTTAAATTTATGCACTCATAATATTACCCTAGTAAAGTCAAACACAGTAAGATTATTCTCATGGAATATCATTCGTATTGAAAGATTAAATCGCATAAATTCATGCATTTTTCCAAAAGCAATTTGTTATTATGAAATTTCCAATTGGGGCCTTTTAAAAAATACAACCTTTGCTTTCGTGGTTTAATTAGATAATAGGAATCCTAATCGCACTCATTAACATTTCTGGGTTGAATGCTTTATTGAAAATTTGTTAAATTTATGCACTCATAATATTACCCTAGTAAAGTCAAACGCAGTAAGATTATTCTCATGGAATATCATTCGTATTGAAAGATTCAATCGCATAAATTCATGCATTTTTCCAAAAGCAATTTGTCATTATGAAATTTATCTGGAGCCAATTGGGGCCTTATTATCAAAGTCAAATCATACAACCTTTGCTTTCGTGGTTTAATTAGATAATAGGAATCCTAATCGCACTCATTAACATTTCTGGGTAGAATGCTTTATTGAAAATTTGTTGAATTTATGCACTCATAATATTACCCTAGTAAAGTCAAACACAGTAAGATTATTCAGATTTAGTTATACTAAACTCGAATTGAATGAAAAAATCGATAATATAGGTACTACAAAATACTCTGAAGTTCAGAAAATATGTTACGGAACACACTCAACAACGATTTTTTGGAATATAAGGCATTCAATATGCGGAAAATTAGCGAAACTGGATATAATGAATCTGCATTAAAGTCAAATTGAAACCGTACTCCAGAATAATTGCAAAAGAGAAAAAAAACCTATACACGTATCGCAAAATCGACGATGTGTTATAGGCTTGGGCAAAACGTGCGCCCTATTGATAATGTCTTTATCAACTTCGTTGAATACATTTGATATCAAATGAATCACAAAATGGGAGTTCCACCCCCTTGAAAACGCCACAATATGAAGTACGGAACTATAACTGGGTTGAGTTAGGTGAGCTTTTGGATATATTGATATTTGCCACATTAATAAATAGTCAAAAATTCAACGAATAGGTATAAAAATCTTGAGTGATAATTTCGTACCTTTTCGTAAGTTTTATGACGGTAAGACGATCTTTACGAAATTACAGAATTGGAAAGTCGCCGAATACAGTTCCAGGAAAACAAAATGAACTTCTCAACTCTGTCTGAAATATCACATTATTCCGGATTGTAAAGCAAGTTCGAAACCACCGCAGAGGCCATAAAGACATCAAATACCCGTTTCCCCCTATTGCAAAACTTTGATGGCACGATGGCGCTGTAATCGCAGATAATTGTGAGAGACTGAAGAGAATTAACTCAACAACAATGTCTGCTTTTTATGTAGACAGCTCAGCTTGTAAAAACATCCCGCTCTGACCGGAAACAAAGTTTGTTCGTCCGGAGACGGATTTCTTATTATATTCTCCTAGGAGTCTTAGGAATGGGGATTTCCCATTGAAGACGCTTCGAAAGTTTCTGTTTTTGTTCTTAAGTAGATGGTATTAAAATGTTTACAGAACTCTATGAAATGTGCTAGTCGAGTTTTTTACCATACTCCAAAATTATAAAAAGTCATTAACAAAGTGTTTTGGAATTCCTTAGAGCTGAGCTTGCAAAAGAATAAAATAGCGGAAAAGTTAGAATATGCAAACGATCCAGATATTTCGAAGAACTGGAAAACAAAACAATATTTTTCTCCAACTTCATTTCAGAAACAAAGTGCAATCTTTATGATTATGAGCTCCTGTCATTTAGCAAATCGATACAATATTGTTAACATCGAAAATGCTGTCATTTTCTGCTGGAACTTTCAATGAGCTGGAATTCGAATTATACGAGTGTTTTCTTTGTATTCAACTGATTTTAATAACGCTATCGTCACCCATTCTCTTCGATTTTCTTCTTAACTTTTTGTGTCTTTTTGAATGCTTTTCAAATCACGTAGAAGTTCGACAAGGAATGCTGTAATAGTATCCACATTTTCGACGTTACAAAATGAGGTGAGTCAGAAGTACTTTGACAAACTTCAGGAGGTGATTCCTCACAATATTCTAATATGAATTGTCCAAATAAATATATGTTCAAATAACTCTCGGAATACTGACCTTAATTGAATGAAAATTGTTATTGAGAGGTTTTTTGAGGTGTCGAATTCGAACCTGATATTATTATTGCTCTCACTCGCAGGGGGCGCCACCTACACGTCTTTTTTTTTTTGAAGATTCATAACTTTTTTGAGCGTACCCACTTCTAGCACAATTTAGAAAAAAAAACAATTTCTCTATCATATCTACCGAACCTGATATTATTATTGCTCTTACTCGCAGGGGGCGCCACCTACACGTCTTTTTTTTGAAGATTCATAACTTTTTTGAGCGTACTCACTTCTAGCACAATTTAGAAGAAAAAAAAACAATTTCTCTATCATATCTACGTAAAAAAGCGACGTTTATTACAAGTCACTTTGAGCAACCGTTTTCTAGATATTTGTTTGGACTTGAAAATTTCAAGTCGATTATTTGATAATCGATGCGTGTTGAAGTTATCATCAATATTTTGCATTTTTCACAAGAATGCTTAGGAAATGAATTTGACGTTTAAGTAAGTAGTTTTGGTAATTACATATTATGTGACAGTTAAACGTTTTGTTATTTTGTTGAATTTTCTGTAAGTTTTAAAATACTAATTTTGAAAAAATGGATTATTTAAACAATAAGGATCATTTAGCTGATATGCATTTCGTTTATGGCCTTGCGGATAGCAATGCGCGCGAAGCAAGACGTACTTACCAGGAGCGATTTCCTAATCGAGTACTGCCTTCAGCTCCAACATTTACGAGTCTCCACCGTCGTTTGGCAGAAACAGGTAGCTTTAAGAGGGCAGCTGATATTATTGGAAGACCACGAGCAGTCCGAACCCCAGAATTGGAAGAAGCTGTTTTGAACGTCTCGAGGAGAATCCAGAAACAAGTACAAGAATAATTGCTGATGCACTCAATTCTACTCAGTCAGTTTGGAGAATTGTCCACGATCAACAATTTCAAAGGGTTCAAGCTCTTTTGCCACGAGACTTTCTCCAACGTATTACTATGTGTCAGTGGTTTTTGAGAAAATTGGCTGGAAATCCTCAATTTTTAAGATATGTACTCTTCACGGACGAGGCAAACTTCTCCCGAATTGCTATCACAAACTTTCATAACAACCATGTTTGGGCTCTGGGAAATCCGCACGCAGTTAGTGAAAGACATTATCAGTATCAATTTTCTGTAAATGTATGGGCGGCAATAATTGATAATTACTTCATAGGTCCTTTCTTTCTTCCGTTCCGACTGAATGGCGCAACTTACAGAGAGTTTTTAGAAAATGAATTGCCGGGACCACTTCAGAATGTACCATTAGAAATCCGTATCCGCATGTGGTTTATGCATGATGGGGCTCCGGCCCATTTTAGCGTTGTAGCCAGGGAATTCCTTGACACTTTCTATCCAAATCGATGGATCGGTAGGGGTGTAGAAAAACCTAACCAGGCATGGGCAGCAAGGTCCCCAGATCTAAACCCTCTAGATTTTTATTATTGGGTACATTTGAAGTCAATAGTTTATAAAACTCCAGTAGCGAACGAGGAAGATCTGAGAAACCGAATAGTAGACGCCTGTGAAACAATAAGAAACACACCAATAATTTTTGAGCGGGTACGAGATTCAATGACTAGAAGACTGAACAATTTATTTGAATAAAATTTAGTTTCCTTTATTTTATTTTATTCTACATTTCCAAAATGTCTTGAAATAAAATATTGATATTTTTTGCAAATTTTATTAAAACAAATACAGATTTTGCACCCTTGATACAAAAATAACTATTTCAAATGAGTAAAAATAAATAGAATAGGTGGTGCCCCCTACAAAAAAACAAAACTACTTACTTAAACGTCAAACTCATTTCCTAAGCATTCTTGTGAAAAATGCAAAATAATGGTAATAACTTCAACACGCATCGATTATCAAATAATCGACTTGAAATTTTCAAGTCCAAATATCTAGAAAACGGTTTCTTATAGCGACTTGTAACGAAGGTAGCTTTTTTACGTAGATGTGATAGAGAAATTGATTTTTTTACTGAAAATTGTGCTAGAAGTTTACTCAAAAAAGTTATGAATCTTCAAAAAAGGAAAGGACGTGTAGGTGGCGCCCCCGACGAGTAAGAGCAATGATAACATCAGTTTCGAATTCTACACCTCAAAAAACTTCTCAATACCAATTTTCGTTCAATTAAGGTCAGTATTTCGAAAGTTATTTGAAAAAAACGCAAATAAAAATAAAATTTTCAGGACATATATTTATTTGGACAATTCATATTAGAATATTGTGAGGAATCATCTCCTGAAGTTTGTCAAAGTACTTCTGACTCACTCTGTATAAAATTGTATCTAGTGACTATAAGCGTTAGTCTTGTACCCAGTGTTTCCACCAGAAGTGGATTCAACTCCCACAGCCGGTAAAAAAATATCTAAACTCCAAGAGCGCTTTGGGATCCTACTATAACTGATAATATTTCATTATAGTTATGAGGGTTGGTAAAATAACTGAAAAATACCATTAAAAACTTTTTTTAACTCTTTTCTTCTGATTTTTTTGGTGGATTCTAATAGGTATTTCTAAGATTTGTTAGGGCACGGGTCTTCATTTTTACATTTTAAAAATATGCAGTTAACAGACTCACCTTGCACTAATCGCCCAGTATGATCAAATACGTTTCATTCATTAATTTTGAGTACAATTTGAGCTGATCAAGAAAATGGAACACATTCAAGGAAGTTGAACTATAAAGTGTTGAATCTCTACTGCTCTGCATTCTCCAATGGCAATTATATTCGTCTGACCATCTGAAAACTTAGTGAACATTAAAAACTCATAGGATCTCAAACTATGCGCCTCTATTGTAATCAATCAAATGGAATAACTGACACAAAAAACGGTTCAATTTTCAATTTGCTTAGTCGGCACGAGATAAATGAATAACTTATTCAGTCGTTTGCTCATTCAAAGAAGGGAAATCGCGGGAAATGACAAAATAACAAATATTCGTAATATGCACTGGGTATGCGCTGCTTTAATAGCCATTATCTCATAACAGCGGCGTTTAGCCCGTGAAATATTGAACACTAGATGGCACACATGCCGTTCCCGATACAACCCGTTCATTAAGCTGAATGCCGTTATTATTTATTGTCCATTACTGGCGTCCGTAACCTTTTTAACACCCCTATCGGGCTATGATTGAATCAGATTAAAAACAGTTTTTCCGACGGCACCACGAGGGATGGTTTCGACTATGGTGGACTGATAACATGAGTAATAATAACTTTTTAACAAAAAATTAAACCGTCGGAAAACGGAACTGAGAAGCAAAAAATAAAATAAACCTTCTTAGTCTCAATAACTAAGCTCCTAAACTAATGTAAGTAACTAATTTTGAGTCGGCGCCAACCAAATGAGCAAATGAATTAGGTAAGGCAAAAAATGATGGCATCGAGTTGCGCGGTGACATTCTGATGATTTTTTTGAAGTAATTCAATGATCTTCGTTGATTGTTCGTTTGGCGCCGACTCAAAATTAGTGCCTTACATTAGTTCAGGAGCTCAGTTATTGAGACTAAGAAGGTTTGTTTTATTTCTTACTTTTCATTTCCGTAGTTCGTCGGTTCAATTTTTTGTTAAAAAGTTTTTTTTTCAATTTTTTGTGGCTGAAATCTACTAATTACTACCTACTTGTTTTTTATTACTTCCAAAATACTTACTTACCCACCTTACTTCAACTATTACCAATTAAATAATATGATTATATACTTTTACTATTTGTTGTAATATAAATTATTTTTGTTGTTCTGGTTAGTTCATTTCATAACGTTGTATATCATTCCTTCCTCTCATAGAATATAATGATTGTGACGGATGTAGGGGAACAAAAATAATGATACTAGCGATCTGTCATTGTCAACTACATATATGTGCCAATGTTCACAAGTGAAAAATCAGTTATCCTCTATGTTTCTACCGGTAAGGGTGGGTAATTCGATTCGAAATCCAAATATGATCAAATATGAGGTGTACCCTATCTAATAAATAATCAATGAAAAAACCTTTTTAAAGACAAGCTTCCATTCAAATGCGCTAAAAAGTGAAAAATAATAGCTTTGGATGTGCGACGCAGGTTATTCCGTGAGTTATAAATTCAGAAGCTTGTCGCGCAAAGTTTTCAGTTCGAATACAGAAGCTATTATTTTTTACTTTTTAGCGCATTTGAATAAAAGCTTGTCTTCAAAAAGGTTTTTTTTATTAATTACCTTATTTCGTGCTTTTCAGTAAGTACACCTTAATCTATGCACTTTTGTTAATGCATAGTTATTATGGGGCCTTTTTCCTGTAAGTTCTGAGCCATCTAGTTCTTCAATGAGGAGACCATCTGAAGATCAACTCCTGCGCCATCTTCAATTTATGAATTCTGACAAAAAACAATAATCTTCGACTAAATTCATAATCTCTGACTCCAAAAATCCCGACATACCAATTTTGATTAGAAATGTTCCATTATCACATCTTGAATTTATGAATTTAGAGAATAAATTCATAGTATTTGACCTCGAAAACCCCCACATACTCGAATCGGACCATAAACACAAATCTCGTCCGCCATCTTAGAGCCGCCATCTTGAATTTGTGAATTTTGAAAGAAAATTCATAATCTCCAACTCCGAAAACCCCCACATAATAATTTTGAGTCGAATCAGACCATAAACACAAATCTCGTCCGCCATCTTGAAGCCGCCATTTATTTTGTTCTTTCTCAAAAATTCCATAATGCATTGTCACGGGAACTATGAACACTCGCCAAATTTCACGTTAATCGGGCAACTGGAAGTGGATCAAATTTAGTTTGCAAGATTTGATGACAAGCATCGGGACAGGTGGAACTGAATAAAAGCTTGGAAATGAATGAAAAATGATCATCCAAATTGAAAAACCCAGTACCAAGTTATGCCTGTTCAGAGGGTGAGTGATCAATATCCTTCATTTTGCTATCCTTAGGGGTGGATTTCATCTTTTAATTCAAAATGGGACCAACTTCGAAGTACACCCTATCCACTGAAAAAAGAATTATCGGAATCGGACGTCTCAGTAAAAAGTTATGCGTGGTTATACACAAAAAAAATACGCGTCGGCTAGAGAACCTCCTCCTTTTTGGTTTCGTCGGTTAATAAAAGAAGTGATTGGAAATCTGAAACAAATTGTTCATTTTAGAGTCTTCCTCATAAATCTTATAACCGATACTGGAGAAGTTCCATTAATTTTCAAAATATCAGTGGTAAAACCAATCTATAAAAAAGGTGATGAATTGGCTACAACTAACTACCGACCTATATCCCTGATAACTAGTTTTGCTAAAACATTTGAAAAAATCATTTAACAAAAGTCTGGTGTTATCTTAAAAATATAAAAGCATATCCGAAAAGCAATATGGATTCCACGAAGGTATTTCAACCCAAGACCCCTAGTTAAAAAAAAGCGAAGGCTTTTGATAAAGTGAGCTTTTCGCTCGTAATCAAATCCTTAGAAGATATTAGAGTCTGGGGTCTACAACTAGATCTATTCCGGAACTATCTTAAAAACCAAACTCAAATTGTGAACATAAATGGAAATTTCAGCACACCTTGGACTCTAAAATACGATGTACCTCAGTCAATTGTTCTAGGTCCCATGCTGTTCATCTTATACGTAAATGAGTCCTTTCTTTTGGATACAGTTGGGGAAATTATCACTTCTGTAGACGATACGGTTGAATATTACAACGATACACACTGGGACAAAGTCAAAATTAAAGTTGAAAAAGATTTATTTCAACTTTAAAAATGGTTCAAAAGTAGATTACTTACTTTAAATTATAACAAAAACATTTTTATACCTTTTACTTCGTATGAAAAAATCTATCAACACTCTACAAATATCTAGATAAATTCAGCCGCGAGCGTAAAATACTTAGGTATATATATATATATATATATATATATATATATATATCGATAGTCATCACCCATGTGGAATCCATCATAAAAAACTATGATCCTCAATCTATTTGTTTTATAAATCCAGAAAGTTTCTTCATGAAAATGATCAAATTACCCTGTATAACGCATTGGTAGTACCATACTTCACCTATGGAGTAGTTGCATGGGGTGGAATACTAAAAACTCATCCACATTCACTAGAAAATTTACTCAAGCGTTTCTACAAAATTATTTCAAGAAAACCCTATACTTACTCATCGGAAAAATGACTTCATGAAATCAAGCACTTCAATCCAAGACAAATATATTTCTACAATGTTGCTAACTACATTTACACCCTTGAGACACCCTTGAGACCGCCCACAACTCGAGATATGACGCGTGATTGAAAACTCCATTCTCTGTCCCACACATTAAAAAAACTGTTGGACAAAGAAGTTTAAATTACTTAGGCCCCTGAATTATTAACTCGCTTCCATTAGAAATCATAGATATACATCCCGCAAAGAAATTCAAAACACCCCTGAAAATAAATTTATCAGAAAATAACAAATTACCGAAACTAAAAATAACTGAGAACAAAGAGAACAATTCTTTAGACTTATATTTTAGTATATTAAAGTATAAGTGGATAAAAAGGGCTTTAAAACACGCGCGATTTTTCGAGCACGACGGCGCAGCCGGAGTGCTCGAAATAGAGCAAGTGTTTTTAAGACCAGTTATCCACGAATACTTTACGTTATTTTTTTTTATTGGTGCACTTTGAAATCATATATACTGGTATTATTACTACACAAAATAGAAATAAGAACTAATAATGCAAGAAGGTTGAATTCGTGATGTGACATCAGTATACCTTTCGTTGTCATGGAAATGAGAAAAACATTCATTTGCAATTTGTTACCAAAGATCAATATTTGTTGTCACCAGAGCTCAAAAATGAATGATTCTAATATCGATTTTTTGAATAATGAGACATAATCGCGGTTAATACCGCGAAAATCCAGTGATATATATAAAAAAGAATATGAAAAGTACATCAAATGGATGGAGGAGCACATATAAATGAACGAATTGTTAGTAATATTTTATCTGACGTTACAAGGTACTCCTGTCAGATAAATAATCAAAAATATGTCATTTAGACTTCACGTTTCTCGATTTGTTGATGTTGTCATGGTTACCTTTAAAAAACGCGCGTTTTTTAAAGTTCGATTTAAACACGCTGAGGCGTGCTTTAAATGAGTAAAAAGGGGCACCAATAAAAAAAAAAATTTGTTGTCAATACTTTTGTCTTATATCATATATTATCATTATATTATATGGTATATTATTATACTGTATTTGTATATTTTTATATTTTATATTCTTTATATATATATATATATATATATATACATATATAAATATATATATTATTATGATGGTACTAATTATTATAATGATTATTATTGCTATTTATTTATTTTTATTATTTTATAACTAGTCATCATAATAAAATATTTGTTATGATAGATTTGTTTAATTGATTTCCTTTTTTACTTGTTAATTTTGAAAAATAAAAACCTACCTATCATAACAATAATGAATATCCGACTATGTTGTTCTTACCCTTTCTCACACTCTTTTACCTGAACTCCTGTATCCTATCCCAGCTCAGTCGGTAGGCCTATGGAGTATGACGTATCTCCATTCTCACGGTAGGATTCAGTAGTGTCAACTTGTTACTCTGCTTGAAGTCAAAAGTACTATTTTGTTGGAGGATTTGGGATTAGGTGATCAATAGATAAACCATGATTTCAAAAAATCGTCAAATAGTTATTCTTTTATTCTCAAAACGACCTAACCTGCGATATTCAACTCATTTTCATCAAAACAGTGAAATGAAGTAGTAAATAACTTGCTTATGTGTGAAAATAAGTGGTGAATATACGTTTCAAGGTTATGCTCAGTCCATGAGCATGAAAACAAAAATGTTCAAATGAATAGACACAAGTGATCCAAATAACCAAAAGAAGTGTCTGACACTAATATGTTCACTTTATATAGTTCTGGTCTAAGATACCTGCTATTCTTTCTCATGAGTGTTTTCCTGACTCCTTGATATATGGGAAAGTATAGCTCCACTGTAGAAGGGCCCCCTTGTTACTGGCAACGTCACGGTTAGGACTTTTGTTGTTTTCATCGGGTGAGTAGCTTTTCCTTGATGGTTTATATTTCCATTCCTCTCTATATGCGTTTTATACCATTTAATGATTGATTTGATAGTTTTTTCCTTGTGTTTTCTGTTTTTTTTTCTTTAAAATTCATACGTGATTTCGTTAAAACATAATTTTTTCATCCTCCCCAAGCTTGTTATTCTTCCTCTTGGCAACCCTCACTTTCTGTATCACTTCTTCTTGTTTTGAACTATTGTAAGGATTTTATTCACAATTTCTATTTCCATATCTCATATCATATGTACAAAGTTTGTTAGAATTCTTATTTGACACTTTACCGTTTTCAAATTTTGTATTTCCTTCAAATTGTTTTTGACATGTCGCTGTTGGGTTTCATTCTGATATGATTTACCATATAGGATGTTCCAACTTGTATACCATTTTGTCTACTGGAGATCCAAAGTTTTTTTTCATGAATTTTTATTTCCATATTATTTCTATGAATTGTGCAAATTGTTGGCAACATACTTGAAAACAAAATTGCGCTAACCTTGTCTAAATAAACGTTATTATTATGTTTAATGAGTTCACGTCTTTCTGGAAATTCCTAATAGACCGTGTTTCGAAAAATCAAGTTTGATTTTGACGAAATGTGGGGTACATTGAAATTCAATAGTGACATTAGTGATGTAGAGTCTATTGAATCATTTATCAATTCATATGCGAATATGCATGTCCACTATTTCTCTTCGGTTTCTCAAGCTGAAAAAACACTTCCAACAGTAAATCATACTATAAGTGACGTTCAGGATAAAGCACTGTTGAATGTTAGTTCGAAGTCAAGATAACTACCAAATCTCTGAATTATTCGACGCAGTTACCATCATCAATTATATCATGAAATATTATGTTCTAACTTTCCAGGAATAGCTCATAATACTTCATTTTGTGACGTACAAAAGTAGCTCATTCACACCAATCAAATAGAAGATTCAAATCATTTCATAAAAAAAATCGGTAATGTTCGTGATTTTTGTGTGCATTTTCATATCGGCTGCAGAGAAAAAGTTCGAGGATATATCATCAATAAAAAAACAGAAGAGGTCCTAAGCTAGATCCTCGAGGTACCCCTGAATCAGCCACGAAATTAAATGCTTGCACACCTTCATAGTGGAATATAATTGTCTAGAATTTCAGTTACAATTAAATGTAGATATTTGGTTATAAATTGTAGATACTACAGAATACTACAGAATATACAACGTACGTTTGATGACGATTTTGGAGTGAATTTGAAATATATTATGTGAATAGAAAATATATTATTTGAAAAGAAAGTAGTTGTTTATAAATATATATATTATGTGAATAGAAAATATATTATGTGAAAAGAAAGTAGTTGTTTTTCACCTGAGATCTACCTTTCTCTGGTTCAATTTTATATTGAATCCTTTATGTGAAGAAAACCGTTTAAATTCGATTTTTCTATTCATTCCACTTCACATGGCACTTATCTCTCACTATATGCTAGACGGGCTTGCCACTCCTACTGAGAAGGAATCTTTTATTTAGAAACCTATCGAGGTGGGAGATTTTCGGAGTGTTTCTTTCTGTCACTAGGTACCGCCAGTTAAAGTTTATCTTTTCCGGCGTACCTATAGGTGTTACAAGATCGATGATGTTTGTTTACGTTGTGTCTCACTTCAGCCAGAGTTCTTTGGACCTTTGGCTGGTTGACTACTCCGTACTGATGAGGGCCAAGAAGCCTGAAACCGGTATGCGGATTGTTAGGTGAACACGACATAAATTAAACATAATCGAGCTTATCAGAAAGAAACATTTGCATTCAATGTCCATTGATATTATATGGAAGTATGCATGGATTTTCAGGTGAATATCATTCAACGTTCTGCGTGGTATTTGCCAGGAAAGTAGTTGTTTTTCACCTGAGATCTACCTTTCTCTGGTTCAATTTTATATTGAATCCTTTATGTGAAGAAAACCGTTTAAATTCGATTTTTCTATTCATTCCACTCCACATGGCACTTATCTCTCATATTATGTGAACTTGCAAAGATTCGATACCATACTTCTCGATTTTATAGAACCTTGTTGGAATTCACTCAGTATATCATCGGCTAATATATGACGCTAATTTGAATGTATACAGCAAAAGGAAAAAATTTAATTTTTAATTCGATTTTTCTATTCATTCCACTCACTCATACATCCTACGAGTTTCGCTAAGATTATTTATACGCTCGCACTGCCGGAAGCAATGGGAGCAATGCAACCTAACTACAAACAGAACGAACAATACTACATACATCCTACGGGGCACTTGCCCTTTCATAAGCGACTTTTCTGGACGTACATTCCTCGTCAATGAATTATAAGGTATACATTTTATCTTTTTGTTTCCTGCTAGCAGGAAGAGAGGAATTTTCCCAAAATGAACTAATCCCAGGCAAACAAGTCTTTCACAAATGATGTGCCTAATTACACTGCCATATTGAATTCCGGTGGAGGTTTCCGCTTTCGGGAGCAGTTTGACTCATCCAAGTCACCATATCCTTCATTAGGTTATGGCGTTTGCGTTTTCTCCAATAAATGTTTTATTCAGTCTTTTCTCTGTACGAGTTTGTATAGATAATTTGCCCATAATGAATAATTTTATACGAATAAGATAGTCCATACTCGAAGTAAAGTTTATAATTTTTAAGGACGAAAATCCAAGAATTTAATTTCCACACAGGGATAAGTTACAAGTGAAACATGTTTCGGGCTTATATGCGCCCATCTTCATTACAAATAGAAAAACTTACAGGAAAAAGACCTCCTAATGACAATGCAATAACAAAAATGCATAGTTTAGGGCGTACTTACTAAAAAGCACAAAATAAAGTAATTAATAAAATAAACCTATTTAAAGACAAGCTTTTATTCAAATGCGCTGAGAAGTCAGATTTCGTACGAAGTCATCAGAAGAACAAAATCGTTCAAACAAGTTTGATTTTTCATGCGAATTGTTGCGATAAAATACATGATGGATGTCGAAAAGAGACTTTTATGGGATATGAAGCAAAAAAACTATCATAGTATTTATCGCCAGAATAAATCATTTGCTTTGAAAGTTATACTAACTGTGTTAAAATTGAATACAATCATGAAAATTTACTACAATCATCAAAATAAAATACAATCTTTTCTCAATGTTAATGTCAGTTTTTCCTACAAATACATTCACAAAAAATGTATTGCTTTGTAATACTCTTTCTTTTTCTTTTACAATGTAATGAAATGTTTCTGGTAACACTCTGAAGTACTCGAAAAATGTATTCGGTTGCTCTAACAGGTCTTGAAATAACGTGTGGTATACTTCCATAATTGGCCTTGAAGAAAATATTAATTTCATTCACATGCTCCATTTTGCCCGTTATAAGGAGATATTTTAATAAAAGGAACTCTAAAAATTGGCACCCGTATGCTAAATTCTCATTTCCAACCATCTTTGGATATTTTGGCAAAACAGAATTCGCATGCACTATAACCACACACATCTGAACAACAATTCTGATGTGTTCGTCAGAACGAGAGTTCGTCAGAACCCGCATCCACTATAACCGTAGCCTTAGTTATAGATTCAAGAGCTTGTCGCGCAAAGTTCTCAGTTAGAATACAGACAAGCTTTTGAATCTATAATTCACGGAATCACTATGTGAGTGAAGTGAGGTGAGGTGAAACTAAATGAAAGCTTGTAAAAACAGAGAATAGTAACAAGTAGAAGCCAGTGAATGTTAACAAGTTGTCAAAAATTACTGATAAGAAACAAAGGACTTAAGAGTCAACTTCACGAATATTCAATATAAATTGAAACAAGTGGTAGACCACAACCGGAAAAAACTCTTTCCTGGCAAATACCATGCAGAACATTGGATGATATCCACCTGAAAAGCTATGCAAACTTCCATTGACAATGAAAATTGATTATGTTCAATGTATGCCAGGTCCGCCTAACAATCCGCATACCGGTTTCTGGCTTTTGGCCCTCATCCATACGGAGTAGTCACCAGTCAGAGATCCGAAGACCTCTGGCCGAAGCGAGACCCAACACAAATGAAAACACTATCAAGCTTAATTCTCCTGAAGGTAGGGAAGAAAAAGTAACTTTTAACTGGCGGTACCGAGTGACAGAAAGAAACACTCCAGCCTCTCCACCTATCTCAGTAGCCTACCTCGATAGGGGTGGCTGCATGGCCGACAAGGCGTATAAATCAAACATGAGAACCAGTGAAGTGTAATATTAGAAACAAAGGACTTAGAGTCAACTTTACAATTCTTTCATTGTCTCCAAAGATGTTTTTCATTTTGTAATTGTAACTGAAGATGGCCGCGTATACGCCCGAATCATGTTTTACTTGTAACTAATCCCTCTGTGGAAATTAAATTGTGGCGACGACTAGGATTTTCTTTCCTTAAGAATAATACTATTCTGGACTTGGTTTTGCTTATTTTAGTTGTTAGTTCAACTCATCTTCTGGCGTTCTCCAGATGAATATGGTTTAATTAGTAACGCTGTGATTATTCTCAACTGAAAGTGGTTTGTAGTTTCCATCATTTTGAAGGAAAAGAAAATAATAACAAATGTACCAAGAAAACTTTCAGTCGTACCCCGCAATATTCATTGATCTCTTAAACAGGGATGGTACATGTTTCGAACCCATAAAGGTTCATCATCAGCCAAAAATAGAGACTAGTATTATGGGGTTTGGAAGTAGAACATAGCAAAAACAATGGCAAAACACAAAGACATGTCGGTTAACGTGTAATCAATCCGACCTTTCGGTGATCAACTGTATGATTCATTAATTTTGATCACAGCTTTCGTGAAATGATCTGTTTGTTTACTCTTCAGCATATGATTCTTCACTTGTGAGCTGTTCTCATCAGCTCTTTTGGTCCCCGAAATCCCAGAATAACTTGTCAACAGATTATTTCATTATGGTGCACCAGATGAATCGTTCTTCTTGGGATTTTTGCTACATAGAAAATGTTTCATTGGGTATGCTACCATCAGTAAACTCTTCCGAAATAACTACATTGGATATATGTGAAGGTTACCAGAACAATGATAATATGTGGATCTTGAAACGATCCGAACGAAGCTCTCTAGTATAGTATACTTTGCAATTATCAACTCTTTAACTCGGATATCCATAGACAGTATGACTATAATCGATTTAATTTTACCACTGATACTGAAATTGTCACATCGTCAGGTACGTTGAACTGTGATTTTCCAATCATGATGATGAATATTTTTCTACAGTTTCGCCGAAACGCACAGTTTACGGAAAAATATATTTGTTTTGTTCAAATGGTTCCAAATGGACGACCTTTCAATCACTTAGGCACATATACAGTGCGCGTCAAAATTATGGAACAAATTCGATATTTCGCAAGCCATGTACTTTTGACAAAAATCCTGGAATAAGTCGATTTTCATTTTAAAATACAGATTTTTTTATGTCTATTCTAAAGAGGTTTTGACATGGTGACGTAATCGGTAATTTTTTTAAATTGGAATAGATGTCTTGTGATACCTCATCTGGAAGGCCTTTCAATACTGCATTCAATGATAATAATTGATTAGATATTTTTTTACAGGGTGAACAAAAATTAATATTTTATTTCAATAAGACAATAACTTTATATCCAACAAAATAGAACAGTTAAATAAGATGTTCAAAATGCCATCCACCAGTCTCTTGACAATGAGCAAATCTACGGACACATTTATCTTGCACATTGCGAATAACTTCCGGAGTAATTCTGTTAATTTCGATCCTAATTCGATTTTTCAACTCTTATAGATTTTGCGGCCTATCTACATAGACCTTCGATTTCAAATAACCCCACAAGAAAAAATCCAGGGGCGTAAGATCTGGAGATCTTGGGGGCCACTCTATCGGTCCGCGTCTACCAATCCACCTCCTAGGAAAACAGTTATTCAAAAACTCGCGAACATCACGTGCATAGTACGGGGGTGCACCATCTTGTTGCAACTAAATACTGTCATTTGGTGAGTTAGGATTGTTGGCGTTTGGAAAAATATCGGCAAGGCTAGGTATGAGTTCATTTCTTGAAAATTCCAAGTAACGCTCCCCTGTAAGATTTCCTTCGAAAAAATACCGGCCAATAATCCTGTCGTTCATTATCCCTGCCCAAACATTGACTTTCTGAGGGTATTGAGTATGCCCGTCCATCATCCAGTGGGGATTATCCCTACTCCAATATCTGCAATTCTGACGATTTACTGAACCATTTAGGCAAAACGTAGCCTCATCGGAAAACAGAATTTGTTTCATAAAACGTGGATTGCGGTTACACAAATCCTGCATTATTTCACAGAACTCCACACGGCGATCGGGATCATCATCATTGAGTTGTTGCTGTAGCTGTAGTTTGTATGGATGGTACTCTTCTGCTTTCAGAATGCGTAATACAGAACTTTGGGATATGTCAAGGTCTGCTGGAATTTTTGGTGAAGTATTGTGAGGATTATTCTCTACACCCAATAGAACATCAAGTTTCACGTTTTCTTCTATTTTAGGACGTCCAGCATTCGGAATATGTTTGAAATGACCAGTTTCTCTGAATTTTTTCTCAATCTTACTGACTGTTGAACGACTGATAGGTCTATTTGGATACTTCGCATCAAACAAGTCGCATACCTCTTGCTGAGTTCTGGTTCTATCTCCGCATCCAATAAAAATTTAAATTTTTATGCGTTGGGTTTCACTTAAAGTAGCCATAGTTTACTCTTAGAACCTTTTCACTTAGAATTTGTGAAGAATATTTGTTGATATTTCAACTGACATTTATTTGACACCAACTTGCCTATTATGGCATTAATTTGTGATTGTCTTTTGTTTCCATTTTAGACTAGAAAATAGCTAACTATTAATATTTGGAAAGGATCCATTGGTGTAGTAGAGCACTGACTCACTAGTCTGCCAGGGCAGTCTAGGGGATTAGAGCCTTGGCTCAAAAAAGTAAAATTTTGCATTTTTTAACACGCTTTTATTATCTTTACTTGTAACTAAATAACTCACTATGTAATAAAATCTTGGAAGTGAATATTCACCCACTTCCAATCTTCCGAATAATCTGAAATTTGTCAAACATATCAAGGACCGATGACAATACAAGAATTTCATAATCATAATGTGATAATAATAAAAATATATTTTTCCAAACGCCAACAATCTAACTCACCAAATGAAAGTATTTGGTTTCAACAAGATGGTGCACCCCCGCACTATGCACGTGATGTTCGCGAGTTTTTGAATAACTGTTTTCCTAGGAGGTGGATTGGTAGACGCGGACCGATAGAGTGGCCCCTAAGATCTCCAGATCTTACGCCCCTGGATTTTTTCTTGTGGGGTCATTTGAAATCGAAGGTCTATGTAGATAGGCCGCAAAATCTACAAGAGTTGAAAAATCGAATTAGGATCGAAATTAACAGAATTACTCCGGAAGTTATTCGCAATGTGCAAGAGGAATGTGTCCGTTGATTTGATCATTGTCAAGAGACTGGTGGATGGCATTTCGAACATCTTATTTAACTGTTCAATTTTGTTGGATATAAAGTTATTCTCTTATTGAAATAAAATATTAATTTTTGTTCACCCTGTAAAGAAATTCTAATTGATTATTATCAATGAATGCAGTATTGAAAGGCCTTTCAGATGAGGTATCACAAGACATCTACTCCAATTTAAAAAAATTACCGATTTCGTCACCATGTCAAAACCAGTGACATAACCTCTTTAGAATATACATGAAAAAATCGGCATTTTCAAATAAAAATCGACCTATTTCAGGATTCTTGTCAAAAGTACATGGCTTGCGAAATATCGAATTCGTTCCATGATTTTGACGCGCACTGTATTTGATTTTTTGTTGGAGCAAAATGGTGTGCTGTTTTCCGTTTGAAACAAAGGTCACATTCGAAAGTTGATATATTTGGTTAGATTGCAGCTGAAAGGAAAGTAATATATTTTTCCAAGGTTCATGAGTGATTTGTTAACCAAACTTTAACCAACGGTAGGTTAGTTTCTACAAAGTTTCTCAATTGTTGCCAAGTCTCTGCTTTATAGAATATTGCAGTATCGTCAGCCAATTCCTATATTGCCTCCTAACTCCTCATATAAAACATCCCATTAATATAAGTATTGGAGAGTATGGGTCCCAGAACGGGGCTCTGGAGTACCCCATATTCAATTGGTCTCCGTATCATCCACCCAGTATCTTTCAGGGTCTGCAGGAGTGGATCATTACTTTCAGTATCGAATGCTTTCGATAAATCAATGAAAACACAAAGACTTGATTTTTTCTGATCTATGTTTAGTAAATTGGTAGTTATATAGTTCATAGCAACAAAATACACCTGCATCAGGAGGCGTCATGTAGATTAAAATCTCTCTGTCCAAACAACGCCTTCCAACGAAAACAAATTAGTATGTTGAGGGTGTTTAATTAAAGAATGATAACTGATGTCGGTCCATGTGTAGAGAGGCGGAAACAACGTGTAATAGTAGTTAAGGGCCAGATAATAGCTACTGAAGCGTCGTTACGCCCCAAACACAGTAATTGAGTAAACTGGAATGGGCCCGACGAAATTAGCAGATTCTTGTTTTTGTTGGAATTTCTGGATCGTTCGGGGTTTGGCACTGTTGGAAACTGAACTAGGTTAAGCAAATCATTCAGGAATGGGGAGCCGGAATTTTGTGGATAAACGATTATCAGAAATCACAGAAATGGAAACGAAAGGTACTGGTCAGTGGTGGTAATGGTGTTTGAAGACTTCCAATTAAATATATACAGGGTGTAATCTAACCTCTCAGAAAATAAACAGATTTTTTCTTTGACATTTTTACGATAAGTCCTCAATGCCAGAAATAAAAATATGAATGAAATATTATTTCTACCAAGTTTTCAAGTTTTCCAATGTATTATGATTATTTCCTACTACATTCATAACTTCAGACTGAAGATGAATTTATATAATTTCCAAACATGTTTCTAATCCCACCAATTATCCTCATTTTTCATTGAAAATGTGGAATTGACTTTTAGTCTCTTTTTTCCCCATTAAAATACAGACTCCGCTTCGTGTCATAGACTTCTTCTCAAATTTATTTCCTAGAATATCACAAAAACCATTTTTTCCAATTTACAGTAAATGCTTAAAATGATTTCCGTTATTCTCCACATAATAATAGAGCCTATTTCGCGGGATATATTCAGGAATTCTTGAAGCTGGTTGAGGTTGAGGTTGACCACTCGATAGGTCCTCTATTTTTTATCACTCCAATAACGACCTCCCCATGCAATATTAAGCTAAGAGTAGGCTGCAGAAAAAGTGACCAATCGAGTAACAGAATGAAATGTTTTTAAAATGTAAGTACTCCCAGCAAACATCAGAAAAATCATTTAGTGTCCGAAAAAAAATTGTGCATAAGTTTTGTATGTCCTTTTTCAAAATTGGTGTTCTCAAACCAATTAACAAGTCCGGACCAAAAAATAAAACACAAAATTATAGAGACCAATCACATTGGTTTCAAGTACAAAATTCGTCCCAAAACAAATCATTTCTCAATTTCTAAAGGAAAAATAAAAAAAAAACTGTGGGGTTCCAACATACTCTCCCTTTCGAAATCCAGAGCTTAAATCTCATAATATCACAGTATTCGACAAATATATAATGGTCATTCAGCATGAAAAACAACAATATTGCCTAACCATTGGCATAACAACATTACGAGCTATATTAAAAGTAAATGTGGTGAAATGAGGCGAACGTGATTAACTATTGTTATAAATACTAAAATTGTCCGATTCAGGCACTTTTCATATAACTAATGTTCAATAAGGGCCCGTTATCTCCAATAAGCATATTCCACTTCGTAATTGTTATAGTCTATGAATTTCCCTTTCACTTATTATTCAACCAAATCTCCACGAATGCGCAAATAGATGAAACACAAGCCGTATGATTTTCGCTTTTTGGCTGGGCAATATTGGTGTCAAACTTATGTGATTCAAACTGCTCTCACCAGTGGTTCTTATTTTCAGAATCTCTATCTCAGGTTTCAAACTTCAACCACGACTGCAATAAATTTAAATTTTTGTTTTACTTTGGTTCAGTTAAATAACTACAAACTTTGAGTAAAACTCACCGTGGTTGAATAGAAGCTTAAAAAACCCAATGAAACTGCTAGAAAATTTAGGCAAATATGTTTTTTCTGATCCCTCACAAAATGTTACTTCTATTATTATTTTGTTTAATTAACCAGTAGCACTATAAAATTCAAATTTATCAGATGGTTCCGTTTCATCGTTCCACCAATTAATTGAACAAATACAAATAAATTATGTATAAATATTTTTTATTTTTTTCCAAATTTATCAGGTGGTTCCGTGTCAATCTGGCGCCGTAGATCGCTCGACCAACTCTGTAAATATCAAATCTTAACACTAATTCCAAACTGTTACTGCATTGGTATGGTTGCTTTTTGCGAAAATAGGACATGCAGAACGTATGCACAAATTTTGCCCAGGCATTAAATGATTTTCCTCATGTTTGGTGAGAGTACTTACATTTCAAACACATTTCATTCTGTTACTCGATTGGCCGGGTTTTCTGTATCCAGCTCTTAGATTATTAGTATATTATTTAACGAGCGGTAATGTAGGTCATAACTCACGCAGATGAAGTTTCCAGCACGAGCCGCAGGCGAGTGTTGTAATTCATCAAGTGAGTTATGAGCATTACCACAAGTTGAATACTATACTTTATCTACGACTATTACAATAAATACTAGGATACAAGTACAGAGAAAGAACTTTATTCACAAATCTTAATAGTTATCTATAACAATGGTATACGAATTTCATTTGTAATAACGCATTTTTTATTAATGAAATTAACTGTAAAGTTTGAACAACCAGTAAACTGAATATGTGGGACTGAATTATGCAAGTTTATTGTTTCATTTTGGGTTTGTTGCATATATGTTGTTGATGTACTAACTGGTTGAGGTGTTATAGAACTGTATATTTTATTTGCAGTATCTGTCTTATTCTTTTCGGAATCATCAACGTACCCCTCAGCCACAGTAGTTGATCGCCAACCGCCATGGCGTTTCAGTGCCGTTATATCCCCTTCAGCATCTACCAATGAAGTTGCCGACGAGCGGCGAAAACAATGCCCTGTATATAAATTACAGTGTGGTAATTTTAAAAATGTAGCAATGTCTTTTCCCATTGCTCCACATTTATCAATGCCAATTCTTTGTGAGTGATATTTTCCATTTTGAAATTCAAAGAATAATAACGTTTGCGATATATCAGTAAGACGAAGATTTAAATATTTCTCAACTATGGTATAAAAATTTCCCGTAACAGTGAATTTTCTGACAATTTTGGTTTTTGTATTTCGTACACTGATCCATGATCTTCTAAATCTGTAATTTGCATAGAGTGCCCATTATTAAAGCAACCTACTAGTTATTTATGTAATAAGGATCATAAAGACGATCATTATGGTACAAGTCGTGAATGTTAATGGGCGAGGCGTAACCGAGTCTGATAACACGACGTGTGCCATAATGATTGTTTATGATTCGTATTACATACAAAATTTTATCTGATGGCATTTATATCAATACATTTTCGAAAAATTAAAAACTGCATTTTTGACATGTCACAATGACAACTATTTTTAAAGGAGTAAGTATATGTGTAGTTTAAAATATTAGTAGGTTAGTGAGCTGTGGTTTGCCATTTCCTTGACAACGTCAGGTTGTAACGGCAATATTTATTTATCTGCTGTCAAACACAATTGTCACGTAGAATTGAATATAATTTAAATAATGAGCGATTCTGAAACTGGTAGTTTACTTTCTGATTTGGAAGAAATGACGCAAAATATCATGGACTCCCTTTTGCCAGAAAAATCACGGAGTGTATATGAAATAGCGTTTAATCGGTACGAAGAATGGTGTTGTTCTGAGAAAATCAAGAATATCACTCATGAAAAAGTAATATTGGCTTACTTTGAATGCTTATCTGAGGAAATAAACCATCTTCTCTCTGGTGTATTATTCGATGATAAGAAGTATTTCATTAACAAGAAAAAACGTCGATATTAGTAAGTACCTACAGCTGGTTGCATTACTAAAACGTAAAACACAAGGTTAGAGAGCTAAAAAATCCAAAATTTTCACTAAACAAGATGTCATAAAGTTTTTAACGGAAGCATCAGATGATACATATTTATTTAAAAAAGTTGCTATGATAATTGGACTGAGTGGAGCATGCAGAAGAGAGGAACTGACAAATATGCTTGTTGAAAATGTGATAGATGAAGGATCAGTTCTTAGAATTACTTTACCGAATACAAAAACAAAGGTAATGCGATAATTTTTGGTAACATCGGGGAATATCCCAGGATTGAATATAGTAGAACTTGTCAGACAATATGTGAAAATACGACCTTTCAACACAAACTATCGACTTTTTTTTGTCACTTATAAAAATAAGAAATGCACGAAACAACCCGTTGGAATTCACACCTTTGGTAAAATGCCAAAAGTTATTGCCACTTTTTTGAATTTACCTCACCTTGAAGAATATACCGGACATTGTTTTCGGCGATCGTCTTCTTCATTTTCGGCCGATTCTGGAGCCGATCTGTGTACCGTGAAACGCCATGGCGGATGGAAAAGCAATACTGTTGCTGAAGGTTACATCGAAAATTCGAAAGAGCAAAAGAAAAAAATATCAGAAGCAATTTTTGGTGCCGACAACCAAACAGGATTACAAGTTTACCAAAAAGCATCAACTACTGATGTGAAAACTCTAGAATCCATTGGAATTAATATTGCAAATTGTAGTAATTGCTCTTTTACCATTTATAATAAATAGTTTTGTACATAGTTTCGCATTTTGAATAAACTTTTTTGATCTCACCATCACATGTTTTTCATATAGAATTTCATTATTGTACTTAGTACCATAATGAATTCATTATGGGACTAAGTACCATAATGAGCTTCCTTATGTCATCAAAATTGAGTGACATAACGTTGTCATTATGACATGCCATCAGATAAAATAAATTATGTAAATGACTAGATGATAAAAACGATTGAATATTGTCGTTTGTCGTCAGGTATTTCTCATCAGGAGCTTCATTTATGGAATTATTAAGTTGTTCTGGCCTAAAAGTTTTTGCGTTTTTAGCTACATGTCTCTCTGATTGACGTTTAAGAGAAGCGCGTAATTTCAAATAATTCTCTATATTGATTCCATGATTCATGTTGAGTGTGCCTCTTAGCATGGAGTAGAAAGTCCATAGGGACAATGCTTTATATTTAGTGCTAAGTTCACTAAAATATGCCAAAAGTACATTTTCTGTGAACGATGACTTAATGTTCTTGCTGCTACACTAATCTTGAAAATTTTTGTATACACCTTTATATTCGTTTTGGGATTTTTCGGGCAATAAATTCTGTATGGTAACATTAGCTACTTGTCTTATTTCTGGAGGTGTACATAATAATTCATCTTCACTATCTGAGTTCATCTTTCTCAGCACAAAACTTAGAATAATTAGGTATTAACTTAATTTGAAAACGTCAAAATTATTCAAGTGACGTTACTCCCCTCAATAACAATAATGGACTGTTCCCTTTCGGCCAAACGGCTTGTACAGAAGAACAGAGCCACCTTGATATTCGGTTCGTAAATAATTCCAAGAATCTTTTCCGATTCATCATAGTGAGTTATAGTAGTGAGTTATTATAACACACGTTGTTTGTTTATAGATACTATTAATTGCTCAAAAGCAGTTGAATAATCAATATATAATTTAATAGAAGTAGATAAATGTATATAACCTTCCAAACTGATGGTAAGTTGGGTTCTGGGGTACATGATCGGCGAAGATATACCGAAATTTTCCGAGAGTCGTGGGAAGTGGCGACGTCCTCAATGGGTGGTATTTCTATGAGACCCACCTAAAAGTGACTACAATTGATTATCCTCCATGAATGATTACGCTCATACAATGAGGACTATTTGCAGATAGTCGCAGAAATATATTGTTAAGAATCCCGTACGCCACTGCAGTTGTCGGAAGCGACCAAAAAAACTCTGGGAGCAGATAGCGACCTACCGCCCACACGTAATGTAATGTGATTTATATAGTGTGTTGTAAGTGTTAAGTGTAATAAACGGTCACTAATTAATCGAGTATTTCGATAGACGGACCCCAGTTTCGCAACAATATTGTTTCCAAAATATAATAAATAGCATCAAAGTGAAGCATTACCCTGAATCATTTTGAGAACAGGTTAATCCAACGAGAATTCGAAACCCCCTCCTCAAATTGGACAGAATATCTCTCCTGACAAAGGTGGACAGCTCCATGTCCTGCTTGCCTGTCCCAACCGTCCTCATCGTGTAGTTGGTGCGTAACAGCATCCAGCAGCGGCAGGCCTGCCTTCATCTGGATAAAGAGCGGTTGTGGTCCGCCGAATATAAACAGGCAATTGTCTGAAATGAAGCAATCAGTGGCCCGCTCGGCGATAAGAACGCCGCGTAACGACCCGCTGGGGAAACATTAACAGACTCCTCGTCAGATTACTTGCACATCTCGACGCGAGGCCGGAGGCGTTCCCGGAGTCACCACTGTCATGTCAACTGTGGAAGACGCTACATGGAGTGAGTGGTATGTTCAAGTCGTTAAAGGTGAATTATCACACGATCATTTCGTCTCCGATCAAGTAAAAGAAAGAATTATTCGTGACAAACAAGTAATCTCAGAAGTTGAACAGTCATTCAGTAAAGGAGAGTTTATACAGCAGATAAAATGAAATAAGGAACAAAATAAAACAAAATGAGAAAGATGCACAACCCTATGGAAGCGTTCATACAAGAAATAATAATAAGAACATTAGATGGTCCACTTTTATCTTTTTGTCTTATTTTATTTCATTTTGTTTGGAAACTGATAATGCGCATGACCCAAATCTTTTCTGTTCTAAATGTTCCGAGTTTACAATCAACCGAACCTGGATACCTGCTCTATCAGCATGCCTATTTTCTAATAGGAAATGAATGCTGAAATTTAAAAAATTCCAAATAGAAATAAAGGACAAATCAATATGGAGGTTATGTACTATATAATAATAGTACAAAAGACGCACTTTGGAATCCCCACTTCCTCCGAGTACCTACAGAGGACGCCCCGCCCCCTTCGAAGCGCCTACCTTCCGGTTCAATCTTCTCCAGGTGCGCAGTGAAGCGCCTAAGAATCCGGATCGCCGGATCAGCGCGCTAGATAATCCTAGCTACCGTTATAGCTCAGCCACGGTGGGGCCACTTGATGAAACAAGCTACTGGCTCTGGGATGTCAGTGCCCGAGCGGTTCAATGCGCCGCTCCCCGTCGAGTCAGCAGGGAATTCAATCACCCGAACCCACAGGTGAAGGACTCCCCCATCTCTACCGAATCCGGTGCTTTTCCACTGTCCCCACCATCAGCACCCTGCCCCCCAGAGGCCAACACCTGCTGATGAGGCACCGCGAACGGTGGAGCTTCCTCATCCCCTGGGTACCCATGTTAATAAGACTGCTCTCGCATGTGGCGGCGAATCCGCATCTACGAAGTCATTCTTATCAGCGTTCGATGAGTCACCGCCGCATCAGGCTTTCACCTTCTGCTACTCGTGTTACGTTTGACGAGTAACCGTTCGCCTGAGGGTTCGCCGTGACTTTCGCCATGACTACTAAGCAAGCTACCATGTTTCCGAGAGGGGACCTGGCCTTTACCCAGCGGTGTCTGGGATCGTCGCATGGTGGAACTAGGCCCAGGAGGTTATGTACTGTAGCCACGGTCGGTAACAAATAAACCTTCTCAGTCTCAATAACTAAGCTCCTAAATTAATGTAATTAACTAATTTTGAGTCGGCGCCAAACGAACAATCAACGAAGATCACCAAATTACTTCAAAAACATTATCAGAATGTCACCGCGCAACTCGATGCCATAATTTTACGCCTTACCTAATTCATTTGCTTGTTTGCTTGGTGCCAACTCAAAATTAGTTACTTACATTAGTTCAGGAGCTCAATTATCATTAGTTATCATCAAAACTAGTTATTGAGACTAAGATGGTTTATTTTATTTTTCAGTTCCGTATTTCGTCGGTTTAATTTTTTGTTGAAAAGTTCAATTTTTCAATTTTTTGTGGCTGAAATCTACTGATTACTACCTACTTGTTTTTTGATTACTTCCAAAATACTTACTTACCCACCTTACTTCAACTATTACCAGTTGAATAATATGATTGTCTATTTTTACTATTTGTTGTAATATAAATTATTTTTGTTGTTCTGGTTAGTTTATGTCATTACTTTGTATATCATTCCATCCTCTCATAGAATATAATGATTGTGACGGATGTAGGAGAACAAAAATAATGACAATAGCGATCTTTCATTGTCAACTACATATGTATGCCAATGTTCACAAGAGAAAAATCAATTATCCCCTATTTTCTACCCGTAGAGATGGATAATCCAAATATGATCAACTATCCTATCTAATAAAAAAAGAATCATCCAAATCGAAGAACCCAGTACAAAGTTATGCCTGATAGAGTCGGTTAACGGACCAGAATTCAGAGGATGAGTGATCAATATCCTTCATTTTGCTACCCTCAAGGGTGGATTTCATCTTTTAAATTCGAATGGGACCAACCTCAAAGTACACCCTATTCACTGAAAAAAGAATTATCGGAATCAGACGTCTCAGTAAAAAGTTATGCGTGGTCATACATAAAAAAAATATACGCGTCGATCAGAGAACCTCCTCCTTTTTGGTTACGTCGGTTAAAAAGTGAAATTCACTGAACTTGCACAAAACACAAAAGTCATTGTCAAAACAGCTGCGATTTGATTGGTTCATTCTTATTTCTTATTTTATTTTAGTCATCTGTATAAACCAATGTTTTTTGCTCTTATTTCTCATTGTATTTAATGTTATTTCTAATTTTATTTTATTTGTTGTATAAACTCTCCATAAACATCCATGAAAGATTTTATAAATTTTGATGAGAATCTTATTACCAGCGAAATTTTTACATACCAAGAAATTGTCGCCAGTGTAGCCAACCAAAATGAGTCTGAAGAAAAATCTAATGGAAGTGATATAGAAGATATTACAAAGGAGAACCCTCCTCAACAGGAAATGTTAAATGCTTTTGAAACCATCTAGATATGTTTAACTGTGAATGAAAACACAATGGATCACATTTTTGAGGATTATGTGTTTTTTTCAGGTTTCCGGTGACTAATAAAACTCTTTAGTTTTTAAAAATTCTCAATATTTTGCCATCAGGAGAAGGCTAAAAAGCAATTAAACAACTATATATATATATATATACTAAAAATTATATGAACAATTAACAGAATACTTACAAAACATAGAGTCAGTCACCAAAAAATGAAAAATGTGAAAACATTTCGAAGTGTTAGCCAGCACATTCAGACTAGGACTGCAGAATACATTAATATATTCATAAAGAAAGGAGAAAGAAACTAGAGATAAAATATATATATATATATTGTTAAGTTCAGAAGTACGTGTTAAATGTTCAAAGAGTTGAAATAATAGTTATAAATTGAAAAGCACAAAAAAATTATTCATATTTAGTAAGTTATGCTATGTTATTTTTCAGTTATTCTGAAGATTCTACCGTTTTTCTGAAACCTTATATAATATTAGTCGATACCTATGTTGTAAATAAACATGTTCTCAACATTACAAGCAATTGGCAAAATTTATAAAATTAATGAAATCAAAATTTACTGATATATTTTTGAGCACAAGCAGACAACAAAATGTGGAAAGTTAGAACATTCTGTATATGAAATTAGATCTGAACCCAATAGCCAATAAGATGCCAGGAAAGATCTTGATGCAAAATTATGAATATTGAAAATATGAAAAGCAGAAAACGTCAAAAATGATTTTTTATATATCATGTATATAGTATGTAAGGTATTTAGAAACGATTAGTAAATAAAAACTGTCAAATAAACGAAAATAATGAAAATTGCAACAAAAAAGGGCGTTTAAATCGAAAATTCGAGAAGAAAACAAAGGATGTGTGGTATCAAGAGAAAAAAATCAACAAGCAAGGGATTGAGAAAAAATAATTTTGAAAAAACCAACTCAAGAAATTTGAATATAAGAAATCAATCATATTTTCGTTAAAAAAACATTTAGTTGCCAATGCAACATAAAGAAATACTATAAAGAACTATAGCTGATAAAAAAACCCAGATGCAGAACGAATCTTACCTTCTCATTTGAGACTTATACCAGTACGAGGGCGCATTCACTGCAGACTGGAACGGCAGTTTCCAGGACCGGGAGAGCGATCCGAGACACTGAACATTTTCGTTTCAAGAAGCCACAAGGTACTTTGAACCACAAAAATTTACTAAACTCAGTTCATTCCAAAAATAAACTTTTTTAAGAACCCTTTTGATAAAACACTTTCATAAATTGGTATATAGACTACATAACCTACAAAACTAGGTTACATTTCACTTTCATTATCACATAACTTAACTTTTTATGTATATTTTGCTATGAAGCACTAATTTAAGTTAATTATCGCAGAATAGGTAACAGTAAGTCTTCCTGAATAAAGAAAATCATTATATTGATGAATTTCTGCCTTATTTTCAATGATTGAGCAAAAATAAGTTGCCATTTTCTGAAACTGTCATCAATAACTACCAGAGGGCTCCACAGTAGAACTGACTCCTGAGATTCCATCGGCGTAACGATTGAGTTAGCTGAGGTAAAGAGAATAAGTTTAAAGAATCAATGGAAAAAAGGTAAAATACATAGCCAGACATATGGGTATTTATTTATGAACATATTAAATTAAATTCAAAGGGCAACCAGCTCAAAAGATTTGAAACTAGAAAAAAAGTTTAGGAAAACAAAACAAAAATGTTGTTTGCTATGATGTCTGATTGTGGAAATAAATTTATAAATAATAAAAAAAATAAACCTTAATAGCATCAACATAAAATATATATATATATATATATATATATATATATATATATATATATATATATATATATATGAATAATAAAAGTGGTTTATTTCGCAGGATGTCGAAAACATTTTTTAGACTGTCACAAAACATCAGAGAACTGTTGGTATTTCAATGAGAGGTTGAAAAGTAATGTCATAGGTTCAGCGCAGATGGAGACACAGTCAAAGAAGCAGGTATTTATCAGGTCCCATTGTAGTTTTCGACTTGATCCCTTGTGAGCTTCACAAACTTCACTTTCAGAAAATTTGGTAATGATTAAGGGAGCATACGACAAGTTGACAGTATTGTTTTGAATGGTTGACCAGATGTAGCGAATGAATTATCAAAATACTGTGCAAATTGGCTATGCTTACGGAAGGGATCATTATCAATTATCGATGACCTATATTCTCTTGAATCGCTCTTCGACGATAATGAAATCAAAGTTTCGCGCAGTGTATAAATTGAAGCGGAATTCTGTTCGGGGCCTAGTTCAAATCCTAACTATAACGGCCGTAATGGCGCTAATAGCTATTCAGGAGCGTTATGCGGTAATATCTCGTTAAACCGACGACCACAGTGCCGGTTTACGTGTCATTTGCGGCCAAGCCGGAATTAAAAGTTAGGGTCGTTTTAGCCATACCAATATGGGCGGCGATCCGATCATCATTGAGCTTCAAAGCGGCGATTCAGTCATGTTTGATAATATTTCTTTATTACGTTCGATACAATCAGACAAGGTATGAAACAATGCTCAGCCGGAAATCAATCAATAATTGTGGGTCAATATAGGTATTTATGTAACATGGGCGTAAAGTAAGTGATTAGAGACTGCAACGCGAGTATATAGCTTGAAATATCACCTGAGGGATGAAATGTCGTATTTGAAGTGCTTGATATCCTGTTCTTATTTGTTTTGCCACCCCTATTGAATGTTGTTTTTCTCCTCCTAAAACCTGCCTTTATATATCCTATCTATGGTTCTAGGTTTTTATCTTTTTCTATCTACATATTCTTTCGGCTGCTTTTCTGATCTCTTTAAATTTTCTTCTGAAGACGTCATCATATATTTTGTCCTCATTATCTTATCTTTATCGTACCATTCATTCAATCATCAATCTCTTCGTTGTTGTCTTCTATTTCCAGGATTGCGTTTCCTTGTATTTCCCATTTTTATTCATATCCCCAATGTATCGTTCTGCTATCAATTCCAACCTAATTTGTTCTTGATATAATTGGGTTTTTTTTCCGGATCTTTCAAGAAGTTTGAATTAAATCTTGCCTGATCTTTCTCTATATCTACTTCATGATAAATGTTCTCGTTAATATTTATTCCTAGTAGAAGATTATCTGAATCAACATCTATCGAGAAACTATCAATTTATGTTTTATTTTATGTACATCTTTGTTGTAGTAGCTGTGCCTCTTTAAACTCTGCATTATTTCCATCCATTCACAACAATATTTTACATCATTTTTCTTTTTTTCTGTCTTCTTTAAAAAAATCAATTTCCGCATTTCCTTCTCTGATCTTTTCATTTTTATTATAAAATTCAGATAGTCTTTGTTTCCGTCTGCAATTATTACGGATACCCGTGAAAAAGGTCAAAAACCAGGCAACCCATCGGAGTTTTGACATTCACTTATGTTTTCCGCAGCCGTGCACATCACACACCGGCTATGTTTTTCATCTATTTAACCAAGTCGGAAGCACCGTTTTTAACCGACGAAACCAAAAAGAGGAGGTTCTCTAGTCGACCCGTATATTTTTTTTTCCATATTTTTTTTTATGTATGATCACGCATAACTTTTCACTGAGGCGTCCGTTTTCGATAATTCTCTTCTCAGTGGATAGGGTATACTTCGAAGGTGGTCCTATTTGAATTTGAGAGATGAAATCCACCCCTAAGGGTAGCAAAATGAAGGATATTGATCACCCTCTGAATTCTGGTCCGTTAACCGATTCTATCAGGCATAACTTTGTACTGGATTCTTCGATTTGGATGATTCTTTCTTTAATAGATAGGGTATACTTTATATTCAGATTTCGAATGGAATTATATACCCTTACGGGTGAAAAAATAGGGGATAATTGATTTTTCACTTATGAACATTGGCACACACATACGAAGTCGACAATGACAGATCGCTACTGACATTATTTCTGTTCCACATCCGTCAAAACCATTATATTCTACGAGAGGATGGAATGATATACAAAGTGATGAAATAAACTAACCAGAACAACAAAAATAATTTATATTACAACAAATAGTAAAAGTAGATAATCATATTATATAACTGGTAATAGTTGAAGTAAGGTGGGTAAGTAAGTATTTTGGAAGTAATCAAAGAACAAGTAGGTAGTATTTAGTATATTTAAGCCATAAAAAATTGAAAAATTAAAACTTTTCAAAAATTAAAAAAATGGAAAAAAAAAAATAAAATAAACCTTCTTAGTCTCAGTAACTAAGCTCCTAAACTAATGTAAGTAACTAATTTTGAGTCGGCGCCAAACAAACAATCAACGAACATCATTTAATTAATTCAAAAAAATTATCAGAATGTCACCGCGCAACTCGATGCCATCATTTTACGCCTTACCTAATTCATTTGCTTGTTTGTTTGGCGCCGACTCAAAATTAGTTACTTACATTAGTTTAGGAGCTTAGTTACTGAGACTAAGAAGGTTCATTTTATTTTTTACTTTTCAGTTCCGTATTCCGTCGGTTTAATTTTTTGTTAAAAAGTTTTTATTATTCATGTTTTATACCGTTAAAGTCTATCGGTTTGGCAAAAAGAAGCACTCAGCACAGAAATTCTTCATATTTACGTCTATAGTTTGATCTAAAAACCACTCTCTAAACTCTAAAAATTTTATTACCACATACGGAAAACAATCCTCAATTTGTAACCAGTCCGAGCTACCAAAAATGTTGGACCATTTAGTCACTAGAAAACTTTCATGGAACCCCAAAAATATTGTATCCAACCAACAACATGGTTTCTGTCGAGGTAGATCTACATTCTACACATTTGTTGCTTTATCAAAAATTCAGAATCAATTCTTTTGAGAATAAACTGCAGGTTGACTCTATTTACGCAGACTTCTCCAAAGCCTTCGATAGAGTCAACCACAGCTTATTACTAGCAAATCTTGAAGCCTTGGGTATAGAATCGAAAATATTTGAATGGATCAAAAGCTACCCCACAAATAGAGTCCAATATATCAAATATGGGAGTTCAATCTCACAAACAATGGAAGTATCATCAGGTGTACCACCGGGATCTCTTATGGGACCTCTATGATTCAATCTATTT
The DNA here is from genome assembly GCA_018342105.1 of Gonioctena quinquepunctata. Taxonomy (NCBI): domain Eukaryota; kingdom Metazoa; phylum Arthropoda; class Insecta; order Coleoptera; family Chrysomelidae; genus Gonioctena; species Gonioctena quinquepunctata. Next base: position 1,183,067 of record JAFIRS010000076.1, on the reverse strand, counting down.
GTCAATGACCTCTCTGATGTTATTATCAACAGTTCCTACCTAATGTTTGCCATCGACCTGAAGATGTTTTGAACAGTTCAAAGCATTTCTGATGCCGAGAGTTTGCAGTTTGGTCTCAATAACCTATCCAGATGGTGCAATATCAATTTATTAAAACAAAATTTAGAAAAATGTCAAAAAATAACTTTTACGCGAAGTCATGCTCCTATTGACTATTTGTACAGAGCTAATGACTCAAACTTGTCAGCGACCAACACCATCAAAGATTTAGGAGTAATATTCGACTCGAAAATGACCCTCAAACATCACATAACTGAGGCTCTTCCCTTCGTTCCGCCAGGGAATTGTCCATTAACGCTCTCAAAATTATATATTGTGCACAGGTGAGATCTATACTTGAGTATAACTCTATAATTTGGTCACTATGTTACAAAATCGATTCTGATTTTTAAGAGGGTTGTCAGGATATATTCTTAAGGAACTTTGCATACCGCTTGGGATTAAATAGAGACGGATATAGCTATCCTCAAATATTAGATATTTTAAATATAAATTCCCTGACACATTGAAGAATGGAAGAATAAAATCTTAAATGGCCACATCGAGTTCCCTGAAATTTTGGAGCTAACTTCACTTTCTGCAAACTCGAGGAGAAACAGGAACAGTGATATCTTCAAGATACCATTTTGTAGGACAAATTATGGCCAAAATGAGTCACTCAATAGAATTATGAAAAAAGCAAATACTCACAACCATGGAATTGAACTGTTCAGTTCATCATTATGGTCTTTTAGGAATAGAATAAAAAAAAAAAATCGCCCATTTATTATCATATTATTTAGTCTTCATGTTTAGCCATCTATAGGCATATGTTTATCCCTCTCTTTTTAAAATTGCACTGTATTATTGTATAATTGGCTTGTCCGTTAATAAATAAATAAATACATATTTCAAAATCCTTATCATTAACAAGAACGTCCTACAAAGTTGATCGAAAACAACTGAACAAGGAAAATGATCACGTCCATCCTCTCACATTCATCCCAGATACCAACTTGTGCAACTCCCATAAACCGAGTTTAAACACCATTTTCGGTCGACCATTCCTGAGCGTAAGACATTGTACATTGCAAATTATACCCCCAGCGATAAACTAGTGATATAACATTCACATGAAGCGAGAACTTGTTCCCGAAGAGTCCTTAATCAAAACTAATTTCCTGGATGACCGGCCTGTGGACTATCGCCGGCGGGTATCAACTGCTCTGACGCAGTTCTCATTAATCTCCATAGAATTTCTGATACAAAGTTTTGGTCCCTGATTTTTTAACGATTTTTCGAGAAGAAGAAGAATGCACCTAAGCCTGCGCCAAAATCACTTTTTTACACTTTGGAGCCAGAAAAACATATTTCTCCGGTTTTCATGCCGTTTACATCATTCGATAGGAAATTAATTTCCTTATGGAAGGCTGAAATTTCAAAACGATATCTGCGCCCCTGCATTTTTTACGACGTTTCGAACTCGACCGCGCGCAGACTGGAAAAATCCGTGAGGAATTTGGGATTTGAAAAATTTATCGAAATTATCCGATCGAAGTGAAAGTACATTTTTCTACAACCCTTTACGAAAAGACGTCATTTTGTAATAGAATACCTACAGCGAAAACGTGAGTGAGAGAAATTCTCATAACGTTAGCTTTCGTTTCTAGTGACGAAAGTCAAATTTATATTTTCAATCATTTCCCGCCCTCGTATATAATGTTTTGATGACTTTAAATTATCAATAAACAGGAATCATTTCTATAATGAGAAATCATTTTTTTTACTTTTGTTTAATTGAAAAGCAAAATAGAATCGTAAAAATACCGTGAGATTTAAAAACAATTTATATCTAGTTGCCTGGTTTCATTAGTTTGACGTTCCTCGTTGATTGTTTAGTTTGCACTGAAAGCATTATTCGTTTTTTAAGTTATCATGATTTCTGATTCGGAAAGTGATTTAGATTTTCCAAACACACCACCAGAAATAGCAAATCAAGCAAAGGAAACCTCTTTGGATTTATTACCAGTAAAATCTAAAAAGAGATATGAAGAAAAATATGCAAAATTCATGGATTGGAGAGTTGATAATAATGTAAATTCATTTTCGGAAACTGTGCTACTTGCGTATTTTGGATGGTTGTCAAACAAAATTAAGTCATCGACGCTATGGTCTATGTATTCGATGTAGAGAACCACTTTATCGATTAAAAATAATATCGATATCAGTAAATATCCCAAGTTACGTTCTTTTTTTAAACGATAATCTGATGGTTTTAAAAGATGAAATACACACTTTCTTAAAGAATGAACCGACTCCAAATACTTAATGACTAAGGTAAGTTAATTACTTTATTACTGCGACAGATTATTGATGATATTAATATTAACGTTGGTAGGTAGCTTTAGTTTTTGGAATTTCGGGGGCTTGTCGTTGCCATGAATTAAAAGATTTGACAGTAAATGATGTAAAAGATACCAGCAGTATACTCGTAGTTACAATACTTAATACAAAAACAAAAGTACCGCGATTATTTCACATTTCTGGGTTTTTCTACGAGATTTCTAAAATATATATGAACCTCGGTCCACTAGATATGGACAAAATGAATTCAAGATTCTTTATTGACTACCAGAAACGAAAGTGTACCAGACAGGTTGTGAAAATAAAAAATTTTCTATGCAAATAGATCAATATTCAAACTTGCCTGATCTCCAAAAATATACAGGGCATTGTTTGCGTAGAACTTCCGTAACGTTATTAGTGGATGCAGGAGATGATTTACTTCAATTAAAAAGCATGGAGGCTGGAAATCTAGTAATGTTGCGGAGGGTTATGTTGATCAGTTAGCAGCATAAATAAAATACAAACAAAAATTTCACAATCCATACAGAATACAACGCTATCCGATTACGGCGCATCTTCATCTGGAGTGACATCAGTTAACAACATAAAAAATGTGGCATCGTCTACCTCGATACATAAAAATCTTGATTGTAATACTCCTATAATTTTGAATAATAGCTCGAATGTAACAATTAACCAATATTTAAATCATAAGTGATGTTTAAAGAAATTCTGTTATTTTTAATTCAAAATAAAATATTTGTTCATCGTTCTTTTTTAGCATTTTATTATGATATAAACAGGGTTGTAGAAAAAGTATAGTGTTTCACACGTCGAAAACATTTTTTGGAGCTCGTGAACATTACCAGCCTCGGCTGGTAAACTGTTCTTTCGCTTAAAAAAATATTACTTTCTCCACTTGTAAAACAATAAACTATTTTACATAGGAATAAGTCATTTTTGAAATGACTTCATGTCTTTTATTGACACATGTCAAAGTCACGGCCAATCTGTCAGGATGGGCTACCACATGTACCACATTTTTGCAATCTACACACATTTTCCGACGTTTTTGTATAAACCGGATGTATTGACTTCTCGATTCGTTTCTTCTTTCGATTCGTTCGATACGGTTGATTTGTTGTGTTGATTGATGCACTCACATAGAGAACAAAACGACTTTATTTTCTGCACAAGACAGACGTAAAATAAGAAAAACTTAAACAATAAAAAGCAGTAAGAAAGGTTCTGTGTACAGAACGGAGATGCGCTGCAATGTGTAAAGTCTATCATCCCTCTTCCCCAGAGGGTGGTATTTTGGTATTTGTCCTTTCCTCTCCCCGCTACCCGTATCATCCAACACTAAGCAGCACATGTGGTGACAGTTTCAATATTATGAGGCGCACTTGAATATTGGGCAACGTTCGTAAACAAAAGATACAGCGAAGTCACACCACCGGAGATCGATAGGACCACTTTGGATTTTCGACCATTTCTGCAGAAATTTCGACTTCCAATTTTTTTTTCCCGATCGATCCGAAATACAGTCTTTAGACTAATTTGGCGATTGTGAATCGATTGGCGTTCGCAGAATTGCTCTATCTTTCTCCGTTCTCGAGTGTAAGTTTCCAGAATTTCAGACCGATCTGTCCCCGATTTTCCTATGATTTTTCAAAAAGAAGTTTCCGGCCACGCCATACTTTATGTATTTCGTGTGATATTGATTAGTTACAGTCACAGAGAGCTCTCGACTTAATAATGTCATCATCAGTGCTTATGAATACATGGCTAATGATTGTTGCCTGAGTCTTATTTTCAAGTATCGCTTACTCGTCATTAAAAACGAGAGAAATCCTTCACAATGTTAACAAAAATTAAAATGTTTAAATATATAACAATCAGTGTAAAATCGTGTGTCGATCCAAAAATTTTCACGAAACCGATCAATTGTGAATCGTTGGTAGGCAAGAAGAAGAGAAGTGAAAACAAATATTTTAGAAGTTAAGTTCTATGAAACAAACAGGAATTGAGCATGTAATTCTGGGTAAATCGAGCTTTGTAACGATATGATAGCATGAAATACCGCTGAGTTATAGATATTTGAAAAAAAAAGTTCACGTGTATTTTAAATGGGAAATCTTTCCACGCTCTGGAAAGTACTTAATGATAATATTAAGATCTGAAATTTTCAGTTTTTTTTTATTTGTCCAACAAAATATTTGGTTGGGGGCAAAAAACAAAAAAAATAGTCTTAAAAAAACACCCTAATCTGTAGTATCTAGAAACAGCCATCACATCACTCAATGGTGCCATTTCAGTAGTCCATGCCTGCTCTGAAACTTCATGTACCCTGTATATGTCATCGTATACTCCTCAACGTATGCGAAACAAAACGGCCAAAGAACAAATTAAAAGAATAGATGTTACGCGCAGTTGACCTGTGCCCGAGTCCGGTTAGCAATTAAACTAAAGACATTATTTTCCTAATTTCATTGCTATTCCATTAGAGGACTGCGTGATGCAGATAGCTCGCTATCGTGGTCAACGATTCCGGGTGGCTCCGGGATGCTTGGGGCTACTATTAATGGTTACAGGTCTAAGCGTGCTGGCCCCGAATGCGACTAATTACTCTCCTAACTCGGCGATGCTCGGTTGTTGTCTTGGAACTTTTGCCGAATACCATGGTGTGAAAAAAAAAATGTGAAGTTGAAAAGAAACTCGTAAATGCAAATAAAACTTTTGTTGAATGATATTTGCCACAAAGAAGGACCATAATTTCTATAACAGGAATCGGAAGATTCTGCGGTTCAAATTGAAAATTCAAAATGTGGCTACGAATGGACCATAGGAATACATTGGTGAAACGTCATTCACATAAAGCTACTTCACAATTCATAGCTATGTTTACTTTTTTAGGGAAAACCAAGATAAAAACTCTCTGCGAAATACTGAACAACTTCCATATCAGTAAGACCTGACACTACTCTTTCAAAATACAAATGATTTTCAATCAACGATAACAGATAGAGGAAAGAACCAGTGAAGAAGGAGATAATCTATTTCTCTATTTTTTTCATGTTTCATAGACTTCCGAGGTAAATCAACTGTAAGTCTCAGGTCATGATCAAATGATTTATATTAGAAAACAACTCTGCAATCCCATCAATGCAGAAGAGTTTTCGATGTAGCTCCTTTTTCCTATCATCCCTCTTCACTAAGCTATTTCCTACAATATTGAAAATTAATCTGGAACGGTTTTGCGTCACCTGCGGCTTTTTTGTGATCATCTTACATTCGATTGCTCAACGATCGCTGTACTATTTGTCTTGGTCTCTCACCAGGTGTCTAGCCCAGATCTATTCCAATGTTGCTGATCCAGGAATTATTATTTTTTCTACAGCGTGTTGGTTCACTCTCAGCTCATTTAGTATAAATTTTGTAAAGGTTGACATTTCCGCTGCAAATTCGCCAGTGGTAGTATACATTGATCCCATCTTTCCGAAAAGGAGCAAATTGTTAGAGTATCATCCAACTGGAATATCTTTTTCTTTCGGTGCCGTGCCTGTCTTCAAGCGTGGGCCATCTCCATGACAATTTGGTTGAATTGGTCTCTATCTGTCGCTACTCGGAATAGTTGTACTACTCCCAGTCCGGTCCAGTTTCTAATGTTTCGAAGCCACGATAGCTTTTTGCGACCTATCCATCTTCTGCCCTCAACCTTTCCTTGAATAATCAGGCGAGGGATGTGATATTTGGTACCTCGCATTATATGTCCGAAATAACCGACCTTTCTTGTTTTTATGGTGTTCAAGAGTTCTCGATCCTTATTCAGCTGTCTGAGTACCTCCCCATTACTGGTATGTTCAGTCCAAGGGATCTTGAGGATTCTCCGATAGCACCACATCTCAAACGCTTCTATTTTATTCATGATGTCAGCTTTAAGCGTCCATGTCTCACAACCGTACAAAAGAATGCTCCATACGTACCAGCGGAGTGTTCTTAACCGTGTCTGAACTGTGAGGTTTCTATCAGTGAGAGTTGGTTTCCATTTGTTGAATGCCCTACGCCTTTAACCTTTTCCTTTTTATTGTTCAGCCAGCTACCCAGATATTTGAAATGTGAAACCAGTTCAATGTTGTGTCCGTTGATCGTAATCGAAATTGGTTCTATGTTTATTCTACCTACAGTCATCCATTTCGTTTTCCTGATGTTTACATTAACACCCCATTTTCGACCAGCCTCATGCACTCTATCCAGCAGCATTTGCAAGTCCTCCATGTTTTCTGCAATGATGGCAGTGTCATCTGCGTACCTTACGTTGTTTATAATTTCACCACCTATCATTACTCCCTCTGTCCTGCCATGTAAAGCCTCTCGAAATATGTTCTCTGAATAAAGGTTGAACAACAGGGGTGATAGAACACATCCCTGTCTTACTCCACTTTTTATTGGTATTTCATCTGTAACGCTGTCTTCTAGCCTGACCACTGCTGTTTGACTATGATACAGGTTCAACAAAAGACGCATATCATGATAGTCTACGTTATATGATTTTAGACATTGGAAAAGTTTTGTGTGTTTGACTCAGTCAAACGCTTTTTCGAAGTCAATAAAACATATATAGATATTTTTTCGAAACTCACAACTTTTCTGTAGTAGTGTCCTCATGCAGAAAAGGGCTTCGGAATATCAATGACGTTGAATATGGTGTACCCCAAGGCTCTTTGCTGAGCCTTTTTTTTTTCTCCTATATATTGATGACCTAACTCATCTTCCAATCACAGGTGAATTTACTCTCTTTGCCAACGATTCTACATAATGTGGCATGACAAAGACAGGGACATACTTCATATGAGGATGTTTGAAGATATAAATAAAGTGAAGAGTTGGTGGTGACTCCAACCTCCTAACACTAAACGCCAAACAATACAATGTTATAGCCTTCAAAGGCATTATTCCTGATATCCCTCTAGGAGTAAATACAATAGAAAATTGTATCACATCAAAATTCTTGGGTCTGGACCAAAAACTGTAATTCAACAAACACATCAAGCATCTGAATGAAAAGTTAGCATCAGGCTGCTATGCACAGAGGAATGTTACCAAAGAATTCGGATTCCATAATGCAATATCTGTTTACTATGCGCTCATATGATCCCAGCTAAGGCATTGTATACCATTTTTAAGAGTCTGCAGTGTGCAACTTATTCAGTCTGTCCTCGTTTTGCAAAAGAGAGCAGTTAGATATCTCTGTCAGGCGAAATGGAGAGAATCATGTACAACACAAAAATTAACAGTCTTCTCAATTTACATAGTCGAAACAGTATCAATAATACATAAAAATAGACCACATTATGGAACGACAACCACTGCTCATTACAGACGTCAAACGAACCAACGGAGACTCCCAATTCCAACCTCAAATTCAGTGGAAGATTCACACATATACAATGGAATAAAAATGTACAACAAACTTTTCAAGAATATCAAAGAAACAACGTTTCCTAGACTATTCAGGAAAAAACTTCTGAGTTATAGGGCCTACTATAATTTACAAGAGTATTTTGATGACACATGTTAATTTCATCTCATGTGTTCTATATTTCATTTTATTTCATGACTAGCCATCGGTTACGCCACTAGTCTGGCATAAAATTAAAAAAATATAAAATTACACCACACCTGACGCTATTTGCTACACCTGACTTTAGGAATAGAATAAAATTACTCCACTTCCAAATCCAAATGTTAGTCAAACCTCATATACCCTTTTACAAAAAAAAAACACTTTAGAAACCCAAGTACAAGTACAGTTTAATGATGTCTAACTATTATTTTCACATCATTTGACAGTGCAAAAGCGTGTTTTTGAAAAGTCTAGAAGTTCTATACTGAGCATGGTAAAGCAAAATGCTGTACAACCAGATTTAAATGGAGAGCGGTCTGTTCAAATAAATCACTCAGTATTCGATCTAAGATAAGTACGCTGTCATATCTCAAAGTTAACGAAAAGAAGAAATACTAATAGGTTGTAGTTAAAAAATATAATTAAGTTCAATTCTTAAAAAAATTACACATTACAATTACAAAAATCCATAACTCAATCCTTATAAATCTTAAACATATAATTGTACCAGAAAATATGGGTATAATAATGTCAATTACCCATTCCAGTAATCAATAACTTTTCAATTGAAATGTTCAATAAAACCAAAGCAATAATCAATACATTTTCAGTAATAGTGCTCAATAGTAGTTCATAGTCAATTGTAATAGTATTCTCTAATAACATTTTCTGCTTCATCAATATAATTTGCAAATTTATTTATCCGAATACAATGCTTCAATGCGCCGAATTCAATAACTTGGTTGAAACAATTATCATTGTGATTTTTTTTATAATATAAACAATAATTTTTGAAATTTCACTTGAACCCGGAAATTGTGTCAAATTTACAAATATGATCATAGAAATAAAATAAAAAAATCATAGTGTAATATCACAAGAAAACTATCAAAAGATATAAAATGAATGATACAAATCAAATTAGTAAATTAACTTTTAAGGAATGTGAAGTACGAAATTTTTTCAAAATTGTTCAAAATATAAAACCTTGTTACACAACATAATTAGAAAGAGAGGAAATATTTTCTCACTGCGATCACATACACTAAAAAGAAGACGTTTCTTGATTCAGTCCCAATTATTTATAATGCAAATTTATTAAATTTTATTCATACAAATTACTCTTTTAAAATCCGCAAAACAATTATTATTCATTTATTTATTACTGTTGCCAATGATGGTGCTGATAAAAATTGCGTTTCTTGAAATTGTGCTGATTGCCCAAGACTGAATATAATTTGAAATAATAATAGAATTACAGTTCTCTTACTGAATCGCAACTCGAATTGAATTAACTCAATGAGAATGCCGATAAGAATGAGAATCATTGTTGAAACTCGGGAATATATAGCTTTTCCAATCCCACCCTGAACGCAGGTTTTATAAACGACTATAATATCATCTCTGTTAGTAATTTTTGGAATTCACTATCACCTCATGCGAAGATTCAGTTGTTTCCTTATTTGGAGTTCAAATATAAATAGGTATTCTATTGTGCCTGGAAAAACTCAGGACACTGAAGTTCATATTCGTTTACGGTTTTCATTGTTGGGTTTTATTTGAATCGTCCTTGTTGAGAGTTCATTTCTTTATTCACGACATATTTCAATAATTCTTCCAACATGAAGTCTTTGTGATTCCTAATGAGATTTATATTTGGGTACTGATTTTACTTCAACGTTTTTAGTGTGATTTTTTCCAATTAATATATCTTTCAATGTCTTATTTTACCTGGCTCTTTATACAGAGTGTGACAATGTCTCTTATTTCAACTGCATATCATTCTCAGTAATGTAGCTGCGAACCCAATTTGTCAATTTAACACTTTGTGAAATTGTATGACCACCCAAAACATGCCGCCATATAGTTTTTATATATATATATATATATATATATATATATATATATATATATATGAGGTAGCCTTTTGAGAGCTAAGTATTTGGGATATGCAGCAGGCGAAAACTCTTTTCTATTACACAGAATCCAAGCTTTCGATACTCTTTATTATCATCATCAGGGATGCTACAAATATATACTAAAGAAAAACAAGCCGGTCATGACTTACAGTGTATGTGAGGTTATGCAGCGTTAATGTCAAAAATAATCATGATATATGGACCAAACTGGGGATAAAACATCATTTGTAACTCACAAGAATCAACGTGTTACCGTTCATTCAACCACCAATCCACATCACATACGGAAACAAATATGTTTATATGTTGAGACTTATTGTGTATTGGATCCAAAACATTCTCAAATAGGAATCAAGCAGTGTTGCCACGTGAACTTGGCATGGCATGGAATAGTTTCATAATGTAAATTCCAATGGTGCAGTAATACATGGAACATTAAGTTTTTGTTTATGTAGATTTAAATAAAATTTAACTGAATATCATAATGAATTGAGAGTTTGAATGTGTGAACATAAGATGATGAGGGTTGGAAGAATCAATCTATGTAATTTGCATTCATGGGGGTAATCTGCTGATTCCCCTTCACATTAGGTTTTGTCTACAGAAATTAAATTAGAACAAAACTCACTCAAGTGATTTAAATTTGTTTTTTTTTAGAGGATTGTCTGCCTGTGATATGTGAACCATCTCTAAAAAGAGTCTCTTGGCAGTGGTCGTTTCGTTGAATGAGATTTTTACTGAGTTATAATCCATACAGTGTCCCTCCTTATAGACATGCTCACTCAGTGCAGTGTAGTCTTCTGTCACTTTTGTGTGCGGTGATGCGATTCTTCAACTGTCCGGACGTTTGTCCTATGTACTGTTTATCACAGTGTTGAAACGGTATACAGTAAACTACATCCGAACAGCTGAGAGGTAAAACGTTTTTGTTAGCTATTTTGAAGTTCTCTGAAAGACTTGAAGGTACTGGAGAGCCAAGGTGTGATACCTTCAAAAAACGGTAAAGAGGCATAAAAAGAACATGTAAGAGAGGGGTTTATAATTTGCATATTGACAGGTGGAATAGATGGTGCAATAATGAGATGAGAATTGGTTATGTCTCCCATGGATGAAGTATTATACAAAATATTCTTGAGGAAAGAAGCAGGATATGCATTTTGGAGGGATGGGTTATAAATAATGTCAAGGTTCTTCTTGTGAAAGGTACTGTCAGATATTTGGATTACTCTTGTTTTCATCTGTTGGATCAGATTGGCCTTCATGCTCTGTTTGTGATACGACCAATAATTGATGTAACGGCCAGAACGGTATAGAAAACCAATGAACTGAAATTGAACCTCGAATAAGACAAATTGTATTAAACAATCAGGAAGAGTTTGAAAATCGAGAAATCATATTTTAGCAGGATGGGGCACCTCCCCATTTCGATCGGATGGCTAGAGAGTTCCTCGATACAAACTTTCCTGGGCGATGGATAGGTCGCAGGGGAGGTACAGAATGGCCACCAAGATCTCCGGATCTTACACCTCTAGATTTTTTCCTTTGGGGGTATCTGAAGTCAAAAATCTACGCCACTGAATGCCAAACGATAGAAGAGTTGGAACGCAGAATAATAGATACATGTGAAGAAATAGATGAACAGACTTTCATCAACGTGAGAGAAGCTATTTATAATAGGGCACTTTATTGTCAAGATTTAGGAGGGGGCCATATTGAACAATTGATGAAATAATTCTTGGGGTTAAATAAAAGTGTTATTCAAAAATAAATTATAATTTTTTAGCTAACTAATTTGTTTTGATTGTGAATTTACACAACACATTCGTAGGCTTCGAGATTTTCCGGTAAGCGGTGCTGTTTATCCTTAATAAACTCTCTTTACGCCTCTTATTAGTCGAATTCATTAAGAGATTCAACTACAAATTAATAACAACGTTCAGTTAGCAAAATGTTTTACCGGAAGTGACCAAAATCCATACTTTATTTTAAACCGTAATGTCACTTTTCAAACGTGAATATTTCGAAAACAATTGAATTTAAGAGTAAAGTGTATTGGAGAAAACTGTTGAGAATTATGAGCAGATTTTGAAAATGGAATAATATACAAGATGTTCTATTCAAAAAAATTATTGAAGATGGCGCTCAGCCGCCATTTTAAAACTTTTACTGTGATTTTTCCATGAGAAAGTAGGTTTTTATATCCCATTGAAGCCCTGCAAATTTCGTTGCGATATACCAGGTGGTTCAAAAATTAGTAGGGGGGAACGGACTTTAGACTAGCACCATATTCCATGATTGTGTCATTTAGAGGGGATTTGGGCTTCGTCGACAAGATGTTATCATTTAAGACAATGAAGTTCATCTATCTGCCATTGAGTTATGTTAGATTGATAACAATATTGATTATGAGAAGAAGTGAATACGCTATGCCATCTTGGTATGTTTTTTTTTCGGGTCAATCATATTAGAGAACAAAGATATTCGATGTCAATGAGAAAACATGAATCTAGATTTTCCGCCCTCTATAACGCCACTGACCCGTCCACCATTCATTCGATCAGGACACAACTGCAGCATCGCTAATCTTTATTAATGATGTACTTAATTAGTTGGCGTCAGTTGGTGTCTATGCAGAAAAGCTAACCGTAATCCCTCCGACTCAGATTGTTTATATTAACGACGTGGATTTTAGATAGTTTAAGGGATGACTTGATTGATATGCCGAAAGAGAAAAACAGTCTCATTGGAGGATGTTTAATTGAATAATTTAGCTTGATTATCATTGTTTCTCGCCCTTCTACTCGGTTGGAGTATTTGCTTGATGAAAATGGATTGTCTTAGTTGGAAGCTCGTTATTGTCCCGTCTTGAGGGGTAATTGTTCTCTCCTCATTCAATTTCCTTTCTGTACATGTTTGGATACTATAAATTTTCACAGTTTTGTAATTTATAATATTATTTTTCTACACCCGTACTATAATAATACACTTATATGCCCATAATCCGTTTCATAATGAGATCCATTATGATACAGATTTTTCATAACGATACAGATATTTAATCAATAGAAACCAATAATTTTTCAATCAAGCATGCTGTGCATTTGACGTTTGTCCTAGATTCCTATCTAATAGTTTCATTTGTCAAAATCAGTAGGTATTCAGTTTTCGTAGAATATAGCTAAACTTCGATGATTATATCATCAAAATGTCTGATATCAGCGATACAGAAGAATTACCATCGACTCCTCCACACATATTGTACAACGAGCACGGAATGACATACATTTCCTACGAATATGAAAGTTTGCAGCACGAGCTGCAAGTGAGTGCTGCAAATCATACGAGTGGGAAATGGTCATTCCGTGCGAGTTTTGCACTATACTCTTTCTACGACTGTTATAATATACAGTGTAAGTAAAAAACAACAAACATGAGAAATGTACTTTTATTAATTAATTGAAGAAAATAACGTACTAAGTAAATGTGTCAAGCACCTACTACAATAATTGCGAAAAAATATCTTCTCATTTGTTATCAACAATATTCAATGTTACATTGGTACAATTATTAAAAACGAATTTTGGGGGAATAGAATCCGTTTTTTTAAGGGAAAAGTTGACATCATTAACATTTTCTGTAACTGATGTCGATGGAAGGTCTGACAACTTATTGATCGACCCTAATATTTTATTGGCTATGTTATTTCGACTGGTCAGAGACTCTTCGATGTAACCCTCAGCTACTGTTGTAGAGCGCCAGCCACCATGCCGTTTCAATGTCGTTATATCTTCGCCACTATCTATCAATATTGTAGCTGAAGATCGGCGGAAACAGTGGCCGGTGTATAACTCAGGATTCGGAAGTTTCAAGTATGAAGCAATTTGTTTTCCCATATTTCCAATTTTATTTATTCCAATTTTTTGGACAGTGCATTTTTCTTTCTGATAATTTAAAAAAGAAAAAATAAGCATCGTTGACATTACTTGGTCGCAGATTCCAATATTTTTTCACAATGTTAGCATATTCTCCCGTTACAGTAAATTTTCGAGAAGTTTTTGTTTTAGTGTTCGAAATGTGGACCAAAACTGCGGCACCTAAATCTTCAAAATCGTGAGTTTTCATTTTGTACATCTCATCTCTCCTACAAGCACCCATAATTCCCATGATAAGTACAACCTGCAATAAAAAAATATAAACAAATTATAATTAATTAACTGATTGTTGTGGAACTTACTTTTGCTACAAGGTATTCATTGTCTGGGGGCTTCTTTGATGAACGTATCAATCTCCTTCGTTGTGAAAACTTTAGATTTTTTGCTTTGTATCCATCTGATTTCCGCTTTAGAAATGCTCTCAATTTGGAATATTTACTGATATCCACGCCATTATTGATACCAAGCTCGTTTTTAACATGCTATAGTGTGCCCATAAAGTGGAAGATTTAAATTTATTTGATATATTCCCAAAGTAAGCCACCAGAACATTATCTGAACGAGAACTAGTTTTCTGTTCTTTTCACCAGTCCATGAATAGGGTATACAAAACTGTGCATTTTTCTTTAGATTTTTCAGGCACTAAATTTAATGAAGCGTTATTTGCTGCCTCCATAACACTTGCGGTGTTAAGCTTCTTTCACTGTCACTACTTTCCATGCTGAACTAATTTCGAAATACCTTTATAATATCGTTCTGTCAAAGAAATATTGAATTGTCACTTATGTTTGTGATTATATTGTCTGTATGGGTACGGCAATGTTACCTGGTTACGGCGTCTTTTGTTTTATTTACTCTACGCCTCTTTTATCGTGACGAAGATTGCGAAAATTTACCCGTGCGTTTTCCAGACATTGTGCACTAGTTGTCCAGCAACTAGTGCATAATGAAAAGGAGTATTACAATGTACTACATTTAGAAATCATCATTGAACATAAAATGAAGGTATTTTGTGACAGTCGAAGAAAAAATATTTTACCCCAAAAATCTAAGAAAGTGTACGTAAAACTATATCAACGGTTTATGGACTGGAAAAATACAAATAATATTTCGACATTCCCCGAAAATGTTTTGATTGCTTACTTTCAAGAATTGATGGAAACTATGAAATCATCTAGTAGATGGACACATTATTCAATAATGAAATCGTTGGTAAATATCAACCATAATATAGACATTTCTAAATATAAGAAGCTACAAGCTTTATTAAAGCGAAAGGTCGAAGGATATGTTGGCAAAAAATCAAAAATATTTTCACCTGAACAAATAAAAACGTTTATCGACAAAGCACCCGATGAAAAGTTTTGGAAAACCTTTTCATCCGTAAAAATAACACGATTCCAAAATTGTTCGTCATGAGCCATGTGTTCTAAAGCAAACCCCATTCTTGTTTCTTTGTGACTGTTGTTTAATAATGGTTTTCTTGCTGCTGCGTGGCATTTCAACTCAGACTGTGCTACTCTGCTACGGCCCGTACGACAGGATGCTGGAAAATGTGTTGCTGAAACAGCATCAACTACTGTTGAAAATGGAGTTGCTCTTAAATTGTTAATCAACGCAGCATCCTGTTCAGCAGTTGACTTTCTCGGACGTCCTGAGCCTGGATTTCTATTAATTCTTCCATCGTTTCGCCATCTTCTTGAAATACTTGAAACTGAGTTCTTGCTCACATTGTAAAATGCCGCAGTTTGCCTCACATCATCTATTTTTGCGATAATTCCACCTTTCGTCACTGCATTTATATGCGGCAGAATTACTTTCTAATTTGGATTGTTTGACATATGTCAAATATTCAATGTTGCAATATGACATTCATAAAACAAATTCACGCAGCTATTTAGACAAAAATCTGCTATAAGAGTTGTCCCATTTTTTATTGGCCGCAACTGTACAACTGATCCCTCCATGTAGTACTGAAAACTTCGTCCATATGACTATTATCAATATTTCTGATTTTTTCTGTCTTTTCGTCACCCATACCGACGCATACAATCATTGTAAATTCTACGCGTGCGAAATTGAAACAGTAAAGCAGCTTATAGAGAGCAGTGGCGGCAAGTGGTATCTGTGGAGGGAAGGCGATCAGATAATGGCGTGAAATCGGCGCATAACAACGCGGTTTACCCCATTATAACACAAACTAGGGTGTCGCTTAGCCCCCTTGCCCGCTCCGAATGCATTCTAGATAAATCGACCCGATAAAATATGGACTCTACTTTCGTATCAATGTACGGTATGATGTATGGACGCGGGGTGATATATGACTTTATAACAAGCCGTTCATTTGCATATTGAATGTTCGTCAAATGAACGAACATTGATACCACGTGGATGTAAAATGTGCCGGGATTTATATAGGGTTATTTTGGAGATTAGATATAGTTTTTGCATCAAGTCCTAAATAAGTCAGGTACGATAAAGAAATATTCGGTTAAAACAATAATGTTCACGTTGAGAAGAGAATGACGTAATTTTGGTAATTTTGTATATCCAACATAAAAAAATTTAAACCCTCAATGGAATGCGTTGAATATCGATGACAGTAGTAAAATCCAATTTTAGAAGTTGCCGAACAGAAAGTTCCAGAAAACATTCGTCTCATTCTTCTGACAGCTGTGACTTTTATGCTTCAGTTTATGTATTACTTCGTTTGATTATTTTGTGTTTCCTGTTTGATAATAAAAAGAATTACTCTCCGAACTAATCAATTATTTCGATAAGCGCTGCGTATAATCAATATCAATATGCCTAAAGCATCAATATCAATATGCCTGCACCATCTTTTCTACAACACCGCAAACAAATCGTTTCTTTAGAAGTTCTCTCGGAAAGTAGAGTTCAACAATTCAAATCAGAGAATTTGATATTAGAGATGGGGGTACCAGAGGGATCAATTTTAGGCCCTGTGCTTTGTATACTATATGTTATTCAACTCGATCAGTTTATAGGCAATACACATTAAGCTGCATATGCTGATGATTTCTCATTCTTATCTCGGCAACAGAAACACCTGCACTTGAGAACAAATGCTCAGAATTGATGACCAAAGTTTCGGATTATTTTAACGATAACAATTTGCTTTTCAACACTCAGAAAACAGAGGTTATCAGAATTCTTCATTAATGGTTTGGTCTTCAGCATTGACAATAGTCCGGTGTATAGTATTCACAATTCGATTAGATTCCTAGGCATCAATCTAGATGAGAATCTAAATTGGAAAGAACACTGTAAAAAAATGACAACTAAGTTATCTTCCTTGATATTTCTTTTCATTAATTTGAGAGATGTACTGGAAGCAAATCAACTAATTAATTTGTATTATGCACAAGTAGATTCAAGACTGCGGTACGGTATCTGTTCCTGGGGAAATGCTACTGATGTATCGGATGTTTTCATTGCTCAAAAAAGCATTATTTAATGCATTGCCAAAGTCCCATGTAGAGTATCATGCAGAGAATTGTTTATCAAATACAATATTTTGCCTTTAACATGCCTATTTGTATATGAGTTATGTATTTATGTGTTTCAAAATTAGAAAACATTTTTACTTAATGAACACTTTCATAATCATTCCACTCGACAAAGAGGACATTTTTATGTACCATTCTTGAAAAATAAAATATATAGGTCACCTGATCATATGGGTTGGAAAGTTTTTAATAAGTTACCAGACTACGTAAAAACTAGTAAATCATTGATTGATTTTAAAACCAAATTGAAAACATTCCCAATTGATAACTGTTTTTACAATATGAATGAATTATTTCCGAGCACTGTTTGATAGTATTTGTATGATTTGTCTCTGTCTTTCTCACTATATTAAATTACTGTGTATAAAACCTGTGAACTGTAAATAGTGGAAATAATGTCTTCCCCTACTTCTCTATTAGCTGTTGTATATACTTTATAAAATGACTGTACCAATACAAGGTAAATTGTCCTATGGAATTAAATAAATGATGATAAATGATGATGATGATTATCAAGACAGCCTCAACAAATAAACTTTAAATTTTACTCTCTGAACTGCCTCCTACATTTCAAATTATAGTCGCAGGTGACTCCAACATAAATTTTGGCTGATACTTCTGCCCAGAAGCAGAGGCTTCAAAATTTATTGAACTCCTTTAATTTACATATCATGTAGAATCTTCTTCACGAGAATCTTCACACAATGCCTCAAAAATCGATTACTTTTGTAGTAACTTGGAGAACAGGGTATAACCAAATGGGTGCGAAAGTTTTCAGGGGGTGATTCCGTCGAAAATTAAAGGGAGTCTTTCATGTAAACAAAAATTCTTAGGCCTTTCTCCGAAAAGTTACACGCTTCCAAAAATGAGAAAAAAAATAGTTTTTTTTTTCTTGAACTTGTTGAAGAGTTGAAGAAATGGCATTTTGTTGGCATGTTCTACCAATGAAAAAGCTACCTATGAATTTTTCTTAATTTTGTTGTGATCTTTTAAAATGGTGAAACATGCAACCCCTATTCCATTTTTACCAGAACTTTTTAACGAAACACAATTTCCCAATTTAAAAATATGTAAAAAAAAATATGTACATGTGAAGTGGAATAAAATAGAAAAATCGAAGTACAGTCTTCTTCACAACAAAAGTTCAATATAAATTGAACCAGAAAATGGCAGATCACAGAGGAAAAACAACTACTTTCCTGGCAAATACCACGCAGAACGTTGAATGATATTCACCTGAAAATCCATGCATACTTCCATATAAATGGACATTGAATGCAAATGTTTCTTTCTGATAAGCTCGATCATGTTTAATTTATGCCGTGTTCGCCTAACAATCCGCATACCGGTTTCAGGCTTTTTGGCCCTCATCAGTATGGAGTAGTCACCAGCCAGTCCGGCGTACCTATAGGTGTTATAGACTCGATGATGGTTTTGTTTATGTTTTGTCTCGCTTCGGTCAGAGCTCTCCGGACCTCTGGCTGGTGACTAATCCGTACTGATGAGGGCCAAGTGATCCATCTAATTACCGGCCCATTCTACTAATCCCTAGTTCAGCGATAATGAAGAAAAACTAGTTAAGAAACGCATTTAAATCTTTTTCTATTGAATAATATAATATGCACGGAACAGTTTGGATTTCAGTCCAACAAAGGGACCAATGATGCTCTATTTTCTTTCATGTCAGAGGTGCTCAGCATATTTCGCTATACGAAATCTGAAATCAGTTTTATTGCAGAAATATAAACTCAGTCGAATGTTTCCTCAATGTACCTTGCTATAAGCTATCTGGTTATCTTATGGGGTTAGGCATTCGATATAAATCGAGTATTCATCTTACAAAAGAGAATAATTATACTTATTTTTTGTATTAATCCGCTCCATCCATGTACATAATCGTCGTGGTTGTAACGATTATTGTAAGGCAACCAGAAATTATATGTGATTGATGAAGATGGAACGGAAAAACTATAACTGTCGGGAACACCAATATTACCAGCATTATATAAATTGGTTAATTCCTACAACTGCGTGATGTAAATCGATCAATTATTGACGTTCTCTACCGTTCTAATCAACGAAATTATTTTATTGCCGAATCGAACATTATCATTAGCTATATAGTTCAATTTCTGGTTCCATTACATCAATATATATGGAATGATTATAATAAATGAAGGATATTTAGTCAAGAACTCCATTATTTCAGTTCAATTTTTTTGAATTAATGAAAATAACAATCGAAATAACTTCGATAATTCGCTCATTATCCATCACATTATAACATAAAATGAACTGAATTTCCCCAATTGTATTCAGAATTGAAGTACATGTGGGGATTAAAAGGATACTCGATATCTTCTATTCTTTTTAAGAAGCTCAGAACCGCAACTTCAATCTTAATGGAATCAGTCAACAATCAATCGCAGTGTTCACTTGTTTCTGTCTTCTCCTGATGTAATATTTCAAGGGAATTCAAAATAAAAGTGATCCCTTTGCATAGAGTTTGGCTATTTGCAAATCTGCCGTCAAGCCGATTCAATTACGATCTTATCTCCGTAATAGATGACAGTTATTTCGATGGCATGGCATGGACTGTAACATCGAATTTGCTTGGCTTTGTTACTTGATTTTCGCTCTTGGGATGAGAGTCGATGTGACTCCTCATGTTGAAGATTTTTTCCTCGTGTATGTTGGTATCCGCCACAAGAATTTTATGAGAAACTCGGAGATAATTTTTGCCAACAGTATTATTTGTTCTTACATAAAAATTCTAAGACGTATGCCAACAAATAAATAAATTATCAACGCTCGAACGATTCGATAGATCTTGATGAAGTTCAAATCGATATATCGGGTGATTCTCACCCCTATAACTTTTTTATTACTCAAGATAGAAAAACGAAATCTGGGGGTTGTGTATTATAGTTCAATTCAAATTTTTTGACATATTCACTTGCTTTGCCGTACTTCCGGTTTGACCGGAAATGACACCAACTTTCGATTTTTAAATGGGGCATCCTATATATTTTCAATCATTTCGATCGAGAATGACATTCCTAATCCAACAACCCCTCACTTGTCAATATTTGTCGAATAAAGTCATTTTTATTCCAATTTTTATTTTTCGATCTAGAATGCCATGTATCGTGTAAATAGCTTTATTCTTGATCAAGTAAGTGTGGATTCATGCAGCACAAAATAACAATGATCAAATAAGAAATAACAATTATCAATCAACAAGAATTGTAATGTAGCATTCATGCAGTCAAAATAACAATTAAGAAATAAAAAGTAAGCATGCGCACAAGACATTTAAATTAGGTAATCCTACTTTTTCGAAAATCCATGTCCCCTCGATAATAAAAAATAAGTGAACATTCAAAATGTCCAATAGACTATATGAAACAAAAACAATACCTCGAATATTAGAAAAAGTGAGGTCATTTTCATCATCTGTTTGACCAATCCGCGGTCATTTGCGTACTAGTTGCGCACTAGAAGAAAATTTCGTTTTTTTTTTATTGAATGAATGAATGAATGAAATTTATTCAGCAGCATCATACAAATTGGTTACAGAATGATAATGTTCACATAAAATCTGAATAAATTGAAATTACCACAGAAGGAGGGAAATCTCCTTGTGCGTGGTTCAATACAGAGTGTTACAAAATATATCTTAAAATAAAATCTTATATATAGTTTTAGTCATATGTCATGCCATATATACATATAGACATGCATACATATATATATACAGATCACATTAGAGTAACTAATAATAAAAGGAATAGGAATAGACACAGTAATATATAAAAATAAAGAATAATAAATATAAATAAAAACGCTTTGGAAGGCCTTTTTTTTAGTCATGGAGAATTTTTTTTTGTTTATGTATTGAATTTAATTTTGTATTTCTTGGGGTAGACTATTGAATGTTTTGGCCCTAGAAATTCGTGTGATCGTTGTCCAATTGATTGATAGCGTAAGGTATTATGTATTGGTTTTTATTGCGTGTTTTGTAATTATGTGTTTGCTTCAGGTTGTGATTATTTTGTTTAAATTGTTTTAGAATAAGATTTTTGAAATGTAGTTGTCTAATATCGAGTACTTTTGCTTCATTATACAAGTTCTCAGTTGCATATCTTAAGTTTTTGTTGAGTATGAGTTTCAGAAATCTCCTTTGTATCACCTCAAGTGGCCTCAGGTAGGTTTTCGTAGCCCCACCCCAGCCTACCACACAATAAGTTATGTGGCTCTGGACAAGGCTATAATAGAGTGTTTTTTTTTGTTTCAAGTCAAATATATATTGGAATTGTCGAAACTTATATAAGACACATCTCAGTTACCTAACAATGTAGTCAATATAGTGATTCCATCTTAGATGGGAGTCGATCATGACTCTGAGGTATTTTATATATGTAACTGATTTAATTTGTAGCTGATTCTGAATTGTTAGGAGGCTGTAGTGTGGTAGAGAGGAATGGTAGTTACAGAATGGCAAAAAATATGTTTTTTCTATGTTGAGAGATAGTTTTTTATAGTCGAACCAGTCTTTTATGATTTCCAAGTCTTTTTCTGCTTTTTGTTTTACCGCGGCCCAGTTTCCTTCTGAATAAAATATGGCTGTGTCATCGGCGAAGCTGATAATTCTGCCAGTACTTTTGATTGAAAATAACCCATTTACATTTATACAAAACAGAATTGGTCCCAGGACAGTTCCTTGTGGTACTCCACATTATATTTTTTCCGAGGTACTTGTGACATTTCCAATCTTAACTACCTGATCTCTATTTTTAAGGTACGATGAAATTAAATTAAGCGCATTTCCTCGTATGCCATTATTTTCTAGGGTAGATAATAGTATTGGGTGGCTCATGGTGTCGAACGCCTTTGATAAGTCTATAAACAAGCCTATTGAGGGTTTACTATTATCAAGGGCTCTATAAATGTGTTTGGTGAACTCAACCAGTGCATCTTGTGTACATTTTCCATCTTGAAAACCGAATTGTGAGTCTGAAATGATGTTATGTTTTTTGAGGAAAGAATTAAGTCTATTTTTCAGAAGTTTTTCAAAGATTTTACATATATTTGTTATTAGAGATATAGGTCGATAATTTGATGCCTCCTCCCTGCTTCCTTTTTTAAATACGGGAATGACTATCGATGATTTTAGACAAGATGGAAAGTGTCCAGCTTCTGTTGCTTTATTGAATATATATACAATGGATTCAGCTATATGTTCTGCTATTAATTTCAGGACTTCTGCTTTCAGGTTGTCCATTCCTGGTGCTTTGTGGTTTTTGAGTTCTTTTATCGCATTTACGACTTCCATGTTATTGGTTGGTGAAAGGAAGATGGAGTAGTTATTAATATTTTCTTTGAAGTTATGGTTTAGTGTCCTGTGTATTTTTTGTGCCAGCTTTTTTCCAGTTTGAACATACATCTTATTGAATATGTCCACAATTTTCGTTAGATCAGTTTCAAGTTCGCCATTTCCGTTTTTTATACTATTTATTTCTACTTTTCCACCATGGCTATACATTTCATTGATAGTTTTCCAGAGAATGTTAGAATTGTTTGAGTTTTCATCGATTTTATTGCGGTAGTAGTCTCTTTTGGTTTTTTGTATGAGTTTTTTAAGTGTTTTTTTATAAGTTTGATATTCGATTTTGAGCTGATGATCATTCGGTGATTTCTTTATTTTCTGAAAAATATAATTTTTTTTATTAATCGAAGTTTAAATAATGTAAAGAGATAAAAGTTGGCCAACTTCTACATGTTATTTCTTGAATGATAATTGTTATTTGTCTGCATGAACATAGTCATTGAAAACTATAGAGTTCAACTTATATTGCTAAATTTTATTTCTTATTTGTTATTTGATAATTGTTATTTTGTGCTGCATGAATCCACATTAACATGGGAAAAATACGACTTTGAGGCTTATGACTCCACAGTCGATTTGAGAATTATTTAAAAGTCGCAAATATGAATTTTTCCAGTTGACTTGATCTTTTCAGCTTTTTGTGAAAGTTCATTTTCTTACGAATAATTTGATACCACCCACTTTCTCTTCATTTTCAATATTTTTCTGAATAATTACAATAAGCGATCATACAAATAATACGTATTCGGTATACTCATGCACTGAGTCCTGTTATTCTAGTTATCCGTGACAAACAATTGAAGCTGTTGCTAGGACTAACTAAACAAATAGGCTAATGAATATGCTGTCACTTTTAAAAATGTATTTGTTGCGTAGTTCATAATTTGATATGGAAACTCATACTAGAAACGAGAAAATTGACATGTTGCTAATTTACGGAGAAACAAAAAAGAATGCAACGGATGCAGCTCGAATTTATGCTCAGAGATTCCCTAATCGTCGCCATCCCACTCGGAATTATTTTCCAAAACTGGAAAGGAGAATGAGAAATGATCCAGAAGAAAATGACGATAACGTTCATTCCATCATGAAACATGAAACGAAATAATGAAATAATAACAGTTGAATTATATTGTGAGTTTTGAATGTCTCTTTGCATTTTAATCATATTTGATGTTATGTAACGTATAATGTTTTCAACTTTACATGTTTTACATTATTTCAAGAATTTACCTGAAGATGATATAAACAATGTCGAAACGTCGCATGGAATAAAAAATACAAAGACTGACTATGGCCCTTAATCCGTGAAAATAAAGAATACATATATATATATATATATATATATATATATTATATATTTATATATATATATATATATATATATTATATATATATATATATATATATATATATATATATATATATTTATATATACATATATATATATATATATATATATACATATATACATACATATATATATATACATATATATATATATATTGTTATGTTGGCAATGTTGCAAAGTAGTAATTGAACTTATGATTATCATTATTATTATTAGTTATTTTTATTATTATCGTTAATGCTGTGTTATTTTACAATTTCCTTCACCCTTTTACTATTTATACTATGCTTTGGTCGATACATATGTAAAAAGAGAACATTCCTGAAGCAGTTCTGATATCAAAATTCTATATCCAACGATACATCTGACAAAAATCCACGATTGAACCATATCAAAATTGAAATTTATGGAAAATATTGAATTAAAGCAAGATCAAAGTATAAATAAGTTTTGAACATCCTGTATGACAATTCACATGAACAGAAAACCCACCAATGGGATTCGAAAGAGTTTGTGTGGGAAAAGTATTGATATAGAATAAAATGTAAGGGCAGAAATTGAAAAAAATATATTTTATATCAATCTTTAAATAGTATGTGAGAGTTAGAATTAGATATCATTCATAAAATCATTAACATTAATTAGAATAGCAAATAATTCGGTAGGAAGTGATACAAACTCGGAAATCTTTGAAAAATCAAAATTTGGTGAGTGTTGCCATGGAGGATTGGAAATGTTTCGAGGAAGTGAAGCCACGTAAAAAAGAAGTTATCACCCATAATATAAGAAAACCTGATATAAAATTGCCGAACGAGGAAGATTTCTTGAAAGGCTGATTGGACGAAGCACATAGAAAATAAAAATTCCACCTACCTGGTCCAGAAAATAAATCTTTGGAAGGAGTGCAGGTGAGCTGTCATTGACATCCCATAAATACGTCCACAGGATTGGAAACGTCAACTGAAACGCAGCTACAAGTTATTCACTAACTGAACTCACCTAAGTGCAACTTTTCACTTAAAACCAAGAACTTTAAGTGTTCTAAACCACTGGTTATTTTGTTTTGGGCTGAACAACCATAAAATTCCATACCCAAAAAGACTGATAATACGTTCAAACTTTCTTCATAAAATTCTCATTATTACAAACATCAAACTGCACTATTCTTTTGTCATTGTTTTGCTAGTATAAGGTAGCTATCGCAGAGTAGGGTATTTTTAAGTTTTCATCTGAATAAAGTCAACTACTTTGATCATTCTCTGCAAACCTGTGTTTATTTTTCAATTTCTAACTTTACTTCTCTCCACTGAACATCTTTTATGATCGAATCGATAGTGCCATAGCCGGCAACACCGATTACAGGAACTTGCTACTGGGAAGGATTGTTGTGTCTTTAGACAATATTCATACATGTTCATAGGCGTAACTGACTGAGCTGGGATAAGGTAAAAGGGTTTGAAAAGGAAAAAGGTAACATTACATAGCCGGAGGTATTTTTTATTTGTTATGATATGGTTTCAGAAATATAATCTATGAAATAAATTCTCACAAAAATACATACAAATTATAAATCATATAATCAACCCATCATTACAATATATATATATATATATATATATATATATATAATTTATATATATATATATATATATATATATATATATATATATATTTTTAATTGGAAATTTATATATTGTTTTTGTATATTGAAATTGCTAATTATTTTTGGTATTCTTTGTGAGCCGAATTGATATGATATAAATAGATGTTTCTGCCCCTGTATTGTATGCTGTAATAATAATTGCCAGCGAACGTCACTGTTCTCTCGTCACGCTACCAACAATTATTATTTTTCTCACTACGGCTAAGCAACAGTTGGTACGCCCTTATCTCAAGGTGGCCGGTTCAAGGCAATAGAGACACTGCCACTGCTGGCTAACTTCAGTTTATTGAATGGTCTTTGGTATGTTATTGATCATTGTGAGAAAACAAAACAACAAAATATCAAAAAGCAATTATCTCCTTTATTCAGGAAGACTTAATAATACCTGGCCTACGAGAAATAACTTATACTAGGGTGAATCAAACAAATATTCACGGATAATAATAATAAATCAGATCATGGATAGATAAACAGAACCTCACTTTTTCCGTGAGAGTGACGTTTTCTGTTATTGTTCAAAATAGGGTGATATAAAGTTCTTCGAATGGGAAATATGTTATTTGTGAAATAGTTCAGGACCGGAAGAGCACTATTAAAGTTTTATACCTGGTTGGAACTGTTGGTGTTCTAATTATACCATGAATCAGGATGTCTCCTCTCTCCAATCGCTGTCAGGACTGCAATACCATGAATCAGGAACTATATAGATGCGGAAATCAGCATTTGGATCCGTGGATATGTTATCATTAAGGTAATATTGGTTTTGTTTACCAAATGATGGGATTATTTCAATTTTCTTTTAGTAAAATTTTTGCGTGGCATCCACTTGGAAATTTATTTTCGATCTCTCCTGAAGCTTTGTTTTCTATCGCCTAGCTACATCTTTTTCTCCTTGTTTTTTCATTTGAATTTCTGAATTGGTGCACTAAATTGTCACTTTTCACTGTTTATATTTATATTGCATAATTTATATATACAATTATTTTTCCACTCTTATCATTATTTACAAATTTCAATAATAATTGCTTCTGATACCATCTCATTGCTACTCTCCCACAATTTCCAATTTTACACCTGACCATCTATTGGCTACTTTTTGTCAGCTACAGTTTCATATACTGTATGTTTCAAATTTATAAATGTGTTGATTACTGTTTATTCCTGAAAATTTTGTAAATTTAGACTTTTTATTGTCTTTTGAGCAATTATGAGTTATAATAATTTTGACAGTGTATGAAATTGATTGTTTTATAGTATTTTGACATTTTTATCTATCCATATTCTACCTAGGCTCACAATATACATAGAATTTCAAAAGTTATTCACAAACAAACTCTTGAAACCATTAACCATCTAGTAATTATTCTTTTTGTGGGTTTTTAGTCTTTTAAAATTTACAACTGGCATAACATAACATAACAATATATATATATATATATATATATATATATATAAATATATATATATATATATACATATATATATATAATATATATATATATACCACTGTGTTCTCTATGTAAGAAAACATTTTGGTAAATTTTCAAAGAATTCTGATAATGATAAGCATTTTACCAGACACGGTGATTTGTTATATATAGATACCAAAGCATAAGTACGTCTAAATTGTATGAAAAAAACCCACCTATAAGGGCATCAAGATCTATAATAATCTACCGATTGTGATCCGAAGGATGAATAACATCCTGAATCATTTTTTTGGCCACCTCCTATTAAAGAGTCTGTTTAATCTACAAGAAATCGATCGTTAATGAACCCTATTAATCTTCAATTTCCCTTTTAATGCATGATTGTGATATATGCAGCCAAATATACACCGAAATCGACCATCAATAACGTGTAAATGGTCAATTTCTCCATTAATGCATTATTGTGGTATAGGCAACTAAACATATACGAATTCGAATATTATTCAAATTCCAAATTATATTACCATTGCGCTGTCAAATTTGTGTATTTTAAAATCCAAATATTGTAAGTTTCCTCCTAGTTGAAGGAAATGGAGAATTTCACGTTGACCATAGGAACGAGGTCGACGGAAATTTTTTGTAATCGACTCGTATATTAAAATAGCGATTAATGCGATTAACGCACTCGCTTCGCTCTCGCGATAAAATATCTCGATCATTAATCGCCACTATTGATACACTAGTTGATTAAATAACTATTAAT
Source organism: Gonioctena quinquepunctata (assembly GCA_018342105.1). NCBI lineage: Eukaryota > Metazoa > Arthropoda > Insecta > Coleoptera > Chrysomelidae > Gonioctena > Gonioctena quinquepunctata. The sequence continues at coordinate 1,155,079 of JAFIRS010000076.1, read as the reverse complement.
ATGTTTGATGTGATGTGAATGTCCCCATTGACTTGTCTGATATCATTATTATGATTCCAAGGATGAATAAAGTATTATTATTATTAATGTTTTAGGAGTAATTATTGGAAATCACATTATAGGACCCTACTTTCTGGACAATGTGCTAAATAGTGAACTGTATCTACATTATATTCGCGAACATCTTCTCAGAATGTTAGAAGAATGGATTTGAACACCAGAATAACCATGTGATTGCAACACGATGTTGCTGGAGGGCATATCCAAAAGATAGTGAGATAATTCTTAGCTCAATCCTATCCTAATCTTTGGATACGATTGAAACTCCTGAAGACCCTTCACAGCTAATAATGATGACTGGATAGTAAATAGTTCCTGAGCTAACATAATGGATTTCCTGAAGGCTGCAAATGCAAATTTATACATTTTTCTATATATGGGGATCATTATCATTCATCTGGAAGTGCATTATGATTTTAGTGACCTATTTGACAGGAGGATTCTCAGAAACCCAGGAACTCATTTAACATTATTCCAATGTCGACACAGTAGATCCTCCGTAACAATCATATTTTATCTACATGATTTGAAGAAAATACAAATATGAATGAATTGTTGAAAAGGGAAACATTCTCAATTGAATATTGATAGAAAGATTTTTCTGTGAATTGAAAAATCCACGATTAAAATGGAGTTATTTTTTGTGAATGTCTAACAGAAAACAACTACTTTCCCGACAAAAATGTATTGAAGACCTAGTGAATGCGATGTTTCTCATGCGTCAATGTAACGAATGATTTCTGGTGAGTACTCCCTTTTGGAAAACATTTTTCTTTGCCTCATTCATCTTTATGAGTTCCTTATTGAGACTGGAATAGAAAATCAAATAACTATCTGAATAAAAATGCAAATTTTCAATTTTAGAGTTTTTCTTTTGAGTTAGGGCCTTCTCAGAATATCTATCAGATGTAGTTCAATGTCCAGCGTGGCTTTAGCCGGGGAAGTAGTTGTTTTCTGTTAGACATTCACAAAAAATAACTTCATTTTAATCGTGGATTTTTCAATTCACAGAAAAATATTTCTATTGATATTCAATTAAGAATGTTTCCGTTTTCAACATGAATACCCCACAAGAGGTTATCTTGACGATGGAAGAAAGTGACTTAAGTTTATCTTTCAGTCGCAGATGATTCCATATCTGATTTTATGAACATCCTGTTTATATTTTCAACAAATCAATCTATCATACCCCATGACAGGTTTTAATGTCAGAAAACACTAATTTCTAAGTGTCTCTCCAAAAGAAACGATTCTAACTTTTTCCATCTTTGCAAAGTGAGATTGCTTCTTCCGGTCTTCCTGATGATCGTGAAAGCGTGAAATAGATTTTCGTCGACAAAAATGTATTGAAGACCTAGTGATTGCGATGTTTCTCCTGCGTCAATGTTACGAATGATTCCTGGTGAGTACTCTCTCTTGGAAAACATTCCTCTTTGCCTCATTCATCTTTATGAGTTCTTAATTAAGACTGGGATAGGAAATCAAATAACTATCTGAATGAAAATGCAAATTTTTAATTTTAGAGTTTTTCTTTTGAGGTAGGGCCTTTTCAGAATATCTATCAGATGTAGTTCAATGTCCAGCGTGGCTTTAGCCGGGGAAATAGTTGTTTCCTGTTAGACATTCACAAAAAATAACTTCATTTTAATCGTGGATTTTTCAATTCACAGAAAAATCTTTCTATTAATATTCAATTGATAATGTTTCCCTTTTCAACATGAATACCCCACAAGAGGTTATCTTGACGATGGAAGATAGTGACTAAAGTTTATCTTTCAGTTGCAGATGATTCCACATCTGATTTTATGAACATCCTGTTTATATTTTCAACAAATCAATCTATCATACCCCATGACAGGTTTAATGTCAGAAAACACTAATTGCAAAGTGTCTCTCCAAAAGAAATTACTCTAACTTTTTCCATCTTTGCAAAGTGAGATTGCTTCTTGAAAATGTGTTTCCCATTTCTTCCGGTCTTCCTGATGATCGTGGAAGCGTGAAATAGATTTTCGTCGACAAAAATGTATTGAAGACCTAGTGAATGCGATGTTTCTCTTGCGTCAATGTTACGAATGATTTCTGGTGAGTACTCTCTTTTGGAAAACATTCTTCTTCGCCTCATTCATCTTTATGAGTTCCTAATTAGGACTGGAATAGAAAATCAAATAACTATCTGAATGAAAATGCAAATTTTCAATTTTAGAGTTTTTCTTTTGAGTTAGGGCCTTTTCAGAGTATCTATCAGATGTAGTTCAATGTCCAGCGTGGCTTTAGCCGGGAAAGTAGTTGTTTTCTGTTAGACATTCAGGAAAAATAACTTCATTTTAATCGTGGATTTTTCAATTCACAGAAAAATCTTTCTATCAAAATTCAATTGAGAATGTTTCCCTTTTCAACATGAATACCCCACAAGAGGTTATCTTGACGATGGAAGACAGTGACTAAAGTTTATCTTTCAGTCGCATATGATTCCACATCTGATTTCATGAACATCCTGTTTATATTTAAACAAATCAATGAATGAATTGGTTATTTCTAATTGGTGGCCACCAAACCAAAAGCGGACTCAGAACTCCTTGTGAAACTCTTTCTGCAACAGGAAGTGAAGGAGGAAACTCAGCATTTGATGTTTGCACTTGAGTAAAACGCTCTGTGTAATCTATTTATATTGGGGGTGACACCAAGATGAAAAAAGTTCTATTGGCGAAGTAGATAATTCACGCTGTCGAAAGAATTCTTAAAACTGACGGAGATGGCACTACTTTTACTTTTTTCAAAAAGAAGGCAGAAGGGAATTACCAAAGACAGTCTATGAACATTATCACTATGAAATTGGTTATGAATGTAGTAATTCGTAATATTTGGATATTTACCAAAATAATTGAACACAAACTGATGAGATAGGATTATCAATGAATCTATCGATGATAAAAATTATATTGATATCGATATTTTTCAAGGTTCTGTGCTTATATCATCCTCACTTGGTTCTAGAAATATCATCAGTTGATCGAAAAAAAACTTGCAGGGAATACATTCCATACCTCACCAAAGTAAATCCTTGATTGATAAAAAAAATCCGAGTGACTCATAAGACACACGGTGTTGTTTGTGATAACAACTTTTTCAATTTTAATAAGCAGAAATAAACATGGAGTCAATTTCCGGAATCGGATATTATTTGACAGAATGATAGATTTCGTTGGAAGTGAATGAAAACACTGAACTCACATTAGGGGTGATGAATATATCTATTGGTGGAAAGTGGTAACACGAAATGCATTTTACTTACTCGGATTGAGAGGATGCAAATCAACAACATCAAATTCATGATTCATGGAGATTTTTCGTTGGTATACATGGCCTGTCAGACCGATCGACTTTTTGCTTGATTCCATCCGTTTTATTTTGCCAATCATCAGTTCAATTAGCTGGGCTCCATTGCAGAGAATGGGTAGTTTGAAATTAATTAATTTCCTTTATGGATTTTTCAGATTATGTCACTGCATTATCTGCATTGAATATCAGTTTGTTTGAGTTTGAAGTGTTTTGTTATTAATTATGATGATATTCCGTTTTACTCCAGTATTTTCGAATGAAATTGATTTCCATGGTTAAATTATATAATTTTTTGTGGTATGGTGATGTGTGGTGCCAATTACTGTATGGGATCTAAACAGAACAAATCAAACGGAAGTGATATTTTAATTTCATGAATAATTCCTTAGGAAATACGGAAGTAGAATATTGAACTATATCAGAGAAAAATTAAGGGGGAATTTAATATCTCCGGGAATATATGGTGGAACGAAATCATTCGTTATGCAACTATCGTATCAGGTTCTTCGGAATTTTCAGTGAGAAAACCCCATTTAATTTTTCTATTCATTAAGAATAACAGAAAAAAACATGCTGGAATGTTCAAGTCTTCAAGGATGCAGCTGGAAAAAAACGTTTCATTCATCATCTCCGTATATCGAATTTTTTCTTCATTGAAGTCTCCATATATACCATACAAAAACAATGTTCATAGATAGTTCTGATTTAAAACATATTACAGAAACACCATTCCAAGGAACATGATCATGTAGGGTAATTCCAGATGAGATAGCCTTACGGTAGAGCTGGACAATTGAGAACACGATAGTGCGGTCAGTCGAAAAGGCAGATTTCAGAAACTGTTCATTGATTCTGATAAGGTCATCCCAATTATAAAGGTTCAGAAAAAAAAACGGACCTATTTCCGATGAAAACACAATGCTGTTTATGTTTTAAAATTTCTCTAGACGTTGTCTAATGCTTCTATATAGTCTGACTCAAATCAAGATAGAGTTTATTTCTTACCTTTAAAAGTAACAAATACTACATAATTGTCATAGATTGAAGGGTAAGGAAACATATGTATCTCAGAACCTTTCCATCATAGATCGAAAAGACTGAGTGACCCACCTGAAATTGGTTAAGGTAAAGAAACTCAATGCTCCTATGAAAGGAAAAACGCTAATAGTTAACAGAAAAACCTATGAGATTGGAAAGCTCAAGTATAACGAGAACAAATTTTTGAATCTTATAGATTTACCAAGCTCAGCAGGATCGAAAAACCTTCAGATAGTCCCCCGGTACTCCAAAAAATAATATAAAATCATAAAAAAAGGAGAAAATCAATAACTCTAAAGACATTTACAAAGAAAAAAATATTCAAAGAGAGGAAGTGAAAAGGAAACCGAAAAATTCCCAATCCTAGAACCTAGAAAAAACCTATCAGAGGATCGATTAAATATCTAGCGACGAATCACATAGAGTCCTTCGCAATCAAAAGTGAAACCTAAATGATCTGGACTAATTTTATAGACAATTTCTTGCACCCTTACTGGCTAATCTTATCTTTCCTGCATATAAAGAATCACATTATTTTGTTTTTCAGACGAATTATAGATAATAGGTGAGATTTTGTTAAAACACCGATTGATAAATGAATTCTTTGATTCGAGCAAACACGAAACTCCCAAAATAGACATTAGTAGATAATAATTACAATATCACAACTTTATAATTATTTTATACGAAATTCGTTTGTTTTTTAGCAGGTCTTTGGGTGCCAAATGGATCAATATATCACAGATGTGAACTATGTTCCCATTATTACAAAAATTGGTTACTGCTATTCCTTTTTTTTGAAACACTGTACGAATACGCAGTCTGTATTATAATAATGGTATTAGTGATTTTTCTTTCAAATATCATTTCAATATTAATGGAAAGTTGTACACTTTACTTAATTTGTAAATAAACGTTATTATTTTCAAGCACACGCCATTTGAAATCTATTCGACCGTTTCGGCCCATCTTTAAAGTCCAGGTATTGACAAGAAGTTTTTTTTGCCAAATTTCGTTATATCTGTAGAACTGTAGACTGTAGACCATGATTGGCGTAAATAAACCAAAATTTTTCGAAATTCGTGGAGTGGGAAGTCTGTCATAGGTGGTATTTCTATGGAATCTATCTATAATATCTATTATCATCATCAGCATCTATTCTTGTAGTTATCATACGAAAGCTTGCAGATTGAATTAGTGAATTGGCCATATTTTAGCAACAACCTGATCTCTCCTCTGGCGCCACCACCATTTCTTCGAAAAAATCGTCCAGAGTCGTCTTCAAAAGGTTCGAAATGCTTTGGTTCATCAGGAATATCTTCGACTTAACCTTAACGAATTATTCTTTTGATGATCTTAAGTTCCAGTGATTTTTTTCATACAGACAGTCTTGGATAACCCTGATATTTGGTCCGAGGAATGTGCCGTTCAACGTTATACTTTCCTGAAAACGTGTAAACGTGTTTTTTGATGTATTGAGTTGGTTAGAAATGACATCGTTGATCACAGAATTCACGAGAGTTTCCACTAACACATTGTATACCAGTTATACCTCTATAGACTACATAATTACCAACGAACCACATATTTTCAAAATATCCAATTTAGATCCAGAACTCTCTGATCGTTATTGCCAAATAGTGCACTGTAATCTACCCAAAGATACTTAACATATTAATTATATTCACAAGATACATTCTTTCAGAGATTTCAATGAAAGTTCTAAAAATAAATCTTCATCATCTTTCTAAAACAAGTTTTGACATGAATATCAATAATGACGTCAATGATATTTTTGAAAACTTCTTAAATGGTTTCCTCTGGTGCTTCAATGTTGCTTTCGATAAGAACAATAAAAACATCGACACCAAAGCAAAATTGAATGAAAAAATAAATTTTTCTGAGGAATTAAATGATAAGAGAAAAGAGTTATGTAACTTAGACTGGCTACGAAGAAGTGTAGCTGATGAAAACTTGAACAGAAATTACAAACTTTCGAAAAAAGAAGTGCATAAACAAATTAAAATGGAGAAACAAATGAGAACAAAACGTCCTGGTCCATAGTAAATAATGCGACGAGCAAACAAAAAAATAATAAAATAAACGAAATTAATTATGGGAACAATGTGATAACTGATACTTCCAAAAAAGCTACTGCTTTTGGTGAATTTCTAGCTACCGTTGATTAGTAGTGAACTTTTTGAATATAAATGACAATCACAAGTCATTTTTTAATACATTCCAGAATTCGAAGATACGTCGGAGATATATTATTCAGTTCACTATACTGCGACAAAACAAATTTATTGGTGGTTTTGACATTAAATTTGTTTGAACTCTTTTACACAAAAAAGTAGTGTTGTTTCTGTTATTTTAGCAACAAAAATATAAATTTGTGATAGTAATTCAGGATAGTCGATTTCACTATTGAAAAATGTATATAAGCATACAAGAAATTGCTACCTTTCTCTTAAGACAGAAAGTCAAATCTATGTAGTAAATTGTAGATAATTACAACCCCTCGGAATATAAAACCCATCAATTTTGAAACTTAGGAAGTTCTTTCTTACAATATTCTTGTACTGTACCTCTTTACTTACACTGTTTTTTGTTTACAGATTTCTTGGTGAAATGTAGGATTCAGTGGTGCCACCTTGTTGCTCTGCTTGAAATAATGTTCACTGTACTGTTTTGTGGAAATCTTTGTGGTTATGTAATCAAACAAATGAATAATGAATCCAGGAAATAGTCAAATGATGTTTCTTTCATTTAAAATGAATCCTTAAAAATACCTAGCCAACGAAATCTATCTTAATTTTATCAACTAGTGAAATAAAGTTGTCAAATCTTTGCTCATCCGCAATAAAGTAACTAGTGAAGATAAACGCTTGTTGGCTAGGTCAGTTTCAATTCATGAGCATGAATAATGAATAATATTCAAAAGAATGGATAAAAGTCATCAGAAGTACCCGAAAAAAGTGTCTGGCACGAATACGTTCACTTTGTTTAGTTTTGGGTTGAAAATTCCTGTTATCCGTTTCTCTTGAGTATTCTCGTGAATCCTGGAAGTATTCTTCGGATATTGGAGTTTGCAGCTTCACTGTGGAAGGTCCCCTTGTTGTTGGCAACGTCACGGATAGGACTGTATTCTGAAGGTGAGTGGTTTTTCTTGGTAGTTTCTAGGCCTATTTGTCTCTGGATATGTTTTATATTGTCTAATGGTTGATTTATATATATATATATATATATATATATATATATATATCTATATATATATGAAAAAAGAAATTGTGGCATATTGGACAAATTATTAAATTAAAGAAAAAAAAACATCCTCAAGTAGGAGTCAAACCCACGACCTTCTCATATCTAGTCAGAAGCTCTACCAACTGAGCTATTCGAGGACATAGGAATCGACACACACTTGTGAATCATTTCTTCCCATAATTTAATGTTAGAATGAATAGAAGATCGAAAGTACTTATCAATGGCCATCAAGACCCGTTACCTATCACTCTTACATCATCGTCGACGTGTCGATTTCAATAAAAAATTTAGGAAGATGATCTCCAACCACTGATAATATTTTGCCAAATATATAATACCAAAGTGGAAAATTGCGTCTGAGAGAAAAATACATGAAAAAGGAAATTGTGGCATATCAGACAAATCAGACTCCCACTTGAGGATGGTTTTCTCTTCAACTTAATAATTTGTCCAATATGCCACAATTTCCTTCTTCATGTATTCCTCTCGGATGCAATTTTCCACTTTCGAATTATATATATTGTTAAGATTGGTTGATTATATGATTTTAAATTTGTACATATTTTTGGTGAATTTATTTCACAGATTATAATTTCTGAATCCCTATCATAACAAATAAAAACTCCGGCTATGTTATGTTACCTTTCTTTCTTCCAACCTCTTTCACCTTATCCCAGCTCAGTCAGGTACGCCTTTGAACATGAGTCACTCCTTCTCAGCAGTCGATTCCTGCGATCTGTATTGACGACCTGGCACTAACGATTCGATTAGAAAAGCTGTTCAGTGGAGAAAAGTGAGGTTAGAAATTGGAAAATAAACACCAGTTGCAGAGAATAATCAAATTGGTTGGTTTTTTTATTCGAATCAAAACTTATAAATACCCTACTCTGCGATAGCTACCTTATACTAGCAAACAATGACATAAAATGGTGCATGTTTGGTGGATGTTTGTGACAATGAAAGATTGATGAAGAGAGTTTTAACTTATTATCAGTTTTTTTGCATGGAATTTATGATGAGTGTTCTGCCCAAAACAATATAACCAGTGGTTTAAACACGTAAAGTTATTGTTTTAATGTGAAAATTGCACTTTGATGAGTTCAGTTATTGAATACCTTGTGGCTGCTTTTCTGTTGAAGTTTCCAATCCCGTGGACGTATTTCTGGGATCTCAATGACAGCTTACTTGCTCTCCTTCCAAGATTTATCCTCTAGACCAGGTAGGTGGAATTTTCATTTACTATGTACTTCTTCTGTTTAGCCTTTCACGAATTTTTTCTCTTTCGGGAATTTTATAGCAGGTTTTCTTATATTTTCTATGAAAGCTTCTTTTGAAATTCTGTATGTGGCTTCACTTTTTGAACTTTTTTCCAATCTCCAAACTTGTTATCTCATCCCATGGTAACACTCACAAATTTTTATTTTTACGCAGATTTCCGAATTTGTATCACTTCCTACCTAATTATTTGCTGTTCTAATTAATATTAATGATTTTATGAATGATATCTAATTTTAACTCTTACATACTATTTACAAATTCCTATAAAATTATACTTTTTCAATTTCTGCCATTACATTTTATTATATATCATCACTTTTCCCACACAAACTATTTCGAATCCCATTGGTGGGTTTTCTGTTGATGTGGATTGTCATACAGAATGTTCAAAACTTATCTATACGTTGATCTTACTTTAATTCAATGTTTGCTAAAAATTTCAATTTTGATATGATTTAATCGTGGATTTTCATTAGATATATTGTTGGTTATATATTTTTGTTGATAGAACTACTACGGGAAGGCCCTCTTCATACTAGAGCATAGTAATGGAAAAAGGTAAAGAAAACGATGATAATAAAAATAACTAATGATAATAATAATGATAATTATAAGTTTAATTATATAACAACATTTCCTAACATAACAATTTATATATATATATATATATATATATATTGTTATGTATTATCAATTGTTGTTATTTCTGCCACACGTTATTGTTATTGCCCCACAAATATTTTATTCCTGTATAAATTTTTTGATTTCGATTTTGATATACCTCTAATACTTACGTAGGCAATTCAGCTCCGCGATGGGAAGCCAATTGTTATATTGTCATATGATAATAGCTAATTGTTATGAAATAATCATTGCCAGCTGACGTTACTGTTTTCTCGCCACGTTGTTGCCAATTATTATTACTTTTCTTACCACGACTAATCTCAGTTGATACGCCTTCGCCTCAGGAGTCGGTACTGGCAATAGAGCCACTGCCTGTCTTGATGTCACTCGAACTATTTCAGTTCAGTGTTCATAAGTAAGATATTGCATATCATTGTGGAAAATAAACCAGAAATTATCAAAAACAATTATTTCCTTTATTCAGGAAAACTTATATTAACCTGGCCTGCGAAAGATAACTTATAACAATGAGCAATTGAAAAATTTTCATAAAATACTGGAAAACAGTTATGGATATGTAAATATAACCCCACTTTTTTCTTTTGAGTTGGAAGAATTATTTTATAGTTCAATACCAAATTATAGAATTCTTAAGATATACGAGTTATTTTGTGAAATGATTCAGTTTGTGATGTGCACTAAAAGAGTTTATACCTGAAACTGAAATGTCGCTGATGCAATACCTGGCATAATCTGAATTCCTGTTCCATCCACTCCTCTCAGGAACTCACCATTTCAAAAGGAACCATCCAAAATCCACGGAATCAGCTTGGACAAGTTTTCATGTGGAGAACCAATAAGGTAATCATTTTTTATCCTTGCTTATTTTGTGTCGAGATTATTCAGAGGTTGTATTGGTTTTTTATTGTTGAAAAACTACCTTTTCATTATTAAAAATCCTGAATTTCTTTCTTTCAAATTTCTTTACGAGGCTTCTTTTCAAAAAAAATTTCAATCTATATCTCGCTTTGTTTTTTCTTCACCTGGATACCATTCCTGTTTTGTCATTTTATTTGAATTTTCAAACTCGCGCACTTCCTTGTCGCACTTTCATTAATTTGGTGTTATTTGAGAAAACTTATCAACTAACATATTTTACATTTCTTATAAACTAAATACAATATTTGATCATAATTATCTTTGACGTTTCTCAGTTCTTACTTTTCCACAATTTCAAATCTTTTATCTCACCATCTCTGTTCCCTGATTGGCTATTGTCATCAAGAAGTTTCTTGTTCTCCCATTGGCTATTTTAGTTAGATACAATTTATATACTGTATGTTTCAACCTTATAATTTTGTTGATCACATTTAATCCAGAATAATTTTGTAAATCTAGACTTTTTGTTATATTTTAAACAATTATAGGTTGTAATCATTTTTGAAAATGCAAGAAAATGATTGCATTATGGTATCTGCATATATTTACCTATCAATGTTATACAGAGGCTTCATGAAGGAAATAGAATCCAAAAAAAATTTAAAACAATTTCTCATGAACTACTAACTATTAAATATTTATTATTTTTGTGGTTTTTTTTAAGAAATTATTTCTTTTTCATCTTTTATATATATTATATATATATACATATATATTATATATATATATATATATATATATATGTAATATATATATATTATATATATATATATATATATATATATATATATATATATATATATATATATATATATATATATATATATATATATATATATATATATATTCATTTCAACATATTCATTCTACTTGGAGTAATAGTAAATTATTTTTTTACTCTTGCGCTTGAGCTCAAAACAGTTGAAATTTCTATAGTTAGGTGGGGTTTGGAATGGTTTATCTTTAATGTGACATTTACAGTTCCACCCTATCATTGTGGCAGTATTACTCTCATCAACTCTTTCTGAATTAATGTGTTTTCCATCTGCTTATCATATTCACCTCATAGCGTCAGAAATACAGAATCAAATTATTACAGGTATTATTGAACTCATTTTAATGCTTTATGTGAGCCTCGGAAAATCGACAGGGGAATGTCATCATTGCTGATTTCTCCATTATATCAGGCAGGTGAATAAATGTAACCAATCCTAGAAATACACGAAGATAAATATTTTTTTCGATGAAATAGAAATGGATAACAGTTAAAAACAACAAATTTGGCCCAATATAATCGGCTGAGGCGATTAGTGGTGAACTGTTTTTTTTATCGAATTCCAACAATAGCTTTAATGTGTTTCTTTTGCGATCAGATTTGACTGACTACTCATTTCAACTGATTAATCATCAAATCATCACATTCGGCTGAATAGTTTTCCACTTCCACCTCATTGAGTTATTTCCGAATGATATACTTGAAGAAATATGACGTCGTACATCTTACCCAAGGCATGCGTCCCTGATATAGCAGAAGTGTATTCCCATATTCAGAATTTAGACAACAATAATTTGGCGTATCAGCCTGCAGCCAACAGCCATAATAAACACACTCCAAGCTCCTAATTAGCATTCTGCGATCTTAAATAATGGCCCGTATTAAGAAACGCTTAAATAATCTGAGAACAACCAGGTGGGTGCCAACTTTATCGCTAAATGCCTCTATTCTTCATGCTGAACTTTCCTCAGCAGTTAACTCTTTCGTAATACAGGGTCGCACGATGTAGTAACGGGGGTTTGCATGTGTGAAATATCTTGATCATGCAACTTCAGAATATGAAAAGTCACTGAACAATTGAATAACTTTTCCCAAGACAATAGCCATTCATCTGTTCTATGGATTTTTTATATACATTCTGAATTGTGGATGGTAATAAAAGAAACCATGTCGAGAATCAATATTCCTCTATAAAAAATTACTTTCAGTCAATACTTGCATGGAATAATTGATATTCCTGAACAAATTTGAAATATTTGAAGATCTAGATGAAAGTGCTATGGAACTGATTTTCCTAGGAAAAAATTATGGAAAGTTCATTATAAATGAGGAAAACAGAAAATGTGACTACTGCTGAAATAATTCAAATATTTCAGTTAATTTTGTGACATTTTTGTTCAATAACAACCTTTTTCAACACCATGTTTATAATAGGGATGCATGTTTATAATAGGGATTTAAACTAATTCAAAAGAAAGCATAAACATGTTGAAAATAATTGCATCACAGTAATGCATTATTGTCATGAATATTTTTTTAAGTTTGATTTAAAATGTTTTTTTTTATCTTTTTTAAATTATTAGGTATCTTATTGAATACCAAAATTCCATTGTATAAAATTGATTTTTTCCCAAAGTCTGTTTTGATTCTATGTGTAATGAGGCTATCCGATTGTCTGGTTTGGTAATTGTGAATAGTGTCGGTTGAATAAAATTCCAGCGAAGAATGTTTTTTATTATTGATGTATAAAATTTATTACAGAATGTATAAATATAAAAAAAATCAATTTATATAAAAAAGCAATATGAAAAAAACTGCATATAAATGGGATGTGGATTCAAGAAATGGCAATTTTAAAATACATTTTTTACTCTTGTTTTGTAAAGATTTAAGTGGACGCAAGCTTGAAGAATTTGCATTTCCTCATACTGAAATTAAATACGGCAATTTTGAATAAATTTAACATAAATATATTATTTTTAGATATTTTGAAGGAATGTCTTTTTGAATTTTCAATAATATACCAATTATAGAAAATATTAAATTTTAAGATTTTTAAAATGGTTTTAGTTCAAGAAAGTTATTCATCAATGTATAATACTAAAAATGTAGTTGTTTCTGAATATTTTATATTTTTCCCATTGAAAACTAGAGTTTTCCAATATGTTTAATATTTCTTTTAGATGAAAAAGAGGATATATCAATAATTAATGTTGTGTCATCTGCGAATAATTTGATCTCACAATGTAAATTAAGATTTGATAATGGCTTGAAGTATATAAGAAATAATACAGGTCCATGAATTAAACTTTGTGGTACACCACATGTTATGTTTCCTATTGGACTTTTTTTATTTTCCATACATACATATTGTTTTTTTTTATATGAATAATTTTTAATTTTTTCTGCATTATTTTGTTCGGAAAGTGTGAACAAAATGTTTCTTCTGGACAGAGGTTTTTTAGTGTGTTTTCCTCACCACCCTTTCCATTCCCCACATTTTGATGGGTTACACTCACCACTTTCTTTTCGTTTTCCGTTTCACTTACTGTTTTCGAACTTTTTGAACTTTTTTCATTCTCTGCGCTAACCTCGGCTCAGGCGGTCTGATAGATAGAATGAGAGTATGTTGGCGGACAGAACCATTAGCATGTAGGCCTCTCTATCGGGCCCGCTATGCACCCTCCGCTGCTGGGAATCGGTTCAGCTTTGAAGGTATCCTATTTCGTGAGCGAAGGAGGCCAGCCTTCTAACTGATACCTCTTTCACACTCTCCGGGTTCAGAGCGGGCGGTCTTTTCGTCCTCGGATCCCGTGCCTGGCTCTCCAGTGTCTTTATTAGGTTGAATATTACTCTTCTTTACAGTTCTACTATGTTTAGAAATGAAATCATAGAGTTTTTTAACCGGCGAAACCAAAAAGGAGGAGGTTCTCTATTCAACCCGTATTTTTTTTCCATCATATTTTTTTATGTATGATCACGCATAACTTTTTACTGAGGCATCCGATTCCGATAATTCTTTTTTCAGTGGATAGGGCGTACTTCGAATTTGGTCCTATTTGGATTTTAAAGATGAAATCCACCCCTAAGGGTAGCGAAATGAAGGATATTGATCACTCACCCTCTGAATTCTGGTCCGTTGACCGATTCTATCAGGCATAACTTTGTATTGGGTTCTTCGATTTGGATGATTCTTTTTTTAATAGATAGGGTATACCTCATATTTGGTTTTCGACAATAATTAGCCACCCTTACGGGTAGAAAAATAGGGGATAATTGATTTTTCACTAGTGAACATTGGCACACACATACGTAGTTGACAATGACAGATCGCTACTGACATTATTCTTGTTCCACATCCGTCAAAATCAGTATATTTTATGAGAGGATGGAATGATATACAAAGTTATGAAATGAACTACGAAAATAATTCATATTACAACAAATAGTAAAAGTAGATAATCATTTTATTTAACTGGTAATAGTTGAAGTAAGGTGGGTAAGTAAGTATTTTGGAAGTAATCAAAAAACAAGTAGGTAGTAATTGGTAGATTTTAGCCACAAAAAATTGAAAAATAAAAAATTTTAACAAAAAATTAAACCGACAAAATACGGAACTGAAAAGTAAAAAAGTAGGTAGTAATTGGTAGATTTTAGCCACAAAAAATTGAAAAATAAAAAATTTTAACAAAAATTAAACCGACGAAAAATCAACTGAAAGCAAAAATAATAACCTTCTTAGTCTAAATGATAATTGAGCTCCTAAACTAATGTAAGTAACTGATTTTGAGTCGGCGCCAAACAAACTAGCAATTAAATTAGGTGAAGCGTAAAATGATGGCAGCGAGATGCACGGCTGCGTTTTGATGACTTCTTTCATAGATAATGATCTTCGATAATTGTTTGTTTGGCGCCGACTCAAAATCAGTTACTTACATTAGTTTAGGAGCTCAATTATCATTTAGACTAAGAAGGTTTATTTTATTTTTTGCTTTTCAGTTGATTTTTTCGTCGGTTTAATTTTTTGTTAAAAAGTTTTTATTAAGTTTTTCGGCTTCACTCGGGGTAAAATTATACACTAATTCGCATCTTTTTCGGAGTTCTTCGGCTTCTAGTACCGAACACCTGGTGATTTTGCTGTTTTCCGGTGTAAGTTTTGCCAACACACTGTTTCATCAGTTTCGTTGCTTTGGTTTGGTGAAATAATGTCTTTGTCCGGTTTTGTCACTGGGTGATCTATTGTGGCTTTTTGTTTTCAATTTATTAGCGATTTTGTTGATATCTGCACCTCCATCGCTGGATTTTTCCATTGGAGGGGTCATTTATTGAACTTTTCGAACAATTCAGCTGTGGTTGTTTGTGTCCTTTCACTTTTTATAAGCGAAATTCACTTCACTTCCGTGGGTTTTGAAATCCTAACCCCACTTTTCCACTCTGGCGAACCAATACTTTCGAAATTCCCGTTCTCGGCGGTTATTAAGGGTCACAATGGCCTGCAGTTTTCCACTGGCCAGATATCGTGTTAGAAACACTATTGTTACTCTTTTCAGGCCTTCAGATCAGTGTTTATTGATTTTTAGTTAACGATGGAGTTTATAATTCACTTTTTCAACACTTTGTGGTTTATACGGCACTTTAAACTACTGAATTTCACAAAATTCGCGGAGCACATTGAAGTTCTACCAAATACAAGATATTCATTGCCTCACTTGAAAAACTGAGGCTTTCTAACATGCTGAAAAAGTTATATCTGAATTCAAATATCAAATCACTGTTTGTAGTGAGTTCAAAATCCCTTTTTTCATCAATTTTGCATTCCCTATTTCCCTATATAGGAATTGAATGCGTTGACATTCAAATCTGACGGGACCAAGTGTAGTTGTAACACATACTCGTATATAATAGAAAGAGACAGAGAGAGAGAGAAAGTTGCATAGAGGGGGCATAACGTTTTTTTCTTACGTTACATTTTCCACGTTACAATACATATTGCAAGTCGCGTTCAGGATCTTCTATCACTATTACTCAACACGAGTGTAACCCTAAGGCTCTTACTCTTTGAGCTTCGAACAAGTGGGCAACAGCCATTCACGGATTTGGAATTTTGACTGGATAAGGACTGGAGACCGGTCTCCAGCCCTTCCCATGATGGCGGTTCTCAAAAATGGCCGAGAAAGAATTTTGAATCTAGATTTTGAAAAATAAAATTTCTATAGAGGATGCAGCTTTCACTACCCGGGATAGGTTGATAGATAGCCCATCACTCCAGGGAGTGCCTAGGACGTTTAAAGCGCGAGGGGTCGTCTATGTTGTAATCAGTAGCTTCCCTCACGAGGGGGTTCTCGTGGGTTATTGAGCAATCGAATACTTTCCGATTGCGGTCTCTGATTATACCCTGATGGAAGGCAGGTTCAAGTCGTCAAGTATCCGATCGTTCCGCACATACCACGGAGCATTCGTTATCATCCTCAGGACTTTCATTTGCGCCCGTTCCAGGACGCGAATGCTAGTCCTGCAGGTTTGGCCCCAGGCGGCCGAGGCATACAAAATGACAGGCCTGAACATCATTTTATAGATCTTGACTTTATTTTTTAAAGAGAGTTTACTTCTTCTATTAATCAGAGGGTAAAGTGCGCCGATTTTCTTAGCAATTTTGTTTTTTATTATATTCACATGCGGCTTCCAGGTGAGCCGACGATCCACAGTAACCCCTAAGTACTTGACTTGTTCCGACCATTCTATCTCCCTTCCAGAGATAGTCACTTCCCTCTCCGGGTTGTTTCTCTTGCGACCCATCGAGATCGCTTGTGTTTTATCGGGATTTAACTTTATTTTCTACTCCAGGTACCACTGCTGGAGGTCGTTTAATGCATTCTGCAAATAAACAACACCCATCAGGTGGTTGGCTGACGAGGAAAGTAAGGCCGTATCATCGGCGAATAGGGAGATTTTCACGTGTTCGGTTCGTGGTATATCGGAGGTGAAGAGTGCGTATAATACAGGAGACAGTACTGCCCCCTGAGGAACGCCGGCCTCAATTTCTCTCGGGTCCGAGAGGAAATCGTCAACCTTGGTCTGAAATGTCCTACCCACGAGGAACGACTTTATCCACTTCACCAGGCTCAAAGGCAAGTGGAAATCGATCAATTTGCAGAGCAGGCCTTCGTGCCATACTCTGTCAAATGCTTTACTTATGTCTAGAAGGACAATATGAGCACTATTGTTGGTGTTTAGTGAAGAGATTGTATTTTCCACCAGCCTCAAAACCTGTAGCTCGGTGGAGTGAGCGCGACGAAAGCCGAACTGCTCATTCGGTAGGACATTTCTGTCCTCCACTTCATCGTCAAGCCTTTCGAGAACGATTTTTTCAGCCAACTTAGCTGAACAGCATAACAAACTGATTGGTCGATAATTTTGCGGGAAGGTCAGGTTCTGACCTTCTTTCGGGATCATGACCACGATGGCATGCTTCCACCTTCGAGGAAATCTTTTGAGGCGCAGTGAATTGTTGATGATATTCAATAATGACTGCACCTGGTTATCCGGAAAATTCCTAATCATACAATTAGAAATTCCGTCACAACCAGGCGCTTTTTTGGGATTTAATCCTTTGATATGCGCCTTAAGTTCATCCAACGAAGCTGGACGAATGACATCACGATCAGGTTCTCTTAGAGTGCGGTGAACCCGGTTTTCTAGCAAAACATCACGATCCAGATCATCGTCTGGATGCTCATTAAGTTTAAATTGTCTTTCCATCGAGTCAGCAAAAGTTTGAGCTTTGGACTCGGAGTCGTAGCACATGCCGAGCTCTCCATGAATAGGGGGGAAATCAGTCTTTTTTTACTTTAAATTTCGATTTAATTTCCAAAGTTGTCCGTCATTTTCTAAATTTTCTAATGTGTTGCCAAATCTTTCGTTTCTGAACTCGGTTACGTTATTTCTAACCTCCCTATTCAACTCATTTAGACGGATTCTGTCCCCAGGGAACAGACTCCTTTGATAGGCTCTTCTGGCCCGATTTCGATCTCGAATAAGATTTTCAATTCTTCGAGGAAATTCATCTTGATATCTAGGAGCCGGTTCCCTTCGGGAGGAATCCCTGAGAGCATTTTTGATGGTGAGCTCGTAACGCGCTACGGCCTCGTCCAACTCAAGTGGAGAATCAATTCTCTCAGGAGTACAGTAACCTGTCTCTAGAAGCGAACGGAACCTCTCCCAGTCCACCTTGGTGCACATGCAAGTCGCGTAAAGGAACTTTGTTCCAATAACTTCATTTTATCGTAAATTTTTCAATTTTCGGAAAAACTTTCTTAATCAATGTTTAATTGACAATGTTTCCTTTTCCAACAAGAATATCTACCAAGAGGTTATCTTTAACACCCTGTTGTTATTCTCAAACAAATTACACAATACAATTTTGAAGAAAAAAAGTTGCTTGATAGAAGATATATTTGCCCTTCAGGCTACCGTAAACAACACTAATTAGTCATTTTTTATTTGAATTCCAAATATTTCGAATTATCTTGTAGTTTCTACAGTGAACCACCCCGTGATTTTCAGGCTGAAAACTTGTCTAGCGAGTTACTCTTAAGTTTATGGGCAGAGCAAATTCCTCTCTCTTCATAAGCCTTAACAGATTTACATAAGATTATTCGAAACTGGCAGCCTTTAACTTTAAACCTACTTTAATAAGTGAAGGGTGCTTCAGTTCAGTTTCAGAAACTCATCTCCGCTTCTATGATGTGGACAAGTGGGGGATCCTGAGACATTCAATTCAATCCTCGGATTTGTCGACCCAAAACAGGGTGTCTGTGATCGATAATTCGGTATGTATCATTGAAACAATTCACTCAAACTAAACAATTCTCATAATCAATTTTCATTATCACGAGATTCGTCAAATTATATTATAAAGTGTGACCCATTTAATATGGAACCAC
Source organism: Gonioctena quinquepunctata (assembly GCA_018342105.1). Classification (NCBI taxonomy): domain Eukaryota; kingdom Metazoa; phylum Arthropoda; class Insecta; order Coleoptera; family Chrysomelidae; genus Gonioctena; species Gonioctena quinquepunctata. Next base: position 1,135,816 of record JAFIRS010000076.1, on the reverse strand, counting down.
TCCAGAAAAATACGCCTTTTTCAGTCATTCTCAAAAAATTTATAGATAATATAAGAAAACCTGCTATAAAATTCCCGAAAGAGAAAAAATTCTTGAAAGGCTGAACAGAAGAAGTACATCGTAAATGAAAATTCCACCTACCTGGTCTAGAGGATAAATCTTGGAAGGAGAGCAAGTAAGCTGTCATTGAGATCCCAGAAATACGTCCACAGGATTGGAAACTTCAACAGAAAAGCAGCCACAAGGTATTCAATAACTGAACCCATCAAAGTGCAATGTTCACATTAAAACAATAAGTTTAATTGTTTAAACCACTGGTTATATTGTTTTGGGCAGAACACACCATTTTATGTCATTGTTTGCTAGTGCTAGTGCTAGTATAAGGTAGCTTTCGCAGAGGTGGGTATTTATAAGTTTTGATTTGAATAAAAAAACCAACCAATTTGATTATTCTCTGCAACTGGTGTTTATTTTTCAATTTCTAACCTCACTTTTCTCCACTGAACAGGAATCGACTGCTGAGAGGGAGTGACTCATATTCATAGGCGAACCTGACTGAGCTGGGATAGGGTGAAAGAGGTTGAAAAAGAGAAAGGTAACATAACATAGCCGGAGTTTTCATTTGTTATGATAGGGATTCAGAAATTATAATCTGTGAAATAAATTCACCAAAAATATATACAAATTTAAAATCATATGAACAACCAATCATAACAATGTGACCCATTTAAAATGAAACCACCCCTGTAGAATACGCATTTTTCAGTCAATCTCATATATATTTTTCTAATATTAAGCATTAAAAACTGTGTCTTGACATAAATTTTCATAACTTTAGTTCCATTTCCAAGACACTCTACGGTTTTTTTTCTTCGTTGAAAACGGCAAAAGTTTATTGGGCATTTTTTTTTTTGAAATTTGACTACACCACTGGATTCGTAGTCGTTATAAATGGAAACCATGGAAATTTCATAAAAAAATATTGGTTATCAACGAAGTTACAACAACTTAAATTTTGAAAACAAAGTATTTGATATTAATTTTCATTTAGATTATAGACATATTTGAAATCTGGCAACACTGCCGATACAAAGTAGAACACCAGTGAATTTGTACAGCGAAAATCCGAAGTCAATAGCTCATTCTGTTCTACAGTTATAACTCCTGAAAGTATGGTAATGTGAGCGATTTCTGGTGGAAATGATTTTGTAATAAAAATCTAAATACGCCACTGGAATTGTGAATTATATTCCCTTAAAATCATTTATTTGAGTTTAGGTTCAAGTGTATTCGAAAATAACAGAAAATTAAATATTCATTTTCAAGTTATGCAGTTTTCGTTAGCCGATAAAAACGAAATGAACCGAATTAAGTTTTGAAGTATCAAAATTATTTATTCAATAATAAAACAGAAAGCAGGACAAAAATATTTCCCTTTTTTATTTTGCAAAACTCAATTGAAACAAGCTTTTAGAGACGGTATCAATAATTTGAGGAAAGCTGAACTAATACATTGGGCATAGGTATTGTACTAAATCAATAGTAGGCTGTGATTTAGTACACCACAAATCGCTCACATTACCATACTTTCAGTAGTTATAACTGTTGAACGGAATGAGCTATTGACTTCGGATTTTCGCTGTACAAATTCACTTGTGCTCTACTTTGTATCGGCAGTGTTGCCAGATTTCAAATATGTCTGCAATCTAAATGAAAAAATTAAAATCAAATACTTTGTTTCCAAAATTAAAGTTGTTGTAACTTCGTTGTTAACCAATATTTTTTTATGAAATTTTGATGGTTTCCATTTATAACGACTACGAATCCAGTGGTGTAATCGAATTTGGAAAAAAAATTGCCCAATAAACTTTTGCCGTTTTTGACGAAGAAAAAAAACCATAGAGTGCCTTGGAAATGAAACTAAAGTTATGAAAATTTGTGTCAAGATACAGTTTTTGATGCTCAATATTGGAAACAAATATTTTTGAGATTGACTGAAAAATGCGTATTCTACAGGGGTGGTTCCATTTTAAATGGGTCTCACTGTATATAGGGTGTCTCGAAACTATGGTGCCGAATTGAAACGGAAGAGTCGCTTCGAAAAATAAATGGGACTCACCCTATATCTTTTTTCTCTAATGTCGTTCGTTGCAGATATACAGGGTGTTGAATATGAAACATTTTAAGTATTTTTTATTTATAACTTCCACAGTTTTGAAAATTTTTCAATTACATTTGAAGGAATGTTTTTGTTCAATATGTGCTTCATTTTGCAGAAAAATCACATTTTCAATTGCTACCAATGGCGTACAAGAAGGGTATCATGGTTCTTTTTCTCCTTTATTTTTCACGCCACTTGTGAAATCAGAAGAATTATTCATTTTTCGCATCCCTCATTCAATTTTTAGTGAAAAATTTATACGTGTTTGAATCCGGAAAAACCAACCGTTTTCAAGATAATTGCGCTTTTATGAATAAAAACACACTAGTAATGAAAAAATTGTTCGGCTGAAGTGAATTTTACAACTGGATTGATTTGTTGAAAATATAAACAGGATGTTCATAAAATCAGATGTGGAATCATCTGCGACTGTTAAAAAAACATTCTCAATTGAATATTGATAGAAAGATTTTTCTGTGAATTGAAAAATCCACGATTAAAATAAAGTTTTTTTTTGTGAATGTCTAACAGAAAACAACTACTTCCCCGGCTAAAGCCACGCTGGACATTGAACTACATCTGATAGATATTCTGAGAAGGCCCTAACTCAAAAGCAAAAATCTGAAATTGAAAATTTGCATTTTCATTCAGATAGTTATTTGATTTTCTATTTCAGTCTTAATTAAGAACTCATAAAGATGAATGAGGCAAAGAAGAATGTTTTCCAAAAGAGAGGACTCACCAGAAATCATTCGTAACATTGACGCAGGAGAGACATCGCATTCACTAGGTCTTCAATACATTTTTGTCGACGAAAATCTATTTCACGCTTCCACGATCATCAGGAAGACCGGAAGAAATGGGGAACACATTTTCAAGAAGCAATCTCACTTTGCAAAGATGGAAACAGAATCATTTCTTTTGGAGAGACACTTTGAAATTAGTGTTTTCTGACATTAAAACCTGTCATGGGGTATGATAAAATCAGATGTGGAATCATCTGCGACTGAAAGAAAAACTTAAGTCACTATCTTCCATCGTCAAGATAACCTTTTGTGGGGTATTCATGTTGGAAAGGGAAACATTCTCAATTGAATATTGATAGAAAGTTATTTCTGTGAATTGAAAAATCCACGATTAAAATGAAGTTATATTTTGTGAATGTCTAACAGAAAACAACTACTTCCCCGGCTAAAGCCACGCTGGACATTGAACGACATCTGATAGATATTCTGTAAAGGCCCTAACTCAAAAGAAAAACTCTGAAATTGAAAATTTGCATTTTCATTCAGATAGTTATTTGATTTTCTATTCCAGTCTTAATTAAGAACTCATAAAGATGAATGAGGCAAAGAAGAATGTATTCCAAAAAATAGTACTGATGATCGTGGAAGCATGAAATAGATTTTCGTCGACAAAAATGTATTGAAGACCTAGTGAATGCGATGTCTCTCCTGCGTCAATGTTACGAATGATTTCTGGTGAGTACAACTGGATATTCTAACAAAAAAATTAATGACACTTTCACAAGCTATTTTCTTGTACAGGGTGTTGAAACTGGAGAATTAAAATGCATTTCTCTCGTAACTTTAATAGTTTTGAAAAAAATACAATTAAATTTGAAAGAATGCTTTCCTTAACCGGGGTGCTCTATTTTGAAAAGAAATCAGTTGTCACAGTGACGTGCAGAAGAGTACCATAGTTTCTTTTTTTGGAATAATGTAAACATTTCTCCTATGGAAATGTGTAATGAGAAGATTCTGTCGAACCTATTCTCTACGTGCTTATTGGAAGGACCTGATTGAAAAGATAAAAGCACAACAAAACCATTTGGTATACAGAAAAATATTCCAAAAATGATATCCAAGTGAAGTGAAAAATTGAACTAGTTTACATCATCATTTATTTCAATTCAATTTTGCAATGCACTCCTATACGCAATGAGGTGTTTCAGATGATTATGTACGGTTATCAAGTTGGCATCTGTCATTGCAGTGATATTTTATGAAAAGTTATTTGAATCAAGTAGATACCTACTTGTCATCGAATATGGACACAATTTCAGTGTTTTTTAGACAGAGTAATAAATACAGTTCCTCGGGAGAACTTGTTCCAGAATGCAGAATTTGTCCTTTAGTGAGCTTGCAGATAACCTACTGGAATTCTTTGAAATCGAAGGAGCACTAAATGGACATAAATATCTCTAATTCCTGCACAATAATCTTCCAGAATTCTCGGAAGATATAAATTCACAAGATCGATAACACTTTTGGTGTATGCATGATGGTGCACCTCCCCATTACACACTGCCAGTGAGGGAATGGCTACATCTTCTTTTCAGTATCAGGTGGATTGGTCACGGCAGAGATGCACCTCCTAGTTGGCCTCCCCGAAGTCCAGACTTAAATCCACCAGATTTTTATATTTGGGGAGAATTGAAACAGGAAGCTCATTCAAGACCCATACACACAATAGAGGAGTTGCGAGAGATAATTCAGCAAATCATGGAAAGGATGCAGCTAAATGAAAATATTCTAACAAAACTCAAATTCGATTTCCTCAAAAGGGTTAGTGCTTGTATTCAAAACAGTGGTGAACACTTCAAACAGTTCATGAGATAAACGGATTTTGAAGAAATTGTTCAATAAATAGATTTTTTAGTCTTCCATTTTTATTTTTAAGAAATTGGTACATGACACTGTGGCACCGTTTTTTATTTCAAAATAGAGCACTTATTGGAGGAAAACATCTCTGCAAATTTGATTGAATTTTTTTGAAATCTATGATAGTTATGAGAAAACATGTCTCTTATTTTCTAGTTTCAACACCCTATATCTCTGCTAGAAAGCAGCTTTTTAAAAAAATGCATGTGAAAGTGTCACTGATTTTTTTGGAAGAATATCAAGTTGTAATTTGAACCAGTAATTAGGATTGTAAAATTAACTTCAGCCGAACAATTTTTTCATTACTAGTTTGTTTATATTCATAAAAGCGCAATTATCTTAAAAACGGTTGGTTTTCCCGAATCCAAACATGTATATATTTTTACTCGAAATTGGATGAGGAATGCGAAAAATGAATATTTTTTCCAATTTCACTAGTGGCGTAAAAAATAATGGAGAAAAGGACCATGATACCCGTCTTGTACGCCACTGGTGGCAACTAAAAATGTTTTTTTCTCAAAATAAAGCACTTATTGAACAAAAACATTCCTTCGAATTTCATTGAAATTTTTTCCAAAACTTTGGAAGTTATGAATGAAAAATTCTGTCAATTTTTCATATTCAATCATTCTTTCATTCATTCATATCTCTACAACGAATGTCATTTGAGAAAAAATATATCACATATTTTTCGAAGGCAATCTTCTGTTTCAATTTGACCCCATAGTTTCGGGACACCCTGTATACCACCAAAACAACTACTACGTCTGTAGTCATTTCAAATATGAAATTGTTATTATTTATTATTATTTACACATTCGTCATATTGTTATTTATTGCTTTTCTATAGAATAACTCACCAACGCCTGGAAATGAGCTATAGTTCTTTCTATCCTTCTGAATTTTTCCACAAGATCTGGTGTACCACAAGGATCTAACCTTGGACCCTTATTCTGCCAACGGTTATTCAGGACTCGCAATGTGCACTATTCGCAGATGATTTCAAATCATTTGAAGAAATCAGAAACCAAGAAGATGTGATTCTACTGCAGAAAGATTTAAATAGAGTTCACGAGTGGTCGTTGGCAAGTAATCTGTCATTTAATATTGCTAAATGCTTCAGTATGTCAATTAATAGGAAAAAACATTAAAATTAATTTCGATATACCTACAATAAATTACTAATATTTAATTGAAAAAGCAGAACGTACAAATTTAGGGATTATAGTCCAGGAAAATATCCAAAAATTTTTCAGTTTCTAATTTTACTACTTCTCAAAATATGTTAATAGTTTATTTTTACACGCTTTATATTAGCTTCACTTGTATGTTTGTTTGTTTGTTTGTTTGTAACCAACTCCTTTGGGCGCGATTTTGACCCACTTCCAGACGTTCGAATGATTTGAAATTTGGCAGGGGTTCATAATTCGGGTGTCAATGCATCAAGAAATTTTTGTGTGGAAAAAAAATGGCGGCTTTAATATGGCGTACGAGTTTTGTGATTATGGTCCGATTCGTTTCAAAATTGGTATCTGAGAGTTTTCGTAGTCGGAGATTGTGGTTCTTTTGTCAAAATTGGAAAATTCAGGAATGGCGGCTTCAATATGGCGTACGAGTTTTGTGATTATGGTCCGATTCGTTTCAAAATTGGTATCTGAGGTTTTGAGGTCGAAATTGATTCTTTAAAAAATTGGAAAATTCAAACGGCGGCTTAAAAATGGCGGCCGAGTTTTGTTATTATGGTCTGATTCTGTTCAAAATTGGTATGTGGGGGTTTTCGGGGTCGGAAATTATGATTCTTTTGTAAAAATTGAAAAATTCGAGATGGCGGCTTCAAAATGGCGGCCGAGTTTTGTTATTATGGTCTGATTCTATTCAAAATTGGTATGTGGGAGTTTTTGGGGTCGAATATTATGATTCTTTTATAAAAATTGAGGAATTCGAAATGGCGGCTTTAAAATGGCGGCCAAGTTTTGTGCTTATGGTCTGATTCTATTCGAAATTTGTATGTGGCGGTTTTTGGGGTCGGAGATTATGATTACCTAATTTGATAAGATTATTCCATTATTTAATTTGCAAAAAAATAATAAAAAAAAAAAAAAAAAAAAAAAAATAAAATAAATAATAGTTTAAAAAAACTCAAAAATACGCTCTTATAGAAAACCAGACTGAAACAATAGAAAATAAGAAAAAAAATTATTTTATTTAAAAAAAAGCGTGGGGTGCATGGTATCAATAATTATATAGTACATTACACATAGGGCAGTAAAGTAAGAAATGTCTCAGATCACAGGTAATTGTTGGTCGAGGCGATATCATGCACCCCACGCTTTTTTTTAAATAAAATAATTTTTTTTCTTATTTTCTATTTTTTCAGTCTGGCTTTCTATAAAAGCGTGTTTTTTAGTTTTTTTAAACCATTATTTATGTGTATGCCTTTCGGTTCTTTGGAACGCCAGTAGTGACAGAATTGAACAATCTCTCGCAAGGAATAGAGTTGATATTATCATACCATTTCCCACCAGCGCGGTATCACAAATACTTTTTTCTTTGAATAAGAAAAAAGGGGCACTCTGTCTAATGTTTCCCCGAGGGATTTCTCGGATGACCATCGAGTTTACGTGATCACTTCAAAAAGTTTTATCCTAATATAAGCTCTAAGTGTGTTTCCGAATGAGTTTGACAGCTCTGAAATCGATCACTCACTTCAACTTAACTCAATAAATTTCCTTATTCTCAGAAGGCTTCTATAGGGGTTATTGAAGGTCATTCGCTGTGAAAAAACCTATATACAGGGCTTTCGCGAATATCTAGTTGCAAATGCTTTAATTGAGAGTTGAACATTGAATTCTGATAAATAACATTTTGATGAAAGACTTGTTTCAAACTAGTGAAAGGCAATTGCTATCCCAAATTCCTCGTGAGTAGGATAATCAATTGATACTCAGAAACGATGATGGACTGTCTGAACTGTGACATCGGAATGACCTATCAACATTCACAAACTTTCCTTGAACAAAACGAGTATACTATGAGGAGAAAAAATAAATATCAATCAAATAAAACAGCATTAGTATTTCAGAAAACGTGTGGCTCTCTGCTCCTCTATTTAATATAGATGATGAAAATTCAAACGAAAATTCCAAAAACTATTTCAGATGTAGAAATCTCAAACAAAAATAGGTTTCATCACATTTTGTTTTCATTCTCAAAAAATCCCAGCTCAACTTGAACGATTCAGTGCATGTTATCACATTCCGAATAAAAATAAGTTATTTCAACACAATTACTGCTGAAGAGTCGTTTACGAATTCCCCTTATCGATACCGTACTAACCAATAGTTTGATTTGTTTAAAAGTATGAACAGGGTGTTCATAAAATCAGATGTGGAATCATCTGCGACTGAAAGATAAACTTCAGTCACTATCTTCCATCGTTCAAGATAACCTCTTGTGGGGAAAAGGGGAACATTCTTTATTGATTATTGAATAGAAATATTTTTCTGTGAATTGAAAAATCCACAATAAAAATGAAGTTATTTTTTGTGAATGTCTAACAGAAAGCAACTACTTACCCGGCTAAAGCCACACTGGAAATTGAACTACATCTGATAGATATTCTAAAAGCACCCCAACTCAAAAGAAAAAATCTGAAAGTGAAAATTTGCATTTTTATTCAGATAGTTATTTGATTTTATATTCCAGTCGTAATTGAGGACTCATAATTGAAGATCAAATGGAAATATGTGACCATTTCAATGAATATTTTGTAAATATTGGAGCTGAATTATCCCGAAATGTACCAGATACCCAAATCCAAAATAGGTTTTCTACCTATTTCTCCCTCTTCTATGTTTCTGAATCCCACCGATTATCAAGAGATTCAAGAAATAATTGACGAACTAGACGACAAGAAAGCAGCAAGAGTTGATGGAATTAATGTTAAGATTATCAAAGAAGTCAAAGATGAAATAATACCATTATTAAATAGATTGATTAATACATCTTTTGAAACAGGTATATTGCCAGACAAATTGAAAACAGCGAAAGTAAAACCAATATTCAAATGTGGAAAAAAAAATTACATAGGAAATTACCGTCTAATTTCAATTCTGCCAATATTTTCCAAAATTATTGAAAAGATAATGGATAGAAGATTGAGGGAATATCTGAAAAAAATCAAAATTTCTATATGCAGAACAATATGGATTTCGGAAATCTAGTGATACTGAGTCTGCAGCAGTAGACATGATATCAAAAATCAAACTGGAAATAGATTGGACAAAAAAATGCGGCTTATTATCACTGGATTAACGGAATGCATTTGATATGGTTAACCACAAAATTCTTTTGAGAAAATTATATGATATTGGAATAAGGGGAAATACTTACTTTTGGTTTGAAAATTATTTGAGAGACCGAAAACAACTAGCATATATCGAAAATAAACTTGGTTCAATTAAAAGTATCAAATGTGGGGTACCACAGGGATCTATCTATACTTGCTCCAGTTCTATTTTTGATATATATAAACTCGATATCAGATCTTAAATTGAAAGGACAAATTAAACTTTTTGCTGATGATACAACAATAATATATTTTGCAGAGAACGAATTCGAAATTCCATTTAATATTGAACACGATCTTGAAATCTTATCTCGTTGGCTCATCGCTCATAAACTGTTGTTAAATTTTATGAAATCATCAATTATGTTTATTTCTAAACGAAGTATTGCGACTGATTCACTAAGACCAATAATATTCAAAAATTCTCAAATTCAGTATACCAACAATACAAAATTCTTGGGTTTAAATATCGACACAACACTCTCTTGGTTCAATCATATCAACAATCTGAGAAAACAGCCTTCACCTTTGATTGGAATATTACTCAGAATAAGACAATATACCCCACTAATATATTTGAAAATCATATATTTCAGTTTAATTTATTCAAAATTGCAATACCTCATATCTGTTTGAGGCTCAGCCAAAATGTCTATTTTGAAACCACTACAAACTTTGCAAAATAAAGCTATAGAATGCATATACAAATTGCCATTTTTAGAACCCTCGAAAAAATTATATAAACCTAATAATTTACTAAATCTTCGTTCTTTATATGAATTTAAAATTTCAATTTTCATCCACTATGTTGATACAGGAAAAAAACATTCGGATCTTACTTTTGATTATATTTCAAATATCCATTATCATAAAACAAGAAATGTAAATGAAATAAACACATTACGTTTTGAATCAAACTTTGGAAAAACTTCTATTTTCCACGAGGGAATTGAGATATATAATAAAATACCACAGCCTTTAAAAGAAATAAAGACTACAACTAAGTTCAAAAAAGAACTTAAAAAATTTAAACTCGACAAGTAACAATTCCTATAATATTTCACCTTTGACTGTTTTTCTTTTTTTTTCTTTCTATTAATCGTTTGATGTATTCATTAATTTATGTTTCATATGTATTGCCGTTATTCAATTTATGTAAAAAGTAATCCCTCTATAAACAGCAATGTTTCTTAGGATCAATAAATAAATACAAAAATACAAAAAAATACATATAGATGAATGAGAAAAATATTTTTCAAACGATAGTACCACCAGAAATCATTTGTAAAGCGTCAATGTTACAAATGATTTCTGGTGAGTACTTATTCTTGTGGATATGTAGAAGAAAACAACTACTTTCCTGGCTAAAGACATTGAACTACATATATCAGAGAGTTCAATGTACAGCTATTACTTTGAAAATCGGTTCGAAGTAACATTCAGGCATGAAATTGTAATTTTACGCCGTTGAGTCCGTTCATACAAAAAATGGGTTTAATTGATTAAATGAAAATCCATTCAGAAGTTTCTGAGGAGCAACATTCAGTATATTACATCAAATAACGTACCTATTTAGGAATAGGATATAGAGAAATTTAAAAAAATTATTGGGATATCAAGTTGCTGGTAATAAGATCCCCAGTCAACGCAATGTAGCAGAAAGCACCATCCTCGGGCACTGGTTGGTTCATGAGGAAATCATTAGCTTCAGCTCCAGTGGGATCTATAATGGGGTTATTCTCGGCTGCTGTTTTGGCAGCTTCAGGAAGCGGCACCAAGGTCTTCCAACTGGGCAGATCGGCAAAAGGTCCAACCGCTCTGAGGTCTTGCAAATATCTGCAGGAAAAATCAACACCGAAAGTCATTTCGCGAATACATAAGTGAATTTTCATGTTTTTTATTATTTGGTAACAGTTTCACCATATTCCATAAAAAAAATTCATGATTGTTTAAATTCCAATGCTCATGCTCTTATTTCCAAAACCTAGGTACTACACCATACCGTGCAAATATATTAGAATGGTAACTCATCAGAATGTGAAAACTTTTCAGAATTCATTTTGTCGTACAGTTTTCAACATAATTAGAAATGTATATTCTCAGAAATATATTTTATCAAAAGGGTAAATCCTCCTAATATGATTTCATCAGCAACGTATTTCATTATAACTGTATTTGAATAAACCCGGTATTCAACAGTATCGTACATTTCCAAAATTGTGTTCTAGATACCCAGTACCTCACTATGGTCGTAAATATTCAAAATGGTGAAATATCGGCAAGAAAACCTCAAATAATACTTGAGCAAACCCGTATAATATCTGAAGGAAATGCATCGAAAACGTAGTTCATTTAACCCGTACTTCAACAGAAAAATTCAGAATGTACCGTCATATTGAAAGCGATACCAGCTTGCAGACAAGTCGAAGACTTTCTAATATATGCAATAATTTCCATTGAAAAAGAGATTCCACTTAGGAGTTGATTGTCTAGCACTGAAACGAATCACCGATATCCGATTATGTCTGATGATTCAGTTTTTGATGAAACGAATTCTGATATTGTACTATATGTTAATTAACATTCAACAAATGTACTTTTGGAAGAAAACACATACTATGGTTCACCTTCTGAGAAAAAACTCTTATGTTTTGATACGGATACTATGGATTGACGTTTTTTATTCTGATGGAATAATAATTCACGATTCTCTAGAACGGTGATGAAGCCTTCTTCACCTCACAAATTTGTACTTTCTGCAAATGTGCATTCTGAAAAAATATCTGGTTTGATAATTTTAAATTGTGTAACATCAATATCTCCACCAGAGATATGAATAACTCTAGTTCATTAATTGATCATGTTCTAACAAATTCTTCCCGACTCAAACAATTATCAATTTTAAATACAGCACTAAGTGACCATAAGTTTCAAATAGCATCAATAGATATTCAGTGTGAGAAAAAAAGATTGAGATATAAAAAAGTTTTCACCAATTACAATGTGAAAAGTATTAAAAATTATCTTTTAACTTTAGACAATAATATTTTTTTAAATAATAATATTGATATAAACTATGGAAAACTTTTCAAAATTTTTGAAAGACATTCTTTTTAAAGAAAAATTTGGTTTTCTAATAATGATAAACCATGGTTTAATGCAGAAATTTCAACATTAATTGAAATCAGGGATAAATTTCATTACAAGAAGAAGAAAAATCCCTCTAATGTATATTTTTTAGAATCCTATGATTATTATAATAAACTTGTGAAAAAACTTTAAGAAAAACAAAAATGGAATATTATGAAAATGAATTCAATAACAATCTGACCCCAAAATCTATGTGGAAATCGATAAATAAAGTTCTTTACAATAAAAATCAACAAACATCAGATATCCACTATATATTAAACAACAACAAGAAAATTGAAGAAAAAACAGAAATATGTGATCATTTTAATGAACATTTTGTAACAATCGCAGAAAAAATATCTGGTAACATAACTAATATTGAAGATGATTCTTTATATAAATATAGTTCTTTATCTTCTATGTTTCTGGAACCAACAACTAGCCAAGAAATCGAAGAAATCATCAGTAGCTTAGATTCTAGAAAATCACCTGGTTTTGATAATCTGAATGTATATATTGTGAAAAGGTCCAATCAGAATTATCACCCATTCTCAGTATTCTAATAAATAAATCTTTTGAGAGTGGAAAACTCCGGAAAATATAAAAATGGCCAAAGTTATACCTATTTTCAAAAATGGTAAAAAATATGATCCCAATAATTATAGACCAATATCAATTCTCAACGTTCTTTCTAAAATTTTTGAAAAGGCCATTTACAGCAGATTGAAGGAATATTTGGAATCCAAAAATTTTCTATATGAGGGACAGTATGGCTTTCGTAAACACAGTAATACAGAGTCTGCAGTATTAGATGTCATAACAGATATCCAATTACAATTAGATAAAAATAAAAAATGTGGACTTCTTTCACTGGATCTACGTAAAGCTGTTGACACTGTTAATCATGAAATTTTATTGAAAAAATTATATGAAATAGGAATGGTTCATAACTGGTTTGAAAATTATTTATATGGTAGAAAACAATCTGTTAATCTTGGCGATTATAATGGTTCTTTCAGAGATATATCTTGTGGCGTACCTCAAGGATCTATATTAGGACCATTACTCTTTCTAATTTATATAAATTCGGCTTCAAAATTGAAATTAAGCGGATCATTAAAATTATTTGCAGATGATACTACATTAATTTACAATAGTTATGACATAGATTCCATCAAAATTCATATGAAAAACGATTTGAAAATAATTTCACATTGGCTAGATGTGCATAAGCTTACATTAAATATTGAAAAATCTTCGTTTATGTTTATAACTAAAACCAAACTTGCAAATGTTCAAAATCATACAATTAAATTCGGCGCTAATAATCTCAAATATTCCACTACAATTAAATTCCTTGGACTATATTTAGATGAAACTCTTCCTTTCAGTACACATATAGAGAATTTAAGACGTCACCTATCACCAGGTTGGAATTCTATTCAGGATTCGAGACTATCTCCTTTGAAATATTTAAAAAACATTTATTTTTGTCTTTTTTATTCAAAATTACAATACCTTACATCAGTCTGGGGAACTGCAAATAAAAAAATCATAAAACCATTGCAAGTAATACAAAACAGAATAATAAAATGTATATTCAGATACCAGTACCTCGAACCATCAGTAAACTTATATAAACCCAATGAATTACTCAATATCGGAAATTTATATAATTTCAAAATCTGCTGTTTAATCCACTAAACATTCTAACCTCACATTCACACAAATTGATTATATCCATGACTAAAATTTATGTACTATTCCGATAAAATCAAACTTTGGTCGGAAGTCAATATTTTATCAAGGTATAATGACATACAATTCAATTCCTGATCACTTGAAAAATATGCGTTTTAATAGCCTTTTCAAGACTCATTTGAAAAAATATTGGATCTCTCAATAATTTATTCATTTTATTGTGCAAAAAATAATATACAAAATTATAATAAGAGATATTCAACCTATTTTATTGATTTATCCCATATGATAAAATAATTCATACACTTGTTTGAAAATATATGTTATTTATTTTGTATTGTATCCCTAATATAAATAATTGTATTATTTCTTGGGATGAATAAAGTTGTTATTATTAATAATTCCGTTGTGATTATTCACGATTCTGCAAATTCAATATTTTGGTAATGTCTTTTCTGAAATAACACAGCGGCACAACTGTTGAAATAGTTGTGCCGTTTTGAAATTGTATGAGAATCCACAAACTCACCCCAGCAGAGCCATCATGTAATCGTTCCTCATCGCCTTCATACTCGAACAACTTTCATTTCCATGGATGGAACACAACATTTGGAGCCAAGCCGCTATCCTAGTTCTATCGTTGCCGTTCTTTATTAGGTAAGCATAGGGTCTCGCTATGTAGATGAATAGCTGGAATTCCTGATCTAGAATCTGCAAAAACAATATAGTACAGATCAATCAGGTTGATTGATGATGATCCAGTGCCATATTTTCGGTATTTCTGTAAAACTCTTAAATGGTTTTTCGAAAATAACTTTATTCATTGGTCGATGAATTATGCTTTTTTGTTTGTGGGTGTGAGAGGTGTCCATAAAATATATTAAAAAACCCAATGGCAAGAAATATTGTCAGTCGTAAAACTATGATTAGTTTTTTTATAGTATTTTTCATTCTATTGTAACTTATGAAATAATATATTAGGAAGTGGTGATTTCTTGATATGGTTTTTTGGGTAACCTTCCACAGTCTGAAAATAAAAATATAATAATCAGGAGAATCTATACAAGTGTAGAAAGGGCAAACTAATTAGTTCACAACGATGAGTTACTGCGTTTACCAAATTATATTTCCTAAAGAAAAATGATTGAATTAGTCAGTAACTTGATGTATTCTGAATTCACCTATCAGAAACATAGTAAAAATTCAAAAGATACTCTATAATGTTTTTGATTGTCATTTCGGGGACTATATCTCCCGTTCTCAAAATCTTCTGAATCTCCTTTGATAGTTTTAATAAATTGTTTTTTTTTCTTGTAGAGTCTTTGTAGCTTTTTCAAATTCAGAATACGGCAAGTTACTAACTCATTGAATAATTTTTCTTCAGGAAATATGATTTGGTAAACGCAGTAACTTATCGAAGTGAACTGATGAGTTTGCTCTTTCTACACTTTTATAGATTTTCCTGTTATATTTTCATTTTCAAACTGTGGAATGTAACCCAAAAAACCTGGGCAAGAAACGTTGTTCCTCCACAAAAAATCACTTTCATTCAATACTTATGAGGTGTTGATATAGTATCAATTCAAAAATAAACCGAAGTTTCCTCTGATAATTATGGAATTGTTTCTGTTAGACAATTGTTTTAAAAATTTCATCATAAATATGGAACTAAAACTGAATATATCTGCTTGCGAACACTGGTTGATTGAGAACTCAAACATTTTGATTTATTATTTTGAAATAAAGTAATAGTCTGTAATTTTTTTACAATTTTGTGACTGGTTTATGTGTTTTGATCATTGTTTTCTGAAAATTCATCATTATTTTCAATTCGCAGAAGGAGAAAAACATACTTTCATGAAATAGTGGAAAATACTAGTAAAGGAGTCATGATGTATGAATTGGCATTAAGACCGACAGATTTTTCAAAATATACTTAAAATCTAGTTTCTTTTCAAAATGTCTTCTGAAGTGTGTACTTTTACGCACGCCCTGCAAAAAGTGGTATTCTACAGAAGCAAATCAGATCGGGGAAAAATCAAGTTGTTACTACCATATGAAGAAACTTCCAGTTGCGGTCCCTATATTTTTTGATAATTCAGATTGGGAAGTTTGAGTAATGGCATATTACTTTCTAGCAGAGTGGAACAAATATCCAATACTTCCCACCTTGTCCAACTTATGATCTTTCTTGCACTCATCGGAAGTGGCGTGAATACAACATTCCAACATCTGGAAATCATCCGGTAATCCTGCGAGGGTGTCCTGCCACATTTTGTCATATTCCCACTCTGCACCTTCTACTTGCAACTTGGGTATCTCGTATGTATTAGGAAGAGCGCCATCTGACGGGTATGTTCGAAAAATGCCTATGGCTTCGTCCAAGAGGAGGGAAATGGCCAGATAGGCGAGATATCTGCAAAAAATTAAGTTATTAATAATAATTTTTATGTGCCGGGAATTTCAATATAGACATGTTGGATGTAGAAAGTATATAGACCCGGAAATGGAAATTTTAACGTTTTTGAAAAGTGTCTAACATCAGCCTTAAACCACTCTTTCACCAAATGTAAATATGTTATTTTAGCAGGTGACCTCAACATCCATTTAGAAAAAACACACTCTCCCGATACAAAAATCCTGAAGGATTTATTGGACTCGTTTCAATTTAACATTACATCTAGTAAACCAACTCGCATTTCCACAAATGTAAATGGAATGAATTCAAGTAGTACCATAGACTACATGGTGACAAATATCCCGTCTGAAAACTATAAATGTTCGGTTGTTGACCCACATTTGTGTGACCATATGGGTCACATCCTCACAATAAATTATAGCTGTGAAAAGCCGACACACATAATTGATACTCCTCAACTTAAAATTCGTGACACGAGACAAGACAATTTAAATACATTAACTTTTCATTTAAACGAAACTGACTGGTCAAATTCTCTTCTCAATAACAGATGCAAATGAGGCCTTTAAAGAATTCATTTCGACAATGAAATGGTGTCTCGATGTGAGCTGCCCAATGAAAATGTAAAAAATTTATTTTGTCTCGTGTAATACAAAAAAGTGTTTCACAGACGAAGTCGCCACAGTCCAAAATCGTCTCAGGGAACTCCATTGGTGCATGATGATTTCAAACTCACTTGATTTAAAAATGAAATGTCTGGAAGAGAGAAAAATCTTCAAGTCATAAATCAGAAAAGCTAAACAACACACCTACAAAAACAGAATTGATTCCGCTTCAAATAAAGTGAAAGAGTCTTGGAAGATAATCAACAAGAATTTGGGTAGGAAGCAGAAACAAAAACTTGATATTTCTCTTAATATTGACAACAAGATCATTAATAACAGTAACGAGATTTTCAATTCCTTTGCAACTCACTTTTCAACTATCTGTATAGTCAAACTGATTGAACATTCTGGGCAGAATGTTTCCCTGCCATGCACAACTGGATACCTTTCACAAAATTCGATTTTCATCCCTTATATTACGGAACACGATGTTTTAGTACTACTTAGCTCAAAAAAAAAACAAAAACTCCTGTGGTGTCGATGACCTATCACCAAAACTTCTGAAACATGTGAAGGATAATATAGCTTCCCCACTTTCTCATTTATTCACTATTTCTTTACAAAATGGTGTTTTCCCAGATCCATTGAAAATGACTCTTGTGTACTCATTAACCAAAAAAGAAAATACTATGGATATCGCCAAATATCTTTAATATCGGAAATCTCGAAACTACCAGAGAAATACAATATCCGAATTCGCTGAAAAATATAATATAATAACAGTGAGCCAACATGGAATCAGAAAAGAAAAATCGGTTGAAACAGCAACTTACCAATTATTCAAATATGTATACCAAGAAATCGACAAAGGTAATTATGTTATTTCTCTGATGTTCGATTTGTCGAAAGCTTTCGACAGCTTAAATAGTGAAAACATAATTGAGAAATTATCTACTCTTGGAATAAGGGGTATTCTTTCTGACTGGATGAAATCTTATATCTTAAACAGAAACATAATCGTACAAATTGAAAACGAACTATCCAATATTCAGCCCGTTTCTCTTGGAGTTCCTCAGGGTTTCGTGCTAGGCCCATTGCTATTCCTGCTTCATGTCAACGACCTTCCTCAATTCATTACAAACGGAAAAGGTACCATGTTTGCTGACGATACCACAATAACAATATCCGGAAAATCCCCTGAGCAGCTCCAAGAAAAAGTTAGATGCACGCTAGATGAGATGGACACTCAGTACCAGAGGAATTCTTTGATCTTAAACAGAAATAGAACAGTTTGCTTAAATTTTCATCTGAAAAAATTTGTTCCGAATTCATTCATGTTGGAGCTGAATCTAAACATGACTTCACATTCTAAACTCCTTGGAACCTGGCTCGATTCAAACATGACCTTTGATCACCATATCAATCACGTCTGTGAAAATTTAAACAAAGCCTTCTATGCAATCTTCCAAATGAAGCCTCACTTGGATGAAAACGGGTTGATGAGTCTCTATTTCGCATTCGTGTATAGCCATTTATCTTACAACATAATGGCCTGGGGCTCAGCTTCAGGGATAAATAGGGTTTTCATATCACAGAAACGAAACATTAGAAAAATCTTTGACCTTAGCTACAACCAAATCTGTCGTGATATCTTCATAGAAAAACATAGTCTTACCTTTACTTCTATCCACATCTTGAAATGTGTTACTTTCACAAAAAAAACATCTACCAAATTTTACTATCCAGGGGAGCCACCATGGATATGGCACAGAACAAATAACTACCAAAAAAAAAACATCCACTTTTAAAAAATCTCTTTTTTACAACTGTGGTACTCTATACAATGCACTACCAATGAACATTGGAGATCAACCCTCTTACAAGGATTTCAAAAGGAGTGTCAAACATTTTTTTAAATCCAAGTGTTTTTATAATCTGGATGAGTAGATTTGTTGAAAATATAAACAGGATGTTCATAAAATCAGATGTGGAATCATCTGCGACTGGAAGATAAACCTTAGTCACTATCTTCCATCGTCAAGATAACCTCTTGTGGGGTATTCATGTTGAAAAGGGAAACATTCTCAATTGAATAGTGATAGAAAGATTTTTCTGTGAATTGAAAAATCCACGATTAAAATGAAGTTATTTTTTGTGAATGTCTAACAGAAAACAACCACTTCCCCTGCTAAAGCCACGCTGGCCATTGAACTACATCTGATAGATATTCTGAAAAGGCCCTAACTCAAAAGAAAAAAATCTGAAATTGAAAATTTGCATTTTCATCCAGATAGTTATTTGATTTTATATTCCAGTCTTAATTAAGAACTCATAAAGATGAATGAGGCAAAGAAGAATGTTTTCCAAAAGAGAGTACTCACCAGAAATCATTTATAACATGTAACTTTTTGTGAATTGATATCACAAATCTTGTTATTTGTTTTTAAGAAAAACTATATTGCTTGACACAATTTTTCTATTAATTCGACAAATCATTACAGACATAATTGTCAGTGTCAGTTCGTAATAATATATAAAAAAATGACGTAATGTCGGAGTGCCACACATTGGCGTAACATGTAATGGATCAAAAACAATGGGGTGATAAATTATCGCTTTAACATCATTTCCCCCTTGAAAGCCATAAGGGTTTCAACAATAGTCTTTTTCTGGAACAGGGAGTACATATAGTTTGCATGTTGGACGTTGATAAGTTCCGTTAACCGTCTTGATGGTCACTGTTCTCATCACTCCGTCCGCACCGGGGAATAGCTGGCCCAGCCATTTCAATGGTGGAAGTCCATCTTCCTTGACGAGTACAAGAGTTCCTAATTTAAGTAACTGTGGATGATTTTCCTTCCACTTCGTTCGAACTTGTAAATTTGATACATATTCCTTGGCCCATCTTGACCAAAAATGCTGCATCATCCCTGGATGAGTACTTCTCCCTACAGTTGTAACTGACCAAGTCTTCAATCAACCAATATATCCGTGATTGTCCGAAGATTTACATCTCATGGACAAATTAATGTAGAAAGTGATATTCGAGTTTATATATTTGCGTTTGTCTTGTCAATATTTTTTTTATTTGTTAGTTTGCTCATTGTCATTTCACACAATTTGTATCTTTATCTCATATATGTTGTGTACTGTATTTTTGACTTGCCTTTTGTTCTATGTATGTAATTCGAGGCCAATAAATACTTACTTACTTACTAATGCTACCATACTTTTGAACAAAACCATCTCAAGTTATGATCTCAAGATTCAATACTAGAACCAACTAGAGTCAGCCAAACCACCGCCAGAGCAATCAATTCATTGATTTTATTCACTGTATCCATCCTTGTCAACCACATACTGGTCAGTGATGCCTCTGACATTTCTGATCACTACCTTGTATCATGTTCGATCGGTACTGGAGACGTCTTCTCTGAACCCAACACACATAAGAAGGATTTCTTCCTCTAACGAAATATGCTTTGAACCAAGAGTATGGCTTGTTTATATATACTAGAATAAACGATTGCTCAATCTAAGAATTTTTAATTTCCAATTCAGTATTCTCTGATCAAATGTATAGATTGCTTGAATTATAAAAAATATATATTTTTGTATGAGTAAACCAACTTTACTCCAAATAAGAAACACATGTTACTCAGGTTATCAAGACAATCATAACCTTATTTGGAAAGTACTTCTTAAAAATTAAATTTTTTTTTGCTATATATTTATACCAAGAATTGGTAAGATTAGAAGAATAAAAATATATTATTGAATCGAGATACAGCCCTCTTCACTTGAGAACCTCACCCTGATGGGGTAATGAAATACTTGCATTAAAAAAAATATCTTCATTTGAAAACTCCACTGTTTTAATTTATGAATAAGGAGAGTATAATTTGCTTAATTTGAGATACCAGAATTACTTGTATTAGAAAATTAAACTTCATTTGAGAACTTCATCGTGATAAGGTAGGTTCATGTGATATGTTGGGTAGTGAGCTTATAATTTTAACAGCAATTGTAGCAAAATAGTCATTGAATTGTTCTACCGTGATACTTGCTACTAGTGGCTTCTTCTGTTTCCTATTATTTTCATGGTTTATCAGGTTCCAACTATCCCTCATAACGTTGAGAGGAGAATGTAACAGATAGTTGTTATAAGCTTCCGCCTTACAGACTTATAATCAATACTCAGTCTATTGTAGGCATTCGAGGAGTAAACATCTTTATCAATATCATGTATGGTTTTTATGGCATTTAAGGTATTGCGCATTTTTCTCAATTCATCGTTCATCTAATGGACTGGTTGTTTATTAGCCACGTTGTTGCATTTTTTTTAGATGGAAGGTACTGACTACTAGACCTTTCAGTATATCTAGAAATTCATGCATTTCAAGATCAGGTGTTGAATAATCAATTCCAAAGAAACTCCAATCAAAAACTGTAAGTTGAGATCGTAATTTCAGTAAACCTTTACTATGTATTGGACGGGTCCAACGGAGTTGATTTTTGATGGCATGTTATTAACGGTGAAAAATTGATCCCTATAATCAGATAATCAGATAGGCATGGCTGTGTGACCCCCGACGTATAAGACGCCTTGTCTATATTTGTCACCATATTGTCAACTCGAATAGCGGAAGTGAGAGTCACTCGTGTAATAGTAATTTACGTAGCAAGTTCCAAAAGTGATATTTTACGGGATGAATAGGAATACATAGATACCCAAAATCGTCCCGAAAGTAATAAGAATCGTCCCGAAAGTAACGAAAATCGTCCCGAAAGTAAAGAAATCGTTTGGAAAGTGAAAAAAATCGTCCAGAAAATAGCTACTACTGGTACCATTTGTGTAAAGTGGTTCTTTCGATTCAATTAATCAAACCGAAAATTTTATTTTTGAAACGGCTGCAGAAAAAATCAATTATTGTGGCATGCAAATTGAATGACTCAAGTAGGTTCTAATTTGAATAGGTTCGGAGACTCGGCTGAGGCAAAATTCAGATTGAAATCACCAGCTAGTATCACCTTAGAATTAACATCGTTAAGATATTGTAGGGCGTTTTCAAATGAATCTGAAAATGTACCAAAGTCAACATTGCCAGATCTATAAAAACGAACAATTTCAAAATTTGGAAATTTAATACCGCATATTCCTATATTGATTACTGAACAGAACCGTTCCAAAAGAATAGGTTCACAGGGGATATGGTGTTTGATAAAAATGGCACACCCCCGTGGCAGATCTGCTGAAATTAGCAGCTAGGTAGTAACCGTGATTATTTACAGTTGAGAGATATCCAGCCGATAGCCATTGTATAGAAACGCAGAGAATTATTTTGATATTTATCTGAAAAAAATGAGATTTCATCAAGCTTATTTGCTAGACAGCGGACATTCATGTGAATATTTCCATCCTACATTAAAAATCCCATATGAAGCAGGACATTTTCCAATAATAACAGCGACATTATCCCATATGAAGCGGGACATATTCATGAAGCGGGACATATTCAGCGATGATAATTGCCCGATAGATATCGAAAATTTCCCTATAGGTCCGTATCTATAGTAACGATTGTTAAAATGTGAATTTGTCATCGTGATATATATAAATATTGAATTTTGAAAGTCGTTGAAATGTCACGATTCGGAAAACCTACATGTAAATTTCAATAAAATTTCAAACTTAGCACATACCTTTTTTCTTTTAACTCCGGAAATATTCTACCGAATTACACTCGTGCATCAAAATAAACCTGATGATTTTCCGTTCAAGCATGTCGTCAGTAAAAAAGTGCATTCGGTTATTTTCATATTTCAAATATGAAAATAAACTCATGCAATTTTTAGACAACATGCTTTCATGGAAAATTATTGTTAATTTTGATACACTGTTGTAATTACTTCCGATAATTGCCCGTAGGTATCGAAAATTTCCCTTTAAGTCCGTATCTATAGTAACGATTGTTAAGGTAGTTCCGCCACGAGACAGTTGAATTAGGAATAGGAAATTATTTTCGACGGAATCGAAAAATTTCAAGAGGCTTTTTGATTTGAAACGCGAGAAAAAATTTTTTTTAATGGGGCACTTGCCCCCCCCCAATCGACTTATTCGATTCGATATAGAAAGTCGGCGACTCAAAAAATTGTCCCCGAAAAGCCTAGCAAAAAAAAAATTTCAATGTCGTTGAAATGTCACGTTTCGGAAATGATTCTTTAAGTTTAATTCAAGAAAAAGTGACCAAAAGTAAACCTTAAAATACAATACTGAACCATCAATATATATGGAAACCGTTTATGGATTTCATTGAAGAAATAAATTATACTTTAAACGAAAACACTTCAACAGTCGCTGGCAAATATTCTCACTAACTGGGCCTACAACATGAAAAAGAAAAATGGTGAGGATTATAAAGATTATACTGTGAATACTATTTGAAATGTAACGTCATAACTATTAATGGAAAAATACGAAGACGAATATATTAAATTTAAACTGACAGAAGAAAGGAATTACAGACAGACCCAAGGGAAAGAAAACAAAGCACTGTATTATTCAAATACGAAGAGTTCAAAGCCATGATACAGAACTGTGATGAAAAAACGCCTGATGGCTAACAAAAAAAGTTATTTTTTGTTTTATCGTACGGATTAGCATGGCGAGGAGGAGAGGGAGTAAAATGTTTAACTTCCTGTTTCAAAGAAGACATTAACCCCTTCAAGCCCATGTTGCCACATGTGGCAACAAGCTCAAATTGATCCATATCCCAGAGTGCCACTTGTGGCAACAAATGCCATATTTAAAATGAACGTTGGAATAATATCGTAGTTGAGTAGTATACCCTGGAATGGGATCCTTAGGTGGGCGGGATTAGATTTGATTGGCTGATTCAAGGTCAAACGCATGTATAGTCCACATCCGTATTTTTGGCGGTGCTGTAGTATTTGATAGTTTTTGGTGCGTTTTACGTGTTAGGATGTCCGACTTGAGTGATTATGAACCATTTGAGGATTGCATATCATTTACAATGAAAATATACTAATTTTTGAGATAGTCAGTTTGTTTTTTTTTTCACAAATGTAGGCCCCCATAGTAACGCCACTGGATAAAAATCAATAATTTCACTTTTAAGATTACAAAAAAAAAGAAATAAACAATTTTTCACGTTATCTGGGATATGGGAAGCGACTTAAAAAATTAACCTGGGCATGAAGGGGTTAATAACGCGGGGGAAAAACTAACAGACTGGAATACAACCCAATATTTGACAAAACAACGCAAGGGGGGGATAAACCTTGCGCTCCTTCCAAGTGGCTGGTTAGAAACATAGTTAACCCAGATTTGTGTCCGGTAAGGTTGTTCAGAAAGTTTATGGAGAAGAGAAATTATATAAATATTCCAAGATTCTTCTTAATTGTTGATCCTTTTTGGAAATTGGGCAAGTGGTACCAGAACATTCCTGTCGGAAAAAACATGATCGCTCAGTGGACGCCAACGGAGGCAAAAAAGTCAGGTTTGGCGACTGAAGAAGTTAAAATAACCAATCATTCACTACGTGCAACAGCTGTTTCAAACTTAGCAAGGAAAGGGGTTGGAGAAAATACGTTGATTAAAATGACTGGACATTCAAACCATAAAGCCATATCTCTAACTGGACGAGGAACACCATGAAAGTATAGTAGAGAAAATGAGAGATACTACTAACCTTAATAAAGAAACTAATGTAGCTAATGTGCCTACTATAAGTTCTTTGAGTTATAATTTGATAGCAAACTCCAATACATTAACCAGGCCCAAAATATACAAATTTTCACAACTGTGTATTCCACTGCAATTCATGCAATTTTTAGGTTGTATTTAATTTGTTAATTTTGATATAATTTATATTTACCTACCTGCATGTAAATTTAAATAAAATTTCAAACTCAGCACATACCTTTTTTCTTTTAACTCCGGAAATATTCTACCGAATTACACTCGTGCATCAAAATAAACCCGATAATTTTCTGTTCAAGCGTGTTGTCAGTAAAAAACTGCATTAGGTTATCTTCATATTTTGTTAAAAGAGCCCTCCCCCTTCGGAGTTGGGCTCTTTCACCAAAATATGGAAATAAACTCATGCAGTTTTTAGACAACATGCTTTCATGGAAAATTATCGGTAATTTTGATGAACTTGAGTAATTACTTCCGATAAACACTCAACTTACTTGATTTAATAAACACATTCTGTGAATGGACAACATTAGATGATGGGGGCTTGAACTTCTCTTCTTCTTCCTTTGTCCTCAAATAATTTCATATATTTATACGTATTTCCGTTGTATATCTAGAATTTCAAATAAAATAATCTATCCCCATTTTATGCGTTCTTTTTTGTGTCGAACACATTATTAGTCTACTCGACAAGTTGAAAATGGTCTAAAATAGAGATACTGCTCTTAAAATTATGTGTGATAGCTCATTGGATCCGGAATAACGCCTAGAAAAATGTGCCAAAAGCGTGTATTAGCACATAAAAAATTGCAAAAGTTATAAACAATTGAAGATGGAAAAAAAATGGCTTTTGGAACTCTATCTCCATTATTTATAATTTCAATTTAACGCTGAAAATGGTTCTCCGAGCGACATTTTTAGGTAGCGCGCGCGGCGTCAAAAGCGAGTACGACACATTAATTAATTTATTTAAGGTATTAAATATGTTTTTTTTAAATTTGAAAAAATCATGGTGTATTCGGAACATTATGAATAATCTATTCCCGTTGGAAATTTTACTTAACGTTGATTTTTCAACAAGTTAAACGATTGTTAACTAACAAAATTTTCTCGAATTTCTGTCTTAATTGTAAATGAAATTTTTTTTTTAAATAATTGTCGTAAAAATTTTTCGATTTGTAGAGCCTTTCTTATATACATACTCAAGAAGATCAGGCCATAAAAGTTGAAAAAA
This sequence comes from Gonioctena quinquepunctata, assembly GCA_018342105.1. Lineage (NCBI taxonomy): Eukaryota > Metazoa > Arthropoda > Insecta > Coleoptera > Chrysomelidae > Gonioctena > Gonioctena quinquepunctata. The sequence goes on along the minus strand of JAFIRS010000076.1, from coordinate 1,109,833 downwards.
TATTCATATTTTGTTTATAATAATTTTTGTACTTGAACAAAAACTAAAAAATCCAAGTAATGTTGTTAAAAAATTTTTTTTTCTTCAATCATTATATTGTAGTTTTTTCATTATCACAAGATATAAATTGATTTGCAAAAAAAAATTTTTCCGCCATTTGTTGATACATTTTTCATAAACAAATTGATTATTTCAATATTTTTGAAAAAAATTTTTTCACAACTTCATTATATTACAAATATCATGATTTTTGAAAAACAAATCTTTTTTTAATAACAATTTTCAATTGTTTATAACCTTTTTTTTATATTTCTATTGTTTAAATAATTAGTCAAGGAATAATTTTTTTTTCTGAAAATCATAATTGGCAGTCTTCTATGAAGTAACACAAGAATATTTTTTTTTATCAACAATTCCAATGTTCATTAACTTACCAATTTGATATAAACAAATTTTTAACTTTGTTAGATTTTTTTTCTGAAATTTCTAAAATTTACAAAAACAACCATATATAACAAAGTATGAAAAAAAATCCAATTTTTTATTGTACTTTTTTTTCTAAACTTTGTTGTATATAGTAGTTTTTGTAAATTTCAGAAGTTTCAGAAAAAAAATCTAGCAAAAGTTAAAAATTTGTTTATAACAAATTGGTTAGTTAATAAACAATGGAATTGTTGATAAAAAAAAATATTTTTTGTTACTTCATAGAGGACTGTCAATTATGATTTTCAGAGGAAAAAATTCTTAACTAATTATTTAAACAATAGAAATATAAAAAAAACGATTATAAACAATTAAAAATTTTAAGGAAAAATTTTTTTTTTCAAAAATCATAATATTTGTATTATAATGAAATTGTGGAAAAAAATTTCCTCAAAAATTTGAAATAATCAATTTGTTTATAAAAAATTGATCAACAAATGGCAGAAAAATTTTTTTTTGCAAATCAATTCATATCTTGTATTGATAAATAAAAATATTTGAAGAAAAATTTGTTTTTTCAACAACATACTTGGATTTTTCAGTTTTTGTTTAAGTACAAAAATTATTATAAACAAAGTATGAATATTTTTTCAACTTTTATGGCGTGATCTTGTTAAGTATGTATATAAGAAAGGCTCTACAAAGCAAAAAAATTTTACAATTATTTAAAAAAAAATTTTCATTTACAATTAAGACAGAAGTTCGAGAAAATTTTGTTAGTTAACAATCGTTTAACTTGTTGAAAAATTAACTTTTAGTAAAATTTCCAACGGAAATGAATCATTTATAGTCTTCCGAATACACCATATTTTTATCAAATTAAAAAAAAATAATAATACCTTAAATACATTAATTAATGTGTCGTACTCGCTTTTGACGCCGCGCGCGCAACCTAAAAATGTCGCTCGGAGACCCATATTCAGCGTTGAATTAATTATAAATAATGGAGATAGAGTTCTGGGAGCTGAGAAATTTCCTCCTCTTTCAGAATCTTTTTTTGAAATTTCTCAAATATCAATAGTTCAAGAAATATTGGTAAAAAACGAAATGCCATTTTTTTTTCATCTTCAATTGTTTATAACTTTTGCAATTTTTTTTGTGCTAATACACGCTTTTGGCAATTTTTCTAGGCGTTATTCCGGATCCAATGAGCTCTCACACTTAATTTTAAGAGCAGTATCTCTATTTTAGACCATTTTCAACTTGTCGAGTAGACTATATTATCATATAGGTATATTGCTGGATATTGTAAATTAGCTTTCTTTTTATTCTCTATGGGTATATTTGAATATTGGATGAGTGTAAGAAAGTACTTACCCATCTCACACATGGGTGAACGCTAAAATCTGCCCTTTGATAGTAGTAGTAAACACATTTCATGTACTAATTATGTCTCACTTACTATCAATTAAAGCGAGTATTATGATAAAAGCGAAGGAAACGGATTAGAGCAACTACAATGAGGTTACGTTAACGATCAATAACTGTACCCAGTTAGAGCACGAGTACCCACTCGAAATTATCCGACAAACATATAATTGATTTTTTTAAATTTATCCTACCGGTTCCTCTTTTCTCTTAGTCTCGTGCTGTGATACTCCGGCCGGAATAACTTCCTCACCCACGGTATAACGACTCTCCTGTCAGCTTCGTGAGTCAACGTGGGTCCCAGAATTCTCAATACAGAACTGTAGTACAAAAACTCGGTGTTCAAGGGATCCTGCTGTACGGTCCTGAAATATTTTCAGATACGGATTGGTTATCATGTTTTCCCCAATAATTTCATCAATTCACCTTGTCGTAGAAGGCTGAGCTGGAGGAAGAGTAGGTTGTTCTAGGGAAGGACTTGGCGTAGTTGGTGGGAAGAAAGGGGCACTTTTATCGGAGGTAGCTGAGGGAGCAATCGATTCAGGATAAGGACCTGAGCCAACAGTTCCTACAGAGGGCTGAGTTGGGCTAGCCTTTACTGGTGGTTCTCCGAATCTGAAATTTGAGAAGTGAATCAAAATTATAATTTATATGGTGAGGTGTTACATGGTGTAGATGTTATTTTTTTGGTTTTTTATTGGTCCCAGGGTAAGTTATTTCAATTTTTGATTCATAATTCATTATTCCAGTTTCTTGGATGAAATTAATATGAAACAGGGAGCTCATACTGCGAAATACATAAGTGGGTCGTCGCGGATATGAAAAAAATATATTTCTGTCAAGCAGACGAGTTCATTCATTTTGGGAGACATTGCCAGTTACAGATATGCAACATTGTAACTGTTGTTTAGTCTGGAAATACTAAACAAAGCTTCATTCATTCGGGCAAAGTATCGAATGGGCAATATACACGGGTCGCGAAATATATTCGCTGCAACGACAAATTGGACTTGGCCAATCAGACTGCCACTTGGCGCTTCGCTTCTTTTTTAGAATGGAAAAATATCAACAGGTCGGAGGGAGTCTTTTCCGCGAACCTAGAGGGGATCGTACGGGTTCCATCGTACGGGTTCCGCCGCGGGCGTGAGTCCTTCGGGATCGGTCCAAGTTTTTGGTTTTACCAGAAACTATATCGAAGGAATTCGCCCTTCGATATATAATGGTTCCACGGCAGGAACTATCGCGAGTAGATGTCGGAAACTTTATTTTAATCGTCAGTTCGGAAGACGAGTGTGTTTAAATTAGAAATCTGATTCGAGTGTCCACAGACGGCTACGAGGGAAATGGGAATTATATTCGAGACTAGGAGAAACATGGGAATTACAGGGGTAAGTCGCTGGCTTAAGTAGAAAATCTAACTTGATGCATAGCTTTTAACTATCGATTCACGGGGTGAACCTCATGCACAATTAATACCAGATTAGGGGTATACATAACAGGGTATATTGGGAGTTCGTCTATTAAATTTGATACTAACCGAAGACGATCACAATTTTTATTAATTTGGGAAAAACGGAAGATAGTTACGCGGGTAACAATAAACTATGAGAGCCACGGGAAGAAACTGGTTCTATATTTCGATAATAGGAAATCACTATATATATCCAAATATGAGCTCCCTTTCATTTTAGAACAGATATGTAATATTTTCAAACTATTCGTTGTTGTTCTTTATTCTCAAAAGGAGATTGTTTTTTTCTTGTTTGCATTTTATATATTATGATTGACCATTATTTTTATTCGACAAGCGTCGAGCTGTACTATAGTTTTTACCTTTTTTGTTAATAGATGTATTGAAGTTAATTTCTGTGTATTATTTTCTCAACCGAAGTTGAGGAAAGGGAAATTGAATTCAATCAGATTATTTTATTTGAGAGGCAAAAGTCAAATATTAAGTCCCTTGAGATGAAAGACAAAAAGTACTAATCTTTATATAAAGAAGTTATTCAAAAGCAAGACCTTCGCATACTAAGCCGAGGGCATGAATCCAAGTGCGACGGACTAGTGGTAAAACAAAATATCAGTGCCTAACATTATAGTAAAGAAACACTCTATAAAAATTGGTGTTGTGTGTAGAAAAATCCATTTTTCTACATACACCCTGGTGACAGAGCTGCCCTTATAATATGTAAATATTATATGTAGAAACATTTTTGGACAAAGAGAGTGTGACTATTCTTCACACGAGCAGTTGAGATAATATAAGTGAGTATGGGAAATTCCATTATGTTATCAAATCTTTCGATATATTTTTCGTTAGGAAAAATATTGAGAATTATCGGCAAAATAGTTTTTCTTTAGAATTTAGTTTTTTCTTCAAAAAATTAAAATAAAGACAAGCCACATAGTATAGCGGCATGTTTTACAGAGGTTTAGATTTTCTATTTAGACCAGGGTCGATAATTTTTGAAACCAAAGAAAAATTATAGTAGAATGAAACTCATTGGAAAAGGAAGAGAATATAACAAAAATGAAATGGAAAATAATTTACGGGCGATCTGAGGTCGGGAAGTAGAAGGGTAAAGAACGGTTTATCTCGATTTCCAGCAAAACTACAAGCCCTATGGAAAAAAGTTGGAAACAAAGTTGTAGGTTATGGAAAAATCTACAACTTTTGTATCAACACTTTTTTCACATAACCTCAAAATGTATGTGAGAAATTCAAATAACCAAGTTTTTGGTTTTTTATTTTTATCTTCTACAACAATTTTTTTTTCCACGAAATTTGGTGAAAACTCTTTTTTTTATATAAAAAACCAAAAACTTGGTTATTTGAATTTTTTACATACATTTTGAGGTTATGTGAAAAAAGTGTAGACACAAAAGTTGTAGATCTTTCTATTACCTACAACTTTGCAATTCAAGTATTTTCCATAGGACCTGTAGTTTTGACGGAAATCGAGAGAAACCGTTTTTCACCCTTAAAAACTCACCCCCTTCCACTTCCCGACCTCAGATCGCCCGTAAATTATTTTTCCTTTCATTTTTGTTATATTCTCTTCCTTTTCCAATGGGTTTCATCCTACTCTTATTTTTTTTCACTTTTTACCATTTTCAAAGGCTTCAGCACTGGTCTAATTATGTGAAATGAAATTTTTACGTGACAGATAGTGAATGGTTGTTTCATGTAACTTCTAAGCTCCATCTATCATACAATTATTGCTGAGATCGATGAATTCATGACTCACAAGCGCTATCTTCCATATTGAAAGAGGAAGACGGGTTCGAAGCAACTAGACACCACCTGGGGATGGTCGAAATCTCGAGATCGACTAGTAGGCATTTCTTTATGCAAATTGTGGATGGTATTTTCGTTTTAGATGTCCCGTTCATCTCTATACCGAGTATGAGAACGATATCCCCCTTGGCAAATGGCACACTGGCAAATTTCCAAACTATGGGTTTTTCAATGATCTTGTACATAAGCCGGTGATTTACTTGAAAAATAAACATTCAATGAGGTGGTACACGTAATACTGAATTATAGAGTTTCATTGTTGTAACCCTAACAGGTATATTACATTATTTCACCAACAAAGATATAGAACGATAGTTTCAACACAATTATTGTTACTTTCTCAGATAACATGAGTCAAATCAATCACAACGACGATAGTCAATCACATTTAAAAATAGAGGTAGACAAAATGAACAAGTGAATGGAGATATAAGCGAAAATTGAGTTTAAATTCTCAAATTAAATCAAAATATCGTATATTCAATTCAATTCCATTGCCAAATATTTTTTCTTGGTAGTATGATACGGAATTGGTTATTTTGTAGTCGATAATAATAATGTTTACACTCAGGTGAAACGCAATAAACATGGTTGAGTCACAGAAGTGTATAACAACTATGAGTTGTTATACTATTTGTGCGTGACTATATATGCTACTACACATTGAAATATTAATACAAAAAAAATTATGAAGTTTATTGTTAGTTGAGGGATAACATAATATACAGTGCTTCTCAAAAGTCTCTTATTATATATATATATATATATATATATATATATATATATAATATATAGGTATATACTGTTCGTGTTTCATAAGAATACTATTTTTATTTAATTTTAAATTGTTTTCATGACAACGTCATCTCTACTATGCATTTTTAATTATTTTTGTCAATATTTGTATTACTGATTCAGTTGAACACTCTTGATTAGATACCAATCTTAAAAAAAATAAACAATATATATCAATATTTTTATATAGAACAATTTTGATAAATATCACCATATTTACAATTTTTACTTTTAATAAATTACCACAGAATTTTTTAATATTACAACACCCTTTACAAGACTTGATCGAGGCATTCGACAATTGCCTGAAATATCTACAGGGTGTCTCTGAACTTCCTCTTTTCCTCTCGGAAATGTATGGATGGGGTCAAAATATCACCAGTAATTCATATAAATTTTGTTCCTGAAAGCCTTCGTTACCAAATTACGGGCCCTCAAAGTTACAAAATGAAAAATGTTTTTCTTTGATAACTTTCAAAGTGAATATTCAAAATCATCTAAATTCTGCTGTTCGACTGAACAAATGAATTCTTTCGATGAGCTTTCATGCAGGAGTCAGTTGTTTTGCTACAAAGTCAGGAACGGACTACCCCCGATGGTCCACACCCCAAAACTTTGAAATGACTGGGATTTGTCAATATGTCTTAACACAACAAGGTTACCTGGACAATTTCCAACACGACGACATCCAACCATTATTCGAAAACATTAATTTGTAATTAAAATAGAAATGATAGGTACAATGTTCATAACGAATTTTTATCATGCAAACACGTTTACCTTACAAAACTCATGGTGTAAATAATCAATCGCAAGCCTCAAGAGCAAACAGAAATGCAAAATCCGCTAAAAAACTGCTCGATAGGACCCCCGTCTCTCTCAATACATTTTCTTAGTCGGCGCAAACACCCTCTCTGCACTTGAAATAGCATGCCAGGGTCGTTTCGTATGACTTCACAATGTAATGTAATTCTATTCAACAAGGCATCTCTGGTGTGAATATGTGTAGCGTCAACGAGGCTTTTTAGATGCCCCCACAGAAAGAAATCCAATGGATTTAAATCCGGAGACCGCGGTGGCCATGAATATGGCCCACCTCTACCAATCCATCTATTGGAAAAAATCTGGTTCAGATGGTCCCGCACAATCAAACTAAAATGAGGAGGAGCGCCACCATGCATAAACCACATATCTCTCCGGGTTTGCAATGGAACATGTTCCAAAAGTCCATTCAAATCGTTCTGAATGAACTCCAAATAACGTTCTCCATTCAATCGGTCATGTAGAAGATGGTTTCCCATGATACCAGCCCAAACATTCACGTTGAATTTCCGTTGGAGTTTGGTTTGCAATATCCCATGGGGATTTTCTTCGGCCCATATGTGGAGATTATGAGAGTTGATTACTCCATCTCTACTGAAACCTGTTTCATCAGTGAATAAAACTCGAGTAATAAAAGTTATATCCTCTCTTTGCTTATCCAGGAACCAATTGGCATATTCCAGTCGTGCTGGAAAATCTTCAGGTGTCATGGCATGTACCTTCTGGATGTGATATGGGTGGAGCAGTTGTTCCCTAATTATTCTACGAATAGTGGACTTGGATGTATGGAACTGTTCTGATAGGTTTCTGATGCTCATTGAAGGATCATCAGCGACAGCTTCCAAAATATTTTCCTCCCATTCATGTGCAGCCGTTTTTGTAGTTGATACGTTTGCTTTTTATCAGTTATGTCTTCCGATGTGCGTTTTTTCAGATAAATTTATCTTTGGGTTGAATATTTTCTCCCACGAAATTATACTCCTCAACATTTGAGCTGGGAATACGAATTTGCAACATCCAAATGCTGAGTTTCATGAAATTCAGATAACACAACACGAAACGTGCCTATTCCACGCGTACATACAAAATATGGACTGAATTCGATATTTCATAGTGGAGTAGCTTGTCAGTTTAAAAACACCACGAATTTACATAACTTGATATTTCATTTGAAAAAATATCTACATTGTGAATGAAACTTTCAACTAGGTACTGTACTTTTTGTTTACGACTTTATTTTAGCATATTTTGTATTATCCCTGTTATAAATGTTGTTGAATTAACGTTAGCATTAGTATTTCTACTGTGAAAATTTTTCATTTCAAATAATGGTGGGCCATCGGGTTTGATGTCGTCGAGTAAAACTGCATTTTTATTAAGAATTGTTGCTCCGATCGACTTTCCACACGAGTACTTTCATTCAGAAAATTGTCTACGTAACCTTAATTTGTTGAAAACTATTGAAAAATTATCTGTCATTTCAAAGTTTTGGGGTGTGGACCATCGGGGGCAGTCCGTTCCCGACTTTGTAGCAAAAACAACTGACTCCTGTATGGAAGCTCATCGAAGGAATTCATTTGTTTAGTCAATCACCAAAATTTAGATGATTTTGAATATTCACTTTGAAAGTTATCAAAGAAAAACATTTTTCATTTTGTGACTTTGAGGGCCCGTAACTTGGTAACGAAGGCTTTTAGGAACAAAAGGTATATGAAGTACTGGTGATATTTTGTTCCCATCTATACATTCCCGAGAGGAAAAGAGGAAGTCCAGGGACACCCTGTATAAAGGGAAGATGGAGTTTGAAAAACATATTTCTGAATATTTTTATTAATTGAGTCGCCAGAATCGTATAGAAGATTTGTATTTCAATAATTCAATTACAATACCTATAAGAATGTTTTTTGATGTTATGAACATTCATTTTGAGTTTTCTCTACTTTCTCCTAAAGTACAATAATTCAGATATATATAAGTGGGCAAAATCATACAAATGATCGTAGGAACAAATTAAATCACAAAAGTCTGGAGGCACATCCATGAATGAATGATGGATATTTTCATGAATGTGCACACATTTATAATAGGTATGTCTGCTGCAGCTTCTCTGATACTTGATTTTCGAATCCGTAAGATCTTCTCGGGAGATTGCACTTAACCATAAAGCTCTTCTCTTCCTCGATAAGACATTTTTACTGCTCAAAAACTTATGATTTGAAACTGTAGGCACCGAGTAAAACCCGGCTCTATCCATGTCGCGACGAGACCCACAGTCAACTACAATGCAAGTAAGGGTTATTTTTCTTCAGTTGAAGCACGAATTATAATCCAAAATTGAAAAAACTACTCAAATTCGCACAGAAAATCACAAAATAAACACTTTTACCACTATGGTCACTTATGACGAATCACAACTAATACACATAGTGAGGTTAGATTTTTGGGAATATTGTCAACAACTATCTTGTAGTTTGAATTCTCTTAAATTTATTTCTATCAGTTTATGATCGGTGTTAGAGCTGGATCAGTTGATGAATGTGAGTTACGCTCAAGTTGAATCAGGTGTTTGTTTCTGGGGTAATTCAGCTGGATCAAAGGAAGTTTTCATTGGCCATAAACGGACCCTGAAATGTATTGTTGTATAAGGAAACAATTTTTAAATATTTTAATGTTTTGACACTTCCCTGTCTTTTCATTTTCAAAATGTGTGTTTATGTTTTTAAAAATAAAGAACTTTTCATAAGAAATTCTGATATCTATGAACATCGAACACCAACAAGACACCGCTTTCATGTTCATTTTGCCAAAAGAAAAATAATGTCAAGTGCTCCTGATCATGTTGGTCTCCAACTTCTTGATAATTATCCAGACAAACTGAAGGATATAACTGCAATGTCCTTTTTCAAATATTATTTGAAATGTTCCTTACTTGAGAAATGTTTTCATAGTGTGAAGGATTTTATAGAAATTTAGGGTGAATAATTTTTCTATTGGTTTATTATATTTACATTATGTGTCAATTTTATCTCCCGTATTTGTATCTATTTTATTTTTTTATATATTTATTAACAATTCCAAAACATGTAAACCATGTCGAAAAATGGTAATAGAGATTGATTGATTGATATATTAAAATGAAAACAATATTATACTTTATTGAATGTTCATACTAAATCATTCGTTTGTTTTTCCTGTCATCTCAATTTTAATGTATATCGCGTCCTTCATCAATTTTGAATATGTATGTTTACTAATATTCTGCAAACTTTTGTTTATTAGTTCATTGGAGACATAGATAAGTTATAACGATGAATCTCTATAGCTGAGTATCTTACGTAGCTCTTTATTGAATGTTTCAGTAAAAAAAACTGAAAGTTTGAGAATTTGCTATTGTGTAACAAACACTATATCATTCAGATGGGGGAAGAATTGAAAAACAAAGGGGGCGGGAGTAGGTGAGCGAGCGGTTTCCCACTCTTAAAGGACAACGATCAATTCTCATAGGAGCGCAAGGTTGGAATTTATGGCCGTAGTGGAAAAAACAATTAATGTTCACTGGAAAATAACTTCTAGTTTTCCTAGTAACATTGGGTGAAAATAAGAAAAACCAACAAACGGGTATTCTCTGTATCTGAATATTCATCTTTCAACTGATATGAAAACCCTAGGAAACTTACTCATCTTGCAAGTCTTCCCCTACTGGTGGTAACGGCGGTTGTTCTGGATTTGCAGGTTCTTCTGAAGAAACTGAGCGTTTTGCTGTGGTAATTTCTGCTGCCATTTTGATTTTTTCTCCAGGTAATTTTGAATGACTTTAAAGGGCCTGAAGGTTGGGGTGACACACATCAAAAGCAATTCATGTATTAGTTGTCAAAGTGTAGATTGACATAACTGAATTTGTTTGCTGTTATAGTTCAAGGAGTTTGTTCATACTATACCATCGTCTAGGGGGATTTCATAAAAAGATTACCAAGTGGGGACATCACCACTTCGTAAAATTGAAAAATCTGTTATATCTACGCCAAAGGGGTCCCCGTAACCAAAAAATACCTTTTTCAACCGCAAGGATCAAAATTTGGCACAAAAATATGTTTTATCACAGCTCCAGTTGAGTTTGAAAATAGGCCATATCGGTTGAGTTATTTCAAAATGTCGGCTGTTAAAAATAAAAATAAAATATATCATATTGTAAAACTATCTAGAAAGTTTCTCTCTGAGATTCTCACACAAAATCGCTGTAAATTACCATCAATATTCCTCAATAAATTCATAAAAAGCATCTTAATCATTATTATAAATATCATTAAGAGGATTTATCCGATAAGCATTAATATATTATCTGTTTGAAACCAATTGGTGAATACCACGTTTGAAACAGGCTCTCTAAACGACTACTTTCATTTCACTACAATCCCAATCAAAATTTAAAGTTGAATTTTTCAACCAAAAACGTTGGTTTAACCTGTCATTGATGAAGCTTTTAGATAATATACGTGTATTCATTGGGATGCATTTTCAGTTTTCAGAACAAAAGTGACAACATTCATACTTTGTCATTTCCCAGAATATCAAGAAAAAACGTGCAACTGATCACCAAAGTCGCGATTCAAGATAAATCAAATAAACAAAGTGTTCTCCAAGTTGATTTCAAACTATTTTTTGAACTCTCCAATGATAGATGCAACATATTATACAATACTTTATCAAATTCCATTGATATTCATATCTTCTCTTACTCATTTTCAAAGTTTTCTTACATTTTGAAAAGGCATTTTCTATCTTCGCAGACTTAACTGATATGTATTGAGTAAGTATGTTTTCATTTTCGTTGTCATCCACTTATTTCATTCACTACATGTACACAATTCATTAGGTACTTTAATTGATTTTTTATTTATATCTACCACCTATTTCGTAATTTCATTTTAGAATTATATAGATTGTATATTGAGAAATCACCTATTTGTGAATACTGTCTCTGGGTTGGTATTTCTCTTTGTAAATAAATAAATAAATAACGAACGGCTCAATGGCTTTAGAAATGGTTCGTTGTGAAGGGTGTACGTTATAAAAAAAAGTGTAAAATAAAAAAAGGCAATATTGAATGAATGTGTTTTTTTGTGGAGGAACAACGTTTCTTGACATGTTTTTTGGGTAACCTTCCACAGTCTGAAAATGAAAATATAATCAGGAAAATCTATAAAAGCGTAGAAAGGGCAAACTAATTAGTTCACCACGATAAGTTACTGCGTTCACCAAATTATATTTCCCATAGCAAAATGATTCAATTTGTCAGTAATTTGTCGATCCCTGAATATGCCTATGAAAAATAGTAAAAATTCAAAAGATATTCCTCTATATAATTTTTGATTGACGTTTCGGGGACTATATCTGCCCCCGTTCTCAAAATATTCTAAATCTCCTTTAATTGTTTGAATAATTTGGATTTTTCTTGCAGAGTCTTTTTCGCTTTTTCAAAAGACGGAGATCTGCCAAAAAATGTTAGAGATACGTATTGCTCATTTGATATATGGGGTGTTGTTCAGATCAGTTTATTATTATATCTCACTTCCTCTCTGAGTAGAGATAACCATGTATGGTCCATTCCAACAAAATTTGTTGAAAAGCAGTTGTTATTGGAAAGAAGAATACAGGCCGTTTCTTTCAATTTTCTCCTCTCTTGATGTGGTTCTTTCATCAAGATTTTCGTCCTATTCCATTCACTCGTATGATCGCCATTGGATGTGAGGATATGTTCTGCAATTTTTGATCCGGTTATTTGTCGATATCTGATGTGACTCTGATGTTCAGTTTGGCGCACTTCCAATGGTCTTGACGTTTCACCTATATAACTATCACCACACGAACAAGGTATGTTGTGAACACAGTGTTTGGTACTTTCTTCTGCGTTTTTTCATTTTGTTTGTGTTAGTATAGATCTCAGTGTGTTTGTTGTTCTGAATGATGTTCTCGCATGATACCTATGTCCAATTCGTTTGATCTTCTCAGATAATCCGGGGATATAACGTATTATGTTGGTTGTGATATGTGCAGGTGGTGGGAGTACTCCTGTTGGTTGTTTGATGGATTTTTGTTTTCAATGTCAGTGATTGTTTTTTCCGCAAACTGATCCGGATATGCATTTTCCTTGAGAACAGATTTTATGAGGTTTATTTCTTCCTGTAGATTCTGGTTGGAATTGCAAATTGTTTGGGCTCGATTATGGAGACATTTAACTATGCCTTTTTTCACACTGGCATGATGGTTTGAGTTGTAGTGCAGATAACGATTGGTATGCGTCTTATTTCTGTGTGCAGATGTTTTCATTCGGGATAATGATTTTTGGATCATGATATCTAAAAGGGGAGTTGGTTGTTTTGTTCTGATTCTAACGTGAATTTGATCGTCGGTTCTTGATCCAAGAAAATGTTTAATTCTTCTTCACTTCGATTCCAGATAGCGAAAACATCATCCACGTATCTCCACCATATTTTTGGACCATTGTGGAATGTTTCAACGAAGGATTCTTCAAAGTATTCCATGAATTTGTTACTCAAAATGGGTGACAAAGGAGAACCCATCGCCATACCAAACTCTTGTTGATAAAATTCTTTCTTGAATTGGAAATATGTTTTTTTCTGTGCATAGTTTGAGTAATTCTATGATGGCACTGACATCCAGTTTTGTTCTTGTCTTCAGTGATGTGTCATTTTCTAATCTTTCTTTCACGATTTACAGAGTTTTATCAATTACATTACATTAGTAAACAAAGTTTTTACATCAAAACTTACTAGGAAAAAGACTCTTGCAAGAAAAATCCAAATTATTCAAACAATTAAAAGAGATTTAGAAGTATTTGAGAACGGGGGCAGATATAGTCCCCGAAACGTCAATCAAAAAGTATATAGAGAAGTATCTTTTGAATTTTCACTATGTTCTTATAGGCATATTCAGGGAACGACAAGTTACTGAGAAATTGAATCATTTTTGTATAGGAAATATAATTTGGTGAACGCAGTAACTTATCGGGTGAACTAATTAGTTTGTCCTTTTTACATTTGTAGAGATTTTCCTGATTATATTTCCATTTTCAGACTGTGGAAGGTAACCCAAAAAACATGTCAAGAAAAAAAGTCAATTTAAATAATTACTTCAGATAATTACCGTCCAACTGGAAAGTGTAAAATAAAAAAATAAAATTTGAAAATTCAAAAAACCCGACTGCGTAAAAAGTGAACATTGAACAAAATAAAAAAAAATGAAAAACGCGACTTCGTGAAAAGAAAAGAAAATGGAAAACAAGATGGCCAGAAAATATTGTCAAAAAATTATAAGAGGTTAACTATCAAACTCAATACTGTAAACAATATCACGTAGTCGAAGGCATCTTCTTTAATTTAACAATGAAGATATATTATTTCCTCCGACTGCGTGAGATTATCTACAATATTAAGTTTAATAGTTAACCTTTAGAAACATAATTTTCTGACAATGTTGAAAAGCGAATTATTCTCAATAACATATTTTCTGGCATCTTGTTTCCATCTTTTTTGAAGTTCACTTTTCTTGATTTTTTTAATTTACTTTTGTTTGTGAATATCTAATAGAAAACAACATCTGAGTTTATGAACATCGTGTTCATAATTTCAAACAATTAAATTTGTAAATGTATTACATAGGTATCTTAGAGATTATATGGGACGATGCAATAACGAGTACTTGGTCCATAGCAAGTTGAGCTGCTTACGAATCAAAGAGTCATTTTCAATCACAAACACTCCATTTCATGAGCAGAAACCCCAAAATGACTTGGCTATGTTGCACAGAAATCGAGAAAAAATGCATCCACCCGAATTAAAAATTCAATCTAGAAAACCGGACTCGGCGACGAAAGTGAACAATTCCCTCAATTCCCATCAGAATGAACTTTTTGTGAGCGGCCTCTGTGACGATTTGATACGGCCATTGTTGTGTCTATCCGTGAAAAGGGCCTGATTGACATGTTCGGTTTTCCACAATACTGCCAACTCGATCTAACACTCACGGCGTTTAAATAGTTAATCACTCACATTATTACCGACCCTAAGACCGGACGAAGGGGGAGTTTTGATAATTGATATTACCCTTTAATTCTCACCTCTGCCTTGCACACGCAATCAAAAGTCGCGCCATTTTAATGGGAAAAACTCATATCGCAGAGAATATTATAATAATAATAATCATATTTTGTTTAGCTCACTAATTAAATAGTCATTTATGTATCAAGGGCGTAAAACAGGCTTTTATGGACCGCAGCGTGAAAGTAATACTATTAACACGCCTAGGTCCATAAAAGCAAATTACGCCCGAAATACATACAAAATTTTATGCACGACCGGTATATTTGATGTCATGTAGATAGATACCTCTTTATATCTAGAACATGATAAAAATACATCAAGGCTGCCGTGAGGATGTATATTCATATCATATCGGAAACAGAATAAATCAAGAAGTGATGGAATTAATGTTACCATGGCAACTCAGTCAATTTTTCGAAATAAGATTATATAGGCTAGTAGCCATATTTGCTGTCAATTTTTGAGATCACAGATAATTTATTACTAATTTTGAAATGGATTCAAGCGACGAAGAGAGTGTGAATTGTACTCCACCAGAAATAAGTAAAGCAGCTGAGGATGCAAAATTGAGTTTATTGCCACGTAAATCCAAGAAAATATACGACAAGGTGTATGAAGAATTCGTGAGGTGGTGCAACGGGAAAAATGTAAAAAATAAGAATTACACAGAGACTGTACTTCTTGCCTATTTTCTGGAAAAATCTAAATATTGTAAGCCCTCTACCATGTGGTCATATTATTCCATGCTGAAAGCTACTTTAAATGTACATGATAATATAGATATCAGCAGATATGTAAGATTGATAGCTTCATTGAAACGAAAATTTGATGGTTATTAACCAAAGAAATCGAAGATTCTAAGCAGAGAAGAAATCGAGTTATTTTTGAGGGAAGCACCAGACGATTTGTATCTTATGATGAAAGTAAGTTCTAATTTAATGTTTTCTCAATGTTCAGTATGTTAATCTTAGAATTTATTGTAGGAAGCACTGATTTTTGGTATTTGTGGAGCATGTCGCCGCGAAGAATTGGCAAATATCACAGTGGACGACATTCAAGATTTCGAGACAATCTTACTCATAACTATACGAGATACCAAAACGGAGATAGATCGAGTATTTACTGTAATCGATAAAGAACAGAAATCGCCGAGTTATTTGGATATTTACAGAAAATATTCTTCCTTGCGAGATCAGAATGATCAAAAGCGTTTTTTTTATATTATAAAAATGGCAAGTGTACGAGACAGGTTATCGGAAAAAGTACATTCGGTCAAATACCATTCAGAATAGCCACTTACCTAGGTATTTCTAATGCGAAAGAATATACTGGTCACTGCTTCAGACGTTCCTCAGCAACTATATTAGCAGATGCAGGCGAGGATATAATCAACATTAAAAGACATGCTGGGTGGAAGTCGACGACTGTTGCGGAAGGTTATATTGAAAATTCAGTTGCAAATAAGCTGAAGATTGCTAAGAAAATTATAGAAAATGATGAGCCTTCTACTAGCCATTGCAGACAATCTGAAAATATTGCTCACTACTCTGAAACACCAGATAATAACATGCATTCTCTTCAGACTTCTAGTAATGAGGAATCAGTTGAAATCAGTAACTATCTGCAACAACAGAAAACAACAAATCCAAATATTTCCATAAATAACTGTTCTAATTGTATTGTCAATATTAAGTTATAATTCATTTTTTAAATCAATTTATGTTCATTGTTTTCGTTATATTATTGTTAATAGTGTTTTGGGTTTGATCATATGATCCATCGGAATATAGATTTCTATCGATATGAGATTGAAATTCACTTTAGCGCCTGTTCAACGATTTTATCGCCCGCCGGGGGATAAAGTAGTCCGCGGGCGCTAAAGTGCTACTTTACGCCCGCAAATCCGGGCGCTAAAGTGCTACTTTACGCCCGGTCGTGCATAAAAGTACATGACAGCGGATAATTCCATCAGTACAGTAACAAGGAAAACGTCATGTGAAGTTGTCTACATACAAAATGTTTCTTATTTATATATACTAATTAATGCAGACACATTTACCTATATATTTTGTAGGATTTGAATTGAAAAGTTGAAAACATGTAAGGATGCTAGTCAGAAGGTAACAAAACACTTCAAATCCATAAAATAATAGCACACACACTTAACAGTTAAAATTAGATTTCACAGTAAAATTTGAAAATTCATTGTCAGGTTGGAATTGAAAAATTCTAGGAACCAGAGAGTGGCACAAAATGGAGGAAAAAACACTCAACCCAAAAATTCCTCGAGGGTGTAGCAATTCTTTTCTATGAGATCAGCTTTGCTGGATTTAAAAATATTGACATTTGCCGATTTTTTCATCGATTCATCAAGCTTATTGTAAACTTTTGGTCCTAGGACAAGATGGCTTTTTTGGTATATGGTAGTTCGGTGTATGTGGGGTATCAATAAATTTTTGGAGCGGGTCTGGTATTGATGCTGAGTCGCAGCAAAGTTCTGCCCGTTCTTGTACATATACTTGCATAGTTCATATATATATATATATATATATATATATACCCGCAACAGATAATATTCGTAGCTCTTCAAAAGTGCTTCTGTGCGATTGCCTCCATCCGATGTGGGCCATGATTCTGATAGCATATTTTTGTAACATAAAAACCCTCGCTGCAGATGCTCCTGTGCCCCAGGTGAGTATTCCATACCGTAGATGGCAGTGTACTGTTCCATAGTACAGATTCAACAATACCTGTTAACTACAGTGGTTTGACATAAACCCCATTGTGTAGCAATTCCTACGGAGTTAATCGCAAAGTGTTTCTATGTGAGGGGTCCAGGTGAGTTTGTAGTCTAGCGTGAGGCCTAGCATCTTTGTTGTTGAGCAAGATTCGATGTGCAACTCCTCGTTCTCATAAATGCTGAAGATCTCATGAACATTATTCAGTGATAAGTTCATTAATGTTGTTTCCGAGATATTTAGTGTCAAATGGTTCTCATTTACCCATGTTACTACCCGCTCATATATATCCTGCGTTTTTTCTGCCAGAGCTATAGCATTCTTGTCCTTTATGAGGAAATTGGTGTCATCCGCGTAAGCAACTGCATGTATTCCCGTGAGACTATTCAAGAATTTCATCAGGTCATTGGCATATATGAGGAAAAATAAGGGGCCAAGTATTGAGCCTTGAGGAACACCCTGCTCAATGGTTACTGACTGACTGACTGTTTTTCGAATCACTACTTTCTGGGTCCTGCCCTGTAGATATGACTTCGTCTGTTTCAAGGCAGTACCTCTCACGCCATATCGTTCCATTTTTTGGAGTAGAAGCGTGTGATTCACATTATCGAAAGCTCTGGAAAAGTCTATGAACGATCCACAGATGTTTAGTTTGCCATCAAGAGCATTTATGACGTGTTCATGGAAGTCATACAGTGCAGTTTCAGTATTTTGTTCTGCGAGAAGCCATGCTGGTTTGGAGAAAGCAGTTCATTAGCAGAAAAAAAGGATATCAACTGCTTCTTGATATTCAATTCGATTTTTTTTTTAAATCTTGGAAGTAAACTTATTCCTCTATAGTTCTCGTACAGATTAAAATCTCCTTTTTTGAAAATTGGTGAAACGAGTGCAGCTTTTAGTTTTTTAGGAAAAATTCCACATTTCAGCGATAGATTCATGATGTATGTCAAGGGTTCACATAGTTGAAAAACACATTTTTTCAAAATATTATTCGAGATTTCGTCTTGACCACATGCATTGGAATTCTTCAGAGTTCTTGCAAGGTCTAGAACGTCTGCCCAGTTAAAGGGTGCAGAAAAATGGAGTTTTGGCAGATTTGTATGTTATTTTCCAAAAAACTCATATCAATAACTTCTTGCTTGACAGCATCAGAAAAAAATTTGTTGAAGTTGTTAGCCATGTCAATTTCAGGGACACTTTCACCACCTTCACTAATTATAATATTATCGGGATTCTTTACTTTTTTCTGAATTTGCCACATAGTTTCTGATTTATTTTTAGAGTTGGCTATTCTATAGTCAATACCCTGCTTGTAACTGTCTTTGAGTTTTTCTCTGTACGTCTGCGTTACTTGCCTACTTATGTCTACGTATCTTTCATCGACTCTTGCACAGTCCGAGTATAGAGATACTAGGCTTTTTAATTCTCGAATTTCTGGTGTTACTATGCTTGGGTTGAAATTCTTTGTTTGTTTCCGGAAACGTTTCAGCGGAAACGATACTTCAAAATAATGATGAACTAAATTATAGAACATGTCGTAAGCTTTGTTTGGAAAGGTTTCATTGTAGACATTTTCCCATAATTCATTTTCTAGATAGAGTTTGAAGTTATTGATATTGTTCTTCAAAAAATCTCTACCGTAACTTGATGAGCTTTTTTCCAGTTTTTCATTTTTTATAGTTGGAATTCGAATGATTTGGGTAAAGTGATCAGACAGATAGTAGTTTTTGACTGCCACTTCGAAGTCCGTACTGTCCTAATAATAAAATTATCCAGGCATGTACTTGAGTTAGCAGTTATCCTTGTTACCTCGTCGATAACATATTTAAGATTGAAAATTTCTAATTGGTCCCGAAAAAGGTTCAGTTCCCTACTGGCAACAGTAAAATTAATGTTAAAATCTCCACCTATGATGATGGTATTATAGTTTTCACTTACCAGAGTTAGCATCCCCATGAAGTGGCTTAGAAAGTATTTTAGACTACCTGATGGAGGTCTATAGATACATACGCATACCGTACTGGTTTTTTGCATTGCAATACCACAACACTCTAGGACTCCTACTTCGGAGAAGTACTTTAGATCAAGTTCAGTGATTTCTAGCCTACTTTCATTATGTTTGTAAATTGCTACACCCCCGTTTTTCGTCAATCTTCTAGAGAAGTTAGTACACAAGTTGAAGTTTTTCAGTTTCATGACTAAATAAAGATTTTTCATATGGCCGATATATTGTGAATGTATGAATTTCATGTATTGGTGCAATATTTGCTCAACCGACCCTTAATGTATATTTTCAAATAAAATGAAATTGAAGTTCATATTTTCAAACAAGTCAAAATTTCCCATGAACAGTAAAAATTATCAGGAAAACACAGCTTTCAAAGTGTCACATCAAAATAAATGTTTCTAACATTTTCCATCATTGCAGAATTGAAATGCGTCTAGAAAATGTCCCAAATCTTCCCTTCTTCCTGATAATCGTGGAATAGATTTTCATCGACAAAAATGTGTTTATGGTTATCTTGAACCATGAAAGTTAGAGACAGATGTTTAGCTTTCAGTCGTAGATGATACCACATCTGATTATATGAACAACCTGTATATAGACTGAAAAAATCAATGTACAATATCCTTCGATCCTTTGGGAAATGTGTCATCGTTAACATATTGGTTCTGAATCCATATTGGTATCAATTACAGACCGATTTCTCTCATCACTAATATGTCTAAAATCTCCGAAAGGTTCTTAAAAAACAGATTGACATCATTCATAACAAAGTATAGACACATTTCTAACAGCCAATATGGTTTTAAGGAAAATACTTCAACGGAAGATGCTGTCCTCGCACTGTGTAAAAAAATACACATAGCACTGGAAAAAGGACATCCATGTCTATATGTATTTATTGGTCTTTCGAAGGCGTTCGATACTGTCAGCCACCGATTACTTATTGAAACCTCAGAGCGAGTAGGGCTGAGAGGAAAATATGTTAGCAAATTACCTGCAAAATAGGAGCCAAGAAGTGAAAGCGTCTGATACAATGAGTAACCTGAGGAGAATTGAATATGGCGTACCTCAGGGAACTGTATTGGGTCCTCTTCTATTCAATCTGTATGTTGACGAATTATTTTGACTCCCAAGGCACCGTTATAGGGTATGCCGATGACACCGCCATTTTCTATGAAGCGGAAACATGTCCTGAAACAAGTTAAAAATTATTTCATGATTCTAAAAAATTGGTTCGACAGCAAACTACAGACAATCAACATAGACAAAACCAACTTTCTGCCTTTCAATTGCAATTAAGCTGGAAAATCCCCGTTTCAACAACTCGACATGAAAGTCCAAGGTGGCACTATCAAAATTGTTGCCGTAAAAAATATCAAAAAATTTTTGAATTCATTTAGACTTATATATGAAGTGGGACATACATCACAAAAAAAATCGAACAATTTTATTCAATTTTCTTGATAATTACCTGCCTTGGAGGTCATTGAAAATTTTGTATAATGTACTAGTGGAACGTCATCTTCGATATGGAATCCTATTGTGGGGCAGTGCTCTTCGGATACACATACATCCACTTGAATTACAAAAAAGGTTCCTTAAATCAATTATGCTGAAAAACATATCCTGTATTTTTCCTTCTTCCCTATGAAGTGGTAACCATGTGGGGTCTATTTCGGTAGAGTTTGTTAACCGACGAAACCAAAAAGGAGGAGGTTCTCTAGTCAACGCGTATATTTTTTTTTGTATGACCATGCATAACTTTTTACTGATACGTCCGATTCCGATAATTCTCCCCTCAGTGGATAGGATGTACTTCGAAGTTGGTCCCATTTGTATTTAAAAGATGAAATCGACCCCTGAGGGTAGCAAAATGAAGGATATTGATCACTCACCCTCTGAATTCTGGTCCGTTAACCGATTCTATCAGGCATAACTTTGTACTGTGTTCTTCGGTTTGGATGATTCTGCTTTTATTAGATAGGGTAAACCTCATAGTTGATCATATTTGGATTTCGAATGGAATTATCTACCCTTACGGGTAGAAAAATGGGGAATAATTGATTTTTCACTTGTGTACATTGGCACACATATGTAGTTGACAATGACAGATCGCTATTGTCATTATTTTTGTTCTCCTACATCCGTCACAATCATTATATTCTATGAGAGGATGGAATGATATACAAAGTAATGAAATAAACTAGCCAGAACAACAAATATAATTTATATTACAACAAATAGTAAAAGTAGGTAATCATATTATTTTACCGGTAATGGTTGAAGTGAGGTGGGTAAGTAAGTATTTTGGAAGTGATAAAAAAACAAATAGGTAGTAATTTGTAGATTCCAGCCACAAAAAATTGTAAAATAAAAATTTTTTAACAAAAAATTAAACCGACGAAATACGGTACTGAAAAGTAAAAAAGAAAATAAACCTTCTTAGTCTCAATAACTTAGCTCCTGAACTGATGTAAGTAACTAAACGCGCCAAACGAACAATCAACGAAAAGCATTAAATCACTTCAAAAAAATTATCAGAATGTCACCGTGCAACTCGATGCCATCATTTTATTTATTTGTTTATTCAGTATAATACATTCAAACAGATTATAAATCCACTAGCTGGAGTATATAACGGTATTTTGTGATACAATTTTGGTTTATGGTACAACATATGGTTTGGTTTATGGTACATATGGTAACAATGGTAATTCAAGATATGCTGAAATAAAATAATTCTAAACTGGGTTAGTGAAGTGGAAAATATATCTACCTATTAAATTGTCTGCACAGGTGAATCAAAGGACTGTGGAAATGGTGGTAGGAGTTAGTTACAACGGCGTGGAAAGAGATGTTGGATCTCGAAGTAATTCGTGGCACATTGAAATTAACAAGGGCAAGTAATTCTGGCGAGTCAATTAGACCATGTATGACTTCGCAAAGGAATGTAAGGTCGGAGATTTCTCTACGGTTTTTAAAATACAGAAATTTGAGAAGCTTATGCTGAATTTTGTCTATAGAATCGAAATTATTATTTTTTTTTTGTATCTCAAACAGTACTGCCGTATTTAAGCTTTGAACGTCATTATTTTACTCCTTACCCAATTCATTTGCTTGTTTGTTTGGCGCTGACTCAAAATTAGTTACTTACATTAGTTTAGGGGCTCACTCATTGAGATTAAGAAGGTTTATTTTATTTTTTACTTTTCAGTTCCGTATTTCGTCGGTTTAATTTTTTGTTAAATATTTTTATTGAAAAACAGTTCGATAAATTGATGCAAGCAGTTTTTTCCAATTCCACCTTTCTTGCTGAGGATCTCTCATCAATATTTTAATTCATTTTATTCCATCATAATATCACCATCAGAAAACATACTTGAAAAATAGACGTGGTATTCTTCTACACCACTTGTCCTCAATATATTCTAGAAGTACAAAAAGTGCACTGAAGTATGAGTTGTGAACAAGTAAGAATTCCATTCCTTTCCACGTATTCCTTCCCCGATTTCCAGACTCAAATCAGTCGTGTGTGATGCGATAGTTACATTTAAATACGATTCTCGTGTTCAATGGCGTAAACCTCCTATTCATCCTGCTATGATCCTGCAAAACACGGCCATTCTGGCTAAAATATGTATTTGTATTCGATATCGGTCTCGCCTTAACATTCTTAACATCGCATTTCCACATTGATACTGCATTACAAGACTTCCACTTATTCCAGAACCGACTTTATGTCCCGAAAACTTGATAACTGCCGGATTTTCCACGACTTATAAATGTATAATAATGTCGCTTCTGTGGGGAGAATCGCTGATGTTTTCGCGTTCACAGTTTTATTGTCTATCTAGCCGTTTTGGTAGTTTGATGGAGGAAAATCAAAGCTTTTGTGATTATGGTCGTGAATGGAGTTTTTTCCTTCATTGGCGTTGGAAATATTTGGAATTTTAATAATCAAAATATTAAAAAAATATAAACTCATTGTACTGTTTCCCTTCATTTCTACAGTTATGGAAAGAGCCATCAACGTCGTGCTTGTAATGACTATTACTTGAATAAATAAAGTATTTTCCTTATGACAATCACTTAAAAAATTGGATAGAAATCGTCTAAAAAATCTTACATGCTGAAAGCACATACAGTGCTGCTCAAAATTCCTCTC
The DNA here is from genome assembly GCA_018342105.1 of Gonioctena quinquepunctata. Taxonomy (NCBI): domain Eukaryota; kingdom Metazoa; phylum Arthropoda; class Insecta; order Coleoptera; family Chrysomelidae; genus Gonioctena; species Gonioctena quinquepunctata. The sequence goes on along the minus strand of JAFIRS010000076.1, from coordinate 1,086,036 downwards.
CCCCCCCTCTTATTTTTGGAACGATTATAAATAAACAAGTGAAATTTGGAAACTGAATATTCAAGGTTATAAACTTTCCTACTAGTGATGATAGATGACGAAATCGTCAAAGATGACGTCACAAGGCCATTGGGACCAATAATTTTAAATGGAACCCTACGGCAAGCGACACCTCTTTTGAAAGGTATCGAAAAAACCTATTCAATGATTTTGTTTGTGTTTATGACAGTTTTGATGGCTCATTAGTAAACATTAAAATTTAAATTTCATTCAGTATGATATTAATTACAGTTTCAAGAATCAGTATCTACCTAAATAAATTGCTCGAAGTGACCTCCATTCACTTCCTGACAGTGAAATATCCTATTTTTAAACTCTTCTCGTACTTTTGCAAATGTGTCTGCGGCAACAGCCTCACATTGTGCAATAATACGTTGTTTTAAAACGTCAATATCGTCAGGTTCAGTGGCGTAAACCTTCGATTTGAGGTATCCCCACCGAAAAAAATCCAAAGGTGTGAGGTCCGGTGATCGAGCTGAGCTGGCCTTTCCGTTGAACCTCGTCGTCCAATCCATCTACCACGATACTCCTCATCCAAATACTGTCGTACTGCACCGTAATAGTGTGGAGGAGCACCATCCTGTTGGAATGTTATTTCCAAATTGCCGAATTCATCTGGATTATCTTCCAAAATTTCAAGGATGAACGGTTCTATTGCGTTTTGCAACAGCTCCAGATAAACATCACCAGTTAAATTAGTATTTGAAAAAAGAGGCCCAACGATGTGGTTTACCAGGATACCTGCCCAAACATTCACCTTCTGAGGAAATTGGGTATGTGTTTCACGAAACAGGTGAGGATTTACGTCACTCCAATACCACACATTCTGTGTATTCACATTTCCATTTAGATAGAAAGTACTTTCGTCACTAAAACAAATTGTTTTGACATAGTCTGGCTGTTGGTTAATTTTAGTTTCCATATTTTCCCAAGGGCCTTTTTTTTTGTTGATGAAATTTGTTTTTTTTCAACAGCCTGTGGACTGTACTTCGACTGACTTCACAGGTAGATGCAACGTGAGTTGTTGAAGAAGTAGGATTAACTATTACTTCTGCCAGTATATCAATTTTTTTCTCATCAGAAATTTGTGGTCTGCCAGATCGTTTTGCATCATTGATACTACCCGTTGTTTCAAACTCACGAAGAAGCTCCCTTAAATAAGTCCTCGAAACGGGGCGATCGGGAAACCTCTCATTAAAAATGCGTTCTGCTCCATGAATATTTTGTCCAGTTTCACCAAGAATTAGGATCGTTGCTACTTCATCACCTAAAGCACGTACCATTTCGCTTCTTGAAGCACTTAAACAATCGGCTCACAACAGTTTAACAAATTATTGAAATGTACAAAAATATTAAAAGTACCAAAAGCTGCTAAAACAGTTAAACTTTCGATCAACAATACACAAATTATTAAATGTACAAAAACTTGGACAATTACAAAAACGTCGAATTAGGGAGACTAACAAAAACGTCAGCTCATTTGACAACTATCCAGAGGCGGAGTTTGAATTTGGAATTTTAATTTTGAACAGCTTTGCGTTTTTTAAAAGCGAGTTGCCAAAACTGCCATAAACACAAACAAAATTAGTATCATTGAATAGGTTTTTTCGATACCTTTTAAAAGAGGTGTCGCTTGCCGTAGGGTTCTATTTAAAATTATTGGTCACAGTGGCCTTGTGACGTCATCTTTGACGATTTCGTCATCTATCATCACTAGTAGGGAAGTTTACAACCTTTAATATTCAGTTTCCAAATTTCACTCGTTTATGTATAATAATAATAATAATAATAATAATACATTTTATTATTCACCAAATGATACAATACATTAAACTTTAATTTTAACATTAGGTTCATATTCAGTGAATAATAGGAAAACTGTTAGGCTGTAAAGCCAATTCTTCCACAGCTCCCTTGAGTAAAGAAATAAACAAAGAATATCAAAAATCATTGTCGACCAAACAAGTATCGTTTGTACCAAATCCTGAATCCCTGTAAGTTTAAAGAAAAATTTGGTACATCCAGAACATCGCCAAATAGTGCAATATTATAAGAAAAAGACCTCTTGAAGATTTCTTTTCTATGTTTTGGTATAGTTATCATGTTTTTCCGACGCAAGTTCAGATTGTGTACATCTGTTCTGAAGGTAATTCTCCTGAATAAGTACTCCGGTGTTTTATACAATAGTAATTTATAAAAAAAGCAAACCATATGATGTTTTCTGCGATTAAACATACTTAGCCATCCAGCCTCTTTTAATTTATGCGAGATACGCTGAGGGCGTTTTATTCCGTATATCAGCCTTAAGCAGGAATTTTGCGTCTTTTAGATCCGTTTGACGTTGACAGTGTCAATACAGGGGCCATAAACGATATCGCAGTGATTAAAATGAGAGAGTACAAGACTATCACACAACTGTATTTTCAATTTCCCATTCAAAAAGTGTCTTTGGCTATAAATGAACTTCAGCGAGGTATATGCGTTTCTCAACTTCCAAGTTATATGATCTTTGAATCGTAATTTGGAATCCATAATCAATCCAAGGTTTTTGCAGGTATTGTTGATTTCAATTCTATCATTTCCAATTCGGATATTCATTATTTCGATGGCCTCAGTTCTTTGATTGTCAGATCCAAACAATATCGCAACAGATTTATTCGAGTTGATTTTCAATAAGTGCACATTAGTGACATCAAGAAGTTTATTCAAATCAGAGTTAATAAGTTCATTAGCTTCACGTATATCAGAAAAATTGAATGAATAATACAGCTGTGTGTCGTCTGCGTAGAAGTGATATTTACAATGATCAATGTGTGAAGAGAAGTTGCTAGTATAAATAGTATACAATAGAGGACCTAAGATACTTCCCTGCGGTACTCCTTGAAATATTTCCAATGGGATAGAAATAGAGTCATCTATCTTTACTTGTTGAGACCTGTCAGATAGATAGAGGATATCGTGATTCAAGGTATCAAAAGCTCTTGAATAATCAATCAAGATTAGAGCACATATTTCATTGTCATCTAGTGATTTGATAATATCATCAGAAATCGCAGAGAGAGCTGACGAGCAACTGTAACCAGCTCTGAACCCAGATTGATGCATTGGAAGTACTACATTCGTATGAAGATGTTTTCGTATTTGTAATTCAAGTATTTTCTCTAGAACCTTTGACAGAGTAGGTAGTATGCTGATACTTCGTAAGTGACTGAATTCTGTTGGTTGTTTAATTTTGGCTAATGGGAGAACTAGGGCGTGCTTCCAGGCTCTAGGAAAGTACGATTGGTCCAAGCATTCATTCATTATATGAGTTATATGAATAATTATATATGGGCAGCAAAGCAATAATAAATGTATGTTAATGTGATCAGAACCAAAAGCCTTTGTTTTTATATTTTTTATTATAGCCAAAACGTCAACATCTGTTACTTGAGAAAAATGCAATAGATTATTAATGCTTTCTTTCTTCCTGCTAGAGTAGAAATCTATTATTTCAGGTTCGGGGAGTCGGTCATTTTTTGATGCATTAATAAAAAAATTGTTAAGAGTATCTACGTTTTTTAGGTTATCGGGCAGCTGTATCTGGCTAGTTTTCAAGATATCAAGTTTCCTAAATGTTTGCCACTGTTGCCTGCTATCCGAATTTCGGAATGTAAATTCTAAGTATGCTTTTTTTTCTCTCTTGATGGAAGATGAAGTGAAGTTTCTGAGTTGTTTATAATATTCAAAGTGTACGGGTTGTCGAGTTCTTCTGTATCGTCTCAAGGCATTGTCACGTATTTTTTGCATGTATGTTATGTTATCGGTTATCCAAGGAGTGTACTTTTTCTTATCATTATTGAATCGTGACGTCTTCAACGGAGCGTGTGCATCAGCCAAAGATATTATATTACTATTCATGAATGCAATTTTATCATCTATTGATTCGATGGAATAAATTTCGTCCCACGGTAAAGTCACTAGATCTAAAATTTATAAGAAAATCGTTTCGATGTAGGAATTTTGTGAACGAATTGAAACGAAGAAGAAATGACGAAATGATCGGCTATATTTGCGTCATAAACATCAGTACTGGCTATGTCGAAGTTGGTGAAAAGTAAATCGATTAGAGTTATGTTAGTATCTGAAACACGAGTGGGATTTTTTATTCTCTGAATTAATCTGAAAGTTTCTGCTATGGCAAGTAAGTCACTTGACAAATTTGAATTAATATCTAATAAATTAATATTGAAATCACCCATACAAATGATTTTATCATAATCAGAAAATACGCTGATCAAGGTATCTTCGAATTGGTTCAGGAAAGCTCGTTCTAAACATATGAGGGGGGGAGAGGACTTTTGAGAAGCACTGTATATTCTTAATACTTACAACAATTACACTTTAGAAATTATTTCAGATGTTTCTGGTGCATATTCGATATTTTACTATTATTTATGTTACTTGGCAGCAAGTAGAGAACTCCATATGCCATAATATAAAGGGAATTGTTAGCCAGTTTACATTTACCAGATAATAATAATTATAAGTTTATTTACAATTCATAGAAAATTATATTTTCAATAAATACGTGACATTGAAACCAACTATAAAACAATCCCACGTAGTAAACTCTTAGATTCATTTGTTTTTAATTTGAATACAATATTTCAAACTTTTTTGTGATATTTCTACCAGTTAGTATTGAAACATAAAATTTTATATTTTCAGTATTACATGAAGAATTATCCTGGGACTTTCCAATATCCAAATTTTCAGATTTTTCTTCTATGAGAAAATCGATGCGATAGCCTTTATTTTTATCATAAACATAAGGAACAAAAATATGTAGTTTTTTTGGCCAATTGTTTTATTTACTCTAATTTTTGTTGTTATCTGATTTTTGAACCTAGTATTATTAATGTGTTTTTTGTACATTATTTTATTTTTGTTTTTGAGGAGGAAGATTAATATGTTAAGCAGAATTGCCTGATGTCCATCTTTTGTCTTTCTTTGAATAAAAGATCAGATGAATATCTTGTATTTGTTTTGTAGATAATTTTGAGAAACCATTTCTGTAGAATTTCTAAAGGTCTTAAATAAATATCATTCCTACAAGATTTCGTATTTTTTTGTGCTATAAAATGAGGATAAGCACCAGAAACATACCTTAATTTCGAATCAAGCTGAGCACAATACAACCTCAGCAGTTGATCAGTGTCCAAAACTTGTTTCAGGTTTTTGATTTGATAAGTTATTGAATGATTTTTTTGCCATCCCAGACATTGATCAATCCGAAGTCCCTGAAATTTTGTCAACCCACTTTCTGTGGTTACATAGTCGGACTTTTCATTTGAGCGAAAACTATCGGTATCACAACTTCTCAGGCCATTATGAACCGGAGTGAAATTGTTTCATTTGAAATCAAGTAAAGATGTTCGAGAAAAACCAGCTCTCTTGAAACTCTAAAGACTTGATTACATTTTTCTTCCAAGGTCTAATTGGTGTTGGAGTTGACTTATCTAGAACATTGATATAAAATAAAAACAATATTGGGTCCAGAACTGACCCCTGTGGAACCCCTAACTCCGTTGAAATAATGTCAGATGCATTTCAACATATTGTTTCATAGAAGAATTGTTTCCTAGAAGAATTTTTTCCTAGATAGAATTCCAAGCCAGTGGGATGCCACGCATAGGATACCTAAAAAGTTTTTTTCTAAGGATATCATGATTAATGCAGGCGAATGGAAAAAAGTAGAAATTAGGTTTTAGCAACAAATATTTGAAAATAGATGAGAGATGTTTTGGAAACAGAACCAGACTAAACGAAATTTTTGCATCACAGCCCAATTGTATGACAGTTTTGAGTTGGAATTTTGTGAAATAATAATTGAAACATAAATATCGGATTTTTTATCATTATAGATTTTCAATGAGTATCATGGATGATTTTCGAACTATGTATTATCTGTTACGGTTGTAAACGGGGTAGGTACGACATATATATGATGAAGGACATCTAAATTGGATTGGCAGTATTTGACAACAATAGTCATTGACGTTGTCCAAGCATTTTGCCTAATTCAATTTCAAAATTAATAAATGTATTTTGTTTTGAATGGGACAAATATTTTTTTTTAGTCCTGATGATTTTTAAGGAAAAAAGTCTACCGATAGAAAGATATATTTATAAATCCTTAAATCATATAAATGACATAGGATAGGTCAATAATAGTACATAAAGTAAAAATCACCCATTTCACCATTATGTACAGTGCGGCTTTTTATAGCCCCCCCCCCCCTGTTAACTTATAAAAAGCCGCACTCCATACAGAGCGGAAACACATTCCTAGTAAATGGGACATGAAAAATAACAATCATCGCAAAAATGGGTGAATTTGTGTAGTAAATAATATTGATATTTTTTTGAGGCTTTTCAAATCTTTTTTTTTTGCATGAATACCGATCTACTACTATTTCGAATTGGAAAGAATTGTATTTTTTGTTATTTTTTCCTCACTATCAATATTATATATATTTTCATTCCACATTGGATTGAGTACTGTCAGAATTACTGGAATCAATAAAAAACAATAATAGAGAGACAAATCCAAAACTATAAGAGTATAAATCGATGAAGTGGCAAGCAATTCTTGAATATAAAAAGTTTGAATGAGAATTCTGATATAGGTACATGGACAATAATCAGTAACAAAATGCAGATATATTAATTTGATCACAATTGGTAAATGACCTGAAGTGAATACAACCAACCAGAGTAACAGATGTTTTGAAAAAAGTATAAATTATTTTTTCGACATCATTGAAACCAATCTAGACAGAATAAGAACAACTTCACTTCAATGTCCAATGAGAAATTTTTTATTGTGGCATATTCTCTGATTTCCGAAACAAAATTTCGAAATTATAATTCTTAGAGGTTGTGATGGCATGATCCGAACATTTACAAAATCAGCCCTTCTCAAGATTAAGAAGAAATGGAAAAAAAATCGTTTATTTGTTTGTAGAAGAGTGTCATATGTACAATTCATACATGCCGAAAAACAATCCAAACTTTTGGAACTTTAGCCTTTAATCAGTAAAAAATTACATGAAAAAACATAAATTGCACCAGTACCAAATCAATTCAGTTTGAGAATTTAAGGAAAAGATTAGAATTTTGTAAACGTAAACTTAATGTAAGTTTGGAAATTTTTGGTTAACCGTAGAATTTGGGGCTATTCGCAACATTAAATTATGGCTTTATCTCCTCTTCTTCATTGATGTATTTCTTAGCATTAAGTTTTCAAATATGATTAACATTTTTGTTTATTTGTACGTGTTGGATCGCAAATCTCCTGCATCCGGCAATTGCCAGTGTTTTCACCCAACGTTCACAGGAGAGCAACAAGTTGGTTCACCCTGTATAATGCAGTGAACCGTGCGAAAAATCATTCGTTGTGTTGCTGTTTCATGAAAATTCTGCTCAATATCGATATATGCTTGGGATCCATAAACATAATTCAATTTATGAGACACCATTCATCTCCCATTACAATCTCATAGAAAAAAAGTTACGCAAACTCATATCATTGGTATTTGTATCCAATTAGAACTCCGGATCGCCCAACATTACCTTTTGAACATCTTGTTAATTAAAATCTGGACATTTCTGAATATACCTGTAAAAAAGACCAAACACAAAATCTCACAACGCTTCATTCCAGAGTTTATTTCATTATTTCAAATTTAATTTTCTGCACAAAAGAAAAATCCCCTCAATAACTCGTTTATTGTTGTAAGTTTGAGTTAACAAGCTCTGAAATTAAAGATGGTCCAGATAGCAGTCTCATCACGCTGGAGAAGGAGGCAGACACCCTTCAGACGAAAGTGAGAGTGAGAGGGATTGTACTAGGGGAGAGGTGCAATTTTTCTTATGCGGCGGATCTGAAATTGCTGTATATAATAAGGTTGGTTATGTAACGTAAATTGACTTGCTTTGGTGGACCCGAAAGGCCCTTCATTCTGAATTCGTCCGTTTGATTCGAGGATGTTTACAGAGAATGATATCTGAGGAGTCCTCTGGGAAAAAACTCCCATGAAATCATTAATAGTTCAGTACATTTCAAAAAAAAGTTGTTACCTTTATTTTGTAGCCAATAAAATACAGTTATTTCTAAACATGGCCGAGATAATACAGTGAAATAGTACATTCTCACGTACATGAAATCAGGTAGTAGCGGGATTACGTAGAGGTACTCTGGTCAAGTTTTCGACCTCGGCCCCCCCCTCCCCGGAACATAGTTTCCCAGCCCAAAAACTGCAATTTTTGAGCACTTTTTTCAGTTTTCGGTCATTTTGACCATGAAGGAGTGATTTTTCGACCATGACTATGAATACCTTTGTTTACCAGGGTAGAATTTGCTGTAGATACAGTTCTTCAAAGTTTGGTGTTAAGGTGTGGGTTGGGGGGATGAGGGAGTATGCATGTTCGAAACCTGTACAAAACAAAATTTCTTCTGACGACTCGTAAATTTCAATTTCCGGTAACAAATTTCTTATCCCCAGGCGACAGGGAATTTAATTGAAAACAAAATCGAGTGGAGTTTGAACAAATGTGTATTTTTGTATGCAAATAGCATTTTTTACATCACACACAACTTTAATATACAAGTACAACGTCTCCTTCCCGTAAACTATCACCACATATTAAACACGTGGAACTCTTTGAATGACCCTACAGCAACGAATATAACGTCACAATTTACATACCGAACGTTGGCCATGGTTATTTTATCAACAGTAAAAACACAAGAGCTTTTTTTTTATCGGATAAATTTCTTTTTGTAACGAAATAATTTTGCCAATCAATAATTTCACGACCGAAGGTCGAGTGATTTTGTCAAATGTCAGTTTTTCGAGCAAAATTACTGAGTTAAAAAGAAATTTATCCTTAAAAGAAAAGCTCGAGTGTTTTTTGGCAAGATAAATTAACGACCGAATATATGAATGAACAACAACAATAATTATCTTTATTGATACAATTGAATCATTTAAATGAACAGTTATTAAATACACAATTGTTATAAATTGTTTGGTTTGGTGTACTGATTTCAAGATTTTCTTCTCTGGTATTCACACATGTAGAATATTCATTTTGATTTTTCTCACTCGGGGCTCGTAAGGAACTAATAAGATTTTCGTGATGTTCAGGATCAATTTGGAGGTAGGGTTTAATAGAAGATGATGATGAGTGTCCCGTTATCTTTATAAGTTGTTGGTCACTTACTCCTGCTTTGGCTAACTGGGAAACTGTACTAGCACGGTTCGAATGATTGGTAATTTTATTATTTGTAATGTCGAGTCCAATTTTAGTTGCAGAATATTTGGTCCAAGTAGAAATCGTATTAATACCCAGTGGAACATTTTTGTACCAACCTTTAGAATTTTTGTTTTTCCAAAAGGGATTTGGAGTTGAAAAAAGTCGTTCAGATGTTATGTTTTCATTTCTTTTTTGTAACAGTACTTTTAACAATGCAACGGGACAAATACCTTCATCCATTTAATTTTTTGTTATCCATTTGCTGTCTGCCAATTTTTTTGGCCCACCCTGTGTCGTCTTTGAAAATATTGTATTGTATTCAAATCTTCTTGTTGAAGTTCCATCTTGATTTTTTTCTTCTTTAAAATGGTAAATTTTACAGTTTGCAGCTTCTCCCCCCCTCCAAGCTAATTCATAGAAAGCTATATGAAAGAATCTTTTTTGTAATCCCTATGGGTTGTCTATATTCCACAATTTTGCCATTTTTACTATAACTTTCCTGTTCAATGCTACTGAACTTACTTTTCTTTTCTCTGGAATAACTTGTAATTCTTTCCGTTTACTATTTCTTGCATCACGACCTTCTTTGAAAGTTATGTCGGCAAAAGGATCAAATTTAATATTGTATTCATTGAAATATTTTTCTTGAATCATCTTCGCAGTTGAATTCCAAATTGATTTAACTGCATATTCTTTATAATCTCCTCCATTCCTCTTTTTCATATTATAGGCCCAATCCTTTAATATATCTGCTACTTTTTGTAATGGAGTTATTTTCGACAATTCGTAATTACGTACTTGAAAAAACTCCATAAATTGTCTCCATATTGACGCTTTAGTATTTTTTGTGGACTGCGGGATTGCTTTTTCTATATTTTTTGTTATTTGTTGAGTCGAAACTTCCCCAAAACCACTCATGTTGTAATGTTTCAGTATCAATTATCAACAATACTTAAATAACTGACAGGGCAGACATTAAAGTGACGTAAGCATACTAGATGTAGACGCTTAAGAGGAACAGGCGTTTATATCGGTGATAAAAAACGATGCACCTTTTTTATCGCTGTCAAAATGACAAAACAGTCATCTTTAAATGAAACATTTTATATAGGAGTTAATTTATCGCTGTAAAAGTTGCAGATAACTTTTGCCGCTGTCAAACTGACATTGCCCTGTGGCATATGCGATTTTTTATACATTAGTTAAATTGTCATTGCAAAAAATTTGCAAATTTTAAAAAAATACCAAATTTTGAAAAGCTGTATCTCGGAAACTATTGGGTCTACGGAGACAAAAAAAAATTAGCAAATTCAACCTAGTTTAACAAAGGTAACTATGGTCATTGTCGAAAAACTTCTCGTTCATGGTTAAAATGGCCAAAAACTGAAAAATTGCCAAAAAATTGCAGTTTTTGGGCTGGGAAACTAAGTTTCGGAGGGACCCCCACGTCATCCCGAACATTGTGTGAAAAAAGCGCTACTACCTGATTTCATGTACATGATACCGATTCTGGACTACAATATATTGTATTAAGAAAACATTGTCACATTTTTTCCACTCCAATCCGACACCAATTGTACCAAAATGTACTCCAAAGGGGCCAGAGGGATTTTTCATTAATTAATTAGGAAAAATATGTTTATAAAATTCAACTTACTTTTTGATAACCGATCTAAAAAATTCATAACTTCCGTGGGTTCGAAAATCCAAACAGAAGATTTTGCCAGAGAGTAACCAAGAAATTTTTTTCCACTTACTGAACTCGCTTATTCTGAAATCCCCGGACCATCTTAGACTGGGAGAAATCTGGACCTTGAGAGCCCTCTCTCTGACTTCAATTATTGACAGACTCAAAAACTCTTTCTAGAAGTGTAACTTTTCACTCAATCAGATTTCCTTCTTAGTATTTTCTCTCATTAACTGGGAATAAAGCAACATATTTTTGGGTTATTCATCAACAGATATCAAATTCATTAAGCTCAGTTCAATTAATTATTCCTGTGGCTGTCCCTGAATTAACTGATAGAATTACCAGAAGGAAGGATATTCATATTCAAATTAGACTGGAAATTTATCAAAATTGAACGTATTCTGAACTGTGCCATTACTTAATTGAATGATAGGAAATTTCAATTGACTGGAAAACTCAGGTTGGCACTAGAACAAAATGCCCCTCGACGGATGTGCAGGGCCGGATTAAGAGAGGGGCCCCCACAATAGACATATTTAGGTGAAATATCTTACCAAATTCCGAATGATATGCAGCAGTTCTCCCACTTTTTCCACTGATTTTTCGTTTTAAACATTCCAAAGCGCGTTTCGTATTCTTGTCCAAATTAATGGTTAATATTGATCATTGGTCCGATAAATCATGTGTATTAAGGAAAACAATCACAAAGTAAATCATCACACTATTATACACTAAAGAAATGAATTCAACCACATCGAAATATAGACAAATATATCGTATCGACATTAGCTAATTGAAAACAAGAACAATTGAATTGAATTTTTTTCGTTAAATGTAGGATTTTTTATTGATGGATTCTTCGAACGACACAAGCGATCTAGGTACACAATGAAATTCAATAATCTTAGGCAGAAGAAAATAATATTTCAATTTATAAACACGAATTCAACAAATTATTTGTTAGACCAATCAAGAGATTTTTTCGTGACAAAAATACTACCAGGAAACCGACTGTGCCATGATACGGAAAATTTAAAGTTTCGAGATTGCTTTATTGGTTTTCAAGTCAAGTCAAAAAGGATTTTAAATGTTTATAACAACTTAAGCAATGAGAATTGGGAGTAGGAATCATAACAGGATATAACTACGAACCGTCTTCCATATCCAAAAGAACTGTGGGTTTCTGAAGATATCATTCTTATGGGAAACACTTAAAAAAATATTTTTTGGATATCAAGAAATGTAGATGACTTAGAATACAAAAAATATTATGATGATCTCAAAAAACTCTATAGGAAAAAAATACATGAAGCAAAGTATGCATTCAATCAGGGTGCTCTTGCAAACAATCTTGTGAATGATCAAAACAAAATTGCAAACGCTTTTGATTCATACTTTTCTACCATAGCGAAGAGCACAATAAATGCAAACTTTGAGTCAACATCGTTCAATGACTACACCACTATGCATGTAGATCATACTTTTTATTTTACTCCAGTTCATCCTAGTGATGTACTGGAAATCATTTCTAACCTCAAGAACACAAACTCTATGGGAGTAGACTGCATATCAACAAAAATAATGAAGAATATTAGTGATTCAATCTGCGAACCATTACCATTTTTGATAAATCTTTCAATTGAAACTGGTGAGTTCCCAGACAAACTGAAAATTGGATCGGTAACACCGATTTTTTAAAAAGGTGACTCAACATCTATCGAAAATTATAGGCCCGTAACAGTCCCAATGGTGCTAGGTAAGATAATCGAAAGATCTGTCTATGTGAAAATGCTGGCGTTCCTAGATCAATTCGATATAATATCTAAATATCAACATGGTTTTTGCCCAGGTAGGTCAACGGAAGGTGCATTTTACAACTTTTTCAAGTGTATCTATGACTCACTTGACAAAGGAAAATATGTCACTGCACTTTTCTTTGACTTATCAAAAGCATTCGACATTATTGACCCAGATATTATACAAAAAACTTGAATCACTTGGCTTCAGGGGTAACTTTCTCTCATGGCTAAGATCATACCTGAATCTAAGAAAGATGTATGTTAAAATTGACAATTGTCAGTCGCAGCAGTACAACATTGATCTTGGGATACCGCAGGATTCTATATTGGGTCCTCTAATTTTTCTTCTATTCATTAATGATATGCCCAATCACATAAGCACAGATCATGTAGTTCTGTATGCAGACGATACAACAATCGCAGCGAATGCTGATAATCCAGAGGAACTCGAAGAAAAACTGAATACCTTGAGTTACGAGTTCAAAAACTGGTGTTGTAGAAATTCTTTGGTAGTGAATGAAAAAAAGACTGTTTTGATGCAGTTTTATTCCAAGACAATTAAAAAAATTGATAACTTTCAGGTTAAAGTGGGCGATGAAATAATTAAATCATCAGATAACAGGGTGCGTACCCTGCATTTATATTTACAAATGTATTCTACTTTTTAAAAAACGAATACATAGTTACAATCGAAATTGTGACTTTCATTCATATCCCACCAGGCTCGGTGAATTAATAAGGCTTCAGAAACACTCAACTTGTCTGTATGAAAACTGTCCATCCTATAAGGGGGCAGAATTTTATAATCACTTACCTGAAGATATAAAAAACCTAAACAGAGAGAATAATTTTAAAACGAAACTTAAAGAATTCTTGATTAACGGTTGTTTCTATAGTACTGATGAGTATTTCAATCAATGATGTGAATTTGTATATTCATTTGGTGGTGCTGTTATATTCCTATGTATTTCTATAAATTATTTTAATCAATCACATGTTATATTTATATATTTACTTTGTGGAACTGTTATATTTTTATGTAACTGTATGCACAGAATAATTGTAAACTACTTGTTGTCTGACGTATCCTATATCATTTTTTTTGTATGATCAAAAAGGATTCAATAAATTTATTTATTTATTTATTTATGATGGCACAGTCGGTTTCCTGGTAGTATTTTCATCACAGAATCAATAGACCAGAAAATCTCTATTGATTGGCCTATGTAAGAATCCTGTGCGCATTCCATAATAGAGCAAAGGTTGAAAATTCTGTTGACTATTTTTCTACTGATTCTACAAACAGTTTGCCCGTCTTTGCCTGTCTATACCTGTTTTTTCCTATTTCTTGGCGTTGACAAGTGTCCACTGAATTTGTATCGTTGATAGATTTCTACAAAATGGACTATCAAAAAGACCAATCTAAGGAGCTGTTCTACTATCAAATTCTTAAAAATCAAAATTTTGGACAAAGCCGCCTATCAATGTTATCGCTTCTTAGCATTGGAAGTGATTTACTCCGAAACCTGGTTTTCACCTAAATCATCAATGATTTTTCGTTCAAAAAAGCTCGCAAGAATCCATTTGTTAACGGTGTAATTTAATTAGATTTATTTCTTGTATTTTATTATACCTACATACAGGGTGTTAGTGAATAAGTGCGACAAACTTCAGGGGGTGAGTCTGCATGAAAAAATAATGACGGTTTGCTATATAACTTTTGTCCGCAAATGCTTCGTTTTCCAAGATACGGGGTGTTGAAGTTTTTCTTAAACACTGACTATTTATTTATTGCTCTGAAACCGGTCGAGATATGCAAATGGAATTTGGTGAGTTTTAAGAGGTAGTTATTGCGCATTTTTTGACATGCAACTAATAATTTTATGTTCATCATTGGCGCGCATGCGGATAATGATCTCAATTTTTTCAAAGAAAAAAATGGAACGCCATCGAGATATTTCAAATAAAATTTTGAATTCCTCGTTCAATTTGTGACAAAAAATCTCTCCTGCCTTTTTTTCGTATGAGATGCCATTTTTATGAAAAAAAATAAAACATATTAACGCGTATTTTTCATTTCTTCAATACATTATCAAGAACTATCTAATAAAATAACGTTAAACCAGAACAATAACAGAAACTAACACTAATAAATAAATAGGCGCAAAGCTGAAACGTATGTCCAAAATGACCTCCCCCAGACGTGATACAAGATTCATCTCTTCGCCTCATTGATTGTCGTATTCGCGCAAATATTCCTGGTGTATTTCTTATTGTCTCACAGTCGGCCATAATTCGATTCCTGAGGTGTTCAACATTTTTGACGGAAGTGGAATAAACTTATGACTTAAGAAAACCCCAAATGCAAAAATCTGGTGGATTCAAATCCGGAGATCGAGCAGGCCAATGTTCCGTACCTCCCCTACCTATCCAACGATTTGGATGTACTATATCTGAGTGATTACGTACTAAAATGGACTGGTGCACCATATCATGCATAAACCAGAAGTGTTGGCCCCGCTGTAGAGTAACAGGTTACTCTTCCTGAAGGTAAGAGTCGGGTGTTAGTCGTTGTGGGAGAGAATATGGACCGATTAAATGATCATCAAGTACCCCAAGCCATACATTTACTGAAAACTGATGCTGAAAATGAGCTTCAAAGATTCCATGTGGATTTTCCTCAGCCCAGAGGTGATTGTTATGGAAATTTCGTATACATTGCCGTCCAAAAATAGCCTCGTCAGTAAACACAACGCCATTAAAAAAATTAGTAATTTGAGCGATTTGATGAAGAATCCAATGGTAGTAGAGCTTGCACACGTTGAATATGAAACGGATACAATTGCTGTTCTTCAAGAACTTTAAATACAGTGAAGTTGCTTGCATTCAGTATGTTGGCAATTTTTTGAGTACTTGTTTCAGGTGACTCCGCAATTAACTTGAGAACTGCTTCTTCTAGTTGCACAGTTCGTACTTCTCGAGGGAGCCCACATTCAGCCGTTTGTTTCTTAAATGTACCATTTCCGCGCAAACGTTGATGATGACGAGCAAATATTGTGTGATGGGGTACCCTACGTCCTGGATACAACACAGCTTACAATCGTCGAGCTTGCCGACCATTTCCATTACTTCGATCATAGACAAAATGCTTGTCAGACAATTCCGCATTTGTATAATTAACCGACGAAACCAAAAAGGAGGAGGTTCTCTATTCGACCCGTATATTTTTTTTTCCATCATATTTTTGTATGTATGATCACGCATAACTTTTTACTGAGGCGTCCGATTCCGATAATTCTTTTTTCAGTAGATAGGGTGTACTTCGAATTTGGTCCCATTTGGATTCAAAAGATGAAATCCACCCCTGAAGGTAGCGAAATGAAGGATATTGATCACTCACCCTCTGAATTCTGGTCCGTTAACCGATTCTATCAGGCATAACTTTGTACTGGGTTCTTCGATTTGGATGATTATTTTTTTAATAGATAGGGTATACCTTATATTTGGATTTCGGAAGGAATTAGCCACCCTTACGGGTTGAAAAATAGGGGATAATTGATTTTTCACTAGTGAACATTGGCACACACATACGTAGTTGACAATGACAGATCGCCACTGACATTATTCTTGTTCCACATCCGTCAAAATCAGTATATTTCATGAGAGGATGGAATGATGTACAAAGTAATGAAATAAACCAACCAGAACAACGAAAATGATTTATATTACAACAAATAATAAAAGTAGATAATCATATTATTTAACTGGTGATGATTGAAGTAAAGTGGGTAAGTAAGTATTTTGGAAGTAATCAAAAAACAAGTAGGTAGTAATTGGTAGATTTTAGCCACAAAGAATTGAAAAATTAAAAAAAATTTAACAAAAAATTAAACCGACGAAATACGGAACTAAAAAGTAAAAAATAAAAACTTTTCAACAAAAAATTAAACCGACGAAAAAATCAACTGAGTAGCAAAAAATAAAATAAACCTTAGTCTAAATGATAATTGAGCTCCTACACTAATGTAAGTAACTGATTTTGAGTCGGCGCCAAACAAACTGGCAATTGAATTAGGTGAAGCGTAAAATGATGGCAGCGAGATGCACGGCTGCGTTTTGATGACTTCTCTCACAGATAATGATCTTCGATAATTGTTTGTTTGGCGCCGACTCAAAATCAGTTACTTACATCAGTTTAGGAGCTCAATTATCATTTAGACTAAGAAGGTTTGTTTTATTTTTTGCTTTCCAGTTGATTTTTTAGTCGGTTTAATTTTTTGTTAAAAAGTTTTTATTTTCCATTCTTTTCGATAAAAGAAAAATTAATTACTTATTACCATAAATGTTATACCGAACTAAAAGCTTGGAAATGAATACACCTAATTTGACATTCCGTGGAAATATTCGTATTTAACACAATGTTGACAGTAGCCTACTGCATCGCTACTAGATAATGTATTGAAGTAATGACAAATACGCGTTAAGATGTTTTATTTTTTTGCATAAAAACGGCGCTCCATACGAAAAAACGGCAGGAGAGATTTTCCGTCACAAATTGAACGAGGAATTCAAAAATGCGTATGCGCGCCAATGATGAACATAAAATTCTTAATTGCATGTCAAAAATCCGCAATAACTGCCTATTAAAACTCATCAAATTTCATTTACATATCTTTACCGGTTTAAGAGCAATAAATAAATAGTCAGTTTAAAAAAAAAACTTTAACACCCCGTATCTTGAAAACGAAACATTTGCGGACAAAAGTTATATAGCAAACTGTCATTATTTTTTCATGCAGACTCATCCCCTGAAGTTTGTAGCACTCATTCACTAACACCCTGTATATCTACAAACACTTGAAAGAAAAAATATGTTTAACTTGTTTGAAAAGTAATAAGGGGCCTCCACTCCTTTATTGCCCCAGGGCCTCCACACCTTTTAATCCGGTCCTGGGGATGTGTATCTTCAAAAATCTAAGACTGAACTAACTTCTCCCAGTTTCCGATATATCGTTATGTTGAATATGATTGTTAGTAACTTTTATTTTTATTTTTATTTATTGAAATTTTTGTGACATATACTAATCATAACTTGGTACCCTTTTTACATGTACACCTTACCTCTCTTTTTTTTTTTTCTTTGTATGTTACCTTTTTCTAGCTCAGTCGGTACGCCTATGTAGAGATGATTGTCTCAATCTCAGGAAGATTGCAGCAGCGCCATCTAGTTGTTTTCTTGATGTCAATATAGTGTTTATGTTAGAAAGATTGATTGTACAATGATCAAATAATAAATGATGAGTCCAAAAATAGTAAGATAGTTGTTTTTAATCGAAATATTACTGAAAACAACCTATGTGTGCGATATCTATCTTATTCTAGTAATACTTTTCAACCAATCAAAATTAAAAACTTTAAATTTGCTTGCTCATGCGCAATAATAGAAATATTCCAAAATAAATATCTATAGGTTATTCTCAGGCTTTTCGATAAACAGAAGAAGAATATTTTCACTCAAAATATTGTGTTTTTTTTATCAAACCGAGAATGGGACAGTTTGATGAATATTCCCACTTGATTGGGTTTATGAAGATAAAATACATGTTACTCTCAAACAAGAAATAAATATTTTCATAATTTATCATAGATTTATTTCTTTTTTGTCATATGGTAGTTTTGATGACTCTAGAATAAATAGCTGACTTTCTTGTTATTCTTTGAAAATTGTGAACAGTGCAAATTAACTTTTATCAATACTATACTCCATTCGACATTATTCTGCTGCTTGGAACTCTCGTAGAGGAGGGGTGTTGTAGAAGATAGAAAAGAAGGAAAAACAACAGTTCATTCGAGAATTTTATTATACATCTTTGGTCAAATCATTTGGTTTGATGATTGAATACATTTCAGAACTTTATATTTGTACTGTACACAAAAGATCAATAAATTGGCACCTATTCATACGTAATGATAACTTTTCAAATATATACAACAATAATGAACGAATCATATAAATATGAAATCTAAAATATAAAATGGCAACTGAGAAATATCAATAAATACGGTAATACTCAGTAACGTCGAGATAAATATTTCGTATTGCGGTGATAATTGAAAACAAATTCGATTAAAATTTCCATTCGTACTGAAAAACAAGTAGGTATTATCATTATTTTTTAACGATATTCTTCAGGTGAATACTTATATCTGTGTGTCGTAGAGTATCAACGTCCTATCATTAACAACAATATACAATATTTATTTACAATCAGTTGAAATGTACAGACATTTCTCCGACAAAAAATATATTCAGTTTGCTACAGAAGACTAGAGTGAATATCCGAAATATATAATATTACACACAAGATCAAGTAACACAGAAATGTATTCCAAATATTTCAAGAAATTGAACCCGTATAAAACACAAATTTTTTGAAATGTTTTCACTCTAGCAGATCTTTTACCAATATAAGATTGTATATAATATCTCTTTAAACTAGTATATATTGGTCTTGCATCATATTTCAGATCACCGCTCCAGTCTCTTGCGCATCTCGATAAATAATTATAATGATGAATGGATTCCATATGGAATGTCACATTTTGGAGCCTATAAATCCGCACAATATTGCACATTTTTCTAGTGGTATACGATTTGAGCATTGCTGAGAATAATAAGTCTATAACTATTTACAAGATTCGTAGGGAATAATATACAGGGTGAAGTGAATATACCATTCACATATCTGACAGATATTTTCGAGCGTATAGGGTAAGCTATCAATGAATTAACTTGCAAGATCCCACTTCTCATTTTTCTCAAAAGCAAAGGAAAAATCATCATAGACTCTTTTAATTCAAAAATTTAATTTTCTGGTTCTGATATTGTTTCTGGTAATACCACTTTATCTTCCGACTAAATCATTTTCTTTTCTGATGATGAAAATCATATCATATTCACTAGCACTATGATCCCATATCAATGTATCCCTCATCTTATTCGGAACCGAAA
Source organism: Gonioctena quinquepunctata (assembly GCA_018342105.1). Classification (NCBI taxonomy): domain Eukaryota; kingdom Metazoa; phylum Arthropoda; class Insecta; order Coleoptera; family Chrysomelidae; genus Gonioctena; species Gonioctena quinquepunctata. Next base: position 1,066,172 of record JAFIRS010000076.1, on the reverse strand, counting down.
TTATTTCTCCAGGATTTTTTTCAGAAGTTCATTGTGATGTAGTGGATTCATTACTAGATGTGTCTTTTATCATAATATATGTTTACTCTTATCACAAAAACTTTCTGAATGACCAATATTTCATGGGAAAGACGTCAGGCCAACAGTGCATTGCTGGCTTGGAATCAGTTTTCAGCTCTTGTCATTGAATGGATTCAATGGGGAATCCATAGGGGGTACATATACTATGGGTAGCTTAGATACCAATCCTGGGGTGCAGGGTTCACATGGGTGGTTCCGATGTATTTGATATCATCAAATAAAAATTTCAAGAAAATGTATCCATCGGAAATGCATAATATTTTCGCAGTTTTTTAAACCGGAAAAACAGAAACTGATCTATTATTTTTCAAGTCAGTTTTTTTCCTCTCGTATGAATCGGTGTTACTGAAATATAATCTACTACTTCTAGTATGACTGGATTGGAAAACTATATTTTACCAGATAAAATCAATATGCTCTTAATATTTCCAATATTTCCGCTGGATATATGGATCTAAAGGAAGTTTTTAGGTTATATAGGATAATTTTTTGCCAACTTTTTTTTACGAGCACAAACTAGATACACTCAATCACTAATTTTCGGCACATATTGGTACAAAAAACGGCCGCTTCTAACCTTCTTTTTCAATTGTTTCACAAACTCAACAAACAAACAACCTAACCTCAATCTGAATCAGATGTGTGAGGTTAGATTGTTTGTATTGAACAAGCGGGATTTTTTCGATAGAACCGGCTGTTTTTGTGCAAAATTGTACTGGAAATGGGTGATTGAGTGTGAGTAGTTTGTGTTGTAGAAAGAAGGAGGCATTGAGTGATTTTGGCGAGAGAAAACGGTGCTTGAAAATAATCGAATTCTCGACTTTGATGGGCTATAACTCGGAAATGGTATACCTAACACAGATTGTACAGAAAATTATACCCGCATTTTTTTTAAATACGTATTCTCTTTGATATTCCCAAAAAACCGAAACAACCGGAACTGACATCGAATTAATTTTTATGGACACTAGAGAATCTAGTGACTTATGTTCGTCTACATTCATGATGCAAACTTCATGAATACAAAAATGTTGTACCCGAGAACCAAGGTTATTTCTCCACATAAGTTTTCTGAAAAGTTCATTTTTATCGTGGATTTTTCAATTCACAAAAAAAATCTTTCTATTCGATATTTAATTGAGAATTTTAACATGAATAGCCCACAAGAGGTTATCATGAACGATGGAAGATAGTGACTAAAGTTTATTTTTCAGTCGCAGATGATTCCACATCCGATTTTATGAACATCCTGTTCATTGATTTGTTGAAAATATAAATAGGATGTTCATAAAATCAGATGTGGAATCATCTGCGACTGAAAGATAAACTTTAGTCACTATCTTCCATCGTCAAGATAACCTCTTGTGGGGTATTCAGTTGAAAAGGGAAACATTCCAATTAAATATTGATAGAAAGATTTTCTGTGAATGAAAATCCGATAAATGAGTTATTTTATGAATGTCTAACAGAAACAACTACTTCCCGGCTAAAGCCAAGCTGGACATTGAACTACATCTGATAGATATTCTGAAAAGGCCCTAACTCAAAAGAAAAAATCTGAAATTGAAAATTTGCATTTTTATTCAGATAGTTATTTGATTTTCTATTCCAGTCTTAATTAAGAACTCATAAAGATGAATGAGGCAAAGAAGAATGTTTTCCAAAAGAGAGTACTCACCAGAAATCATTCATAACATTGACGCAGGAGAGACATCGCATTCACTAGGTCTTCAATACATCTTTGCAAAGTGGGATTGCTTCTTGAAAATGTGTTTTCCATTTCTTCCGGTCTTCCTGATGATCGTGGAAGCGTCAAATAGATTTTCGTCGACAAAAATGTATTGAAGACCTAGTGAATGCGATGTCTCTCCTGCGTCAATGTTACGAATGATTTCTGGCGAGTACTCTTTTGGAAAACATTCTTCTTCCTTAAGACTGGAATAGTAAATCAAATACTATCTGAATAAAAATGCAAATTTTCAATTTCAGATTTTTCTTTGAGTTAGCCTTTCAAATATCTATCAGATGTAGTTCAATGTCCAGCGTGGCTTTAGCCGGGGAAGTAGTTGTTTTCTGTTAGACATTCACAAAAAATAACTTCATTTTAATCGTGGATTTTTCAATTCACAGAAAAATCTTTCTATCAATATTCAATTGAGAATGTTTCCCTTTTCAATCCTGTTCATAATTTCAAACAAATCAGTTCCTAGCTATTTAAGAAGATTTTTGCCTCGCGACCACCCTGTATATATCATGAAATGGGATCGAATTTCCGGAAGCGAAATCGATAGTACAAGTTCAATTAATTTCATCTCCATCTCCATTGATAGCTTCTCCGAGCTGTTGAAAAATCTCAGTTAAAATGCCAGCATTTTCACAGATCACAGTTTTCAGTACTTTCAGCTGGTCGCACCCAGCGATAAAGGGCCGTTTTTCAAATGACCCGCGCCTTGAAATGATTGACTGGCCATTGAACTGGATGGCGGTTGACCGGATCCAGACATATTGTTGTTCATATCGCCGTTGGAGGGCGGTAAAGAGGGGCGGTGTCCGTTGAGAAGGTGGCTTGGGAGGTTAACCTGCAACAAAAAGAATCAAGCGATGAAGGATTGCCTTGTGATGATTTTTGGTGATTTATAGTGTTGAAATTTCTTTGGTCGCCCAAAATATTTGTTATCAATGGCCTGACAATAAAAAACTATACAAGTGATGCTATACCTCAATATACAGGGTGTTCCAAATTAAGTCGGCACCATTGCCAACTCCGTTATTATTGATGCTACGATTTCGGTTAGATGGGCAAACTGGTAGCATTTTTAGTGGCCTTCTCGATGCCGAAAACAAAAAAAAGATTGACAGTCGCGTTGTCATAATATTTCATAAAATGATATTTTTTTCAATGGAGCACTATATTTTTTCATCCATTTCGATTCGTAATAACATTCTCAACAACAAAGCTCATATCACTTTTCTTCCTAAAGTGGAAAATGAGCGACTTATGTGGAAATATTTATTTCTTTCACTAGTTCAAAAAATTACTTTGTTTTGGCGACATGATGATCACGGGTTTCACGAGTTCACATCCCAGCGCAAATTTTTCTTTTTACTGTCTTATTTTGCTATTAGTAACAAAATATTGTCAATCGTATAAGTACAAAAAATGGGTGTTTGGACAATCATGAGGTTTTATTCGCCAAAACAAAGACATTTTTTGTACTAGTGAAAGAAATAAATATTTCCACATAAGTCGCTCATTTTCCACTTTAGGAAGAAAAGTGATATGAGCTTTGTTATTGACAATATTATGACAACGCGACTGTCAATTTTTGTTTTGTTTTTGGCATCGAGAAGGCCACTGAAACTGCTGCCAGTTTGCCCATTTAACCGAAATCGTAGCATCAATAATAACGGAGTTGGCAATGGTGCCGACTTAATTTGGAACACCCTGTAGACTGCGCAATGCGTAGTAGACTCCTAGGTTTGTTGTTGTTCTTTCGGAGCCATTTTGTTCACTTTGGGAGCAACGAATATAGAAAAAATGTGCTTTGGCTTCATCAAAGGATCAGATTTTATAGGAGAGTCAATTATAACTGTGTACTGTATTTTTAGGCTAAAGGGTACTAGAGGAGAAAAACTCACGCAAGAATTACACAGATCAATATAAAAAATAACTCAAGACTTGGTAGTACTGAAAAGTGATTCAGAATTGAAATGAAATCTATTAGACAAGTCATAACGTCTAGAATATTAGGTGTATCAAAAAACTTTTTAACGAAAAATTAAACCGACGAAAAAATCAACTGAAAACCAAATAATAAAATAAACCTTCTTAGTCTAAATGATAATTGAGCTCCTAAACTAATGTAAGTAACTGATTTTGAGTCGGCGCCAAACAAACAATTATCGAAGATCATTATCTATGAAAGAAGTCATCAAAACGCAGCCGTGCATCTCGCTGCCATCATTTTACGCTTCACCTAATTCAATTGCTAGTTTGTTTGGCGTCGACTCAAAATCAGTTACTTACATTAGTTTAGGAGCTCAATTATCATTTAGACTAAGAAGGTTTATTTTATTTTTTACTTTTCAGTTCCGTATTTCGTCGGTTTAATTTTTTGTTGAAAAGTTTTTATTTTTCAATTTTTTGTGGTTGAAATCTACCAATTACTGCCTACTTTATTTTTGATTACTTCCAAAATACTTACTTACCCACCTTACTTCAACTATTACCAGTTAAATAATATGATTCTCTACTTTTACTATTTGTTGTAATATAAATTATTTTTGTTGTTCTGGTTAGTTTATTTCATAACTTTGTATATCATTCCATCCTCTCATAAAATATACTGATTTTGACGGATGTGGAACAAGAATAATGTCAGTAGCGATCTGTCATTGTCAACTATATATGTGTGTGCCAATGTTCACTAGTGAATAATCGATTATCCCCTATAATTCTACCCGTAAGGGTGGCCAATTCCTTCCGACCCTATCTATTAAAAAAAGAATCATCCAAATCGAAGAACGCAGTACAAAGTTATGCCTGATAGAATCGGTTAACGGACCAGAATTCAGAGGGTGAGTGATCAATATCTTTCATTTCGCTACCCTTAGGGGTGGATTTCATCTTTCAAATCCAAATGGGACCAAATTCGAAGTACGCCTTATCCACTGAAAGAAGAATTATCGGAATCGGACGCCTCAGTAAAAAGTTATGCGTGATCATACATAAAAAAATATGATGGAAAAAAAATATACGGGTCGAATAGAGAACCTCCTCCTTTTTGGTTTGGTCGGTTGAAAATGAGATTTGGTATAGGTATGTGAAGAGGAGAATTTTCGCATATTTTTCACTTTCCGGTTTTACCGGAAATGGCTCCGGTTTCGAATTTTTAAATGGAACACCCTGTATATTGTAACATTTTTGGATTTCCGAGACAATTCTGGATGAGAATGTGACATTTTGAAAAGTGTTTACGCCTACTTCATTTTTTTAGAGTCACTTTTAATATTGCATCTAGGTGGTCATGATCGGACGTAAACTAATCTTATTTTTATAAAGTCTTCTTTGGAAAACTCACTCACACTCACTTAGGTTATGACAGTGACATGAGCTGTATGAGCGGAATATGATATTAATATTTGGAGAATGTCATAGAAATTCAAGGAATGCTGCTGAGTTGTATGCTCAGAGATATCCCAATCCAGTATTTTCCGTATGTTGAGAATCGTTTTAGGCAAGAACGAGATCGAGAGAAGGAACAGAGGTTTATCATGAATGAAGAGACTGAGATTAACGTTCTTGCTATAGTTGAGGTTGATAAAACGGTTTCTTTAAGAAAAATTAGTCAAGAATCAGCAAGAAAAATACTGGTAGAAAGCATTTGAATATCAGTTACATCAATATTTGTATGCTGACGGCGATAGACGGGTAGTGTTTTGAGATTGGCTGCTTCAAAATCATAGAGTTAACCCAAATTTTATCAACTATTTTCCGACGAATCACGATTTATAAATAATGGTATATTCAATGAGCAAAATACCCGGTACTGGGCCCAACAAAATCAACATGCAATGAGAGACGGCAATTTTTAAGAAAGTTTTGGCGTCAATGTCTGGGCTGGTACCGTTGGAAACAGAATAATTGGGCCAATATTGTTTCAAGGTCAGTTAACAGGGGTTAGTTACTTAGGTTATATTCAAAATGAAATCGAGAATCATCTTAATAATCTACCTTTAGCAGTTTTAGGCGAATTCACTTCCAACAAGTTGGAGCACCCCCTCATAATACCAGAGAAGTTCTTGATTACTTAATAGAGTATTTTAATAATCAAGTTATTGCAACCAATGGTCCAGTACGGTGGCCTGCCCGCTCACCGGATCTAACTGTGCTCGATTTCTTTATTTGGGGATTTGTTGAAGAAAAGGTTAGTAGGAGATATCTCCTACTAAGGTTTACTATGCAACAGCCCCAGCTACTCTTGAAATCTTAGAAGAAAGAATTCTACGGGCATTTAGAAGTATAACGCCTCAAATGTTACGGAATGTGTTGAGAAAAACAATTGAACGAGCTGAAATGTGTCTTGAACAGGGAGGGAAGCATTTTGAGAATTCACTACAGTGAAAGTAAATAAATTATTATCCGTGGCACACTTGACAAAAATAAATAAATTATTATCCAGTATTTTCTTTAGTAATATTCAATTTATGTTCTTATATTTAATCCAAACGTTTCGCCCCTAGCCGAAGGCATCTTCAGTAGGGTTTTTTTTTCATAATAAATTTTTTATTTTTTCTCCTGATAATTAACAATGACATCTGAACAGTAAAACATTTTGTGTTATGGTTAAAATGAAAATAATAGTTGTTGACATGTGCAAGGGAGAAATGTGTGGTCTGGGGTAAGGGTTTGGTAGAAAAACGATGTTTGTACGTACCTTGGCGATCACCATTGTAAAGATGACTCATTTTGTATGATTCATATTTGTTATTCCTTAGTGTGGTAAGTTCTACAGGTTTTATTCTAACACAATGTCGAGAGCGACGTGACTCTGCCAATGCCACGTCGCTCTCGACATTGTGTTAGAATAAAACCTGTAGAACTTACCACACTAAGGAATAACAAATATAAATCATACAAAATGAGTCAGCTCCACAATGATGATCCCCAAGGTAAGTACAAACATCGTTTTTCTACCACACCCTTCCCCTAGACCAAACATTTCTCCCTTGCACATGTCAATAACTATTATTTTCATTTCAACCATAACACAAAATGTTTTACTTCTCAGATGTCATTGTTAATTATCAGGAGAAAAAATAAAAAATTAATTATAAAAAACCCCACTGAAGATGCCTCCGGCCAGGGGCGAAACATCTAGCATGATATAAGATAGTTTTATTTTTTCACAAGAATCCCGAACCTAAGAAACCCCAAACCCAAATTAGTATCGTTAGATTCGTCAAAAAATCCTGTTTTCGGAAAGTGCTTGTCAAAAAATTGTCGCCATTTGAAAAATAATAGTTGGACACGAAAATGTAATTTTGCCAACTTGTCTTATTCCTATCTATCATACTAGTCCTCAGATTAGTTCACGTCCGATCATGGCCACCTAGATGAAACATTAAAAGTGACTCTAAAAAAATTAAGTAGGTGTAAAAATTTTCAAAATGTCACATTTCTCAGAAATCCAAAAATGTCACAATTTACAGGGTGTTCCATTTAAAAACCGGAGCCATTTCCCGTGAAAGCGAAAGTGTACCGGAAAGTGAGAAATATGCGGAAACTCTCCTATTCACATACCATTTACCTATACCAAATCTCGATACACCTAATATTCTAGAAGTTATGACTTGTCTAATAGTTTTGTTGACCCGGTATAGAGCAAATGGAATCACTGAATATTTTTAAATTTGTATGTTATCTCATCTGGGTCTATAACAAACTAGAGTTTTTGCTTGATTTTTGTGAATTTAAATAAATACTTGTTTTTAAAATGTTTTTTTTACTTCTATTTATCATGTTTCTTGAAAAGGAGTTCGGTATTCAACTTCATTCCTTGGATTATGGCCAAATACTATTAGTTTACTCTTCAAGACCTCAAATAATATAATTTCAATTATTTCTGTGATACTTACGGGAGGTATTGATGTTTGCCTCTTGAGATGGGATAGTGGTGGAGGATTATACGCCATATTGGCGAAAACTAAACGTTCTTCATAATCGTACTCGCATAATATCTTGTTCTCGCACAAGTAGAATCTGTCGCCTACGCAAAATCTGAAACAATAGAAAAAACTTCATAGAATACGCCTACTAATCAACAAATTTGAGGGAAATAATGGGGTCCTTTCTATATAATTGTAATAGTCCAGTCATGATAGTAAGTTCACCTCGGAATTCGAGATACCCAGCTGTAAGTCTGTAAATACTTGTATATTGACACCCTAAAAGTTGTCTCAAAACCTACATATGGTAGGGTGTAAGCAACTATTAAATTTCAAGGTCAAAGGTCACAAAAATCGGTTTTTTGCGCTTTTTTGGAAATATCTCATTTCCTATCAATATTGTAGAATACAAAATTCTCTACAAATTTTGTTTCAAAAAATTTTTTATACGGTGAACCGTTTTCGAGATAGAGGGCGGAGAGCGCGCGGTCACCGCATCACTTCAGGTCAACCGGTGCCTCCGGTCGAAAACGCGCCATATATAGTTGATGAACTATCAATAAATCAATGATTATAAATATTTGTCAATTTTTATTAACTATAATATTATATTTTATCATTTTCTTCATGCATTAAATCTATATCTATTCAATAATACTGATAACCGTTTACTAAAATTAAAAAATAATTAAGAGAAAAACTCAAATCATAATATAATTATAAATACATGAATTATTTACAAAGGCATTACAGTTCCAAAATAATTGTTGTATTTGACGGATATTCAGACTACAGTAAGAACGTAAAAGCTATGGAGCAGCAGAGAAGAACTGCTGCACTTTCAAAAACGTACGAAGTCTGTTTCGATGAAACAATGGTTGTACCAGCTACTCAAGAAAAATTCTTATCAAATCGAAATAACAAAGATGAGTTCATTAATATGTTAATTGAAAAATTACAAGCTGCAAATATTACTACTAAACAAGCCAGAGATGATGCGGATGTTCTTATTGTTGAAACTGCAATTGAAGAATCAAAGTCTAAAAAAACTGCAGTTATAATAGGACAAGATATTGATTTACTTGTCATTTTAATTGGGCGTACACTGACTTACGAACAAGAAATTTTCTTTAAAAAAGTTGGGAAAGGAAATGTAAAAACGGAGATATACTCGACTAAAAGTTTTGATAATTATCCTCATTCCAAAAAACATATTTTATTTCTGCACGCATAAAGTGGCTGTGACACAACTTCTGCGCTTTTTAAAAAGGGAAAAAAATCATTTTTAAAAGTTTTGAGAAACTGACAAATTTGGATGAACTAGCTGCAGCATTTGAGGAAGAAAATTGTTCGGCCCAGATATTATTAGAGGGTGGAACTCAAACCTTATTGGCAGTCTATAATGCTCCGAAATCTGTGAAAAGTCTCGATCATCTTCGTTATACGCATTACGTCAAGTCTACAAAACTTAATAAACCTGTGCAGCTTTCAAATATTCCACCAACAAGTGCAGCTGCTCATCAACATTTCAACCGTATATATTATCAAGTTCAAACTTGGTTAGGACATGATTTGGAACCCCAGGTATGGGGTTGGGCAATGCGAAATGATTTTCTGGAGCCTATCATGACAATTTTACCACCTGCTCCAGAAGATTTGCTAAATACAATTTTCTGCAACTGCAAAAGTGGTTGTGGTTCGCGATGCAGATGCAGGAAAGCGGGCTTGCGATGCTCTTTAGCTTGTGGCCAATGTAAGGGGCAAGCTTGTCTCAATGCTCTACCATATCAGAGCGACATTAACAAAGATGGAACCTTTGATCCCGAAATCATGGAAGAACTTGAGACAAATGTCGTTGAAGACGATAATGAAGACCAGTTTGAAATTTACCAGCAGCCAGAAGACGACGATGAAGAGGAAGAAGATGATTAAAATTATAAATTGTAGTTTTTGTACCCTTTATTCCATTTTTTTACTTTCAATAAAAAAAAAATATTCAATGATATTTTTTAATAAAAAGATTAATTCATAATTTATTTGTTTTTTTTTTTCATCATCTAAGAAGTTATTAATATTAATTAGGTTAAAATTCAAATATAATTCTTATATTTTCATTAACAATTCTGCAATTACATGGGCAGGTAAGTGTTGTTAAATAAATTAATACTGAATAAAAAGTGGATAAGTTAGGAAAAAAATGATAAAATATAATATAATAGTTAATAAAAATTGACAAATATTTATAATCATTGATTTATTGATAGTTCATCAACTATATATGGCGCGTTTTCGACCGGAGGCACCGGTTGACCTGAAGTGATGCGGTGACCGCGCGCTCTCCGCCCTCTATCTCGAAAACGGTTCACCGTATAAAAAAATTTTTAAAATAAAATTTGTAGAGAATTTTGAATTCTACAATATTGATGAGTAATACAAATAGCAAAAAACCCATAGGAAATGAGATATTTCCAAAAAAAGCGCAAAAAACCGATTTTCGTGACCTTTGACCTTGAAATTTAATAGTTGCTTACACCCTACCATATGTAGGTTTTGAGACAACTTTTAGGGTGTCAATATACAACTATTTACAGACTTACAGCTGGGTATCTCGAATTCCGAGATTCTTACCTAATTTAAGCTTAAATGACTGGAGTATAAGTGATTCAAGTAGGTACTACATAGAATCATTGATCATAGGCAGTTTCAAAATCCATAGTGATCACCTGACAGGAAAAAAATTCTTTTTCGGTGGGAAAATAAAGCGAAAATGTTTCAAATACACTGAATCAAATAGTTAGGATTAATTAATTCATAACGTACTTCAACAATATATTTATATTATGGTATGTTAAAAGCTAATTAAATTTTCAAAGTTGAAAGCCCCTAGGTAGAGTTTTTAAATTAAATACAGTGTGCAGACAGCTGTCGTTTGGCGGTATTTGGTCTCCTTCTCTCACTATTCCGCATTTTGTTTCCAGTTGTTGATATACTCCAGTAGTTATTGTCCACGAAACGTCGGTGATACGTATTTCAAGGAGATTTTCGCTCGCATTTTGAAAAGGTTTGATAAAGCAATCTACAATATTCATTTCCCCTTCTCATGGATACTGTTTGGGAAAAAATACTGAAGTGGATTCATGTCGAAATAAATAGAAATATTCGAGAAAAAAAGAATGGAAGTATCAGAATCCAGAAAAGTACTTATAACTGGATGAGATCCAAAAACAAGCATCCAGCGTTTTTTTTTTTATAAAAGATTGATTGTGTTAGACCATAGTGATTCTGAAACGATGGAATGTATGTTTGAGTTTACTAAAAGTAATTTTTGCCATACAATTTGCCAATGGGTTCGATATAATTTGATATTTTTGAAATGTGAACTTTCGAGTCAGTGAAGTAAGTGATTTTGGAATTCATCCAGTTATGATTTGTTGAAAATATAAACAGGATGTTCATAAAATCAGTTGTGGAATCATTGCACTGAAAGATAAACTTTAGTCACTATCTTCCATCGTCAATCTTTCTATCAATATTCAATTGAGAATGTTTCCCTTCTCAACATCCAGTTATGTTATTTGGATGATCGACGGAAATATAATATTGTCACAAACGACGTAGTCCAAATGGTATCTAATTTGCTCGGACTATTGGCCTTTCTCCCGTTGTTTTGCATCCGTTTTCCAGTTTGTTGAAATATCACAGTGGCTATCCATGCGAAATAATCGACTTTTATTGTTTGCAATTATTAAATATATTTAACTGCATTACGAGTTGGTCTCCGCGATATATTGTCCCGTATATAATTGCAGTTTTTGTTTCCGATTGTGTTTTATTAGTCAATTGTGCCTTTTATATTAGATTTTGTTTTGTTTTCGGCCGGGCATTTGTTTCATGCTTTTCGGATAATTTGACAATAAAATGACTGCCTTTTTCAAGCGAAACCATATCGCATGAAATGGTGATTTTGTTTGCAATAAAATAAACACTAGTCATGCGTTTATTCTTTCGTTTCCCAGCTATTGTTTGATGTTAAATATATTCTGTTGTCATAACGAATTCATGGTTTGTGGACTGAGCCATCACATTTTCATCAAGTGTCAACATATTCAATATGCTTCAGTGGATGTTTTGTTCATGCCACATTTCGGAAATCGCAGACTTCATTGAGAGTTGATTGTAAAAAATCGGCAAGAGTAGCATCATTAGGTGGATATACACGTAACGATTTATTGTCGCGATAAATTGCACCAAATAATCGTTAGATAAATTGCTAAGAAAAATATCTCAGTTAAATCGTACATGATCTATTAACGCAAAGTTTTATTGGACCTATTTTTTGGCCAAATGTAATCAATTTATCTGTGATCGGTGATCTTTCGCCATTTCAAAAAATATGAAGGTTTTGGCGTTTAGTGGTGTTAGAGAGTTGGAATTTGTGTATTCATGAATACCCCACAAGAGGTTATCTTGAACGATGGAAGATAACGACTAAAGTTTATCTTTCAGACGCAGATTATTCCACATCTGATTTTATGAACATCCTGTTCATATTTCCAAACAAATCATTCTATCATACCCCATGAAAGGTTACAATGTCAGAAAAACAATAATTTCAAAGTGTCTCTCCTAAAATATAGTCGATTCAAGGAAATTATGGATCATTTTTGCATTGGCGGAAACGCTTCAAGCCCAAAAATATGGCGTCCATCCCATATGGGACCTTTAAGTCGCATTTTCCTGAAATTTCAACTTTGAGAACACATAGGCTTTATGCAAAGTCGAAAGTAATCTTTTTCCTGACATTGAAGTCCATTTTCCTTATTTTGGGATTTCAGACCCTTTCACATTGTGGTCACGTGAAGAAATACAAATTTGTTATGAGATGTTTTTTCATGCGATAAGTCTATACGTTCCTTTCTCTGGTTGGATTGGAATCGTGGAGAATAAATATATATTGTCGTTTTTCAATATTCTGAGCAGAAACACTAAAATGATCATTTGAATTCCTAATACGGAGAAAACATGAATATTATTTTCTACTTCTTGTTGATGGTAAAACCAAGTATCTCTGTCGAGCCTATACTTAGTTACTCAAAGAAAACGATATTTACTACAAAACCCCGTAATAATTATTTATTCTGGAATTGAAGTGATTATTCTGGAATTGAACATCAAATATAGTACGCGATAATTGTAATCTGTGCACATTTTGCTGCAATAATATCCATGATAATGTTATCCCACTGTGAGGAGGGAATCTCTATCCGAAGAGAAATAGCCAATCATAACATTCTGAATATCAAATGGTGTGTAGTAATTGGTTCAAAAATTGTAGTTTGACATGACCGCATTCCACATAGTCTGAAAGTACTCTTAGAATGCTAACTTTGCAGAATGCCGTGCTCGGAAATATCAAATTTAATTTGTATGCCAATTGTGACAACCTCTAAAAAAATCGAGATATTATGATTTGCTTAAAAACTTTTATTCGACGTTTTAACACATCAATCTTTTATTGTTCTGCTAGTTGCTTTCGTTTCCTTGCACTTTATTCAATACATTTTTTTTACCCATTTGCTTCAGCTGGACAAACTTCATTGAATTTCATTTTATCGTATCATTGAAAACGTCACGGCAGTAGTTTATCGCTGGCGACAGACGAAGCTTGTTGAACGCAGCTCATCTATGCATTCATTCTGTACATTCTGTCAACCCATCCATTACCGACATAACCTAACATAACCATGTTTTTTATTGACTCCGTCGATGGTTAACACTTATTTGCTTTCATATTTTATTCATAAAAATGGATGATGGATGTTTTGAAATAATTGGAGTCATTAAAAGACGTGGAGCACATAGTAGAATATTCTTATGTACCACATAAGTAACATGATGGCTCTGATCTTTGGACTTTGGGAAGTGTAGGTTCGGATTATATTCCCATTCTGGCAGCTAATCGATAATAGTTGGTGGTATACTTGTATGGTTTATTGATTCTATTCGAATTTCCAGTTGGCATTTTATAGATTTCTAAAATTCAGCTCCAAAATAAATTATTTGAGGAGAATAAATTGTATCATGTCATGCTCATCCGAATCAATTCGGGTTTCGATATCTGATAATAGACCAAGTCACTTCGAGGAATTCATTTTTGGTAACTTTAACTTCGTTGCAGACATTTAGTCTTATTAGACAAATATTGTATTAATCTCGCCCCCATTGTGGAACAGTAGGTATAAACTAGGACAAAAATGCCTACGCAACTTGATTGGTGCCAAAATGGGTTAAGTAGAGTGTATAGTAGACTAGACCTGTTCACCATCTTGTTTATTCCCTGACTATGTGAACATACATGAGGTAATAATTAGGTTAATATTTACTAGAAAGTATTCCCTGGAAGTATTTTGAACACATTTTGCTGGTCACCTCTAGGTGAAATTTAACCTAATTGATAACTCTATTGACCCATGAGGCTGTGGAGGTATATTTGAAGTTCATAACAAGTCATTCCATACTGCGCACTACGCCTATGAAGTTTATGGTTTTTTAAGGAGATCCGGAGATCTGAGTTACGGTTTTTATAACTCAAATTATGACTTTGGAGTTAGTTAGTAGTTGAAGGTAGAATATTTGGCCAGAAATAGGTAAAATTTTGGTAATTCTTAGTGTATAGTGGTAAATTTAGTGGTGATATCAGTTTCCGTCACTATGATGCTGCTTGCGATTGAGAATATCGTTGTTACGATTGTAACTTTGATCTAGTGATGAAATTTGTCACTCTCTCAACCCAACCCTCAAATTCATGATGTAGTGCAGTGAATTCCAGACAATATGAAATGAGAAGTCTTTTTGCTCGGGCAGCACCATTCCAGAATTCAAATTTCATTAGATGCTCCCGTAAATCCGCAATTCAATGGATGATGTACAAATCCGAGCACTTTGTTTTCGGTGAAATGATTCCAACTATAATGTCGTCCACATTGTGTGGAACAATGATTTGCCGCTCCGGCCAAACGGCGGCGGCCACTTTACCTGATTGTCAACTTTTGTTACCGCCAGATAGCGGTAGTGCGCCAGATTTAATTTGTACAAACATAAATTCAACAATCAAGTAAACAATGGTCGGTTTATCGCGATGTTCAGATTTCGACTTTATGGGAGGCAGTTAGGTGGAAATCGGGGCTAATAAACGAAAATATATGGAAGAGCATTGTTGCCATTGTCGGGAGAGCCATTATAGTTATATCTGTATTCCGCAGATTTAATGGGACCGCAATGTTCGTCATTTTTGATGTAATTGAAAGAGACCTCTCTGTGAATTGATACTGTCGTCTGTGGATGCCTATTGAAGGGGAGCTTTGTTTGGAAGGAATGTTCGAATGTTACCTTTGATTATAGTTGTTATACCCATCCTACGATGTTACCTCACTATGTTATTTTTCTGGAAATAAATGTGAGGAAATGTAATTTGCATTTGAATTTAATGGAGGTTGACCATCGCTTGTTTTAAATCAGTACACTGTTTTGTTGGAATGAATATACGGGGGTGTCAACGATTCCATTAGACAAGTCATAACTTCTAGAATATTAGGTGTATCAAAATTAGATTTGGTATAGGTAAATGGTATGTTAAGAAGAGAGTTTTCGCATATTTGTACCTTTCTGGTCACTTCCGGTTTCGCCGGAAATGGCTCCGGTTTTGAATTTTTAAAAGGAACACTCTGTATATTGTAACATTTTTGGATTTGTGAGACAATTCTGGATCAGAATGTGACATTTTAGAAAGTTTTTGCGCCTACTTAATTTTTTTAGAGTCACTTTTAATATTGCATCTAGGTGGCCATGATCGGACGTAAACGTAAACAGGTGATGTCAGAATATTACAATCGCAAAGTTTTAGTGATAAGACAAGTTGGCAAAATTATATTTTCGTGTCTAACTATTATTTTTCAAATGGCGACCATTTTTTGACAAGCACTTTCCGAAAATAGGATTTTTTGACGAATCAAACGATACTAATTTATTTGCAATTGGATAAATTAAATATTACTAAGGAAAATACTGGATAATGATGTATTTACTTTTGTCAAGTGTGCCATGGATAGCCATGATGCATATTATTTTGCAGTAATTTTTCTTTGGAAAACAAAACACTCACTTAGGTAATGGCAGTGACATAAGCTTCATGAGCAGACAGTAAATTTTCTTTAATTTTCGTTAAATTTCAGTTAAATTCTTCTTCAAAATAATGTATACTCAAAGTGAGAAACTGTTATTAATATTTGGAGAATGTCATAGAAATTCAAGGAATGCTGCTGAGTTGTATGCTCAGAGATATCCCAATCGGCAACATCTAGCCCATCAGTATCTTCCGTATGTTGAAAATCGTTGTAGGCAAGAAGGAAATCGAGAGGCGGAACAGAGGTTTATCATAAATGCTATGGTTTAGGTTGATAAAATGGTTTCTTTAAGATAAATAAACGGTTTCCTTAAGATAAATCAGTCAAGAAATGCAGATAAGTCTCGAATCAGCAAGAAAAATACTGAAAAAGCACGGATATCGAGCATTTAAATATCAGTCACATCAACATTTGCATGCTGACGATGGCGATAGACGGGTAGTGTTTTGTGATTGGCTCCTTCAAAATCATAGAGTTAACCCAAATTTTATCAACTTTATTCCATTTTCCGACGACTCACGATTTACAAATAATTGTATGTTCAATAAGCAAAATACTCGGTACTGGGCCAAACAAAATTTACATTCAATGAGAGAGGGCAATTTTCAAGAAAGGTTTGGCGTCAATTTCTGGGCTGGTATCATTGGAAACAGAATAATTGGGCCAATATTGTTTCAAGGTTAGTTAACAGGAATTACGTACTTAGGTTTTCTTCAAAACAAAATCGAGGATCATCTTTCCTTTAGCAGTTTGACAGCAAACTTCCAACAAGATGTAACACCCCCTTATAATACCAGAGAAGTTCCTAATTACTTAATAGAGCATTTTAATAATCAAGTTATTGCAACCAATGGTCCATTACGGTGGCCTGCCCGCTCACCGGATCTCACTGTGCTCGATTTCTTTATTGGGGGATATGTTGAAGAAAAGGTTTACTATGCAACAGCCCCTGCCACTCTTGAAATCTCAGAAGAAAGAATTCTACGGGCATTTAGAAGTATTACTCCTCAAATGTTACGAAATGTGTTGAGAGAAACAATTGAACGAGCTGAAATGTGTCTTGAACAAGGAGGAATGCACTTTGAAAACTTACTACAGTGAAAGTAAATACATTATTGGCATGGCACACTTGACAAAACTAAATAAATTATTATCCAGTATTATTTAATTTATGTTCTTATTTTTAATCCAATCGCAAATGAATTAGTATTGCTAGATTCGTCAAAAAATCCTTCTTTCGGAAAGTGATTGTCAAAAAATTGTCGCCATTTGAAAAATAATAGAGACGAAAATGTAATTTTGCCAACTTGTCTTATTCCTATCTATCATACTAATCACTGAAACTAATGATTGTAATTTTCTGACATCACCTGATGTCCTCAGATTAGTTCACGTCCGATCATGGCCACCTAGATACAATATTAAAAGTGACTCTAAAAAAATTAAGTAGGCGTAAAAACTTTTGAAAATGTCATATTCTATTCCAGAATTGTCTCAGAAATCCAAAAATGTTACAATATACAGGGTATTCTATTTGAAAATTCAACACCGGAGCCATTTCTGGTGAAACCGGAAGTGACCAGAAAGTGAAAAATATGCGAAAACTCTCGTCTTCACATACCATTTGCCTATAACAAATCTCATTTTGATATACCGAATAATCTAGAAGTTATGACTTGTCTAATACATTCGTTGACACCCGCTATAAAAATTCTGTAAAATATTGTTTTGGTTATTCATTTTTTTGGCTAAAAATTTTAAGTTGCCACTGTGAGGAAAAATGGGGCCCAGAAAATGAGAAGAAAATCTACCTAATAATAAGCATTCATGTGGTGTTCTCTTAATTTTCCTTATGGTTTTTTTGGCTTCAAAAACAGATTCTGTGAGGGACTGCTGAATAAAAATACGCAGAGTTTATTTCCCCAGAAATTTAATAATGCAAAGATATGCAGATCGCTTCCTCCAGGTAACGACTCGCCTAAATGCACGGATTGTAAAATGCAACAAGCGGGCTGTAAACGAATTCCCTTCGAGTAGCACAGCCCTCAGAAGTGTAATGCGATATTCGTCTCAAACTCACGCGGAGTGTTTGGAATTAACATTTTGAACAAAAGAATGCGGTACGAGAAAGGGAGGAAGAAGTTTTATTTTAGATGAATTTATGTCAAGACAAATTGAGTCATTTGTTGAAAATATAAACAGGATGTTCATAAAATCAGATGTGGAATCATCTGCGACTGAAAGATAAACTTTAGTCACTATCTTCCATCGTCAAGATAACCTCTTGTGAGGTATTCATGTTGAAAAGGGAAACATTCTCAATTGAATATTGATAGAAAGATTTTTCTGTGAATTGAAAAATCCACGATTAAAATGAAGTTATTTTTCGTCATAATTATTGTTATGTTATGAACTAAAAAGCGTGCGAAATCTCAAAATTTAAACACGGCGTGTTTTGAAGAAAAAAGCTTGCGAAAGCTAAAGATTTAAATACGCCGTGTTTTTGAGGTTGCTAGGTAACAAAACAACTTTTTATTTATGTGTCAAATTACATAAAAAATATAAAACAATTTGAGTCTCTTTCTTTCCGATCCATAGCATTAACTTTTCATATTCTCTCTAATACTAATTACTGGATTTTCTTGGTATCAATTCTGGTTCAGCATCCTCGGCTAACTTTAAAATTTCGGATGAGAGTTCTCCTTGATTCGCAACCATTTTAAAATTATCAATTATATGAACTATCAAATAAGCTTTTGAACAACAATTACCAAGACGTGACATCAGATGTTCATTACATACCTGATTAGATGTATTAAAATATAAGAAACATTATCCTGATCTAAAATTGATTTCCACCATTGTTATTGAAGTTATAATGTAGGTATGATGGAAAATAGCGTATGATACACGTGTATAAGTGCCTTTGAAGCACTTGCAACTTTGAGGGCACTCCGCTCCGCGTCGTGCCCACAAACTTCTTCATAGGCTCACTTATATACTTGTATCATAATATACTATTATGTATTGTTGTGTTTTCATGCTTTTGTACTTCTATCCCCTATAGAAATGGATTATTAGAAAAAATTTGAAACATTCTCAAACCACACGACATGAAAGCGAGCAGCTACAAAAGCTCGGACACATTTTGAAGTAATTTCTCGAAACTGAAACCCACAATCCCTCAAAATGAGAAGACCCACATAATATACGGAATCCCATGCAACGACCCAAAATTCAATAAAGTGTATATCGGACAAACATCCCAGTATATAGAAAACCTCATAATGTCTAATAAATAGCCAAACCCGCATCCACAGCTCTGAACAACCATAAAAAAAACGACAAACCATAAATTTAACTACACAGGGAAGAAGATTTTTATCATCGAATATAACATCAAAAAATGGGAATTTCTTGAAATGATTTGCATAAAAAAATCCGAACAGCATAATTAACCCTAACATCACGAACCTGAACATAATATATCACAATCTCATTTAAACAAGTCACCACTTCCCCAACCTCTGTATAACAAACAGAACCACTCACAACTACCACCTACCACACCATCTTCCTAAAAATTAACGTACCTCTTTTGAACTGCATAGAAGCAAACGATATCCAAATCTATTGAACAGTAAAACAGAACCAATTCTCAACCATATAATATAGCTTACAACAAAGTGAATTCAAGAGAACATTAGGAGCAAGTGTTTTAGGATCAGTGCCATCGATCTATATTTATTGCGCAAGACTAGAAATACACAAAAATTTGTGTAATTAAGAAACACCGTCTGATTATCACAGTTATCCTACTAGATCCACAAATCTGTTGAAAAAAACACGTTATTGACTGAAAAACTCTTTGAACTCGAACCTCCACCTCCACAACCTCCTGAATGTGCTGGCGGGGAAAATATTAGATATTCCTCGAATATCCCATGAGGAATTTCCAGAATATTCCCAGAATATTCCATGAATATTCCAGAAAGTATACTCCTGGAACATATCTACAATATTCCATGAATATTCCACGAAGGATAATGCTAGAATATTCCATGAACATACTCTATGAATATTCCGAGAATATACAAAGTAATTCAGGAATATGATAGTAATATTCCCTAAAGATCCTGAAGGGGTTTCAGAACAAAATAACCATTCCCTGAAATTTCAGAAATTAAGAAAATAAGGAAAAATACAACTGTTTTCCCACATGAGTATCCTCAAATATAAAATCTTGAATGGCACTTTTACATCAATAATATGAACTTCTAGAATTATGCCTGACAATTCAAGCAATGTTTTTGCTTACATTGGCCAAGCAACAAATCCTTATTTCAAAAATTATGTAGTAGTGCAATACGTAATTGTTTTCCTCAGACTATTTGTGGATTGGAATTGCAGGCTCCACTCAGAAAAAAAACATTTGATTTCCGCAGACTGCGCACCCCTTCCCTACAATGAAATAAAAAACATTAATTTGAACAGGTCTATTTCTGTATAGTTATAATAGTAATAACACATATTTTATTAACTCGTTTCTTCGGTCACTACAGGGATATCTCTGAAAAACAAGAATTGCAAGATCGAACTACTGCTATCTGAATCAGAAAAACTTGAATCCATTCTATCACTAATAGTTTCAACTTGATTACTCAACTGTCCTTTTGCATGCTGTGACGGAGTTTGTGTGAAAATAGTTTTAAGAATATTTTCAGTTTCCTGGTGTACCTACTTTCCTATACCCAGCACTGCTTCTTTTTCTTTAAGGCATTTTGTAGAAAACGCCTTGGAAATGAAATGATCAGTGATATACAAATGAATTTTTTATGGAATGGAATGAATGGTAACATAAAAGTGTACTAGTGTACTTACCACACTATGGTGATTATTAAGAATATTTGTTAAAAAATTCCAAACACGGTAGTTTCACATAAAAATATGCAAAAGTAACCTATACCCGTAAAAAAACAAAAGATGTCAAATATCAATTTAAAATGCATTCAACTTTACAGCTCTGCCATCGGGTTAAGCTACGACTACCGGATGAACGAAAGAAACTGACGCGCGCGGAATGGTTTTGATTGGTCGTGAAAGTGCACCTCGATATTTTCCGACTAAATATAATTTGGTCAGTACAGTAGTGTATTTTTGTCAGCTTTTCTGAACAAAAACTCTGTTTGCGAATCGAATACATCTATTTGCACTTTTTCTCAAACTTTTCCCATATTTTGAACTCGAAAATGGTTATTGGTGTTCATTCCATAGAAATGAGGGAGAATATTCCATAAATATACAATACAGAATATTCAATTTTGATTATTCTACGAATGTCCATACATGATTATTCCATGAATATTCACACAGGAATATTCTATGAATATTCATACACAAATATTCTCACGAGAATATTCGTGGTACATTCTCCCGAGAATATTCCAGGAATATGCATATTGGAATATTTCTGGAATATTCTAGAGGCATGAGAATATTCTAGGAATATTCCGTGTATATTCGGAATATACTCTTCTCCTTTCGGATATTTAGAGAATATTCTAGGAATATTCCGTGCTGTCTGGGAGTATTCACGAGCACCGGTATATTGATTTGCAAAATGCCTGCGCAGGTCATGCTTCAATTTTCATTGCACGTTTTTTATGAAATTATATCCCTGTATCTTAAGACCTGCTGCAAATACCTATATCATGTACTGTAGTCAAATGAATATATATCCATTTTAACTATCCAGTCATTGTTTTGATATTGTTATAAAATACCTATATAACTCAACTGATTTGAAACTTACTTCGAATACCTATATTAGATGATTTCTAAAATGTATAGATTCTAAAAATTTTGAATCTTTTTGACATGTCTCATAGCTTTTGATAATACTCAAATATTTCAGATGTCAAAATTGCAATATGCGAGTTCTTGGCAAGATATAAATAAATTAATGAATGAAAAGGAAATAAAATCAAATCATATCCCGCTGGGATATAGACGAAATGTCAACGTAGTGCATTTCCATTGCCATTGATTCGACAGAAACCGGCGACAAAAAATACTGAGTAGGTAAGCACGCCTTCATCATTTGGCCTTCCTACAGTTAGCTTAGGAGAAAATGCGCACGTCGATAACCACACCTCATTCTAGCTTGATTCATTTGTTGACCATGCCAACTCAATTGATGATTGAAGAATGCAATATGAAAGGAAATCAGTTTATCAGTCACTGGTTGGATATCATAATTACTGTAAAACTGAATTCTCCAATAAGGTAACTTGTTGAAATGTAAGGAAGACTTCTCAAGCGTATGTGGAGAATGCCTCGTCACGAATCATTTACAACCGAAACACTACATCAAACATTCAGTATACTGTGCAGTTTCATGCAGAATCACACCCGTTAAGGCGAGATAGGAATCGAAAAATTTATTATAGAATACTTGGACGGCAAGTGACATATTTGAAATTTTAATCAGCTCATTCTTTTTCCCCAGCGGCTCTGAGATATATGTCCTACGTGTCTACAGGGTGAGGAAAGACTTTGCTTTCCAGTAATATTTATATGGCATTTGAGTAATATTTATATGGCATTGGACATATTAAATACAAGGTATTTCATCGTTTCCAAAAGATATTTCAACAGTAATTATAATACCGTATATCCGAAATGTGGGTAATCCGGATTATTAGTTATATTTGGAGTTCATTCAATCTTTTACCTTTCGACAGTCATTTTGATATCATATCCATTCATCATTTTTGATAATCCAGACAATCTAAAAATCTTCATTGTGAATTAATTTTGACACGGGCATAAAAAACATTCCAGTATTAATGAAATCAAGTACTAGTATTAGAATCAGTGTCACACTGTGCCACGCATTCATAATGTTTCCAAATAATTTACAAACCCTTTAATCGAAAGTAAGATGCAGATCGGTTTCAAATCAAGTTCTCTTCATCTTTTGCATGTCACTTTCACTTCTTTTTTTCAATGGTTCTACTTATTGACTGATGGATTCATGATATTTTCGTAGGTATCTATATACTCCTACAGTTTTTAATTTTTTATCAAGATTGGTGGTATTGGTTTTGGTTAGGAGTAATGGAACTATTTGATTAGATTTCAAAACTAATTCTGAGAGTCTAGATCATCCAATTCACCGGTTTCCAATGTAACCCAGATGTTAATTTTTTCTCATTTCTGATGATTTGAGATTTTCGCTATGTAATATTTCCAGCTCGGACACCCTGTTGGAGACACATTTTTTGTTTTGTAGTTTATTACTTGCCCCTATTCTATTCTTCACAAATGTTGCTAAAGAAGTCATAAAAACTCTACCTAGCTCCGATCATTGTGATACAGACTTCCTGAAAGACTTACCCAAACTTAAAGACTCTCTATTTTTATCACCTGTGAGCCATGAAGAAGTGAAGGAAGCCATAAATAAACTAAAAGATTCACATTGTTTTGATATATATTGCCTGAATGCTAAAATTATCAAAGGAACGTCAGATTTACTTCTGGAACCCTTGACTGAATTGATCAACCAATGTTTCCAATCTGGAGTGTTTCCTGATAATCTAAAAGTGACCAAAGTAATACCAGTCCTGAAAAGGGGAGATCCCGATTCGGCTGACAACTACAGGCCAATATCTATAATCCCAATCTTCGGGAAAATAATCGAGATCATTTTAAAGGATCGCTTACTAAAATTTTTCAAAAAGCATAATACCCTGGATTCAAATCAATTTGGATTCCGTACAAAGTACAAGCAGTTCGAAGGATTGTTGCAGACGTAATCGAGGGTTTAGAGAGAGGAGAACACACGGAAGTCACCCTGTGTGACCTTTCAAAGGCCTTCGATTGCGTCTCACACAATAAACTTCTGGACAAAATAAAAATTTATGGCATCAGAGGTATTCCACTAAAGTTGATTGAATCTTACTTACAGAATAGAACCCAATCAGTTATCATCAACCATAATAAGTCAGAATATCGTTATATCACCCATGGAGTTCCCCAGGGAAGTGTGCTAGGGCCTCTACTTTTTCTCATCTATTTGAATGACATTTTCCACTATATGTCTCCCACAGGATGCGTCTGCTATGCTGACGACACAACCCTACTGAATTCTCATGAAGACAAAGATACTCTGAACACACACACTGTTAATGCACTTGAAAAAGCAAACCTATGGTTCTCTAGAAATGAACTAAAATTGAATCAGGCTAAGACACAAAAAATTATCATCTCCACTCACAATAGGCATTCTTCTGAAGCTTCAGTGAGTCTGTTAGGTATAGTCCTGGATGACAAACTCAAATGGAATGCACATGTTGATCAATTATGTAAAAAATTGTCCTCACAACTATTTTTATTAAGACATTTGAAAAAGATACTAAGCCCCATCAGTCTATTAACTTCATATTACTCATTATGTCATTCGCACCTTAACTACGGCACTCTTCTCTGGGGAAACTCATCCCACGCGATTAGAGTGTTCCGGCTACAGAAAAAGGCCATCAGAATACTGGATGGAAGCGGTTACCGTGACCATTGTCGGCCTCTCTTTCTCAAATATAGGATTTTGCCATTGCCGAGTATTTACATTTACCAAACACTACTGGAAATAGCTCATAACAATGAAAATTACCGAACAAATGCAGATGTTCACAATCATGGAACAAGGGCATCCAGGCAACTAAGACCAAATAGACACAAATTATGTATCACGAAACAAAATTCGCTTGATGTGAACCTTTATAATAAACTACCGACTGTAGTGAAATCGCTCAACTACATTGAATTTAAAAAATGTATAAAATCCTATCTCATTGCTCACTGCTTTTATTCGATCGAGGACTACATCGCTACACCCTATGACGCTGACACTAGAATGCTCATTCCCAACCACTGAGTGTCAACTCATTTTTAATCTTCAAGCGTCTTCACTTTTAGCTGTATAGATTTTAACTGTAAATTTTTCACAAACTATGTTTATAAATATGTGTGTATAGTATAAGTAACAGTAAATTAATACTGAATTTGACAACAATGACCTGCTACAAATGTAAAAATAACGTAGTCAAATAAATATCTATCTATCTATTGTACTTTGCTAATTCAATCCTCAATTGTAGGAGAGACATTTCCCCAAACCATCAAGCTGGTCCTGATTGTGGTGTTCCAAAATTCGAAACTGCATCCCATCATCCCGTTCGTTCTTATAATATCCATACAATAAATTCCATTCTTTGACAAATGGCAGAACTAAGGAATGCTTGTGAAATAATTATCACAGTACAACTTGTAATGCAGATTTTGGGGTATGTTTCGACAGCATTACTTGCAGATACAGATTATTTCTTTCCTTCTGCAGCATTTACTTTGAGAACCAACTCACTACCGAGAGTAGCTTATTATCCCACTTATTAGGTTTCTTAAAGTTGTATATTTTGATGATTTTTTTTCCTTGAACAATAATATTCGTTCATCACAGGACAAATTTTCCTGCATTAGTATTTAACTACATATTCAACTGAATGTGATCAATAATATGTTTTTTATAACATAATATCTGCACCTTTTCTGTACTGGTAAGTTTCATCATCAACATATAAAACAAAACTAAAATGACTTTTTGAATGTTATCGATTGTATAAAACACTGGCTCTTTCAATTTAGATTTTGTGGAACACGTAGCATTCATAAAGTAACTCATCTCCAGACAAAAAATTTGCAAAATTTCATTTAAATTCTGATCAATCTAATATTTTTCATCGGCAGGAACTTAACCCTCGCTAGACCTTGGAATATCTCTAACTTGATGGGAATATTTTTTTCTAATTTGGACGAAATGCAAAATAGTGTTGAGATACTTTTATTCCAGCATATTTTCGATGTACCCATTCGTATCTAAACCCAAACTGATAGTGAGTGACTGGACTTTTTTAGTTTGAACTGAAATCAATATACTATATTAAAGTATAAGTGGATAAAAAAGGCTTTAAAACACGCGCGATTTTCAATAAATAGAGCAAGTGTTTTAAGACCAGTTATCCACGGAGACTTTACGCTACTTTTTTTATTAGTACACTTTGAAATAATATATACTGGTATCATTACTACAGAAAATAGAAATAAGAACTAATAATGCAAAATGGTTGAATTCGTGATGTGACATCAGTATTCCTTTCGTTGTCATGGAAATGGGAAAAATAGATATTCATTTGCAATTTGTTATCAAAGATCAATATTTGTTGTCACCAGAGCTCAAAAATGAATTATTCTAATATCGATTTTTTGAGTAGTGAGGCAGAATCGCGGTTAATTCCGCGAAAATCCAGTGATATATAAAAAAGAATATGAAAATTTCATCAAATTGATGGAGGAGCAAGAGGTATCACATATAAATGAACGAGTTGTTAGTAATTACAAGGTACTCCTGTCAGATCAATAATAAGAAACTTGTCATTTAGACTTCACGTTTCTCGATTTGTTGATGTTGCCATGGTAACTTTAAAAAACGCTCGTTTTTTTAAGTTCGATTTAAACACGCTGAGGCGTGCTTTGAATGGGTAAAATGGGGCACCAATTTAAAAAAAATTTTTTCATACGAGGCAAATCATAGTTTCGACTGTATCTAATTTGCAAAAGGTTGAGAGAATTTTCTAGAAGTATTCGTGGATGAAAAATATAATATTTTAGTATTACGATAATTCGATTAAAAAGTCAACGAAACATGAAACTAGGTATGAGGAATTGACAGATTTTATTTTTCTATATTCCATAGTATCAGGCTTAAATGAATATTTTACTCTGCAAAAATTACCAGAAATATTGAATAAATGTTGGAAAATGCAACATTCTCAGTTGAGTATTAAATAGAAATATTTTTCAGTGTATATAAAAATCTACGATAAAAATGAAGTTATTTTCTGTGAATATCTAACAAAAAACAACTACTTCCAATGAATCAATTGACTAAATATTTCCATTTTCCTATTTTTATATTCAAAAATATATTAAAAGATGATTTCAACTATTGGATAATTCACATTTATTGGCAGTATTTCTTTATACCTCCTAGTCGAGGCTCAAAACTTAAAAAGTGTTTTTTACTCGGCAAAAAATGGCGAACATACATTTTTCTCATTCATTCCCATTTTTCTAAATATATACATTCAGAATCTCTATGCATTATATAAGTTTTAGAAATAGACCCAGCTTCAACTATGCGATTGTATTCAGTGTCTGCGTAGTTTGTTTTGACTCATGTGTCAGATTTCATTCAAGTATTTTTATCTTTATTTCAAGGAATCTCTATTTAATTTTATTTCATTACTTAGAGAAATTCTGCGATTTTAATTATGTTGTACCTTCTTATGACTCATGCTATACACTGTAGTGTCTGTTGCATCAATAAATTACTTACTTACTTACTTACATCAAATCTTACGTGAGCGATTTTTCCGATCCACCCTGAACGTCAAGACGCGGAGCAGGATTTGGTAGCGGAGAAAATTGTATGACGGGCGTCTCCGGAATCGTAGCAGGACTCGCAGCAGGACAATCAGGAGATGGCAGCGCGAGGACCGTTAGAGAATAGGCCACATATCTATCACAATTCAAATAGTCCGCGAGACCCGGATGCACGAATGATTTCCCTCATGGCTTATAAAATGTTCTAAGAGACAATGTACCGGCCAATCTTCGTGTACGGGGTGGAAGGAAAATCCGTGGGAACCGGGGAATATTCTAGATGTATACAGATGACAGAAATTCACACATGAAAATAATTACCAATACGTTTTACGGGTTATTTTTGTATATTTCATCATATACATTTTTATTTCCTGTTTATTTTTGGCGAAATAAAGTAGTCGTTTATTTGAATTCATTGTTAATTATAAGTGCAAAAAAATAAATATTTCGTCAAAAGTCTGGTATTTATATTAATAATATCATTCTATGTTTTCTAATGTGAGAGAGTAATAAATCATTAATGAACTTGTAACGAATTTTTCGTTACTTCCATATACATAAGTTACTAATAACTTTTCCGGTTATCTTTACGGTGGTACGGGTCAGTAGTCACTGCTTAGATCTCAGATCGACTTTTGACAGTGTGACCAAGACATTTCATTTTCGTGTCGATCGGGTTTATCGAGGAGTTGTTTTTTTCGTAGTGTTTTTAAATAGAGAAAAACCAAGAATAGTTTGCGAAAAAAACCCAGGTAGAATTGGTGATTTGTTCGAACCGAAGGAATGATCGATCTCTTTCTTGAATTGAACGTCGAGATAGACAGGTGTGCTGGGTGGATTGATTTTGGTATGTACGATCTATGAGTTGAATAAGTATCGCTGTTGGAATTCAATGGAGTAATATTATCCTCTTTATCTTGCAATTAATGTTGTAGTTGATTATCATTCTCTTCGCTTTTGATATGATTGTAATATTATAATTCTTGGATATACCACATGGTCATTTTTGAAGGTTAAGTATAAATATTTCGGCCATTTTGGCAAAGCATTTATAGCACATGTTGTGGCTAACCTAACATTTGTTCCGAGTATTGGTAACTAATTTTTTCTTGGAAATCAGTCCTACGCTTTTTTCATTTTTTAGGTACCAGGTAATTGGTAATTGGTAATTTCGAGTGGACTAGGGCTTACTTACCTCACACGACCAGTGGATTGTTCTAGGATTCCGATTGAAGGGTGTTTTCGACTGTTCTGGGACAGTTTGGCAGTGACTAATAGGACGGCTCTCCGGTAAGCAATTTTCTTTATTTCATAACTACATGTTTATGAGAGTAATTTTCTTTTCTCTTGAGAAAGAATCGCTTATGGAGAGGGTTATACCTCTGGCCTAACTGGTCTCAGAACACTCGATTCAATATATGTCTCAAGCGTAAATTTGATTTCCTTATATCCATTACTCCATTCAATTCGCAGTGGGGGTTATTTGATTTTCGATCGTTACAGAGTCAATTCATTTCAGTTACTACCTTGTCGCCAAGAGCCGGGAGATTCAATCAAATTTTTTATCGATTTGAAAAGGGAATTTCTGCCTTATTTCAAAATTATCTTTATCTAAGAGAGTTGTGCCCACTGAAAGACGTGAGGTCTCCCTCTTCAGTTTATTTTTAAAAATTCTTCTATAAAAAGAATTATTCAACTTTATCTTTATCTAAGAGAGTCGTGCTCACTGAAAAACGTGTGTGTCTCTCTCTTCTTATCTTAGCAAAAGAGTATACATTTGCTCTGAATATTATCTTGGTTCATGAACCCTATTTTTTTTGTAGCTTACTAGAGTATTTTGGTTATAACGCTATATTTTCCTTTGGCACTTGCTTAAAATAGTATATTTCTGCACTGGCAACATTTGAATATTTTGCTTTGAAATAGTATATTTTTTTTCTCTGGCAACTTTATAGTATTTTGCTTTAAAATACTATATTTTTCCTCTGGTAAAATTTCAAGGAAATTTTTATATTTCTTTTTGAGTACATTTACTCATTCAATTTTTTTACCCTTCTGGTACACCTTATCAAAGCACACCTTATCAAAGCTTACTGTATTTCAAAATTTAACTAAATTTTTAAAAGAACGTTTTGGGTGAGGTTTGTTTGTTTGGTTTTGAATTTTGCTCATTGTTAATAATTTTTGTAAATTATTAAAAATTTAAATCCAGAATAGCAGATTGGATTGCTATTTATTATCTTTGTTCTTTCACTGTAATCTTCCAGTCTTTTATATAGACTGAGATTTTTATTGTATGCTATCATTTGCATCTATCTTTTGATTTTAGATTAGAATTTGAATCATAAAACTTGAGGTTCAAAGGATATCCTCCGTTCTCCCCTTTTTGTACATATTTTGATTCCTATCATCTTCTTCGCATGATATATAGCACGGAGGAAAGCCATCTACGGAGACAGAAGGACTGGTACCCTGGGAGGTCATACAGCACATCCAATTCAGCACTGGTCCGTGAAGATCAACCAAATTCACGCCTGTAAGGGGGTCTAAAACCAAATATAGAACCACCCACGACCAGCTTCGTCGTAACCGCTGAAACCAAGTTCCTTATAGTACCGCTGAGACCAGCTTCAAGAAACCAGCCTTCATCTCTATCCCTTGAAGATCTCCGAAGGTATATCAGTATCACCAACGACTAGAGGAAGCATATTTTGTAAATGTTCAGAGTTTGATCAGAGTCAAAAATATTTGTTGTTTTTTATGTAGTTTTTCAATTTTTTTAGAGAAGTTTAATACTTTTCTAGTACAATTATTAACATTTGTTATTTCATATTTTGTCCAGTCCAATGACAATTCAGTCTGGAATAATTTTGATTTCATGCATATTTATTTGCATTCCCAAACAAGCTAGGTGACATTTATTTAATTTTATTTATCTTTGACTTTTGTCTTTAGCAAGTCTGGCGCCCAACTCTTGAACTAGTCAAGTTGATAAATGTATAATTTTTTTAGTGGCCTAATTTGATAAACTTGGAAAAGTCATTAATTGAACCTTACTCACGGCCTAACCGTATCCATCTGAGCAGCCTATCGGCAAAGTGATTTCACCTTCTTGAATTTGAATCATATAATTTAAAATCTGGGGTTCAAAAATAAAGGGTGTTGCAAACTGTCAAACCGAGTCGTCTTCGCGGTATTCCATAGGCGTACGAAGTTAAATCTAAAGTTGATGTCATTGGATAGTTCATGAAAAACTGAGATAGGAATGTGGAAATAGGTATAGGACATCATGAATGAAACATATCCAGAATTTTCCGAAGAACCCAAGAATAATAATAATATAATAATAATAATAATAATATTAATTTATTTATTCACCAAAATGAAATGTTTAACAATAACATGAATATACATATTCACCAAACAGGGAATAAATACAGGGTTGACCACAAAAAAAGATACTTGAACGTGGATTTTCCGGATATTCCTAATTCAGTTAATAATACTTTTAAAAAAACATGGGACATGGGTTTCCGATAATAGCATATAAAATATAAATATGAACATGAGTTTCTTCAATACATAATGAGACAGGCACACTCTTTTTTTTTATACATAATGAATATTCTTGATATCAACATACTGACTGATCAGCAGGCGAGGCATGGTAAGTATATATTTCTTAAGTTTTTTCCAGGGTGATAATAATATACATCGTAGGCCCTAAGTAGTGGTAGCTTCGTTGTTAGGTATTTTTTTCAGGTTTTGGGACGCATGAAGAATTCATTTTATATCTGGTGTTATATGGTAGTTATTTTACGTTCCCTGAAATCTCTTATATATGGGTTCATGTTTTTTTTCAATACACCATATAATAAAAACACAGAAAAATACAAGAATAGGTACCTACGGGTTTTTCTTTGCTCGTGTTATCGTGTTACTCTTCTTGGAGTAGACCCAGGTTTAGAATTTTCTGTCTCCGATTGGTTTTTTTTTTGTTGTTCTGTATTTACTGCCGCTGGTGGATAATATGATGGGTATTCAGCGTGTTCTAGTTGCTCAGCTCTATACTCAATTCCCTCTACTAACAATTAATTTTTTCGATTTTTGCTTCTAAGTTATGTTGTCTGGCTGTTTTCAAATGAAAATGTAGTACTTTTCTTTGTTGGTAGTCTTCGTTGAAAAAGTCTTTGGATATATATATATATATATATATATATATACAGGGTGGCCCACCACATTCGCCTCGGTATTTCTACGAGAAATGAAGAGAGTTAGGGAAAAACTTTTAGCACAGTTATATGTGGGTCCATGAGGAGCATATTCCAAAATCGTTTTAAAATATATAGGGTGATTCCCAAAAAAATTACATACCAAAGTTATATTTTTTCTTATGGAACACCCTATCTTTTTTTATATTTTTAGATACTATAGACAAAATAAAGGTGAGTTACCATTATATTTCCCATACTTAAAACTGACAGTTTCTGAGACATTTTGAGAAATTTAAAAATACAGACCATAATTTGAAAATTGTTTTCACCCTGTAACGTGTAACGAGCTGCTCGTGATTAAATGTACTGCTCAGCTCAAAGGTTGAAGTTAACTACTAAATGAAATTTTTGATGCAATATTATACAGAGTGGCGGAAAAAATTGCCTCAAAATTTGGACACACATTTAATTAAATAACTTCCTAAAGTTGAATGGTAGTAGCGTAATTTGATGCAGAATTAGATTCCCTTCAAAACTATATCAGGGTTCCCTATACCTATCTCTTCTGCTTTTTACACAAAAGGCGTTTTTATATTTTACCTATGAGTAATTTTTTTATCTTAAAAATGAAACACACTGTATTGTAATAAAAAGCTTAAAAAGCATTTTTGAAGTCATTTTATCGAAAAATTAGGAATCTTAAATAGTTTATTATTTTAATAAATGCTCAAAATGGTGTCCATTATTATCGATGCATAGGCGAACTCTTTCTTGAAATGAGTGCTGAACTCTGGATAACATATTTTGCGGTATGGAACGAAACGCATTTCTTATTCGTACTTTCATATCCTGAGGTGTCGTTGGCGGTGTATCGTGAACAATACTTTTGATATATCCCCATAAAGAATAGTCGGGACTTGTAAGGTCCGGAGACCTGGCTGGCCAGTTCTGTGGACCTCCTCGTCCTATCCATCTATTTGGAAATTGTCGATCTAACTCGTTTCTAACACGTCTATCAAAGTGTGCAGGAGCACCATCTAGCTGCATCCACATCCGTTGACGAATAGGTATACTTTCCAACAGCACAGGCAAATTTTCCCTAATAAATCCGAGGAACATGACGCCGTTTAAGTGACCATAAAAAAAGTAAGGACCTACTACTTGCGTTCCAATTATTCCACCCACACTTAACAGACCATCTGTGCTGGTGATCAAGGGTTCTAAAAATATTAGGGTTTTCGTCACTGTAATAGTGAAAGTTATGTCTGTTAACTAATCCGTTGTTATGAAAAGTTGAATCATCGGAAAAAGCACATAATCAAAAAAATTTCTTCATCACCAAACTTTTCTAAAGCCCATAAACAAAAATTCAGTCGTCGATCATAATCTTCTTCAAAAAGCTGTTGATGTAGTTGAATGCGATACGGGTGGAATTTGTACTTTTTAATTATTCTTTGGATACTCTGTCTGCTTATTCCCGTTGTTTCACATATTTTTCGCTGACTTGTGTGAGGGTGTTCAACTAGAGATAACATCACTAAATATTCATTTTCCTCATTTCCAGTAACCGGTTTTTGCCGTTCTTGCTTATTATAAGATACACTGCCTGTTCTTCGGAAAAGCTGCAACAACTTTTCCAATGAACGCTTGTTAGGATGACTCCTGTTAGGATACCTTTGGGCATATACTCTTGACGCTAATAAACAGTTTTCTTCACACTCACCGATTATCAAAATCATATAAATTCGTTCTTCCTGGGGATAAGTTCTCATTCCACAATATTTCAAAAAGACAATAATTTTAAACTAGTTAAAACAATGATAATGGTTGATTAACAAGTTGTGTCACTGTCAAATACTTTTTGTTTCATAATAATAATTAACGTCATCTAGGCCAGAGCCTACTATTATTAAAAAATAGTATAATAGGTTTTATAGGAAATCGTAAATGTATGTTTTTATTGACCCCATATTGTAATTTTGGTATTTATTTCAATATGAAGTCTGATTTGAAGTCTGAGCTATGGAGGCTATGAGAATCGACACACACTCGTGAACACTTTACTTCCTTCAATTTAATGTGATGTTGGAATGAATCGAAAAATCGAACGTACTTATCAGTGGTCGTCGAAACCCGGTACCCATTTACCCAAACAGTTCGAGTCTCGCTTGAGGATGCTTTTTTTATTCAATTCAATAATCTGTCCATTATGCCACAAATATATATATATATATATATATATATAAATATTTTCTTCAATTTCTTGGAATGTAGGTCTGATTCAGTCTATTCATATAATTTCTCTCAACTATGTTTCGACATGGTATTTGTCACCTTCAGGTTAAAAATTATATTATTTAAATTCTGCGTTCGCATCGTACGAACGTTATTGTAGATCTACACATTTCCTGTAGGTTCAGAGAAAATGCTACAACTTTCCTGATTCAACCATTTTTCTAGCTCTTCAAATAAGGAGGATGTCTATTGGTCCAAATATAACCAAAAACCCTGTAAAGTTGGTTCAAAGATATTTCGTACCAGCTTAGTGACTGTCAATATGATTTGCCCCTAACAATGGACAAAACGCTTAAGTATGCTCTGGAATTTCCTGTTCCAGGTACAATAAAATAATAAATTCACAATCTCCTACCTGATTATATTTTCCTTAATTCAAAAGTTTTTTTCAACAAATAATATTATGTAGATATAAATCCGTCCCTGCGATAAGAAATAACAATATGGTCGGATTTGTCTGTCCCTGAAAAGAGCGCAGAGCTCTATAGCGGGGACATTTTTTAGAATAAAATAAGAAAATGTAAACAAAGAAAGATGAATAAATTACTTTTGACTTGACTTGACAAATGGAAGATGTTTCTAAGAAAACTATTATGAGCTTAGGTAGAGGCACAGGTAGTTCACCTACCTGTGACTCAGTGTTTAAAAAATTTGAAATGTTTAGTTACTTTCCAGCGGTTGTTGGAAAAGTTTGTTCTTGAAAATGGCTTGTGTTTCTGAATTAGTAAAAGTGCGCTTTATAAAAATGAGAAAATCATTATTTTCAATATTTTGAACGCTGTTCGCCACCAAAACTCAACATTGCGAATTAAAAGAATAGTTGAAATTTGTTCGAATATGACTGGAGTCGGACAGTTAACAATACACCGACTTGTGTACGAGGATAAACTGTAATAAATGAGGATGAAAGGACTGCCATCAGAAGAATCATACACACGTTTTATTAGAAAAAAATACCTACCTTGAACAAATTAATGTCTGAAATGAAAAAGGATGATTTCATTCCACCCATGGGTAGGAAAAAAGTGTGAAAAATTTTGAAGGAAATGAATTTTCCTTATGAAAAAATTTAAAACAGAAAATCACTTTTAATAGAGAAAGACGAAATCATCTGCTGGCGACCAGGATATTAGAGGGCAGCTAGACAGGAATATCTGTTATATGGACGAAACTTGGTTGAATGAAGGATTTACCGTTTGATAAAATATGGCAGAATGAAAATATAAAATGCGCGAGGCAAGCTTTCATGGAAGGATGGTCCACTGGAATAAAAGCGCCCAAGGAAAAAGGTAAAAGATTGATAATTACTCACATTGGTAGCAAAAATGGATTTGTCGATGGTGTCTTACTAGCATTTGAATCAAAACGGACTGGACACTTTCATGAAGACATGAACGCTGATGTTTTTGCAGAATACTTCCAGCAAATGCTAGATCTTATTCCTCCTGTGTCTGTTATATAGTCATGGATAACACCAGCTAGCACTCAAGAAAATCCGAAAAAATACCAACGTCTTCTTGCAAAAAATGACATATCATTCATTGGCTTGATTTAAATAAGAAGCCATTTCACAAAGATATGATAAAAAAGGAGCTACTTGGGATTGTGAAGTTGAATAAACCTCTTGTACGAAATTTGTTGTCGACGAAATTGCTTCAAAACGGAATATAACCGCCATATCAATGTGAATTAAACCCTAAAAATTGGTGTGGGCTCAAGTAGAAACGTTTGTAGCAAGGCATAACACTTCTTTTCATTTGAAACACGTTGAAAACCTCTTGCAAGAGGGAATAAAGACAGTGGATTGCGAAAAATGGAGTGATTGCGTCGAACATGTGATTGGAATAGAAGAAAGAATGTGGGAAGCTGATAACATGCTAGAAAACACTGTAGAGCCCATTATTATTTCTCGGAATATGATGGCTAAATTTTTATTTTTTTATAAATACTAATATTTATTCCAATTTATCAATTTTCTTATTATCATTACTTTTATATAAGTTTTTATCTACTTAATATTAGAATAATTAATATCTCAATTATCTGCCTATCTCTATAAGTATAATCATGTATAATTATTATTGTACTTATTATTCTAATAAACTACCTGTAGTTACGCCGCTGGCACATAAATTCCATTCACCAAACTCCTCTTTCTATTGTTCTGCAAATTAAGGTGCCCTTTATTTAGGACCCATTCGGGGTGTGTACGTCTCAAATAACTGAAAAACGGAATTTTCCACCGACGAAACCAAAAAGGAGGAGGTTCTCTAGTCGACGCGTATATATATTTTTTTTTCATGTATGATCAGGCATACATTTTTACTGAGACGTCCGATTCCGATAATCCTTTTTTCAGTGGATAGGGTGTACTTCGAAGTTGGTCCCATTTGAATTTAAAAGATGAAATCCTTCCCTAAGGGTAGCCAAATGTAGGATATTGATCATTCACCCTCTGAATTCTGGTCCGTTAACCGATTCTATCAGGCATAACTTTTACTGGGGTCTTCAATTTGGATGATTCTTTTTTCATTAGATAGGGTACACCTCATAGTTGATCATATTTGGATTTTGAATGGAATTATCCACCCTTACGGGTAGAAAAATAGGGAATAATTCATTTTTCACTTGTGAACATTGGCACACACATATGTAGTTGACAATGACAGATCGCTACTGTCATTATTTTTGTTCCACATCCGTCACAATCAATATATTCTATGAGAGGATGGAATAATGTACAAAGTAATAAAATAAACTAACCAGAACAACAAAAATAATTCATACTACAACAAATAGTAAAAGTAGATAATCATATTATTTAACTGGTGATAGTTGAAGTAAGGTGGGTAAGTAAGTGTTTTGGAAGTAATAAAAAACAAGTAGGTAGTAATTAGTAGATTTCAGACACAAAAAATTGAAAAATAAAAACTTTTTAACAAAAAATTGAACCGACGAAATACGGAACTGAAAAGTAAAAAATAAAATAAACCTTCTTAGTCTCAATAACTAAGCTCCCAAATCAATGTAAGTAACTAATTTCGAGTCGGCGCCATACGAACAATCAACGAAGATCATTGAATTACTTCAAAAAAATTATCAGAATGTCACCGCGCATTTTGCGCCTTACCTAATTCATTTGCTTGTTTGTTTGGCGCCGACTCAAAATTAGTTACTCACATTAGTTCAGGAGCTTAGTTATTGAGACTAAGAAGGTTCATTTTATTTTTAACTTTTCAGTTCCGTATTTCGTCGGTTTAATTTTTTGTTTTGTCTATAGACGTCCTCCAATTATATGAATAAAACAAATAAAACTATATATAGATTTATTCAGTTATTGATGCCACAGCTTAAAACAAGGCGCGGGACATAACGCGGGTTTTTCTGGACAGGTTTCACATCTGTATCTTGTTTCTTTTCTCTTATTTTCCCTCGTACACTTTCTACATTTGAGGAATACATGTGATTTTCTATAATTTTCCGGCAGGGGAATCTCCTCTAGGAAATGTTGCTGCACAGCTGCTGTTTTTGGTGTTTTTATTAAAGCCTGAAATTTCATAAAATGTCTGCCATCAACATTTTCTTCAATCCCTATAAGTGATCGTACTATAAGCTTCCTTGAACTCAATGAATTTTTTTACTCCTTTTGTGTACAAAAAGTGAGAGTTCCATATTGTTATATCTAAAAGATGAAATAAGACTTCCTTGTACCATCGGATGGTCTTACGGGGCAGCTGTAGTAACTCAGCATTTGATCGCTCCTGTCGATTCCAGACATGTGCTGGTTGTATCTATCTATTTCGCAGGGTTTTTGTTTGTCTATACCATACTTATTTCTAACAGTTATCAGATTTGGTTGATACGCAGTTGTTATCTTTCCTCTTAGTAACATACAAGCCAATTGTTTTTTTTTCCTCCATATATGTTCACCTTTTCGGAGTTTTTTCGTGATAACAACTGCAGGATTACCTTTTCGGTTTGCTCTTAATGTTCCAGTAGAGTGGGTTTTATATGTGAGCAACTTTGATGACAGAGAGACACTATTATAAAAGTTGTCCATGTATACATGGTGGCCTTTATTTAGATAAAGTCCCAATAACCTTGAGACAAGTTTTTCGGTTTTGGAAGTGTTACCTGGCATGGGTTCGTTGCAATCACGACCCTGGTAAATTTCCATGTTCAAAATGTAACCTTCGTAGGTGGTAAGTTTATAAAACTTGATTCCGTACTTAGACTTCTTATTTTTGACATACTGCCTAAAGATTAGGCGGCCTCTAAATAATAACATTGACTCATCTAGGGATAGGGCTTCACAAGGCTTCACACAGAATTACTATTCTGTATGACCAGATCCAACAGACTTCTAACTTTATGAAGACGATCTTGTGCATCAAATACAGCAGGAGTTGCATTGAAGCATCTAAGTATTTGTTCAAACCGACGTCCACTCAAAACATGTAAAAAAATTGGGTGGTAGTATAATGGGTTGTAAGTGAATAATTTTCTGATAACAGACACCTTCATCATCCCTTGAAGAAAACACAAGCCAAGAAATTCACTCAATTCACTTTCTGTGACAGGTTTAAATTCTCGAGATCTATTA
Organism: Gonioctena quinquepunctata; assembly: GCA_018342105.1. Lineage (NCBI taxonomy): Eukaryota > Metazoa > Arthropoda > Insecta > Coleoptera > Chrysomelidae > Gonioctena > Gonioctena quinquepunctata. Next base: position 1,027,626 of record JAFIRS010000076.1, on the reverse strand, counting down.
TTTCGAGTTTTAGGACGGTATGCACCCAAAAGTTTTGATCCATAACTATTAGTGCTAGTCAATAGAAGATTCATCACATCGTTATTCCATATTTGCCAAAAAACTTCTATTGATGACATATTTTCTATCCCATCAATTTTTATACCACTCTGAGTAGCATCAAAATGAAAATTATGAATTTCAGATTGTACCTCTTCCCAAATGCTCTCAATACTTTTTGTCAAAGCTTCATTTTTTTCCTGATTCTGTTCAAGATCTCGATCATCCTCAACATTCCGCCTTCCACTTTCAGACTCGTTCCGAGATGAATCGGTTGGCGAATCATCGGGGACATAATCAGAGTCACCATTGAATTCTCCATCATCACTGAATGGGTCAGACTCTGGTTCGGAGAGAGCAAAATTATCATCATCGCTTTCCTCAAACCATCGTAAGAGTTTTTCTTCTTCTCGCCGATCCATTATCATAATTTATCAGCGCTGCTAATAAAAATGTCTGTCATTATACTTATAATTACGTATAAAAATCTCACAAACCTGTCTCACAATACACAGGATGGATGCAAAATCTAAACACTTTTTCACAAAATATATTTGCAAACAAGACACTACATACACCACGAACATCAGAATAACACTAAACAATATAAGCAACAGGAATGGGGTTGTTAGTGAATCGGTAACTATTGTTTGTTTTCCGACTTCCCACCATGACATCAACGTCTATCAACTACACAGCTTCAAATTATTGCGCATGATGTGACACATAAACAGAATTCCATGTTAATTCAACGTCTGTGAACGTTGTGGCTACAAAACGCGAGTATTTTTAGGGCGGCTATAGACGCCGTAAAATTGAAGTGCCACAGCAGGCACAGTGGCCTAAACGTCTATAGACGTCGCTGTCCGTCAACGTGCTAATGGGTTCTGTTATTGCAAATTTACATTTTATCACTCTCTCACATTAGAAAACAGAGTATAGGATTCGCATAAGCTCTCCTTGTAATTAGAACGATTTTTGTCGTCTTGAAACTGAGTGGAGTCTCAGAGTGTCTGCACATTTTTTTCTGCGGTACGCAAACCAGCAATCCCCGACATGTGTTGTCGTGGAAACGAAAAACGTCAAACAAAATCCAACCAACTGCCTAGCGAGTGGAATAAGTCAAGAGTGACAGGTCAATTGAATATAATGAGCGAGCGTGTACAGCGCAACGTGTAAGTAATGAGTGATTGCATATTGGGACCGTTTGTCATTGCGTTCGGATTAACTGTGTTGGCTTTAATGTGCCCTGCCGCATTCAAGTTGATTGGCTCCTATTTATTCGAACAATGTAGCATCTGAATGCGCTCGATATTTTACGTTCTGAATTATTGGCGTGACAGATTGCGGAGAAAGTTCGATGTTGTTTTTTTTTTGGTCGCTTGCTCTTATTGGCAATATTTTTTAAAAGCTTTTCACATTGTAGTTCAAGTCTATACAGTGCTCGTCTAAAGTCCGTTCCCCCGTACTAGTTTTTGAACCACCTGCCCAACTAACATTATAGGAACATTATACCAAACAGTGGAGTAAAACGGCTTCAAGAAGTCCGAATTTACCCATTTCTGACCAAATATTTTACCTTCAAGTACTAACTAGCTCCAAAGTTATAATTGGAGTTATAAAAACCATAATTGAGACCACCAAATCTCCTTCAAAAACCAAAAACTTAATAGGCGTAGAGCGTAGTATGGAATTACTTGTTATGGACTTCAAATATACCTACACAGCCTCATGGGTTAATAGAGTTATTTACTAGGTTAAATTTTACCTAAGGGTAACCAGCAAAAGGTGTTCAAAATACTTGGAACTCTCAGGAAAAACCTTCTGGTGAATATTTACCTAATTATTACCTCATGTGTGTTCATATAGTCAGGGAATTGACAAGTCAGTGAACAGGTCTACTATATACTCTTCATTACCTATTTTGGCACCGATTAAGTTAAAGGAGTTGCCTGGACATTTCTTGACCTAGTTTATACCTACTGCTCTACAATGAGGGCGAGATTACCACAATATTTGTCTAATCATACTAAATGTCTACAACGAAATCGAAGTTACCTAAAATAAAATCCTCAAAGTAACTTAGTCTATCATCAGATATTAAAGACCAAGTCGATTCAGATGAGGATGACATGATACAATTTACTTCCTTTAATTTTTTTATTGTGCCCTAAATTTTAGAAATCTATAAAATGCCGAGCAAAAATTCGAATAGAGTTAGTAAACCATACAGGTATACCACCAACTATTATCGATTAGCTGCCAAAATGAGAACAAATGAAAATATAATCCGAAACCATCCTATACTTTCCGATGTCCAGAGATCAGAGCCATCATCTTCCACTCAGTCATCATCAACTGCAGAAATTAATGTAGTGTGAAATTGCTTTTACTGATGATGATACCGGGGAAAAATATGGATCAGAAGACGATGAGTTCAATGGGGATAAGGCACAAAGTTCGGAAGATAACCTCTCATTGTTAGAGGAGCTCAGACATTGGGCCTTGTCGCATAAAGTCTCCATACAAGCAGTTGGTGGTCAACTATGGGTGTTGCTCCACGTCTTTTTATGACGGCAACTATTTTAAAACACCCATCCATTATTGAAATAAAAACATGAAAGCGTTAACCTTAAACTTTGGTTAGGTCTCAGGTCATGTCGGTAAGAGATGGATGGGAATGACAGAATGCACTGAACAATGAATGGGCTGTGTTCAGAAAGCTTCGTCTGTCGCCAGCGGTAAACTACAGCCGCGACGTTTTCAATGATGCAGCGACAAAATGGAATTCAATGAAGTTCATCCTTCGTATTGAATACGCAAAAAAATCAAATCAAATAGAAAATTTATTTTAACAAAAATAAGAGATTGATGTGTTGAAATGATGAGTTTCCATGGCTTCGAAAATTTCAAAACCAATCATTGTGGCTTCCGGAAAAGTCAAAATCAAGCAAATCATAATTGGTCGATTTTTTAATGGTATTTACAGTTGGCTGATAAATTGTATATTTCCGGGCACCGCATGCGGAACGCAGAAATGTCAAATCTAAATTATTCAGCCAATCACAACACACCATTTTATATTAAAAATGTTATGATTGGCTATTTCTCTTCGGAAAGAGATTCCCTCATTAGACCATAACATTAATCATGATTTCTATTCTGGGAAGATGTGCACTGAAATATAAATATCGCATACTATTATCAACATTACTGGTGGATTTGATATTTAATTTCCGAATAAACACTCATTACAGAATTTTCCATTTCTCTGAGTACTTATAGGTTACTTGGCTTTACCATTAACATTAGCAAAAAATATTTATTTTTTCACCCCGTATTGACATTTGAGTGTTTCTGCACAGAACATAGAATAAGTAAAATATAAATTTATTATCCACGATTCCCAATCCATCAAGAGAATGAAACGTATAGACATGCCTGAAAAAACATCCAATAACATATATTGTATTTCATCACGTGACCACAATGTGAAAGGGTCTGAAATCCCAAGATAAGGAAAATGGACTTCAAAGTCAGGAATAAAGGTTACTTCCGACTTTGAAGAAAGTCTATGTGTTCTCATAGTCAAAATTTTAAGGAATTTCGACATATAGGTCCCATATGGAACCTACGCCATATTTTTCGGTTTGAACCGTTTCCGCCATTGTAAAAATAATACATAATTTTCTGGAATCGACCACATTTTAATGATTGGTAGTCAAAAAATAGGTGAATATGATATGTATACACATACTTCATCTATAAAATCAGTTTTCGAAGTGTTTGATGGAAAAAGTTGTGAAAGTAGATATAAATTAATGGTTTTTTTTCATACAAATTTAATAATTTGATGGGCCCACTTGTTTAAGACGAGTAAAAATCAACATTATCACAGAAAAGTTTGTATCGCAAATAAAATCACAACTAGGTGTGAATGCGAAACCATCACTTATTGCATTCTCTGCTATCCGTTTATTGACAGTTCTTTCTTCATACGCCATGTTCATGTCAACTTCAACGCTTTCACGAATAAGCATGTAGGTTAAGATACACAATATACAGTAAACTTGCCATGGTTTGTTGTTTGTTTTATTACAGTGTTTATAACCTGAAATAGGTAAAAATGACTACATTTTTACCATCAGTCGACTAGTCTGGAGGCAATTTTACCTATTTATGCCTTCAACTTATAAGGAAAAATGTCATAATTTCCCAAATTTCGACTTCTGAATTACTTCCATTTTTTCCCCATAATGGTAAATTTAAGGTAATTATAACGTAATAATTACCTTCGCCAATTAGGGCGCTGACCTATTGGAAGGTCGAAATGACGTAAATTTTACCTATAATGTTTGTTGGGTGTATATCGCAACGAAATTTGTAGGGGGTTAAATAGGAGATAAAAACCTACTTTTTCATGAAAAAATCATAGCTAAAAGTTTTAAAATGGCGGCTCAGCGCCATCTTAAATAAAAAAATTAAATAGACCACCCCGTATATTTTTCCATTTTCGTAATCTGCTCACAATTCTCAACAGCTTTTTTTTTTATTGAGAAAAAAATCGCATCAACCATTTCGGTTATTAGCGAACATTATTATATACATTTTTACAGTTTGTTTCTAACGTCTATGATGTTAAGGAACGTTGTAAGATTGTGGAGTATACAATTTGGACCTAGGATTGTTTCCAAAGTTCCCTGTATTTTGTTAACATTTCTCTGTGGAGTGAAGAGTGGACATTCTACCAGGATATGTTTGACTGATAACTTTTCGTTACACGTTTCGCACATGGGTTCATTTTTGTTATTTAGGACGTGGTCGTGGGTGAGCCGAGTGTGTCCGAGACGTAAACGGGTGAGAAGCACTTGGTCGCTACGATATTTTGGTAGATATCGCCACGGTTTCACTGAGGGTTTCACTTCACGAAGTTTGGATGTTGATTGTCGCCATCGATTTTGCCACGCACTTTCTAAACTATTTTTTATCGTGTAACGAAAGTCTCTTGCCACCACTTGAGTTATAGTTTCAGAATTTGTATGGGTTATGGCTTCTTTTGCTCTTCTATCCGCTTCTTCGTTTCCTAATATCCCAATGTGTGATGGGATCCAGATTTGATGGAATTGATGGAACGTTCTAGGACCCACTACTGCTGCACCAGTTCCTTCAGATGTTTTAGAGGCATCGGTGTACAGCAAAGTATAATCCTCATGGTTCTTTAGTAGGGCTCCGAGGTTGTTTTTGATAACAGCTGGATTTGTTGATTGTTTAGGAAATTTTATGAGACACACTGATTTGGGTAAGGTCCATGGAGGAAAGCAGGTAAGAAGTGTGGAAAAACATTTGGAAGGGTGATATTCAGTTTTCGGGTGAGAATTTTGATCCTCTCATAAAACGGTTTCGGGGATCTGGGTTTATTGTCGAATGTTACTGAATTTGTTTGTGAGGGTATTTTCATAAGTGGGATGTTTTGGTTGGGCCTTCAGTTTTGTAGCATATACTATACTCAGATATGTTCTTCTGTCTTCCAAAGAAGGTTCGCTGGCTTCACAGTATAGACTTTCCACTGGTGTAGTTCGATATGCTCCAAGTGCTATGCGTAGAGCCGAGTTTTGTATCGTGTCGAGTCTTTTCAGTGAGGATTTAGTAGCTGAGGCGTATGCGGTTGAACCATAGTCCAACTTTGATCGAATAAGTGTCCTGTACAACATGAGTAGTGTTTGGTGGTCCTAACCCCATTCTCTGTTTGCTAGGGTTCTAAGTAAGTTGAGTCTCCGATAGCACGAAGGGATCAGGTTTTCTATGTGGGCATTCCAGTTTAGTTTAAGGTCCAAGGTCATACCCAAAAACGATATGGATGTCTCAAATTTCAAGTTCTCGTTGTTCAGCTTGAGGGGGGGTGGGGTGTGGTTGATGTTTTTCTTAGAGAATAAAATGCAACGTGTTCTAGTGGCAGAGAAAGTGGAACCGGATTTATGTGACCATTGTTTCAGGTCTAAGAGTGTGTTGTTAACAGTTTCATACAGTGTCATAACAGTTTTCTCCAATACACTTTACTCCTAAATTCAATTGTTTTCGAAATATTAACGTTTGAAAAGTGACATTCCGGTTTAAAATGAAGTATGGATTTTGGTCACTTCCGGTAAAACATTTTGCTAACTAAACGTTGTTATTAATTTGTAGTTAAATCTCTTAATGAATTCGACTGATAAGAGGCGTGAAGAGAGTTTATTAAGGATAAACATTACCGCTTACCGGAAAATCTCGAAGCCTACGAATGCGTTCTGAAAATTCAAAACGAACACTTTTATTCAACCCCAACAATGATATCATCAAGTATTCACTGTGGCCTATATCTTGACAATAAAGTGCCCTATTATAAATAGCTTCTCTCGCGTTGATGAATGTCTGTACATCCATTTCTTCACATGTATCTATTATTCTGCGTTCCAACTCTGCTATTGTTTGGCATTCAGTGGCGTAGATTTTCAACTTCAGATACCCCCAAAGGAAAAAATATAGAGGTGTAAGATCCGGAGATCTTGGTGGCTATTCTGTACTTCCCCTGCGACCTATCCATCGCCCAGGAAAATTTGTATCGAGGAACTCTCTAGTCATGCGATCGAAATAGGGAGGTGCCCCATCCAGCTGAAATATGATTTCACGATTTACAAACGCTTTCTGGTTGTTCAATACAATTTGTCTTATTCGAGGTTCAATTTCAGTTTCTAAAAGATTTCTGTAAAGAATTCCTGTTAGATTGCCTCCGATGAAAATCGGTCCAACAACGCGATTGCCGAAAATCCCCGCCCAAACGTTCACCTTTTTAGGAAACTAGGTAAGTCCCTCTCTGAAAATATACGGATTAATATCGCTCCAGTATCGTACTTTCTGTTTGTTGACTTTTCCATTGAGAAAAAACGTGCATTCGTCTGCGAAACATACACGTTTCAGGAAGCCCCGTTCTCCTTCAATTGTTCTTGTTAACCACTCACAAAATTCAACCCTCCGGTCTGGATCATTCTCCGTGAGAGCATGCAGGATTTTCATTTTATAGGGATGAAATTTTTCTTTTTTTAGGACTCTTTGGGTACTTTTTGAACTTACTCCACAGGATTCAGCAACTGCAGACGTCGACTGAGTCGGATTGATAACCATTTCAGCAACAATTTCTACCTTTTTTTCTTCTGAATCTTGGAGTATCTTTCAGCGTAACAGTTGCTTGGAGCTTATTTAAAAGTTCGCGCAAACATGAACTCGAAATAGGATTCTCGGGAAATATATCATTAAACATACTACTAGATGATAATTTCTTCCAGCTTCTTCAAATATCAAAACTGCTTCAAATTTATCGTCTAAACTACGAGCCGTGATCACACTTTTCATAAAAGGATTTAGGCGCTCAACGGTCTATTTGACAGTTCAGTTTGACAGTAAACAAAAGATGTTACCGTGACAACGATTTTTTCCAATGCGAACTTGATTGAAAGCAACATTAGTGGGTTTGAAATGACCAAAATCACTTTTCAAACTTAATATTTCGAAAACAATTGAATTTAGGAGTAAAGTGTATTGAAGAAAACTGTTGTGAATTATAAGTAGATTTCAAAAATGAAATAATATACGGGGTGGTCGATTTGAAAAAAATATTGAAGATGGCGCTCAGCCGCCATTTTAAAATTTTCAGCTGTGATTTTGTCATGAAAAGTAGGTTTTTATCTCCTATTTGAGCCCCCCAAATTTCGTTGCGATTTACAAGGTTGTTCAAAAATTAGTAGGGGGGAACGGACTTTAGACGAGCACTGTATGTACAGACGTGGAATAAATTTGCCACAATATACGATTTTCAATGTGTTTGGATGTTGGATGGTGTCTATAGTCGACCAGCATAAAATATAACAAATATGCGCAATGGAGAATCAATTACTTAACTGCACTTCCTGCACTCTTCGTCTCGAGCGCATTTACGTGCCAGGCAGTCTCGCAGTCTACTGAAAGTACTCACTCGCATTAGTAGTAAGCCCATAACGACTGAAAATAAAAGAAGTTCTTGTGAATTCTAAAATGTTCAGGTTCACAAAGGAAGAAAATATACAAATTGTAAAGTAGTATTTTGGGGGTGACTCGATTCAAGATACAATAAATTTGTTAATTGTTCCATTCGAAAATAGGCCAATTATGACACATTCCACCATTTGTCGTATCATTAAAGAGTTTGAGAAATGTGGATGTGTTCAAATGTTCAAAATGTCGATGAACCACGTGTGAAGCCAATTAATGAAGAGCGTCAAAACAAGGAAATAAGTGTAAGTGCCGCTGTTGAAGTCAGTTAACCGTGTACGAGCCGACAAATCGCAGATCAAATCAATATGAATGACGTTACTGCTCGGAATAATTTGAAAAGGAATGGATTTTATTGGTACAAAGTACAAACAACGCAGGAAATTTTTCCCGAGGATCACATTAGACGGATGTAGTTTTGTGAAACCATGATGGAAAAAGAAAAAGTTTTTTTTCAAGTACGTATTATTTACAGACGGGTCAACGTTTTCTTCACATAGGAAACACAATCCATCAGTTGTACGATATTGGTCTCGGGAAGTTTGGATGACATTTTTATCCGTCCTCCTAGATTGAGAATTGTGAACACTTCTTTATTTAGTTCTACAGTCCCACTTCTTACTTGTTCACCATCATCGCAAGTAAAAGAAGTGACCTCTGACGAAATAGAAGGCACATCTCCTAGAAGCAAAACTTTAGAGCCCTTGGACTCAATGGGTTGGAGAACATTGGCAACACCTGCTCCATGAATAGCGTAATTCAATGTTTATCGAATACCAGATGGTTGCTCGAGTATCTGAGAAAAGACGAGCATATGAGGGATATCAACACAATCATATCAAGTATGGAGGGTGCTCTGATAAAAGGTTTTGGGGTGGTGAAAAAAGAACTTTGGCCGGAAAATTCGTCTGATAGGGTGGTGAATACTGTTTCTTTGAAAAGCCAGATACAAAGAGGTACACCTCGTTTCATAGGGTAAGCTCAACAGGACGCCCAGTAATTTCTTAGATATTTATTGGAAGGTCTTCATGAAGATGTAAAGAGACTGAAAGAAAAGCCCAAACCCATCTTGACAGAAATTGATGAAAAATCGAGTGACCATGAAAAGGCACAGGAGTCTTGATCAACTTGAAAATGGTTGATAACTTTGTGGGTCAACTAAAATCATCGTTGAACTATACTTCCTGTGGCCATTGTTCTGTCTCTTTTGGCCCCTTCTGGGACCTTTCACTTCATATTCCACAGATAACTGACCAGCTGAGACTATCACAATGTTTAGACTTGTTTATGAGAGAAGAAACTTGTATTGTAAATATGAGGAAAGGATAAAAGTTATGATGCATATATAATTCCCCCAAAATATTCACTCGAAACTATTTTCGCCGATGGAGAGATTTAGGAGAAAATCAAATGTCACCATTGACTCGAAGGATTAGATATGAATAATCATGCAGCAGATACTGTAGCTTCTTGTCAATACAACTTGTATGCTCTATCCAACCATAGTGGAACAACTTATAGCGGCCATACAAGGCTTACTATAAGCACCCTTATGCAGGCACATGGTACGAGTACACTCCAGTATATCACCGATATCACCAAAATCTCTAATAAGTGGAGAAGCATGTGTCCTCTTCTATGAGCAAGAGGGCACCAAATCATATCTTTAGTTTATAATTTTTATCATTATTGTAACTATTTTATATATTTTCTTTTTTCGTTTGAGAAGTTTTTCCCTAAGAGGTGCCCCCAACAGAAAGTCGTGTGAGACAAAATCGAATGCCTTGGACAAATCGCACATTGAAATAAAAAAATGCTGCTTATTTTCCAGGCACTCGACAATATCTCCTGCAACTCTTGGCAAAGAGCTCATTGTTAATGTATTTCAGTGAAAACCAAATTTATCATAATTAATTATGATAGATTGGGTTTATATAAAATATTAAATTTCATATAAAACATTAAATTCTCACCCTATAGATATCACGTAAATTTAATGAAAATCTTCGCATTTCCAGGCATTCAATTCATCGACTAGTATAATAGATATTAAATTCATAACAGGAAAGCTTCGAAGGCATACAATGCGGGGTGGTCACCGTATAGGGAAAATCTGTTTCCATATTGAGCTTATACCCATAAATCATGCGACTACAAAAGCGATTTAACGGGTATAAAACGGTGATATGAGTTTATAAATCAAAGCGTTAGCATTACGAATGAAAAACTAACCGATGCATCGCATGACTCTGGAAAGCTCCAAATGTGTTTTTCGGTGATAACTTTAACACCTGCACAGAGGTGGGGAGGAGGTGGTTGATTGATCGGTGCAGCGATTCATAGCCTTCAGTATGAAAGCTCAATACATTCAAACTACTCTTTTCTGTAGATGCATTATGCCGTATTACTTTTCATATAATTTTCCCTCAACAAAAATAATTAATAAAGTCAGTGTGGCTGTGGCCCACTTTCTGATTCGAAATAATGAAAAGTGCTAAAAATTTCAAACTATCCTTAATCTGTTCCGATTTTTTTTGATACTTTTCAAGTAGTATTTCCTGGAAATCTTTCAGAAGAAATTTTCGATGAGTTTTCTCGAACCTCTGCAAAACTCTCCCGATATAATATACAGAGTGTTTCTCAATAATATGCTAATATTCAATGAGGTTATTCTTGTGTTCAGTTTGAGAAAAAAACTTCATATGAATCTATGTCCTAGAGGTCCTAACTTTTCAACTACAGGGTGCTAAAGTTTTAAGAAAAAATATTTTTTTATGATAACTTTGTTAGATATTTTTGCGAAACGTAGTACGCTCCTCCTATGCATCAAAAGGCAACTTCTGTTGTACAACATGATTTTTTAATCTTGCCAGTGGCAAAGGGAAAAATGATACGTTACTGCTTTTTTGAAGTAAATATTGTTCTCGAAATCCTCATTCCTTTCTGGGCAAATCTGGTCACCCAATTGTTTTTCGTTTGAAGTACGGTTTTCGTATAAAAAAATAAAATTCATTCATTTGCATCTTGCTAGACTACTTGAGAGAAAACTTTGTAACTTTGAACAAAAATGTATTTGAGAGAATAATTTTTAAACAGAAAAATTATGAAATTAAAATTACCCTGATCGCACAAAGAAATTAATTATATCTGATGTGAACCTCCTACAAATATGCATGCCTCTGCTCTTTTTCTCATGGACTCACGTACTCTTTGGGAAATACAGGAACTGTTTCTAATAGTCTGATTAACAAGTTAAAAAAACGGGTTAATTCTTGTTCCCGGTCCTTAAAATATGTGCGATAGCGCAACACCGCTGGAGACACTATATCACACAATAATGTTTTTATAGTATTAAATATCAATTTAAAAATTTGGTGTTATCAGAACACTTGAAAGAATAAAGCCCCGTTAGAAAAACATTCTTATGTCGATTTTTCAAAAAGTTATTCGATTGTTAATTAACTAATTTTTATCCAATCACTGTTTTACGAAAGTCAACATAAAAGTTTAAATAATTGACCTATACATTTTTTGCTTTTTGGTGCCCTTCTTATATACACGTGATGAAAGTTTATTGAAGTTTTATAGTTTGTTTGTTATGATTTTTTTAAATGAACAAAAAAAGGAAATATTGAAAAAATGTTGTAAAAAAAATAATTGTTGACAAATGTTACTATACAACTGTTTTTGCATCTAACAATGGCATTAATAAACGTAACAAAAAAAATTTTAACGTCATTTGTTGAGAAATTTTGTATAAACAAATAGACAAGTATAATATTTTCAAAAAATTATTCCTTACATTGTCAAGACAAAATAATGATGAAAAAAAAATCTCAAATAAATGTTTAAATTGTTTATAAACGTTTTTTGATATTTCATTTGTTTAAATAATTTATTAAGATTTTTTTTTCTCTTTAAAAATCATAATTGGCATGTGTTAACGATGTTTTTTTATCAATAATTTCATTGTTCTTTAAGTTAACAATTTGTTATAAACAATTTGTCACCCTCGGTTTATTTCTTTCCTGGTAGTAAAAAAATACAAAAAGCCATATATAACAGAGTACTGAAAAACATTGTAATATTTAAAAATGTTATAAAATATTAAAAACAATTTTTTTCAGTATTTTTTTTAACTTTATTAACTTAATAAACAATTAAATTAATGATATAAACAAAACAAAAATTGTTAACCCAAAATACCAATTAAAAGTTTTAAAGAGAAAAAACTTTCTTAATTAATTATTTAAACAAACAAAATATAAAAAAAAACTATTATAAACAATCATTATTTTGTCTTGACAATAAAATGGTAAGAAATATTATTTTTCCTATATTATACTTGTCTATTTGTTTATAAACATTTTCTTAACAAATGACGTAAACAATTTTTTTCTTACGTTAATTAATGTCATTGTTACATGCTAAAACAGGTTTATATATAATATTTGACAACAATTTTTTTTTAACAATTTTTATTTAGAGGAAAGTGACCAAATATGGAATACCGTTTTGATTTTCAGGCATAACTTTCACAAATTTTATAAATAAAATACTCTTTGTGGTAATTATTAACAATCATATATTTGCACTTAAGTTTGTAACAATTTTAGATTATTTTGTTCAGTTTGAGGTAAGAAAAATTTTCAAAAACTAAAAAACGATAAAGGTACCTATATATGGAATAGGTACCCCAAATATGGAATACTATAATCACTATGAAAAATTAATCTCAACTTATAAGAGACTCTTTGAAAACTTTGGTATAATAAAGAAATGAACACAAATTATTTACAAAAATCGCAAATCCAGGTATCAAACTCTGGCCAAGCGCAATCATTATGTGCCCAGAGCCCACACATGAGGCACTTGATCCATGTTTCCCCATGAGTGTCATTCGAAAACAGCATACCACAGAAAATACACTCCGAATCTTCAGAGTCTGGAGCTGTACATCCTATCAAGGCAACGGGTTCGCTGTCTGTATCAAACAGCATCACCTCCTCATCATCTGAATCAGACATAGGCTTAGTCTTTTCTTTTGCTTTTTTTCCTTTTGATTTCTTCTCATTCTGTTTTTTATTCTTGTTCTTTGCTAATTTATTTTCTTTTTCTTCTTTTTTCCTGTTTTTGTCTATAAGGTCATTCTTATACGGTGACGACGTGATGACTGCTGCAACAGATGCTTTTCTTCCTCTATTAGAAGGTTTCCTTTTCTTGTTTGGTACGGGACTGATGTCATACGGAGACACTAATCCTAAATCACTGCGAGATAGTCCGGAAGTTGAGGGTACAGGTTCAATATTTGTATCTTGTCTGGGTGTGACAGCTTCAGTTAAAGGCATACAATTATCAGGTGTTCTTAAACTGGCCATCGATGGTACTTCAGGTTGGTGACCTGATGCCATTGATGTAACGTTGACTGTGCAACCATCTTTAACTGCATCTTGTTGCGCAGCAAGATAGTCGACCGCAGTGAAAATATTTTTATTCAATGGCCATAAGCCAGTTACACGAAAGCCATTTGCTGAAATCTCACCAGTTTGCACTTTCAAATAAGCTCTGCCAAACAGCTCGACAACATCATAAGGGCTTAGTGGTCGATTATTGTCTCTAATCCACATGCGTTTTTCTTCACTGTAATAGGTTTTAAGTGGTCCCATAAACGTTTTGTCCAGTGGATGGAGCTTGTGAGTTGTGTGGGGAGGTAAGGAGACAATTTCTACGTTATTTTGCCTAGCAAGCTCTATCACATCGATGTTACGAGTGTGAGAAAAATGGCTATCTAAGATCAATAATACTTTCGATTCCGGAGTAGGGTTTGTATGTTTGATGAAATGTTTGAACCAGTCAGTGAATATGTTCATTTGTATCCATCCTGATGAATGCGCAATGCCAACAGCACCTGGGGAACTACCTTTCATTAGCTGATCACTCATATTCTTGCGCAGGAATATAAAAAAGGGAGGTACAAAATGACCAGTGGCGTTCATGGTAACAACAATCGTCATTAATGAACCCCTTTCCGCTGAGGTAAGAGAAGCTATCTGCCGTTTTCGTTTATGTCCAATCACTTGGGGTATCTTGCTCTGTACTACGGTAAGCCCTGATTCATCCACGTTGTATATGCGACTTGGACCATAGTTTCCTTGAGCATAGACGTCTTCGAGGAGATCAAAGAATGAGTCTACTTTTTCTTTGCTAAATCCAAAGGCTCTAGCAAAAGACGTGCCAGTTGGTCTTCTCACTGATAGCTTGTCCTTATGGCGTTTCAGAAATAATTTAAGCCATTTTTTTCCAGCCATGCCAGTCGCACCAAATGGATTTTTCAACTGATTACGACTTGCTAACATGTACGCCATTCTTCGAACATCATTTCTCGTCAAGCCATGAAATTTGCTCTCCATCGTCAAAATGTAGTCTACAAAAGATTTTCAAGGGTTGTCCCTAAGACAGTTTTCCTTCCGAGTGTAGTAGCTGCGGCTTCTTCTGGAGAAAATTCGTTTTTCTGACATAAACGAAACAAGGTAGATCTTGGCACATCGAAGTGTTTTGCAGCTTTCAAATAACCCATTTTTTTTCTCGTACTAATTTTATAGCTTCTGCCATATGCTCTGAATTCCATTCTTTTCGCTTCGTTTTCCAATTGACGTCCGCCATTCTGATAAAACCCGAAAAATAATATAATTAACAAAGTCATTAAGTCAGCTGATACGTCACAGTGTCCAATTATGGAATAGTCCATAATTGGACACTGTGATCCGTCCATATTTGGATTTTCCAACTATTTCAAACTGATATTCACATATTTATATTTCAGAAAGTAATACTATCTAATACCGCTAAAACATACTAAAGAACATCTAAAGGGTCTCTAAAAGTTATGAAAACAATACTGTGTGCATTTTCTGTACGAAAAATAATTATTTTTTACGTACCTCAGAAAGTTATGCGGCAGCGATAAAACAAAACACTGTCACTACGACGAAAGGGCTGGCTCGACTGACATGCTACAACTTGTACGCGTAAATGGGAGTAGAAAGAGACAGAAAATCACTGTTTATTGCGTGTGTGAGTTTGCATTCGAGAAAAATGGGGGTATTCCATATTATGGATACTATTCCATATTTGGTCACTTTCCTCTAATATTTTTTTTGTTTTTTATTTAAAAAAATTATAACAAACAAAATATAAAACTTTCATGAACTTTTATCACGTGATCTTGTCAAGTATATGTATGAGAAGGGCTTCAAGAAGCAAAAACAATTATAAGTCAATTATTGAAATATTTATGTCGACTTTTGTAAAAACAGAGATTAGATAAAAATTTGTCAATTAACAATCGTATAACTTTTTGAAAAATCGACACACATTTTTTTCCAGAAGGGCTTCATTCTTTCAAGTGTTCTGATGACACCATAATTTTTTTTAATTTTTTTAATCAATATTTAATTCTATAAAAAATATTTTGTGATATACTGTCTCCAGCGGTGTTGCGCCCATGTCATAACGGCCGCGCGGAGACCTATTTTCGGCGTTGAATAAAAATTATAAATAATGGATATAGAATTCCGGGGATCGAAACTTTTTTATTCGAAATTTCCTCCTCGTAACTTCATTTCCCATAAATTAAAATCTACAAATTTATTGATTACTTATTAATTTCCAAGTCGATTGATGGTCCGAATGAAATGATGCAATGAAATGATGGTCCGAATGAAATTTTATTACGAATAAATACGATGATAACCGATTTGTCACGTTGACAGTCGAAAATTTGTACCCATACTTCATGGAATATTGGTTTTGTCAATGTTTTTATTGTCGTTTTCAAATTAAATTACCTACTATTTCTAAGGATGCATTTCATTAAATTGATTCAGTCATCTACATACCCGCTGCTATCAGAAATCAATCGCTGGATCAACCACTAGGCCATCGCAATATAATCGACTTCAAAGCAGAATCGAATCATAATAAAAACACTAAAAGCCCACCTATGACTGCACTGTCGACACGCAAAGCACTCTAAATGATAAACACTTACTTTGTCGAAATGAAACGAAATCAGAGACAGATCTATCAGAAATATACTTTAATGTATATAAAAAATCACGATGAATTGTCGATTGTCAATTCAACAAACACTACTCAGGAAGGGAATTGAAATAATTTCCAAGAAAGTAGTACTTCAATATGATCATTGTTGGTTTAGATATAAAAGAAATAGGTTCTAAAACTTCAACTCGACAGAAGAAGTTTTGTTGAAGTTTTCCACGAAATTTTTTTGGTATTCGAGTATTAGGTAAGCGCCATGCAAATTAAAGAAAAATAAAATACAAACAAGGACTTGAATTTCAGAAAATTGCAAGTTTATAGTTTTGAGTAACAATTGAATTCAAATTGACAGAAATCTGTGGCCTCGTTTCTACCATATATCTAGCTTGTTACTGCCAGAACATCTACACTCTCCAAAAATTAACGGGGAGTACACTTATCTTTATCTGTTTCTTACATACATGTAATTTTTAGTCGAATGTTATTTGCAATTTCTTGCAGTTCTGTACAGATTTGTATTATTTTAATGCGTTCAGTGTTTTAGTTACAATTTTTGCCTACTATGATGAACAATTCCACAAAGTAGATGGTAATATTGCAAAAACATGGCGGGTTTTAACACTATTCTATACAGGGCGATTCAAAAGTACTTTGACAAACTTCAGGAGGTGATTCCTCACAATATTCTAATATGAATTGTCCAAGATACAGGGTGTTAAAGTTTTATTTTTATTTTCGTTTTTTTTTAAATAACTTTCGAAATACTGACCTTAATTGAACGAAAATTGGGATTGAGAGGTTTTTGAGGTGTCAAATTCGAACCTGATTTTATTATTGCTTTTACTCGTAGGGGGCGCCACCTACACGTCTTTTTATTTTTTGAAGATTCATAACTTTTTTGATCGTTTTTCTAGCACATTTTGCAGAAAAAAATCAATTCCTCTATCATATCGACGTAAAAAAGCTAGCCTTGTTACAAGTCGCTATAAGCAACAGTTTACTAGATATTTGGACTTGAAAATTTCATGTCGATTATTTGATAATCGATGCGTGTTGAAGTTATTACCATTATTTTGCATTTTTCACAAGAATGCTTAGGAAATGAATTTGACGTTCGAGTAAGTAGTTTTGGTTTTTTGTAGGGGGCGCCACCTATTCTATTTATTTTTTCTCGTTTGAAATAGTTATTTTTGTAACAAGGGTGCGAAATCTGTATTTGTTGTAATAAAATTTGCAAGAAATATCAACATTTTATTTCAAAAACTTTTGAATATGTAGAATGAAATAAATTGAAGGAAACTAAATTGTATTCAAATAAATTGTTCAAAGTGTCCACCTTCAGCGAAGATACAGATTCAGTCTTCTAGTCATTGAATCTCGTACCCGCTCAAAAATTATTGGTGTGTTTCTTATTGTTTCATAGGCGTCTACTATTCGGTTTCTTAGATCTTCCTCGTTCGCTAATGGAGTTCTATAAACTAGTGACTTCAAATGACCCCAAAAAAAAATCTAGCAGGTTTAGATCTGGGGACCTTGGTGCCCACGCCTGGTTAGGTTCTTCTATACCCCTACCGATCCATCGATTTGGATAGACAGTGTTAAGGAATTCCCTGGCTACAACGATTAAATGGGCCGGAGCCCCATCATGCATAAACCACATGCGGATACGAATTTCTAATGATACATTCTGAAGTAGTCATGGCAATTCATTTTCTAAAAAGTCTCCGTAAGTTGCGCCATTCAGTCGGAACGAAAGAAAAAAAGGAGCTATCAAGTAATTATCAATTATTGCCGCCCATTCATTTACAGAAAATTGATACTGATAATGTCTTTCACTAACTGCGTGCGGATTTTCCAGAGCCCAAACATCGTTGTTATGAAAGTTTGTGATAGCATTTCGGGAGAAGTTTGCCTCGTCCGTGAAGAGTACATATCTTAAAAATTGAGGATTTCCAGCCGATTTTCTCAAAAACCATTGACACATAGTAACGCGTTGGGGAAAGTCTCGTGGCAAAAGAGCTTGCACCCTTTGAATATGGTATGGATAAAATTGTTGATCGTGGATAATTCTCCAAACTGTGGACTGAGTAGAATTGAGAGCTTCAGCAATTACTCTTGTACTTGTTTCTGGATTCTCCTCGAGAGCGTTCAAAACAGCTTCTTCCAATTCTGGGGTTCGGACTGCTCGTGGTCTTCCAATAATATCAGCTGCCCTCTTAAAGCTACCTGTTTCTGCCAAACGACGGTGGAGACTGGTGAATGTTCGAGCTGAAGGCAGTACTCGATTAGGAAGTCGCTCCTGATAAATACGTATTGCTTCGCGCGCATAGCCATCCGCAAGGCCACAAACGAAATGCATATCGGCTAAATGAGCATTATTGTTTAAATAATCCATTTTTTCGAAATGAGTGTTTTAAAACTTACAGAAACTTCAACAAAACAACCAAACGATTAACTGTCACAGAATATGTAATTACCAAATCTACTTACTTAAACATCAAATTAATTTCCTAAGCATTCTTGTGAAAAATGCAAAATAATGGTAATAACTTCAACACGCATCGATTATCAAATAATCGACTTGAAATTTTCAAGACCAAATATCTAGAAAACGGTTTCTTATAGAGACTTGTAACAAGGGTAGCTTTTCCACGTAGATATGATAGAAAAATTGATTTTTCTACTGAAAAATGTGCTAGAAGTACGCTCAAAAAAGTTTAGAATCTTCAAAAAAGAAAAATACGTGCAGGTGGCGCCCTCTACGAGTAAGAGCAATAATAACATCAGGTTCGAGTTCGACACCTCAAAAAAACCTCCCAATACCAATTTTCGTTTAATTAACGTCAGTATTTCAAAAGTTATTTGAAAAAAACGAAAATTAAAATAAAATTTCAACACCCTGTATCTTGGAAACGAAGCGTTTCCGGACATACATTTATTTGGACAATTAATATTAGAATATTGTGAGGAATCACCTCCTGAAGTTTGTCAAAGTACTTTTGAATCTCCCTGTATACAGTTTTTCTTTTGTCATTACATTTTTGTCGCGTTTCCATTTTGTTATTTACAATAAAGTCATTTCGGCTGATTTGTCAGAGACTTTTTGACAGTTGTACTTTTATCATTTTTTTTTAAAGAACAATCAATCGAGATCGTAAGCGACCACGAAAACAAAGAGAACTCACCTGTGATTACACTGTTGACACGCGAAACACTCTAGATGATAAACATTACTCCTCGCCCTCATAACCATTTCAAAAGCCGGTATCACTTTCGTACATGCGGCACAATAACCGGTGTTGCCGAAAAGTCTCAGATAGTCCCTTTTGCACAAAATCAAGTTGGCTTTCGTGTACAACGTAGAGCCTACTTCGCCCAAGCGACAGTCGCAACAACCGCATTTGAGACAATCCTCGTGCCAGAACATGTCCAGAGCTTTGAGGAGGTAGCGCTCGGTGATGGGTTTGAGGCAACCCGCACATTCTTGGGGCGATTGGCCGGGGGCAGGCTTTGCAGCCTCTGTTTTGGAGACGTCCATCGTCATCATGGGGCCGTTAGGCCGTGACTTTATCTGAAACCAAAAAAAAAGGGTTGAAGTCAGAAAATTGTTCATACATCATTGACGACAAAGTTATAGAGATGGTGTGAAGTTATGCGCACTTTCTGAAGCACAATTTTTGACTTGTAGACTGTAGGAGTTGGAATAGATTAAAATTTGCGAGCACTGTATAGTCCATCCAATATCAATTGCAGAAGCTGTTTCTATAGGGAGCAAATAAAAACTCACTTCGCTAACACGAGCGCATATGCGAAGAAACGGAACGAAAAATAATCTGTACTACTTGTATACAGTCTCCGTCGGCACAAAGAGCCCGCTGGTCAACGTGGACTTGAGTGACTGCTGTCTGTTCTACAACCGATTCGTCTGGGCCAATCAAGTCGGACATCAATGCTGGCAGGTGTGTCTATACGATGGGAGGTCATAAATCACGCGTTATATTTGTGCTGCTCTGAAAGATTAAAAACCAGTAGCGTCTGTGGTCTTGGTGTGTGCCGATCGAAATGCGTTTTAGGATATCAAAATATCTGAATAAAATTAGTTATCTCCGCCACTGCTGCTCACAGGATTTCGCCGCAAGACTTTTTTATGCTTCTGCAATTGATATTGGGAAAACTATACCCAGATTCACTATAAAAACCACCGCGAATATCTGCTAAATTTAGACTATGGAGTTGGTTTTAGGAATAGTTTTCCTAAATTCTGTATGAAAATTAAAACTCGAAAATGGAAAAAAATGTGGATTTCTCAAACAAATCCAAGAAATAATAATGTTTATTTACTAGTTTCGATACAACAAATTATAAAGTATACATAATTGTAAATAAACAATGGCACCACGGAAGCAATACTCAAGTATCGCTTGTATGTGATATGGTCCTGATCTAAAACTAGAAATACATGTAATTTACAATATATTAAATACACTAAGTTTACACTGTTTGTGCATTTCTGTCAAGGTCAAGCATTTTTCAAATCAGGTAAGTAATATAAAACGTTAAGTGGTAGACAATATTTCTGAATATTTAAACTATTTAAATATTCCCAAGAATTTGATTAGAGTGATTTTGATATCAAAATGGGAAATGATTTCTGCTAATACAGATATTCCAATGTGTATTTTTTTCAAATTAATCGACTTTATTTTTTACTCAAGTTATTTTATATTTGATGGAACATTTTACAAACAAAAAGAAGGAACAGCTATAGGGAATCCAGCCAGTCCTTTGTTGGCGAATATAGTTCTTAATTATATAATTATAAAAATAACATCGGGATTACCTTTTGGTATAACTTTCATTAAATATTATGTTGATGATTGCATTCTTGATATTCCAGCTGACAAATCTGATGAAGTATTAAATATTTTCACTAGTTTCAACCCAAATATTCAGTTCACGTTATAGTCTAAGAGCCGGTGGGAGATCGACCTTCACCGATCTGATAACTCGATGAGACATAGTTTTTATCAAATATAATTTATAAACAGATATGCCTACGATAACTTGCCTATCAAAAAGTGTTCATAGCTATTTTTAATTAAATTAATTTTAATCAATTTTTTTTCATCACCTTCACTCTTTTGATAACCGAATGAGTTTCATCTCAACTGATAGTTTTTACACTCAGAATATGCCTAGGTAGGCTTGCCTACTTATTTCTGTGCATGGCTACCTGGCAAGCAGATGTGAACAGGTAAGTCAATATAGGTAACTACACCGATCTGTTAACGAATCGGAATTGATATCATAGGTAAGATAATTCAATTACAAAACCAATCTTATAGGCTTGCCTGCAAAAAATCGTACATAAAATATTATTGCCAAGCTATAAAGTCTTAGAATTTTAGCTATTTGATAGGTGCGAGAGAGAAAGAAGAGCGTCCGAGGTCCGTGTGATAGAACAGGACACAACATAGCAGCTGCACGCTACCTGACCGTTGAATGTATCCGAGTGCGCATGCTCGTTTACATGTGAGTGACAGTGACAGCATTTATTTACACTCGACAGTAATTTTGAACTCTAATTTATTATAACTCTGATTTCGATCACAATTTTTGTATTATTTCACACTATATATACTTACAGCTATGAAATAATCAAAAATAAATAATTTAATATATTAATGAATAAAAAAAAAATCAACATATTTTTTTTTCATTCTAAAGCTAAATTATAAAATGTTAAAATTATAAAAAAGTCTATATTTTTTATTTAAAATTAAATAAAGAATAATTTATTTATTATTTAAAATCAAATAAATACCGTAAAGCGGAAAAGAATAAGTGTTACTTTTAAAATTTTAGTATAATAAATTTAAAAAATCATCAATATAGAAAAATAAATACATTTAGGTTGTTAAAAGCGTTTATTACAAAGCATATAAAAGAGTTCAAAATTACTATCAAGTGTAAATGAATGCTGTCACTGTCACTCACATGTTCACGAGCATGCGCACTCGGATACATTCAACGGTCAGGTAGCGTGCAGCTGCTATGTTGTGTCCTGTTCTATCACACGGACCTCGGACGCTCTACTTTTTCTCTCGCACCTATCAAATAGCTAAAATTCTAAAGCTTTATAGCTTGGCAATAATATTTTATGTACGATTTTTTGCAGGCAAGCCTATACGATTGGTTTTGTAATTAAATTATCTTACCTATGATATCAATTTCGATTGGTTAACAGATCGGTGTAGTTACCTATATTGACTTACCTGTTCACATCTGCTTGCCAGGTAGCCATGCACAGAAATAAGTAGGCAAGCCTACCTAGGCATATTCCGTGTGTTAAAAACTATCAGTTGAGGTGAAACTCATTCGGTTATCAAAAGAGTGAAGGTGATGAAAGAAAATTGATTAAAATTAATTCAATTCAAAATAGCTATGAACACTTTTCGATAGGCAAGTTATCATGGGCATATTTGTTTATAAATTATATTTGATAAAAAATATGTCTCATCGAGTTATCAGATCGGTGAAGGTCGACCTCCCACGGTCTCCTCTACTATTAGAAATAGAGAAAGAAAACAAACTACCGTTTCTGGATCTCCACATCATATGAGATAACAATGGAAAATTACTCAGCAATTGGTTCATGAAACCTACCAATTCGGGGAGAATTTTGAATTACTTATCAGAACACTCTTTCAGCCAAAAGGTCAATATAGCCTCTAACCTAATTTCAAGGATACTTACTCTCAGCGATAATTGTTTTCATTCGGGAAATTCAGTTAGGGCGAAGATCTTGTTGAAAAACAACAGATAGGCAGGATATGCTTTTTACAATTTGTAAACTACAGGAAAATTATTCACGCAGTTAAAAGATGAGATACCAGCTAAATCAGATTCATGTGTAATATCTAGTATTCCCTGTGAATGTGGGAAATATTATATAGGGCAAACTAAGCAATACCTAAAAACCAGAATATATCAACACAAATATGACTGCTACGAAAATAATAGAAATAAAAAATAAAAAACAGCACTTGCTGCATATCATTTTGAATCGTCGTGCAATTTTGATTTCGATTCAGTGAAATTTTTGGAAAAAGAGATGACTTATTCAAAGAGATTGTTGGGAGAAATGATTCAAATCAATCTCCATGCCAATTGCGTAAACCAAAAAAGTTATTCACAAAACCTTGAAAGGTTCAAAAGAAAAACAGATTTCTGAATAATGATACCCAAAAGATTTGTATTATTTTTTCGTTTCTTTATCATGTAGCGCTGGAATATTTCAGGTGGGATGATCAGTTGCATATTGACCATACACGGTTGTGTGTTGTTTCATTTTAACGTGTCTATATTTGTTAATATACAATTTTAAAGTTTTTAAAGTTTTTAATGTGTAATTTGTGCCAATGTGTTTTTATCGACCAGAGTTTGTATCGACTACTCAACAGTTTTTTAGTTGAATCCATGAGCAGGAAAAACTTAGTTTTAAAGTTGGGTCATAGAAAGACAGATTGATCAAATAGGTGAGTGACTGTGTTAATAAAAAAATTGTTGAACAAATTACATATACTCTCCGGGGTATCATGCGTAACACCATCACGTACAATTTGAATATTATGACGTTCTTTATTACAATAAAATTCTGATATCACTTTCCATGCAGTTTTGTAAGGATTGGGAGATTCAAATATTAGATTTTGATAGTATTTTTTTTTGTATCTCGCACTATGATATGGATGTTCTGAAGATACTAATTGTATTTTGTGTTTTTTTTCCAAGCCACATTTTCATGGAATATAGTTATTTTACGTTCTTGACACCACTTTTTGCAATAAAATCATCCATTGGGTAAATGCGTTCTTTACCTAATATTATTTTTAAAATTTTACGTGTCACAATATTGGAAAAGTTCAAATGTAAGTCATTCAGCTCACCCCATCGTGTTATACCATAAGATAGTAGGGACTGTATGAGACCATGATATACTGTTTTCAGGTATGAAATTCCGAGACATTCTTTGGGAAATTTGAAACGTCATAAAAGCCACGTATTTTATTTGTTAGTGAGGATATCTGAAAATTCCATTTCATGTGCCAATCAATGATCAATGAGTTTATAACTGATGGTCCCATGTCAGGAAGTTTACTACTATATGAAGTCAATGATAAGTATTTCGTTTTGTCCCCATTTAAAGTTAATTTATTGTACTGAAACCAATGTATGATCTCTCTGAGGTCTACTTATATTTTTGTTTTCAGTTCTTCCCATGGCTGATTCCTATACAGAATTATGTAAATGTACATTTTTCCCGAAATGTTATATCTCTTTCAATTACTGATTGAAGAAGTATCGATAATTTCATGCAACTACTCGCAAAATTTTACCTGGAAAATGTGAAAGACATACTGTTAATGGAATATAAAATAAGAGTATCTTCGGCAAAACCCGAAGAAAACGAAGAGGTCCCATGACTGTTCCTCAAGGTACAGCATTTTTCATTCAATTTCCATCACTCTTCAAGAGTTTATTTTGACAATATATTTTCTACCGCAATAGTATTTTTTTTCACTTTTTTTAATAAGTATAGCCAATAGATGTTGCCCGCGGCTGCGCTCGCGTTGGTTTCGATTTAATAATTATCAGTAGGCTCACAATGAAGGCCTGTAGTTTGACTTAATAATAACAATGACTTAAATGGGTTGAATCAAAACGTATTTTTATGCATGCTCTCCGATCTACGACGATCTAGCTCAAATATCCCAAAGCGGTCACACATCCATCCTTTTGTTATTATTAATGTTGAGAATGAGTAAGTATACAAATGTTACTTTCGTTCCAAAATACTGACTCAAATCAAACAAAACACACATGAAACATAAATGACGGATTCTGGAATTTTTTAAAGGTACAGAATATTTGAAATCCACCAAAACGTTAATCTTTAATTACCCTAGTACCTCTTTGTAAACGACGTTTGTGAGATTGCCTTATCTAGTAATTTTTTTCAAGGAACATGTATACCGAGTATCAGGTTAATCCATCCCAACCCATTTCCTTCCCTTTAAGGATGAAATTTTCAAAAAAGGTTAAACACGATTAATTTATTTGTAACAGAGTCGGAACACAAATTTTTATAACCCTAATTTAGAAACCCTGAAATACCAATTTCCTTGACTAACTTTAAAACCAACGGAACTCCCATACAAACTCCCCCCCCCCCATTTCACCACTTTATGGGTTGGATTTCCAAACGCATTTCGTTATTTGTATACAAACTTCTATATATTTGGATGAATAATGAACTGGAATGGTTGATTTGGTATATGCTCATAATTCAAAGACAATTCTCAGAAAAAAAAAATCTCGAAAAAATCGCACAAGGGGTATACCAACCTCTAGAATTCACCAAAAAAAAACTAAATCGTCCTATTGCCTTCAGATTAAAGCAGAATGTGGAAAACATCATGCAGATTCCAAAAATATGTACTTCAGTAGTGTATGGCCCTTCATTTCAAATTCAAATAATATATGGATCTTTCATTTCAAATATAGGTAGTGTATGGAACCTTTATTTTAGTTTTAGTTGGAAGTGGGTGGTATCTCAAGAACGGAAAGAGTCAGAGTAATTTGGCGAACGGCATTCGATTCAGAATGGCTGATTTAGTATATGCTCATAATTTCAAGACGGTTCTCAAAAAAAAAATTTTCTCGAAAAAATCGCACAAGGGGTATACCCCTAAAATTCAAAAAAAAAAACGAAATCGTCCTATTGTCAGATTAAAATAGAATGTAGAAAACATCATGGAGATTCCAAAAATAGGTACTCAGTAGTGTATGGCCCTTCATTTCAAATTTAAATAATATATGGATCTTTCATTTCAAATATAGGTAGTTTATTTCAGTTTTAGTTGGAAGTGGGTCGTATCTCAAGAATGAAGAGAGTTAGAGTATTTTCGCGACAGGCATTCTATTCAGAATAGTTGATTGAGTATATGCTCATAATTTCAAGACGATTCTCAAAAAAAAAATCTCGAAAAAATCGCACAGGGGGTATACCCCTAAAATTCACCAAAATAAACGAAATCGTCCTATTGCCTTCAGATTAAAGCAGAATGTAGAAAACATCAAGAAGATTCCAAAAATATGTACTTCAGTAGTGTATGGCCCTTCATTTCAAATTTAAATAATATATGGATCTTTCGTTTCAAATATAGGTAGTGTATGGATCCTTTATTTAAGTTTCAGATGGAATACTGTAAAATATATCTGAAATGAGGTGAGTGTAATAAAATTGTAATAAAATTTGGTAAAAACCAAACCCCTCCTGAAATTGTTCTCTGCGTAGGCCTTGAATTGGGTTAACACAAAAAAAAAAGATATAATTGTAGATCTTCCAGATTGCTGAAACGATAGAAAAACTATTGACAAATCAATTAATGAATTATTAACAATTTTGAAAAGCGGACTAGTTTTTCGAATGGGTATTTTCATTAAAATTTTTGACGTACTAGAAATAAATAATAGTAAATACATTAAATTTTCAGAAAAAGAATAATTAAAACGAATTAATACATAAACACTGCTGTATTAATTTTAATAATTCGAACTTTTGGTAATAATTATATTATAACTTTTTCAACATTATGATAAAATGTATTTTTAGATTATTATTTATGACTGCGGTTCAACTATAGGATGGAGCAAAATCTGATGACGTAGAAAAAATATGGAAATAATGTCAGAACATTAAATTGGCGCAAACGTGAACTAGAACATTGATTCAAACTAACCAGATTTCATATTTGACCAGAAAATGGAAAAATGGGCTTTCAACAGATACACTACTCGAATCTTTAAAAATAAAGCTCAGCAGGGATATTTTTTAACTTTCTCAATAAATAATATCACATAAATTCCATTTTTCCTAGAACTACAAATCGTGTTTTCTTGTCAACCCTAATACTATTCACAATTTTTCACCAGAATCGATAAAGAACATTCCAGAGTTTCGGACGAAATATGAAATTCTGTTTGGAAGTGGATTGGATTCTTTTCAGTTGATTACAGCAGTCAATTTGGATAATGGGCAGCTGTTTGATATATATGCAGGCCTTCTAAGTGTATTACAGAGATAGTGATAGGACACGTAGTATTGATGACGACGTCCATTCCCATTGGCGTGAAAAGGAACGGGGAATGGAGGATTGAGGCAAATACTCGATCGAGCTCAAGTGCAGATGAGACGTCGAGGACGATGTTATGGAAATAATGATAAAGAATCATTAAAAATGAAAAAATTCGTATTCCCCAAGATAGCTGACTACAGACTTCAGGTGATTTCCAAAAACGGTTTTAGGTGCTCACATATGCTGACATTTACAGATCTACAAGTTTTACCAATCATTAGAATTCAATTTTCACCTGATGATTTGTTAACCTTCGTGTTATTATGATGTGACATGTATTTAAAAGCACTTTAAAAAAGATCGAATGAACATAAAAATCACTAGGCTAACCATAAATAATTAATTGCACAGAGATGAAATAATTTCGATATAAAAAAAATCACTTTAAAATAATTACTGTCAAATAGTATGGACAGATAAACAGAAAACCACGACGTGGATTTTTCTGTAGACTGGTCCGAGACACGGTAAATGTCTACAGAAAAACAAACCCAATCAGTATATTACGTGAAAAAGGGAACACAACCTAACCTGATTTGGTGATCAGTGCTATACAAATTGATTTCCAACCACTCAACTTCACTCTGTCCAGTCATCAAAAAAACTATAAATTTTTTACGTAAAAGGAACCTGATTTGAGGAACAATGCTACCCAAATTGATGGCAAACCAATCAAATAACATTTCGCTCTGCCCGCGAAAAATGTATGATTAAAACATAATTTTAAAGTGCAAACTGTCTATTTCAAAGCTGGTAATGTTGAAGTTATTATCACACATTTTTATGTTGTATGTATCGATTTAGTTATCATGACAAAGTTGAAATCATATTTTTTGAAGCGCAAATACATGTATACCGGATGTCAATGAATCTATTAGACAAGTCATAACTTCTAGAATATCAGGTGTATCAGAATGAGATTTGGTATAGGTAAATGATATGCATTTACCTATACCAAATCTCGCTTTTAATATTGCATCTAGGTGGCCATGATTGGACGTAAACTAATCTGAGGACCTCAAGTGATGTCAGAAAATTACAATCGCAAAGTTTTAGGACTAGTATGATAGATAGGAATAAGACAAGTTGGCAAAATAACATTTTCGTGTCTAGGTAACTATTATTTTTCAAATGGCGACCATTTTTTGACAAGCACTTTCCGAAAAAAGTATTTTTTGACGAATCTAACGATACTAATTCATTTGCGATTGTACTAAAAATGAAAACATGAATCAAATATTACTACGGAAAATACTGGATAATAATTCATTTACTTTTGTCAAGTATGCCATTGATAGCCATGATGCATAATATTTTACAGTTATTTTTATCAAGTCTTCTTTGGAAAACAAAACACTCACTTAGGTAATGACAGTGACATGAGCTTTATGAGCAGACAGTAATGGTTTCTTAATTATCGTTAAATTTTAGTTTGGTTTTTCTTCAAATCAATGTATACTCGAAGTGAAGAAGTGGATATGTTATTAATATTTGGAGAAAGTCATAGAAATTCAAGGAATGCTGCTGAGTTGTATGCTCAGAGATATCCCAATCGGCAACATCCATCCCAACAGTATTTTCCGTATGTTGAGAATCGTTTCAGGCAAGAAGGAAATCGAGAGGCGGAACAGAGGTTTATCATAAATGAAGAGACTGAGATTAAAGTTCTTGCTATGGTTGATAAAACGGTTAAAAAAATGCAGATAAGTCACGAACCAGCAAGATAAACACTGAAAAAGCACGGATATTGAGCATTTAAATATCAGTTATCAACATTTGTATGCTGACTATGGCGATAGACGGGTAGCGTTTTGTGATTGGCTGCCTCAAAATCATAGAAATCATAGAGTTAACCCAAATTTTATCAAAACATATTTTCCGACGAATCACGATTTACAAATAATGGTATGTTCAATAAGCAAAATACTCGGTACTGGGCCCAACAAAATTTCGTCAAGCAATTAACATATGTATTCACATATACATATATATATGCCCCGTCGTACATATTAAAAGTAGTATTAAAGCAGATAAAACACGAAAGAGAGAGAGAGAGAGAGAAAACAAAAACAAAAGTGTTTACATAATAATTATTTTAGCATCACTTTACGGTATTTGAGACATGTTCACGTGATATTCCTGCAGGCTATAAAAAGCCTTTTCAAGAAGCATATTTTTAACTGATCTTCTCAATAGTTTATGATCTGATATGTTTTTAATTAACTGTGGCAAGTGATTGAATATTCTTTACCCTTCATACATATTAGAGTGTTTTGTTAAATTCAGTTTAGGTATTGGCAGGTGAATATTGCAGCTCTGTCTGGTATTGTAAGGTCTATTTTCAGACGAATCAGTAACATTTTTTTTGTGAATCAGGCATACCACAATGGTCCAGTACGGTGACCTGCACACTCACTGGATCTCCCTGTGATCGATTTCTTGGGGGATATGTTAAAGAAAAGGTTCACTATGCAACAGCTTCAGGCACTCTTGAAAACTTAGAAGAAGGAATTCTACGGGCATTCAGAACGAGATGAATTGAACGAGCTGAAATGTGTCTTGAACAAGGAGGAATGCACTTTGAAAATTTACTACAGTGAAAGTAAATACATTATTATCCAAGGCACACTTGACAAACGTGAATTAATTATTATCCAGTATTTTCCTTAGTTATATTCAATTTATGTTCTTATTTTTAATCCAATCGCAAATAAATTAGTATCGTTAGATTCATCAAAAAATCATTTTTTCGGAAAGTGCTTGTCAACAATGGTCGCCATTTGAAAAATATTAGTTAAACACGAAAATGTAATTTTGCCACCTTGTCTTATTCCTATCTATTTAGGGACTAGTATCACTAAAACTTTGCGATTGTAATTTTCTGACAACACCTGAAGTCCTCAGATTAGTTTACGTCCGATCATGGCCACCTAGATGCAATATTAAAAGTGACTCTAAAAAAAATAAGTAGGCGTAAAAACTATTCAAAATATCACATTCCGATCCAGAATTATCTCAGAAATCCAAAAATGTTACAATATACAGGGTGTTCCATTTAAAAATAAAAAAACCGGAGCAATTTCCGGTGAAACCGGAAAGTGAAAAATATGCGAAAACTCTCCTCTACATACCATTTACCTATACCAAATCTCATTTTGATACACTTAATATTCTAGAAGTTATGACTTGTCTAATTAATTCGTTGACACCCAGTATTGTGTAACTCACTTTTACAACTTTTACAAAATAATTTATTTGTTCTTCCTTTATTATCGGAAATATACAATCCTTCCATGATGACTATCCAATCTAACCCGGCACGCCAATGGACTGTCCGGTCCATTTTATTATTGCAATTCGTGTTATTTTTATTTCCAATATAGTAATGGCCAATTCTTATTAGTTAAATTGTTTCGAGCTACCCAGTGAATCCATCTCATTTCGATAGTTTTCCAAGACGGTTGTTTACGGATTTCCAAGCTGACATTTGTATTCCTACCTACAGGGGGTGGCGTAAAAGTAGATACCGCTTGATAGTTTTTCATATAATATATTAATGAAGTTATTGGACTAGTTTTTTATCACTATATACACAGGGTGAGTCAGAATAGGACCAGTTATCTGCGGATAGCGCATATATAGGATGGATCAAAATGGGAAGTCCATGTACCTATATTCAACCACTTCTATCACAGAATGACCATGAAAACTAATGGAGGTTTTCTGATTGAATAAACAGTGCGAATCAGATTGACACCAAGGAACACCTTGTACCTAAAACATCAAATAAATACGAAGAGACAAAATATTATTAGCTCACTTGTATCTCATTATATCTATACAAGGTGATAAACTCCATCTGCTAATAAATCAGAATTTTATATTTCCATTTTTCTAGCATTACATAGGTCGATTAGAATATACCGGAACAGCCATAGCACACTCAAAATAAGGTAAACTTGCAGTAAAGTGACATGTCAGCGATTTCCACGGAATTTTCACAGATGATTCAGAATACGCCAATAAAAGTAGATCCATAGAAATTTTTCCGCGGAAACGGTTATTTTCGGAATTTTGGCCCTTGAAAAATTCGATCATTTCCACTTACTTGGGACGGTTTAATTTCTTTATTTTTTCAGCAACACACTATATGGAACCCTCGATTTCTATTCCATGCCTTCTTCAATGCAATTCATAACAATTTTTTTTCGGGTTCAGAATAATAGTTTGTTTTCAGAAAATCAAAAATTGATTGACATTTCACGTTATTCATGTCACCTGTCAAAGGGAGAACTATAATCTTTGCATCTGTTTTCTACATTGTTGCCAATTATTCAATTATTGATAAATCTTCATATATCCGGTAAGAGCACTCCTGCTCTCCGAAAATAGCTGAAAGACTTTTCTTACGTGTCTTTTACCCCTGAACACCAATCCGGAAGAAAAACGCCGTTTTCTCGCGCGAAAATCACTCACAATGCCTTCTTCTTTTTACAATCTAAAAATATTCTCGATTTTGGTGATTCGCGAAATGTCCCTAAACTTCATTTTTAGCAGTACTTTGCTGAAATATCTGCTCCCATCAAAATCTAATTCAGTGTTATTCCATCTCGCGACTGACTTGTCACTTTTGTGCCCAAATAATTATTCGTAAAATCCCAGAAAAATCAACGCTACTAAAGTGCCCTCGTGCGAAGCGAAGCGTGTTTTGAAAAAGTTGATTGGCTGGCCATCAACTTGGATAGCAAAGTTAGGATAGATTGTGTTCCTTTTTTCTAGTAAGACATTGACAGGATTCGGCTATATTTCAGTGAAATTGAGTGATTTGGCGTTCGTAGTTAATGCTGGTTAAAAAAAGGAGGCATTGTCAGTGATATTTGCGCGAAAAAATGGAGCTTGAAAAATACGTGTTTTGGATCAAAGAAGCTATCTAATTCGGAAAGGAAAGATAGCGCCGTGTTCTTTCGGATTCGTGGTCGGGTGGCAAAAATACGTTACGAAAGTCTTTCAGCTATTTTCGGAGAGGAGTGCTTTTATGGCCCCAGAAAAGATAAAAAAAGTCAATTTTCAACTTCCACTTATTTGAGACGGCTTAATTTCCTAATTTTTTCAGCAACACACTGAATAAAACCTTCAATTCATAATTTTAATTATTACAATAAATTATTTGATTGGATGAATGTTAACTCTTCATGTCTATCGGACATTTTTTACATTTGGAAACATTGCTTTTTCAACATTACTCATGAATGACAATTGACATTATTGACAATCTTCTCAAATATTTTCTGTTTACTCAAATTAAAAGACTTTCAAGTTTTCAAATAGGAAAATTACATTTTTGTCCAAACTTTCTGCGGGACATTTAGAACATCTTGTATCGCATTCATAAAGTCTAGTTCTTGTTTCGTGAATAATTGTGATATAATCCTTTTTAAATTACTGTTCATTGATACCTACATGCCATAAAGTTGGGCATTTTTTAACAAAAAAAATATTTTCGAATCTTTCCGCGGAAAAATTTTCGTTGCTCAACGAAGTTTAGCATATTCTGAAGCATCTGTGAATTCCGTGGAAATCGGTGACATTTCACTTTGTTGCAGGTTTTTAGAAAATAAATCAAAATGAAATCGAAATTAATATTTATGTGGTATTATTTAATTCAGAAAATCATGAAGAATTCAGAAATGTAATGATATAGTGAGTATCCGTGAATTTATATTATTCAATGTGAACAATTGTACTTCTTCATGTGAATAAATATTTATTTATTATTATTATTAGCATACCACAGAAAGGGGAAAAATGTATGTATAGTATGTCAAAAAGTGGCGTCCGTTGCGTATACATAGTTTAATCTAATTTTTTGCACTCGGGAATGAAGGATGTATAATATCATTTCATAACGGGTTACAGTGGTTAAAAGTTCTTTTTTTTGCACGCTTTATATTAGCTTCACTTGTATGTTTGTTTGTTTGTAACCGACTCCTTTGGATTTTGACCCACTTCAAACGGTCAGATTTCATTCAAACTTTGTAGATTTATCGAGGACCGATGATAATATACTAATTTGATAAGATTATTCATTTTTTATTTGCAAAAAAATAATAAAAATAATAGTTTTGAAAAAACTAAAAAAACACGCTTTTATAAATAAACCAAACTGAAAAGTAGGAAATAAATAATAGTTCAAAAAACTAAAAAACACGCGTTTATAGAAAACCAAACTAAAAAAATAGAAAATAAGAAAAAAATTTATTTTATTTAAAAAAAAGCGTAGGGTGCATGGCATCGCCTCGGTCAACAATTACCTGTGATCTGAGACATTTCTTACTTTACTGCCCTAGGTGTGTAATGTACTATATAATTATTGATACCATGCACCCCACGCTTTTTTTTTATAAAATAAATTTTTTTCTTATTTTCTATTTTTTTAGTTTGGTTTTCTATAAAAGCGTGTTTTTTAGTTTTTTTAAACTATCATTTTTTTAAATCAAATTCATATACCAATCTAAGCCGTACACTGGACGCAACAAACATTTAAATATGTGGAGATTTCAACGGATTGTTTTGACAAATATAAAAAAGAGACTGAGAATCCTTATCAACTGTTACATATAAACATAGTAACTTTTATGAAACTATTGCCGACCTTCCAAAAATGTAATAAAATACCGGGTTTTCAATTAAAAAAATTGCAACTTTATTATCACACTTTTTGTCACACCCTGTAACCTCCAACATAATTTCAACTTGTAGCACCAATCGATATACATATTGAGGTAAAAAAAAATATATAATTTAATTTAAAGAAAGGACTCAAAACAAAATTTATTCGATTTCGTTTTCATTGTGACATCAAAAAAATATTTGATGCTTATTTTTCATTCTACATACCCAGGGAGTTATAGCATTGCTTTCCACAACCGTCCAGTTCGAAATCAGACAAACATCACCGTCATATTTTGTGTCCCTCACTTCCGAATGCTAAACTTACACTAATAATCGTAAGAATGATGAACATCACACTAGCTGTGAATTTTACGTAATTACCGAGGTATATGTGACGTGACGTATTTTTTGACTGCTGTTAATTATCCGCTGTGTTCATTAATCTATGAGCTGGTATAGTTTCAAGCACTGAGGAAAATGAATTTTACTCTTGAATTGTTAACGACTAATTCCCTGAATAAAAGATTAAATTCTTAGCTCACAAGGCGCGCAGGAGCTTCCATGCAGGTCGGAGTGTACACGATTGAAGGGTTTCGTGGTCCAACTAAGTTGTTGCTTGTGGGACGACGAACTGAATATTTAACGAAAAATTATGGGTCAGCCATAACAGCAAATGACCATAACGCATTCCCTGTTTACTTTAATATCTCACACTTTCAGAATAAACTTCGGGATTTCCACAATATTTATCGCAAATTATGACTTGTGTGTAATCAGCAAAAAAAAGAAATAAGTCATAAAATCTCGATTTTTTTAGAGAATTTCAATAATGTTTTTTAGAGAAAAGCATTGAAAGAAAGAATACCATGGAGATTCTCACCAGACTTTCAAGGAAGATTTTGAAAGAAAAACAACAAAGTTCATGATTCATCTTTGACTTGTTGGGTTATCATACAATATTTCAAACTCGCAATCATCTTTGAGTCTCATTAATCGACCGCTGGTTGCTGATGAATTTGCTTCAGAGCCTGTTGATTGTTGATGGTCATTGGCGTGACAGAAAAGTAAGATTTTGAGAGCCAACAAAATCAACATGCCACTCAAGGAGCCCCTGATTAATGAGTCTAAAGACTTGTGAAAATAAGGGGCACTACTTTGAACAGCGTACATCCAAACATCTTGAAAGTATATTATGATGAAGTTCATCAGCAAACAGGTTCTTGGATCTAAAATGTCAGCATTTTTCGGATCTACCGTACCTTTTTCTCAAGTTATATTAGTTGCAGAAAAGACCGTTCTGTTACCCAAAAAAACACAGAAAACTTATCCAGAGAAGTATTATGCCGTATTAATAAGTATGAGTGGCCAAAATACCAAAAATAGAGTAGAATGCATCTGACATTTTAAAACATATATTTTCTGCAGAAAGAATATTTTTGTGTTTATATCATCACACGAACCCATGAGAATCTCAAATGGTGCCACTTTATCTGTAGTATCTCAGAATGAAGACAATGAGACAAGATGAAGAACTATCAGAACTGAGTGTTACATCGTAGAATTAGCGAAAAATACAAAATGACCCATTTCAGTTATTGAGATCACGAAATCAGATCATATAGCACAACAGCCGAAGTGTTATGTAATTCCCAAAGAAACAACCCTGGAGATCTGTTTCTGAGCTGACAGAACACGAGATTGGAACAAAAAGTGTTTGTGTGACAGAAGTTATATTGGCAAAAAATGAAAACAACTAAAGGTGAGTTAAAATGAACATCGATATAATATTAGAAGTAGATAATATTCAGCTGGAGAATAACTTTTCATGATGCCTTCTCATTAGAATGCCAATATTGTCTAAGTAAAAAAAAAAATTTTTTAAAGGAAAATATAACATGCGGATATAACAATTTTCAAATTCGTATAAGCCTTCTCAATGCATTTACTTACATCTGATTCAAAACGTGAACTCGTAGATTTCTAGCGGCACTAATTCAGGATAGATGATTTCCATCAATTATAATATCAAATGCATCCCCAACTTTTTTGTTGTAGGTACCAAAAAATAAAAACGTTAGATTTCGATGAGTTGATAGTAGGAAATGTTTCTAAGAAATCTGTACCAGTTTATCAAGTTCAGGATTGATATTCAGATTAGCTATTTGTAGATCTGGATAGAAACATGATTATTTGATTAGTGTGTCGTCAGCATATACATATGCATCACCCCGTTTTGAAACTTTCATTAGATCACATATATGAAGTGAGAAGAGCAATGACCCTGTGAGACATCGCATTTTATTGACTTCAAGTTCAATTGTCCCAGGTTTATCTCAACGAATTGGACTCTTTTGGAAAAATAGCTTTCAGAGCAACCCACATACCGTAAGATGACTAATCAAATTTGGTGGTTTATGGTATACAACGCCTTGGAGTGGTCAATTAGTATAAGAGCAGATGATTTACAAGAATCTTTATCTTTGAAAACATCAATAATATCCATCCAATAAGGCAGTTACGCAACTTTAGCTGCAACGAACGCCAGATTGCATCTTGGCTAAAATATTGCCATTGAATATGTATAATGATATTTAAAATTTCATTTTGCCTTCAAAACTTCAGACAGGTCAGGTAGTATAGATATATGATGGGGTTGCTAAATATTTTTGAGAAACTCTAGAAATTGTTCACATAGAATGAAATACACTGTTAGTGAGACATGTGTTAATAATGACAGTTAAAATGTGTGGGCCAGTTGCTTTAGATTTGATATCTGAAATGTTTCTGTATACCACATTCTCATGAAGAGGTGGGAAAGTAAATTAATTCTCCTGTGATTATTTCTCTAGAATTGTACTAAAGCAGTGTCCGGGGTTCCGACAGGGTTCGAAGGGATTGAAAAATGATTGTTTATTAAATTAGGTTTCCAATACAAAATTAAATTTTTTTTCATTGCGTATCAGTAGTGGGATTTTCAAAGATTTTTTAGTTGTCCCATTGATCAGGGTTTTTTCATTTCCGGAATTTTTCGAGAGCTTTATCTCTTAGAGTCATCAATAGTTTCACATTATCAGTTGACCAAGACGGATTCGGTTTAATTTGGAGCTTACGTATAAAAAATATCCAAAATTAATTGAATAAAATATAGAAGTATTCTTTTTCTTCTCCTGTGCACATGGTGGGTTGGTTCCGGAGAACCCGTGCACGTAGGACTCTTTACTTGGGCCCATTGTGCGCCCACATGATCTGAAAATTAGCTGGGCATGCCGATTTCTCTGACAAAACTCAGCAGTTTTCTCAGCTGAATCTCTTTGGCATCTTCTGGGTTCAGAATTATGCTACCCAGGTTGATCTCCCTCTGGTGCACCAGAGCGGGGCACTCAGTAAGAATGTGCGACGATGTTTCGTCATCTTCCAGGCACCATCTGCATAAGGGCTCATCTGTGATCCCGATGAGTTCCATGTGCCTGTTCAAGTGATTGTGTCCCGTTAGGAGCCCAATCACACTCCTGATATTCCGTCTGTTGAGTGACAGGATTTCTCTTGACAGTTTCTTCGGAGGCCCCTTTATTTGGAGCTTCGATTGCCTCATGCATGGCGCCTTCTGCCATGTTTTGATGAACTGCTTTTGCAGCAGTCCCTCCATGTTTGAGATGGCCATGCTATTGGGTATTCCCAAGATTGATGCCAGTCCGACCGGAGTCTTTCACGATCCAATCTTGGCTACTCTGTCTGCCTCTTCGTTCCCAGGAACACCCGTGTGTTCTGGTACCCATATGAGGCTGACTTCCCTTGTTTTTTGCAAACTTTCTGGCATTTCTACACTCGGACACCAATTTGGATGTGATCTTGTTTGATCCTATCGCCATGATTGCTGCTTTGCTGTCCGAGTAGATGAGAATAGGTCCTCGATCACTGAGTTGTATTTGCCCAGAGGAACTGAGATTTCTCTCTTTGTACCTTCCTCGTATACTCCTGCGCCAGACATTCCCCCAAGTCTTGATCCATCTGTGTACCAGGTTGATCCGTATAGAATATTATGACATCATTTGAAAAAATATGTTCTCAAGATAATTGGGTATTTATTTCCGATTAGTCATTACAGTAAATGGTTAGTCTTCAAGAGTAGTTTTGAGGTCAAGAGGAACCACTTTGAAAAAAGACTGCAATTTCGATTCTTCCTTGGGGATATTAATAGTTCCCAAAACGTCAACTATGATATCATTTTTATATGCAAAATTGAGAAATCGACATGTCACTGAATTATCCTAACTCATCACGAAAAAACAGTGATTTCACCCCATTAACTAGTGAGAAAAACTTCGTACTACACTCCGACCTGTACGTGAGCCCTCTTCTGTCGCTTTCCATCGCCAACTCCGCCAATTAGTTAATTATATTTTACTTTCAAGACCGACCGAGGATCGAAAACAGCTTCAATCAACTAAAGTACTTGATTACAAATTCAATATCTGCAGTTGCAGAATCGATTAGCGAAATTCATAATCAATCTTAACGCGCCAATTATATTTGAAGAAGATCAAAGAGGGTTCGGGTTGTAATCAACGCTACCAATTAAATAGCGCTACTGGCGGCTACAAAATCAATCAAAAAACTAATTGAAAGCCTACTACGAGCTCTGAAATCCTTTTATACGATCCCCGTCCGATAGTGGCTCTCGCTCCGTTTTACAAGGCGGCGTGAAAAATATCGAGGAAGCGGAGAGAGACGTTGACAATTTGTTTCATTACAATGTCTGGAAAACAACTTTCTGTCGGGATGATGAATTGATGTTCTACCCCAGGATCGATCGTTATGAAGTGACAAGAATATTAAAATTCAAAAGTCTTCTGGATGGATGCTGTCTCAACAAATTACTATTTGATCTTGACCAAACGTCACTAGAAAGTAATCATCCTCTTCACTACGATAATACGAATTGTAGGAAGAAAGCTCCCTACGAGTAAAACTTAGAGCCACAGACTCAACTGTCTTTGGAACCATCTCCTATCTAGGTCACGAAGAGGTTTAGACCATGCCTTACAGAAAGTACAATATTAATGTATGTTTTCAATTCAGATGAGATGTGAAGAAAGTAATTTCTAATTTAGCACCAAAATAGATCTACAGTGTTACTCCTATCACTGCCAGTTTCAAAACTCCAAATACTATTTCAAAGACGCAATATTTACATGGAAGCACTCAGAAGCAGGCATGGATTAAAATAACCTAGAAGACACAATCAGGAACTATTTTCAATACAACAATACAATAGATCCCCGTAAGTGTCAATGATATTAATTGTTTATATTGTTAACAAACACGATTTGATGATAACAAGTCATGGTAAAAAGAATGAGATACAAACAACTACAGACTCCCCAGAATGGTATACTGTACCATAGTTGGGATGCTGTGAGCGCATATTAGACAGTATTTTCGTTGGGTCTTCGGTAACATTCCTGACGCTAAAATTTTATTCCAGTGATTGAGGTCTATATTAAATTTCAGATTTCATCCAGCTGGACACCTAATTTTCATGGGATACAATTTTCTATAATATTTACTCCTAAAGGGATATCATGAATGATGCATTTGATGGCTAGTATTGTATTCAGTAGGTTAGGGAATTCAATGAAATTCAGAATTCGTTTGAACCGTCTATTTAGTACAGACTTACTTTGTGTATATTATTTCTGAAAGCATCTATAGCATATTCGGGCTTATGAGAGGTGTTCATGAATCAAACCCTCTAGAGAATACCGAACAGAGTATTTTTCGAGGAATCATAACTATTTGATTTGTGTTTATCTAGCGGTAAACTCAACAGCTATTGACTTTATCCATATCTTCACATATCATTATATGCGGTCTATCTTTGTCTTCTTCTTGCCACACAATTGTAGTATCGTCAGCCATCAGAGTAAATTTTCCTGTAATTGGTATATTAGTAAGATCATCAATATATAGGAGAAACAAGAAAGGGTTTAGCACAGAGCCTTGGGGTACACCAGATTTTACCCCATTGATATTTGAAACTGATGACATTCTAACAATTCGCTTCCTTCTGGAGAGATTTGATCCAAGCTTTACTGCCAAATCGTTCAAGTTAGCGAAGAAATTTATTAAGATTAACACAGTCAAATGCTTTGGAGAAATCACATGGGATGGTAGCAGTGGGTTCTCCATTGTTAATCTCTT
Source organism: Gonioctena quinquepunctata (assembly GCA_018342105.1). Classification (NCBI taxonomy): domain Eukaryota; kingdom Metazoa; phylum Arthropoda; class Insecta; order Coleoptera; family Chrysomelidae; genus Gonioctena; species Gonioctena quinquepunctata. Next base: position 987,391 of record JAFIRS010000076.1, on the reverse strand, counting down.
CAAACAGCTGTAGGAATATATAGATGTCGTGGTTGTTGTTCTCAGTATTTTGAAATCACATACCTATGTGCCCTAAGAGTATTGTTGTTGTCCAAAAATGCAATAGTTCTCCATTTCATCAGTTTTTCGGTTGATTACTTTATTGATATCACTACCTAGGTTTTGAGAAAATATGGGAATTGTCCTTCTGGCAATGAAGTTCGACGAGGGTGGAGAGTGCAGTGTCAGGAAGAGATTCAAAATAATATATAAAAATATTATCTGTCACAGAAGTCTTTCGATTTTTTTATTTCTCTGGAGGTATTATTTATGTAAATATTTTCGAGATGGCTGGAGTACTGCTGTTATTGAGTTTTTCATATCCTTTCCTCTCAATTCATAAATTATTACCCAACTTTCTTTAGATGTGCTTCAGCTGTTCTCTTATTATAATACATACTTTTTGCGATACTTCTGTAATTATTGAAAAATCTGTGTGAATATATGTCTTCAGAAAACTTTCTTATGTGATGTAGAGATCTTAGATTTTTATATGAGATTAGTATACTTTTGGTGATCCAAGGCTTCTGTTCTCCTCAAGTTTATTATTCGCCTAGGAAATGTTTTTTGAAAGGCATATGCTAGTAAAAACAAACTATTCCAATCAGTGCTTACACAACCTATGGATGAGGTGATAAAACCTATGAATTTTGAGGTGATACCTCATGGGATAATGTTCGGTGAACAGTCCCGTTACCAGTTTCAAGTCTTTCTTGTCCAACTCAAGAAGCTGTTAAGTTTCCTTTGGCGTTGGGCTCAGGAACGTTTTCGCTTGTTTTTTTTTTCAGTGGGTTTTTATTTGATCAGCTTTCCAGGGGTGGAAAAATACCGGACAATGGTGATCTCGTCCCAAAGGAAGATACTATGCGTTAAAGGTGGAGAACCGCCGATAGACCTGCTGACAAAGGAAAGAGCACGACTTGACAATTGCATGGAAATCATGGAAGAGCTCAAAAGAACAGAAAGGGTGAAGAACATCAAGTAATGGCAATTTAAATGGGACAATAATACCTCTTCCGCGAAGTGGACCAAGAGGCTAATCCCCAAATAGAGTTATGGCTAACGTGCAACCATACGTATAGGAACTACCACGTAACCCAATTTTTAATAGAACACGGCTCTTTGGATCTTTCACCTTCAGAATTGAAAAATCCGCCGACAACCTCTGTATTTACTGCCCGACGACATAGAACATATGATTTTCACATGTGAGAGATGGCATCGCGAAAGGGCAGAGCTATAGATGAGGTAAATATGGAAGCAAGAACAGATAACATCATCGAACATATGTGCAGCTCAAAGGAAGTATATATTTTATAATCAGAGTCATGGAGTATAAAGAGGCCGAAGAACGTGAACACCAGAAGGCGGAGAGACAACTGCCTTACGCTTAAAGACTGTCGCCGCGCGTATCTGAAGAAGTGTCCTATTAACGGTCCCAGATTCAGGGAGGGCTTGGGGGGTTTTTGTCGGAGTAGCCCCCGACACTACCAGAGCCGATAGACACCAAGCCAGAGGCACTAGAGCTACCGCTTTCCATTAAGAACCCGACTACTCTGTCCAAAGTCAGAACTTCTCGATAGAGATGGTTATGTCCAAACTTCCCCGAACTTCATTATGACGCAATCTGCAAAATAATTGGAGCAGGACGCCATAGAGATATTCAGATATATGTGTAGACTCTCTAATTATTCACACATGTATCATGCCGTATGGATTTTTTTGTCTATTTTCAAATACACAAACAACATTATTTCAATAATATGAAACTTTTCATTTATAAATCCTTCATTTGGATGTATTCTTGAGGCAGCTACGAGTTTGTTACCGTTTCTTCTTCCACGCTGTACGTATCTAATTCCGATAAGCGATGTCTGTTCTGTTTCATTAATAATTTTCTGGATTCAATTTAGTATTTGACTTCATATTATTGTGGTCTGGATCTTATTGTTTCGCAATATTACTCACTTCATTGGGTTTTGGTGGGATTGTTTTTATTGGGAATTCTTCTCATGTCTGATGTGATTCAGTTATATTTTTCATTATTTTCCCATTGTTTCCGAGTAATTATTTTAGGGTTTGCAGCATTCTTTATTGGAAAAGTATTAGCGTCGGGAAATGAAAAATCAAATTCATATTTCATTTTCCAATCTTCTCGTAAGAAAGATATAAATGAAATTGGAAAAAGATTGTTATTGTATCTGCTTTTCGCTACTTCGAATGCAGTCAAAAACTGAGAAAGCTAGTGATATAATATCAGGTTATATTTCTATTTCTATTTGGTGTGGGGTGTCAGTAAATGCGACCTATAAGGTCTATTGTGCCCCTTTCTTCTGCCTAGCAGTTCTTCCAGTCCTTTGGCTTTTAAAAACTTCAGGATATCGGATGTCTTCAGGTTAGGTAGATCTACTTCTTCCATTTGATGTTCTCCGAGGTATCGAGTCATCGGATTTTGCAGGGTAATGCATTCGGAGAGAATGTGGATGAAGGTTTTATTCTCTTCCTCTTCTAATCCAAGTTTTTTAAGGTGCCCTTTCAACCAACAGTGTCCTGTTAGAATTCCCGTTAGTATTCTGAGCTAGTTTTTACTCTTATTGGTGCAGTCATTTGATCTCTTCTAGTTGTAGTTTCCCAGTAGTATCTTGGCCTGTAACATTCGTTGTGATTCTATCCAGTATTGGGACCTTTTGTTAGGTACTTATTTTTCAGGATCATCTTGTATTGTGCTGGTACTTATTCCGCAGAAGGGATCAGGTCCCAGATATGGTGTTTCACCCCTTTTTCTGCAAGTACGTCTGCCATTTCATTGCCATCCAGTCCAGTGTGTCCCGGAACCCATAGGAGGGTAACAGTGTTGTTCTTGCATAGTTCCTTTAGTTTCTCTAGGCTGATTTCAGGTAAGTTTAGGTTCCTTTCGAGTGGGGCGATAACAACATGTTCAGATCTGGCTCGATCCCAATTAAAATAGTCCTTCTTGTCGATGAAGACTTTCGGTGATACCTTGTCCAGGAATTTGGGCTCTAGTTACCCGTGGTCCATACGGTAGAAAATTATCTATTCCAGACACACAAGTTGGTGCTGCACTGTTTCTCCTTCGTCTCAACAGAAGTGCTCTGTGCTCTCTGTTAGTCTGATTTAATGAAAATTCTTTCGCAGTCTACAGTGGCCTATCTGTAGTCCTGTTCTGATCTGCGGGTTTTTCCTATTCAGTTTCAACAGGGCAGATGTTCTTCTTAAGAGCTGCTGTTCTTCTTTTCAAAGGGTTTGGTATAAATGTCCACTGTTTCAGACCATCATTACTGTTTACTGTCCAGTCTGAGAACACTTATTTGCTATATCTCTTGATATCCCGGAGATAGTCTCTGGTCATATAAACTTCTCCATAGAACCTTCTTTCGGCTTTTGACTGCGTGAATCACCTGGAACTGCTGGATATGTTGGAATGTTATGGTCTACGGGGAAATTCACATACCTGGATATCCTCGTTTCTCAGTAACAGAAACCAATACATCTCATTGAAATTTGATCAAGGTGGTGTGGTTTTGTTTTCCACATCAGAAACGAAACTGGTCCGGACTGGTGTGCCTCAGGGATCTATATTGGGACCGGTTCTGTTTCTCTTATACATAAACAATATTGATAGGGAAATATCATACTCATTATTTACTGCTGACTGACTATATAAGTATATTGATCTCGGATAACCAAACTGATATTTTAACACACATATGTAGTGATATCCTGAACTTCAACAGACAGGATCTATGTTTTAATCCTAAAAAAAACTCAAGTTATTCGTTTTCATAACTATCAGAATGAAACCGGAGTGCTCCAACTGAAGGTTGATAATACTACCTTACAAATCTCTCATAATGCAGTTAAATTCTTGGGTATGCAAATGGATGAATATCTGAACTAGATTCCACACTGTGAACAGCTGGTTTGTGAATTGTGCTCACTCATATATCTCTTCAGGAATCTGAGAGTCGTTTTGAATAAAAAACTACTCATCAGTGTATATTATTCTCAGGTTGAGTCTAGGCTGCATCATGGTGTTTGCTTGTGGGGCAACTCAACAATGAGTAGAAACGTCTTCATTGAACAGAAGGCTATTTCACGTTGTATATTCGACACCCCCAAACGAAGCTCATGTAGAACCCTTTTTATAAATCAGAATATTCTAACTCTGACAAGTCTATTCACATATGAACTTTCAGTTTATGTATTCACCAATAAAACCGACTTCATTCTTCATGATAAGAACACTCGTCAGGAATGAATGATACATGTAAAAATTGCTAAATATAAGATTACTCAAAATGCTCCTAGATGCATTGGACCTAAAATTTTCAATCACCTTCCAGAAATGATTTAGAGAGCTGAAAATACAACGATTTTAAAAAAACGTCTGAAGTCGTTTCTGTTGATCAATTGTTTTTATACACTCGATGAGTTTTTATCTAGTTCTCTGTGATACGCTCTACTGTGTTTGTGCAATATTGTTTAGACCCGTAAATATGTTTGCTTGTTTTTCAGTACTAGTTGTAAGTTACATATAAGTACTGACTATTCCTATACAAAACGAAATTTGTTTGTCATTTTGAGGAAAATAAAGGATTTCATTTGATTTTACCCGACCCTCATTTCCTCCAAAGCCTTTTTGTCCAGGGATTGAAGCCTTTTCATCCAGAATTATTCTGTTGTCCCAGCCTAGGCTTCGAAAGACGCAATTCCATACTGATCTGGATTCTATTCGACTCGATCCCAAGGTTTTCAGCGTTGCCCTGCTGTCCGATATGGTTTCGATCAATTGATTTTTACTGTTTTTGTTCAGTATTTCTTGTACTCGATTGTAACTTACCTCTGGAACATTGTGGCGTACTGTTCCAGGTTTACGATAGGGTTGAATTTTGTCTGTACTGCGGCACCAATTCCATCTTCCATTTTGAAGCGTCATAAGTTGGCAAAATTTTTATGTCCCATTCATTTTTATCCGAGAGAAGAACCTCGTAAGGTCTATGAAAGTGGTACAGGGGTATCATTGTGACTCATGGCATCGATAAAATCCAATGGGATTTTTACTTGTACCATATATGGAGCCGTATATTTTTCCCTAACCACTAATGCATTTATTCTTGAGAAAATGTATGCCAGAGAGGAAGAATTTCAAAAATGGATTCAAACAATGGAACATCTTTTGTTGATACGAACGATTTTCTAAATAAGATAAATTGGAATGAAATATTCCTCTGTGCAAAAAATTAGATGGATCTTCAGTGTCCCGACAGCACCCTGTTTGGGAGTATGGTGGGAGTGGTAAGAACAACCGAATAACTTCTGAGAAGGAATTCAATGTGATTGGGAATAATAATAATGAGGTCTTCATTGGATATCTAGTATACAACGAAAATGCGATGTTCAAAGCTACCACTGTTCATATTTTCGAACAAATCAATTAATAACCTAACCTAATCGATAGTCATTTCCAGACTACTGAAATAGTTTTTTGAACACAACGATTTCATACTCCTGACTCCCTGTCATCTGCTACAAAATCAGATCTTGATTGGATCTACAGAAAATACCTATGAGGCACCGTTATCTGCGAAAGAGGACATCTTGCAGATTTGCAACACTTTGAGACGATTCATATCTTCAAGTTGGAGATATCGTTTTCCTGGAAATAAACAATATAAAAAGAATAGATTGACCTTCAGGAAAAGTCTTATAGAGAAATATATCAATGAGAATATGAAGTTGAAAGTGTAGCTCGGATAAAAGTATCTGACGCTGGATAATTAATTCGCCTGTTTCAACACAGGCAATATTGCACTGCGAAGAAAAGGAGGACTGAATGAAAACAGATTGAGCCGTCATCTAGGGAGGCAACAGTTATCAGATCTATCACTAGGAGTGTTATTCAGAGATTGCTCTTCCTTATTACTGTTTGAAATATGAATATTCAAATGTTGATAACCTATATTTAATCACCCTATATAATGAAAACTGTAGTTAGATATTGGATTGGACTTTTGGCGATGTCAACACAGTTTTGGAAAATTTTCGCTGATCAAATCAGCAATCATTTCGAGAGTCTCCTATTTTTAACAGTTTTTGAAGGTCTTCCATAAGGATCATTTGCGGACTCTTCCTGGTGGCAGAAATTCATCTGAATGGACTTTCAGTATATCTTCTGGTAGGATCGATGCAATTGACACCTCGCATCCTTCGTTGATCTTTCTAGGGACTATATCAAATTCGGTTGGGAACCAGCTCTTGACCAAATAGGGGATGACAGGGATAATTCTATAGGGTTCTGTTATTCTCGTTAGACTGGATGGTTCCTATTACTCAGCATGTGCAAGGTCGCATACTTAGTACATGAGTGGACAGAGCAAAGGCGTATATTCTGAACGCATGTGTCAGTGAACGCTCATTTTCCAAAATGGTTAAGTATGCCTTGAGATGGCGAGTAGTTTGCGTCAACACATGTTCACCTCCTACGAAAGATGAAGATGGGTTGCGGAAACTTAGGTGGCTACCTCCAAGTGGCATCGCTGGATAACGGGGTTGACAAGGAAAATCCAGTGGGAATGACCAGAAATGGTCAAAACCTGCGGATCTCTAAGTTAATCTCAAACCAAATGCCACCACAACATGGCTTAATCCAAGGCGTCAAGCGACCCGTGCCGAAGGATGGATGATACCTGAGCCAGTCAGGTATAAAAAAAACGGAGCCTCTGGGATACATGGCGACCTCCCAGAGTAATCTGCCTTACACCTGCGCAGGGGGCACCGCAGGTGTGGACGACCCTTTCCCCTACACAGACAACCCTGGGGAACTTCCAGTTGAAGAAGACCCAACACCGATAGCGGGTATGGAAGTCGAGGAGATTCCAGTTGAATCACACTCGGCACCAGAAACCGTAAACCCAACCGAGGAGGGATCAGCAGATGGTCGAACACCTACTGAGAAACTCCCGGAAACAGAGTGGATTCCAAAGCCATTTGGTAAAATGGAAACAAAAAGATTCTTCAGCTCATCAAAACCCAGGACATGGGGATAGATACTGAAGAATGGCTTGTCATCAAGAGACAAGAGGAGGCCTCGGGTCTAACTCTTGTCTTTCAATCTTCGACTGTGACGCCCTAAGTAGTGGGCGACACAGAATCTTTGGAGGGATCGGCCCGGAAACGGGCATGAATCCGAAGAACCTTATCAACAGGCTTCTAAACCTAAATGAAGGCACAAACCTGTTTGAATGAGGAACCACTGACCCCAGCTGGTCGCAGTGTCAAGGGAAGCTAAGTGCCAACCCTGTCTCTGGCTCGTCAGCCTTAAACCAACCAACCAACCATGCCTTGAGATCTGTCGATATACTATCTGGAAGTCGAATTGTTTGGTTAGCTAATTTAGTATTGTGCTGGATTGAAATCCTGTTCTGATTGCGAATGAACCTTAGAGCGTCTTTCTAAGGAACGAATTTTTGGAAATCAGTATGAGGAACATGATTGGGTATGATAATTCTTGAATATTCCAAGATATTCAGCTCGGGTTCATTTTTCGATAATCTCCTCATCATGGCATGCAGTGATTGGCATGCTATCGCCTTCAACTGAAAAAACGATGACAACCAAGTATTTCCGTTAGCACTAGCAATTCGTATAGGATCTTTTGGTTCTACTATATTACATCAAATTGAACTACGCATTGTCCCCTTATTTAGATTGTATTGTGAAAGAATTTGAAAGAACCTGAAATGATTCCTTGTCCCGTCTTATTCCTGTGCAAGTTTCCTCATCTAAAGCGTACAATAGCATGTACTTACAATATGGCCTGGAGCCCACATGAAATTCCACCGGAATTCTGTTGTAGGCTTCATGAGCTACCTTATTTCATCCATGTGAACCAGGGTACCACATACAGTGCTTCTCAAAAGTCCCCTCCCCCCCCCCTCTTATTTTTGGAACGATTATACGTAAACAGGTGAAATTTGGAAACTGAATATTAAAGGTTGTAAACTTCCCTACCAGTAATGATAGATGACGAAATCGTCAAAGATGACGTCACAAGGCCATTGTGACCAATAATTTTAAAAGGAACCCTACGGCAAGCGACACCCCTTTTAAAAGGTATCGAAAAAACCTATTCAATGATCCTAATTTTGTTTGTGTTCATGGCAGTTTTGGCAACTCGCTTCTGAAAAACGCAAAGCTGTGATGAATTGAATCAGTTAATACTAAAATTCCAAATTCAAGCTTCGCCTCTGGATAGTTGTCAAATAAGCTGACGTTTTTGTTAGTCTCCCTTATTCGACGTTTTTGTAATTGTCCAAGTTTTTGTACATTCAATAATTTGTGTATTGTTGATCGAACGTTTAACTGTGTCAGCAGCTTTTGGTACTTTTAATATTTTTGTACATCTTAATAATTTGTTAAACTGTTGTGAGCCGAACGTTTAAGTGCTTCAAGAAGCGAAATGGTACGTGCTTCAGGTGATAAAGTAGCAGCGATCCTAATTATTGGTGAAACTGGACAAAATATTCATGCAGCAGAACGCATTTTTAATGAGAGGTTTCCCGATCGCCCCGTTTCGAGGACTCATTTGAGGGAGCTTCTTCGTAAGTTTGAAAGAACGGGTAGTATTAATGAAGCGAAACAAATTTCTGATGAGAAAAAAATTGATATACTGGCAGAAGAAATTGTTAATCCTACTTCTTCAACAACTCACGTTGCATCTACCTGTGGAGTCAGTCGAAGTACAGTTCACAGGGTGTTGACAAAAAAACAAATTTCATCCATACAAATTAAAAATGGTTCATCAACTCTCAGACGACGACTCAGACCGAAGACTAGAATTTTGTGAAAATATGGACTAGATTTTTGTGAAAATATGGAAATATGTTTTAGTGACGAAAGTACTTTCTATCTAAATGGAAATGTAAATACACAGAATTTGAGGTATTGGAGTGACGCAAATCCTCACCTGTTTCGTGAAACATATACCCAATTTCCCCATTTAAAAATAGGATATTTCACTGTCAGGAAGTAAATGGAGGTCCCTTCGAGCAATTTCTTTAAGTAGATACTGATTCTTGAATCTGTAATTAATATCATACTGAATGCAATTTAAATTCTAATGTTCACTAATGAGCCATTAAAACTGCCATAAACACAAACAAAATTAGTATCATTGAATAGGTTTTTTAGATACCTTTTGAAAGAGGTGTCGCTTGCCGTAGGGTTCCATTTAAAATTATTGGTCACAATGGCCTTGTGACGTCATCTTTGACGATTTCGTCATCTATCATCACTAGTAGGGGAGTTTACAACCTTTAATATTCAGTTCCCAAATTTCACTTAAAAAATAAGAGGGGGGGAGGGGCTTTTAAGAAGCACTGTATACCTTCCTGGGAAACCATCAAAAATTGATCTATTCTTTCGAAGTCTAAAGAAAGGTAGATCCAATAAAAAGAAAAAACTCATTATTTGTTCCACCATAACCTTGGTTATAGTACTAATAGGCTAAGCAGCTGTAGCATCTGTGAATTTTGTCTGAATCCTTCAATCTATTACTCTATAAGTAACCAACCAAATATCCCACATTAAGGTTGATTGTCTCATTGGAAAAATATTTTCATTCAATGTAGTTCTATGGAGTTGGGTACTCTCTACTGGATTCGAATTTTGGAACGAAGTTCCTTTACGCGGCTTGCGGTAGAAATCGTCACGTAAGAAAAACGCGTTATGCCCCCTCCCTCTCTCTCTTTTTATTATATGCGAGTCATATGATTCCGGAGGTGTACGAAACCATCCGAACTGCTGTTCAGCTTGCGGGAAATTTAAAATGATACATCAGCGTAGGATATCTATGCGATTGTATCGTTGAGTGGTAATACGTGGAAGACATTTTTGTTTCTTTTATATTTCTATATAACGTGTGTTTAGATGCTTTTATCCTTTCTTGAGAATAATTCCTTATGTATTTTGTATGCCGAAGTTGGATTAATGGTTTACATTGAATAGGTGGCACGTTAATTTGATATAATATAACGAATAGTATTATCAGGAATAAAATACCTTTTGTTTCATCTCTTTTATTTTCGTTTTCAAGGATTCAATCAGTGCATTCTGAATCTTCATTGGTCCCTGTTATATTATGAGTTGTTTTAGAGAAATTTGATATTAAAACTACAAAAAGTCAGTTCCCGTAGCAAAACAGTTGAACAATTCGTTTCACTACCTCCAAAACATGATTTTTTTCCACTGTGTCAAATTTTCTAGAACCGATGTAATCGATACATATCTCGAAAAATATCAGTTAGGTTATCAACAAAAACCCTTCGAACCATGAAGTGAAGTGACTAAATAAAGGATGCCGTTAAAAAATTAATCAGTTAACTTTCCGAGCACGTACGTCAATTCTGCCTTGAAATGAGCAGCTCTCCTAAACGAAAAAACTTTATACTTGATTAGGAGCGTTAAATTAGGGCCGACGAAACTTAATTAAATTTCATATAATGAACTGACTGAGGAAATGCTCAACAAAAATAATTAAAAACCTAAATTTTCCCCGCCCGACGTTTTACGTAAAGTGACAATCTTAATTAACGGGGCTGTTCTTCGGCTACTGCCGCGCTTATCACCAGACTTATCAGCGTTTCATTTCGAAAAGTACGTTAAATAACCTTTCGCGCCATGACATCAAAATGTTTATCTTTTCTCAAGCTGTTGGTGTGACAACAGTGGGGCAACTCTTTCGAGTATCGTTTTCATTCGGAATCGTAGAAAAAAGACATAGCCCAGGCAATGAGACGCAAGAAATAACTAATGTTGACAACAATTCCAAAAAGGCTGAAAATCATTCAAATGTATGTCAAAAAATCACCAAAAGCTTTTTCACTAATGACGAATACAAATTGAATTCTATATAGCATAGGCAATGAAACTTGAATCACCCGCAATACGCTTGATGGTGTTAAGCTGAGGATTTTCGCATTCTTGCACAAAAAAGATACTTGAAATTTTAGTGTTCATTGTTCCTGAAATAAGTTATAAAAAAATATTTCGAAGTGCGCTGGCGCCCCGTCGTGCATAAACCACACTCTATTTTTTACTAAAATGAGAACATCTTCCATCAAAGCTAGCAAGTCTTTTTCGGGAAACTGCCAGTAATTAAGCAAATTCAACCTGGCATGCAGGAAATAGGGTCTAATTGAATAATCATCGCATATTCCAGCCCAAACGTTAAAGGAAAACTGGTCCTGGTGACGGGATTCCAAGATTGCATGTGGGTTTTCTTTTGCCTGAAAATGATTATTGTGAGAGTTTTTAATGGCGATTCTGAAAAAATTGGCATTTTTTTAAGAACCCGTTGGATATTAAAATAAAAAAAATAATACTAGAACATATATTATGAATAATTGAGTTGATTTAGGAGACTGAGAGCTAATGTATAATTTCAATTGATTTTTGAAACAGTGGGTGTCTTCCACGTGTCTCAGATTGGTAGGAAGGGTCCTAGATACATAATTTTTGTTTGTTCAATTGTTTTCAAGGTTCAGGGGGTAAATACGCGTTTCGTAATTGTGTTGTGGGGTGTTGTGTTACCATATAATACAGTAAAAATAATTTTTGCCTTATATTGAAAAAACTCTAATTTCGTTATATGAAGAGTCTGATGCATGATTTCTATTTTTATTGAACATAATTTTCAGAAGTTTTTTTTGAATTATGGAGAATTTATTCAATATTGTTTTCCCAACCCCACCCCATGCCATTATACCATAAGTTAACAAGCGCATAATAGACTTTTTCAGTTGTTCTTTGTTGAGGTTGAGGTTTTTGTGTACATATACCAAGAATTGACGTATTTTGATATGTAGGTTATGTGATTGTCCCACTATAAATTTTTATCCAAAATTAAACTAAAGTATTTAATTTTCTGTGTGGATTTGAGAATTTGATTGATTGTTTGTGAATATTGGTTGGGTCAGTTTATTATTAAAAGTGGGCAGATAAAACGTTTTACTGTCGTTTATAGTTAGAAGCCTCGTTCGTAATCATGCAAAAATCGATTGAAGATCATTTTCCGCTTTGTTTTTGAAGTATTTCCAATCATTGTCAATATAAAATATTGCAGTATCACCTGCATAAGGTGTGATTTTACCACAGATATTTATTGCGAACAGTCCATTTGTATAAATAAAAATATGTATTATTGATATGAATTTTATTTACTGCGAACCAAGTTTTTTCGAACAGCTTTATGAAACTTTACCTCAAGTCAAGCCAGGTAATTTAATATCAAGTCAAGCTTCTACCGTCAAGTCAAGCATCCATCTTCATTGAATTATCTTTTTTAAATATGCTGTGCATAAAAACGAACTCAAATTATCTCTCTGTAATATTATTATAGACAACATTTAATTTCATAGCTATTCTTCTGAATATTTATGCATTGGAAATGTATAATTATTCGAAATATGTCTTTGGAACTAGACATTGATACAGTCGCTTGGTGTTATCTTGGCCACGATCTTAACGATTATTAGTAACACCAAAATAACATAAAAAGTCTGAGACCGCATACAGTGTGATAGCACTTCTAGTCTAATCAACAAGTTCAAAAACGTGTTAAATAGATATAAAGCTCCTAAGAATATGAGCGATAGCTCATTCGATTCGGAATGAAGTCTAGAAAAATGATTTTCAAGGGTTTATTAGCACGTAAAAAATTGCGATTGTTATTAACAAAATAAGATTAAAAAAAGAAGGTATTTCGTTTTTCGTTAATAATTTCTGAAATAATGATATTTAAGGAATTATGGAAAAAGATCTTGAAAGAGGAGGAAATTTCCAATAAAAAATTATTATTTTAGTAAATATTATTTTAGTAAATAAATAATTAAACTTTAGTAGAATATTAATAATTCTAGTGATAAATGAATGAAAATGATCAATAGCAGAATGTAAATTAGGTAAGTATAAATTTAAACTAGTATATATTATTTAAACAAAAATCTATATTGCTATAATTTATACGTAATTGGAAAGATATTTTATCATAGAACCAAAAAAGTTCTTGAGTCCGTAGCTGTATCTATATTATTTAACAAGTTATAAGCTATGAAATTTCAAAAAAGATGAAAAAAATAAAAAAAAATTATAAACAAATGCTTATAACAACTGATAAACAATGGTTACAGAATCGATTTTGAATTCGTTTTGAAGATAAATAAATCTTTTATAAAAATGACCTGGATGTCCTTTACCGTATCTCTTATAGTTCAAAAGTTATAACAATGTATAACTTGACAAATTATGGAACGGCTGTAATTTCAGTATCATATAATGTAACAATGCTGTAAAAAATACAAAAAATCATTTTTCTATACTTTGTTATATATAGTAATTTTTTTTATTTTTTGAAGTTTTCGAAAAAAAATATAACGGTTAATATTATTTGTTTATAACAAATTGTTAAGTTAATAAACATTGAAATTAATTATAAAAAAAAATTATTTCTCTGTTAATTCATTGGAAAAGGTCAATGATGATTTTTAAGAATAAAATAATTTCTTAACTAACTATTTAAACAATTAAAATAAAAAAACGATTATAAACAATAAAAATATTTATTTAAGAAAAAAATGTTTTTCTAAATCATAATTTCACCTATGCAATGAGATGTTAAAAAAAAAATTAAAAAATCCCAAAGTAGTCTGTTTGTTTATAAACAATTTCTTAACAAATGATGTAAACATTTTTTTCCAATGTTAATTGATACCAATATTAGATGCAAAAACAGCAATAATAATATATTACTAAAAAAAATTTTTTTTGATAACATTTTTTAGAAATTCCATTTTTTGTTAATTTAAAAAAATTATAATTAACAAAATAATAAACTTTAATAATTTTTTTTTGCATTGCTTTATTAATTACCTAAATGGAAAGAGCTCCACGAAGCGAAAAATTTATAGACTAACTATTTAAACTTTTGTCGTAATTTATAAAAACAGATTGGAAAAAAAATTGTTAATTAACAATGGTGTAACTTTTTGAAAAATCGACATGAGAATTTTTTCACACTGAGGTTGTTTTTGTTCGAATGTCTAGATCACACCATGATTTATTCATATTTTTAAATTGTTATTTAATACTATAAAAAAATTATTGTAGGTGATATAACGGCTTTTTAGACGGTGCGCCTATGCCGTAATGACCTCACGGAGCCCTATTTTCAGCGTTAAAAAAAATATAAATAATATAAGCATTTGTTTATCAAAAATTTATATTTTTTTTATATTTTTTGTAATTTCATAGCTTATAACTTGTTAAATAATATAGATACAGCTACGGACTCAGGAACTTTTTTGTTCTATGATAAAAATATCTTTCTAATTACGTATAAATCATAGCAATATAGATTTTTGTTTTTATACTTACCTAATTTACATTCTGCTATTGAACATTTTCATTCATTTATCACTAGAATTATTAATATTCTACTAAAGTTCAATTATTTATTTACTAAAATAATATTTACTAAAATAATAATTTTTTATTGGAAATTTCCTCCTCTTTCAGGATCTTTTTTCATAATTTCTTAAATATCCTTATTTTAGAAATTACTAACGGAAAACGAAATACCTTCTTTTTTCAATCTTATTGTGTTAATAACAATCGCAATTTTTTACGAGCTAATAAACCCTTGAAAAACATTTTTCTAGACGTCATTCCGAATCGAATGAGCTATCGCTCATATTTTTAGGAGCTTTATATCTATTTAACACGTTTTTGAACTTGTTGATTAGACTATTCCACTGGAGCGGAAGAAGATAGCATGCAATAGGAACTGCTCGGTGAGATTATGATACCCAGACCAACAAAGGAAATACAACCGCACGTTATCTATTCCACAAAATATGCAAATCAAATTAACATCGATACTTTTCTTTCCACACTTTTCTCTCCATGCTTGGAAAAAAGACGATCCGCTCTGGCAACTGCGCAAATGAACAATTTTTGAAGCCGATTATATCATATGACTCAGAAAACGTGAAGAAAGGGGGAAATTTTTTTCAACGACAAACAATGATGTGTATAGAGTTACCCCGGTGGATGATTTTAAAAATATGTGTGACCTAAAAAAACTGAAATAAGCACTGACTAGAACTCTATACAAAAAAATCCTTTGATTCTGAAACAGAATCGCCAACTTTCAAGGCAATCACTTCGAATCTATTTCAATTTCCTCAATTTCAGCGACCCGTCCCTTTTTCGATTGCTTTCAATTTTTTCATAGCGTTCGGCCATAAAATAGCAATTCCAATCGGAAAACTGAAAAGAAACACAGAATTGATCGACATATACAATCACTTGGATTTGCTTAACATCGCCAGTTGGAAATAGCTCAGTGGTCTCTTGAAGGAGCCGATCAATTTCACGGTTATATGGGCCCGTCATAGGTGAGAGGCACACTACCATAAATAACGCAAGGAAACTGATTGGAAAATGGGGAGATTTCTGGTTTTCCAACGGATTGAATCTATGAAAGTGCATCTATTGTATGATGCCCATTCGATTTTTCCTCAACCAAAAATAAGAGTCAGTTCCAGAAGATTCGGTCATCGTGGGAGACAGAGGTCGATCACGTGGTCAGGAAGTCAGGTTATTGTGAGTTATTGTACAGCTGTACCACATGCATCACAGAGTTATTCAATTATTGTGAAAGTTTCGGGAATTCGTGGTATCACTAAGAGTGAGACAATCCAGTTGATCCTAGATACTGGCATAGTGTCCGTAGTTGACAGGCCAAAAAAAACAAGCAAGCAAGAAGCTACTCATTTCCAGAAAAAATCGTGGAGGTGACACAGCTCCAGTAAAGTGATAGACATACAAACTCCTGGAAATCGGTGATATGACTACTCTATTAAACCTCGATACAAAGCTCCGATACTACCAACCACAATCTTATTTTGAGAATCACTGGACTGACTGAAAACGCTCAACTCAGTCAGAACTACTCTCTGTTACTAAGCTATGTAATTTTAAACGATAATAATTTCATGTCTTCTTACTCACCTTATTGTAAACAGTGGAATGTGGTGAGTATTTTTCATGTTAACATTGGGGTGTCTATCAAATAAGGTCAATGAATTTTTATTTTATTGGGAAAAACATAGTTATTATATTATCTGCTTGCTCAGAAAAGATTAATTAAAAAAAGTATTAATATGAATCAATGTACACTGGCAAACCTTTTCAAAGACTGTAATTATTTTCAATTCTTTAGATCTTACATATTACTGCAAAGAATTCCATTCAGAATTCTACGGAATTGAACTTGCATAATTAACCCCTATAGATTATGAAAATATGGCGAATTAAACACATTCTTTGACCAATTCAGTCAACTTATGGATATTCTTATCCATTAATATGAGAATATTGTAATTATGGGTGATTTTGATATTGATTTAAAAAAATCAAATAAATATTTGAAAGAATGGGTCGATTCTGTAAATTTTTTTGAACTTGTTATGACCATTGATAATTACACTAGAATGAGCGCGATACCTGCCACATGTATCGACAATATTCTAACAAACATGGATAAAGAAAACTTCTCAGTGAAGGTTGTTGATCCATGTCTATCTGATCATAGGGTGCAAGTAATTTTCATCAAGGAAATGGTTGAGTTACGCACTGAACACAACTTTGTAAGAAAAATAAAAGAAATTGATTAAAAAATTTCAATAATTCCCTGGATAGAGTAGACAGGAACATTTTTGATATTCCTCAAGTAAATTGCAACACCTTATCGGAACTTTTGGTAGACAACTACTCATAGAAAAGCACTCTTTCCACTGAAAAAATTAACAAAAAAAATGAAATCCCCTCTAAATTACTTTAATGAACATCTCCGTACAATGAGAGACTTACTATCTACAAAAAAGTTCATTTGTGAAGTAACAAACGACCCTCGCGATAGGGCAGCATATAATTGCTACAAATTACAATATGAAAGATCTTTAGTAGCTGCCAAACAAAAATCTCACTACTCATTCATTCAAAATTCGCAAAACAAACAAAGGGACTGTTGGAATCTTGGAAACTATGATAGAAATAAAAGAGTAGAATTTTCAAGAAAATCTAACCTGAATCCTGATGAAACTCAATATTTTCTTCACAAATATTGCTAAAGAAGTCATAAAAACTCTACCCAGCTCCGATCATTGTGTTACAGACTTCCTGAAAGACCTACCCAAACCTGAAGACTCCTTATTTTTATCACCTGTGAGCCATGAAGAAATGAAGGAAGCCATAAATAAACTAAAAGATTCACATTGTTTTCATGTATATTGCCTTAATGCTAAAATTATCAAAGGAATTTCAGCTTTACTTCTAGAACCCTTGACTAAACTGATCAACCAATGTTTGCAATCTGGAGTGTTTCCTGTTAATTTAAAAGTGACCAAAGTAATACCAGTCCTGAAAAAGGAAGATCCCGACTTGGCTGACAACTGTAGGCCAATATCTATAATCCCAATCTTCGGGAAAATAATAGAGATTCTTTCAAAAGATCGCTTACTAAACTTTAAAAAAAAGTATAATATCCTAAATCAAACCAACTCGGATTCCGTACAAGCAGTTCGTAGGATTGATACGGACGTAATCGAGAGCCTAGAGAGAGGGGAGCACACAGAAGTCACTCTGTGTGACCTTTCAAAGGCCTTCAATTGCATCTCACACAATAAACTTCTAGATAAATTAAATTTTTATGGCATCAGAGGTATTCCACTGAAGTAGATTGAATCGTACTTACAGAACAGAACCCAATCAGTTGCCATTAACTATAAGTCAGAATATCGTTATATCACCCACGGAGTTCCCCAGGGAAGTGTGCTAGGCTAGGGCCGACGACACAACACTACTGAATTGTCATAAGGACAAAGATACTCTGGTATTAATGCACTTGAAAAAGCAAACCTATGGTTCTCTACAAATAAACTTGAATTGAATCAGGCTAAGACGTAAAAAATTATTATCTCCACTCACCATAGGCTTTCTTCTCAAGCTTCAATGAGTCTGTTGGGTATAGTCCTGGATGACAAACTCAAATGGAATGCACATGTTGATCAATTATGTAAGAAACTGTCCTCACAACTATTTTTATTAAGACATTTGAAAAAGATACTAAGCCCCACCAGTCTATTGACTTCATATTACTCATTATGCCACTCGTACCTGAACTGTGGCACTCTTCTGTGGGTAAACAGCTACAGAATACTGGATGGAGGCAACTACCGTGACCATTGTCGGCCTCTCTTTATTAAATACTGGATTTTTCCAGTACCGGGTATTCACATTTACCAAACACTACTGTAAATTACTCATACTGAAAAAAATTAACGAAAAATGCATTGTTCACAATCATGAAACGAGGTCATCCAGACAACTAAGACCAAACAGACACAAATTATGTATCACGAAACAAAACTCGCTTTATAATGAACTACCGACTGTAGTTAAATCGCTCAACTACATTGATTTCAAAAAATGTTTAAAAACCTATCTCCTTGCTCACTGCTTTTAATCGATCGATGACTACATCTCTACACCCTATGACACTGTCAACTTACTTTTAATCTCCAAATGTCTTCACTTCCGAGGGTTGCTTTGCAACTAAGTTGTCGGTTAAAAACACTTAAAAACATTTAAACACACTTTTAGCTGTATGTATGAGATATTTTAACTGTACATTTTTCACAAACTATGTTAATAAATATTAAAATTATACTGAATTTGACAACAATGACCTGCTGAAAACGGAAACATTCCCAATTGAATATTGAATAGAAAGATTTTTCTGTGAATTGAAAAATCCACGATAAAAATTTAGTTATTTTTTGTGACAACTACTTCTTGACGATGGAAGATAGTGACTGAAGTTCATCTTTCAGTCGCAGATGATTCCACATCTGATTTTATGAACATCCTGCTCATATTTTCAACAAATCAATGACCTGCTATAAATGTTAAAATAACGTAGTCAAATAAAGATCTATCTATGAGTATATAGTGGGTTTTATATCCATCAAAAACAACTACTTCCCAAGAGAAAAGTATGTATGTGTGCAAGTTTCGATATACAAATTTCTTTCTTCAATTGTTCAAGGTGCCACAATGGTCAAGTTTTTAGTTTTTTTAATGATTTGGTTTATTTAATAAATGAGTTGACTTTTAGAAGTTTTGTTGACTTAAATTTTTTACTTTTTGATATCTTCTTACAATTTTAGAGTTGAATCAAACCGAAAGGAATACGGTTTGCTTATTTAATTGTATCTTTGGATTGAGTTAGATTACATAAAGAAGTTAGGTAGGCTTATGGTGATCAAAAACATACAATTTTTCATCTTATAGTAGTTTCACGCAAAAATGGAATCGCTGTTTGTATTTTCCATGAAAAATATGTCCCATGATAATTCAAGAATCAATAAATAGATTTTGAAATCTACCTTTCTGACTGTTTTTTGTGTTTTTTTTTTCAAACTACACTAAGCGCGGAAATTATTTAAAAACTAAGTGTATATACACCATTCAATATTGGAAATATTTAGGAATCTGGAGTAATTTTGAGCTTCACGAATGAAAGATACAAATATATCATAATCCCGCATTTTTATGTATAGCCCAAACTTTATGGAATCCATCAGAACCCCAGATGAAAACATCTTTCGACGATCGAGAATCATTCGCGATTCAGAGCACGAAACCGGGATAGTTCCTCGTGCCCATCCACACCACATCTCTGTCGCACTCACCGGCTGCAAAGCCCCTTTCACCTCTTTGTTTTACTACCATCCGTCACTCACTTCGTTTAGTGCCACTCAGTTCATTCTGTTTTGCTTTCTCCTCCTCCGTCCGCTTATTTATTTCGGATTAGACTCATTCAATTTATCAACTCATTACCTATTTACGCTCCAGGACATACGGGGTGGAAGCGGGAGGTCCATTCATAGGTTTAATTGGGAATTTAATGGAAACTTTTGTTGAAGTGTCGATACAGGATGGATTGCCGGAAGAAGCCCATTTCGATCAGTCTTTCATTGTTCTGTGATGTCATCAGTCTCTATAACCCCAAAAAAGTAAAAACATATTTCGATAAATATTTTCGAATAAAATTATACTCACATACTCAAAGCAACGTCATCTCTAAATCAATTGCATAATGGCTAAAATAGAAAGGGGGGAAGGGGGATGGACACACGAAGTTTCTTCAAATATTATAAATTTGCTGGTATATTCACCTCATGAAATCTCGATGTCTTAGGATCTTAAAGTATTTTTAGTAGGAAAATTATGAAAATTGCAGTGATCTCTCATAGTCCTGGTGTGGTCGAATCCATTAAATGGCCTGTCTCTTCATAGTGCTTGGAAAGTTCCGAAGAAAGATCTAAGTGTCGCAGAGCAAGTTGATGTTCGTAAACTCGGCTGGTAACTCGCCAGTTAGTTTGTCCTATGTATGGCCTAGGATATTCGGAACATGGTATTTCATTTATTCCTTGGACTAATTTGCTATGTTATCTTTAGGAGATCTGAAGAAATCGGAGATTTTATTATTTGCTGTAAAAATTGTTCTATAGTTCGACTCCCATTTTGGGACTGAAGGTGAAGAAGGCAGTGGCTGTGAGGAATTGTGATAGATACTATTATTCCAAAATTAATAAACATCCGCTTTAAATTTTTCATTTACTAGAGAATTATCTAGAAGTCAATTCTTTGAATATAGCCGGGTTTCATTTTGGATACTAAAATTTGATCGGATTAGAATCCTTCAGAAGAACCATTTGAAGCGGGTCTTTCAGGAAGATCCGTTTTGAAAAGCGTAATTCAATGATCTGAGGTTGTATTATCCAAAGCTCATGTGATGGTACCTTATAAATTACCCAACCCTTATCATTGTTATTATTGCCTTTAGAAAAAAAGTTAAATGTAAATGTTTTGTGTTAATGGCTGAATTTTTATAAAATGCTATCAAAAAGATAGTAGCTTGTAGATTTCAGGGGATAACTTTTTAATTGGGATACCCTGTATATTATTGAGTTTTTGGAATGATCTTTTTCACCTGATTTCAAAGATTTACCCCTATCTTATACCGTTTTTGAGTTATTAAACGTTGAATAATTTAGTTAGACTAATTGTTACTGTAAATACCTATCCTAGGAAAGTTAACATTTTTAAAATAAGCTATGAAAGTGACATCTATCTTATGTTTGTTTAGTGAATTTCTTTAATGGAATAATAAAAATGCTTTACAGTGTGGAAAAAAAGTTCAAATATATACTTGTTATATACAAAACAACAAGAATAAACGTGCAGCAAAAAGTGCATATAGAGTGTAGTATCTGAATCGTCTAACACTGTCAGAAAATACATTCAAAAATATTTACCAAAAGATGAATCGTACCTTCAGTTTCAGTAGAAAAAAGCGTGTAGTTGAACAAAACCAGGAAGAACAGCTAGATATACTGCTTCATCTCGAAGCCTATCCATATTAATTCGCGAATAGACTTTTTTGAAACATTGAATTATTTTACAGAAAATTCTCTATGTAGTTTAAAAAAATTAGCCGATCAATTAGGTAAAAGTTTTTCCAAAATCTAACGTAATTCGAAAAAAAACAAGGAGTTTCCAATAGGAAAATTCAAAGGTCGAAGGAAAAAAAAAGAACAGAAAAAGATTGGTAAAACAAAAATCTGTTAGCGTTTAGTACGGATTTTTTTTAAATAAAATTGTTAGCCCTATATTTTATGATTATATATTGACAAGAGTTACCTATCAAGAAATACTCATCCCAGAATTTAAAAATATTTCTTGACAGGTTTTTTTGGGTAACCTTCCACAGTCTGAAAATGGAAATATAATCAGGAAAATCAAAAAATATATAAAGGAGTATCTTTTGAATTTTTACTATTTTTTTATAGGCAAAGTCAGGAAACGACGTTACTGACAAATTGAATCATTTTTCTATAGGAAATATAATTTGGTAAGCGCAGTAACTTATCAGGGTGAACTAATTAGTTTGGCCTTTCTACACTTGTATAGATTTTCCTGATTATGTTTTCATTTTCAGACAGTGTAAGGTTACCCAAAACAACTTATCAAGAAACGTTGTCCTCCGCAAAAAATCACATTCATTCAATAGAAAATATTATTTTACAGAATTTTTCAGAAGCCCAGCTTGCCAGTAGATAGATAGATAGATTTATTCATCCTTTGAGCTACATTATACAGTGCTAGTCAAAAGTCCTCTCCCCCCCTCGTATCTTTTGAGCGGGTATACTTATAATAATGAAATTTGGAGGGTGGAAATAAACGGATGTAGGCTTCTCAACTGGTCATAACAGGTGACGCAATAGTCATAAATGACGTCACAAGGCCATTGTGACCAATAATTTTAAACGGGACCCTATGGCAAGTGACAGCTCGTTTGAAAGGTATTGAAAATACCTATTCAGTCATACCAATTTTGTTTGGGTTTCGGCTGATTTTGATTGATAAATTGAAGAAATACGAAAATTATAGTTTCGCATTTAATTAATAAAGATTTAAGAACCAGTTCTTATAATAAGTGTTCAAAATGTGCTCCATCTACTTCCTGGCAGTAATGCATCCTATTGCTAAACTCTTGTCGTACTCGTCCCAGTGTGTCAGCGGAAATTGCCCTACATTCTTCAACAATTCGTTGTTTCAGAATGGCAATACTGTCAGGTGCTGTAGCGTAAACCTTAGATTTCAAGTACCCCCATAGAAAAAAATCTAATGGTGTAAGGTCCGGTGACCGAGCTGGCCATTCGATCGAACCTCGTCGTCCAATCCATCTACCACGATATTCTTCATCTAGGTAATGTCTTACTGCACCGTAATAGTGTGCAGGAGCACCATCTTGTTGAAACGTTATTTCCAAGTTGTCGAATTCATCTGGATTATCTTCTAGAATTTCAAGAATTAACGACTCAATATCATTTTGTAACATCTCCAGATACAATTCACCGGTTAAGTTAGCATTGAGAAAGAGAGGCCCAACTATGTGGTTTCCCAAAATACCTGCCCAAACATTTACTTTTTCTGGAAATTGAGTATGTTTTTCACGAAAGATGTGAGGATTTGTGTCACTCCAATACCTCACATTTTGAGTGTTAACATTCCATTGAGAAAGAAAGTACTTTCGTCACTAAAACAAATTGTCTGTATGTAGCCTGGTTGTTGGTTCATTTTATTGGACATAGTTTCACAGAATTCTAGTCTTCGGTCGGGGTCATCATCTGAAAGTTGGTGCACCATTTTTAATTTGTATGGATGAAATTTGTTTTAGCTAACACCCTATGTACTGTCCTTTGACTGACTTCACAGATAGACGCAACTTGGGCTGTGGAAGAAGTAGGGTTTACTACCATTTCTCCAATTATGTCAATTTTTTTGTCATCACTAATTGTTGGTCGACCAGATCGTTTGGCATCTTGAACACTACCTGATGCTTCAAACTTCCGAAGAAGCTCCCTCAAATAAACCCTCGATATAGGGCGATCGGGGTACCTCTCATTAAACAGTCGTTCCGCTGCATGGAAATTGTTTCTACATTCACCAATTATTAAGATAGCTGCTACTTTGTCGACTACAGTACGTACCATTTTGCCTATGTAAACACTTAAACGTCTCGTTAAACAATAGCTTAGGTAAATTTTCAAGGTATAAACACTTTTGACAAGTAGAGAATTCAAAAACGTCAACCTTTTTGACAATTAACCAGAGGCGTACTTTAAAATCTTTATTAATTAAATGCGAAACTATAATTTTCGTATTTCTTCAATTTATCAATCAAAATCAGCCGAAACCCAAACAAAATTGGTATGACTGAATAGGTATTGTCAATACCTTTCAAACGAGCTGTCACTTGCCATAGGGTCCCATTTAAAATTATTGGTCACAGTGGCCTTGTGACGTCATTTATGACTATTGCGTCACCTGTTATGACCAGTTGAGAAGCCTACATCCGTTCATTTCCACCCTCCAAATTTCATTATTATAAGTATACCCGTTCAAAAGATACGAGGGGGGGAGGGGACTTTTGACTAGCACTGTATGGCTAGGACAGGTCATATTTCTAAGGAACATATAAAATGTATAAAATAATTAATTAAAAATGTTAACTTTCATAGGATAGGTATTTACAGTAACAACTAGTCTAAGTTATTCAACGTTTAATAACTCGAAAACGGCATAAGATAGGGGTAAATGGCATATTTTAGAAATCTGGAAAAAATTATCACTTCCAAAATTCATTAATGCACAGGGTATCCCATTAAAGAAATGTATCTCCTGATATCTGCACGCTACTGATTTTTGATAGCATTTTATCAAAATTCAGTCATAATCACACAACTTTTACATTTAACGTTTTTTTCTATGTCTATTCCATAGACTCCAATTATGATCAACAACAAAAATTCCGATACTTAGTTTTGAAGGAATTAGTACATGGTTGGGTTCAAATGGTAACAAATTGTACAAGCTACATGGTGACCAGAGCAGTTAAAAAAATCAATTATGTGTCTTGGTATAGAAAATTTAACATCAATTCTTGTATTCAAACTATGAATATCTCATTATCGTGTTAGTAGTCAGGACCAGTATCGTTAGGAAGCATCACATGTGGTCTATGATATGAGAGAATTTTCTGTTATTCTGGTCTCTGGGGAAGATTAAAAACAGCATGAAAACACCACACTTAGCAAAGTGTATGTCTTTTGTTTAGATCATGACAGGAAACAATCGTTCGAAAAATATATTTGACAAACTCAATTTTCCTTCAATATCTTGACACTCATACTACACCAAAAGTTTGAGTGTTATAAATCGCCTCTGAGCCGACGTGCTCCATAAAACAACAGAGATCTCTATTCCAGATAGCCAGCCCTCGTCGGGGATCTCATTGCTTATCAGAATCCCGCCGCAAATTTAGATTATTAAATATTGCTCGGTGTCAGAATTTCAACTTTCGAAGAGGAGAATAACAAATCTCCGCGATCCATCACGAACACTAAGCGGTAAAGATAACAGCCACGAACTCTGAACACCGATCTAGCAGGAAAATACAGGAATTCGGTCTGAGGGTTATGTATGATTTGTTTGTTCTCTGGATTTTTCGGTAGGAAGTTGTTTTGGTTGAAAACTACGATTTCCAACTGCACCATTCAGTACACAAAGCCCGGTCAAGTTAGCCCGAAAATAGGGGTACCTTTGCATAAATTACCAAGAAGCTGAAAATTTACGTGAACGTTAGGGATACCATTATAACAGAATCATGAAAAGTCCCCATCGATCCCATGTATGCAAAAAAATTCATGCAAGGTTAAACTTCGCAAAAATTGGTTTTTTGGATTTTTTTGCGAAACGGTTAGTTTTATGTTACAAATATCTCAAACAATCGTAGATCATACAATTATCTACAAAAATTGTCCTCAAACTTTTTTCTTTAAGATTCACAATTTCTGAGAAAAAGCGATTCTAAAATTTATCAAAGTTGTATTTTCCATAATATGACTACGCTGCCTATGTACATCATTGGACGCATAATATAAGTAATAGTTTTAGTCTGCATGACTAATAAATTAATATTGAATGATAATTCTGAGAATATGAACTGAAAAGAAACCCAGTCTCTCATTTTATTTGACCATGTGGCCTTGAGCAACATCTGTTAGCTCCTCTTTCAGCTATGAGTAACACCATGCAAGTTCATGATGAGAAAGTACCTGTTGACCTGTTGGAATGCGAAAATCATAAAAATCAGCCATTTATGCTTGTTTTCAAAAAGTGAACATTGATATTGACAACATAAATGCTACATATACTATCGATGGAGAATATTTATTGCACCGTGTGGTCTGTGATCGAGAAGATACATTCAGCAACATCTCAGATATATATATATATATATATATATATATATATATATGTGTGTGTGTCTTACATCGCATATTCTTGCTTGTGAAAAAAGAAAATTGCTCTACAAGGTTGGTTCTTTTCCATACATAATTTTCAGAATTCGTTTCTGTACCGTTTCCAACTTTTTCGAGTAAGTAGCAGCAACCCCTCCCCAGCTCAATATGGCATATTGAATACGAGATTCCATTAGAGCGAAATAAATGATCTTCAAGTGGTGAGTGTCAAGTAATTTACTCAAATATTTGAATTTGAACAGCATACTCCTTAAGGTTTTTGTAACATTCTCAGTGTGAACGTCCCATCTCATGTGACTATCCATTGTTACACCTAAATATTTGATGGTATATGGATTCTAGAAATATCAATAACCGATTCGTTGTTATGTAGATGATTTCTGTAAGCTGTAAAAGTCATAAGTTTGGTTTTTTCACAATTTATTGTTAGTAATTGATGATTAAGCCAGTCAATTATCTGTGACATATCGAGCTCTACCTTTTCTTCCAGGTCATGCCAATTTCATCCTCATACATTAACAAAGTATCATCTTCGAAGCTGATTATAGTTCCGGTAGCACTCAAGGTGAGTAAATTATTGAGGTATATTGAGAATAATAGTGATCCAAGGACAGTTCCTTGTGGCACACCAAATTTAACTATCTCTTCTGAACTCAGTTTATTTTCAATTTGTACAAATTATTTCCTCTGGTATAGATAACTCAAGAAGATGATATTCCTTTGGAATATACGGAATGCACTTTAAAAGGAAGCAACTCTTTGGTTTCTTCATAAATATATCATCTCACTGAATCTGTACACATCTAGGCTACTTGTTTGTTGACATAAAGCACTTCGAAAGGATTCTTCAAGAACGTATATAGTTTATTGGATCCTTACGGTACAACAATGGTGGTTATCTATATTGCTACGGATACACTACGCCATTGCCATGGTCATCCGCCGCCGACATAGATATTGGAATGTCACACTCTGAGTAGGCAACTGTGACGAAGCACGGAAGGATGGAGGTCATTCACCAAACTTTCTGGAATATCCCACCGGGTGTGGCGGACAATTATTATCATTTGTTTGATAAGTTTTGGACTATAGTTAGTGAACTAGTTGTCGCGTGAAATCCATTCATTTAATTGTTGTATCATAATTGTGAAGTATAATAAACGGGCAATCATTAGTTCAGTGTATTTCAATAGTCACTTATCCCAGGTTCGTGACAGTATCTTCCGTAGCACCAAGTCTATTTTATCTAAACTGATATACAGTTGTTCTTACCTTCAAGCCTCCGGAAGTAATTCATTTCCCTCCCCATTTCATTCTCATTGTTACTCTGTTCTTTGGGGGTCATTCTATTTTTCTCTGTCCGGGTGGAAACAAGCATTCGTCGATTTTAATTAGGGAATGCTTTCAAATTAGTCGAAGTCTAGAAAAACAATTTAATTATCCGAGAAAAAAGCGGAGAAATGAACTTTTTATTGTAAAGCGGAACATAATGAAGTTTATTATGATAGGGCGTATAAATGAATTAAGATTAAACAAGAGAGAGAGGGGAAGAGAAAGAGAATTCATAATTTTTGAGGTTGTAAAACGAAATAGGTAGTAATTTTAATTAAAAAGTTGGAAAAGTATCTTTTGTTTTACTAGCAGAAAGAAGCAAATAAAAGTTTAAGGGTAGACGCTTTGTTCGAGTAATTAGGAGGAAATTAAACCGTACCGATGGTCATCCTAAGAACACTCCTATCCGGAGTTTACACAGATTTATTCGACTTTTCATTGGGGAACTTTTCAGCTGTTTCAAGCGGGAATGAGTGAAAATGCGAAAACTATCAAAAGAAAAAACATTATTAGGAGAACTTCTATGCATTTAATTTTCTCAATTATACGTTGAAAGTAGTTCCAATATCCAAGCTAACTGTAGATTTTGAGTTGTTTTCATCGAATCCATATCTTTGATAACCAGTGATTGATAGTTTCAGTTGTTAAAATGATGAAGTCAAAACGATAACGGAAGTGCAAGACCATATAAAAATGAAGGTGGGTATTTTGTTTTATCTCAATTCAGTTCAGGACTCTGCCTATAAGGAATAAATAGGAATAATTCCACTATGTTATTGTGGTAACAAGCTGTTGATGTATACCGTGAAGATATTGAGGCCTAGGACAGGGCCCTAGGGAACCATCAATATTCACAATTTGGTTTCGATTTGAGAGATAATATTCAATCAAATCATATGATTTACCTCGCATGATTGAATGAAGACATCTTTCATTCATCAATATGAGAATTGGGTTTGGGATGGAATTTTTTATCGAATACGCTTTTTTTTTTTTTTCACGTTTCTAAAACATTTTTTGAGAATGCTACAGCGTTCTGAAAACTCCTGCATGACCTTGGAGAGCGTGACGTCACAATACTGTTCTGCAGTAGGCAACGCTAATATTGTGTTAATTGTTCGCGGCGTTATCAATATACATACTGCGATTTTCAAAATGCCTACTCTAAGAACGAGTTATCGTTGGTGTTATGTGCCTGGTTGTGAGAATTGAACAAGAAAAACACCACAATTTTTTTTTTGCGTGCCCTTCGAAGAAAAAAGGGAAAAAAGTGGTTTTGTGTTACTCGTCGCAAGTACATACCAACAAAAACACAATTGTTTCGCTGCGAGGATCATTTCAATTTGAAGGATGATATGGAAAACTACATAAAGTATTCATTAACGGGTACTGCAAGAAAATTGAAAAAATATGTTCTGTCCCACATTTTCAATGAGCATTTATATGGAATCCACAGCCCGAATTTCACACCTCGAACAGTAGGCTATGATTACGGTATCGGATTACCATTTAATGAGTCTCTTAGATGGTAGTAGTATAGAATGAGCAGCTTGATGCAAATTTTAGGCTGGAACTCGACCATATCGCAACTCATGCCACAATGAAGAGTCGTTTTGAGACCTACTCCAAAGTTCTACTAATTCACACAATTTTTGTGTCAAAACAGTGCTCGCGAAAATAATAAATTCATCAGCGGAAGATTGATTTGATTTTGTTTAATTCTATCACGATTTGATGAATAGACAAACACATGATTTCACGCTCTTTAATATTATAATAATATCGAGTAAACTGCATGTCAATTCGTTTTTCCTGAGCTGTCACAAAAAATTCGCGTGAAAAGTATTTTTTTGCATCGTTTGTGTAAGGCGCAGATAGGTCTTTTAGGATTATTTTAGTTTCTACTGTAGATAAAACGGATTTTTTCCAATTGCACGGTACTTCGGTAACAGCAGATTCTTCGTTCCGGCGATATAACCACATTGAAAAAGCTATTGCATATTTACAACCCCATGAAAACAAAAAAAGGCTGCTGCTGCTACTGACAAGTTCTATGAATTTTCAGGTGGTTTCCGACAGCGTAAAAAAAGAGTAATACAATAAATTTCTACTTGTAAGCTCCCAAAATAACGTGAATGAATAAATATGAATGTACTACACTTCACGAATATTGAAAATAACTAATTTTTTTTGTAATGATTTATTTTTGCATAGTTCCATCACAAACGAACAATTCTCTTGATTTTAATAATACTATTCCCATTACTATCGATTCTTCTTATATTTTTACCTTTCACAGCAGCACAATCCAAACAGAAAACATTTTGAATAACATCTTCTTCTTCATGGACTGTTATTTCCACACGATGCATGTGGCCGGTCCGAGTTCCAACAGTATCTTGACGTCTCGCTACTGAAATGCCACTCCGAGCGGACGGAGAATTTTCTAATTTTTAAAGTCATTTTTAACGATTAATACACGCCTATTCTAAGAACCAATGGGATGTCTGCAATTTCTTAGAATCGACCAATTAACAGTCATTTTTCATGAAAATTCAACTCATGTATAAAAAATCGCATATGCCACAGTGCAATTGTCAGTTGACAGCGGCAAAAGTTAGCTGCAACTTTTACAGCGACAAATGCAGTAGTGGTTTTCCCACTTATTAATTTGTTTATCAATTATCGCGGTGACGGTTGCCAAAATAAATAAAGTTTCCATTGATATGTTTCTAAATTTCTTATTCATTAAATTGTCCTGCCGAATTACACTAGATGTTTGTATTGATATCGGGTAAATTTGTGTTGTTCAAATTCTAAACTGTTTCCTTTAGCAATTTGACTCGAAAAACTGTCAACCTAAAAACGTTCCACCTTCGGTGTCGCGTTTTTAATAGTTGACAGTTTTTCTCGTCTAATTGCAAGGCAACAGTTTCTCATTAAACAACCCAAATTTACCCGATAAAATACAAATCTCCCGTGCAATTATAAGTGATAAAAAGCTATAGTATTTCTAATCCCAATTGGACCGACATAGAAAGTTTCGAGAAGGAATTCCCTTCCACACGACAGAACTTTTTTATGATTGTACCAGGAACGCTTTGAAAGTAAAAACACTGCTAGTATATAAATTTCCCATTTGCCGGGCAGTGCATATTAACACTCCTCGTAGTGCTTTAAATTTTATTGCCGTTCCAATTGGGATTAGAATAACTATACCTAGCTTTCCCAATAACAGAAAAATATGCACCTTGCTTTTTATCAACTATACCGTGAATGGTCAAAGAGAGTAAACGTTATCTGAATAGGAGGTACTAATAAGCTCTAGTCAATCGGAATCTTGTAGCATTCATCAGTCATAGTGACATACATGGCCATGAGTGCAGGTGGCCCACGTAACATACAGAGTGGTGCAATATACATTCAAGAGCTTGTAACTCTCAGATACCAGAGTGCGGAGTGCGCTAGTCCTCCACTGTCCAGAGAGAATGGTGGCCATGACAGGTCCATATACGTCACTATGACTCACAAATGATCTTTCATCTCTTTTTATTAATGTCACCATTGTCTTATGGGGAATAGACTCTCCCACTCAGATAACGTTTACTCTCTTTGGTAAATGGTAGCATTAAGATGCCTAAAAACCCTGGTGTATTCACTGATTCCATTTTGTTTAGAATTTTTGAAGGACAACAAATGAAAAACGTTAAATTCTGCTTAGAACTTCATTAGTAGATGGCGCGGTTAAGGAATGTTTGTTGTTTGTGTAACGCAAAATGTCAAACTTTAAACCTTTGAAATTTTCTATTTCTGTCAACATTACTTCATGCAAAAAATTGTGAATTGATCGTTTACAAAGATTATAGTCTACGAACAAGATCCCGCTCAGAACAGTTGATGCGAAAATGAGATGAAATCTTCGAAACTCACTACAATGTTTACATCTGTCTGTCAAAAATCAGATTTTTCTTGAGGTCTATCTGGCGATTTTTTCAAAGTGATTTCTTCTCAAATGGCCTTTTTGATATCATGGAAACTTCCACGAAGGAATGAGAAAAGGTAGGAGAGTGGACTGATGTCTCTAGATGATGAATTAACTTGAAAATTGAGGGGATTGGAAAATTTCCCCGATGACATTGTTCCATTAAACTTTCCGATACAAACTATTACCAAGCCATTCACTGCCCATCTCTGCCGGACTATTACCTCTCTAACAAGCTTCTGATATGAACAAAATCAGAGAGTTCATTGTAGATATCATAAAATCTGTTGATGAAGTTGAGAAATCAATGAATCCTGGTGTGCGACAGTCTAGGCTGCTTCCAGCTCTCTTAGAATGACTTCTCCGGAAAAGGTGAGCCCTACTAACAAAGGTGAGGGGAGAAAACAATAATATAAATGCTTCTCTTTAATTTTCATGAGATAATCGGAGGAGGGCGACCTAAGCCAAGCAGTTGTTCGGAAGAACAAGGCCCACTCCCAAGAGCGATAGGGCTAATAACTATGATTAGGATAATTATCACTTTTTAATAAACACATGAATTTCACAAGTAAGCGTGCACTTTTCATTCTATGAAGATATCTTGATTTTGGCTAGTGAATTCCGAATAGTGACAGAGGGTCCCGTGGCTCTTTGGAAGAAAATATCGACTATATTTAGAATTTTTCAATACTTTTAGTCAGAAGATTGTCATCTCATGGGAAATTTTTTATACAAAATATATATATAATATAAAAAATAAACATAAAATTAATAATAAAATTATTTTACTTGCTAGTTACTAGATACATTACAATCACAAGTTGAAAAAAATTATTACAATGGGCAAAGGTAGTTCAGAGAAGATTAAAATTGATTTATACATATACGAGTCATTTTACTAGTAGTAGAGTAATATTATATTTTAGCTTCAGAAAGTTAGGGGACTGTGGAAACTTTTTACTGTACATTAGTGATGATGTAAGGAACAACATATAAGAAGTTACCAACCGTAAAGTGTGTGCTCAATTTATTATTTAACAAATAAGTTTCAAAATTACATTGTTTATTGAATATCTTAAAAACTATATGAATTTTTTGAAAAATTGATACTGCCATTCGAAAGAATGGAAGATTTTGTATAAAAAAGGTATATGAATTTTTTTTTAATGAAAACTGTAAGCTGCAGATGTTTTTTTTAACGTTCGAAAACGTGAGTTAGCGACACTGAAGTGCATCTCTTGAGAAGCACATAGCCCCGAGCGCGCTTCACTCAATTTGTTAAAACTTTTGATCTAATTGATAAAATTAAGCCAACAAAAATTTAAAGAAAGAAGGAAAAAGTAGCTAATGAGATGTCTTGTTTTCAAATGTAAAAAAAATCAATAGGATTAGTACATATATGAAGTTACGTCAAAGTAGAATTTTCTGTAAAATGTTCAGCGACCTCAAAAACCCCTATAGCATCAATTTGGGTAGTATTTGCCTAACAAAATTGTTTTTCATTGTTTGAACAATTAATAAACAAGCAGAGCACGAATATAAGTAATAACTTTTTTCTGCAAGCAATTTCTAAGTAATATCAAAAGGTTTTAGGAAAATCCATGGACTCCTCCAGGATTCCAAAATAATGCATGATTCTAAGCTATTTTTACTCCGCTATATGAAGATAATTTGAGTTCTTGCGATAAGATAGTCGTGTTGTCTGCCAAAATAGTGAACACCTCTTAATTTGTCCAAAAGCTGAGAGGTTCTTTCACTCATGTAGGATTCGAAACAATTGAAGCTTCGTCCTCTGAAGGTGTAGAGATGAAGCTTACGTAATAGTCGAAAGCTTCAGATATGTCGTAAAACACTTCCTTCAGACTAGAATATAGATTTTTCAGAAAGCGAAATAGATTGCATCTCCCGTACTTTTATTGGTATGAAAGCTAAATTAAGTAATTGTATGTCATTTACAGCACTTCATAAAATCATTATCCGCTCCATCATAAGATTTTAATCATGAACAAACATGGACATAAGTATCAACTCGGTGGGCCGTATCAATAGAAAATTAACCATACAAAATAAATTGGTACGGTTCATAATTAGAATTATTTCGGAACACCTCTCGAAAATTCTATATAACACTGACATAAGTACATGGAATAGTTTGTTCTCAAATATGTTACATCGATCGATCAACCTCAAAATATTTCACAACGAATTCACATAACCTCAAAGGCGAAAAAAGCACAATCACAGAACGGATCATAGACACAAATCACAAAAACACCCTGTGTGGTCTGTAATTGCAGTTTACTGAATTATGACAAGAAACGACGTCGGCGCCATCTGAAACTCTAGATAACTCCCTTTATCAAGTGGGCTGGTGTCCCCCAGTTCGTCCCAATATTTTACAGGTATAAGTGAATACACCATGGTTTTCAGACATCTTAGGTAGCATTCACAATTCTATACTTTGACAACTGTCACTGTCAGATTATTTTCGAGTTTTCTTAATACAACGTCGTTTCAAAATGACAAGATTTGGTCAAGAATCTTTAGAAAATATCGAAAAAACTGTACAGAATGTTATTCCGAAAAGTACAGTAAATAACCAAAAGTCAATATGGAAACAGTTTGAAATATTTTTAAAAGAGAAACATTATGAACTTATAGAAACTACTTCAAATCAAGAGCTTGGATTAGTCATGAAAGATTGGGCTTTTAATATGAACAGGGCTGATGGTAAATATTATAAAGAATGCGTTATAAAGACTATGTGGAATGTTACTGCAAGTCTTCTTCAAGAAAAATACTATAAACAGTACGCTCGAACATTTGATGCATTTGCAGACATTGAATTCAAGGAAACAAGGGATGCAAAAAATGCGAAATGAAAGCAGCTTCAGTCTTTTCCCAACAAGAGAAAGCAAAGTTCAACTGCTCTAAGTAAGGAAGATATGAAATAATGAATTTGTGGAACGAAGATTGTCCAGAAGGACTTCAAAAGAAGCTTTATCATATAATGGCACTCGAACTTGCCTGGAGAGGGAGAGAAGCAGCAAAATGCAAAGTGCACTTTTTCAAAGAGGAAAAGAAATCGAATGGTAACCCAACTGGAAGAATTGAATACAATCCGATTTTTTCCCAAACATGCCTAATCACAATAATCTTCATGTGAGCCCGGTGAGGTTATATAAAAATCTTATGTCTGAACGCACTACTAGAATTACGTCAGACCGTCTATTTTTACTACGGAAAACATTAATAATATCCAAAAAAAATCTGGTCATAATATACATACAGTGCTTCTCAAAAGTCCCCTCCCCCCTCTTATTTTTGGAACGATTATACATAAACAAGTGAAATTTGGAAACTGAATATTAGAGGTTGTAAACTTCCCTACTAGTGATGATAGATGACGAAATCGTCAAAGATGACGTCACAAGGCCATTGTGATCCATAATTTTAAATGGAACCCTACGGCAAGCGACACCTCTTTTAATGGGTATCGAAAAAACCTATTCAATGATACTTATTTTGTTTGTGTTTATGGCAGTTTTGGCAACTCGCTTTTGAAAAACGCAAAACTGTGATGAATTAAATCAGTTAATACTGAAATTCCAAATTCAAGCTCCGCCTCTGGAAAGTTGTCAAATGAGCTGACGTTTTTGTTAGTCTCCCTAATTCGACGTTTTTGTAATTGTCCAAGTTTTTGTCCATTTAATAATTTGTGTATTGTTGATCGAACGTTTAACTGTTTTAGCAGCTTTTGGTACTTTTAATATTTTTGTACATTTTAATAATTTGTTAAACTGTTGTGAGCCAAACGTTTAAGTGCTTCAAGAAGCGGAATGGTACGTGCTTTAGGTGATAAAGTAGCAGCGATCCTAATTCTTGGTGAAACTGGACAAAATATTCATGCAGCAGAACGCATTTTTAATGAGAGGTTTCCCGATCGCCCTGTTTCGAGGACTTATTTAAGGAAGCTTATCCGTAAGTTTGAAACAACTGGTAGTATTAATGATGCGAAACGATCTGGCAGACCACAAATTTCTGATGAGAAAAAAATTGATATACTGGCAGAAGTAATAATTAATCCTACTTCTTCAACAACTCACTTTGCATCTACCTGTGAAGTCAGTCGAAGTACAGTACACAGGGTGTTGAAAAATAACAAATTTCATCCATACAAATTAAAAATGGTTCATCAACTCTCCGACGACGACCCAGACCGAAGACTAGAATTTAGAAAATATGGAAACTAAAATTAACCAACAGCCAGACTATGTCAAAACAATTTGTTCCAGTGACGAAAGTACTTTCTATCTAAATAGAAATATAAATACACAGAATGTGAGGTATTGGAGTGACGCAAATCTTCGCCTGTTTCGTGAAAAAAATACCCAATTTCCCCAGAAGGTGA
This sequence comes from Gonioctena quinquepunctata, assembly GCA_018342105.1. NCBI lineage: Eukaryota > Metazoa > Arthropoda > Insecta > Coleoptera > Chrysomelidae > Gonioctena > Gonioctena quinquepunctata. The sequence goes on along the minus strand of JAFIRS010000076.1, from coordinate 951,594 downwards.
ATGTTTGGGCAGGTATCCTGGGAAACCACATCGTTGGGCCTCTTTTTTTAAATACTAATTTAACTGGTGAGGTTTATCTGGAGCTGTTGCAAAACGCAATAGAACCGTTAATCCTTGAAATTTTGGAAGATAATCCAGATGAATTCGACAATTTGGAAATAACATTCCAACAGGATGGTGCTCCTCCACACTATTACGGTGCAGTAAGACGGTATTTGGATGAGGAGTATCGTGGTAGATGGATTGGACGACGTGGTTCAACGGAATGGCCAGCTCGAATACCGGACCTCACACCTTCGGATTTTTTTCTGTGGGGGTACCTTAAATCGAAGGTTTACACCACTGAACCTGACAATATTGACGTTTTAAAACAACGTATTGTTGCAGAATGTGAGGCTGTTTCCGCAGACACATTTGCAAAAGTACGAGAAGAGTTTTAAAATAGGATATTTCACTGTCAGGAAGTAAATGGAGGTCACTTCGAAGAATTTCTTCAAGTAGATACTGATTCTTAAATCTGTAATTAATATCATACTGAATGGAATTTAAATTTTAATGTTTACTAATGAGCCATTAAAACTGCCATAAACACAAACAAAATTAATATCATTGAATAGGTTCTTTCGATACCTTTTAAAAGAGGTGTCGCTTGCCGTAGGGTTCCATTCAAAATTATTGGTCACAATGGCCTTGTGACGTCCTCTTTGACGATTTCGTCATCTATCATCACTAGTAGGAAAGTTTACAACCTTTAATATTCAGTTTCCAAATTTCACTTGTTTATGTATAATCGTTCCAAAAATAGGAGGGGACTTTTGAGAAGCACTGTATACAAATATTGCACTTTCAATGATCATAATATGTATGTTACTGAAGATCAGTCAAACTCTAAATAATTTGTGAATACATTAATATTTTTTCTATTTATTCAAAATGTTTATTGTTAATTTGAAATTCTTACTTCTCAATTGAATTTTATATTTCAAACTAAATTTATAATGTAGTTAGTTGTGTATTGAATTCCCTAAAATACATACATACATTTTTTTATAGATAAATACATTTCAAATCGTATTCAAATTTTATTATCATTTGGCTAAAAATCTCGAATCAAGGGAAGTAGAAAAAATCGCTCGAGCAAACACCCGCGATTCTTTCACTCTTTTGATTCTCGATTGTTTGCCATGACAATGAAACTTTTATACATTTGAACATGTATTTATCGATAAAAAAACTATCTCTTATGTATTTACCCCCGAAAAATTGATGGCAAAAATCGTTTATTTCAACGGTATTATTGTTTTTAGTGATCAAACTCTGTAATAAAATTGGTTTTATACTGATTACCCACATAATGTCCCAACCTAATTATGTGAATCGAATCTAGAAGAAAGTATCTAGCACTAATGATTATTTTTAAATCGTTGCTGCAGATCCGCGAAAACATGAAACTCAAGAGCGCACAATTCACCTCCAGGTTACGTCATTTTCGCGAGTTGTTGCTTTCAATTTCGTTAATTTATCTCCAATGAAGGTGAAAACAAGGAGGTTCGTAATTATTTTCTGAAGCACTCTGGCTGTTAATTGCATTTGCATCTCGACAGTTTCTTGTTGGTGGCTTGTCACCACGGGTTAAGGTAAGAAAGCTGCTCTGCTGAATTATTCATTGACGCTATATACTCTTGACGACACACTTAATTGGATATACGCCGTCGTGATTTCAGATATAGATTATTTAACGCCAAAGATCGATAGTCATTAAGGCCCATCGCGGAGCGTGTTTTCAAATTTCTGTTTCGTTTAATAGTATGAATATTCAAACAGATAAATTGAGATATCGGCGGAAAGGCGTGGGCACAAATTGGTGCCTCAATCAGCATTCACTATTGCTCGTGTGGAGGACAGAGGCGGGAGTGGATTTTTCTACGACGGGTCCTAGGACTAATAATAATAAAATACTTTAATCAACAATAAGTTATCACAACCCTTACAATGATGTCTACAACAAATTGCCGAGAGCGTCAGTAAATGAAAGTATACACAGTAAACATACAATACAAGAAATATAACATAAATTATGAATAAAACACGAATACCGACGAACCACAGATACAACTATTGTCTCTCCCGCCAACGGGGAACGTGAGCTGGGTTTTATGACCGTCGTGTGGCAGATAGAGAAAAACTAATTACATATTCGTGATCTGTGAGAAATTCTAAGATTTGCAGGGGGGGCACAGCCCCCCCCCCCTCCCCACCCTTTTTTTCGACAAAAATATTGTTTTTGACTGAATCGAAAAACTTTATGAGACGTTTCGATTTGAAACAAAAATAAAAAAAATTTAAAGGGGGACACTTGCCCCCCCAATCGACTCTAGAAAATTTCTTCGTTACGGAAAGTCGGTGACTCGAAAAATTATTGTCTCCGAAAAGCGCAGCAAAAAAAATTTTCGCCTCCTCCCCCCCCTCCCCCCTTAACTTAAAATTATACGTTATGGGAAAAAATTATGGTTTTTCGATAAAACTTCACTGGACTTTTTTGTAGAACTCTCTTTGAACTTTTTTTGGGGGGATATCGCTAAAATCGATAGGGTCAACTTGGAGAAGGAATTTTTTTTTCGCGTTCAGACCCTCAAATGGTCCCCCGTCCTCCTTTAAAAAGTCCCCTGGCACAATCCGCATCTCTCTACGACCCCCCCATTGGGCTGTGCGTTTCCCCGTGGACTATTTTGAATAACGAGAGTAATTTTCATTTCATAAAAAATGTTATCTGAACAATATTATGGAATCGGATCCAACGCGTTTTTTCTTATAGGTACCGACCCCCCCCACCATTTCTAGGAATTTACTAGGTGAAGAAAATCGCCACCTCTCTACAACCCCCCCTTCCTGCCCTGCGATATATAATATAATTAAAATAATAACACGGAAACCTTATGTTGTATCGAAAAGTTTTCGGGAAACATTTCATCGAAAAATCAGTTATGCATTCTTCTACATAGGTATGGGGGCCGAAAAAAATTTATTCGAAAATAACTCGCTCAAATAAAATCGTAAAAATATAAAAACATATGCTTACGATTCATCTTGAATAATCATATTTTTCGAATCCCTTTTGCCCCCTTTCTGAACAAAAAAATATTACTGATACAAGCCCAAAATATGGGAAATATCAATTTTTTTTCCAATAATTTTCTGTTGAATACTCCCCGAAGAATACGCTGGGGAAAGTCGCTTGCCCCCCCTAACGTTTTTGGAAAAAATCATATGGAGAATAATATTTAAAAAATCTGAAAAAATACTTAGAAAACGTAAAATGAAAAATAAATTTTTTTGATATGTCAATCAAATTTTTGGGACGTACCGTTTAGACGGTAGGATTTTTTAAGGGTTTCAATTTTCTTAAAATTTTTAATTTTTTTTTTAAAATTTTTTTTTTAAATTTTCAATCTTAAAAAAAAATTCGTCAATTAGAAGTTCTTCTGGGTCAAGAAGTCTTTGAGCCTATTTTTGAAAATGAGAATATTTGGCGCACTTTGCACTTCTTCAGGTAAATTATTATAGATTCTGCAGCCATTGTAGTACAAGTTCCTTTGGTGAAACTTGGTTGAGTGCTCTGCCGGAAGTAAATTGTTCTTAAATCTGGTAGAGTAATGATGCTTCGATCTATTGCAGCTAAACAATCAAAGATTCTTATGAACAAAGCACGACATTTCGTATATGTAAGTATCAACTACGGTAAAATTTTATTATTTTTATAAGACTCCCTGCATGAGTGTCCCCAGGAAAGATTACAGAGGATTCTCAACGGGATTTTTGTAAAATTAATATTCTTGAACAATCAGTGCCAGCTCCCCAATTCATTTTGCCATATCGAATTTGAGAGTGAAAATTCGCATAATACAGAGTGAGGAATATTTTTCGTCTGCAGTGCTCCTTCAATGACCTCGAGGCATAGCAAGCAGATCTCAATTCACCACAGAGATTATGTATGTGAGATTCCCAGTTGAACTTTTGATCAAAGATAACTCCCAAGATCTTGACATCGTTTTGAAAACTGAAATTATATGCGTTATTGTTACATAGCGTTTGATTGTGTCCTCGATGGAAAATAATAGAAACCGTTTTTTCCTTATTCAAATTGATGAATTTTTTTTCTGACCATAATAAACACCGAGCCATAGTCCTATCGATGCTAGTTTCCGTAATTAAGAAATTAGTATCATCGGCATAATAAACCATATTTACATTTGGAATACCTTCGAGGAAAGTTATGAGGTCGTTGGCAAAAATTATATATAAAAGAAGTCCTAAAATAAACCCCTGAGGCACCCCTTGACTAACGCTAACGGTTTGACTGCAACTGTTGTTGATTCGCACTGCTGGCTTACGATTTCTTAGGTACGATTTAATGAAATCTAGTGCTATGCCTCGAACGCCATATCGGTTCAGTTTCTCAAGTAAGAGATAACGGTCAACACAATCGAATGCTCAAGAACAATAAATACATAAACCAAGGAGAATCAACTTTGACTCATTGGCATCGACAATCTGAATATTCAAATCTATTAAAACTGTATCTACGCCCCTTTCTTTCACGAATCCGTGTTGGTTACTGGAAATTATATTATTTCCCAAACAGAAGTTTAACAGTTGTTCGTTTAAGGCTATTTCAAAAAGCTTTGATATGCTTGACAGCAAGGTAATCGCTCTGTAATTGGAGTACTCATTCGTGTCACCTTTTTTGTGAAGTGGCCTAATCACGGAAGATTTCAGTTTGTTAGGGAAAGTACCTTGGGTGGAACTTAAATTTATCAAGAAAGTGATGACACTGCTGATACCATATTTACACCGCTTCAAAATGTTGTTCGATATATTGTCAAGACTACTAGAATTAGACAGTTTCAGTCTGTTTATGAAACCGACTACCTCAGGCTCAGTCACCGGCGCCAAAAAAATGATTTCTCATTAAGTTGTATATTCGACGTTAGAAATTCTACATCATTTCCGCCTTTATCAGTTGCAAGACTGAAATGTCTAAGGAAATTATTGGCGACTACCTCATCATCGAGTTGTTCATCATTTTCTATTATTTTCAAGTTGGCTGCTTTTTTTTACCATGTATTTTCGAAATGATGTTCCACGTTGCTTTCGTTTTGTTTGTTGAAGAATCTATTTTATTATCAATGTGACTACGTTTTGCTGTAAATAGTTCCAAAGAATATTGTTTGTTCAGTTCCTTGTAATGATTTTTTAATTCCGGGTATTTCTTAGACAAATCTGAAAACAAGCAAATTTTACTCCTCAACCTACTAATCATACGACTTTCTCAAATACCGCTGGAGATATTGGATTATTATTTCAAAAAGATAAAACTGTACTTGTTAACAATTTCCACTTTGAGGTAGTGTCCCTACAAATTCGCATATCTTGGATGATAACCAAAGAAAACTCTACCTGTCCACACCTAACCTTTGCAAAAATTCAAAGGTATAGCCTATAGAAATAACTTGTGAATGTATGTTGTGAACTTTGAACCATACGATAAATACAACAGATATCGAAAGGAAGAGATATGGTTCATTGCATGAGGATGGGTAACATGGAAGGATCTGAAAACGACAACAGAACAAGATTTAAGAAATGTGTGCGAGGGGTTCAAATACAACAAACTAACATTCAACAGTCAGAAACCATACTACTAACCCAAATCCTACCCAAATCTCCTACCAAACCTAGGAACCCCAGACATTGGAGATGACACTCTTAAGAAAGGAAAAGATCAGCTGAAATACCTGGGATTAACAATTGATTAACGCTTGAGATGGGACCTACATATCGAGCAAGTGAAAAACAAATTGAGAGGTCTACTCATGTAATTCAAATACATAGTGGAATTGTTGGATATGAAAAACTTGAAGAAGCTGTATTATGCACTTATACAATCCCAACTGTCTTATAGCACCTTAGGTTGGGGTGGTGTAGCAGAAAACAATATACACAATTTGGACATCATAGAGAAATAGAACCTGAGGATAATTTTAAAGAAGAAAATACGATACCCCAGTGAGAAGCTGTTTTCAGACACCAATTTCCTCGATACAAGAAAAATATTCTGCCAACGAATTCTGATGTACAGGGTGTTATGTAAGTACGTGGCTCGAAGGGGTGATTCTTTGAATGATTCTAAGACGAAAAGTTTATATAACCAAAGTCCGGTAACGCTTTGTTTTCAAGATGCAGGGTGTAAACATTTTTAAAAGAAATCGTTTTTTCCTAAATATCTCAATAAGCCTTCAGCCGATTTCATTGAAATTCGGCAGTGTTATTTGGGGTAGTAAGGGGCTAATTAAGCCGTAACTAGATTGAAATCATCATGTTCAGTGGCGTCCCGGAAAGAACCTTAACCAATATTTTTGACCAAAAAAATGTGCGTAATTTTTTGTATTTTTTTCGCATTGAGCAACTGAAACTACAACTTTTTTATTTCAATTCATTTTTTCGTATCATGCTTTGTTTTTGAGAAAAAACATAAAAATCACTATATTGCATGTCCTGGGAAAACAATAAAAAAAATGTATTACCAAACCATCAAAAACTGGCTGTGTACTTGTTATTTTTTTCCATATCAGCAGTATATTCTAGTCTTAGAAATTGTTATCAAAACTAATGCAAGCAATAATTTTTTTATTAATTATTAAAAAATGTTTTTATTGTCCATGGATGTGCAATAACGAGATTTTTATATATGACAATTAAAATTACACAAAAGTCATCTTTTGAGTTTAACTGTTTTCGATGAAACAAAGAACGTTAATTATTACTGCAGTGTTTTGAAAGTAAAGTTAGAGTGCCATGGAAGGAAAAACAATTGTTCAAACAAATTTGACTTCGACATAACTTGAAACAGTGCATACGCAATTATTTGATAGTAATTATTTGAAGTGTTTTTAAGATTTTTAGGCTATAAAATTCGTTACTGATATTAGAAAATTGTTCGGTTTGCAAACTCAGAAATGGCCGATATGCATTTTGTCTATGGAATGGCCCAAGGCAATTCCAGAGCGGCTAGACGCATTTATCAAGAAAGATATCCTCATCGCATCGTACCAATTGGACAAACATTTGTAAGAATACACCAAAGGCTGTGCGAATCAGGCACCTTCCAAAGGTCGGCTGCTCTCATTGGAAGACCTGTAACGCTAAGAACAGTGGAGCTGGAGGAAACAGTTTTACGTGAAGTTGAGCGTAGCCCCAATACACGTACACGCAAAATTGCACAACAATGAAACATTTCTCACTTTACTGTATGGAAGATTTTAAGGGACTATCAACTGTATCCTTACCACATACAGCGTGGGCAAGCGTTATTACCTGCGGATTTTCCCAAGCGAGTTGTTTATTCTACTTGGCTTTTGCAACAACAGGCAGCATCTCCGACATTTCTATCCCGTATATTGTTCACCGAGCGTGTTTTTCCCGAAATTAAATTATGAAATTTTATAGCAATCATATCTGGGCTGAAGAAAATCCCCATGCGGTTATAGAACATCATTATCAACAACAGTTTTCCGTTAATGTTTGAGTTGGTATTGTGGTATCTCATTGGACCTCATTTTTCACCCCCGAGATTAAATGGTCAAGAGTATCGTCATTTTTTGGAATTTGTGTAACCTGTACTATTAGAAAATGTCCCACTGGCAGTAAGACAAGCAATGTGGTTCATGCACGATGGGGCCCCACCTCACTTTAGCATACTAGCACGTCAATTTCTGGATGCAACTTATGGAGAAAACTGGATCGGTCACGCAGGTCCACAGTCATGGCTCCCCAGGTCACCGGATTTAAATCCCTTAGGTTTCTTCCTTCGGGGACATTGAAAGCCCTCGTTTATAAAATTCCAGTCAACACTGAAGAAGAATTAATCCAACGGATACGGGATTCATGTGATCAGATAATACATACGCCGGAAATATTTCAACGTGTTCGGCAATCGATGTTAAGACGAGGTAATGCTTGCATTGAAGTTGAAGGAGGACATTTTGAGCAACTATTGCAAGTTTTGTGTTACTTATTGTTAAATGTTTTGTTACTGAAAAAAAGTGCGTACCATTTGTTTAAGTGTGGTTTTAATAAAGTGTTCTTCTTGTTTTATTTTATTTCTAATTTCTGACGTTACCACATAACAATTAAGTGATTTTTACTTTTTTTCTCAAAAACAAAGCAAGATACGAAAAAATTATAGGGATAAAAAATTGCAAAAAAAATCAGTGTCGCACATTTTTTTTTCTAAAATATTGGTTAAGGTGCCTTCCGGGACGCCACTGGACATGATATTTTCAATCTAGTTAGGGCTAAATCAGCCCCTTGCTACCTCAAATATCACTACCAAATTTTAACAAAATCAGCTGAAGGATTATTAAGATATTTGGGAAAAAACGATTTCTTTTTTAAATGTTGACACTCTGTATCTTGAAAACGAAGCATTACCGGACCTGTGTTTACATGAACTTTTCATCTTGGAATAACTCGAAGAATCACCCCTTCAAGTTTGGCTACGTACTCACATAAGACCCTGTATATTCACAAAAATAAAATAAAATTAACATATAAAAATATGAAAGTGCCGACTTGCGAAAACACAGCCGGCCAACACTCAGCAGTATTTCTCGCACCAAAAATATACAATTTATTAACTGAAAATCTGGATTCCATCATTGCTATAAGTCCTTCAAATACCATGTAAAATAATGGATGACCACTACCGACAAAAAAGTACTTAATAGCCTCGTAAACCTAAAGTTTCTAAAACAAAAAAATAGACTCCCCCAAATCACCTAAATACGACACTTACCGGACTAAGTCTACTAACCTACCAAAATAAGACACAAATAACTTAATTTGACAAAAAAAAGTTTACGTTAATATGTTGTTCTTATGGTAACATGTTGTGTTAATGATAAGCATACAGTGCTTCTCAAAAGTCATCTCCCCCCCTCTTATTTTTGGAACGATTATACATAAACAAGTGAAATTTGGAAACTGAATATTGAAGGTTGTAAACTTCCCTACTAGTGATGATATATCGAAATCGTCAAAGATGACGTCACAAGGCCATTGTCACCAATAATTTTAAATGGAACCCTACGGCAAGCGACACCTCTTTTAAAAGGTATCGAAAAAAACCTATTCAATGATACTAATTTTGTTTGTGTTTATGGCAGTATTCGCAACTCGCTTTTGGAAAACGCAACGCTGTGATGAATTAAATCAGTTAATACTAAAATTCCAAATTCAAGCTACGCCTCTGGATAGTTGTCAAATAAGCTGACGTTTTTGTTAGTCTCCCTTATTCGACGTTTTTGTAATTGTCCAAGTTTTTGTACATTTAATAATTTGTGTATTGTTGATCGAACGTTTAACTGTTTCAGCAGCTTTTGGTACTTTTAATATTTTTGTACATTTCAATAATTTGTTAAAATGTTGTGAGCCGAACGTTTAAGTGCTTCAAGGAGCGAAATGGTATATACGTGCTTTAGGTGATAAAGAAGCAGCGATCCTAATTCTTGGTGAATCTGGACAAAATATTCATGCAGCAAAACGTATTTTTAATGAGAGGTTCCCCAATCGCCCCGTTTCGAGGACTTATTTGAGGGAGCTTCTTCGTAAGTTTGAAACAACGGGTAGTATTAATGATGCGAAATGATCTGGCAGACCACAAATTTCTGATGAGAAAAAAATTGATATAGGTACTGGCAGAAGTAATAGTTAATCCTACTTCTTCAACAACTCACGTTGCATCTACCTGTGAAGTCAGTCGAAGTACAGTACACAGGGTGTTGAAAAAAAAAAATTTCATCCATACAAATTAAAAATGGTTCATCAACTCTCAGACGACGACCCAGACCAAAGACTAGAATTTTGTGAAAATATGGAAACTAAAATCAACCAACAGCCAGGCTATGTCAAAACAATTTGTTTTAGTGACGAAAGTACTTTCTATCTAAATGGAAATGTAAATACACAGAATGTGATGTATTGGAGTGACGCAAATCCTCACCTGTTTCGTGAAACACATACCCAATTTCCCCAGAAGGTGAATGTTTGCGCAGGTATCCTGAGAAACCACATCATTGGGCCTCTTTTTTTGAATACTAATTTAACTGGTGGGGTTTATCTGGAGCTGTTGCAAAACGCAATAGAACCGTTAATCCTTGAAATTTTGGAAGATAATCCAGATGAATTCGGCAATTTGGAAATAACATTCCAACAGGATGGTGCTCCCCCGTACTATTACGGTGAAGTAAGACGGTATTTGGATGAGGAGTATCGTGGTAGATGGATTGGACGACGAGGTTCAACGGAATGGCCAGCTCGATCACCAGACCTCACACCTTTGGATTTTTTTCTGCAGGGGTACCTCAAATCGAAGGTTTACGCCACTGAACCTGACAATATTGACGTTTTAAAACAACGTATTGTTGCAGAATGTCAGGCTGTTTCTGCAGACACTTATGCAAAAGTACGAGAAGAGTTTAAAAATAGGATATTTCACTGTCTGGAAGTGAATGGAAGTCACTTCGAGCAATTTCTTTAAGTAGATACTGATTCTTAAATCTGTAATTAATATCATACTGAATGGAATTTAAATTTTAATGTTTACTAATGAGCCATTAAAACTGCCATAAACACAAACAAAATTAGTATCATTGAATAGGTTTTTTCGATACCTTTCAAAAGAGGTGTCGCTTGCCAAAATCATTGGTCACAATGGCCTTGTGACGTCATCTTTGACGATTTCATCATCTATCATCACTAGTAGGAAAGTTTACAACCTTCAATATTCAGTTTTCAAATTTCACTTGTTTATGTATAATCGTTCCAAAAATAAGATGGGTGGAGGGGACTCTTGAGAAGCACTGTATACAACTCTGTTTATACTACACTATACTATACTTATTTTCAACAATTTTTTTTTTTTATCTCTTGTATTTCTGAACTTTCAAAAATAAACATTATTATTATGCCCTTTCGAATTTCTCGATACTACTTCTTTCCCACCTGCTTTTTTCTATTTGAGAATCTTCTGTCAGTGCCTTATGTCCTATGAAATTATCTGCTAGTTTTTTTCTTATTTTCCTTTCCATGTCCATTCCCATGCAGATGATTATTACAATTCATAACTCATGTTTACATATTTTTATATTATATTTAATTTTCAATATGTTTCCTAGTTCAGTCTGCGATTCGACTTGTCCATTCTCCACGAATCCACTTTTAATTATGTTCCATATTCTCGCATGAATTCGTTAAACCATAATAATGTCGAAATTATTTTAGTTAGCTATGAAATTCCGAACATTTATTCAATCTATCGCTTTCAAAGCGCTCAAACAAAACACAAACACACACCATATACACATAATCCATTAGAACATTACCCTACGGTTTATTACAAAATGCAATCAATTAACTTCAAATTACCGATAATTGAACTTATTAAAGGCTCCAATGACTGTGCAATTGATACCGATCGATAAGTAATGAAGGTGGTATCAAATGTACTATATCATGGTGAATGTTGTATTACAGCGTAATAGCTATGATGACTTTTATCGATGCTCTTGTAGTACATTTGTAAGAGTCGGGTGTGCTTTGTTGTATTGAGCGTTATATTCTTCAATTCAAAATTTACTTAGAACGGTTTATTACTCAAAAAGAAACTGGACTTTTTATTAGGAAAACATAATTAATAAAAAACCTTTTTGAAGATAAGCTTCTATGCAAATGCACTGAAAAGTAAAAAATAATTGCTTTGTTTGACGTAGGTTATTCCGTGGTTATAGATTCAAAAGCTTGTCGCGCAAAGTTTTCAGTTCTAATACAAAAGCGACGAGCTTTTGAATCTATAACTCACGAAATACGTCACACATCCAAATAAATTATTTTTTACTTTTTAGTGCATTTGAATAAAAGTACGTATTTAAAAAGTTTTTTATTAATTATTGTATTTTGTGCTTCTCAGTACTTAAGTACGCCTTAATCTATGCATTTTTGTTAAAGCATGGATATTATTCCTGTAAGTTCTGAGCTTTCTAGTCCTTCAGGAGAACATCTCAAGATTAACTCATCCGCCATCTTGGAGTTGCCATTTTCAATTTATGAATTTTAACTAAATATCAATAATATTTGACTAAATTCATAATCTCCGACCCCAAAAACCCCGACATACCAATTTTGAATCGGGCCATAATTCGTCCGCCATCTCAAATTTGTTAATTTTGATAAAAAATTCATAATCTCTGACACCGAAAACCCCCACATACCAATTTGGAATAGAATTTGACCATAAACACAGAGATCATCGGCCATCTTGGAGCCGCCATTTTTATTTCATTACCAATTTTGAATCTAATCGGACCATAAACCTTAATCTCGTTCGCCATCTTGGAGCGCCATTTTGTTTTCTCTATACCAAAAATTTTATGAGCCGCCACTCCAATTTCATAAATTTTGACAAAAAATTCATAATCTCCGACTCCAAAAACCCCCACATACAAATTTTGAATGGAATCGGATCATAATCACAAAACTCCACTGCCATTTTGGAGCCGCCATCTCGAATTTATGAATTTTGACAAAATATTCATAATCTCCGACCTCGAGAATCCCCCCACCAATTTTTAATCGAATCGGACCATAATCACAAAACTTGTCCGCCATGCACATTTTGAAACCCACCTCAATTATGGGATAATTGCATGGGGAGCTACAACAAAAAATCATATTTCGCAGCTAGAAATTATTCAACGAATGGCAATCAAAAGTATGTTTTGAAAACCATATACCTACCCCACAGAGGACCTACATAGATACCAAAATTATGGACATAAGGCTAGACTAGACTAGACTAGAGTAACTAGACAACACCTTAATAAACACGAATTGATACCAATTAACCACACTCATGTTACTCGACACAGAAATAACTCAGTATGTGTACCAAAACCTGAAAAAAATATCTTACGACGGTCATATGTTTACTTGGGACCAAAACTATATAACTCTATACCACCAGAATTGAAATAAATTAACTCTACTTCAACTCTTTATAAAAACTTTTTAACAAAAAATTAAACCGACGAAAAAATCAACTGAAAAGCAAAAAATAAAATAGACCTTAGTCTAAATGATAATTGAGCTCCTAAACTAATGTAAGTAACTGATTTTGAGTCGGCGCCAAACAAACTAGCAATTGAATTAGGTGAAGCGTAAAATGATGGCAGCGAGATGCACGGCTGCGTTTTGATGACTTCTTTCATAGATAATGATCTTCGATAATTGTTTGTTTGGCGCCGACTCAAATCAGTTACATAGTTTAGACTCAATATCATTTAACTAGGAAGGTTTATTTTATTTTTGCTTTCAGTGATTTTCGTCATTACTTTGTTAAAAATTTATTTTACTTTCAGTTCCGTATTTCGTCGGTTTAATTTTTTGTAAAAAAGTTTTTATTTTTCAATTTTTTGTGGCTAAAATCTATCAATTACTACCTACTTGTTTTTTTATTACTTCCAGAATACTTACTTACCCGCCTTACTTCAACTATTACCAGTTAAATAATATGATTATCTACTTTTACTATTTGTTGTAATATAAATTATTTTCGTTTTTCTGGTTAGTTCATTTCATTACTTTGTATATCATTCCATCCTCTCATAAAATATACTGATTTTGACGGATGTGGAATAAGAATAATGTCAGTAGCGATCTGTCATTGTCAACTACGTATGTGTGTGCCAATGTTCACTGGTGAAAAATCAATTATCGCCTATTTTTCCACCCGTAAGGGTGGCTAATTCCTTTCGAAATCCAAATATGAGGTATACCCTATCTATTAAAGAAAGAATCATCCAAATCGAAGAACCCAGTACAAAGTTATGCCTGATAGAATCGGTTAACGGACCAGAATTCAGAGGGTGAGTGATCAATATCCTTCATTTTGCTACCCTTAGGGGTGGATTTCATCTTCTGAATTCAAATGGGACCAAATTCGAAGTACACCCTATCCACTGAAAAAAGAATTATCGGAATCGAACGCCTCAGTAAAAAGTTATGCGTGATCATACATAAAAAAATATGATGGAAAAAAAATACGGGTCGAATAGAGAACCTCCTCCTTTTTGGTTTCGTCGGTTAAAAAGACACTTGAGGAATTGGATGACACAAACAGACTTTAAGGTTAACATTCTGAAAAGAAATTGACAATTTTCTGAATACAGTGATAAAATTGTATAGTATATATGTTTGTATTTCATATTGTATTATTTTAATATTATGTGTATATTTATTTGTATATAATTTTTATGTAAATATTTGCTAATTAATGTATTCTCTGTATTATTGTTGCTATTATCATCATTAATTTCAAAATAAGTAATCCCATGTCAAATTTTTCTTCTTTTAAATATTCCTGTACTATTCCATAAACACAGTTATTATTATAATTCCACCATGTACCCACCCCCATACCCATGCTCGAGGCAACCTTTTATGGGTTAACTATATTTATTCCTCTACACCCATATACTATTATGAACAAATGTATATCACTACCGAAGGGAAATAAATATATTATTATTATTATCTTGTAGCCGCCATCTTGAATGTTGACAAAAAATTCACAATCTCCGTCCCCGAAAACCCCCACATTCCCATTTTGAATTGAATCGTACCATAATCACAAAACTAGTTCGCCATCTTGGAGTCGCCATTTTATTTTTTCGTAATTCATTGTCACTGGAATTATGAATACCTGCCAAATTTCAGCTTAATTGGATGTTGGCAAGTGCTCCAAAAATGGATTACAAATTTTGATCCAAAAGAATGACAGAGTGACAGAATGACATACGAACGAAGCAAGTTAAATAAAAGCTTTAACAAAAATACAAAGATAAATGGCATGTCTAGAACCAAACGCAGGGTCAATTCATATGTTTTGGTCAGCGGTGGTGAGGGCAGCTTAAAGAAATGTAAATACTATTGATTTGTTGAAAATATAAACAGGATATTCATAAACTCAGATGTGGAATCATCTGCGACTGAAAGATGTAAATACTATATTCCGCTGATACACTGACTTGGTTTTTGGGGCAGTTGTTGTTTTCATTGTAACCTGATACTAAAGAAATTGCTTCGTTCACAATAAAACAGCTTCCCGTTATCGAACAATATATAGACTTTTTTCGGTGTTTCTACATGTATACAAGTTATTTTTTAAGATAACGTTGAAACTGAATCATTTCTCCAAAACTCCGTGATATGTTACAATAATTATTTGTTTGAAAAATTATGTTTATTTATTATTTAAAATTGAATCTGAGTTGAGACATTATAGACTTTCCTCCATTTTTTGAGTGTATTCAAATTATTTTGAAGAGATCGTTGAGAATTGAACATTTCGCGAAAGCTCTGTGATATGTTACAATAATAATTTGTTTAAAAATAATCTCAAGATCAACTTAAAATTCCAAAAAGTATATATGGTTCGATATAAAATTCACATCAGTTCTCTCTTATTCAGATTGAACTCAGAATAGCAACTAACAACTTGAGAAAAATCAATGAGCTCAATAAATGAGAAGGCAAATTAACATATAAAATATATAACACTTTCAACAAAGCTAAAGGGTCTCTTTCAGTCTTGAATTGGGAAAATTATTTCCAACAAATCTAGTGGTTTTTCGTGACGGTCAAATATTCGAATAAACAACCATATCCAACTACTTGACTAGGCCAAAAATCCTCAAACTGAGAAAAAACATGTATTCCTAATTTTGCTACAAAAGGAAATATTTTCTCCACGGATCATTTCCCTTTTGATGGAACAAAGAATTCACTAAGTCGCAAGACCCTCTCTTTCTGCCCTAATTCATTTTATGACGCCCAATAAAACGGTTATTCACCATCAAACCGACATTTGTTGAAAACAGATCCACAAATAATACCCGCGAACTGGTGCTTGAGGGACTTTAAAAATTGTTTATCCGGCTTTTACTGTTTTCCAGTCCGGAGAAAACAAAGGACACACTCACAGTTTACGATGAAACAACTGAATGTATCTTGGTTTTAGTACGGAGTTATTGCAATGACAAGTTTATTCTATTACTTTTACTACTGCCGGATCCTCCTTGTGTTTTGATTCCACGTTAAGCATCAATTGGATTTATCATTACGTTGAGACAATTTAACGATTTACGTTATTTTCAAGCCAGATCTCTCAATTCATCGAATATCCAAAGAACCTACGAAGGCGTATAAGGGCCAACAACAAAATATTTTTTAAAATATTAGGAATTGTCACTTCAAAGTGACAATTGTCAGTTCGAAGTGACAATTGTCAGGTTTCAAAAGATAGATAGATAGTAATGAAAGATACGACTTGTAAATGGAGATCGTTTTGTAAATGGAGTTTATTGAGTGTGGAGTTGTCGGAAGTAATAGTATCTGTCTTTCTCTTTTTTATCCAAAATACATTGAATTGATTTCAGTTGCTTGTAAAAATACTTCAGATAATCGTTGAGTATTACGAACATATCTGAATTCTAGAAACCTTTTATGTATTTTTAACCGACGAAATCAAAAAGTAGGAGGTTCTCTAGTCAACCCGTATATTTTTTTTATGATCACGCATAACTTTTCACAGAGCAGTTCGATTCCGATGATTCTTTTTTCATTGGATAGGGTGTACTTCGAAGTTGGCCCCATTTGAATTTGAACAGAAAAATCCATCCCTAAGGGTAGCAAAATGGAGGATATTTATCGTTCACCCTCTGAATTTTGGTTCGTTAACCGATTCTGTCAGGCATAACTTTGTAGTGGGTTTCCCGATTTGGATGATTCTTTCTTTATTTGCTAGGGTATACCTCATAGTTGATCATATTTCAATTTGAAATGAAATAATCCATTCCTATGGGTAGAAAAATAGGGGATCACTTGTGAACATTGGCACACATATGTAGTTGACATTGACAGATATTCCTACATCCGTCACAATAATTACATTTGATGAAAGAATGGAATTATATACAAAGTGATGAAATCAACTAACCAGAACTTTCCAAAATTTATATTACACAACAATAAATAGTTAAAGTAGATCATATTATTTAACAGTTAATAGTTGAAGTAAGCTAGGTAAGTAAGTATTTTGGAAATAATCAAAAATTAAGTACGTAGTAATTAGTAGATTTCAGCCACAAAAAATTGAAAAATAAAAACTTTTCAACAAAAATTAAACCGACAAAAAAATCAACTGAAAAGCAAAAAATCAAATAAACCTTCTTAGTCTTGATGTTAATTGAGCTCCTAAACTAATGTGAGTAACTAATTTTGAGTCGGCGCCAAACAAACTAGCAATTGAATTAGGTGAAGCGTAAAATGATGGCAGCGAGATGCACATCGGCGTTTTGATTAGTTCTTCAAAGTAATATAATGATCTTTGATAATTGTTTGTTTGGCGCCGACTCAAAATTAGTTACTCACATTAGTTTAGGAGCTCAGTTGTCACTAAGACTAAGAAGGTTCATTTAATTTTTTGCTTTTCAGTTGATTTTTTCGTCGGTTTAATTTTTTGTTCAAAAGTTTTTGTCTATACCAACTACAATCGCGGGTTTTCTACCAATGGCATGTATAAAAATTATTTTTCTTGATTTTTCATTGTTTTTCCAGTGAAATTCAAAAAATTTCAACTTCAATATATAATTATTTTGGATGAATTTTTCGGAACATCAATTCGAAAATGTTGATGAATCTATACAATATTCGCTATCATGTGACGTCGACGACGTTCATCCTTTACCCTGTAAATGGTATATTCTGCATAAATACATGAATAGTTCAAGTTAAAAAAAGGTTTTCTACTAGCGCAACGGATTTAAGTTCAACCTGTCGATCCCCTAAAAGAATAATAACAATGTTTTCTCAATAATAGCACTGGTTAACCTTCCACTTAGGAATATATCAAACTTCAATAAATAGTAAATTTAATCCATCCATATAAGTCAGTCGAACACACAATACACTTACAATAAGAAACACTTGATGATATATACCGCAAAGAAGCTTGTTGTGAGGTATGCATAATCTCTGGCTTAAGTTATTAATTAAAGCCCAATTTGGGAGGACAATACACCCATTAAAATTATTGGATAATTCTGGCAGTGCAGAAGACCACAAGTGGTTCACCGTTGGTGGTGCTTGCTGTGACGTCATCGCAGATGTTAGTTGTTGAGGCAAGTGCCAACGTAATGTGTAGGACGAAATTTATCAATTTACGCTTGTGTCTGTGGTATTCACCCATTTGAGTTGACTATGCAATTTGAACTAGGGCATTTTGGGTAGATTTTATTGAAATCTCACCGCAGCTCCGAAAGTTTCCATGAAAATCTCTGCTAAACTCGATGATTAGCCTAGGATCATCATATACTTTTCAGTAATATATTTTGTATTCTACCTAAAAATAATACTAGACTTTAAAACCTAATGTCCTACTTTCGTGCAGAGGTACTTAGACTGTGAGCGGCAAACCGTACACAGTCCCCATGCTGACGTCACACCATCTGTTATACTCCATGATACTTAGACTTCACCATAGTTTTCGTGATTTTTAACCGACGAAACCAAAAAGGAGGAGGTTTTCTAGTCGACGCGTTTATTTTTTTTTATATATGACCACGCATAACTTTTTACTGAGACGTCCGATTCCGATAATTCTTCTTTTCAGTGGATAGGGTGTACTTCGAAGTTGGTCCCATTTGAATTTAAAAGATGAAATCCACCCCTGAGGGTAGCAAAATGAAGGATATTGATCACTCACCCTCTGAATTCTGGTCCGTTAACCGATTCTATCAGGCATAATTTTGTACGGGGTTCTTCGATTTGGATGATTCTTTTTTTGTTAGATAGGGTATACCTCATAGTTGATCATATTTGGATTTAGAATGGTATGATCCACCCTTACGGATAAGGGATAATTGATTTTTCACTTGTGAAAATTGGCAAACATATGTAGTTGACAGTGACAGATCGCTATTGTCATCATTTTTGTTCGCCTACATCTGTCACAATCATATTCTATGATAGGACGGAATGATATACAAAGTAATGAAATAAACTAACCAGAACAACAAAAATAATTGATATTACAACAAATAGTAAAAGTAGAGAATCATATTATTTAACTGGTGATAGTTGAAGTAAGGTGGGTAAGTAAGTATTTTGGAAGTAATCAAAAAACAACTGGGTAGTAATTACTAGATTTCAGCCACAAAAAATTAAACAATAAAACCTTTTTAACAAAAAATTAAACCGACGAAATACGGCACTGAAAAGTAGATAAAAACTTTTTAACAAAAAATTAAATCGACGAAATACGGAACTGAAAAGTAAAAAATAAAATAAACCTTCTTAGTCTCAGTAACTAAGCTCCTAAGCTAATGTAAGTAACTAATTTTGAGTCGGCGCCAAACAAACAAGCAAATGAATTAGGTAAGGCGTAAAATGATGGCATCGAGTTGCGCGGTGACATTCTGATGATTTTTTTGAAGTAATTCAATGATGTTCGTTGATTGTTTGTTTGGCGCCGACTCAAAATTAGTTACTTACATTAGTTTAGGAGCTTAGTTACTGAGACTACGAAGGTTTATTTTATTTTTTACTTTTCAGTTCCGTATTTCGTCGGTTTAATTTTTTGTTAAAAAGTTTTTATTCTTCAATTTTTCATGGCTAAAATATACCAATTACTACCAACTTGTTTTTTGATAACTTCCAAAATACTTACTTACCCACCTCACTTCAACTATTACCAGTTTAATAATATGATTATCTTCTTTTACTATTTGTTGTAATATAAATTATTTTAGTTGTTCTGGTTAGTTTATTCCATAACTTTGTATATCATTCCATCCTCTCATAGAATATAAGGGTATTGACGGATGTGGAACAGAAATAATGTCAGTAGCGATCTGTCATAGTCAACTACGTATGTGTGTGCCAATGTTCATAAGTGAAAAATCAATTATCCCCCATTTTTCTACCCGTGAGGGTATATAATTCTATTCGAAATCTAAATATAAGGTATACCCTATCTATATAAAAAAGAATCATCCAAATCGAAGAATCCAGTACAAAGTTATGCCTGATAGAATCGGTTAACGGACCAGAATTCAGAGGGTGAGTGATCAATATCCTTCATGTTGCTACCCTTAGGGGTGGACTTCATCTTTTAAATTCAAATGGGACCACCTTTGGAGTACACCCTAGATCACAAAGTGGACTATTGTGATGAGATTGTAATACGTCAGAAGTAAAGAGGCTAATGGGCCGATTATAATTCTGGGAAACAATGCCATTCCAATTAGCTACAATGTATTTGAGAATTGTATTTAGATCCAAATTATCTCTTTAGGGTATAATTGCTCTCATTCAAATTGTCCGATCAATGAAATTGTTTTGTTTGGAAATATGAACAGGATGTTCATAAAATCAGATGTGGAATCATCTGTGACTGAAAGATGAAATTTAATCACTATCTTCCATCGTTCAAGAGGTTATCTTGAAATTTCAAAGATTTTTGAGAATATAGTTACTGATTATAGAAATGGGACGTTAATTTTCTATGTTTTTACTGTCACTATTTTTCAGTATAGGGACAAGTACCGCAATTTTGAGCATGTCAGGATATTCTCCAAAAGAAATACATGAGCTTATAACATGTCCCACTACTTCAGATAGTATATCCTCGCATTCTTTGATAATTTTTGTGGAAACTTCATCTGGTCCTGTGCTTTTTTTTATTTGCTAACGAGGCTATAACTGTTTAAACTTCATCCGTTGTGACTGGTTCAAAGAACATGGTTGAATTAACATTTGGCACTGTAGTACAACTTCCTGGATCATTCCCCGGGAAATGCGTCTTGATTTTTTCATCAATTGATTTTTAGAAATACTCTCCAAATGTTTCCACGACTTCTGCTTCCCTACTGATTGTCTTATCATTATGACTTGGTATTATATATTTATTTTCATTATTTTTTGTGGTTATTTTATGATATTCCAGAGAGTTTTGGTTTTATTATTAAAATCCTGCACTTTTTTCATGAAATGATCTATTTTTTACTGACGTATTTAATTTTCCATACCTTTCTTGGCTATTTTATAAGCGGTCCTGCTATGTTCGGAGTTTTCCTGTTTTCTCAGATGATTCGAGTGCTTGAGATCCTCAGTATTTCTTTTTAATGAATTGGAAAGGGTGATTTTGTTGTTGATAATTTTTATTTCTTGAGGATTTATGAAATGCAGCCTCAAAGCAGCACGACAGGTTAAAAGTGTTGTCAGATCTTTATACTCGTATAATATATTATGTTTATTGATTAATGACCCTGTATTTGTATGTTGTTGGTGAATGTTAATGTCAAAGATAAGTCAAGTTGGAATTATAATTTTGACGGAAAGAGAAAAGTTTTATTTAAATTTACGACTGTTCAGCACAGAACTGAACAAGTGTAGTAAAAAGAATAGGTGAAAATCATCAAATTTATCATCCCTCAATATTCCTCGAATGTCCACCAAGGGTAATCACCAATTTCTACTCACGCCCACGTCATAAGGCAATGTTTCAATCACTGTAAACTATTGTTATACTCCGATGACTTAAAATTGTAGTGATTGAAAATATTGCCTCGTTACTTCGACGAAATTCAATAAGTAACTCTCCAGAATCTAATAAAAAACGCTCATATCATCAAAGTTCAAGCATCGAAAAGTTCGTACACATATGTTAGCTCCGAACTGTATTTTCATTAATATTTGAACACCAATTTCAATCTTGGTTCAGTCGAGTAAACATTTACATAAAAGAGTGAGTCCTGCTTTTATTAATATTAAATCTTCTCAAACATTCATGTAATATTATTATTTCTAGAGCGATGTAAGATTGGAAAGGCCTCTGTCCCACCGTGTTCACAACAGAAAGGGGAATGTTTCATATATTTTTATTAAAATGGACTCTGACCGGATCTACACTATGAGGGGTTATCCGAAGTTATCGATTGAATTGAATAATAAAGTAGGGTGAAGTATCCGAAGATTGAGGATAGGAGTCTGCTGGTCAGTTGTTCTTGTTAACTTATAAAACTTTCAATAATCCGAAAAAGATCATCAATCCATCTGGGAAATATTCAGCAAATCCAACTATGAACAAATTTACGAAATTTGCCTGAATAAGGATTGGAATAACTGCTTGCTCAACTAACATTATAGAAAAATTATACCAAGCAGACGGGTAAAATGGCTTCAAGAAGTCCGAATTTACCTATTTCTAACCAAATATTCTACCTTCAACTACTAACCACCTAATCTCCTTCAAAAAACATAAATTCAATAGGTGTAGTGCATAGTATGAAATTACTTATTATAAACTTCAAATATACCTTCACAGCATCATGGCTCAATAGAGTTATTTATTAGGTTAAATTCGAACCAGCAAAATGTCTTCAAAATACTTAAACATTCATCAGGGAAAACTTTCTAGTAAATCCTAATTATTACCTCATGTATGTTCATATAGTCAGGGAATAAACAAGTCGGTAAATAGGTCTACTATATACTCTACATTACCTATTTTGGCACCAATTAAGTTGCCTGGGCATTCTCTGTCCTAGTTTATACCTACTGTTCCACAATGAGGGCGAGATTACTACAATATTTGTCTGATTAGACTAAATGTCTACAACAAAGTAAAAGTTACCAAAAATTAAATCCTCAAATTAACTTGGTCTATTATCAGATATTGAAGCCCGAATCGATTCGGATGAGGATGACATGATACAACTTACTCTCTTCAAATAATTTATTATGGACCTGCATTTTGGAAATCTATAAAATGCCAAGTAGAATTTCGAATAGAATCAAAACATACAGGTATACCACCAACTACTATCGATTAGCTGCAAGAATGATAATATAATCCGAACCTGCACTTCCCAAAGTCCAAAGATCAGAGCCATCATGTTCCCACTTATGTGGTACATAGGAATATTCTACTATGGGCTCCACGTCTTTTTATGACGGCAACTATTTTAAAACACTCATCATTCATTATTATGAATAAACATGTGAAAGCAAATGAGTGTTAACCATCGACTGAGTCAATACAAAACATCACAGGGAAAAAACAACTACTTTCCTGGCAAATACCACGCAGAACGTTGAATGATATTCACCTGAAAATCCATGCATACCTCCATATAAATGGACATTAAATGCAAATGTTTCTTTCTGATAAGCTCGATTATGTTTAATTTATGTCGTGTTCGCCTAACAATCCGCATACCAGTTTCAGACTTTTTGGCCCTCATCAGTACGGAGTAGTCACCAGCCAGAGGCTCGAAGAGCTCTGGCCGAAGCGAGACACAACATAAACAGAACTATCATCGAGTCTATAACACCTATAGATAAGCCGGAAAAGAAAACTTTTAACTGGCGGTACCTAGTGACAGAAAGAAACACTCCGAAAATCTCCCACCTCGATAGGTTTCTAAATAAAAGATTCCTTCTCAGTAGGAGTGGCAAGCCCGACTAGCATATAGTGAAAGATAAACGCCATGTGAAGTGGAATAAAAATAGAAAAAAAAACGAAGTGCAGTCTGCTTCACAACAAAAGTTCAATATAAATTGAACCAGAAAATGGTAGATCACAGGGGAAAAAACAACTACTTTCCTGGCAAATACCACGCAGAACGTTGAATGATATTCACCTGAAAATCCATGCATACCTCCATATAAATGGACATTGAATGCAAATGTTTCTTTCTGATAAGCTCGATTATGTTTAATTTATGTCGTGTTCGCCTAACAATCCGCATACCAGTTTCAGACTTTTTGGCCCTCATCAGTACGGAGTAGTCACCAGCCAGAGGCTCGAAGAGCTCTGGCCGAAGCGAGACACAACATAAACAGAACTATCATCGAGTCTATAACACCTATAGATAAGCCGGAAAAGAAAACTTTTAACTGGCGGTACCTAGTGACAGAAAGAAACACTCCGAAAATCTCCCACCTCGATAGGTTTCTAAATAAAAGATTCCTTCTCAGTAGGAGTGGCAAGCCCGACTAGCATATAGTGAAAGATAAACGCCATGTGAAGTGGAATAAAAATAGAAAAAAAAACGAAGTGCAGTCTTCTTCGCAACAAAAGTTCAATATAAATTGAACCAGAAAATGATAGATCACAGGGGAAAAACAACTACTTTCCTGGCAAATACCACGCAGAACGTTGAATGATATTCACCTGAAAATCCATGCATACCTCCATATAAATGGACATTGAATGCAAATGTTTCTTTCTGATAAGCTCGATTATGTTTAATTTATGTCGTGTTCGCCTAATAATCCGCATACCGGTTTCAGGCTTTTTGGCCATCATCAGTAAGGAGTAGTCACCAGCCAGAGGTCCGAAGAGCTCTGACCGAAGCGAGACACAACATAAACAGAAACCATCATCGAGTCTATAACACCTATAGGTACGCCGGAAAAGAAAACTTTTAACTGACGGTATCTAGTGACAGAAAGAAACACTCCGAAAATCTCCCACCTCGATAGGTTTCTAAATAAAAGATTTAACGAGATAGACACTCCCGTCTCCGGGTTGTTTCTCTTATGACCCATCGAAATCGATTTACGAATCGACCACATTTTAATGATAGTCAAAAAATTGGTGTACATGATTGTATATGATACTTCATCTATGAAATTAGTTTTTGCAGTGTTTGATGAAAAAAGTTGAGGAAGTACATTTAATTTTATGAAACTTTTTATACAAATTGGATATTTTGAAGGGGCCTACTTGTTTTACATGAGTAAAATTCAACATTATCACAGAAAATTGTGTATCGGAAATAAAATCCGAACTAGATGTGAATGCGAAACCATCAGTTGAATACATCGTTCTCTGCTGTTCGTTTCTTGACAGTTCTTTTTTCATACGCCATGTTCATCTTCAAGGCTTTTATGGATAAGCATGTAGGTTAAGATACACAATATACAGTAAACTTTTATCATCTTCTAACCTTCAATTGTTTGTTTTATTATAGTGTTCATAACCTAAAATAAGTAAAAATGACTAAATGTTTACCATCAGTCGACTAGTCTGAAGGCAATTTTACCTATTTTTGCCTTCGACTTATTAGGCAAAATGTCTTGATTGTCCAATTTTAGATTTCTGGATTACTTTAATGTTTTTCGTTCGCCTATTTGGGCACCGACCTATTCAAAGGTCGAAATGACGTAAATTTCACTTATTTTGTTTGTTGGGTGGGGACTGACGATCCTTTTCTTTCGTTTTACAACCTCCTTATAGATTACTTCAATCACGCCTTTCCTACCCGAAATATAAAAAAATTATAGTTAACAAAAGGTATTAGAACACCATCTCAGGATCTGAGATCATTACACTTTCATAATAGAATAGCCAAAACGTGGATTTTCGTAGAAAGAAAACACAAATGATAGCGGAGGAACTAGATCCTAATGTATTCAATGAAAACTACCGCTCTGAGGCCAAAAATAGACAAAATTCTGAATGCAGCTGATCAACTTATATTCATGAAAGATATAAGGATTAAATATAGTCTCATACTATCTGATACTATTTTGTGTGCAGTGGCAAAAACTATAAATACACAAAAAACAAAAGTTCTTGTGGAATTGATAACATCTCAATTATTAGTTCAGCTAATCAACAATTTCTTTGCTGCAGGAACCTTTCCAGATTTTTTAATAACCTTTATTGAAATTCCCATCTATGAAGGAGGGGAAAAACTTGATGCTTCCAACTATAGGCCCATCTCACTTATGCCAGCTCTAGGAGAAATCTTTGAGAAATTAGTGAAATTATAAAGAGCTTGCAGAAAACGTATGCTCTTGTATTTTCAATAACATAGTGCTGCACCCACCAAGTTTTATTATTGCCTCACATCATTTATCCCCCTCGTCAAGATACAATATGCTCTCCCCCTCCCAGACATACGTTTCCATTGCTTTTCATCGGGAGATGAGTGATGAAAAGGGATAGAAAGACAACGCGTATTTTGATTTTCTACCTGAACGTCATATATGTGCGGACACTCGATGAGAGTTTTCCTCTAGCATAACATGAAAAATCTGTTCGTAAATGGCGCGTGAAATAATGACACGTTTTATTAACAGGGGGAAATTGGAAAATGTCGACGAATTGTCAGGGCTGTTACCGAAACCAGAGCAAACAATGTAGATTTTTTTTAAATCCATAGATATTGAAGGCCCAAAGAGGATATGTGGATGAAAGTATGTGTGTGTGAAGTTGGCATTGAATTCATCAGCGACGTTTCTGAAAAAATTGTATTTATTGCAGAATTCATCCATTTCAGAATTATTTCCTGTTATTTTCGGAAATTATTCTTAGAAATATGGAAACTTTTACATTTGTATCAAAACGGATTAATGAAAAAACAATACAGGTTTTATCGAAAAATCGACAAATAATTCGAGATTTGGGAGAAAAGCATTTGTGAGATTCCAACATAACGAGGAGAAAATTGATTTCTTTCCAAAGTTGAATGTTTTTTTTCAATCCTGATGGAAAATTTTATGAGAAAAATTAAGACATTTTTTGCCTTATTAATGTCAGAACTCGAAAACGAAGGAAAAAGTATTCGTGCAATACGAGTCGAATATGGAATCAAATAGGTATGTTCTTTTCAATGGAAGAATATTTTTTCAAGGTCGGTCTCACAGTTGAGGAATAAAAATTTCATATATATTTTTTTCCGAAATAACATTCATAAAAATGAAATCTTTCGAATGAAGATAGCAGAAACTTCGAAAGTTTTTTTTTACCCTATTAATGACATCAAACACGAGGAAAAAACTACAGAGAAATCCAAGGAAAAGATGTAAGAATATGTGTATTCTCCAATAGATCATTAAAATATTTTTTAAGGTTAGATAGAGAATCGAAAATAAAAAAAAATACGATTTTTTTTACCAAATTAGTGACATAGACTCGAGGGAAAAGACCCATCATAAAATTCAACCAGGATATAGAAAAAAAAGGTCTCTACATTGTTGAATAGAAAACATTTTCAAGTCCAAACAAAAATGAGAAAAATAAAAAACTCACTCCAATGAGTACTCGAGAAAAAGGAAAGAAGCCACCTTGAAATACGGGTGAAATATATGTAGAATGAAGTGTTATTTCCAATAGATTTTATTTGTTCGGGCAAAAAGTAAAAAACGAAAAGTTTCGATACTTTTTTATACTGAAGAAAATATTTTTGGGGTGAGAACATGGATTTGAGGAGATTTTATACTTCTCCTCTTCACTGGTTAGTAAAAAAATTGTTCCAGAACTCTTTTTTCAATATGTGGAAAGTTCCAGAGAAGACATCTGAAAATACAAATATGAATGGTATCATAATATGATCAAAATAAATTGTACCTAAAAGCAATATATGTTTGAGGTTTCTACATCCAAAAGAGTTTGAGAAAATTTTCGATTAGATTTTAAATTATTCATGCCAAGTAGAAAGTAGATTTAAAGTAAAAAAAATAACAAAACAATGACCTATAATACAAAATCGAGGGAATTATATCGTAATAACGAGAAGAATCAACTCTCTGCAGTCTTGAATACAATTTTTTTTAACCTCTTAATGAAAAAATTCGAATACGAGAAAAAAAAAACATGGGACTTATCGAGAATATGTAAGAAGATTTGTTTTTTCCAATATGAAATGAAAGTACTTGGCAAAGTTTGACGGAAAGTTGAAAAAAAATGTTTTTTACCGAAATGATTACATATGACTAGAAATCGAGAAAAATGTCTACATGAAGAATGTGAAGGAAATATTGTTGAATGCGTTTTTCTTTAATCCGGACATAGAACTCGATAAACAGGAAAAACACACTCGTAAAATTCGAGAATAATATGTAAAAAGATTTTTTTTGTTTTTTCAATGAAAGAAATACAAATATTCTATCTAATCGAATAATTTTCGAAAATTAATTTTTTTCGAATTTTCAACCATTGTAATCCTTTATAAAATGGAATTATACACATGTCATTATTATTCATTTGAATAAATATTTTTAGTGAAGTGATTAGCTTATTTTGTTAAATTGACATTTTATTGAATTCATGAATTCGACATAAATACATGAGATATTTGGTTCATGCAAATTAGTTTCAATTGATTGAATCATTAAATTTGATCCAAAACCAAGAAATAATTTTACTCATTTTGAGATTATATGTTGTCATGCATATACGGCACTTTCATTTGTTTGATACAAATACATCTTATTTGATTCAACAATGTTTTTTTCTGTGTTAAAAATTCTGCA
Source organism: Gonioctena quinquepunctata (assembly GCA_018342105.1). NCBI lineage: Eukaryota > Metazoa > Arthropoda > Insecta > Coleoptera > Chrysomelidae > Gonioctena > Gonioctena quinquepunctata. Next base: position 923,154 of record JAFIRS010000076.1, on the reverse strand, counting down.
ATTCAAAACAATCATAAATTAAACAAACTAATACAAAATGTGGGGGTAGTTTTCACTCCAACAACCTCCAAAATCCACATTGTGCTTTGAACAGGCCCATTTTCGTTGCCTGAATTCTAAACAACGCACCAAAGTAAGTGAGTTTTTTTATATCGTTTTTGCGAACAAAATGTATATTTTTGAATATTTATATAAATGATATAAAACAGATACTGAGAATAGCTTCGTTGAATTGTTATCAATACGTGAGAGCACCTCTCCAAAACCAAACACACACTCGAATGGAGAAAGAAAGCAGGCTGTATCCTACTTCTCTTGTGTTGACACATTTATTATCTAAACATTTTTTTGTGTATTCCAATGAACCCCAAACATAGTAAAGTAGGAGGCATTTGCATTTGGGTCTTTATTTTAATTGCGACTAATGACAGAAAAGTAAAAGGGACTGATATCCATTTCACTCATTTGTGTAATGGCTGTATAATGACGGTGGAAAAATTGAGTGGACCATAAATGAGGTTTTAATTGGTTGAAGTACTTCGTTAAGTAATATAATGAAGAAAATTGGAGCTGACTATGTAAGTTCTAGCATTATGTATATTAGATATAATGAATTCAACATTTTTAGTAAAAAGGTCGCACTCAAAAAGTGGATTTTGCGGTTTTCATGAGTATATTTCTTGTGAAAAATAAACCTTTTTTTACGAAAATCCATCATCTGATTCTCATCTACATATTAAGAACAATCGAGGTAAAACTTGGAAATCTCAAAAAATTTACTCGTGGCTCTTGTGAAAGTTTGTATGTAGGCCAAACAAGCAGAACATTTAAAATAGCAAAAATTGAATTTCGCCAGTTCTTATCTTCTGATATTCGCTTCTACAATGTTCTGCCTGTTTGGCCTATGTAAAAACTTGCACAAGAACCACAAGTTGAATCATTGAACACTTCTTGTAGCGCTAATTTATGGAGTTTTTTTGAAACAATATTATCGATCAAGTTTGAACTAAAACCATTGTTAACGGAATGAGAAAAGAATTCATAAAAAAATCGGTGTCGACGAGAAAAGCCAACCAAAAATTCTACCGAAACGTAGATAAAAATGAGGTCTTGAATGTTGAATGAATTTTTTTCAAATTATGACGGAAAAATTTGAAAACGAGAAAAACTGAGGTATCGATTTTTGTTACCCTATTAATGACAGAACTTGAGAACGAAGAAGAGAGGCGTCCGTATAAAAAGGTTTTGCATTCAACAGTGGAAAGTCCTCATTTTTTCTTGTCGAAATTCTGGGAGCCGCCAAACGGCGAAGTTTTGGTAGGTAATACATTTTTTTCTGGCTCAACGACAAACAAATTTAAAAGGAAAAATATTTTTATTTCTTATGGTCCATCACGGTTGAGCAGGAAGTTAGATTACACCCTGTATATTGTCAATGCCTGATTGATATTGATAGCAATAAACAACATATTTATATTTACAAAAGTATTGGAGAACAAATTTTCAATTTTATACTTATTGTATCTCGTTGTGATTCCATTATCATAAATAAATAAATAATAAATATTTATAGCCAGGATCAAGAGGATATTTACCGTGCACCACGATGTAACACAGTTATGCTCTTCCAGCCCTCCCAGCAGAAATGACCCGGAAGTATTTTAATTTGAGTTATGGGTTCATATCTTAAGAGTGGTAATCTAATAAAGTTCCATAATTCGACCGTTATAAGTGTCGATTCTTGTAAGGAATCGAAGTTAACAAAGTGGCCGGGCCTTTTAACTAAATTGAAAATATCCTTGGAGCTGGCAGAGCGTCGATGAGGCACCCGCCTCAGACAACACAAAACAGGCGCAGGACCTTTCAGATAAATTACTTTTATCGAAATTTACCATTATATGAGTGCTTTTGAGATATTGTGGCTTTATTACATCGCTTTCGAGTTATTGCTTCGATATACGCAGGTGCGAGTGGGACCCAAAAGAGGAATCAAAATATCACATGTCACACGAATATCAACAAAAAATTAATTCTGTACAATCGAATAAAAGGTTGACTATAATTTATTTCTATAATTTTTTATTTTTCTCATTTAAGTGTTTGCAAGAATTTAGGTGAGTTTCCAAAAATTCATTCGACCAAGAAACGTGATCAGCAATTTGTGTCCCAAAATTCCGACAAGCTCTGGATCTCGTTTCTGGTACCCTCAAACTCTGGCACCCACTCAGTAAAAAATTACTTTCGAGTTAAAATTCTAGAGTGATTTTTCAGAGTAAAAGCACTCGGGGTATTCTGATCATTATGATTTTCCACTATGTAAAACTGAATGCTATTCTATTTTGATATTTTTATGAAATTTTAGACTTGAACCATACCGAATTGAAACAAGTTTTCAACCCAAATTGTGGATTTTCGTAAAAAAAGAAATAGCTATGAGAAAAAAAAATTATCCATTATCGGAGAAAATATTGTTATATCTCGAAACTTTTGGCGTATTTACTCCCAGAAAGTAGATAATAATGTAAAATGTTTAGTGGTATAGTGCTTAAACTTCGATTAGGTTCACATAGTTCCAGTGGAAACACCCAAAGAAATAGTTTGTGCATCAAAACATACCTGTCCATAACCGAAGTAAACGTTTGTATTCACATATTTAGAAGACATTATTGGCTCCTCCATTTCCAGTAACTCACCTGTAAAAAATCAAAATACATATTAGTGCCGCAAACCTCAAATATTATATCGGTTTCATGATCAACATTTATTTTTCTTATTGACATTCTAAGATTGTTAACCAAATCTGTGTTGAGATGTCTAAGATGCTAGATAAAAGGGGTTGACGAGTGTTTCAGATGGCGTCGTTTCTGGTTAGGATTAAAAAAAGCGATTTGAGTGCAAGTGAATCAATAAATACATCACGATGTTTAGGCATCTTAGAATGATACATTAGATTCCAGATTTCAAAATGTATTCCTTGTAGATCATCTGCAACACTGAAATGACAATGGGGGACTTGTTGCCAATCTACAAATGTCTACCAACAGAGAAAGCTTATTATGCATTCTTAAGTTTATGAACAATTCTGCAATCATCAGAAATGTTCCTGAAATTATGTTGAGTTTCCAAAAATTATTCGTTGTTGAAGAAATAACACAAGCTGGTAATGAGACTCAAGGTGAAAATTGACATTAGTTTTTCATTGTCATTCATTAGAATTTTTTTGGTGTGAGCTGGATCAGAAAATTAATTTGAAAATGACGGGAAATTACAAACATTCTAAAGGCGATTCCCGCAAAAATAAAGTTCTCACGTTTCGCCAAATGAAAAGAAACCCACCCAAGTACCTGAATAGTGACATGTGATAACTGACAATGACATTTCCAACTCAAAAGCAAGCACACCCACACAACTCTCAGCCAATCAGAAGTAGACTTTGTAAAAAATATACAATAAAATTTTCTCGAAATTAAACAGTTTTAATGTCCGAAATTGTATTTCCCTGGAGGTTGAAGTTTCTTAGGTTGGTATATTTGAGCCAGTTTATGTTCAAAAGCTAGCGGACATAATCTGGTTAGGTAATAGAATTGTCGCAGCTGCTTTAAAATAATTTATAATACCAGTTTGTGATCCCTTTCATAACTGCTGACAGAGACATTATAAGCTCTACTGTAAAAATGTGACTGCACCATGTTTCATACCTCCAGATAAAGAATATATCGAATAAAACCCATTTTAATGATGAAAACAGATCATGAAATGGAAAGAATACATACAGTTGACAAAAGTTTGGTAATGAATCATCCATCATTCCTGTAGTTTGTAATATTCAATCAAGTACAGGGAATACTTGTTTACATTTGTCATTTCCCCTGTATATACCATTAATTATAAATTACGGGTTTTCTACTTGTGTAAACTGTGACATACCTGGTTCGTTCTGCCCAAATGATCAACGTGAATTCATTAAATTACATTGTTAATTTAATTAATAGAATGGCAAACAAGGCAAATGTCAACACAATAATGGAGATAAAAGCTATGGAATTAATTCCAATTAGGAGAAAAACAGTAAATGTGATTAAAAATTCATTAGACCTGGTAAATTTGAAATTCATCAAGATATAGTTGAATGCACAAACCTGAAATGTCAAACTCACTTCAGTAAAGAAATGAGTTGCTCTAAGACCCTTTTATCAAATGATTGTCAAGCATAGTACAATGACTATTGCTGAATCGATTATATAAATGAATGGAGCAATCAAATAATATACTCGTAGTATATCATATGGCAAGGGATTTCCAATATGCCCAATACTAATTAAAATTATCTCAATTTAAAGAAAGAAAATAAACTCACAGTAGGAAAACTCTATTGGCTTATATGTGGTGTATTCCTGTCCTTTTTCTGTATTAGTTTATAAACGAAGAACAATTATTCATGGAAAACATGAATCAAGATTTGAAGTTATAGAGACAGCCAGAGCTCATATCAACATATGGGTGGAAAAACTTTTTTTTTTCATCAAATTGTGTAATATGAATCATGACTCTTCTTCAGTTGGCACGCTGACCGAGGTGAGTATAAAATGTTCGTCCCAGGCGTTTAATATATCTTTCTTTTTCCGTAACAATGTTTTTTTTTAGTATCATATGCATGATTATTAAAAGTCAATTTTTCCCCATTTTGTGGATATGCCAAATCCTCGGTTCATTGAATATCATTTCAATGAAACTTTTTTAATCATTTCCATGTTCTTCAGGTAGTTCTGTGAAATTCTTCCCGAACAATGGCCACGTTTATACCGTGTCTTGGTATGCAGACTAATGATTATATTCCAACCAAATTCTGTTAGTCAATCTGGTATAAACTGTGCACTTGGTCAAGTAACTAGCTTGGTTTGGTACCGAAATTTGGTGTGTACCAGACTATAATACTAAGTTGACTAAGATGGTGTAAACAGTATGATAAGTTTTACCAACCGTGACTGTGAATTTTGGTTTGAAAGATTGCTAAGCGTTCTGTTGTAGTTATCGCACTGGCTGAATGAACTGTATGGAAACAATAGCCATAAAAAATAGAGCGAGAGAGAGTTGTGAAAAATATGTTTTGTGATTCCTAACCTTAGTTTCCGCATCATTACCTCGTAAATTGTTTTATATATTTTTGTTAGTATTTTTTATATAAAATGAGTTGCTGCAGTTCAGAACCTCCTATAAAAAAGTCCAAAAGTATTAATTGGACAGATGAAGAAACCAGTGCGTTTCTCGAAATATTTTTGGACAAGAAAATTATATCAATTTTAGATGGCGAATAATTTCAACACCTAGACATTTACAAGAGCCTTGAAGAAGACATGTTGAGTGGGGACTTTACAAAAACTGCTGAACCAATGAAATTTAAAATGACTGAGCCTGAGCTCACTGACATCCAGACATTGACAGATGACACAATTCCGAATTAGATAGCAGAGTTTCAAACCTTTCTCTTGGTTACATGACTAAATAAATACCAAACCAGAACCAAGTTTGTTAATTATTCATTTGACAAAACACGATGTAAATAAACGATTACTAAAACATTTGGTTTGAATTTGGTCACATACACTTGGTAAAATTACCAAATTCACATACGGTCTGAACTAAGGAATGATATAGTATTATCATATCGTTTTGTGAGATATTGTTTCATGGTTTCACTTTTTTTTAATTTTATGTTTCACCTGAATGTCACATTGTAGTTGCCGATCTATAACTATGTCAATGTTATTATCTATTTAGGGGGTCGCATTTTTGGAAGATTATCAGACTACGAAGTGAAAGAGATGTATTTTATTTTGACGCTGTCCAACATCAGACTGTAATAATCAAACCAGTTCTTAATTATTAAAAAGTATCTTTCACTATATCTTTTTAGATATTTCAATGTATCTGCGCTCTCAGAGAATAAAGTTTTTCGATTTCCATATAATATATACATCATAAATAAAATTGGACCCATAACAGTTTCTAGAGGTAGGCCATAATAATTTTTTTTGGGTTACTCCATTGATTATCAATCAATGAGCATTTGATATATCATTCCATCAACAATTCAATGGATCGAGTGCGTTTCATCTGATTCCAATGCTTTCAAAAACTATAATATTTTTTCTGCGAATGATCCATTTTTACAAGCTTTTATTTTTCACGTTTGTAAGTATGTATGTATGTTTATACAGTGCTTCTCAAAAGTCCCCTCCCCCCCTCTTATTTTTGGAACGATTATACATAAACAAGTGAAATTTCGAAACTGAATATTAAAGGTTGTAAACTTCCCTACTAGTGATGATAGATGACGAAATCGTCAAAGATGACGTCACAAGGCTATTGTGACCAATAATTTCAAATGGAACAGTACGGCAAGCGACACCTCTTTTGAAAGGTATCGAAAAAACCTATTTAATGATACTAATTTTGTTTGTGTTTATGGCAGTTTTAATGGCTCATTAGTAAACATTAAAATTTAAATTCCATTCAGTATGATACTAATTACAGATTTAAGAATCAGTATCTACTTGAAGAAATTGCTCGGAGTGACCTCCATTTACTTCCTGACAGTGAAATATCCTATTTTTAAACTCTTCTCGTACTTTTGCAGATGTGTCTGCGGAAACAGCCCCACATTCTGCAACAATACGTTGTTTTAAAACGACAATATTGTCAGGTTCAGTGGCGTAAACTTTCGATTTAAGGTACCACTACAGAAAAAAATCCAAAGGTGTGAGGTCCGGTGATCGAGCTGGCCATTCCGTTGAACCTCGTCGTCCAATCCATCTACCACGATACTCCTCATCCAAATACCGTCTTACTGCACTTTAATAGTGTGGAGGAGCACCATCCTGTTGGAATGTTATTTCCAAATTGCCGAATTAATCTGAATTATCTTCCAAAATTTCAAGGATAAACGGTTCTATTGCGTTTTGCAACAGCTCCAGATAAACATCACCAGTTAAATTAGTATTTAAAAAAAGAGGCCCAACGATGTGGTTTCCCAGGATACCTGCCCAAACATTCACCTTCTGGGGAAATTGGGTATGTGTTTCACGAAACAGGTGAGGATTTGCGTCACTCCAATACCTCACATTCCATTCCATTTAGATAGAAAGTACTTTCGTCACTAAAACAAATTGTTTTGGCATAGTCTGGCTGTTGGTTAATTTTAGTTTCCATATTTTCACAAAATTCCAGTCTTCGGTCTGCGTCGTCGTCTGAGAGTTGATGAACCATTTTTAATTTATATGGATGAAATTTGTTTTTTTTCAACACCCTGTGTACTGTAATTTGACTGACTTCACAGGTAGATGCAACGTGAGTTGTTGAAGAAGTAGGATTAACTATTACTTCTGCCAGTATATAAAATTTTTTCTCATCAGAAACTTGTGGTCTGCCAGATCGTTTCGCATCATTAATACTACCCGTTGTTTCAAACTTACGAAGAAGCTCCCTTAAATAAGTCCTCGAAACGGGGCGATCGGGAATCCTCTCATTAGAAATGCGTTCTGTTGCATGAATCTTTTGTCCAGTTTCACCAAGAATTAGGATCGCTGCTACTTTATCACCTAAAGCACGTACCATTTCGCTTCTTGAAGCACTTAAACGTTCGGCTCACAACAGTTTAACAAATTATTGAAATGTACAAAAATATTAAAAGTATCAAAAGCTGCTAAAACAGTTAAACGTTCGATCAATAATACACAAATTATTAAATGTACAAAAACTTACAAAAACGTCGAATTAGGGAGACTAACAAAAACGTCAGCTTATTTGACAACTATCCAGAGGCGGAGCTTGAATTTGGAATTTTAGTATTAACTGATTTAATTCATCACAGCTTTGCGTTTTTTAAAAGAGAGTTGCCAAAACTGCCATGAACACAAACTAAATCAATATCATTGAATAGGTTTTTTCGATACCTTTTAAAAGAGGTGTCGCTTGCCGTAGGGTTCCATTTAAAATTATTGGTCACAAAGGCCTTGTCACGTCATCTTTGACGATTTCGTCATCAATCATCACTAGTAGGGAAGTTAACAATCTTTAATATTCAGTTTCCAAATTTCACTTGTTTATGTATAATCGTTCCATAAATAAAAGGGGGGGAGGGGACTTTTGAGAAGCACTGTATGTATGTATGTTTAGTTCAAATCTTGCAAGTTAATTTTGACCCACTTCTAGTTGTCGAATTATTATGAAATTTGGTGTTCATATTTCCGGTGATAATGCATTATGGAATTTTTGTAAGAGAAAAAACAAAATAGCGGCTCCAATATGGCGGACGAGTTTGGTGATTATGGTTTGATTCTATTCTAAATTGGTATATGGGGGTTTTGCGAGAACAGAGATCACGAATTTTTGTCAAAATTCATGAATTCAAGATGGCAGCTCCAAGATAGCGACGTGTTTTGTTATTATGGTCCGATTTTGGTATCGGAGATTATCAATTTTTGTCAGATTTAAAAAAATTGAATAAAAATCATTAAAAAAAACTATTTATACAAATGCACTAAAAAGAGAAAAATTAATTCTTAGATTGTTTGACCTAGGTTATTCTGTGAGTAGCAGAATCAAAATCTTGTCGCGCAAGAATACCTATTTTATATTCGCGGCTAACTTTTGGAATTATATTTTCCTCTTTAGTACATTTGTATAAAAGCAGTCCTAAAAAATGTTTCAATATTTTTTTTTATATATATATATATACAACCTGAAAATGTTGTGTTATCCTGTTCTGAATCCGAATTGTTCATTTGACAAGATTTTTTTCAGAAAGCTGTTACGTCTTATATTTATAATTAATTCGAAGATTTCAATAATATTTCATATGAAAGCGGTTGGTCTATAGTTTTCCATTTTCAATATATTTCCAATTTTGAAAATAGGTTGTGTGATTCCATATTTCGCTGTTATTCATCTTTTCTTCATAAAATTTTATTTTTACCTGCTTTATCAACTCAAATCAATTATTTTGATAATTTTCCGGGATGGATGATACGCATAAAATTACACGCACCACTGCACCGGTAGACTCATAAAATACCAAGTACCTAAGCTTGCCAGTAATGACCTGAAGACGATTGCAAATAGTTATCGAAACGTCATGAGAAACCTTCGACACCCAATAAGACATGGACATGGGAGTGATCAAGTTTTATCTATTTCTGAGTGATATAAATTTCTAATATTCAAAAGCATCACTATGCATGAACTAAAGAATATTGTTGCATCTTTAAAAAAGAACTCGAGTGACAAAGATGGGATCAATCGTACCAGATAGCATTGAATAAGTGAGAATGTTCATGTATTTGGGAGTGATCATTGATAACCAAACTGAATTTTAACAGTCATTGTGACTATATTAAAAATAAAATGGCGGGAAAATAGGTTACATGTACAGGCTCGCGGGGATAAAGTGTCTCATTTTACTAAACTGACAACCTGCAAGTCAATCTGCACCTCATATTGATCATTGTGGCACCTTACCAAGTTTCCTAAGAAATGAACAGATTAATACACTACAAAAAATACAAAATGAGAGCGATTTTGAATTGTAAAAGGCGTACTTCAATCACAATAATGCTGAGCACACTGCAATTAATGAACATTAACCAAAGAGTTACATATAATACACTAATTTTTGTATACAAATTGAAAAATAACATGTTACCCTCGTATCTATCAAATGAGCTAAATTATGTTCAAGATGAACATTGTCACAATACTAGAAGGCAAGCAGCAAACGATTTCTATATAAAATCTGAAAATGTTTTCTGTGACACTTTATTTAGAAAAGGTCTAGTCTTGTTCAACAATTTGTCTAATGAAACAAAAAGATGTGTGTCACTAAATAGTATTCAAAATTCGTGTGTGTTATTCGTAAAAGAAAACTATTGATTGAGAAAGGAGAAAATTGTTAATTGTAAATTACCAAATGATAGAGATCTAGCTATTTTGTTTTCTTATCCTAAAATATGACGTTAATTTATGTATCTGAGTTCTATGTTTTTTTAGTTATTGACTTTTTGTACTTTATGTATATGTACCATAATGAAGAGCACTGTGCTAATAAAGTTTCCCAATTCTTTTGGTCTTCCTGATGATCGTGGAAGCGTGAAATAGATTTTCGTCGACCTAGTGAATGCGATGCCACTCTTACATAAATGATACAAATGGTTTCCGGTGAGTACTTCTTTTTGGAAAAAATTCTGCTCTGCCTCATTCTTGCATATGAGTCTTTAATTAAGATTGGAATAAAAAATCAAATAACTATCAGAATGAAAATGCAAATTTTCAATTTTTTCTTTTGAGTTAGGGTCCTTTCGCAATATCTATAAGATGTAGTTCAATGTCCAGCGTGGTTTTAGCCGGGGAAATAGTTGTTTTCTGTTAGATAATACAGAAAATAATTTCATTATTGTCGTAGATTTTTACATTTTCAGGAAAATCTTTCTATTCAATATTAAATTAAGAATATTTTCCTCTCCCACATGAATACCTCCCGAGGGGTTAACTTGAACGATGGAAGATAGTGATGGTGACTAAAGTTTATTTTTCAGTCGCAGATGATTCCACATCTGATTTTATGAACATCCTGTTCATTGATTTATTTGAAAATATAAACAGGATGTTCACAAAAATTAACTTCATTTTCATCGTGGATTTTTCAATTCACAGAAAAATATTTCTATTCAATAGAGAATGTTTCGCTTTTGATCCTGTTCATATCATGAAACAAATCAAATTTCCTAATTATTCCTACTATATTATAACCGTCGACCACCTAGAATTTTTTTTTATTTTCCTCATCGTGTTCGAAGGGTTAGAGAAAAATATTTGGTCAGTTTATTTGTTGAACACTTCAGTATGATAATTTCCACCTATTCAAGTGATCACAGTAATCAAATCAAACATTTCGACACCATCTCAAGTTACCTGTTTTTGTGCAAGAGAGCGCAATTAAGGGCTAATGGACCTACTTGTACTTTTAAATTTCCTGGAGATAGTAATTCCACTAAGTGGGTGGTTTTTAATACCACCAACGTCAACATCTGCCACCAGCATCCCAACTTTTGTATCCACTTGTCATCCCAACTTTCTGAGATAATCTTCTTAATTTGCTAAATGACTTTTACAGCTGTTTAAATAAAAATACCAGTCTGTACGCCCCTTCCAACGGATCTGTGGCTTAAACACATATACATCTCAGGGATGTCGAGGATTTATGATATTTTCATAGTGGCGACAAATATTTATGTGGGAGTTTTGAAATACACGAAATTTATGATGGAAGGATGACATACTGATGATCTTTCGGGTGGTTATTTTTAAAACTCTAGATATGGAATGATCATAAGTATACAACAACATTTACATTCACGAGTTAACGTTTATGAATGGATTCATTTATCTGACCTTGGTTTATTTGTTACGCATTGTAATCGTGTTAAATCATACGAAACCAAGCGTTGGGCGGGCGTCTTCGATAAAATATCCAAGGGTAGATTCTTGTCCAAAAATTTTGTGATAACTTCAACACTAAGTGATCTCGAAAAAAGTCATTGAATTTAAAGAAAAGGAAGTAGAAAAAACTTGGATGGTATTTTGAATGAGTAGGAAATCTTTTTTATAAAGTTTTTTTGAAATAATATTATCCATCAGCTTTGCACTATAATCGTTACTGATTACATTTTTTTTAATTATATTCAATTCTTCATTAACATTTTCTTCTGAAAGAGGAGTACTGATTGATCTATTTGAAAATGTGAACAGGGTGTTCATAAAATCAGATGTGGAATCATCTCAAAGATAAACTTTAGTCACTATATAAGGTCTAAAATGTTTAAAAAATCATCTGTTTCCATTTTTTTGTGAATTTAACTGAAGGGTGAATTGCATTGATAAAGTCGAAAATCACGTCTAGTTGTCTACAGTTCCCAAAAAATACACTAAAATGTCACCCTTTACCAATATAATAAATTTTTAATCAGAAGATTGCTGTGAATTGTCCATAAAAGAACCCAGCACGAAAACATATGGGAAACATATGGAATTGGCTGAAATTTATTATGTTACAGTAGGATGGGTCATTAGAAAAAAGTGTGAGTTTAAATGATTTTGAATGTTTAGTTTCTGAGATATAAACGGCCAAATTTCGTAAAAATGTAGTATTGGGGTAAGATTGACAAAGAAAAAACTGTTTTTTTAGTCGAAATAAGACAAAGTAAGGATGAAAATGTATTGATCGGAACTCATAAACATGTTCAATTATATTCTTATTGATGATAGTACATTAGGGTGTATACAGGGCATAGTCAAAAACATCGTTTATCCGGATTTTTTTTCCAGTACTATTTCAAAACCAACAAGTCATATTTTGTTAAGATAACATAGTCTATTGCAGGCGAAAAAACGTGTTTTGTTTCTTAATGACTCTCTCTGTTTGAAATATATTAATTTTTTTATTTTCGAGTATATCCCTATACTGAAAACAATTGACATATCGTTTTTGATTACAAAAAAAATAATTAATTGCTGTTGCCCATTGAATAAAAGGTAGGGTAACATTCTGATGAACTCAATTGTTCAATATTACCTTTCATTTAGATAAAGGGTGCGTTACATTTTTTTTAGGTCATTTACAATGTTTTTATTGAATATCTAAAAAACTGTTCCGTTAATTTGGACCATATTTTACTCACAATATTTTGAAAATGTTAACTATTATATACGATAGTTTTATCAACTTTGTAGTTTACTGTATTACGATATATACCTATCGATTTAACAAAATTTTATGAACCTTTCGACACATTCAATTCTATTATAAAACTTCTCGAAATGAATTATTTGATACTATAAACAACACAAACCACACTCAACAACAATTTGGAACTCAACAGTATATACTAAAAAAAATCGAATTATAAATAACTACTTCTAACATAAAAAGTCAATTAATATTATGGAGATTATAATAACGAAATAAGTCCAATTAACAAAAGAGGCGTTAAGCCAAGACAAAATGATGTAGAAAAAAAGCTTTTTACTCTAATCTATAATATGTTCAATAATTTGAAATGTATAGAGAACTATTGATGACATTTTTTCAAATTGAAGTTATTATTTAAACTAAATTAATTTTTAATGGAAATAATTGATTGGTTTTATCATACGTTCTTTCTTTTCTTCTGTGAAAAACCCCGCATTCCAATCTCTCAACCGCATATATTTTCATAGTCATAAATTATACCATATATAAAATAATAATAACACAGCTCCGCAAGCCCAGTTGACCCATGGTGCTATATCAATGTTTACGAGATATAGCTAGAGGTATGTCGTTCTTGAGAGGGGACGTTAAGCTGGCGGCCCCGAATTCATTGATGTTGAGGTCGTCAAAAGATCCTTACCTCTGTTTGGAAATACTAGAGGATCCGGCAAAACTTCCGATTAGGGATAGCAGAAATAAATTTCAACATATTGTCAATATTCTCTGTATTCAATAACTAATAACTCGTACATATATTTCCCGCCTAAAACAACAAATATTGGATCAATAATAAAGTGATTGATAATTATTCCTGATATTCAGAATTAATACTATTGCACACACGCATTTATAATTTTCACAACATGTATAATAAGCACAACAATGATATAACACATACGCTATTCCCATTGAGATGTGGTTTATCCTTATCTCGGCCATAATTGGTGTTTTTTAATGATTCAAACTTATTTTTCGTAGTAGAAATTGGCTCATTATTAAAAACCTTATCACGTTACAAAGTTGAGTGATACAGGGCCGGCATACGAAATAGTTTATATTTTCTATCATGTCAAGACTATTCCAATGTATACGAGGTAATTATTAAAATATGCAGTTTTTCTTACCAGTATTCAGATATACAGTGCTTCTCAAAAGTCCCCTCCACCTCTCTTATTTTTGGAACGATTATTGAATGATACTAATTTTGTTTGTGTTTATGGCAGTTTTAATGGCTCATTAGTAAACATTAAAATTTAAATTCCATTCAGTATGATACTCATTACAGATTTAAGAATCAGTATCTACTTAAAGAAATTGCTCGAAGTGACCTCCATTCACTTCCTGACAGTGAAATATCCTATTTTTAAACTCTTCTCGTACTTTTGCAAATGTGTCTGCGGAAACAGCCTCACATTCTGCAACAATACGTTGTTTTTAAACGTCAATATTGTCAGGTTCAGTGGCGTGAACCTTCGATTTAAGGTACCCCCACAGAAAAAAATCCGAAGGTGTGAGGTCCGGTGATCGAGCTGGCCATTCCGTTGAACCTCGTCGTCCAATCCATCTACCACGATACTCCTCATCCAAATACCGTCTTACTGCACCGTTATAGTGTGGGGGAGCACCATCCTGTTGGAATGTTATTTCCAAATTGCCGAATTCATCTGGATTATCTTCCAAAATTTGAAGGATTAACGGTTCTATTGCGTTTTGCAACAGCTCCAGATAAACCTCACCAGTTAAATTAGTATTTCAAAAAAGAGGCCCAACGATGTGATTTCCCAGGATACCTGCCCAAACATTCACCTTCTGGGGAAATGGGGTATGTGTTTCACGAAACAGGTGAGGTTTTGCATCACTCCAATACCCCACATTCTGTGTATTTACATTTCCATTTAGATAGAAAGTACTTTCGTCACTAAAACAAAATGTTTTGGCATAGTCTGGCTGTTGGTTAATTTTAGTTTCCATATTTTCACAAAATTCTAGTCTTCGGTCTGGGTCGTCGTCTGAGAGTTGATGAACCATTTTTAATTTGTATGGATGAAATTTGTTTTTTTTTCAACACCCTGTGTACTGTACTTCGACTGACTTCACAGGTAGATGCAACATGAGTTGTTGAAGAAGTAGGATTAACTATTACTTCTGCCAGTATATAAATTTTTTTCTCAACAGAAATTTGTGGTCTGCCAGATCGTTTCGCATCATTAATACTACCCGTTGTTTCAAACTTACGAAGAAGCTCCCTTGAATAAGTCTTCGAAACGGGGCGATCGGGAAACCTCTCATTAAAAATGCGTTCTGCTGCATGAATATTTTGTCCAGTTTCACCAAGAATTCGGATCGCTGCTACTTTATCACCTAAAGCACGTACCATTTCGCTTCTTGAAGCACTTAAACGTTCGGCTCACAACAGTTTAACAAATTATTAAAATGTACAAAAATATTAAAAGTACCAAAAGCTGCTAAAACAGTTAAACGTTCGATCAACAATACACAAATTATCAAATGTACAAAAACTTGGACAATTACAAAAACGTCGAATTAGGGAGACTAACAAAAACGTCAGCTTATTTGACAACTATCCAGAGGCGGAGCTTGAATTTGGAATTTTAGAATTAACTGATTTAATTCATCACAGCTTTGCGTTTTTTAAAAGCGAGTTGCCAAACTGCCAAAAACACGAACAAAATTAGTATCATTGAATAGGTTTTTTCGATACCTTTCAAAAGAGGTGTCGCTTGCCGTAGGGTTCCATTTAAAATTATTGGTCACAATGGCCTTGTGACGTCATCTTTGACGATTTCGTCATCTATCATCACTAGTAGGGAAGTTTACAACCTTTAATATTCAGTTTCCAAATTTCACTTGTTTATGTATAATCGTTCCAAAAATAAGAGGGGGGAAGAGGAGAGAAGCCTTTCAGGTCTATAGCCTTGAGGGGTTGCTCTTGTTTTTTTCTTTCGATATGTCACAGGACAGGTTGAAAAATTTCTTTTATCAATACATCCGCAAACATATCCGTGATGCTGAACAGTGTGTCTTTTATACATTTTTCCTTCAGGGGAATGTTGAAACGACAAAGTTTTTCGTAGTATTTCGACGTTTTGTCAAATATAATTATGATCCCCATTTCTTTCCATATATCGATGAGTTCCACATTTCAATAGCTTCAATTTGATATCTCACGTAGCTATTTGAATTATAAAGCTTTGGAACGAAGTTATAATTTCATTGCCATATTGACGAACAAATACGAGTTTACAAGTGGAGCCTACAGATTGACATAAGCATCAATAGAGAAAAAAATTAACGAAGGAGCTGTCGATTATTCAAAATCTGTAGTGAGCACTTTTTGCCAGAAGAGAACATCAACTTATTTTCCGACTTCTAGAGTTTTCAGCAAAACTTATTTGAATACGGACCTGTGCCAGCTGATTAGAAAGCAATTATTGCCGGCTCCTTAATGAAAATGTTATTGTGCTAAATCTTTCATTAATTAGTATTTCTGTTTATGTAGCTGTTATTGGTTACACAAGTGGCAATAGTATGAATGGAGAAAAATACCATAAATTATATCGATTCAACGGCATGTTTGAGAGATAATTTCAGATAATATTTCTGCGTTTGCCTATTTGTACTGAGCTGGAGTTTTTCTAGGTGTAATAGCGCAAATATTCCGTGGGATAGATAAGGAATAACAAATGCTTTCATTATGGTTTCATCTCTATCAAGATTTAACAAACTGAAAACTTATGCAAAATGATTTTCGTCGTATCAAAAATTCCACGGTATATAATTGAATTGAATTGAGAAAATTATCGAACCTATAGAATTCAATAAAAACGAAATGAATGTAGAAAACACCATGTATCTTTAACCAACTGATGAAAATAAGTCGAAGCTGAAAACAAAAAAATATCCAGGAGTTGATTATATCCGCGCTGAAACTCTCAAGCAAATCGTTAGTGAAAACAAAACTCCGCTAGCATATTTTATAAATTGTATAAACACAGACTGTTTTCCAAAAATTCTTGATATTGAACTTTTCTGATAAACGCAATGTTATTTCAAATAAACAATATTAGTCTAATCAACAAGTTCAAAAACGTGTTAAATAGATATAAAGCCCCTAAAAATATTAGCGATAGCTCATTCGATTCGGAATGACGTCTAGAAAAATGTTTTTAAGGGTTTATTAGCACGTAAAAAATTGCGATTGTTATTAACAAAATAAGATTAAAAAAAGAAGGTTTTTCGATTTTCGTTAATAATTTCAAAAATAATGATATTTAAGGAATTATGAAAAAAGATCCTGAAAGAGCAGGAAATTTTCAATGAACTCGGAACTCTATCTCTATGATTTATAATTTTTTTTTAACGCTGAAAATAGGGCTCCGCGAGGTCGTTACGGCATAGGCGCACCGTCTAGAAAGCCGTTATATCACCTAAAATAATTTTTTTATAGTATTGAATAACAATTTAAAAATTTGAATAAATTATGGTGTAATCTAGACACTTAAACGAAAAAAAAACCCAGTGAAAAAAAATTTTCATGTCGATTTTTCAAAAAGTTACACCATTGTTAATTAACAATTTTTTTTTCCGATCTCTGTTTTTATTAATTACGACATAAAAGTTTAAATAATTGGTCTATGAAATTTTCGCTTTGTGGAGCTCTTTTCATTTAGGTACTCAATAAAGCAATGCAATTTTTTTTTATTAAAGTTCATTATTTTGTTAATTATAATTTTTTTAAATTAACAAAAAATGAAATTTCAAAAAAATGTTATCAAACAATTTTTTTTCGTAATCTCATTATTGCTGTTTTTGCATCTGATATAGGTATTAACTAACATCGGAAAAAAGAAATTGTTTATAAATTTTGGGTTTTTAAAAATTTTTTTTTTTCCTTTCATAGGTAAAATTATGATTTAAAAAAAATTCTTAAATACATTTTTTTATTGTTTATAATCGTTTTTTTAAATTTCAATTGTTTAAATGATTAGTTGAGAAATTATTTTATTCTTCAAAATCATCATTGACCTTTTGCAATGAATTACTAGAGAAATATTTTTTTTTAAAAAAAAAAAAATATAAAAAAATTTTATTTTTTATTTTTCACACATTGTTACATATTATAAGATAATTAAATTACAGCCGTTCCATAATTTGTCAAGTTATAAATTGTTATAACTTTTGAACTATAAGAGATACGGTAAAGGACGTTCAAGTCATTTTTATAAAAAATTTTTATTTAAATGAATTAAAATCGATTCTTAACCATTGTTTATCAGTTGTTATAAGCATTTGTTTATAAAAAAAATTTTTTTTTTTTATATTTTTTGAAATTTCCCAGCTAAAAACTTGTTAAATAATATAGATACAGCTACGGACTCAAGAACTTTTTTGTTCTATGATAAAATGTCTTTCTAATTACGTATAAATTATAGCAATATAGATTTTTGTTTAAATAATATACTAGTTTGAATTTATACTTACCTAATTCACATTCTGCTATTGATCATTTTCATTCATTTATCACTAGAATTATTAATATTCTGCTAAAGTTTAATCATTTATTTACTAAAATAATATTTAATAAATTAATAATTGAATTTTTCTAATTTTTATATTTTTTTCAAGTATATTTTCTAAATTATTTTATTTTTATTGAAACTATACTTCATGCTTAATGATTTTTTATTGGAAATTTCCTCCTCTTTCAGGATCTTTTTTCATAATCCCTTAAATATCATTATTTTAGAAATTATTAACGAAAAACGAAATACCTTCTTTTTTTAATCTTATTTAGTTAATAACAAACGCAATTTTTTACGTGCTAATAAACCCTTAAAAAACATTTTTCTAGACGTCATTCCGAATCGAATGAGCTATCGCTCATATTTTTAGGAGCTTTATATCTATTTAACACGTTTTTGAACTTGTTGATTAGACTAATCTGTTCAGGAAAGGAAGATCTACTGAAGATTCAATATATGCTTCAACGTCATATATTTACGATGCCCTTGACCTCATGCATATTCGCCGATCTTCCTGAAGCATTTGACACTGTACCTTTTACCAGAAACTCATGAAAACATTATTTTCCTGCGTACTGAAAGTTATTTATCTGGAAGAGAACAAAGAGTATACTGATTCAATAATTAGTGATTATATTACTGTTTCATACGGAGTCCTCCACTATTTTTCACAATAAACATAAACGGACTTCTCAAAATTGAAACCGGAGGACGAATTCGGAGTTTTGCCGACGATACAGCTTTTCACTATAAATCTAATACATGACAGGAACTGAAAACGCTAGTAGAAAATGACTTCCTGAAAATAGAGAAATGGTTCAGATATAATACGCTAACATTAAATTTCAATAGAACGAGATACTTTCCTTTCTCTTCCTATTCCAACGGACTACAAAATATGGGTCCACTGAAGATAGGAAAGAGTTTTGAAATCCTCGTGGATAGGATAATAAAAATGTTTGGCATAATGAAATAGTCTTCTTTCTTGCTTCACAAATTCAAATACCTGCGAGATTTTCTAGACATTTAACATTCGACAATTTTATATCATGCATTAGTTGCTTCCCAATTGCAATAACGCAGAAAAGGATGGAAAGAATGAACGATTGCTATTTAAAAAAAAAATTACAAAAGCATATCAACAAAAAAATGTATCAAAAAGTCTCCACTTACTCCACCAAAAACTTGTTTGAAGAATCTGGTTTGCTGGACACAAGATACATTTTTTGTTCGATTATTTAAAAAAACATAAAAAAGGGTTTTATGAATCAAAATGTAATTGAGATGTATTCTAATTCGCCAGTATGTGTTATGGTCATTTTCAATGTGCTATTCTTATTAATAATTGCCACAAATATGTTGCGTATTATTAATTCGTTAATATCTATATTGATTCTTTAATAATTATGTTAGTTCAACAATAAATTGTGGTCAAATAACGATCATAGTTCGGTAGCTTCTTTCATAATTATTCCATCAAAAATTATTCATAATTTTCATAATTTTTCCTTATATAATTTTGTGTTATGTTGTAGCGACCCAGCAGTAGTCAAGCAACATGTAAAATTTAAACTATTTTTTTCTCATTCATTATATTTTCGTATTTTTTTTCACAGGAAAAATATTTTCATTTTCGGTAGACTATCAGCTGTTGACAGTTTATGATAAATTGCTCATTTTTGAAATGAATTATTCATATTTCTAATAAAATGTTCATTGTTTTAATGAATACTTATTATTCTTAGAATGGTCTAGCAAAATACCACTGCCTTCTGGATATTTATGTTCCAAAACCGATCGTCGTATAATAGACAATTACTGAATTATTATCTACATATACAGTTTTATATATATATATATATATATATATATATATATATATATATATATATATATATATATATATATAGATATAAAACAGAAACGATATGGGTCTAGAACTAGGCTCTGTGGAACCCCTTATTCCTTTGAAATATTGTCGGGTGTTTTTCTGTTTATTGACACGTTTTGTGTTCTATAAGAGATAGAGTCGGCATATGTCATAGTCAAAGGGTTTTACTCTAATAAAATCATAATCAACGCAGTCGATATTCCAAATCGGTATTCCCACATGTCAATGCATTTCAATAGTTCACTATAATATATACGCTGATTTTTTGTTGAAGTATTATCTTCATATACAGTTATCGGTGTTGCTAGATTCACCTAGGTAATATATATATTGTTATGTTAGAAAATGTGTATAAAATAATTAAACTGATAATTCATTATTATTATTAGGTATTTAAGTTATCGTGGTTCATGCTATGTTTGTTTTACAATTTTTCTATGCTTTCTGTTATTCTAGAATCTTATCTTATGTTCTAGTCAACGCATATGTAGCAAAAGTCAGTAATGAAGTATCTCTATTGTCATAAGTATGTGACCAACAATACATTCATTCCGAATACACAATAAAAATAATGTGGTAAATCATATCAGGAGGAAACCCAACAGCGAGATGTCAAAAACAATGTGAGGCAAACAATGAAATATAAAAATTATGAACACAGAAAAATTTTATCCAAATTTGTACATAGTATATAAGGTTTAGAATTAGATATTGTAAATAAAATCATTAGAATAAGTTAGAATAACAAACAGTGATATAGAAAGTGGCAATAAATCTTAAAATTTGTGAAAAGAAACAAAATGTGTGTGTTACCAAGAAGAAAGGTAACAAGCTTGGAGGGAAGAAAATTGAGATGTGAAAACGAAACCAGATACCAAATTTAGAGAGAAAAATATATCAAAAATCAAGATTAAAAACAAGCAGAACTATCTAAAACCGCTATATAACTGATTCACATACAAATGGAAAAATAGGCAAACTAGAAGAAACCACTTACATTGTTAAAGTAACAAAGTCCATGCTATTCCCAGGAACAAAAAAAGGGCACTATGCAGTATTGCTGTATGTTCCAGTAAGCACGAACACTTCCAAGAGGCAGGAGAACACCACAAAGGAAGAATTGCAAGGTATTTCAAAAGCTGAACTAAATACAGTGCAACGTATCAGGTCCAGATACATGTATTGGTTATCTGATCACTTGTGTCCTTTCTTTTGAACATTTAATGATTTTTAGATGCACACAGACTTTTCATAATATTCAAACGTTCATTTAACAAGTATTTATCACACATAAACAAGTTTTCACCATTTCATATTACTGTTTTCAGTTAGATAAGTTATATTTCGCAGAGTAGGTCAGTTTTAAGGATTGATTTCAATAAAAACAATGATTTGACGAATTTTCTGCATCTGTGTTTTATCTTTTGAGCACCTAACTATAATTTTCCCCACAAAACAGCATATTTGACATCAAGTATTGCGCCAAGTTGGCCCTACTGAACCTGCTGCTGAGAATAGAGATGACTCATTCTTCATAGGCGTACCGACTGAGCTGGGATAAGGTAAAAAGAGTGTTGAAAAAGGGTAAGACAACATAGCCGGAGTTTCATTTTTGTTATGATAGGTATTTATTTTCAAAATTATTGAATGAAAAAGGAAATCACTGAAACATATCTACCATAATATGAATATAAAAAAAGCACAACAAGTGGCGACCAACGCGGGCCAATTATAAATAAATAAATATAAAGATAATAAAAAACCTATCATTACAATATATATATATATATATATATATATATATATATATTTTTTAAATTCCCGGAAAAATCTGATTCAGTCACTCCCACAATAACCTTCGTACGATGCGAACGCAAAACTCAAATAAAATAATTTTGGTTTAACCTGATGATGACAAATATCATGTCGAAACGTCGTTAAGAAAAATTATATGAATTGACTGAATCAGACCTTCATTCCGAGAATTTGAAGAAAATATATATGTGGTCAAGAAACTAAAGAAAAAAAAAAATATATATATATATACATATATATATATATATATATATATATATATATATATATATATAACAGAAAAGATATGGGTCTAGAACTGTCCCCTGTGGAAACCCTCATTCCTATGAAATATTGGCGGGTGTTTTTCTGTTTATTTCCACGTTTTGTGTCCGAGTCCGCGTATACCATAGTTAAATGGTTTCATTTTGATAAAATTATTATCAACGCAGTCGATTTTTCAATACGGCATTCCCATATGTCAATGCATTTCAATAGTTCACTATAATATATACGTTGATTTTTTGTTGAAGTATTCATGCTAGTTTGTTGTAGTATCATGAAATGATAATAATCTATTCAATATAACCTTGAGGTTAATCAAATTTCATTCAAACAAATATGAGAAAAGATAAATTCGAATTTCGCATGGGAAGCTATTATCAGAGTAAGCTTCTCGTATTGACATACTGAAATAAGGGTTTGTATATTTGACTTCCGTATGAAAAAATAATTGAATCAATATTTTCTGAATTGAAAGGTCTTACCGATGGTCTGAAGCGACGAAGAGGTGAGCTTTCCGCGACAGTGTCTCCTGAGGTCATTCCTCAATTCTCAACTTTTTAAAACACCGTCTATAATAAAAGAAAGAAGTGTCACGAACTTCAAAAACGCTTCTCAATTGATTAAAATGACAATAAATCACACACCAATAATAAAAGCGATTTTTCATTAAAAAATACATTCAGTTTACTCTCAACATTAGACACGCGTTTTTCCGAAATTATGTTTTCTCTATTCTAGACCATCCATTATATTCATTCAAGAAAAATCCCTCCACATGAAAAATTCCTTTATTCTGGAAAGCCAGTTATAAGGAATGGAAGCAATAGATTCATTTCATTTTTATTGAACCTACTGAAATATCGCCGATCCATTTTTCGCGAAATAAATTCATTACCCCGGATGGAAAAACAAACTTACCATAAAAATTGATTCGCGAAAGCTGAATATTTAATTTGTTTCGGAGCACTCGGAAAGAAAACAATCAAATAAAGGAAGGAAGGAGAATAATAAGGATTGCGGTCAGGTCTTTGTAAACAGATCGAAGAATGATTGACAATATTGGAAAAGTCCAAAGATATGTGTCTCTAACGTATTCAAATAAAGACAATCGATCACCCAATGTCAACATTATTTCCAGAAGATTTATTTGGATAACAAGAGGAGAGGTGTCGGGAGCGGTGTTAGTTTGGTACTTGTTACGACATAAGGAATTTGTAACGAAAGCTACTGAACGTATATCATGGTATTTCTACAAATATTGGAAAAACCAATACTTCAAGAATTTTCTTAGGCAGTACACAATTTTTAATTATTTCAACTCATTTCACTTCAAAAAAAACTTTGTTTTTATACCTGCATTGGAAAGGAATAAACTCACCAATTTTGGTATCTAACCGGGTATCAACGTATTCTTTAGAAAAGCCATAGTTTCCAGAGTTCTGAGGTTATGAGATTCAAACTTATGATATTCAATTAAATAATTGGAAAAAATTTCAATATTTCATGCTCTTTCATCACTTTCTGTTTCACCGGAGACGACTACAACTTGGGTTTTTCAAATGGAATACCCTGTATATTTTTAATTTTTTTTATTCTAGGTACGATTCTGAGTATAATTGGTAAAATCTATGGTTTCATTGATGGTAAAAAAATTGAACTGAACACAATAAACTGATTACTTATTTTTACTATGAATACCAATTTGTTAGAATTATTAAATCGATAATATGAAATCCTAAAGTAATGTATCCATATCGGAAGGCCAATGGACAAACAAAAACACAGCGCACGTAAAAACTCAAACAAACTCACCTACTTTATCAATTACCTTTTTTAATTTCACTTATCTTCTGTATTTTTTTTTCTTTTCCTAAGAACTAAGTTGAAAACCAAGCATTGCTGTGAAATGTTAGAATATATTGAGGAACTAGAAGATTACAACAGGGTGGAAGAACAAATTGTAAAGAGTTGTAATGAATTGAAAGAATCAACCTTAAAAAGTCTGAACCTTGGAATGAACATCATACATCAAAATATACGTAGTCTACGGAAAAACTTTGATGAATTTGTGGTGTATCTGGAATCTCTTCATTTTCAGTGCGACATTATCATATTAACAGACACCTGGACCATCCTAACATAGAAAACTTCAAATTGACAAATTACATCACGCACTCTAACAATTCTGACCTGGACCAAAATGACGGTATATGCATCTTCATTAATAATAATTTGAATGCCACAATATCAGTAACAAAAATCTCAGATATAAGCGCCATGCAAATAAAAATGACAATCAACAAATCAAACTACGATATTTTTGCGGTCTACAGACCTCCATCCACAGATGGGATGGGGTTCATTGTTCAACTAGAGTATTTTTCAAAGCAGCATAGTAGATCCCATTTTAGCATGTTGATAGGAGACCTGCACATAGATTTAAATAAGCCTAACATAATAACTGATTCCTACATTAACGTTCTTAGCTCATGTGGCTACAAACAATATATAAAATCACCCACTAGAGAAACTCCGGAAACAATGAGCTGCATTGACCATGCATTCATCAAAATGGAGCACAACACTAGGGGTACACAAATTATTCCAATTATATTCGAAAGCGCAATAACAGATCATTTTAGTGTCATAATTAACATATCGGAAAAAGACAAATCCTTCCCAAGAATCACGAAACCCATATATACAAACAAACAAAAATCATCAACCATGACGAATTCAACACCATCCTACAACAAGAAACATGGAACGAAGTCTATGCCGAACAAAATGTTGACTCAGCCTACTATCTATTTCAAAACAAATTATCATCAGCTATAATAAAATGCGCACATTATAGAAACATGAAAATCCCTGAAAAAATGAAGCCCTGGATTACACAGGGACTAATCACATCAATCAAAAAGAGAAATAAATTGAAAAAAAATGAATTGAAGGAAATAACCCTGAACTCGAGAATGAATATAAACTATATCGAAATTACCTAAAAAAACCATTAGCAAAAACGGAAGAAAATTACTATAAAAACAAATTAATCAATGCAAAAAACGATACGAAAGCCATATGGAAAATAATAAAAATACGGAAAATATAAACCTGGAAAATTTTGAATTGTATAATGACCAAAATATAATAACATCAAAACCAAACGAAGTAGCTAATATTTTCAACACACATTTTGCGACAGTTGGGAAGAAAATGGCTGACCTCATGAATAAAGACGAACATACAGACTTCACAGATACCTTCCGCATAGAAAACAATCAAATACACTCTATGTACCTAGACCCGGTAAACACGGACGAAATCTCAAACACAATAAAAAAACTAAAAAATAAACCTTCCTGCGGTACGGACCAACTATATACCAAAACAATTAAGGAAATCAGAGAAAACATAGTAACAATATTAGCTCGCTTAATAAATATTATATTCACCTCCGGAAAATTCCCAACTACACTGAAGCAAGCAGTCATAACCCCTGTCCACAAGAATGGAGATAAAGGTGACCCCAAGTATTACACACCAATCTCAGTTATATCGATAACAGCTAAAATATTAGAAAAATGTATAGTTTCCAGATCAAATAAATACCTAACTAAAAATAACATAATATCATCTCGTCAATTCGGCTTCAGGGATAATATTTCCACAGAGGACGCTCTGTTTCATTTCACAAAAAAATCCATGAATATCTAAAAAATAATAAAAAAGTTATGGGAATATTCATAGATTTGGCGAAAGCATTCGACAGCATATCTCATGAAATGCTTTTGAAAAAACTTGAATCTTACGGTATTCGCGGGATTCTATATGAGCTTTTCAAGGACTATCTAACTGACCATACGCAAATGGTCAAAATAAATTTCTATTTCAGTGAAAATCAGCAAATTGAATTTGGTATTCCCCAAGGAACAGTTCTTGGTCCCCAGCTATTCCTACTTTATATAAACGACATGTTGAAAGTTAATATTCCGGGCGATATCATATCATACGCCGATGATACTGTGCTACTCTTCACAAGTCACACCTGGGAAACAACAAAAAAACAGGCAGAAGCAGGCCTATACAAAATCAAGTGCTGGCTAGACAGTAATCTACCCAGCTTGAACTTCAACAGAACCAAATTTATGACTTTCTCAAATAGTATCGTAAATCAGCCTGACTTCCCCACCTTGAAATATCACTCCAACTGTGCAAAATCCTTGTATATGTCAATGAACTATACATAAAACTGAAAATATAAAATATCTAGTTATAATAATAAATAATACACTAAAATGGGATAGCCACTCTGAATATTTAACAAAAGGACTGAGAAAACTGGTATACACGTTCTATGAGCTACGAAAATTCCTCACAATAAACATACTCACAATAGCATACAGATCGCTGGCGAATCTATTTTGTCTTGCGGTATCATCATATGGTACTTGGTATGGTACTTATCATAGCCAGATAAAAACAAAAAGATTTTCAACAACCCTGCTCTTTTCAGATACAAGATTCATGGACATACACCATTTTTATTTTCTGAGCGCCTCTAAATTTAGGTACAAAAATTAAATTGAGAAAAGAATAAATAAACACGATTAAAACACAAGAAGAAGAGAACATAAAAACACCCCAAACTAAAACAAAATTTATTTGTATAACAGGACCAAAAATTTACAATTGCCTCCCCCAACACCTGAAAAGTATAAAAAAATTCAAATTATTTTGCAATAAAGTGAAAACATTTATACTCGTTAACAGAGAAACCTTTAAGTTCATTCTATGACGGAATATGTATAGCAAACTCACAAATAACAAAATGTCATGCGCACCAAAAACACTCTGTTGAAATCTTCTTACTCATTGATCTGTTCACTTTATATTTTTAAATTTGTATATTATGAGTATAGGTTATTATTATCATCATGTACATCCTTTCCTATAATTTGCTCTCTCTTTACTATTGTTATTATCACTATGTACATCCTTTTCTATATTTTGCCCTCTCTTTACTATTACTGTTAACTCAAGATAGGTATGTTCATGAAAAAAGAATACTGATTAGTAATCTACTTGCTACTTAAATCTACCAGTTAGGCACACTACAGCTTCTCCAGAAGTTAGGTGCAATGTCATTCTGTTAAAGTATAGCATTTACCCTGTAATGTAACATTAATTCAATAAAATTATCTATCTATCTATTTGATTTTTCAGCATTTTTATTTCTGCGTCTAGAATGCGTTGGACCCCCTTCAACCAAGCTGATGGACATTAAAAAATATCATGTCAGTTTTTTATGTCTATGAGTTCCTATGGCGATCTGATATTTCCAAAACCACTAATGGGCGAGATTACTAATTTCTGGAAAAAATACCACAGTGTCCAGAATGATGAGAAAAGTAGTTGGATTCTGTTCCATTTTTTTTCTAAGTAATTTTTCAAAAAAAAATCTCCAAGAAATGTTTCTGTTTGAACACTGCGCACACCACGCCAGGATGTGACGTAACAAGTTCAGATCGCCAAGAGCGCAAGGTAATCACAGAGTTGCCAAAAGTTATTCATAATATTTCTTTACAATGTGATCAGGCCGAAAAAATAATGGCATAGCACTCATCATCATATTATTCAAGAATAACTAAATCAAGAACAGCTATCAAATGACAAGTCTTAATTTCAATATAACACATGCTGACACAAGTACTGTTTTATTCATAGGATGAAACAGAATAACATTTCCTCAGAAGTTGCGCAAAATAGTGACACTGGCAACTCGCCGATCGCCGAGAGTGCCAGGAATTCCAGCGTTGCCAAGCGATATTTATAATACTTCTTTACAATTCTTTTTTCAGTGGCTAAGGTGTACTTCGAAGTTGGTCCCATTTGAATTTATAAGATGAAATCCGCCCCTAAGGGTAGCAAAATGAAGGATATTGATCACTCACCCTCTGAATTCTGGTGCGTTAACCGATTCTATCAGGCATAACTTTGTACTGGGTTCTTCGATTTGGATGACCCTTACGGTAGAAAAATAGGGGATAATTGATTTTTCACTTGTGAACATTGGCACACAAATGTAGTTGACACTGACAGATCGCTTCTGTCATTATTGCTGTTCCCCTACATCCGTCACAATCATTATATTCTATGAGAGGACGGAATGATATACAAAGTGATGAAATAAACTAACCAGAACAACAAAAATAATTTATACTACAACAAATAGTAAAAGTAGATAATCATATTATTTAACTGGTAATAGTTGAAGTAAGGTGGGAAAGTAAGTATTTTGAAACTGATAAAAAAACAAATAGGCATTAATTAGTAGATTTCAGCCCCAAAAAATTTAGAAATAAAAACTTTTTAACAAAAAATTAAACCGACGAAATACGAACTGAGAAGTAAAAAATGAATAAATCTTGTTAGTCTCAATAACTAAGCTCCTAAACTAATGTAAGTAACTAATTTTGAGTCGGCGCGACGAACAATCAACGAAGATCATTAAATTACTTCAAAAAAATTATCAGAATGTCACCGCGCAACTCGATGCCATCATTTTACGCCTTACCAAATTATTTTGCTTGTTTGTTTGGCGCCGACTCAAAATCAGTTTCTTACATTAGTTTAGGAGTATAGTTATTGAGACTAAAAAATGAATTTTATTTTTTACTTTTCAGTTCGTATTTCGTCAGTTTAATTTTTTGTTAAAAAGTTTTTATATTCAGCCGAGTCAAGCCATTAAGAGTGACCAAATAAATTTGGTTGAATGAACAAATCCTTTTTCTTTTTCCGTGTGTTGTCATTTGAAAAAAATATCCTCAATTAGTGATTTTAGAAATATCAAACCGCCATTCAAACCTATCATTCATGTCCATCAGATTGGTTAAAGTGGTACCAGCGCACTCTATATGCAAAAATAAATATTCTTTTAAATATTCAAAAATTCCTGAGTTAAGGTCGTTTCTGGTGAAACCGGAAGAGGAAGAGTATGAAATATTGAATTTTTTCCAATTCTTGAATTTGACACCTCTGCCGAGTTTGTCTAAAGAATAAGTTGACACCCTGTATACCAGCCGATTTGTTTTGTGATAGTTTGTATTTTTTGTTTGCATCCAGTGGCTTATCTTTTCACGGAAGCTATTACATTTGTTTATTTACTGATACCCACAATCTTCTTCAGAGTTGGGAGCATATAATATTGTTTTGTTTTATTTCTAGAACATCCCGATAATGTTCTGTGAGAAATATGATAAAATTCTTACCTTTTCTTAATCCGGAGTTCGTCCGTTCGATTTCGTCTGATGTTGGAAACGGCTTTGGGAAGGAAAAGGAGGAAAAAAAATCTTTATTCTAATAATAAATGTCTAATGCTACAACAAATATATTTATTTATTTATCAAGGGCGTAAAATAGGCGTATATGTACCGCAGCGTGTTAGTATTAGCACGAGCGTCATTATGGTCCATGAACCTTCAATCAGAATACCAACCCCGTTCTAGATTTTTTAAGTAAGACAGGCGCTTATCCGGAATGAGAAAAAAAAAGCATAATCGTGGTGGATTTCACTCGAATATTCTGGTATTTTTCCAGTACGAATCTTCTTTACAGTGTTCGCCTCTGAAGACGTTTCCATGAGCATTATGTTATATATGCATTGCCTCTACCTGAATTGACGGAAATAATCTATAATGATCCTAATCAAACCAATTAATTTCATTTGACGTGTAACGGAAACATTCTCATGTTTCGGAATGTGAAACCAATGAATAAATTATCACAACACGTTGATCAATTAAGTTCCGCTAAATTTCTTCATTATCACCTTTGCGATAAAGTGAACGTCTCGAGCGATTCATTTGCATAGAGGTGAATTGAGAACGAAGTTTATGAACAGGGTGTTCTAAGGGATATCACAATTCGTATTAGATTTTCTTTACACCAGAATGTTTTATTAATCTCGATCCATATTTATAATAAATTGAGTATCAGAACGCTAATGATAGTTTACCGATCGACGACAATATTGGAGGAGATCGGTAAACTCCTAACAATTCGTGCACCATAATCACATCCACTCAATAATTCTCCGGGTAAGTAAAATAGTGGGTCCAGAAAGTGAATGAGTAACATTGAAAATCTAAATTTTTTCAAAAGGAAGCCCCAATTTTTTTTCTCATGATTCAATTCTATCACGAAAATGAGCACTAGTTCTAATTCATATTCTGAATATTAAATGCCTGAAATTTTGATTTTTCTAGTAAGCTGAGCATATCCACCCACAAATGAATCAAAGTTGTTTACTGTCAGATTTATCATCTGAAAAAGTGCAATATAGCTCGTGTTGGGTATAATAATAAAGATTTCGTAAATTTATTAGTGATTTATGGCAAATGTTTTAACATTTTTCCCGTGAAACCTTGGCATTATTAGAATATTTCAAAATATCAGTGCGTGATCATTTCGATGTGTTTGATAATATGAACAGGATTGATTTGTTGAAAATATGAACAGGATGTTCATAAAATGAGGTGTGGAATCATCTGAGACTGAAACATAAACTTTAGTCATCATTTTCTATCGTTCAAAATAATCTCTTGGGAGGTGTTGTGGAAAAGGTAAACATCCTCAATTGAATATTGAATATTGAATAGAAATGATTCTTGATTATGACTGGAATAGAAAATCAAATAACTATATGAATAAAAATGCAAATGTTCACCTTCAGATACTTTTTTGAGTTGGGGTCCTTTCACAATATCTATCAGATGTAGGTCTATATAATAATAATAATAATGTTTATTCATTCATAAATTACAATATTTACAAAATTCAATATATCTTTAGAAGTTTAAAGAATAAACAATGGCACCACAAGGAAGTAAATCCGTGCGTGTACTTGCATTTGTTGGTCATTTAAAAATAGGATATGAAATATTAGAACAGAACGTCGTATAAAGATATAACAGGGGCATTTAACAAATACTGATTACAAAGTAGACGGATATAAAATTACTCACTAATGAAATACTAATGGATTATTTAATCTAGTTATCAGAGAGAACAAAAGGAATAGAATTTGTATAAGATTTTCGATATATTCATAGACGAATTACATACAGAAAATAATCGTTGCAGTTTAAAATCATCTTATCAATTTCAGTTATGACCAAATATAAAATTTTTCAGTTTGGATTCCAGAAGTTGGTAGTTTTTTAAGAGTTTCAGCTCTTTGGGTAACATATTATATAATCTGGGCCCTAGAAAACCGTGTCCTCTTTGCCCCATTGTTTTATTGATTTTAGGTATGGTTTTTGACCCTTTTCTATATCGCCTGTTATAATTGTGGGTAATTTTTGGTTGAAGATTTTTTGTTTTATGTTGGTGATGTGATTAATGCTTGATAGATATAGTCTGATATCAAATACGTTGCTCTCGGAGAATAATTTGTTGTTAGGGTATCGATAATGTTTGCCAAGGATTATTTTTAGTATCCATATTTGTACAACTTGAATTTTTTCTAACTGATTATTCGAAATTCCTCCCCAGGCGATTATGGCGTATGTTAATGGGATTGGATGTTTCTGATTACAGAAAGTCTGGCACATTTTGAATTTTGGAATAAGGCTTCTTAATAAGTCAGAGAAAAATGTATAAAACATGTATTTCACCCACCAAAACTTCGCAATTAGGCGGTTCCCAAAATTTGGACGGATTAAAAAAAAATAAAATCGAATTTCTGACCACTGCAAATTGTCACATGATGGCATTATACACCTGTCATTCACGGATGTGCAACAAGTTAAATTACACCCTGTATATTCTACATTATATAGCTCATTTCGAAAATGATCTGATTTCTGCAAAACTTCTTGAGCATAACCTAAGACATATATATATATCTTGACATTCGCCAGCTGGACTCTTGATATATCATTGAATATCAACATGCATACAGATACTCTACATACAACTACACAAAAATGAGCGCTTCAGCCTACTTTCATTATTTTGACAGCCGACTTTGGAAGAAAACTGCTCCATATAGAGGTTCAGTTTACTCCGAATGACGAATTAAACAAATTTGACGCCATTAAGGGATTTTTCCGACATCTTCTACAAGTCTTGTGAAGTTATACTTTTAGAAATCAAGTGCAGTTATCAGGGTTTCAATGTACCATGTACGATAATTCATGTACGCACTGTATAGTCGTTAGTATCGATCAGCCATTTTTCTGGCAAAAGTGACACACCACTCTAAGGAACTTCAGCCTATACTATGGCAATTAGTCTGCTGCTCAACTGAGGTTGTTAGATTATAACTGGTGATCAAATTTATGAAATTCTCTCCCCTTCAGTTTGGTTGACGTGTGTCTAGTTTAATTATGAGAGGGGAATATTCAGGGAATATTCATACAGTGAATGGAGGAAATTTAATTAAAATGGCTTGTTATAACAGAAGAACGCCATAAACACATAAGTGGGCCTCATGCTATACCCAGCTACGAAGGTGTATAATTCATTAAAAAAGCAATTATGGAAGATAGTAATATTTATAATTGCGAAAGTAATTTTCTTAATGGACCATATGACGATTAAAAGCAGAAACCATTCGAATTCTAAGTGTTTTCGGTCATTTGTGATGTCATTTGGTTTACATTTGTTTTATTAAACCTCTGATGATCGAACACATACCCGTTGGAACCTTTCTTTTTGATACATAACCTCACAAATGATGATTGATGTTATCAAATGACTACTATTCTACTAAATTCTAGAAAAAACTCATACATGCAAGTATTAATCGAAAGCTATTTTCAATGGAGCAACAACTTTCCTTCAAATTGGTTTCGTTACATTTCACATAAATTAAGGAAATATAAACAAACAAAAACTAATTATTGAATTGACGTTGGGTTCCCAATTATCTTTATCTAGTCTACTCGACAAGTTGAAAATGGTCTAAAATAGAGATACTGCTCTTAAAATTATGTGTGATAGCTCATTGGATCCGGAATAACGCCTAGAAAAACGTGCCAAAAGCGTGTATTAGCACATAAAAAATTGCAAAAGTTATAAACAATTGAAGATGAAAAAAAAATGGCATTTCGTTTTTTGTCAATATTTCATAAACTATTGAGATTTAATAAATTTTCTGAAAGAGGAGGAAATTTCCAATAAAAAACCTTAGCTCCCGGAACTCTATCTCCATTATTTATAATTTTAATTTAACGCTGAAAATGGGTCTCCGAGCAACATTTTTAGGTTGCGCGCGCGGCGTCAAAAGCGAGTACGACACATTAATTAATTTATTTAAGGTATTACATTTTTTTTTTTCAATTTGAAAAAATTATGGTGTATTCAAAACACTATATATAATTTATTCCCGTTGGAAATTTCACTTAAAGTTGATTTTTCAACAAGTTAAACGATTGTTAACTAACAAAATTTTCTCGAACTTCTGTCTTAATTGTATATGAAAAAAAATGTTTAAATAATTGTCGTAAAAAGTTTTCGCTTCGTAGAGCCTTTCTTATATACATACTCAACAAGATCATGCCATGAAAAATATTCATACTTTGTTTATAATAATTTTTGTACTTAAACAAAAACAAAAAATCCAAGTAATGTTGTTAAAAAAATTTTTTTTATCATCATATCATCGTTTTTTTATTGACACAAGATATAAATTGATTCGCAAAAAAAAACCGCCATTTGTTGATACAATTATTCCAAACAAATTGATTATTTCAATATTTTTGAGATTTTTTTTTCCACAACTTCATTATATTACAAATATTATGATTTTTGAAAAAAAAAATAACAATTTTAATTGTTTATAATAGTTTTTTTTATATTTCTATTGTTTAAATAATTAGTTAGGAAATTCTTTTTTTTCTAAAAACCCCAAAAAAAATTTTTTTTTTTAAATTCCATTTTTATTAACATATAAATTTTTTATAAACTAAATTTTAACTTTGTTAGATTTTTTTTCTGAAACTTCCAAAAATTTTTTTTGTTACTTCATAGAGGACTGTCAATTATGATTTTTAGAGGAAAAATCATTTCTTAACTAATTATTTAAACGATAGAAATATACAGAAAACATTATAAAAATTAAAAATTGTTATTGGAAATTTTATTTCTTCAAAAATCATAATATTTGTGATATAATGAAGTTGTGAGGAAAATTTTTTTCAAAAAATATTGAAATAATCAAATTTGTTTATAAAAAATTTATCAACAAATAACGGGAAATTTTTTTTTTGCAAATCGTTTCATATCTTGTATTGATAAAAAAAAGATAATATGATGATAAAGGAAAAAAAAATTCAAGTACAAAAATTATTATAAACAAAGTATGAATATTTTTTCAAGATTTATGGCGTGATCTTGTTAAGTATGTATATAAAAAAGGCTCTACAAAGCGAAAAATCCGAGCACCTTCCAACATTTTCTACCACATCATCAATGTATATCAGAAATAATAAAGGACCGAGTACACCACCCTGTGGGACTCCCTGGCATATTGTCTGTAGCTGACAGGCCAAAAAAACAAGCAAGCAAGATAGAAGAACCACAGCAAATAATAAACTGTCTCCTTTCTTGAGAAAATGCTAACCTGTGGAACTCGTTATCTCTATTAATAGTAAGGATGAATAGGCTGGTAATAAAATGATACTTCATGTCCATTGTCCATTACTGACGAATTCTTTAGGGCTACAGATGACGGTCACATGACTTGCTTGATACTTTTGGACTTCAGTAAGGCTTTCGACACTCTTGACCACGATAGATTGTGTGATAAACTGTTGTTTTTGGGCTTTTCTGATGAAGCAGTGCTCCTGATAGGGAATTATTTATCAGATCGAATACAGAAAGCCGTTATTAGGGGAATCGAGTCGGAGGCCGTATCTCTGTCCAGAGGTGTTCCGCAAGGCTCAATACTCGGACCCTTACTTTTCAGCTTGTATATCTGCGACTTTTACCAATACGTTCAGGAATGCAAAATACATCACTACGCAGACGACACCCAGCTTTACTTCTCCTTCCAATTTCAGAATTTTGACACTGCTCAGCTACTCATAAATCGAGACCTTCAAGCAATATTCGACATTTCCTCAGCCCATAAATTGAAACTCATTTCAAAGAAGTCGGCAGTGATGATTTTTGGACCGAAAAAAATCAGAGGTGGAACCCAGAACCTACTTTTTATTTCTTATTTTGCGCCAAAATACTACCCAGTGCATTTAGGCCTTATACAATTACTAATTTCAAAAAAAGGCTGGAACTGCTTTTTTCTCTCCTTATCTATACATTCTTATTGTTTTTAACGACCCGTATATTTTTATGTTTTTGTTTTATGTATGATCACGCATAACTTTTCACAGAGCAGTTCGATTCCGATGATTTTGTTTTCATTGGATAGGGTGTACATCGAAGTTGGTCCCATTCGAGTCTGAATAAAAGAATTCATCCCTAAGGGTAGCAAAATGGAAGATATTGATCGTTCACCTTCTGAATTTTGGTCCGCTAGCCGATTCTATCAGGCATAACTTTGTAGTGGGTTTTCTGATTTGGATGATTCTTTTTCTATTAGATAGGGTATACCTCATAGTTGATCACATTCTGATTTGGAATGAAATTATAATCCACCCCTATGGGTAGTAAAATAGGGGAAGATTGTTTTTTCACTTGTGAACATTGGCACACATATGTAGTTGACATTGACAGATCTTCCGGCATCCGTCACGATAATTACTATCTATGAAAGGATGGAATTATATACAAGGTGATGAAATCAACTAACCAGAACTTTCAAGAATAATTTATACTATATAACAATAAATAATTAAAGTAGATAATCATATTATTTAACAGTTAATAGCATTGGTCTGCAGATTTTTTTTTCTCATTGTTTTCATGCATCATAACATCATATTTGGTGCTCTAAACACGAAATTCAACATGCTAATAAATACAGCACATAGATTTTAAATACAATGTCCATTTAATTAAAAAACGATATTATCACAGTAACAACAATTACAAAAAGTGAAAAAAGACTACGGTCTAAGTTTTACAACGAAAAATGCTAATTTTACAGTCACAAGTTATAGAAATATTAGTATATTTATCGCATTATGGTAATATAATTCAAGTTATTTTGTAGTTTTTTTTCTTTTCATCGTTTCCATCGAAGTTTCTCGGCGAATCGACCAACAAAAATCAGCAAGCATTGCTGCTGAGCATTTTCCATTGTGGCGTCTTTCAATATGCATAATATCCTGATGAAACCTTTCACCATGCTCATCTGATACAGCACCGAGATTTTTCCGGAAAAAAATCTAAATGTGAGTTCGAATAAAAACTTTTTAAGAAAAAATTAAACCCACGAAAAAATCAACTGAAAAGCAAAAAATAAAATAAACCTCCTTAGTCTGAATGATAATTGAGCTCCTAAACTAATGTAAGTAACTGATTTTGAGTCGGTGCCAAACAAACAATTATCGAAGATCATTATCTATGAAAGAAGTCATCAAAACGCTGCCGTGCATCTCGCTGCCATCATTTCACGCTTCACCTAATTCAATTGCTAGTTTGTTTGGCGCCGACTCAAAATCAGTTACTTACATTAGTTTAGGAGCTCAATTATCATTTAGACTAAGAAGGTTTATTTTATTTTTTGCTTTTCAGTTGATTTTTTCGTCGGTTTAATTTTTTGTTAAAAAGTTTTTATTTTTTACTTTTCAGTTCCGTATTTCGTCGGTTTAATTTTCTGTTAAAAAGTTTTTATTTTTCAATTTTTTGTGGCTAAAATCTACCAATTACTACCTACTTGTTTTTTTATTACTTCCAAAATACTTACTTACCCACCTTACTTCAACTATCACCAGTTAAATAATAAGATTATCTACTTTTACTATTTGTTATAATATAAATCATTTTCGTTGTTCTGGTTAGTTTATTCCATTACTTTGTATATCATTCCATCCTCTCATAAAATATACTGATTTTGACGGAACAAGAATAATGTCAGTAGCGATCTGTCATTGTCAACTACGTATGTGTGTGCTAATGTTCACTAGTGAAAAATCAATTATCCCCTATTTTTCTACCCGAAACCAAAGGTATACCCTATCTATTAAAAAAAGAATCATCCAAATCGAAGAACCCAGTACAAAGTTATGCCTGATAGAATCGGTTAACGGACCAGAATTCAGAGGGTGAGTGATCAATATCCTTCATTTCGCTACCCTTAGGGGTGGATTTCATCTTTTAAATTCAAATGTGACCAAAGTCGAAGTACACCCTATCCACTGAAAAAAGAATGATCGGAATCGGACGCCTCAGTAAAAAGTTATGGGTGATCATATATAAAAAAATATGATGGAAAAACATAAAATATACGGGTCGAATAGAGAACCTCCTACTTTTTGGTTTCGTCGATTAAAAATGAATTTTTCTAACCTAATATCAAATAGAATTTAATTAAAAAAAAATAAAAAATTTATAATTTATATTTATTATCTTTGTTCATAAAAAAATGGATAACCTACACATAAAATACTTAAAATATATATATTATATATATATATATATATATATATATATATATATATATATATATATATATAATAATATGAATTTAGTGCAAAACTTACTAAGGTATTTGATATAGAACGTAAACAATTAAAAGACAACTTTTCAACTAACTGTTGTGAAGTCACAGTGTATAGTGCGCAGGCACATATGTACTACCATAGAAATCACTTCCGGCACTTTCCTCCTTTCTCTTACAACTAGCAAAAACCTAATTCGTATGTATATACATTGTTTATAATGTTAACGCATAAAACGAATTAAAAAAAAACTAAATTTACGATATTTTGGAAAAAAATTCATATCGAAAAATCTAGACGTGATAGAAAAAATTTTTTGCTTTTCAGTTGATTTTTTCGTCGGTTTGATTTTTGTTAAAAAGTTTTTATTACTATTTGTACAGGTTCAGTTCAAAAACATAGCTGTCACTAGACCTATTCACCATGTTCTCAACTAAGGCGTGTACCTTTCATTTTACTTTTACCATTAGTTTTGGCCTTGTATCCTATGGTGAATAAAGACGATTTATTATTATTATTATATTATGTAACAAGATATAGAGCTTATTATTTTGTGGCAAAAATTGGGGAGGTAATTTCGCGATAATCCCGACGACATGAACTCAGAAAATTACGAAAAAATGGTTGCGAGAAAAATCATTACCTAACTTACTAATTTTCGCCACCAGAAATAAAAGAGCTCTATCTCAGATATTAATTGAATGCGATTAAAATTTATAAAATTTCGAATGTTCTTGTGAAGAGAGACAAAATTATATTCACATATTTTGAAAGATTTTTTTTCATATAGAACTGGATTGAGATCAGATATATATCTTTGAACTTCAATGGAGAGTAAAATGTGGACAAACATTCACCAATGACTCAGATTAATATCAGAGGCTAAGCACAAAATCCGAACATAAATATATCCGTCGACTTGAAAGAAAATGATATAAATAGATAGTCGGAGCAGAGTTAAATATGAATACGATTCCAACATAAACATCATTTTTCTAATTACCTCACCTATAATAAATGGACCAGTGGTAGTCTGGCAACTTATGTGAAACGATATTCACAGAAATCTTTCATCCGATATATTTTCGATGGGAGACACATATGGTGTCAAAATGAATCTCTCTTCAACTTTAATTCTTCCTCTTCTTCCATCGTTATGGCGTCTGACCAATAAGGTATACAATTCGCCAGAGCTCTCTCTCTTACGTAATCTCTTACGTAATCAAGACTTCGTAATTATGGGGCACCCTGGAAGTCTCACTCGAAGTGATACCACAAGTACTCCGTTAATTTTTTTCCATGCACTTATGCAGCAATATTCTCATACAGTTTTCTTTATCTTACCTGAAGTCGCCCCCTTTTTCCGACAAATCCGTTGTCATCTGGCCTGGTTACCAGCGTAGAGAAGAAAGGAGCAGATTTCTAATATGTTCAGTTGTTAAAGTTCACTAACATTCAAATATTTTTGAAATGCACGTATTTCTACGGCTGGACAATCACAAACATAAACCTGACTCCCAACCACGAGGACGCCAACAGTCCTCATCCACGGTCAGGAGGCGAATCATCTTCAACTTTAATTAATTTTATTTCATTTCGCAGTTTGCAGATGACAATCTTTGTACAAAAGTAGTACGTATAGATGTCGGTTGCCATAATAGAAATACGTAGGTATGGCACAGCTTTTTGGGGTTTCTGTAGCCAGAATTTATTACAGTCTATTTTGGTCCTACAAAAAAGGGCTATTAGGTACTTGTGTAGGATTAAAGCAAGAAACCACTATAGACCTCTATTTTGTCTCCCAAAAAAATCTTACTATATCGAGAATCTTCATCTTGGAAACTGTCTGTTTGATTCATACCAAACGCCTTCGAGCACAATTACCACTCGTACTTGTGTAACCACCCGAAGTTACAACATTCATCTGCCAATACCAAGATTAACTCTTTCAAGAAAGTAAATTATATATAGGAGCAAAAAATATATAACTATCTGCTGGAATATTTAAAATTAATAAAAAATCTTAAACACCTCGGAAAGTAAAGATGAAGGATTACTACAATGATAATTCCAGGTCTCAATCAACCTAGTCCTACGATGCCTTTAGTATTTTAAGTTTAACATTTGTGTTATGGTAACTAAATCAAACTCAACCTTAATAATTTTGTAATGTATTTAATGGTTTTTCCCCTTTTCTAACCCCTTGCATATAATTTACAATATATACTTTACATTGTTTACTTACATATTTATACTTATTCAAATCTAGCTATCTATACCGGGTGATTCTCCAAGTTGGCTCACCCCTATAACTTTTTTATTATTGAAGATAGAAAAGCGAAATTGGGGGTTGTGTAATATAGTTCGAATTAAATTTTTTGACATATTTACTTGCTTTGCCGTACTTACGGTTTGACCGGAAATAACCCCAACTTTCGATTTTTAAATGGGACATCCTATATATTCTTACTTATTTCGATCGAGAATGACATTCTAAATCCAACACCTCACTTGTTAATATTTGACAAACAAAGTCATTTTTGAAAGATAAACGCCATGTGAAGTGGAATAAATAGAAAAATCGAATTAAACGGTTTTCTTCACATAAAAGATTTAATATAAATTGAACCAGAAAATGGTAGATCTCAGGTGAAAAACAACTACTTTCCTGGCAAATACCACGCAGAACGTTGGATGATATCCACCTGAAAATCCATGCATACCTCCATATAATGGATGAGGGCCAAAAAAAGCCTGAAACCGGTATGCGGATTGTTAGGTGAACACGACATAAATTAAACATAATCGAGCTTATCAGAAAGAAACATTTGCATTCAATGTCCATTGATATTTTATGGAAGTATGCATGGATTTTCAGGTGAATATCATTCAACGTTCTGCGTGGTATTTGCCAGGAAAGTAGTTGTTTTTCACCTGAGATCTACCATTTTCTGGTTCAATTTATATTGAATCTTTTATGTGAAGAAAACCGTTTAATTCGATTTTTCTAAAGTCATTTTTATTCCAATTTTTATTTTTCGATCTAGAATGCCCTGGATCGTGTAAATCGCTTCATTCTTGATCAAGTAACATGGGAAAAATAAGTCTTTGAGGCTTATCACTTCACAGTCGTTTTAAGAATTATTTAAAAGTCGCAAATTAGTCCATTGAGGTTCTAAATTTTCAAAATGACCTCCTTGATCACGGCAAAGTTCAACTTTTTCAATGGTTGCGCGCACCACATTGATTAGCTGTTCCGCAGTGATGTTCTGGAATGCCACCCTTACTTTATACTCCAGTTCTTCACTAGTAGCTGATGCTGTGTTATACACCTGATTTTTAATTGTTCCCCAGAGGAAAAAATCTAGCGGAGTAAGATCTGGTGATCTAGA
Organism: Gonioctena quinquepunctata; assembly: GCA_018342105.1. NCBI lineage: Eukaryota > Metazoa > Arthropoda > Insecta > Coleoptera > Chrysomelidae > Gonioctena > Gonioctena quinquepunctata. The sequence goes on along the minus strand of JAFIRS010000076.1, from coordinate 881,818 downwards.
ATATGAAAAAGAAATAATACATTATGAAAGAATATGACAACTTAAGAATGTACCTCGCAGGCCACTGAATAGGTCCATACGTGCCAATCCCACTTTTCTGGGAAGGTGTCATTCAGATGTTCTCTTACGACTTGAGAATTGTGAGGTGGCGCTCCATCTTGTTGAAAATAGATATCAACTTGGTTAGCCATTGGCAAATCTTCAATGAAATTATTAATTTGATTTCTAAGGAACTGTAGATATCTTTCCGCAGTAAATTGTCCGTCGAAAATTATTGGCCCCAGAAGTTTTCCTCCGATAATACCCATCCAGCAATTGAAACCAAATCGCTCTGGAAAATTTCCTTCTTGCATCAAATGTAAATTTGTTTGAGACCAGTACCTTTTATTATTCCGATTCAACAGACCCAAGTTGGTGAATCGAGTTTCATCTGAATAAATAATTTTAAATGAAAAATGTACATCTTCTCTGTATTTAGTCAGAAACCAGTTGCAATAAGTTAATCTTCGGTTGTCGTCGTTTCGTAAAGATCTTGGTGTAGTTGGTACTTGAAGGCTCGATAATTATATTTGTGAAGAATTCTCCAAATGGACGAATAACTTATATCATACTCACAATTTGGCGAATTGACGCCGTACAATTTACTTCAACATAGGCCAACACGTTTATAGTTTTCCCAATATCAATTGCAGAAGCATAAAAAAAGTCTTGCGGCGAAATCCTGTGAGCAGCAGTGGCGGAGATAACTAATTTTATTAAGATATTTTAAGATTTAAAAAATACTACATAAATAATGAAAAATGAAAAAAAATTAAAGACAAGCTTTTATTTATACAAATACATTAAGAAAGAAAAATAATTTCATTCATGGTTTGATGTAGGTTATTATTATATCCTAAAACGTATTTCGATCGGCACACACCAAGACCACAGACGCTACTGGTTTTTAATCTTTCAGAGCTATTAAAACACACATATAACGCGTGATTTATGACTTCCCATCGTATAGACACACCCCCAAGCATTCGATTCGATTCGATTGGCCCAGACGAATCATTGACAGCTGTCACTCAGGTCCACGTTGACTATCGGCTCTTATGATCTTCGCTTCGCCGGCGGCGAATGTTTACGAGTAGTACACATTATTTTTCGTTCCGTTTCTTGGCATAAACGCTCGTGTTAGCGAAGTGAGATTTTATTTGCTCCCTATAGAAACAGCTTCTGCAATTGATATTGGATGGACTATACTTCTTTTTATGATTTTTTACAAGCTTTTATTTAGTTTCACCTGTCCCGATGTTTGTCATCAAATCTTGCAAGTTAAATTTGACCCTCTTCCAGTTGTTCGATTAACGTGAAATTTGGCAGGTGTTCATAGTTCCCGCGACAATGAATTATGCATTTATTAGAGAAAACAAGAACAAAATGGCGGCTCCAAGATGGTGAACGAGTTTTGTAATTATAGCCCGATTCGATTCAAAATTGGTATGTGGGGGTTTTCGGGGTCGGAAATTATGAATTTTTTGTAAAAATTCACAAATTCAAGATGGAGGTTCCAAGATGGCAAACGAGTTTTGTAATTATGGTCCGATTCGATTCAAAATTGGTATGTTGAGGTTCTCGGGGTCGGAGATTATGAATTTTTTGTCAAAATTCACAAATTCAAGATGACGGCTCCAAGATGGCGACAAGTTTTGTAATTATGGTCTGATTCGATTCAAAATTGGTATGTGGGAGTTACTAAAAAGCACAAAATGAAATAATTAATAAAAAATACCTTTTTTAAAGCAAGCTTTTATTCGAATACCCTAAAAAGTGAAAAATAATTGCTTTGGATGTGTGACGTAGGTTATTCCGTGAGTTATAGATTCAAAAGCTTGTCGCATCTGTATTCGAAATGAAAACTTTGCGCGACAAGCTCTTGAATCTAGAACTCACGGAATAACCTACGTCACACATCCAAAGCAATTATTTTATACTTTTTAGGGTATTTGAATAAAAGATTGTTTTTAAAAAGGTTTTTTTTTATTAATTATTTTATTCTTCACTGAAGATGAAGTTATTGGCATTTTCTTCTGGTTCATTTTGCATTTTCCTTTCCAGTTTTGGAAAATAATGCCGAGTGGGGTGGCGACGATTAGGGAATCTCTAAGCATGAATTCGTGCTGCATCAGTTGCATTCTTTTTTGCTTCTCCGTAAATAAGCAACATGTCAATTTTCTCGTGTCCAGTATAATTTTCCATATCAAATTATAAACTACGCAACAAATAAATTTTCAAAAGTGACAGCATATTCATTAGCCTATTTGTTTAGGTAGTCCTAGCAACAGCTTCAATTGTTCGTCACGGGTAACTAGAATAACAGGACTTGGTGCATAAGTATACCGAATACGTATTATTTGTTATTAGGTATGATCGCTTCTTGCAATTATTCAGAAAAATAGTGAAAATAAAGTGAAAGTGTGTGGTATCAAATTATTCGTAAGAAAATGATCTTTCACAAAAAGCCGACGAGCCACCCCCTTTCCATTTGAAAAAATCAACTGGAAATATTCATATTTGCAACTTTTAAATAATTCTTAAAACGACTGTGAAGTCACCAGGTAGGTGGAATTTTTATTTTCTATGTGCTTCCTCCGATCAGCCTTTCAAGAAATCTTCCTCGTTCGGCAATTTTATATCAGGTTTTCTTATATTATGGGTGAAAGCTTCTTTTCAAATTTAGTACGTGGCTTCACTTTTTCGAACCTTTTTCAATCTTCCAAGAACTTGTTATCCTCTTCCATGGCAACACTCACCAAATTTTTATTTTTCACAGATTTACGAGTTTGTATCACTTCCTACCGAATTATTTGCTATTCTAATTAATGTTGATGATTTTATAAATTATATCTAATTCTAACTCTCACATACTATTTAAAGATTGATATAAAATATATTTTTTTCAATTTCTGCCCTTACATTTTATTCTATATCAATACTTTTCCCACACAAACTCTTTCGAATCACATTGGTGGGTTTTCTGTTCATGTGAATTGTCATACAGGATGTTCAAAACTTATCTATACTTTGATCTTGCTTTAATTCAATATTTTCCATAAATTTCAATTTTGATATGTTTCAATCGTGGATTTTTGTCAGATGTATCGTTGGATATAGAATTTTGATATCAGAACTGCTTCAGGAATGTTCTCTTTTTACATATGTATCGACAAAAGCATAGTATAAGTAGTAAAAGGGTGAAGGAAATTGTAAAATAACACAGCATTAACGATAATAATATAAATAACTAATAATAATAATGATAATCATAAGTTCAATTACTACTTTGCAACATTTCCCAACATAACAATATATATATATATATATATATATATATGTATTCTTTATTTTCACGGAATAAGGGCCATAGTCAGTCTATGTATTTTTTATTCCATGCGACGTTTTGACATTGTTTATATCATCTTCAGGTAAATTCTTAAAATAATGTAAAACCTGTAAAGTTGAAAACATTATACGTTACATAACATCAAATATGATTAAAATGCAGAGAGACATTCAAAACTTACAATATAATTCAACTGTTATTATTTCATTATTTCGTTTCATGTTTCATGATGGAATGAACGTTATTGTCATTTTCTTCTGATTCATTTCTCATTCTCTTTTCCAGTTTTGGAAAATAATTCCGAGTGGGATGGCGACGATTAGGGAATCTCTGAGCATAAATTCGAGCTGCATCCGTTGCATTCTTTTTTGTTTCTCCGTAAATTGGCAACATGTCAATTTTCTCGTATCTAGTATAATTTTCTATATCAAATTATAAACTACGCAACAAATACATTTTTAAAAGTGACAGCATATTCATTAGCCTATTTGTTTAGGTAGTCCTAGCAACAGCTCCAATTGTTTGTCACGGATAACTAGAATAACAGGACTCATTGCATGAGTATACCGAATACGTATTATTTGTTAGAAGGTATGATCCTTCTTGCAATTATTCAGAAAAATATTGAAAATAAAGTTTAAGTGTGTGGTATCAAATTATTCGTAAGAAAATGAACTTTCACGAAAAGCTGAAAAGATCAAGTCAACTGGAAAAATTCTTATTTGCGACTTTTGAATAATTCTTAAAACGACTGTGAAGTCATAAGCCTCAAAGTCGTATTTTTCCCATGTTACTTGATCAAGAATGAAGCGATTTACACGATCCATGGCATTCTAGATCGAGAAATAAAAATTGGAATAAAAATGACTTATTTGTCAAATATTGACAAGTGAGGTGTTGTTGGATTCAGAATATCATTCACGATGGAAATAAGTAAAAATATATAGGATGTCCCATTTAAAAATCGAAAGTTGGGGTCATTTCCGGTAATACCGGAAGTACGGCAAAGCAAGTAAATATACCAAAAAATGTAAATTGAACTATAATACTCAACCCCCAAATTTCGTGTTTCTATCTTCAATAATAAAAAAGTTATAGGAACGACCCACCATAGAGAATCACCCGGTATATTCTCAATTTATACTTCAAATTATAAACTTGTATGTTTGTTTCTGTTTACACCTATCTTTTTAGTTATGACACTGTGGATCTTACCACATTTTATTGCTCTCAATGCTTTGTCAATAAGGACTATTATTCTTGGACAATAAATCACAGTTTTGATTGATTGATGATGATTGAGACCATTTTCAGAGTGAAGTCTGTCTGTCTGAAAAAGAAATCATTTACTTGAATGAACTTGAAAACAAAACGCGTCTTGCTTCGACTGCATCTAGATGGATTAGTACACGGAACGGAGAAGAAATCAGGAGCATACCTCAAGAACAAATTTGCTTCCAAAGAATCACCCCAAAGTCAAATAAACACCACTGAACCGATTACATCCCACCCACCCGTACTAATCGGAGCAAAATAACAACAGCTTTTCCAACTAAATAACATAATCAACACCAAAGTAATATTAATTAGTCTCGTACAGAGCAGAATACATATTTAGATTTTGGAAGCGGCTTTGTTCGTATATTCCGGAATATTTGCCGACCTAAATAAGCGGCCAGCGTTTAGCAGAAGTGTAAAGCTTTGAACGTTAATGCAGCGCAATGTAAGCGACTACTCTTGTTTACTAATAAAACATATTGGTAATTAAGCGTAACTAATTTGGTAATAAGCATCCACAAACACAGAATTCAATTAGCAGAGAACCGGACTGCCGGGTCCGCACTTTACAGAGTACTCTGGAATACCGATGGCCTCGCAGCGTATACAAGAGATATTCGACGTGCTTGGTCAGAATTAGCCAGCTCTAACATGAAGCTGCATTATCAGATCAAATGCCAATATGTGATGTTATTGAAATTTATGGTGCATTGTTCTGCGAGCAAATTGATTTGTCGATTGCTTATTGTGGCCTGTTTCCGTGGATGTTCTTTGTAGTAGGTTCCTTGAATACAGGTAAATAAACATCGAGTCCATGGTGGTGTACCATTTGAATTTCTTGGATAAAATCAGTTACCTTTTTGTGAGAGAAACTCTTTTGTGGCGTATAAGTTATATATCTGAGATGTTTGGTTAGAATTAAGATGTCTATCACCCATTGTGAGTTCTATAGTGACTTCAATATTCAGGGCCGGATTGAAAGGTGTGGAGGCCCTGGGGCAACAAAGGAGTGGAGGCCGCTAATTATTTTTCAAACAATTTGTTTTTATTCATTGCGGAACAAATCAAATTATTTCGACACGAGCATATGTTGGTATAATAAAATACAAGAAATAAATTATATTACAGCGTAAACGAATGGATTCTTGCGAGCTTTTTTCGACGAAAAATCATTGATGATTTCGGTCAAATCCAGCATCTGAAGAAAATCATTTTCAATGCTAAGAAGCGATAACTTTGATAGGCGGCTTTGTCTCATCGTAATTCTCCTATTTTTTTCATTTTGGAAAATGAGCGTTTTCCAGTGCAATTTGACATCATCACATTTTTAGTTGTAATATCACAAGAGTGTAATAATTCGACAGATTTTCGAAAACTTGTTGCCAGGCAATAGATAAGAGAAACCAACTGGCTCGAGTGGATATTGCCAACAAGTTTGAGAAGGAAATCTAGATACTTATTTTCTACTATATCGAACTCTCGTGTGGTATTCTTTAGATTATTTTTTGATGTTATGATCATAAACACATTTCCTTGCAAAATTATATAATGTACTAAACCGTTTTGATTCATTTCACACTTTTCATGCGAATTGATGACAGACGTCAAATTGAAAATATTACTTGTCAGACAATAAAAAAAAATACCTCTAATTATTCCCGCGACAATTTTCTAGGTAGAATATTCCCACTATTGATTGGCCAAAACGTATATGAATTATTTGAATTGAACGTTTCCATTGGTTTCTAGCAATGTCAAAAAATAATCACTGTAATTTCAATGTTTGAGAATGTAGCTCTGAAATTTTTATTTTCAAGAATTTGATAGTAGAACATCTTAGATTGGTCTTTTTGATAGTCCTCTTTCAGAAAGATTTACATTTGTTGCGGAATGTCATTCTTCTCTTAGACTCACACTTTCAGATTTCGGGGATTCCTCTGCTACAAGCGAGCCACTCAGCGGACACTTGTCAACACCAATAAATAGGAAAAACAGGTATAGACGGGCAAAGTGTTTGTAGAATCGGCGGAAAAATAGTCAACAGAATTTGAACTTTTGTTCTATTATGGAATGCGCACAGGGCTCTTATAAATAATTTGATGCAATCATATTCATGAATTGAAATATTATTTTCTTTTGCTTATGATTATCGAATTTCATTGTGTATCTAGATCGCTGTGTCATTCGAAGAATACATCGACAGAAAATCCTTCATTTAATAAAAAAAATTGATCTCTTTTTTAATTCAATTGTTTTTGTTTTTACAGCTAATTTCGATACATTATAATATTTTGTATAATAGTATGATGTTTTACTTGGTGATTGTTCCTCGCAAATACACATGATTCATCAGATCGAAGATTAATATCAACCATGGATTTTAACAAGAATAGGAAACATGTTTTTGAATGAAAGATAAGTGCCATGTGAAGTGGAATGAATAGAAAAATCGAATTAAACGGTTTTCTTCACATAAAGGATTCAACATAAAATTGAACCAGAAAATGGTAGATCTCAGATGAAAAACAACTACTTTCCTGGCAAATACCACGCAGAACGTTGAATGATATTCACCTGAAAATCCATGCATACTTCCATATAATATCAATGGACATTGAATGCAAATGTTTCTTTCTGATAAGCTCGATTATGTTTAATTTATGTCGTGTTCACCTAACAATCCGCATACCGGTTTCAGGCTTCTTGGCCCTCATCAGTACGGAGTAGTCAACCAGCCAAAGGTCCAAAGAACTCTGGCTGAAGTGAGACACAACGTAAACAAACCATCATCGAGCTTGTAACACCTATAGGTACGCCGGAAAAGATAAACTTTAACTGGCGGTACCTAGTGACCGAAAGAAACACTCCGAAAATCTCCCACCTCGATAGGTTTCTAAATAAAAGATTCCTTCTCAGTAGGAGTGGCAAGCCCGTCTTTCTTTCTGTCACTAGGTACCGCCAGTTGAAGTTTATTTTTTCCGGCGTACCTATAGGTGTTACAAGCTCGATGATGGTTTGTTTACGTTGTGTCTCACTTCAGCCAGAGTTCTTTGGACCTTTGGCTGGTTGACTACTCCGTACTGATGAGGGCCAAGGAGCCTGAAACCGGTATGCGGATTGTTAGGTGAACACGACATAAATTAAACATAATCGAGCTTATCAGAAAGAAACATTTGCATTCAATGTCCATTGATATTATATGGAAGTATGCATGAATTTTCAGGTGAATATCATTCAACGTTCTGCGTGGTATTTGCCAGGAAAGTAGTTGTTTTTCACCTGAGATCTACCATTTTCAGGTTCAATTTTATATTGAATCCTTTATGTGAAGAAAACCGTTTAATTCGATTTTTCTATATTTTTGAATGTTTAAAACGAAAAATGAGAGGAAAAAGTGGGAGAACTGCTTTTTCGTTGTCAGATTTTTTATATATAATTTTGCATATCCTTCGGTATTTGTTAGGAAATTTTACCTAAAAATTTATATTGTGGAGGCCCCTATCTTGTGGAGGCCCCGGGGCTGCAGCCCCGTTTGCCCCCCTCTTAATCCGGCTCTGTCAATATTTCAGTAGATACCTACCACTATTACTTGAGCAGGCAGTACTGTTTTGAAAAGTGATGTTCGTCAAATCGAAGGAATCGTTCCAAAAACAAGAGACAGACACGAATCCAGACATGGCGACCGCGTTCAAAGTCACGCCTCGACTACAATTGATAATTCATGCATTAGGTGTGCTTCAAATTCACACAGAGTCAATGATTGTCCTGTTAAACCTGACGAACTTCGCTGTACCTCATGTTCCTCAACAGGTCATGTACAACGAGTATTTATCAAAACACTCTTGGCTTCAAAGAAAAAGTCAAGTAATAGTACGCATGCTGTTGAAGAATTTTCAAATTTTGAATGGGTTTTTGGTATCAATAACATTGTGGATGTTTATGAAAATGATAAGGCACCTGCGGATTCAAATCAAATCAAATTTATTCAATTCAAATAAGCAATTACATAATAATAACCTTTTTATGTGCAATATTACATTCATCAAAATGTCGAGCATAGAATATGCTTGTATTGTGCCAATTATCTCAAATTGAATGAATACTCACGACTTTAGAAAACAAAACAAAATTATTTAGGTGCGGTTTAAGGAATCAAACAGAAATTAATGAGTAGCGGGGTTGAAGGGGAGCAAAAGTTCATATTATAGATTATACAGTGTGACCCATTTAAAATGGAACCACCCCTGTAGAATACACATTTTTCAGTCATTCTCAAAAAAAATTTTTTAGAATATTGAGCATCAAAAACTGTATCTTGACACAAATTTTCATAACTTTAGTTCCATTTCCAAGGCACTCTATGGTTTTTTTTCTTCGTCAAAATCGGCAAAAGTTTATTAGGCAATTTTTGTTTTCAAATTTGACTACACCACTGGATTCGTAGTCGTTATAAATGGAAACCATGGGAATTTCATGAAAAAATATTGGTTAACAACGAAGTTACAACAACTTTAATTTTGGAAACAAAGTATTTGATTATAATTTGTATTTAGATTATAGACATATTTAAAATCTGGCAACACTGCCGATACAAAGTAGAACACCAGTGAATTTGTACAGCGAAAATCCGAAGTCAATAGCTCATTCCGTTCTACAGTTATAACTCCTGAAAGTATGGTAATGTGAGCGATTTGTGGTGGAAGCGATTGTGTAATAAAAATCTGACTACGCCACTGGATTTGTAAATTATATTCCCTTAAAATCATTTATGTAAGCTTAGGTTATAAGTGTATTCGAAAATAACAGAAAATTAAGAATTCATTTTCAAGTTATGCAGTCTTCCATAGCCGATAAAAACAAAATGAACCGAATCAAGTTTTAAAGTATCAAAATTATTTATTCAATAATAAAACAGAAAGCAGGACAAAAAATGTTCCTTTTAAATTCTGCAAAACTCAACTAGAAACAAGCTTTTAGAGAAGGTATCAATAATTTGAGGAAAGCTGAACTGATACATTGTACTAAATCAATAGTAGGCTGTAATTTAGTACACCACAAATCGCTCACATTACCATACTTTCAGGAGTTATAACTGTAGAACGGAATGAGCTATCGACTTCGGATTTTCGCTGTACAAATTCACTGGTGTTCTCCTTTGTATCGGCAGTGTTGCCAGATTTTAAGTATGTCTATAATCTAAATAAAAATAATAATCAAATACTTTGTTTCCAAAATTAATTTTGTTGTAACTTCGTTGTTAACCAATATTTTTTTATGAAATTTCCATGGTTTTCATTTATAACGACTACAAATCCAGTGGTGTAGTCAAATTTCAAAAAAAAAATTGCCTAATAAACTTTTGCCGTTTTTGACAAAGAAAAAGAACCATAGAGTGCCTTGGAAATGAAACTAAAGTTATTAAAATTTATGTCGAAATACAGTTTTTGCTGCTCAATATTAAAAAAATATTTTTGAGATTGACTGAAAAATGCGTATTCTACAGGGGTGGTTCCATTTCAAATGGGTCACACTGTATAATATAATTGGAGTGAGAAGGTAAATGCAGTTGACCAAAGGAAAGAGTGAGAGAGGGTAATCCTGAATGAATACTCTTATGGTATTTTTGTATATGACTAATTTGTGTCAGTTTTGTAATAGGGACTCAAAAGATATTGTTAAACACAGTTGCATTTTCAGCGAGGTATAATTATAAAATTTTTCTGAATTTGGGAAGAGTGTTTATATTTCTCAGAAGTGCTGGGGGCATATTGTAGAGTTTTGGACCAAAAAATAAAACGAATCTCTGAGTGTGAGTCTTGTGAAACAATGTAAGTTGTATTTTATCGGTGAATCTACTTACTTTGGATTTGCGTTGGTCATATTTTTCCATGTTTGAATAAATCCATGTCAGGCTTTGGAAAGTATATAAGGATCTGATGTTTAGTAATTTGGTGTCTCTGTATAGAGATTCACTTGTATGCAATCTGTGTTTCTTCAATATCATTTTTAATAAAGTGTTTTGCATGCAAAATGTTCCACCCCAAGCTATTATACAATACCGTATCACCGACTCTGCCATAGATGTATAACAAATCATCAAATTCTTCCTATCTAGAATAACTTGTAGATTATAGAAGGTGTGAATAAGCTTTCTGTCTTTTTGTGACATGACTTATGTGTTAGTCCCACCTGAAATGCTGGTCCAGATAGTTGGGGTCTATTCTATTGTTTCATATGTACATGGTTGATGAGAGTCGCATCTCGAACTTTTTATCTTCAATTTTACTCTTTGTAGCTGATCAGTGTTTTGCAGAGAAAATGTCATAAATTTCGTCTTGCTAACATTCAAGGTCAGTAAATTATAATCAAGCCATGTCTTAATCTTTTGGAGTCCGTTTTCAGCTAGTTTACAGACATTTTCCCATGATTCTCCTGTGTATACAATAGCTGTGTCATCAGCATAGCAGATGAGGTGACCACAAAAGTCAGTCATTTCCGTGATACTGTTCATGTGAATGAGAAAGAGAACAGGTCCAAGCACAGTTCCCTGAGGAACACCAATAGTAACTTCTTGTGGAGTACTCAACTGTTCATCAATTTTAACTCTTTGTAATCTATTTGCTAAATAATTCTTCGAGACTTCTAGTGTCTTATCTCGCACACCGTATGTATATAATTTTTCTATTAGGAAACTATGTGATACGGTGTCAAATGCTTTGGCCAAATCAAGGAATATGGTTAAACACTTCCTCGATTTGTCCAAGGCACCGACAGTTTTTTCAACAAGGATAGCATATTCAGTGCATAATTTATTCAGAAAGCCGTACTGATGTTTAGTTATGACGGAATGTTTATCAAAGAATGATAATAACCTTTTTTAATGCATTGTTCGAAAATCTTTGCAATATTGGGAATTACAGAGATAGGCATGTAGTTGTTTAATTGATTTTTTTCACCCGTTTCATAGACTGGTGTTACTACTGATTCTTTCCATTGACGAGGCACGGCCCCTGTTTGAAACGATGAATTTATAATATGTAGATTTGTTGAAAATATAAACAGGATGTTCAAAAATCAGATGTGGAATCATCTGCGACTGAAAGATAAACTTTAGTCACTATCTTCCATTTGAGGTTGATTCCGGAGCAGGTTCTACCCTTCTTTCCCGTTCATGTTGAAACTGAATATGCCTCTTCAGAAATCTAAATTGAACACCCGATGGAATGCTAGAAGTCAATGTTCAATATAAAGATAAGATATTCAGTGAAGAACTATATGTTGAATTTTCACAACCAGACACGTAACACCACTCATCGCTACCTATTGCAGAAGAGAGGATCAACGGGCCCAACAGTATTGTGACGTCACGCTCTCTCTCCAAAGTCACGCTCTCTCTCCAAAGTCACGGAGGCTTTTTGAAACTCGGCGTTTTCAAAACGCTGTAGCATTATCAAAAGTTGTTTGAGAAACGTAGGAAAAGAGGTAAAGGTAGCGTATGTGGGGACAAATGGTATTTCGATGAAACTTCCACGAATGTTTCAAAACATGATAAAATCACCTCAGATATCGAAAATTTGGCGCGAAAAAAGTAACTTTGGGAAATATGGCCCTTCACTATATGAACACGATTTTGATGATGAACTTGTTTTATTTTTCAGCAACACAATAACTGGCCACTATTTCATTTAATTATCTAACTTTTCTTCTCAATAATGCATTGATACAAACACATTACCCTTCCTAGCTTTGAAAAAAGTTTTCATGCACTCCAAACGTCAATTTGATTACTTTTGGCTCCATTTATACAACTTTCAACGGAAATACATAAAATCCAAGTATCCATGACTTCCGTGGAGCTTTCGAAGTTACAGTGTTGCCATGTGAGTTGGCATTGACCAAAGGGAGAAAAACGTAAAGTAGGTTCGCGGAGTTATAATAATCGTGATTTTTAGTGATGGTAGAATTTTAAAAAACATCTTGGAAACAAACAGCTTTCTTCAAGGCTAACATACATTTTTAAAAGAATTCATATAAGCATTGACCCTTTCACTCATTAATTATGGTTTGTAGAGATAAAAATCTGAAACTTGACTCATAAAAATATATTGCAATTTTTTGTTATTTCAAAAATATTTTTGATTTTGCTAGTTTTTTTTAATGATCTGTTAAAATTAAGACATCCTGAGAAAATGGTGTAATACATATTTTCAAGTGCATTTTTTCAAAGAAAAATATAAAAATTACACATAGCGATATAAACAGAGTTCATTTAGTATGATCATTTTGAAAATCAGTTTCGTTTTGTACATTTGTGTTTTCGGGGTGGGGTCTACTTCAGCCTTTGACTTAGACTCTGGCCCATTTGAATCTTCTTCCTCTAAAGAATATTATTGATTAGGGCACTATTTACAATTGAATAACGCTTTTGTACGTTATACCTTGGAATTATGGTTCTGGAAAAGTGTCCAAATTATCCTCGTTATCTTCATCAGTGAATAACTCTATATCTGACAGCCCCTCTTACATAAGCTGAAAAAGCGCATGATTGGTTAGGGGTCTATTTCTGTTCATTTTAGATAAGTTCACAAGATTAGACAATATTTAGTAAAAAAAACAAAATGAGGTTATGTTTACCTATTTACAGTAATCTGAGCTATCTAGTTCTTCAATGAGGAGACCATCTGAAGATTAACTCGTTCGTCATCCTGGAGCTGTCATCTTCGATTTATGAATACTGACAAAAATCAATAACCTTCGACTAAGTTCATCTCCGACCCCAAAAACCAATTTTGAATAGAAACGGGTCATTATCACAAAACTTTTCTACCATTTTGGAGCCGCCATCTTGAATTTATGAATTTTGACAAAAAAATCATTATCTTCGACCCCAAAAACCCCCACATACCAATTTTGAATAGAGTCGAACCATAATTACAAAACTCGTCTGCCATCTTGAATTTGTCAATTTTGAATAAAAATTCATTCTCCACGATCCCGAAAACCATCACATACCAATTTTGAACAGAATCGGGCCATAATCACAGAGTTCGTCGGCCATCTTGGAGCCGCCATTCTTATTTTATTAATTTTGACAAAATAAAAGCTTGTAATGTAAAAATGGATATGCGTTCAACTTGGAAAGCAATGTTAGCAAAGTTAGGTTGTGTTCTCTTCTTTCACGTGTCCAAATACCAGAAACACCAAAGGCGGTCTCGTTCACCATAAAATCGAACTCAGTCAATTAGTTGTGATATTTACTCATTTCAACAATTTTTTCACATCAATTTTCTGATAAACGGCAACCTGTTCATATATGCAAACAAAAATGTAAAACCTTTTTTTTTCTTCAAGACTGAGTTTGTAAACATATATATTTAAAGTAAATCTCCTTATTCTAGAAAAAAATTGGCAACGTCGCATTACCTATTTCCAATGTATTTATCAGCTCGAGTTGGCTGTCATTTGTCAAACTTGTTATTTATTCTGTCAGTTCGATACTGGTTATTAAGTTTGAAATTTAAGTTTTTTACTTGATTTTTTAAAATATTGATTAGTAATTGTAGTGAGTGAAGTGTTACAAACACATAATTTTCAGTGTTCACTTTTGGAAACAGTGAGTTTGAATCGGATTAACACGCAAAATGCCGAATCTAAAGGATTGTATCCCTAAATTGGGTAAGTTCATTTTATCACATTTTATTGAAAAAAAATAAATAAAAAAGGACTTTCCGCCCCAAATTCTCAATTGCTGTAGGGATTTTATCGCGTTTTGAAGAATTTGTGGAAGTTTCATCGAAATACTCGTTGTCCCCATATACGCCACCTTTTCCGAAAAAAATTAATAATAAAGTCGTGTGTGTAGATTCCAAATATGCAATAAAAAAAAATAATGTTTCAACCTAATTCTATATCATATGGTATGGTGGATTTTGTAATCCAATAATTTACATCAAAAAATATTTCTGCTGGGAACCCGAATACGAATAAATAATGAAAATTAATAGCCGCAACCACATGTTCATCAACATCCACACACTAATAAACGTACCAACTGGGGCAAATGAATAACCAACAGGATGTTCTTAATAGTCGACAAATTTAACAAATTTATTTCACACCTTACGCTTTTTATAATTATTATTATGACTGAGTTGACAGGAAACGAGGGGTAGAACTAATTCGGGATAGGCAGGTCGAAAAGGCAGGCATTTATATTATTTTCTAAACATCCTAATCGTTTCGTGATGTCTTTGACGGGTGTAGGCAGATATGAAATATAAATATCCCATCCAGAACTGCAACGTGCCAAAGGACTGATATTAGAGATTATATCGCGGTTAGTTTTGAACATACCAAAAACACCCATTTTATAAATATTGATGGACCGAATTGATAATGCTTAAATATTTATTTTTCTTTTGTTACTTATATTATTTGGGAAATAAATGGAAATAAAGTCAATATACCAAGAAAATTACCTATATTTCAATATTATTTTGTAGAAAATGAAAAGAAATAATTATCATACATTGTTGGGTGAATTTGACACAAAAATAAATACCTCGGCTAAGTTCCAGTAGTTCCGAAATGGTTGGAAATATGGAAAAAATGACCAGTGTATCATTTTTATATAAATTGGCAAACAAATTGTGTGCAGAAATTCCATATATTTTTTCACAAACATAAAATTGCTGTAAATTACCATTCATGTACTTCAATTAATTGATAATTTTTTATTGTCCTGAATGCTCCTTTTTTTCGTGTTAATTAGATACCATTCCACAATAGTTTACCTTTTATTGACACATATAACTCATCACTTTTCCTCTTTCTTAGATTGAATCTTATAGAACTGCTAATTTCTAATCTATATTTTGTACTTTTTAAATTGTATTCATTTGACTTCAGTTTCGTGTTATTTTTTACAATTTTCTCAGTCAGATTTTTTTTTTTTCTATACATTATATTACTAATTACTATGTATTGCCGTAACTCTACTGATTTAATATATAACACTATGGCGCATTACTTTGATCAATGGACCTCTCCCAAATTTATAGTTTCCAAATGGATGTATTTAAAAATATGAATATACCGGGTGACACATGATATCGGGCCACCCCTGTAACTTCTGCATTCGTGAACTGATTTTTCTGAAATTTGATACAGTTATATAAGCAACCATTTCGGATTTGATCACATTACAGTACAATATGGCGTGCTTCTGATTTTACTGGATATGCCAGCAACTTTGTTTTTTCAAATGGAACACCCTGTATATTTTTACATATTCAAGTTCAACAGGTCAAAACGAGTTCAAACCTCATGTTTTTTGAAACAACTGAAATTAAAATAGTTTTTTATTATACCTCGTGGATAAATGAGATTTGGTCAATGAGTCAATGAGTCACACATAACAGAGAAACATAATTTTTTCTAAAAACTAATTTTTTGTGTCACTTATTGATAATCAATTCAGTCACGTCACATGGCCCTATGGGCCATTTACGTGTCTCCCTAGAACATACATTCAGGAAAAAATGACATATCATTTTAGTATTTCGGTGCAGTAACAAATTGTATACATTCAAAAATCTACAACTAGTTCATGAGTTTCCTTGCAGTTCGAATAATTTTTCAACTTAGTAAGCTGTGGAAAACAACATTTCTGAATTTCGTCAACTAATTATGTTTAGCTGTCATCTTTCATCTCAGCTCTCGAAAATTAGTTAACTTCCGAGAATTAGTAGAAATGGAAAATCAAAATTATAGGTTCACAAAAAGTGAACAGGTTGATATGTTATTAATTTACGGAGAATGTCTTGAAAACAGTGTCGCCGCTTGTCAGTTATACGCTGAACGATACCCACACAGAAGACACCCACAAAGAACCTTCTTCAAAAAGGTGGAGAGAAGATTCCGAAAAGAACCCAACAATGGAGGAGATGATCGTAAGTGAGGAGGCAGAAATGAATGTTTTAGCTTATGTTGAATTTGATCCAACCGCTTCGTCGCGGGAATTGCAATACCAATACAATGTCAGATTTTTTAATGTATAAAAATTTGTTACTGCACAACAATGAATTGTAATTTTTTTCCTCAATGTATGTATGTGATGTGACTGAATTGAATAACCAGTGAGTGACACAAAAAATAATTTTTCAGAAAAAATTTAGTTTTTCTGTTATGTGCGACTCATTGTGCATAGCCTTGACCAAATCTTATTTATCCACGAGGTAAAATAAAAAAAAACAATTTTAATTCCAATTGTTTCAAAAAATGACATTTGACATAAGATTTGGTTTTGTTTTGACCTGTTGAACTTGAATATGTGAAAATATACAGGGTGTTCCATTTGAAAAAACAAGGTTGCCAGCATTTCCAGAAAACCCGAAAGTTCGCCATATTGTATTGTAATGTAATCAAATCCGGAATGGTTGCTTATACAGTGCTAGTCAAAAGTCCCCTCCCCCCCTCGTATCTTTTGAACGGGTATACTTATTATAATGAAATTTTGAGGGTGGAAATAAACGGATGTAGGCTTCTCAACTGGTCATAACAGGTGACGCAATAGTCATAAATGACGTCACAAGGCCACTGTGACCAATAATTTTAAACGGGACCCTATGGCAAGTGACAGCTCGTTTGAAAGGTATTGAAAATACCTATTCAGTCATACCAATTTTGTTTGGGTTTCGGCTGATTTTGATTGATAAATTGAAGAAATACGAAAATTATAGTTTCGCATTTAATTAATAAAGATTTTAAAGTACGCCTCTGGTTAATTGTCAAAAAGGTTGACGTTTTTGAATTCTCTACTTGTCAAAAGTGTTTATACCTTGTAAATTTACCTAAGCTATTGTTTAACGAGACGTTTAAGTGTTTACATAGGCAAAATGGTATGTACTGTAGCCGACAAAGTAGCAGCTATCTTAATAATTGGTGAATGTAGAAACAATTTCCATGCAGCGGAACGACTGTTTAATGAGAGGTACCCCGATCGCCCTATATCGAGGGTTTATTTGAGGGAGCTTCTTCGGAAGTTTGAAGCATCAGGTAGTGTTCAAGATGCCAAACGATCTGGTCGACCAACAATTAGTGATGACAAAAAAATTGACATAATTAGAGAAATGGTAGTAAACCCTACTTCTTCCACAGCCCAAGTTGCGTCTATCTGTGAAGTCAGTCAAAGGACAGTACATAGGGTGTTGGCTAAAAACAAATTTCATCCATACAAATTAAAATGGTGCACCAACTTTCAGATGATGACCCCGACCGAAGACTAGAATTCTGTGAAACTATGTCCAATAAAATGAACCAACAACCAGGCTACATACAGACAATTTGTTTTAGTGACGAAAGTACTTTCTTTCTCAATGGAATGTTAACACTCAAAATGTGAGGTATTGGAGTGACACAAATCCTCACATCTTTCGTGAAAAACATACTCAATTTCCAGAAAAGTAAATGTTTGGGCAGGTATTTTGGGAAACCACATAGTTGGGCCTCTTTTTCTCAATGCTAACTTAACCGGTGAATTGTATCTGGAGATGTTACAAAATGATATTGAGGCGTTAATTCTTGAAATTCTAGAAGATAATCCAGATGAATTCGACAACTTGGAAATAACGTTTCAACAAGATGGTGCTCCTGCACACTATTACGGTGCAGTAAGACGTTACCTAGATGAAGAATATCGTGGTAGATGGATTGGACGACGAGGTTCGATCGAATGGCCAGCTCGGTCACCGGACCTTACACCATTAGATTTTTTCTATGGGGTACTTGGAATCTAAGGTTTACGCTACAGCACCTGACAGTATTGCCATTCTGAAACAACGAATTGTTGAAGAATGTAGGGCAATTTCCGCTGACACACTGGGACGAGTACGACAAGCGTTTAGCAATAGGATGCATTACTGCCAGGAAGTAGATCGAGCACATTTTTAACACTTATTATAAGAACTGGTTCTTAAATCTTTATTAATTAAATGCGAAACTATAATTTTCGTATTTCTTCAATTTATCAATCAAAATCAGCCGAAACCCAAACAAAATTGGTATGACTGAATAGGTATTTTCAATACCTTTCAAACGAGCTGTCACTTGCCATAGGGTCCCATTTAAAATTATTGGTCACAGTGGCCTTGTGACGTCATTTATGACTATTGCGTCACCTGTTATGACCAGTTGAGAAGCCTACATCCGTTTATTTCCACCCTCCAAATTTCATTATTATAAGTATACCCGTTCAAAAGATACGAGGGGGGGAGGGGACTTTTGACTAGCACTGTATAACTGTACCAAATTTCAGAAAAATCCGTTCACGAATGCAGAAGTTACAGGAGTGGCCCGATATCGTGTGTCACCCGGTATGTGATGGAAGCATTTTCAGTTGTTTCTACGACGCACAATTCTGTTTCATTTCAACAATCAAATATTTTTTATTCGTTCTGACACACTATTCTCCACATCTATTTATTATTGCTTGTAATTATAATTTTTATTTTGGAATAACGAATAATTTTCAAAGTAAAGTATAATTTTGCTCAGGTTATTTTATAGGTAAGGCTCATTACTAGTGATTGCAATATTAGCCACTTTTCAATTTAATAGAATATCTGTGATGAATTTTAGTGATGATTGCGATCATTCAAAACAATTGATAATCAACTTTATTATTTTTTCGTCCAATATTTGCAAATGTATAGAATGTCGAAAATAATGTTCCATCCATTTTTAATTGAAGTATAAATCTCTTCCATCGAATACATTTGGTCATGAAATATCCCAGTTTGATTTACATACTAATCCAAACATCCTCTTAATTAAATAAAAATCGCAATATAGTTAAATTGGTATTGTTTTGGATTCGATAAAATTTAAATTCCATTATTTCAGAGGACACATAACAATAATAGTAATGAGTGCTATGTCAATCGTCCAAACGATTTGTGGAATCCCAATAAAAACAACATTCGCATGAACTAGCTGGTTGAAACTTTGACAACAGTGGCAGGCTGAATAACAAACAGTGTCTTCAGGTGACGTCTGACAGTAAACATTGAAGATGGGAAATAGTTCTCTAGAATCCATGTCAGAACTGACATTCATCTATCAAACAGCTATAAGATTCAGTAAGAAATGTTGAATATTTCTCCTGGATTGTAGCAAAGAGATAGCAGCACAATTCTCGCTTGGAAGGAAAATATATTGAAAAGACATATTGTTCTATGTTGCAATTTTCTTGTTTATATTGGAGGAATCTTTTAGTAATTTCGTGATCTATTCTATTTTCCATCGTTGTGAAATTTTCACCCATTTTTTTTGGCAGTATCTAGTTCCCAACCAATGATATTTTTTTTAGTTTCATGACCACACATATCTATTTTCTTCAATTTCTCAGAATGAAGATCTAATTCATTAAAACAATTTCCACCCTATTTACAAAAACCAAATCTCCTCTCACAACATTAGAATGCTCTAACGCTATATATATATATATATATATATATATATATATATATATAAGTGTAACCCATTTAAAATGGAACCACCCCTGTAGAATACGCATTTTTCAGTCAATCTCAAAAGTATTATTTTCTAATATCAAGCATCAAAAACTGTATCTTGACACTAATTTTCATAACTTCAGTTTCATTTCCAAGGCACTGTGTTTTTTTTTTCTTTGTCAAAAACGGAAAAGTTTATTGGGCAATTTTTTTTTCCAAATTTGACTACACCACTGGATTCGTAGTCGTTATAAATGAAAACCATCGAAATTTCATAAAAAAATATTGGTTAACAACGAAGTTACAACAACTTTAATTTTGGAAACAAAGTATTTGATTATAATTTTTATTTATATTGCAGACATATTAGAAATCTGGCAACACTGCCGATAAAAAGTAGAGCACGAGTGAATTTGTACAGTGAAAATCCGAAGTCAATAGCTCATTCCGTTCAACAGTTATAACTACTGAAAGTATGGTAATGTGAGCGATTTGTGGTGTACTAAATCACAGCCTACTATTGATTTAGTACAATACCTATGCCCAATGTATTAGTTCAGCTTTCCTCAAATTATTGATACCTTCTCTAAAAGATTGTTTCAGTTGAGTTTTGCAGAATGAAAAAGGAATATATTTTTGTCCTGCTTTCTGTTTTATTATTGAATACATAATTTTGATACTTTAAAACTTGATTCGGTTCATTTCGTTTTTATCGGCTATTGAAAACTGCATAACTTGAAAATGAATTTTTAATTTCTTGTTATTTTCGAATACACTTATAACCTAAACTTAAATAAATGATTTTAACACCACACATCGCTCACATTACCATAGTTTCAGTAGTTATAACTGTTGAACAGAATGAGCTATTGACTTCGGATTTTCGCTGTACAAATTAACTTGTGCTCTACTTTTTATCGGTAGTGTTGCCAGATTTCAAATATGTCTGCAATCTAAATAAAAATTATAATCAAATACTTTGTTTCCAAAATTAAAGTTGTTGTAACTTCGTTGTTAACCAATATTTTTTCATGAAATTTCCATGGTTTTCATTTATAACGACTACGAATCCAGTGGTGTAGTCAAATTACAAAACAAAAATTGCATAATAAACTTTTGCCGTTTTTAACGAAGAAAAAAAACCATAGAGTGCCTTGGAAATGAAACTTAAGTTATGAAAATTTGTGTCAAGATACAGTTTTTGATGCTTAATTTTCAAATATTTTTTTTTTCGAGAATGATTGAAAAATGCGTATTTTACAGGGGTGGTTCCATTTTAAATGAGTCTCACTGTATATATATATATATATATCTATATATATATATATATATATAGCTTTCGGGAGTAGTTATTCCCATCATCAGGGAGACTACAATAGAAGAACAATACAGATGAGTTATTTTTTTTCTGTAATTACAGTTCATATTGTAACTTACATCTATGTTGAGGTTGGTTTCCCTGATGTTACACAAAATTTATATTGTTCGTACATTGTGAATCCAGGTAAAATGAAGAAGAAAGTTTAAGTTAAGTTAAAAGTTGTAAAACACATTAAAATTGTAGAAATCTATACTTAAGTTAATATCACCATGTGGTGTATAAAGTGGTACTGGTACATGTCATTTTCTAGAGACAACTGACATTTGACAAACGTCAACTATGAACAATAAAATTCCTAAAGGCCAACCACAATCTGGTTATATAATGAATTTTATTGTTAAAAATTCAATGAGCATGTAATCCTGAGTAAATCGCGCTTTGGTACGATATGATTGCATGAAATGCCGCTGAGTTATAGATATTTGAAAAAAAATGAGTTTACGTGTATTTTAAATGGGAAATCTTTCCACGCTGTGGGAAAGTACGTAATGTTAATATTGAGGGCTCAAATTTCCAGAGTTTATTTTTTGGACATATCCAACAAAATGTTCGGTTGGGACCAAAAAACAAAAGAAAATAGTCTTAAAAAAATCATATATATATATATATATATATATATATATATATATATATATATATAATATATATATATATAATATATATATGATTTTGATGTTGTTATGATAATATAATAATAAATTCATTTATTGTTAACAATAATAATAATAATAAGGTACATGGTTTTAAGATATAATAAATATAAATTCAATGAAATATGTGTTTATGTTTAAAATTAGATTATATCTATTCTAAGGATTCATATAGTTTATCAATAAATGATACTCGATAAGTAAATTAATACTTGTTTCGAGAAATAAATATAAGTAGGACATATACATATATGTATAGAGGACATGTAGAACTTATTTGTACCAGGTATTTGTAGAACATTAAGATTAAAGATTAAAATTCACAGTATGTATAAGCAAGAATGAGTGCATGTTAAAATGGGTTATGTTTATAAGTATTCTGTTGATTAATAGCTATACCAATAATAATAATAATAATAGTTGATAAGAGGTACACGAAATATCATGTGTTCTCTGTTAAGTTTTTAATCGTTTCCCTGGGTTTATTGAAGATATGTTTTTTTAATTCTTTTTTGAATGGTAATAGGCCATTCCATGTTTTGACGGTGTCAGGTAGCGAGTTATACAGCTTGGGTGCCATGTATGAAAAAGATCTTTTTGAAACCGACTTATGTACAACTGGGATTGTGTGAAGATGCCGTTTTCGTGTGCAGTAGGTGTGGATAGGTATTTTGGCTGAGTGTCTGTTTTGGTGGTATTTTAAATTGACTTAAAAATATAATTGCCTTATGTCAAATATCTTGGCTTCTGAGTATAGTAAATTTGAACCGTATCTGTGTGATTTTGACAATATCAGTTTCATAAATCTTTTGTGAAGAATCTCGACTGCGTTGATATGAGTTCTCAGAGCTCCACCCCATGCTGTTATACCATATTGTAAATGGCTCTCCACTAGTGCGTAATAAAGAGTTCTGAGGTACTGTGCTGGTGAGGATTTTTTCAGATATTTAAATACGTGCAAAATACTTCGCAGTTTTCTTATTACGTAGTCTATGTGACAATCCCATCTGAGATGCGTGTCTATTATAACCCCTAGATACCTAATGTTTGTCTTGGGCATAATTGTCAGTGAGGTGTTTTTGGTTTTCACTTCAAGCGTGCTAAAAGGCAGAGTATTAATTTTGTTGCATGTAAATGGCACATAATTAGTTCTTTGTAAATTTATCGTTATTTTTTTATAATCTATCTACTTTTTAATTTTGTTGAAGTCCTCTTGCGCTTTCATTTTTAACTCATCCCAGTCGTGTGCTTTGTAGAAAATAGCTGTATCATCCGCGAATCCGGTTATTGATGATGATGATGATGATTGATGATGATGATGATTTGTATTATTTTGTTTTATGTATAATTATTATTATATTTTTTTTATGTGCTTTTCAAATACTCATCACAACAATAAACTCCGGCTATGACATTCTTACCCTTTTTCAACATACCGTTTACCTTTCTTTTATTACCTTTCCCCAGCTCAGTCAGTACGCCTATGTAGAGCAAATCGTCTCAAATCTCGGGAGGATTGCAGTTGCGCCATCTAGTTGTTTTGCTTGAAGTCAATTTACTGTTTCATGGCAATATAGCTTGTAATATGATCAAATGATAAATAACGTGTCCAGAAAATAGTTAAATGATTGTTTTCTTTTATTCAAATACATTTCTACATACCTATTCCTGCGTTATCTATCTTATGATTGATGTAATTGAAACAATCAAAATTCAAAACATCAAATGCTTGCTCATGCGGAATCAGCGAATATTGGAAATAAATATTTAGAGGTTATATTTATACTATGATCATGAGTACGGAAGAAAGTTCACCACTGTGAATCGGTGATACTAAGAGAACCATGAAAAATATCTAGTGCAGAACGTTTCACCGTGTTTAGTTTTTGTTGATGAAATACCTTTTGTAAATTCAGTTCGTGCAATCACGAAAATCCTGGAGTAGGTGTTCAATGGCTAATGGGGGTGAAGTTAGCTAATGTTGGCCCCCTTGTTGCTGGTTATATCATGTATTGGAAATATGATCTGATTTGGATTGGAGGTAAGTGGCTCTTTGGTCGAATATTTGCCAAGCAGTTTCTTGATTTGGATTTAAGGCTGAAATTGTTGTTACATTTGTTGTCCGCTCATCTGCGTTGATTTTCGATGGTGAAAAATGTTTGTTACCGCTTCTCTCCAAAATTTTTCTTCGAATCCTAATTTTTTTTTCCCCAGGCAACCATCACTTTTTGTTTTCCCGATCTGAATTTCACTTTTTGCACACTTTCTTAAAACACATTTTCCAATTCTAACATATGATACAATTTTTATTTACAATTTCTATATCTACACCTAACATTATTTATATAGAATTGTTCAAAATTTATAATCACCCATTTTCTGTTCTCAAATCTGTTTTTTTATGATTTCCAATGGAAAATAGTTTGACATGTCCCTGTCATGTTCCTTGTGACTCAAGATTAGCATACAGGATGTGCTTGCTTCTAGATTATTTTTGCCTATGTTTTATTTGTGGATTTTGATTTCCATACTTTTATAGGTGCAAATTAAATTGATTGTTGGAAACATTCTGATGATAATAGAAAAGCTCCACTGCTAAACTCTTGGATCCTCTGCGTTGACTATAAGATGGCCAAAGGTTTCAGAGATGCAAAGTACACAGAAAAATTGTAAAATCATAGCAGGTACTCACTTAGTTGAAGAAGCAGGAAGTACGAAGTCATTTATAAACGAAAATTGAATGAAAATCCCTCGTCTATCACAGTTGCCAGGACCGAATAGATGTGTAACACAATGAATTTAATTCTTCCAGAAGAATCCAATGGAAACTTCAATTAAGAACATTTGAACAACGTTACTGGACTCGTAATAAAATATTTTCATTACTTCTATATGAATTTCTTGACGAGCAGAACACTAATTTAATTTTTCGTATAAGTCAAAGTTGCAGGGTGAGAGAGAGAGGGAGAGAGAAGCACATTGAAATGCAGATTCAGAAATGATATTTTTTAATAATGAAAGTTAAAAACTCGGCACGTCATAACAGTGTCATTTATATTACAATCTTTTTAATTTTGAAAATCTTTAGACGAGAATTAAACTTCCCACCAGGATATTAAGGATATAAATCAAGTCTGCTGTCACTTGTTTAAATATCAATAATCCAGAAGGCTCTCATCCTTTAGCAGAATTATTAATATTCATCTACATGAGGGCTCCGACAATCTTGAAAGGTTTTTCTTTCGGGTCAGTGGGGAACGTGACTAGGTTTATTGTGGTTGGATTTTTCATTGTTTTCGGTAAACACAACCTCGGTGTTTCCTGGCATGGTGTTTGGCTTTTTGGGGATAATGCTCCTCATTTATTAACTAGTGAAACTGAAAATGTATAACAGTTCACCCAATGGTGTTCCTTTGACTTTCGAGAAGTTGTTTTTCTCTTAATATTCTTACTACCTTCACCAGAGACTTGAAGGGATAATTGTCACCAGTTCTAAACAGGGTTGAAATTACATTTGCACAAGAGGAAAATTACACTCGGGAGTTATTTTCTACCATAAGTGACATGGAACCAACACCTACCTAAGATAATCCAAAAAAGCACATAAGAATGTGAGGAAATAAACCGGGTGCTGCATGATCCATCATAGCATACAATTCGATGGTATGGTGGCCAAAGACTTTTTAATGAATTACGAAATAGAACCATTACCATTAAAAAAAAATTGAGAAAAATGAAAAATTGAAAGACCTTCACCATGTGATATTATCAACGTTATCGGAAAAGGAGATCTATCAACATCTGAATCAAAATTTCTAAATAGCTTTCAAATCTTCTTATAGATCCTTGTGTCACCTCACGTTTCACCAATCATATGCAAAATATTAATGCTTTCATCTAAAAAAGTGATTGAGAAAAAAAAAGAATAATAATAATAATAATAATAATGAAAGATAAGTGCCATGTGAAGTGGAATGAATAGAACGTTGTCTCACTTCAGCCAGAGTTCTTTGGACCTTTGGCTGGTTGACTACTCCGTACTGATGAGGGCCAAGAAGCCTGAAACCGGTATGCGGATTGTTAGGTGAACACGACATAAATTAAACATTATCGAGCTTATCAGAAAGAAACATTTGCATTCAATGTCCATTGATATTATATGGAAGTATGCATGGATTTTCAGGTGAATATCATTCAACGTTCTGCGTGGTATTTGCCAGGAAAGTAGTTGTTTTTCACCTGAGATCTACCATTTTCTGGTTCAATTTTATATTGAATCCTTTATGTGAAGAAAACCGTTTAATTCGATTTTTCTATTCATTCCACTTCACATGGCACTTATCTTTCACTATATGCTAGACGGGCTTGCCACTCCTACTGAGAAGGAATCTTTTATTTAGAAACCTATCGAGGTGGGAGATTTTCGGAGTGTTTCTTTCTGTCACTAGGTACCGCCAGTTAAAGTTTATCTTTTCCGGCGTACCTATAGGTGTTACAAGCTCGATGATGGTTTGTTTACGCTGTGTCTCACTTCAGCCAGAGTTCTTTGGACCTTTGGCTGGTTGACTACTCCGTACTGATGAGGGCCAAGAAGCCTGAAACCGGTATGCGGATTGTTAGGTGAACACGACATAAATTAAACATTATCGAGCTTATCAGAAAGAAACATTTGCATTCAATGTCCATTGATATTATATGGAAGTATGCATGGATTTTCAGGTGAATATCATTCAACGTTCTGCGTGGTATTTGCCAGGAGAGTAGTTGTTTTTTCACCTGAGATCTACCATTTTCTGGTTCAATTTTATATTGAATCCTTTATGTGAAGAAAACCGTTAAATTCGATTTTTCTAATAATAATAATAATTAGTAATAATAATGATAATAAAATTTATTGAATCCTCCACGATCATTGAAATTACATAGGATACGCCACACAGCAATTAAAATTCACAAACACTCAACATCTATACATAAAAATATGACAATTCCACAGTCAACATCTAAGTATACATAATAATATAACAATTCCACAAGTTAGATGGAGATACATATTATTGATTAAAATACTAATCAGTACTATAAAAGCAACCATTAGTCAAGTATTCTTTGAGTTTCATTTTGAAATGATTTTCCCCATTTAGGTTTTTTATTTCGTCAGGTAAGTGATTATAAAATTGTGCCCTCTTATAAGACGGACAATTTTCATAAAGACGAGTTGAATGTTTCTGAAGTCTTATTAATTCGCCTTTTCTGGTAGGATATGCATGGAAATCACAGTTTCGATTGTAATTCTGTATCTGTTTCTGGAATAACAGAGTACATTTGTAAATATAAATGCACGGTACGCACATAACTTTATTCTCAATAAAGCGGGGTCTACAAGATTCTCTGCAGTCTCTCCTATATATTAGTCGCATAACACTCTTCTGGGAGACTAATATTTTATTTAGTTTTGTGATACAACCCCAAATATCAATATTATAGGAAATATGTGCATATACAAGAGCAAAATAAACATTTAATCTATTGAAATTGGACCTCAATTGTCTAATTGCTTAGTACCCACTGTCAACTTTCTTACTGACCTGATTCATACCCGACTCCCAGGTCATGTTTCCATCGATATATGTACCAAAGAATTCGGTGTTATCTGATGATTCAATTATTTCATCACCTACTGTAACATGAAAGTTATCCATTTTTTATTCGTCCTGGAATAAAATTGCATCAGAACAGTTTTCTTTGCGTTCACCACCAAAGAATGTTAATGACATCAATTTGTGAATTCGAGACTCAATGTATTCAATTTTTCTTAGAGTTCCTCTGGGTTATCGGCATTCGCTGCGATCGTTGTATTATATGCATACAAAACTACATAATCTGTGCTTATATGATTAGGCATATCGTTGATGAAAAGAAGAAAAATGAGAGGACTCAATATAGAGCCTTGAGGAACCCCAATGCTATACTGCTGCGACTGAAAGTTGTGAACTTTAACATATATCTTCCTGAGAGTCAGGTATGACCTGAGCCATGAAAGAAAGGTACCCCTGAAGCCAAGTGAATAAAGTTTTTTGAATATAATTTCGGGAATAATGTCGAATGCTTTTGATAAGTCAAAGGAAAGTGCGCCGACATAATGCCTTCTGTCAAGTGAGTCATAGACATACCTGAATAAAGTGTAAAATGCTCTTTCCGTTGACTTACCTGGGTTGAAACCAACAGTGAATAATCGTGCCTAGTAACATAAGGCAGTCATAATGGAATTGACAAACAAAACAAGGGACTGAAATGGACTAACAAAATTTCCATTTCCTAATAGTCTAAAGATGGGGTCCACGAATTGATCCTCGTCCACCACAACTGAATCAAACAAATAAACAAAGTTTATTAACATATAAGGCTCTCCTGTTTTCATACTGAGAGATAATAAAAGTTTTCAGTGCAGACCTCATTACTCTGAAAATATGATTGAGGAAAAGGAATGGCTGAAGGAGCGTTCATATTTCTATAACCTGACCCATATTCAATTTCCCGAATCGATGTCGTTTAAAATATTATTCTTTCAATATTATTGCCCGAAACCGTTTTCGAATTGAATTTCCCGTTGAAATATAAAGCAGTAAATAACGGTGCAGGTATAAACGGATAAAAGTATGCATGATTGGGTCCAAAACAAAATGTAAAAACAACACGAGAGACTGAGTGGACGAACAGATCTTATTACAGTTTCCTTTTCAATTTCGTTTCTCTATTTGAGCGTAAAAAAACAAATTCGTTTTTTCTCGAGTCCATTACGGCAGATGTAGGGGTCGGCTACTTTCCTTTAAATCCTGACATGCCGATTCAAATTGAAAATTGATATTTGATGTATCTATCTAATTTTCTTCTGGCATTACTCTTCACGCTGGATTGGGCTCGCAACGAATTACTTTTCATTTTTCGGTTCGTTATACGAGAGGAATATGGCAGGAAATAGAACCGGATGCCCTTTTGACATGGTTATACATTATACGGGGTACGTGAAATATAGGTAATGATCAGCTTTGGGGTTTCGATTGAAGTGGGAATCGTGGACGAAAAACACTATGATGAAAGTGATTTCTAACGGAAATGATAACAGTTAGTTTTTAAGCCTTCCAGTATTTCTTTGAAATGGTTATTAGCTGAATGTGTCTCTCTGCTTTTGACCAAAACATGTCTCGTAGAGCCAAAACCTTTTGAAAATCGTCTGCAGGTACCACAAAATCTCAGCAATTGCTCATTTTAAACCCATCAATGTCTCCCATTACTCTTTCATAATCATCTCCTCGTTTAGGGATGACACTTCAGGAAGTTTCATTTTATTTTCCGCCCTGATCTAACAAAATTCCTATGCCTATATTCATAGACTATACAAAAAAACACGGTTGAAGATCAATTTAACGTCACAAACGGAGTTTTTTTTATTAAACCATTTCTGACCCATTGAATAAAATAGATGAAACCTAGAACTTTCTGTTGGAAATACTCTTTTTTATTTTCCAGGACCTTTATTGGTTTGAGAAATATCATAATATAATTTCAGTGGAGATGGTTTCATTAATTTTTTTTCTCATTTAGTCCTTACGATTAATACTTTCCTAGCCAGATTCACAGGACTGTTCCAGAAAATATTGCCATTTAATTATGTTTCTACTCCTTATGGCGTTTTTGAGAAGCTCACACACTCTTAAAATGACTCACAGTTTGGAGGATTTAGTAATGAATGAGTTAGTGTCATTTTATCGCTTTATGTGAGAAAGATTATCCCCATGTCACTTTCTTCAACACATAATTATTTAAAAAATGTTACTTGATTTCCTTACTTTCCGCAAATGGACTCACGATAATTACCCGTTTTCATCGCTCACGATGAAGTCAGTAATACTCTGATTCAAATACATAGTTTAAAATCGGAGCCTTGCGAACACCTCATTTTATTAACAAACATGGGATGATTATCTCCATCAGCTTCAAAACTGATTGAAGAGTACATAATCACTGGGACAAGGGCTGAGAAAACTCTGTATTGATACAGAATTTCGTTATTGTTTTTATGTAACTGATAACTATAATTATGAAATAGATTTTTGATGACTTTCCCCTATTTCTCCCCAACCTGTATATTTGTACCATTTAAGTTCTTATAGTGCTCTCACTTGATGTATCTATTTTATCAGAATCTTTTGGCACTCCTTGTAGTTTTCGCATTAACCTTTGGGGTGTATCCATTTCCTTTCTTCTTCCGCCCTCTTCGTGGCACCCAATGAACCCCAGAGGGTTAATCTTTTCTACTTTTACATGTATTCAAGAAAATATTTCTCTACATTATGGTCATTTCTTGCATCCTAGTATATAAGTAGCTGTTTCTTCTACTTCTGTCCTGATGCTTTGGATTCAATCTGAGCAAGGTTTTACTCATTTCGAAAATAAGGTTATGTCGTTAAAATATTCGATTTTTGCCATCATAAGGAAAAATTTCATTCATAAAGATGGCGCTACCATGTAGAACTTGCAGAATGGTGTTCAGAAGGAATTGAGCTTAACGCTGAAGAGAGGTTACATCAGTTATAGCTTCTAGTCTCCCAAGAGAGTTATTGTTAAAATAATCCAGGAAAAAGTGCAGAGATGATAACCAAACATGCCGGGGATTGTATTATGATTCAATATAGACCAATAATAAAAAATATAACTATAAAGTAACCCGGATGTACATCAGGAGTATAGAGCATTTATTTAATTAGAGATTGGCCGGCTATTCTTCAATTGTTATTTCAACAAATGCTCTGGTAATTGCCAACTCGTGCTTGGTCTATAGTTATAAAACGCGTTTTCAATACCCCAAATTGCATTGAAATCACCCCAAGTCATATTGAATGAAACGTCTAATAAAAAACCGCAGACTGCTCTCCTATTTACAGTGGCGTATCAAGAATTTAAATTCAGGAAGTGGTGTATTCAGATCCCAGAATATATTATTTTGATCCATAGTAACGATGTCATGCGTATAAATCTTCAACAGTCAGCTGTATACAATTTGTAGGCAGGTGAAATTGTTATTTAACGTGTTTTTTAAGAAATAGTGCGATCAGAATTACCTAATACTTTAATGTGAATCCATCCTGAATTATTATTGTCGAGGACTGATTTTTTGTCAAAGGGTAAGTTTTATTGTTGTTGGGCTTTGGAGGAGTCCTACAAGCCTATAAGCGGCAGTGTGCTTTGGGCACTCCCCAATTTCTCCATTGATTGGTACTCTATACCAATTAACTGTGATCAATACCTATGACTAGTGATTCAACCAGTGAATGATCGCTTTTTCTTCAACTCCGAATGTAATTCGATATGAAGATGTATCATCACGTAAGGAAAAAGCGTTGCCATCAATCTCATATATCCACCATTTTTTGTTTTTTTTTCTCGATATTTTTCCCTTTGAAAGTAGACGTTTTTTATTCCATAACATCTAATTGTCATTGTACCATGCAATACTATACCTATATATCCTTTTTCCAAACTCCTGCGCCACAGTAAGAGGTATTTTATTCCTGATAATACTATTCGTTATATTATATCAAATCGAGGGGGAAACAACTCTTTAAATAGGTGTACACACAGAAAATTAAATATTTCAATACGACTTTCAGTACCAAAATATCTTAAATATATTTAAATTACTTCAATATCAGTTTCAGTAATTCAGTATCAACAAATACCACTTCATACTTTAAATATTCTTTTCACTATCAAAGTATCTACAATATATTCAAAATATTTCAATATTTGTCAGTATTTCCAAGGAATACTTATAGTTTTAATGTTGTTTTCATTACCAAAATATCATTCTCAGTGTTTCATTACAGTTTAAATATTACAATATGCTTTTTAGTCCTCGAATATATTTAAAATATTTGGGATGCAGTTCAGTCCACAATTATTTTTTTGTTCTCGCTCCACAACATGCCTCCTTTGGATACTGAAAATAGTCACTTATAATCTCCCTAGAGCATGAATTATTGCCGGAAATTTTTTGAGTACATGAATTTTTTGAAAATTTTCTTTGAAAATTCATGTACGAGACAAATTTCCCGCAATTAATTCAAGTACGTGGGGGATTCGGTAAGAAAATTTTATAGCGGAATTATATTTAAATAGAAAACATTAAGTAAATATTTATTTTGACGTTATTCACAAATGAATAGAAGGCTGTGTGTAATGGGAGTTTTGGGGGAGATTTTTTTCTGATTTTCCCCGTGCCCTAATAAAATAAAATATATAATATCAGATAAACTATTATGTAAAATTAATTGATTTCATACAATTTTTTTACTAGGTTTCAGGGAAATGTTGATATTGACTAAAAATGAAAGTGGATACGTTCGTATTGCGGGAGATATTCAAAATGAAAGTGGATGTTCGTACTGCGAGATATTTTTTTTTATTTTTCCCGTGCCCTAGTAAAATAAAATTTATAATATCAGATACATTATTATATAAAATTAATTGATTTCATATAATTTTCTTACTAGGTTTCAGGGAAATATCAATATTGACTACAAACAAAGGTGATATACAGCAAAAAAAATACCTATACATATATACTTAAATATTTTTCATATCCTTTTAGGTTTAATTCTAAGAAAATTTGATATTAGCGGTAATTATTTGTTTTTCAAATAATTCAGGAAATCTGGGTATTTTATTCTTTGTTCTAAATAGAATGTTGTGGGCGTATGTTGCCGGTTAAAAAAAGATTTTGTAAAGTTAGCCATGGATTTGACATTCACTACTCCTGTCAATCAATATTTTATTTGTGGCATTATAAGTCCCTTATAACATTGTATACAATCATAAGTTGGTAAAAAAGTGATAATAAAATGAACTTTCAATTGTGTTCCTTTTGCAAAGAATCACAGCACATTGAATGTACCATAAAAATGTAAAATATCTAACATACCCAGTGGAAGAATCTGGATTAAATCCTGAGCGAGAAAACTTATTCAAAGAGATTGGCAACATTCTGCGTGATATTGTGCCTTCTTTTGGACACAAATCTAATACTCAAAGAAAAAAAATGGTGTCTCAGTATTATTTTTATTTCATGAAACACAGGCATATTGTTAAAAAACACCGGTTCTGTGTTTTATTCACCACTTAGGAAAGAGGAGGTAGAAGTGGAATTTTTGAAGAATTTAAAATTAATTAATGATATTATAGAATGTGCGTCTCAATAAATTGTTGTAATATTTCCAACTTATAAAGTAAGTAATTAAAAAATATTGTCAATATTATTTCAATATTATTTTTGTCTAATTATATGATAGCTGTCATGTGCCGGGAAATGTCCACTTATTAATTTTACGTCTACATGCTAATGCTAATGAAAATGCTAATGAAAAATTTTCAAAAAATTTGCTAGTTACCATATACAATGTCGAAATAAAGCATCTGATTGATTGAAAATGACTGGTATAAAATTTTCAGCAAAATACCACTTTACCGGACTAGGCCGGTAAAGTAGTCATGGCAACACTTTATCGGACTTTTTAAACAAAAACTTATAATTAACATTTTAAAAA
Organism: Gonioctena quinquepunctata; assembly: GCA_018342105.1. Taxonomy (NCBI): domain Eukaryota; kingdom Metazoa; phylum Arthropoda; class Insecta; order Coleoptera; family Chrysomelidae; genus Gonioctena; species Gonioctena quinquepunctata. Next base: position 848,006 of record JAFIRS010000076.1, on the reverse strand, counting down.
CGTTCCAGGAGACGCAATGAACTAAGAATATAATCACACGAAATAATCTTTTGGAATGCTTATTTCATGAAACATGAACAATAATAATTGACAAGTATTTGACAATGGTGTCATTGATAAACAATCGCTTGCTAGATTTTTGCAAAACTCACACTAGGTATGGATGGTGATTGAAAATGTATGCACGGCAAGGAAATATGTGTAGCAGTAATGTTCTGTTTATTTGGAAATCTGAAAAATATTGTAAGCAACACGGGCGCAAATGGCTTTAGCGGATAAAATCTTCATAACAATTCCGATTCGTCCGCTAAAGCCTCACTTTGCGAACATGTTACATAAACTACTATTATTTTTATCACGTTTTTATTATCTTTGCAAGGTTCCCATCCGTTTCAAATCAGTAGTCCATCATTGAACGAAACCAACGAAAAATAGTAATCTTAAAAAAAATGGGCTCAATTAGGAATCCTTATTTCTGATCTACTTAAGGATTATTAAAGTTTAGTTATATTTTTTATTCAACACTTTTTTTTACTCACGAACAGTGATATTTTAGACATGGCATGAAAATTGGTTTCATTATAATATAATTTTTCATTATAATATGGTTTATTATATTTGTAATTTTTTTGTAAATGTCCGTAATAGCCCGAGGATGGTTGATACGAAAAATCAGGAAAGTTGCCTGGCAATTGGAAAATTCGGGTATATAAAAAAAATTGCCAAAAAAAAGTATTGAGTCATTTTTTACCAAAAAGAAAATAGCTTAGTGGTTAGATTGTCGCCTATCGAGCAGAAAGCTTTTTTTTTATTTTATAAAAACAATGGCTGGCCCAAATTGGCTATTTGTTTTTTTGAATGTTCGTAATACTCCCAATAAGGTTTTTAGGGGAAGGAAATAATTTTTAGAAAAGTTATTGGAAATTTATTTGTCCTGGAAAAGTCAGTAATAAATAATATATAATAAAAATTAATGTCTGTGTTGGTAAACTTGAGAACGGCTGGACCGATTTGGGTAATTTTTTTCGGGAAAATGGGATAACGAACGGAAAAACAGGATAACAGAAAAGTTATATAACGGAAAAACGGGATAGGAGAAAAACGGGATAACGGGAGAAAACGATAACGGGATAATGGGAAAACGGGATAAAGGGATAACTGAAAAATGAGATAACTGGAAAATGGAATAACAGAATAACGGGCAAACCTTTTTTTTTCAATTCAATACTTTATTTTCCTGAGACTTTTTTACAAGCATGGAAATCGTCAAATACACAAGTAAAAATAAGAGTTAAAAAATCAAGTGATAAAATATGGAATATACATGTGAGAAAAAAGATATTGAATGTACATAAAAATAATTCAATAGTAGTGGTAGGAGGAGATAATGATATAAAACAATTAAAAAAAAAATATATAAAAGAAAAAAAAAAAAACATAATTTAAATTAATATAAAAAATATATTTTTAAATATATATTTAAATTGATGGGATTAGACATTTCCTGAATGAATATTGGAAGTTTATTAAATATTTTTATAGACATAATATGAGGTCCATTTGATACAGATGTTAATTTGTGAACAGGAATTATCAGATTATAATTTTGTCTAAGAGTATAACCAGCGGCAATGCGGATAGTATCCCTTTGCTGAAACTTGTGGTAATGATTCTTAATGTAAGTGACACAATTCAAAATATACATGGATATCACAGTTAGAATTTGTAATTCAGTGAATAACTGCTTACGAGAATCATCATATTTTTTAAAACACATGGTTCTTAATATCTTTTTTTGCGAAATCAACAGATCATTCAATCTACTGCAGTTACCGTAGCAGACTAAGCAATAATTTAGACTTGAGTGGACATAGGCATAGTAGTAGCTTAATAAAATATTAATGGGGACAAAATTTCTAAGATTCCAAATAACGAAACAATGTTTGGATAATTTATTAGAAAGAGAGTCAATATGATCATTCCAGGATAATTGGGAGTCAATGTTCAACCCTAAGAATTTGACTGATTGTTTCTGTACAATAGATTCAGTATTTGCTCTAACCAATATACTACAATCCATTTCTCTAAGCGAGAAAACAATGGTATTTGTTTTGTTGCTATTTAGTGCGAGGCCGTTTCTGGAGCAGTAATTAAGCATATTTGCAACTGCAGTACCTGCTTGGTCAGATAACCCTTCACATAAAGCAGAACTCAATATGAATGACGTGTCATCAGCAAATTGTACAGTACAATGTTGTTGATTAATATTGGAGATGTCGTTAACGAATAAGAGGAAGAAAAGAGTAGGGCCCAGGACACTACCTTGGGGAACACCTGTTAAGATGTTACGATTTTCAGAATGATATATTCCCGATTTGAGCCTAACCTTAACAGATTGTGACCTGCCAGTCAGATAAGTCTCAATCCATTTGAGACTTGGCCGCGAACTCCAATGTCATGAAGTTTATCGAGGAGAAGTTGATGACTGATGGTGTCAAATGCACGTGACAAGTCAGAAAGAATACTGATCGTTTTTTCGCCATTTTCAAATTTGGATAAAACCTGATTTACCAGAGAAAGAGTAGCATCTTGGGTTGATAAACCAGCTTGGAAACCATATTGGCTCTTAGAGAGCAGGTTATACTTTTTACAGAAGGATACAAGTCTGTTTAGATAGGATTTTTCGAAAATTTTTGAAAATGAAGATAGCAATGCAATACCTCTGCAGTTGGAGATTAAGTGCTTATCATTAAGTGCTTTGATTTGTTATTGAATGAGATAGCCTGAAAAATGAAGAACTAATAATTCGTAATATTTTCATTCATTTTATACTACAAAAATGATCTATATTTCAATGGAATTGTTTATTTTGTCATTTCGAACACCGAGCCAGTAAGATTTGAACTGACGTAATTGTTCCCCACGATGCACACTTTGATTTGTTATTGAATGAGATAGCCTTGAAAAAGAAGAACTAATGATTCCTAATATTTCCATTCAATTTATACTACAAAAATAATCTATATTTCATATGAAATTATTAATTTTGTCATTTCGAACTCCGAGCCAGTAGGATTTGAACTGACGTAATTGATCCCCACGGTAACGGGATAACGGAAGAACAGGATAAAAGGAATAACAGGAAGCGGACAGAGTCAAAGGCATAACTTAGATGGAACAACACAAAAAAAAACAGGATCTACATTATTCAAATGTCTAGTTGAATGTTTATTGCATCCGGCAATTTCCAAAGTTTTCCTCTGAATAGGTCACCTGTTGTCAAATTTTACAACATGTGAACAAAACATGTTTTACATTTTTTTCTTCATATTTTTCAACCACTGTAATTAGTTATAAAATGACATTGTACTCTCGTCATTGACGGGTGTGCAAGAGGTTAGACTACACCTTGTATATTGTCCCAAGAGATTGCCACAAAAAATAATACTGAAAAAATATAACTATTATATCCAGCCCCTCTGAATTTCTCCACAGATACACCACTGCTCGCCGTAGAAGACAAACATAGCTATAGATTGGCCAACATTGTGAGGGGTATAATATGTAATTTATTCGTCGTACAGGCAGCACTACCCCCTCGACAACCCCTTAACATATGAGACCAGTCAAAAGAGGGAATGCCTGTCAGAATAAATGCTCCGGTAATTGGATTTGTTTATGTACGTGTGTGTGTTGGGTGGAAATATAATTTTGAGTGGATCGTGATTGAATAAACTTGTTTGGGGAAATTGGAAATTGTTATTTTTTTACTGCCAGAAGGTCCTGCTTCTGATTCGGGTATTTTTATATTGTTCCCGACATCGAATTTCCATTATGATAGTTGCACAGTCTGCGATGGATAGTGTTGAACGGTATTGTGATTGTTTTAGAGGGTCGGGAACACTGAAAGACTGTTAAGAATTTGAAATATATTTTATAATGCGTTCTGACTAAAAGGGACACGTTCATTTGCTCGAACAACTTTGAAATATATTTCCAAGCTACAGAGTTTATACAGTGACCGGCAGAAAGTAAGCATCATATGGGAATTTTTTTTAATATAATATTTTGACAAATGTCGATACATGCAATCGCTTCTGCATCAAAAGAAACCCCAAAAGATGTTGTACAGTGCCGTTCGTCTTTTCTTGTTTGGCGGGAAATTTAAAAAAAATTAAAATTATGTCTCAAAAAATATTGAAAAATGTTATTTGGAAAAGTTGTTTAGAACGACATTTTATAGCTATGTACAAGTTTTGAAAAACAAACTGAAATGAAAAAATAAAAACCAATTTTTGCCATAAAAAAATTTCAATTTGGAAAAATACATTTCTGACAAAGAAACTCATTAGTAAAGCCCAAGAGTAATATTTTGAATAATATTTTGTAAAGATTCACCAGCTACTTCTATTTTATTCGAAGAAAATTTTAAATCTGTGCATTTGCCATGTGTTCAGCTGCTTCATAAGAGGTCACAGAAATATCTTCAGGACATTTATTATTGACAAAGAACCATGTATCTACAGAATTTAAATTTGAATTTTTTATTAGATCAAAAAATTTATTCAATTTTTTACATAAATACATTTTATAATAAAATTAGAAGCTGAAATAATTATAAACCAAACAATTTAATGCATACTCGAAAGTTTGTAAATGTCCATTACTCGACGTGTCTACCCTGACGTTCAATACATGTAGTTGTTCAGGATTTCATTTCTCTGGACACATTTCGCAGCATTTGTGGTGTAATATTATTGATACATTGTCGTATTACTTCTTCTAAATGGTCGATATTACGAAATGGCCGATGTTTATAAACCCTACTTTTAAGGTACCCCCATAAAAAGAAATCCAAGGGCGTCAAATCTGGGGATCTTGCAGGCCACGGGTTTTCTGAATATCGTCCTATCCATTTATGAGGAAAGTGTTCGTTAAGCCACGCTCTGACTTCAAGGGTACTATGTACTGACGCTCTGTCTTGTTGGAAAAAAATATGATTCCTTCTTTGCAGCGGTAATTCATGTAAGAAATCAAAAAACACATTATTTAAAAACACTAAATCATTTCGTGAATTAAGGTTGCCCCTAAAAAAGTAAGGCCCAACGATCTGTGTATCTAATATGCCGCACCAAACATTAGTTTTGAAAGAAAATTGACTTTTTGCCTCTATCCTCCAATTTGGGTTCTCATCAGCCCACCATCTACAATTCTGGGAACTGACAGTACCGTTTGATGTAAAAGTCGCCTCATCAGTAAATAAAATGTTTGTAGGAAAATGTTGGCATTCTTCAATCATGCCTTGGAACCAAAATGAAAAATCTAAGCGTGCATCAAAATCTCCATCGAGTAAGGTGTGGATGAATTTTGGTTTGTATGCACGAAATTTATTATTCTTCAAAATTCTTCTTATGGATTTTTCAGATATACCGGTTTGTTCCTGCCTCTCCGATAGTGCCGTCCGTGGATTTTCTGTGACCGATAACAAAACATTAAAGGTACCTTCCTCATTAGTGACGGGCTTACTATGTGGAATTTTGTAACGATTTTCTACACTGCCTGTAGCTTTAAATTTGTTCAAAATACGCAACAGAGTAGATCCATGGATATTCTTATTAGGATATCTAGCATTGAATATATCTGCTGCTTCTCTGGAACTATGGAAACGCTCACCACATATCAAGACGAGCTCAATTTTTTCTTGCAAACTCAGCTTTCCTTGGGGCATCTCTAATTATTGTTAACATACAACAAAATGTAACTTTTACAATGAAAAAAACTATAGAATAAAGACGATAAAAACACCTGGATAAATAATAACACTACTAAATCGTTTGACAACTCGTAATAACACATTGTCATTATCAGTCAATTGTTTCATGGCCTCTTTGATCATGAGGAAATCTGTCGATGCACGCATCAACAATGATAATATTGTATGATTCCAACAATTTACCAAAAATCTATTGATTTTTTGTTCGAATAAAAAATTCAATTTGAAATTATGTAGATACAAGGACCTTCATTAATAATGAACAGTATCGGGATTATAATGTCCTGGAGATATTTCAGTGACCTCTTATGAAGCAGCTGAATACATGGCAAATCCATAGATTTCAATTTTTTACCGAATAAAATAGAAGTAGCTTGCGAATATTCACAAAATATCATTTAAAATATTACTGTTTGCCTTACTAATGAGTTTCTTTGTCTAAAATGTATTTTTCCAAATTGAAATTTTTATTATGGCAAAAAATTTATTTTTATTTATTTATCTCAGATTTTTTTCAAAACTTGTACATAGCTATAAAATGTCATTCTTAACAACTTTTCCAAATAAAATTTTTCAATATTTTCCCAAATAAGTGTGTTTTGAGACATGATTTTTTTTTTTTTTAATTTCCCGCCAAACAAGAAAAGATGAACGGCACTGTACAACGTCTTTTGGTGTTGCTTTTGATGCAGAAGCGATTGCACATATCGATATTCGTCCAAATTTATTAATAAAAGAATTTCCCATATGATGCGTACTTTCTGCCGGTCACTGTATGACAACGTTTCTATAGTGGTAGTATTCCATTAATCATTGAATTACACAATGAACTTATAGATACATATAACAAAAAATAGGTGATTAATAGAAATGTTTACGATAAGTCCTTAATAAGCCAGACAAAAATTTAAATGATTTTTGGATAGTTCTTTGGCGGGAATTCGGTCGGGATATTGAAGAAAACAAATTGCGAAATTGTCGACGTTTCGAAATATTATTGTTTCATCTTCAGGACTCTGAAGGATGAGAAGAGAAACAAATATGTTGAATTAGCAAATCCTTTTTTTCCGTGTAGTAGAAATACTGGAATTTAAAAAAATTACTAATGTAGTGATAAAATCAAAATAAAATGATAGTTCCTAATTATCATAGTAGGTAGCGCCAAGATTGTACTCAAACAAGCATATATTTATTAGTTACGAATATTTATGACTCGCCATAAGAGCAATGCAATGAAAGTTATCAATATTCGTAGTTAATAAATATATGATGCAAACAAGCCGAATAAATGCAGAAGGAGAATCTATTTTGTTATGTGTTTCTGTGGTGACAATGGAACAATGCGCAGACTGACAGATTCAGTTGTAACTTTCTAACCTAACTTTTTAGAAGTCTATGTAGAGGAATAAAAGACCTGTTCAAGTTTTCTTTCAAACTTTAACAAAGATTATTGTTGGCGCTAGTTCTTCCTCGATATGTAAGTCTTTCAAAAAATCCAGTCTGTTGTAATTCTTTGAAGTGACTTCATGTAAAATGTGTGAATTCATATTCGGGCTGAAATTGTGTTTATTTACTTTCAGATGATGACCAAAGCAGGAATGTTCGTGTTTGTTTAGGTGTTGGTTGACACTGGTGGAGATATCACTAGTTTAAAGAGGCTCGGCGGATGGAAATCATCAAACGTCGCTGAGGAATACACAGAAGAGTTTCTTACTAATAAGGTAAAGGTGGCGTATAACATTTTCGCAGCAGAAAATAATCAAAAAAATAACCCTACTAGTTTTTATATTCCCCTAATGCCTAATATTAATAGAGCACTGTCAACTGACGTCACAACATGGCGGTCATCAGCTGAACGGGGGGGCTACAAAGCATTTGAGTGTGTGTGGAGATTGTTTTTTTGTGTTTGTTAGTGATTTGTTGTGATTTTTATGAACTTTGTAGACATTCAGTGAGCATATTATCTGTTAATATATTGTAGGATTCCTTTTTTCATTGAAAAATCCAATAATTTTCCTAACTATTTCCTAATTATACCTCTGGAAGGAAATCAGAAGAATCTCACGTGCTCGTTCTGATTGGATCGGTTACTAGAACCCATAACAGCACACAATTTCATGATGAACCTCTTGAAATCTCAAAAAACAAACTATTTTGTTGTGTTGTTATGATGATTCTTAAACTGAAAAATCCATGTTTATAACGCCTCTACAGACTTTTGCACCAACTTCACAATATTCACTATGAACTAAGGATCATAACAATGTCAGGAATATTTTTTTAGGGTATCGTTTTTCGGAGAAAATTCACAAGAAAGACACACGTTCTCTAATGGAAAAAAGCTTTGCTTGCCTCATTATCAGCTGTTTGACAACTGTCAGACATCTGTCAGATTACGTCACTGACAGTGTTCTATTATTGTCAAACAGATAACATTATTGATGTGGAAATTTTCAGCAGAATAATCCCATAAGTTGTATATAAAAATATAAATGTATTTTATAATGTGTTGAAATTGTTTTTGAAAAAAAACTTGTTCTTAATCAATCCATTTTTTAGTTTACAAATATTATTTCCTTACAGTACAAAAATTACGAAAGCGTTGAAGTGCCATCAAAAAAATATTTTTGAAATGTAAAATTATGATTTACATGTCAGAATTCTGAGATGCAAGTTAGAATTCTGACTTACAGGTTAGAATTCTGAGATAAGAGTCGGGTTTCGAGAATCTGGAATGGAAGACAAATTTCTTGCTGTTTGAATAACTAATTCACTTTCAAAACCTTCCGATTCATCTCAGAACTTGACATCCTCTCAAATTCTGAGATGCAAGTCAGAATTCTGACTTGCAAATCAGAATACTGACTTGTATCTCAGAATTCCGTGACTTGCATCTCAGAATTCTGACTTGCATCTCAGAATTCTGAGATGGATGTCAGAATTCTGAGATGAAATTTGAAAAAATATCGAAGGTTTGAGAGTGAATTAGTTGTTCAAACAGCATGAAATTTGTTCCATTACACATCTTCCATTCCAGATTCTTGAAAACCGACTCGTATCTCAGAATTCTAACTTGCAAGTCAGAATTCTAACTTGCATCTCATAATTCTGACATCTGAGTCAGAATTCTGACATACATCTCAGAATTCTGACTTGCATCTCAGAATTCTGACTTGCAAGTCAGAATTCCGACTTGTATCTCAGAATTCTGACTTGTAAGTCAGAATTTTACATTTCAAAAATATAGTTTTTTGTTGGCACTTCAACGTTTTCGTGAAAAATAAATATTTCCCAACAGTTATTTTCCGTTGCCTGGCAACGACTAAGTGCAGGTAATTATTGACTTTTTCTTTAAATTTTTTTTGATTTTCGATAAAAATTATTTATCGAAGTATTATTCTAGGCCGATGAAATGTAAATGAACAGTTAGAGCCTGGTTATCCTTTACGAGTCGATCTTGAACATGCGCTAAGGACAATTTTTCCAGTGCAGCAACATGTGGTCAGCATTAGAGAACAAACAATCAAAAAATTCCCCCTCAAAAAAACCCTCTACCTCCAAGCAACAGTGCAATCGGTGTTTGTTATTCACCGAGTCGTATCGGCTACGGCTCGTCTTGATTAAATTTACTAAGTGAGCGTTCGAAAGCGAGTCGAGTGGATCCCGAGAAAGAAAACAAGGTAATCTGCCGCGAAAATCTGCGATATTTGATCGTAGTTCGCCGGCTCGCCGCAACGGCGCAATTCCAATAATTGAATCGCTCTCCAATAGCCGTAATGCGCTAATAATACGTCATAATGTGCGATGGTATCGCCTGATGAGATTGCTTTGTTTCGTCGAGAGCGTCGCCTTCTTAGACTCTGCCAGATAAATTGGGAGATGCGATCGAATTCGGTAGAATCGGGCGCGTACAAGCTTTAGATGAGAATGATGTACATGAATTAATTCCATTTTGGGAATCGTGTCAACTTGGATAGAGAGGGAGACCCCTTGACGTCGAGTATCTAGAGGGTACCAAAAACATGAGTTATTCAATCAAAATGATACTTCCTTGTACTTTCGGATATTAATTTCTTCTCATTCTTTCTATACGTTGGCTTTTAGCCATATACAGTGTGACCCATTTAAAATGGAACCACCCCTGTAGAATACGAGTTTTTCAGTCAATCTTGACACAAATTTTCATAACTTTAGTTTCATTTCCAAGGCACTCTATGGTTTTTTTTTCTTTGTCAAAAACGGCAAAAGTTTATGAGGGAATTTTCGTTTTCAAATTTGACTATACCATTGGATTCGTAGTCGTTATAAATCAAAACCATCAAAATTACATAAAAAAATATTGGTTGACAACGAAGTTACAACAACTTTGATTTTGGAAACAAAGTATTTTATGATAATTTTTATTTAGATTATAGACATATTTAAGATTTGGCAACACCGTTGATACAAAGTAGAACACCAGTGAATTTGTACAGCGAAAATCCGAAATCAATAGCTCATTCCGTTCTACAGTTATACCTCCTGAAAGTATGGTAATGTGAGCGATTTGTGGTGTACTGAATCACAGCCTACTATTGATTTAGTACAATACCTATGCCTAATATATAAGTTCAGCTTTCCTCAAATTATTGATACCTTCTCTAGAAGCTTGTTGTAGTTGAGTTTTGCAGAATTCAAAAGGAACATTTTTTGTCCTGCTTTCTGTTTTATTATTGTATATATAATAATATAAGAGAATCAAGATGGAGGCTAATGACAATCACGTGAATGTTGACCCTCTTGAGATAAAGCATTTGAATGCTGCAAAACTAAAACAGTTTCCGTGTCAGTGTGTGTGAAATGTGGAAAGGCGTTTCATAGGAGCTGTCTAGAAAGAAAAGAGTATCAGACAATAGATGAAACTAGGATTATCTGCTGTTACGAAAGGAACACAGACCAGGATAACATTAAAGGATATCTAGTGCTGGACAATACTGACGAAAATTCAAATGCAGAATCAAAGGTACAAGATATTAATCTCAATAGAGAATTTGAATTACTAAATAAAATAATATTAGAAAAGGAAGAAAAATTTGTCATTCTAATGGAAAACAAAAAACTACTAGAATACAAAGTAAATAATCTGCTCAACGAAATAAAAAAATATACCTCAGCTGAGAACACAAATGCGTACAAAAACTCAATGCAGGCAAAAACAACAGTAAGCAAAGAAAGGACGAGCACAACAAAAAAAGATCAACAAAACATCAAGGCTAATCGAGACTCGTCGGAAAATAAACAAATAAACAATGATGAGTCACAGGAAATTCCCGACTACCCCTCACATAATGAAAATATGAATACTGATGATTTTGAAAAAGTACAGAAAGAAAGCAGAAACGAAACCAAAGACCACCACCAAACAAAACTATTGGACAAGGAGAAGAAACTAATACACATGGTTTCAAAGGAGCTGTACCCGAAGCATGGATGTACGTATACAGGGTGTTGCCCGAAGTCGAAACAAATCACATAAAGAGCTACCTGAAGGAGAAGTTAGGAGAAGATGAAGAATATGTAGTGAAGGAGTTACCATCACAAATCCCGCAAAGAAAATGCTTCATGATCGGTGTAAAGTTTTCCAACAAGGATCAGATATGTCCCCAGCTTCTGGCCCAGAGAAGTCGGCTTCAGACGTTTTGATTTCGCCATGTTCAACTCTTATAATCAGAAAGACTCCCCATCAAATTTTATGTAAATAAATATGACATATCAAATAAACAACCCATGAAAATAAGTGTTATACATCAAAATATACAATCTCTAGGAAATAGTGTAGATAAAATAGACACATTTTTAAAAAACATTGAGACATGCCACTTTTTCTGTGCAACTGAACATTGGAAAACTGAGCAACAATTGAAATATCTAGGATTAGACGATTTCAAATTAACATCATATGTATGTCGAGAACTTAATGAACATGGTGGATCGGCGATTTATTGTAGAAAGTACACCCAATTTAAACCAGTGAGTATGTTAGTAAATCTTTCGGTGATACGAGAATTCGAATGTTCGGCAATAGAAGTAAATATTGATAGAACTCATATCATAATTGTGTCATTATATAGACCGAGTGGAGCTTCTATGGATATCTTTTGGGATAGATTTGAACAATTGTTGATTTTTTTATATAGTCAAAACAAAATTGCATTCATAGCAGGAGATTTCAACATAGAGCTTAAAGATAAAAATAAAATAGGAAGGGATCTAATAAATATAACCAAATCTTTCGACTTTATACCAACGATCAATGAATATACAAGAATCACACCCAATACAAAGAGCTGTGTCGATAATATTTTCACTAACTATCATGGAAAATATGAAACTGAAGTAATCGAAAACCATGTATCTGACCATACTGCCCAAATAATCAGTTTCTATATAGACCATCAGAATAAAAGCCAATATCAATCACGCAGATTTTTTAACGAAACTAATACAAAGGAATTCATTAATCGCGTGAAAGTCCAGGATTGGACATGTATATATAGTATTCGTAAAGAAAGCATAAATGAACAATGGGATCTGTTCCTAAACATCTTTAGTTCAATATTCAATGAAATTTTCCTTCTAAGGCAGATAAAAAGAAAACGCAGAAAAGAAAACCATTCAAACAGTAAAATTATAACAGACTGTAAGAGTAGGTTAGACACCCTTTTGGTGCTGACACAACACAATGTCCAATACAAACCTATGTACAACAAGGTGAGAAACGAATACAACAATTTATTAATTAACGCGAAGAAGGACTCATACTCAAAGAGAATCACCCATTCTGATAATAAATCGGAATGCATGTGGAGCATTTGCTCCGAAATTACGGGAAGAGTTCGAAATGAAGAGTGTTGCATAAAGGGTGACCCAAACGAAATAATTAATGATTACAATAAATATTTGGTAGACGTTGTACCTCAATTACTTGCAAATTCCTCAAATATTCCCCAAACGAAATCATAGAACTATCTAGAAAACTAAAAAATAAACGTTCCAGTGGAGAAGATGAAATTCCGACTAGTATTATGAAAAAAAGCTTAATTGCCATTAACGAAATCATAGCCTATATCATCAATAATTCACTGAAGTATGGCATATTTCCAACAGGATTAAAAACCTCCCTTGTGAAGCCAATCTTTAAAAAAGGTGATCCAGAGAGTTTAGAAAATTACCGACCAATATGTATCCCTCCCAGTTTCTCAAAAATATTCGAACTAGCAATGTCAGTGAGAATCATAGAGTTCATGAATCAATGTAACTTATTTAGTAGGCTTCAACATGGATACTTACAGGGTAGGTCAACACAAACGGCCATATATCAATTCACACAAAATATAACGAACATGATGGAAGAAAAATTGATAGCTCTCGGGATGTTTTTGGATCTATCCAAAGCATATGACTGCTTGAATCATCAACTATTGTTAATAAAATTAGAAAGATATGGCATAAGAGGTTCAGCACTGAAGTGGGTTGAATCCTACCTATCAGAGCGCCTTCAATCAGTAGAAATAAAACGACACGGAAGAGTCTATAAATCCGAAACCCTTCCCACAGACGTGGGAATTCCGCAGGGGAGCATTGCTGGCCCTCTTTTGTTCGTCATTTATCTAAATGACTTATGTAATCTAAGCCTAAACCAACATCAGTTCAAAACTATTTTTGCAGATGACACAAGTCTGTTATCAGGTGGCGAAACTTTCCCAGAGATGATGGTAAATAGTACAGATCTGTTCAACAAGACTAAGGACTGGTTCAATAAAAATAAACTTGTACTAAACGAATCGAAGACAAATATTATTTTGTTTAGAACAAACCACGACAACATTGATTATCCAGTTAGGGTGGACCTTCAAAACTCTTCCTTTGAACTGTCCCACACCACCAAATTTTTAGGAATCCACATTGACGAGAACATGAATTGGTCTCCTCAGATTGATAACCTCGCAAATAAACTAAGTGGAATATCGTATGGAATTAGAGTTATATCAAAATACCTGCACAAAGAGGCTACAAAAACAATATATTCTGCTAACTTCGAATCGGTTGCTCGATACGGAATTATTTTTTGGGGTAGCAATCGAAATATCGAAAAAATCTTTATAGTTCAAAAAAGAATAATAAGAGGAATCAACAACTTAAATTATAACCAAACTTGCAGAACAGTTTTCAAATCCACCAATATAATGACAATTTATGCGATTTATATCTATGAATGCCTAATGTTCACTTATAAAAATTCACTCTTCTTCACTGAGAGTATACCTGCTCATAAGTATCCCACTAGAACAATTGAATATATGTATCCCCTTCATAGACTAACAGCAACTGAAAAAAGCGCTTACTATATGTCAATCAAGCTTTTCAACCATCTTCCTAATAGAATAAAACTGACAAAGGAAATTGGAGTTTTCAAAAGAGAAGTATAAAAACTTCTCATAGACTTAGAGCCCTATGATTTGAACGCATACCTCACTGGAACATTCACTTAAAAATATTTATAACAAAGAAATCTAAACCTCCTTGTTTGACGCCATTTCCTTCTATGTTACCGACCTTTTGCAATAAATGTTTGTAATCTACTCTGAAATAAAGCTGTTTATTATTATTATTATTATTATTATTAATTTTGATACTTTAAAACTTGATTCGGTTCATTTCGTTTTTATCGGCTATGGAAGACTGCATAACTTAAAAATGAATTTTTAATTTTGTGTTATTTTCGAATGCACTCATAACCTGAACTTAAATAAATAATTTTAAGGGGATATAATTTACAAATCCAGTGGCGTAGTCAGATTTTCATTACAAAATCGCTCCCACCACAAATCGCTCACATTACCATACTTTCAGGAGTTATAACTGTAGAACGGAATGAGCTATTGACTTCGGATTTTCGCTGTAGAAATTCACTGGGGTTCTACTTTGTATCGACAGTGTTGCCAGATCTTAAATATGTCTATAATCTAAATAAAAATTATAATCAAATACTTTGTTTCCAAAATTAAAGTTGTTGTAACTTCGTTGCTAACCAATATTTTTTTATGAAATTTCCATGGTTTTCATTTATTACGACTACAAATCCAGTGGTGTAGTCAAATTTCAAAACAAAAATTGCCTAATAAACTTTTGCCGTTTTTGACGAAGAAAAAAAAACCATAGAGTGCCTTGGAATGAAACTAAAGTTATGAAAATTTGTGTTGAGCTACAGTTTTTGATGCTTAATATTTAAAAAAAAATTGAGAATGACTGGAAAATGCGTATTCTACAGGGGTGGTTCCATTTTAAATGGGTCACACTGTATGTATTGAGTACCAATATTGACAATAAAGACATCAAATGTGAAGCCAAAACAAACGAAGAATGACCATCGCTCGGACTCTTTCTAATCGGCATGCGCGAAAATGGAGGCGTGACATGTATCGGTTGCCATAACTAGATATATAACCCGACTTCACTTTCATTGCATTGCTCTTATTCGTAGTTAATAAATATATGCTTTTTGTCCTTTCATATACAGGGTGTTTCTTTCATTTTGAGAAAAAAATATTATGTCCTAAAGGTGTCAACTTTTAAACTACAAGTTTTAGGATTTTTTTTTATGTTAACTTTGGTATGAACCTAGATATTCTTGGGAAACGCATGCATCAAAAGGTATTTTCTGCTGTACAACATAATTTTTTATTCTTGCCAGTGAAAAGTGATACGCCACTGCTTCTCCTTAAAGTAATAGTATATTATACAACAAGGTTTGAAAACGACTCTTTGCACACGAGCAAGACGAATTGGTGGACTGAGCCAAAGCTCGAGAAAAAAAACAAAATCAATAAAATTTCGATAAAAAGAATTACTTTCAGATTTTTTATTTCAAGTTATATTTTACAGTCCGGCGGGTGCATATTGCCAGGAAAGTAGTTGTTTTCTATAAAAAAAACCGTTAATTCTCTATAGTAGATTTTTCCGAATTAAAAAAAAATATTTTTCACTTTTTATTTGGGAATATTTTCTCTTCTACATCTTGATATTCAATACAATTGAAATTAGTATTCAACGAAAGGTTGAAGAAGTCACAATTCAATATTCAAGATACAATGAGAACAAGAAGTCAATTTTATGTTTGTATGATGTTTCTCACGTCGATTTTCAACAATTTCATGAGAATCCATCCCTTCAACGATTTCGCATGCACCATCTGTGGTTGAAGGCATTTTTACAAGCTTTGTTCTTTCTTTCCGGTTCCAAATTTGTAATCCATTTTTGGAGCATTTTCCGACATCTGATTGAGCTGAAATTTGGCAGGTGTTCATAGTTCCGATGACAATGCGTTATGAAATTTTTGTTAGAGAAAAAACTAAATGGCGGTTCCAAGATGGCGGACGAGTTTTGTGATTATGGTACAATTCGATTCAAAATTGGTATGTGGAGGTTTACGGGGACGAAGATTGTGAATTTATAGTAAAAATTCGAAAATTCAAGAATGCGGCTCCAAGATGGCTGACAAGTTGTGTGATGATGGTCCGATTCGATTCAAAATGGGTATGTGGGGGTTTTCGGAGTCGGAGATTATGATATTTTTGTCAAAATTCTTGATGGCGGCTCTAAAATGGCGGAGGTGTTATGTGACTATGGTCCGATTCTATTCAAAATTTGTAGGTTTTCAAACGAGTTTTTTACGATACTTTTTATACGACACACATTTTATTTTTCTTCGTAAAACTCGTTTTGATTAAGGAAACTGCTAAAACTAAAGAAAAACTAGTATTTAATATTTATGGTAACATTGGATCATTCCTTCAAAATTGCGCAAGGAAGAGCAGTATTATTCTGCACCTTCTTTTCTGTAATGGAGAATATTCTAGGTAACCCGTTATCAGTACAGTTCTCCAAAGCGTAGTCGTCGTTTTCCTGTTGCATCCCAGCAGACGATCCTTGTTCTGATTCCATGACAGCAAAAGACACTGACGACTCTATCTCTAGCCCTCTGCAACTGTACTGGATTTCCACCCTCCGTGTCGTTTGAGGGCTAGCAGATCTGAGCCAGAATTCACTGATAACATTGTGGCCGATGAACGCCGTGTAAGATTCTGGATTCTCTAATATCAAAAACTTGGCAATTTGTCTAGCCAGGTTGCCAATTTTGTTGATGCCAATGTTTTGGCTTGTACATTTTCCGTTTTGATAGTTCAAAAAAACCTGCCTGTCCTCAGATTGGGAGGGCGAAGAGCACAGTACTTCTTCAGGACGGTGTAAAGGTTTCCTGAAACTGTAAAGGACCTCGGTATCTTCGTTTTTGTATTCTGCAGTTTGATCAGCATAGCATTGCCGAAATCTTTTGGGTCTTCTATTTTGAAATAACATAATTTCTCTCTTCGGCATGCTCCAGAGAGTCCAACTGCCACCACCGTCTTGATGAGAGAATATTTGTCGTCTGATGCTGTCGTAAAAAACGGCGAAAATCAGATTTTCGTTTGATTAAAGCTTGAAACTTTCTATAGCTTCCAAGATCCATGTTGTGATTTGCACTTATCGTTGATTTGAGCATCGAATAAGTCGACCACACTGTCTAGGATTTATATTTTTTGGAAAGTTCCTCAAAATATACCATCACTGCATTTTCCGAGGAGGTTTCGACATTATTGGCCAATATAATTAACTTATGCTTAACAAGTTGAAAAATACCAGGGCAATGGAAAGAATCAAACATTACCCCAATTTTTCTGTCAAGTAATCGCTATCAACCAATAAACCACAGGCCAATATCGATTATTAATAACCTAGCAAAAATATTTGAGCAAGTAATCAAAAAAAAGCTAACAGGATTTTTCCATAAACATAAAATCATTACAGACAGGCAATATGGTTTCATCCAGAACACAAATACTGAAAATGCAGTTGTGGATTTACTAGAGCAAACAGTCAAGGCCTTGAACGAGTCATCTAAATGCTTAGCAGTCTTTCTAGACCTCGCCAAGGCCTTCGACACAGTATCACACAAAATTTTACTCAACAGGCTAAGCCATTATGAAATTCGTGGACTCCCTCTTGACCTTATGTCAAATTACCTAACGAATAGATTGCAGAGAGTAAAAATTGGAAATGAATCAATGGTAAAAATTGGGGTACCCCAAGGAACAGTGCTGGGTCCAATCCTCTTCCCTGTATACATAAATAATATTACGAAAATAGTTGGTTTAGAAGGTCACCTTATCTGCTATGCTGACGATACAGCATTAGTATTCGCGGGAGAGAATTGGGAGAAGGTTAAGAATATCGCCGAAATAAACCTACAAGAGATACATACCTGGTTAAATTTCAATAAACTCACCCTGAACATTGAAAAAACTAAATTTATAGCGTTCACACCAACGATCGTTAATCAACCAAGTGTCTCATCAATAAAAATACATTCCAGTAACTGTCACAAGAACTTATGTGCTTGCCCATCTATAGAAAAAGTTTCCTCTGTAAAATATCTAGGCGTAGTCATCGACCAACACATACGGTGGTCCGACCATATTACGCATGTGAACAAACGCCTTAGAACACTAATACACATTTTCTATAACTTAACCCTTTCACTGCGGGAAGCAAATAAACTTGAAAATTAAAATGGTGCCCACAGTGCGGGAGTCAAATATATTTAAATGCATTGTTTGGGGGTTTACTGCGGAAATCAATTATATTGAACTGCTAATATAGACAACTGTATATACAAAGAGGTGTTTGGTAGGTTGCAGGAACCGAATGAAATACATGAACTAAAAGGGTTTCTACACTGCGGGAATCAACTATATTTATGCAGTGTTGGCGGCGCTCTCCACTTTAGTTTCTGTTTACGTTTTGTGATTGTGTCTGTCATGTTTGTGAAGTATTAAGGTGATTTTTGTAGTTTAATTGTTGAAATGGCTTTTGGAAGCGAAAGGGGGCTAACATGATTACTTCTTATGATATGTATAAATAATATGTTTTCTGTGTTTAATTTTTCTTTAACAATTTAAGACGGGAAAAGCTAAAATGAAATTTTGTTTTTTTTCAAACTATTTTTTTTTTTTTGATTTAAATGTATAATGTTTTTGTTAGTTTAAATTTTTCTTATAACAATTTAAGAAAGGAAATTTTTTAAATGTTCAAATTTTGTTGTTATCGAAAGATTTTTTATTTATATGCAAAGAGGTTTTATTTATGTTTTAATAACTCTTCACAATATGTATGAATAATGAAATACGTTTTGTGTCAGTTGGAATTCAAATTATAACAATTTGAGTAGAGAACAATAAATAAATTAACTGTATATATTACATCATACAATTTCGAACATCAATTGAATTGCCAATTCCAAAATACTTGCGCACGTACAGCGACTTTCAATCCACATTCTTTCCATTCGTGACATTTTATAACAATTGGCAACACTGTACGTGTTGTTCTGCAGTTAGCTGCGGGAAGCAAATATTATTGCGCACACGCAACTGCGGGAATCAAATATAGTTGACAGCGCTTCCCGCAGCCGCAGTGACGGTACTCCTAATAGAAACGGCGGCCGCAGCGAAAGGGTTAAGGGATATTCTATCCAAAAACAATCTCATAATGCTCTACAACTAATTAGCTGAATCCATCCTATCATACTGCATCACAGTATGGGGCGCAGTCTTCAAGAACAAAATTACCATACTACAAACAACACAAAATACACTGCTAAAAATTATCCTAAAAAAGAACAGACGTTTTTCTACTGAAAAACTATACCTAGAATCCAAAGTTCTCAACTTAAAACTACTCTATCCTCACCAATGTTTGAAAAAAGTGTATAAAAACCAAGACAAATACACACAGAATATAACTCGAATAACCAGATCCACTTCGAGCATGAATGTCGACATGAAACATTTAAAAAAAAACATTAACACAAAGAACATTCTTTTTTTTTCCAAATTTTTCCCCAAAAACAAAATCTAACCAGAAAAAGTATAAAACAGAAACAAAATCATATATTATAAACTTCCCACAAAAATTTTACGTTATTCTAAATTCAATATCAACCTAAACGTACTCAAAAACAAATATTCCACCACCATTTGTTATCCAGTCCCCGGTATAAGACACGAAAGTAATGAAACATAATATAATATCACATATGTATTACAATCTACCTAGTATGATGATCATGTACATATTTATTTGAAAACTTACAGACTGCACGCATAGCAAACAGGCAATCCTGCCTAGGCTACTGCGCCGGATCTGAAATTTTCATCATGAAATGAAATTGTGAATCTCATTGTTAATTCTATATTCCTTACTGAGCGATAATAAATTGAATTGAATTGAATCTCCATTCCATAAATCGTTTCAACTCAGCTTCATACCTGCTTCTCGATTTTGTTGCCAACAGTTCGGAACTTATGAGGCTTGCCCTTTGCAAAATTTTCGCAGAATCCGACATCTTCTTCAACCAGAGTTCTATACTGATATAGACCGCAAACTCAATGTCAAAATTTCCCGACTGATTTCAGCGCCATCTACGTGGTTGGAGTCATGAACTAATCAATAGGCGGCTATTTTCGAATTCGACTCTTGAAAATAAATTACGAGACCTCCGTTCTCAGCCAAGGAAACCTTTCTGCCCAGAACCCTCGACCACCGTTCTTTATATGGTATTGAGGATTCCTCAATACAAAGGATTTCTCAGCAGAGTGTAATGCAAACAGGCAATATTCAATGAAAATGACAAACTCAGCTATCACCGTGTTGAAAACTCAAACCAGCGACTAATGGATTTTTCTCTGAAGAAAGAATATTGAACGTGATAAGCTGATAAATCCCTCCTCATTATATGCGGTGTGTTTGGTAATGAAAATATTTTAAAAAATTGTTTGAAAAAGATAGCATCTGTATGAAAATTGTAGTTACGATCACTTTATCGTACGCTTATCACTAACACCCCTAAATGCACCATTTGATGATAAGTTACCATCATCAATGTGTGAACTACATTAATGTAATATTACATATAATTAGTGCAGCACCCATCGAAATGTTAATTCAGGAGTGATAGTGAAATACATACTTGTGTACAATTAACAGGAAACCGATGCATATTGACATTATTTCCATTGTTATCACAGGAAGGCACGCAACATTAAAATACCATTTTGATTGAATACTTCTTCGAACACCAAAAGCGCAAACAGAAAAATTATCAGTTGTTTATGTTCCACACGTGGAAGATGACAAATCGTGAATGCAGGGCCGGATTGAAAGGTGTGGAGGCCCTGGGGCAACAAAGGAGTGGAGGCCCCTAATTATTTTTCAAACAAGTTTTTTTTTTTGCTTATTGCGGAACAAATCAAATTATTTTGACACGAGCATATGTAGGTATAATAAAATACAAGAAATAAATTAAATTACAGCGTAAACGAAGGGATTCTTGCGAGCTTTTTTCGACGAAAAATCATTGATGATTTCGGTCAAATCCAGCATCCGGACAAAATCATTCTCAATGCTGAGAAGCGATAGCTTTGATAGGCGGCTTTGTCTCATCGTAATTCGCCTATTTTTTTCATTTTGGAAAATGAGCGCTTTCCAGTGCAATTTGACATCATCACATTCTCAGTTGTAATATCACAAGAGAATGAAAATAATTCGACAGATTTTCGAAAACTTCTTGCCAGGCAATAGACAAGAGACCAACTGGCTATTGCCAACAAGTTTGAGAAAGAAATCTAGATAATTATTTTCTACTATATCGAACTCTCGTGTGGTATTCTTTAAATTATTTTTTGATGTTACGATCATAAACACATTTCCTTGCAAAATTATATAATGTACTAAGCCGGTTTTGATTCATTTCACACTTTTCATGCGAATTGATGACAGACGTCAAATTGAAAATATAGGTTGTCAGACAATAAAAACAAAATATCTCAAATTATTCCCGCGACAATTTTCTAGGTACAATATTCCCACTATTGATTGGCCAAAACGTATATGAATTATTCGAATTGAACGTTTCCATTGGTTTCTAGCAATGTCAAAAAATAATCACTGTAATTTCATTGTTTGGGAATGTAGCTCTGAAATTTTGGTTTTCAAGAATTTGATAGTAGAACATCTTAGATAGATAGATAGATAGTCCTTTTCAGAAGGATTTACATTTGTTGCGGAATGTCATCTTTCTCTTAGACTCACACTTTCAGATTTCGGGGATTTCTCTGTTACAAGCGCGCCACTCAGCGGACACTTGTCAACGCCAATAAATAGGAAAAACAGGTATAGACGGGCAAAGTGTTTGTAGAATCGGCAGAAAAATAGTCAACAGAATTTGAACTTTTGTTCTATTATGGAATGCGCACAGGGCTCTTATAAATAATTTGATGCAATCATATTCATAAATTGAAATATTATTTTCTTTTGCTTATGATTATTGAATTTCATTGTGTATCTAGATCGCTTGTGTCATTCGAAGAATACATCGACAGAAAATCCTTCATTTAATAAAAAAAATTGTATTTTTTTTTAATTCAATTGTTTTTGTTTTTACAGCTAATTTCTATACGATATAATATTTTGTATAATAGTATGATGTTTTACTTGGTGATTGTTTCTCGCATATACACATGATTCATCAGATCGAAGATTAATAATAACCATGGATTTTGACAAGAATAGGAAACATGTTTTTGAATGTATAAAACGAAAAATGAGAGAAAAAAGTGGGAGAACTGCTCTTTCGTTGTCAGATTTTTCGTATATAATTTTGCTTATCCTTCGGTATTTGTTAGGAAATTTTACCTAAAAATTTCTATGGTGGAGGCCCCTCTCTTGTGGAGGCCCTGGGGCTGCAGCCCCGTTTGCCACCCTCTTAATCCGGCCCTACGTGAATGACAGTAAGGACACCCCCCCTGCCCCGCGATTGCCTGTTGGTCATTTCAGTCGATCTCAGCACCCCCATACGGTTTGTAGTCAACACTACATCGTGTATGACCTTGATCATATGAGACGATACACCGTGTCTTCAACAAACTTTGGAAACAACAATTTTTTGAAGTATCCAATCAACAAAACAATAGAGCCGTGACGGTTGCTATGGAACTCACCCAACTTGAAACATTGCAAAATTTTGACGTTGTTGAGAGAAATGCGTGCGCAAATATGACATATCCGTGCGCAAGGTGTTTTGCACAACGCGTGTGCAAAGTACCGCTTTCGGAGCAAGTTTTCCGTGCGCAAAACGTCATTTTTTGAGGAAGTCGTATAAAAAAATTATTTTTGAAATCATCATTCTTTTCTGAGCAAATCTGGTCTCCTAATTATTTTTTTTTCGTTTGACGTAAGGTTTTCGCATAGAAAAATTAAATTCATTCATTTGCATCTCGCTAAAAAACAATCTAAACAAAAAGTATTCAAGAGAATATTTTTTAAACGGTAAAATTATGAAGTTATATAAATAAATTTTGGAATGCTAACACAAAATTATCCTGAACACACAAAGAAGTGCACTAGCGCGCCGTCGTGCATAAACCACAGTCGATTTCTTACTAAAATGGGAACATCTTCGAGCAAAGCTACAACTTCAAATACAGTTTTTTCACACTAATACTAGCTTGGTGATTCCACATTTCCATGGAACTGTGATGAATTGTAAAAATAAACCATTCAAATGAGAATATAGAAGAACGGATATAAAACAGACACACGTGTTGGTATTCAAAAAACAAACTTATATAAATTATTCCCACGAGCTTTCAAAAGAAACAATTTCCATACTTAGTTGAATAATAACCCTAACAATGGAGAAATGATCCAGTGATCATATGAGTGTAATACTGGTTGATTTAAAAAAATATATTATAGGTGAGTTTCAAGCCAGTTCGATAAAATAGATTTTGATATAATTATTTCATGTTTTCTTTACAGATGTCTTTTTTACTGAGCTCCTGCTTCTGAAGAATTACTTCACAAGTATCACATTTTCCAATGCTTTTCCATGATTTTCTTCTACGAAAATTCCCTTTTTTGAATACCCATACTACTAGAATATCAGTAATTTTTAACCGACAAAACCTAAAAGGAGGAGGTTCTCTAGTTAACGCGTATATTTTTTTTTATGTATGATCACGCATTACTTTTTACTGAGACGTCCGATTCCGATAATTCTTCTTTCATAGATGGAAGAGTGGATAGAGTGTACTTCGAAGTTGGTCTCATTTGAATTTAAAAGATGAAATCCACCCCTAAGGGTAGCAAAATGAAGAATATTGATCACTCACCCTCTGAATTCTGGTCCGTTAACCGATTCTATCAGGCATAACTTTGTACTGGGTTTTTCGATTTGGATGATTCTTTTTTTTTATTAGATAGGGTACACATCATGGTTGATCATATTTGGATTTCGAATGGAATTATCCACCTTTACGGGTAGAAAAATAGGGAATAATTGATTTTTCACTTGTGAACATTGGCACACATATGTAGTTGACAATGACAGATCGCTAATGTCATCATTTGTGTTCTCCTACATCCGTCACAATCATTATATTCTATGAGAGGAGGAAATGATATACAAAGTTATGAAATAAACTAACCAGAACAACAAAAATAATTTATATGACAACAAATAGTAAAAGTATATAATCATATTATTCAACTGGTATTAGTTGAAGAAAGGTGAGTAAGTAAGTATTTTGGAAGTAATCAAGAAACAAGTAGGTAGTAATTAGTAGATTTCAGCCACAAAAAAATGAAAAATAAAAACTTTTTAACAAAAAATTAAACCGACGAAATACGAAACTGAAAAGTAAAAAATAAAATAAACCCTCTCAGCCTCAATAACTAAGCTCCTAAACTAACGTAAGTAACTCATTTTGAGTCGGCGCCAAACAAACAAGCAAATGAATTGGATAAGGCGTAAAATGATGGCATCGAGTTGCGCGGTGACATTCTGATAATTTTTTTGAAGTAATTTAATGATCTTCGTTGATTGTTCGTTTGGCGCCTACTCAAAATTAGTTACTTAATTAGTTTAGGAGCTCAGTTATTGAGACTGAGATTTATTTTATTTTTTACTTTTCGGTTTCGTATTTCGTCGGTTTAATTTTTTGTTAAAAAGTTTTTTTCTTGATACATGTTTGGTAAGAAACAAAAACTTAAGTTATTTTTCTTTTGGTCTTCCTGCATGATGATCTTGGACGAAAATTTATTGTAGACCTAGTGAATGTGACGTCTCTCTTGCATCAATGTTACACATGATTTCTGGTAAGTACTTCTTTTTGGAAAACATAATTTTTCGCCTCCAATAACTATATGAATTAAAATGCAAATTTCCACTTGCAGATTTTTTTTTTTTTGAGTTGGGGTTAGATATTACAAAAAATATGGATTTTTCAAGTTTTGGAAAAATCCTTCTATTCAATTTTTAATTGAGGATGTTTCCCTTTTCAACATGAATACCCACCAAGAGGTTTTTTTCGAACGATGGAAGATAGTAACTGAAGTTTATCTTTCAGTCGCAGATGATTCCACATCTGATTTTATGATCATCCTGTTTATAATTTCGAACAAATCAATCTAGAAGCTGATTTTATATTTTCATTTAAACAAGCAGATATACCCGTTTCTGAAATATGTTGGCTCTACGATAATCAAATACTTAAATGGGAGAAATAGATTGAAAGAGTATCATTTTGTTTTCATTACTGCAAACAGATTCAATTAGTTCACTGCAAAACAGAAATATTCTTCTTGGTGAAGAGATACCAAAAAATGGACAGATTTGTCCAGAAGAAACGTTATTTTATTATAAGCAATAAATGAGAACTAAGGTGAGAAACTATACCAACAGTTCATGATACTTGAGTGTCTCATATATATCATAAGCTTCACACATTGCCAGAACTAAGGCATATGCGAAAGGTTGGATAAACAAGTTAAAAAAGAAATTCAAACAGTACTGGCACAGAATTCCTGTTTGAAGATAAAGCAATACTAAAAAAAATAATCAGTACCTACATTTCCGAATCCAAACCTTCCAACCAATTATCTAGAAAAATCGTTCAAATTATGGGGAGAAGTCCAGTGAATACAAATCTTTGAAAACCCATCGAATGTGCTACACACTTGGAAAAGGGCAAAAACAACCCAGTAAAGAACTAGTGACAAGAAAATGGTGTATTCACGAAAGCTTACTCTAGTAGGTCAGTAGATCAGTATGATGATATAAGGAAAATGAGCCTAAAATTGCAATCATCAGGGAATTGTTTCTATAAATTTAGGTTCAATCTTGGTAATTCCTCAAATATGAAAATAATGATTTGAACTATGCAGGAGATATCGGTGGGTATAGGGTCATAGGAGAACCAAATATTTTTTCGTTACGATCATCAATACTAGTCTATAAAGACTAATCATCAATTTGAATCTGATAAATCTCAAAACTAGCTACTTATCGACTAGAGTCAATCCTAAACTATATACACTTCACCCATGTACTATGCTCTGCTCCATACATAATATTCTACACGGGGTCGATTAGCTTGGTTCTCTTCTAGGACACCTTCAATGATGTCAGCACTTCTATGGGTATGATCTACTATTTTATATTAGCAGTTGCAGCCTTTTGAGCAACAATTTCTAAAAATGTTTTGACATTATTGGCAGAAGAGAAATCGGTCTATAGGATCCCACATCGTTGGGTTCTTCTCCTGGCTTTGGCAGCATGATTATTTCCGCAACCTTTCAGCATGTACGAACATGTATCAACCTGAAAGCTGCATTGAAAAGATAAATGAGCATGATTATACCTTTTCGAAGCAACTGCTTCAAGATCTCACCAGCAATCAAATCGAAACCGGGTGCTTTTTTGGGTTCACATTAGTTTTTATCTCCTCATCATCCACATCTCCACATGAGTGATATTTGCAGATATTGGATTATCAAAATTATTCATGACATGATCTATTTGAACTTGGTTAAGTGTAAACCAGATATTGATTCTAATGGAAAAGGTAGAAGTTATGGTTTGGTTGCCTTCCAAAGATAATACTCATTTTCTTCATCTGCAGATAGTTTTTCGTAAATAGGACTTTATTGATTCTTCTTTCAGCTTCTGAATTTCACTTCTGAGCATTTGAGTTCTTCTTTATCAGCCGGGCCACTCGATTTATTCTATCTTTTTGTTTTTTTGCAACCAGGTCTCTAGTTTTAACTGTATAATTAACACTCTTTGTCATGTGAGTAGTTCCTTTCGGATGGCCGAAAGCAAGTGTTTATATGAGATTGATTTCATTCTGAAAGTCAATTTTGAAGCTTTTCCAGTTATTGGTCTAGCCTTTCTTCTCATGATCCTCCTACTTAGAGTTAAGATGGCAGATGAGTAATCAAAATCAAAGTTAGGTATGTTGCTACGATATATTGTTTTTTTAAGAAATCAATTATACTTTGGCTACCTCACTGTGATGTTCGATAGCGATTCTCACTGTAGAGATAAGCGTTTGGCATAGTAGTTTAAGTTATTAATCGACCAGTTTTCATTAACATGCTTTTATGCTACTGCCTGTAAATATTTAATTATCAATTTATTTCTCCCGACGTTCCATTTTGAGGAATCCAATTATACGGACGGTGTTTTTCCGACATTTTTCGATTAGCCCGTGAGCCAGTGATAGGGCTCGGCACATATGGAGAGTAAATTATTCAAATGTTGATTACTATTTCACTCTTTATGAGCCAGAGGTTCAATTTCTTCGTAATATTGAGAACATTAAAATTTATAGCCGATTTCAATTTATCGGAGCTGATTATGTGTCGACTTCATTAGTGGCTCGGAAAAAATATTCGTTGTTAATAGGCAATTACCAGTCCGATAACTTGAACATAATCTTTTGTTTAGCAATGAGGTTCATCATAGTTGATAGAATCAAGACGTGTCTAACGAAATTAATAGCAGTATGGTTCTAGCTGAGAGGCCTAAACCAACAATTGTACAGTGGCCCTTAGAAAATATGAAAAAACAATGACTCATACCTCATACTCATACCTAAAAAATATCATTCATTATTTGGTGATGGGGATTTGGAAATATGGTAAAAACTCAATGATTTTCCCAAGAGGTGAACCGCCATATAAATTGATACCTTTGGAACTAGAAGTTATAAAAATTATTTATCAAAGGATGTATTTCTTCTTTTACGGTTAATCTAAAAGATGTCTCACCTTTCCTTTTTTCGTATATAACCATGAATTTATTGACAGGGTAATTTTTGAGGTCACAGCCTGACTTTGACAGTATAAATATACAGGGTGTAATCTAACTTCTTGTACTCCCGTGAATGACGAGGGTATTGTAACGAACCTAGGCCGGACCTGTCGCCTCCCGCGTCGCCATCGACAGCGATGAGATCATCCCCGGAGATATTCGAGAACCATCCAGTCCCTCTTCCGCGTAATGCAACGGTCAATATTGGAAACAATTGGAACATGCCGTCGCCAACTGAAAGAATTCGAAACATCGAGAATGCTGTATCGGAGATAAATAGGCAAACCTCAAGTGGAGTAGGACAGTCTGAACGAGCCTATACGATCGAGCTATAGAGTGTAGTAATATAAATTAAGTTGTATATTTAAGTGTTAAATAAATTAGTAAAACCAAGTTAAGTTTATTTACGTTACAATTGGTGTCGGAAGTGAGATTTTGAAAATAAACAAGTGATCGTGGAGTGGATAGTCAGAAAAATAAATTGATAGACCTTTTTGTACGCCCAAAAATAGACAGTGGCCCGGTTTTCGCGAAGTGGACAATTGTGCGTGGGAATATAAACTGATACACTCTTCGCGTGAAACAGACAATAGACTGGTGGCCCGTGGAAAAGAATTCGCGAAGTGAATTTTTAACAAACTGATAAACTTTTCGTGTGAAACAGACTGATACCTCGTCAAAGACAAAATGTGTTCAAGAAAAGTGCGCCTTGCGGACTTGAAGGTAGCGGAATTGAAACAGGAATTGGAGGAAAGGGAACTGGAAACAACGGGTAAAAGCAAGTACCAGGAAGTCAAAGACACTCTGTGTTCCTGCCAAGTGCGTTATACAAGAAGGTGAGGACCCTGAAACATTTTTTATTCGAAGTTCCCGGAGGTGATTTAAGTTTGGTAATGAATAAACTCGAAGAAACTACCAAATCCGTGGAAGAAGAACTGCAACAAAATGCTAGAAATCTGGAAGAGAAGCTTCAAGAAAATTCTATAAATCTGGAAGAGAAGCTTCAAGAAAATTCAAGAAGCCTGGAAGAGAAGCTTCAAGAAAATTCTATAAATCTGGAAGAGAAGCTTCAAGAAAATTCAAGAAGCCTGGAAGATAAGCTTCTAGAAAATTCAAGAAGCCTGGAAGATAAGCTCCTAGAAAACACAGAAGGCTTAAAAAGAACTCTGTGGTGTGGCGAATCGTCTGGAAAAAGAATGGGAACCGTCGAGGCAGAGATGGACAAGATGAAGGAAATAATCAGCGATGAAATCAAAGACGGAATCGAGGCAGAAATGGACAAAATAAAGGAAACGATCAGTAAGCTGGAAAAACAAATTAATAGTGCGTCCTCCACAGAGATGGTTAACGAAAATGCAATGCTGGACTTGAGTTTGAACGTGGATAAAGTTCAAGAGGGTATAAAGGATGTCAAGGTCATTTCAGAAATAGGGAAGCTTTCCATGAAGCCGCCTCAGTTCGACGGAAAAACTCCATGGGCAAATTACCGCCGGCAGTTTGAAGCAGCGGCCAAAGCAAACGGATGGAATGCAGGGGAAAGAGCTGTAGCACTGACACTTGCATTACGTGGAGAAGCGACAAATATTCTACAAACTCTCACCGCCCAAGAACAGGAGGACTATGATCAGCTGATTAAACATCTAGAATTACGATATGGCCAGGCCCATTTGGAACACGTATACCACTCCCAACTGAAAAATCGCTGCCAGAAATCGGGCGAATCCTTACAAGAATTCGAAGCTGACATTGCACGCTTGGTTCGTCTCGCATATCCAGCCACACCGGAAAATGTAATGGAGCGATTAGCGGTTCAGGCATTCTTGGATGGACTCCGTGACCAAGAAACCAGACAAGCGTTGACACTAGCTCGTCCAACACATCTCGTAGACGCACTGGCACGCGCTTTGGAATTTGAGGCAGCAAAGCAATCCTGCAAAAACCAAAGTAAAGTTCGAAGTATTGAAGAAGACTCACAGGAGCATGCTGACTTGGAAGCTGCCATAAGAAAAGTGATGAAGGAAGTTTTGCCTGAGAAAAGACAGATAAGATGCTGGAATTGTGGCAAAATTGGACATGTGCGTAGCAAATGTCCAACATTCAAAAAACGACTCCGATGCAGGAAAACTAAAGAAGGTCGACGAGAAGGGGCAATCGTCGGCCTGTGTCCAGCAAGCCCCGGTTAACAACGCATATGTCGCTATCTTGAAACGACAGAACAGAGGTGTTTTCGTAGACGGTCTCATCAATAACGAGCCTTGCACCATGCTGCTAGATACAGGTGCGACTAGGACAATTCTCGGACCTTCCTTTGCCAGAACACCGGAACGAATTGAACCGACAACTTGGAAGCTACGCACAGCAACAGGGGAGCCAGCTACTGTATATGGCGAGCTACCGATTGAAATTATTTTGGGCAGCACTAAAGTGAAACATCAGGCACTTGTAGCGGACATCGAAGACGATGCAATCATCGGAATGGACATAATGAATTCCAGAGGGTTTGAATTGGATTTCAAAGACGGCGTCCTACGTGTCAACGGAGAAGAGCTGGTACTTCATGGGAGAAGTGAAGAGTTGATCCGTGTGCTGTTGGCTGAAGATGTAAGCGTACCTGAGAGGGCTGAAACCATCCTGGAGGCTCGCCTGGACGGGAGTGCGAACAGTGGAGACGTGATGATGTTCGAGCCCAAACTTCATGATGAGAAAATTGGACGAGGGATTGCCCTAGGGAAAACCCTGTTACGTGCTGAAAAATTTGTACCGGTAAGGGTCATGAATGTCAATTACTTCCCAGTGACCTTAAAGAAAGGAACAATTTTAGGGCACTGCTCGTCAGTTTCATCTGTGATCCGGGGCGTACGAGGTACGATTAGCCAACCCAACAACTTGCCCACAGAACTAGAAAAATTAGTTGCCATCTCTTCCAAAGACATAAAACCAGCTCAACAGCCCAAACTAAGAGATTTAGTAAAAAGTACCAAGACATTGTGATCCGGGGCGTACGAGGTACGATTAGCCAACCCAACAACTTGCCCACAGAACTAGAAAAATTAGCACAAGATTGATACTGGGGTGCCGACCGATCCGGCAATCAGCAAGAAGACTTCCTCTTGCCAAGAAGGAAGAGGCTGACAAAATAGTCAGCGATATGGGAAAAGAAGGAGTTATCGAACCATCTGACAGTCCCTGGTCCTCTCCAGTCGTACTGGTGAAGAAAAAGGATGGATCGACACGCTTTTGTGTAGACTATCGCCAACTTAATAATGTCACGAAGAAGGACAGTTACCCTCTCCCGAGAATAGATGACACCCTAGACACGTTAGCTGGTTCCACGATTTTCTCGACCCTTGATCTGAAGAGTGGATACTGGCAAGTAGAACTCGCTCAGGAAGATCGAGAAAAGACTGCTTTTACCATCGGCTCAGGATTGTGGCAGTTCACCGTTATGCCATTCGGGCTCTGTAATGCTCCCGCCACATTCGAAAGATTGATGGAGACAGTGCTGAAGGGACTCTCATGGAACACGTGTCTAGTGTATCTCGACGACATAATTGTAGTCGGCAGATCGTTCGAGGACCACGTGAAAAACTTGGAGGAAGTATTCCTGCGACTGAGGAACTCCGGATTGAAGCTGAGCCCTAAGAAATGCCATCTGTTCCAAAAAGAAGTACGATACCTCGGCCACGTTGTCTCGGGGGAAGGAGTAGCAGTGGATGACCAGAAGATCAAAGCTGTTAAGGATTGGCCCATCCCAAAAGACATTCACCAACTTCGAAGTTTCCTTGGTTTATGCACATACTATCGCCGATATGTGCTGGGATTCGCCAACATCGCTAAACCACTGACCAGGCTCACGGAAGGCCAAACAAAGTTCCAGTGGTCCGAAGAATGTCAAGATTCATTCAGGAAGCTGAAAGGAGCTTTGATCAACGCACCTATACTGAGCTATCCCCTACCCAAAGGGAAATTCATTTTGGATACGGACGCCAGCAACGTGGGACTTGGAGCTGTCCTATCTCAGATCCAGGAGGGACAGGAGAAGGTCATTGGTTATTTCAGCAAGACGCTTAGCAAACCAGAGCGCAATTACTGTGTCACCAGGCGAGAGCTGTTAGCTGTTGTAAAGGAGTGGAACACTTCTACAAGTACGTGTATGGAAGAAGATTCCTGTTGAGAACTGACCATGCAGCTCTCAAATGGCTCTTACAGTTCAAAAATCCTGAGGGTCAAGTAGCACGTTGGATCGAGAGACTCCAAGAATTCGATTTCGAGATCGAACATCGAGCCGGAACTAGCCATAAGAATGCAGATGCCTTGTCGCGAAGACCATGTCCAGATGATTGCTCACATTGCCGACGAGCAGAAGAGAAAGAAGCAACACTTTGTAGAACCGCGGCAATGGATGACAACTGGAATGCACGAGCAGAAGAGAAAGACCAAGAGAGACCCCGACCTTGGCTTAGTCGTCAGCTGGAAGAAGGGCAATCGAAGACCATCATGGCAGGAAGTCGCAGGTTACTCGCCGGCTGTTAAGTCCTATTGGGCACAATGGAACTCTCTTATTCTGGACAATGGGATCCTGAAACGTGTGTTGGAGGCCGATATTGGTGGGGAAGACAGACGCCAAATAATTGTTCCCAGGAACAGAAGAGAGGAAGTGCTGCGGGAAATCCATGATGGAGTCGCCGGAGGACATCTGGGAGTGACGAAGACCCTGCAGAAAGTGAGGCAACGGTTTTACTGGGCCAATTGTCAAGCTGACGTCCAGGACTGGTGCAGGAAGTGCGCTGTATGCGCTGCTAGCAATGGACCTCAAATACGACCCAAGGCCCCGATGCGTCAGTACAACGTAGGCAGCCCGTTCGAGAGAATCGCCATTGACATCGCCGGCCCGTTTCCCGTATCCGACCACGGGAATAAATACATCCTTGTGGCAATGGACTACTTCAGAAGGGGAACCGATGCGTCAGTACAACGTACAGGAAGCCATCACCGTCGCCGACGTCTTGGTGAAAGAGTGGATATGTCGATTCGGTATTCCAATGGAGCTGCACTCGGATCAAGGCAGAAATTTCGAATCCAACCTTTTCCAAGAAATATGTCTACTGCTGAACATCCGCAAGACAAGAACCACGGCCCTACATCCGCAGTCCGATGGAATGGTGGAACGGATGAACAGGACGATCAACCGCCACTTGTCCAAGGTTGTCTCTGACCATCAAGAGACTGGGACCAGTATCTTCATTTGTTCCTGATGGCCTATCGATCCGCAGTACACGAGTCAACCGGTCAAACTCCTGCTAGTATTATAATGGGCCGAGAACTGCGACTGCCTTGTGACCTGAAGTTTGGGATACCGCCAGGACAAGACACTGCGGGAGAGGACTACGTCAGCAAACTTCGGCAGAGAATGGACGACATCCACGAACGAGTCCGGTTGAACATCCAGAGTGCCAGCGATAAAATGAAGAAGACCTATGACATCAAGGCCGACGCTGGAGGATTTAAGGTTGATGACCTGGTTTGGCTGTACAACCCCAAACGTCGTCGTGGACTATCACCAAAGTTGCGGAACTCGTGGGAAGGCCCGTATAAGATCGTGAAAAGGATAAACGACCTTGTGTACCGAATCCATAAGCCACCCGAGGGAAACCAAGGGTCGTCCATTTCAACAGGTTGGCCCCTTACGCTGGAAACCATGACCAAGTTCGCACCCTCAAGCCACCGGAGGATGATATGACGTTCGAGAAGTTTATGTCCTTGTATTCAAACGGGCAGAAAGTTCTACATGGGGTTACTAGAGAGGAGTCACGAGACCTTTTCGAGGTGCCTGCTGACTACGCACTAGCGCACTGTGTGGCAGAAGATCTTCGAATGTCCAGGGGCATCGCCGTAGTGTTCTCCAAGAAATTTGGTCAACTCCAAACACTGCGGGAGCAGAATCCAGAAGTTGGTGGGGTGCTACAGTTGAAGAAAGGCCAGAGAAACATCTACTACCTAGTCACCAAGAGGCATTCCCAAGATAAACCGTCTTATGAAGATGTCTGGAAGAGTCTCACCAAACTAAGAGATACTATGGTGGACCAGAATCTGGTGGATCTAGCAATTCCAAAATTATCCTGTGGTATTGATGGGTTGGACTGGAGAGTCATAAAGTATGCTGGAGGCGATATTCAGATCCAGCGGCGTCAAGATTTTGGTTTGCTGTAACCCTCTTCCACGACCGATCATGAAGACCGTGGAGTGTTACTTCCATCGAACTTCACGGTGCAGATATGGGGAGTCATGCAGATATCGTCACACTCCAAGGATGAAATTTCGGGACGAAATGTCTTTAAGAAGGGGGCAATGTAACGAACCTAGGCCGGACCTGTCGCCTCCCGCGTCGCCATCGACAGCGATGAGATCATCCCCGGAGATATTCGAGAACCATCCAGTCCCTCTTCCGCGTAATGCAACGGTCAATATTGGAAACAATTGGAACATGCCGTCGCCAACTGAAAGAATTCGAAACATCGAGAATTCTGTATCGGAGATAAATAGGCAAACCTCAAGTGGAGTAGGACAGTCTGAACGAGCCTATACGATCGAGCTATAGAGTGTAGTAATATAAATTAAGTTGTATATTTAAGTGTTAAATAAATTAGTAAAACCAAGTTAAGTTTATTTACGTTACAGTATGATGCCATTTTATAACGAATTACAGTGGTAAAAAATCAGGAAAAAAAATTTAAAACATGTTTTGTTCTTTGTAAAATTCGACGAAATTTTGGGAAGCGGCGCTTGCCTAACCTCAGCTGTCTTCATCAGAGTTGTAAGTTAATGCAATTACCGATGCAATGAACATTTAAATAATGTGGAATGTTGAATTGGTTGTGCGGTAAATGTACAAAAAGAGAACATTGCTTGCAATAGACATTCAATTTCAAAATGATGAACAAACGAACCTCGTTATATCCAAACTGGTAGATAAAGTCAGAAATAGTAGATGAGGTCAATACAGCTTTGAGGCACTTATCGAATCGCAATTATCACAAAAATACACACAAAAGACACAGTATTGAATTGTTTTCAGACTAGTATTGGCCATCATTGTGACCTAGTGTGATTGAGAAAAACATGTTAACACTGTTGCCAGCTAAAATTTTAATTCTGGTTGGTATTTTTTTTTTGAAAATGGGTAATTTTCAGAATTATACTGCGATATTGAGGCTACAAATCAACTTGAAGAGATCTACAATATTTTTTTTTTGAATTGCATGATTCATTAGTGGTAAGCTTTTGCTTCAAAATGCAGTTGAAGAGTTTTACATACCTGCTGCAGGTTTATGTTTTGTGATTTCCTCTTATTATTGAATCTGAAATGAGAAACATGGAATCAACTAAACAAGGATCTATTATATCATCGGCGATGAATTAGCCACTAACACAAGGATCAAAACTTCTGATTAGATTATCAGGATTTAAGAAGTAATCTAATTCACCGCCGATGCTATAATGGGTCCTTTATAATTGTATATGGATGATAAATAATTCCATGTTTCTTATTTCAAATTCAATAATGTGAACAAATCACAAAACACAAACCAGTAGCAGGTATCTAAACTCTGCATTTCAAAGCCAAAGCTCACCACTAATGAATCATTCTGAAAAAAGGAATTATAGATCCCTCCAAGTCAACTTGTAGCATTAATATCGCGATACTATTTGAAAAATGTGCATTCTTTGAAAAAATTATTTATATTATGTTAATATCTCTAGTACCGATATACCCGAAGCGTTTACTCATTTTAGATGAGCACATTATTTTCCTGACTCGCGATTAGCGACTAGAACTGAAATTTACTACTCCATTCATAAATGCATCGAACGAGTGATTCATCTTGTCTTCCACTCTTCAAAATACGCACGGAACAGTTTGGTGTTTAGTTGTAAGAACCAGAGAATCTTGGAAACAGTAGCTGGCAAGAGTGTTCACATGTTATTCTCAACCACACTAGGTCACAATGATGGCCTATACTACTCTGAAAACACTTCAATCTGTGTCTTTTGTGTTTGTTTTTGTGATAATTGCATAATTGCGAACCGATAAGTACCTCAAAGATGTATGTACCTCATCTACTAGTTCTGACTTTATCTACCAGTTTGGATATAACGAGGTTCGTTTGATTTCAACACTTCGAAATTGAATATCTATCTATTGAATATCTATCGCAAGCAATGTACTCTTTTTGTACATTTACCGCACAATCATTTCAACATTCCACATTATTTATATGTTTATTGCATCGGCATTTGCGTTAACTTACAGCTCTGATCAAGACAGCTGAGGTTAGGCTGAGGTTTGTCGAATTTAACAAAGAACAAAACATGTTTTCAATTATTTTTATTCTGATTTTCAACTACTGTAATTCATTATAAAATGGCATTATACACTTGTCATTCACGGGTGTTCAAGAGGTTATATTACACTCTGTATATTCATACCGGTACTGAAGTATATGAAGTTGTTAACTCAACCAAATTTATTTGGTCACTCTTATAGGCTTGACCCGACTAAATAAAATTCGTCGCAAAAAAAAGGTGTTATCGATTGATGGAATGATTATTGCGGTGACAAAATGGATTCCTCAACGCAATGCTAACATTTCTTTGATTTCAATATTTGTTTATCTGTTGAAACAATATCCAACTCATATTGAATAAAAATTTGTTTCGACACAAATATAATATTTATTTGAATCTGACAATGGAAATAGATTGATTTAAATAGAAGAATATAAAAATTTCATTACAAAAGAAGACTTCACTATTCAAACTGCCCATAATATCAGCTATCATGATGAAATTATAGTAATTCCAATTTTTAAAAATTTTAATGTACAGGGAAAAATGAATTTTACCTTTTCAGATTCAGTCAAAAATATAATGGATTGATTGGTATAGATTTACTCAGACAACTTCAAGCCTCTATAAATGTTGATGAAAAAACAATATCAACTCCTTTTGTTAAATTTTCTATAATTTACGAAACCAAAAAAAATACGAAACAAGAGAAAAATGCAATTAACAGTCATACATTGATAATTCCAGCTAGAACAGAACAAGTCATTAAAATACCGGTTAATCAAAAACAAGGTATAGGATTATTAGACTATATTCAATTCGAATATTTAGTTGAATCCCCAAAAGCTCCAGTAAACATTGAAAATTATTTTGCAATCACTACTATTAGGAATTCTAATTCAAAACCAGTTGAAATTGGGTTTTTGAAACCATACGAGATAGAAATTCTAAATATTCAAAATATTAATTTTATAGAAAAAATTGAAACTAATGAAGAGATCGATGAATACATGGACTCTGTTCAAAAATCAAATATGAAAAATCTTAGATTGAATCACTGTAATGAAGATTATATTGGTTGAATTATATGCGTTAGGGTGCGATAAACGACAAGAGCGGCGATACTACCGAAGCGGAGAGAATAAATCATTTTTTCCAATACTTAAGAATTTTGTTTTTTGCACTCTGTTGAATAGTAGACTACTTTTGACATTTAAAAGTCATCAAAAATGACATCTTTTTGACGTATTGGAAAAAATAATTCATTCTCACCGCTTCTCTAGTATCGCCGCCGCTCTTGTCGTTTATCACAGCTCCAACATAAACGCACCCTTAAGGCTCAAGTACACGGGGCGAGTTTGCAAGCCGGCTTGTAGCTTGTAAACTCACCCCGTGTAATTGAACCTTTAGATGGCGAAGCGTCCACATAACTGACCCTGACGTCTGGACTTAAATGCGACGTCTGGACTTAAATGTCTGTCATAAAACAGTGAAGAAATCAGCTTATTTTGTTGGATTGGCATTTTATTGAATTAATCAATTCGACATAAATACTTGTTTGAATGAATATTTTAGTTAAAGCAATCGGCCAATTTTGTAGATCTGATTATTCGATTCAACAAAATAATTACATGGTTGAAAGAACATTTCTTCCAAAACGAGTTATGAATAGAATTGGTCGAATAAGATATTTGGTTAATGCAAATTAGTTTCAGTTGATTGAAACTTCAAATTTGAACCAAAACCAATAAATAATTTTACTCATTTCGATATTATATTCTGTCCTGCATATACGACACTTTTAAATAAATTTCATTTGATTCAACATTTTTTTTTCTGTGTAGAAATGGTATGTACAAATGATTGTGCATGACTAATAACTTTGAGAGAGGTTTGAAACTTTTGTCCAAACTTTTCGAAGAACTTCGTTCCATATTTGGAAAAAACGCCTTTTGTCCCATTTATCTCTATTGAGACTTTTTGCTTTTCAAGAAATTCATAATGCAGATAGTTTTTATATTTGCAATATTTTTTCCAATAGTCCAGTGTTCAACCAAGATAGTAAGAGATCATATCCCCATAAAGAAAATTCATCAACTGGGAATAAAATCTGTCGATTATATTTTATCATGAATAAAAATCGTGTGCAGTAGCCTAAACTGTATGTCCTATGACGATAACTAAATAATTGGAATTCAAGTCGTCGAAGAATAATTTGCTTTCATTAATCATCGACGTCGAACAACTCGATAACTTGATCAGTCTTCATACATATTTTTAATTGGTTGCCAACGGAAAACGACAATATCAAGCTTATAGGGAAGTTAATGGATGATGGGAATATATTTTGTGCAATTGACAGAAGGTTTAATCATACGATATCATCTAATACTTCTTCGTAAGACAGTCCAATCAAACTCTTCTTGATGGGAGATGCGACCTGTACAGATAATCCAGAGCCGTACTGGTTCTAGTTCTTTCTGAGGACTAGATCCAATTAGACAGGTCTGCGATGAAAAAGTTTTTTGGATAAAATCAACTGAAACATATTTATGGATTTTGGTCTACTGATTCCGAATATGTATCACGTCAGATTTTATGCATATATATTTCTGAATGAAATAGTTTAAAATTTCCATCACTTTTAATGCGGCAATCTCTCTCCCTCTCTAGGTTAACAGTTATACCAGTTTGAAAATAAAAAATAAATTATAATAAAATAAAAAAGAGTATACGAGTGAGTATGAGGTTTTGATTCCTTGTAGATCTCGGTATTGGAACACAGTCCAGTTGTATTTTGTTATATTTTAGGGTAATATACCCCAGTTGAGCAAAGGAGAAATATAAGAGACTTTGTAAAAGATTCATATGTTGCATATGTTGGAGTAAAAAATTATTAAAGTTTGAGTAATATATGAAAATGCACCTGAAGTATCAAATTTGGTCAACAAACATTTCATAAATGCTCCAAAAGAAATCAACAAAATTTATTGAAGTAAAATAAAAAAATTAAGAAAATTCAAAAATTTTACTGAATAATATTCTTCGGGGAATGACGACGTACCATTATTTCTCTTAAAAAAATGTCTAAATAGCATTATTGAACCCATGACTTTCTTAGTGAATTTATCTTTTTTAACAGGCCAATTTCCCAATACCCTGAAATTAGGGAAAATAATTTTTATTCATAAAAAGGGTCCTGTTCACCTTATCAATAATTATCGGCCATTAACAATTACGCCAATTTTCTCAAATATATTTGATCGTCTCTTGAATTTTTTGAAAAGATTTGATATTTTCAGCAGAAACCAGAATTAATCTTTCGAGAAATACAGCTGCATTTTCATTTTTCGAATAAAATGTGGATTACCTTGAAACAGGAGAATTGCCCTGCAGGTATCTTTTGTGATCTCAGCCAGGCATTCGATTCATCAGCTTCTATTATCAAAATTGTACAACTATGGAGATAGGGGTTAGATTTCTTCCTTCCTAGTTAACCGACTACATTTCTAGAACAGTCACACATACCAACTCCGAAACTAAATTGGTCAATATAAGAGTACCGCAAGGGTCTATGCTGGGTCCAATTTTATTTTTGTTTGCCAATGACCTTGATAAGCACTTAATAGAGACCCATGTATCTGTTTCAAGGACATTTCCATTGTATACAACTTTTTTTGATAACTTTTATGATAATGGATATATAGCCGGTCTCCCCTCTTGATGTATTAGCCTGTGTATCTCAGAAAACTGGTTATAGCAACTTTTCAGTATGGCTAGGAAGGATAAATGGAACTTTGATCATACGGAAAGAAGATTTTTTATATCGTTTCAGAAACATCAGTACGTAGAGTATTAATTAATTTATAACATCTAAATATTTTTTGGAAAGGTATGGGAATATTGATTTCCATATTTTCCTTCCCCGTGGATGTGAAGAGGTCAGTTATCTATTCCATTAAGGGCAAATTACTGAATTCACCCCTATACATGACTGAAGTTTTCCTATTCTGGATTCAAAACTAAACTAAGGAAATTTCGAATTTCTCAGTTACGCACTGTTTGAAAATGATTTTCTCAAAATATTTAACGATATAAATAATATTACAAATTATTAATATAAAATATACTAAAATGAATATTGACTAGAAAGATTTTTCTGTGAATTGAAAATCCACGATAAATGAATACCCACAAGAGGTTATCTTGCCGATAGAAGATGGTGACTAAAGTTTATATTCCAGTCGCAGATCTGATTTCATGAACATCCTGTTCATATTTTCAACAAATCAATAAAATATACTATTTTTAGTATTTTCTAATAATTACAATTTTCAATCGAATGTTTTGTTAATTACTTTTCAAAATCTGATTTACACCTCACAGGTTCATAGGATCTATCGTGATCTATTTGGTACGAAAAAAAAGTATCTAGTTCCAACAAGCTAATTTAGACCTTCCAATTTCTCTATTTTTTGTACCATTCTTATGTTCGAATTTTCTTATTCTTGAAAATATTGACGTTTCTCCCATGTGAGTTCATCACAAACACATGGAACACTATAAACACATTATTCGTTTTGTTCGAGTTAAATCCGAAATTGTCCCCAATGGTGTGGAAAGCATTAATTCATATATGTGTGAAGATAATGAAGAACATCATGGGGATCTTGAATAAATTCACACAAACGAGAGATCAGGTTGTTCGTTCTGACAAAGATTTCTTCAGTTCAGATGTATTTTATTCGGAAATGTGTCTATTTATTTATTAAGCAATCTACAAAGAACAGGTAGTTCCAATGGTCGATTACAATATTAGAAGCTGAATAACCATTCTCAAAATAAGTCAATGACTAAAACTGAAATAACTCCATAATACCTAATTGATAAGATGAGACACATGAAACTTCTGTTGAAAATGACAAACTGTGCTTTTACATTTACATTTTCTCTTAGTTATAGTACATATGAATTTCTAGGGATAACATTTCGTTTTCAATTGTTTTCTTGTATATTTTCAGACTACATTCAACATAGAAGTCAATATTCATAAACAATTTGTTCGTGGTTCAGAAAGAACAAATATATTCCTTGGAACTACCACCACATGGCATGGTTTTGAAGAATTGATAAATCATACATTCTATATGAGCAGGACATAATTTGAAACAATCTTCTCTTTCGTGTAATCTCGAAATATACAATGGCATAGGCATTCAACAATACAAATAACAACACCCATTTTTTACCGAAAAAGGATCATTCGTAATGTAATATGAAAACAATTGGCCTGTTTCAAGGAATGTTACATTTACGAACAGTGTTGTCATTAAATAGCAATATGTACTGGAAGTATTCTTGAAAATGATATTTATGTACCACATGTGGTACAGAATGAATCATTCCATTTCCAAAACAAACATTTACAATGAAAACAAACTGAACACGGCAGTTGTCATGAATATAAAGTGTCTTTCACAACTTCATGATGAAAAAGATTTTCGACTTACCGCTTTAATCTTGAAGCTTTTTCTCCTGCCGGACGTCGAAAACCTCAGGTTTTCCACAGAAGAAAAAACAAATCACCAAAACACAAAAAATAAACGAAACCCAACACTGTCTGCGTTGCAAAACGGACGAGAACCTCTTCACAAAATAACTAGTTATCAGTTTTCAACCTATCTCAATAAGCAAAGTGGCAGCATGACGTTTGACTGAGAGCGTAAGCGGAAACAGTTGAACGTGCGTCTTTCCTCGACAAGCTTTCAACTCGGAGTGAACGAGCTTTCGCTGACAAGAGTTGCGGAGCTTTAGAGAAGAGCTTTCGAGCGTCGTACAGTTTGGGATGGCGCACGCCAATGCATGGCTCTGCCTTGAGGGAGGGGGTGATATACGGGATGCTAGAAGAGGTTGTTACTACCAGATACGTGTCGAATATTCAGCTGGAGTGGCTATATATCTTGCAAATGAAGATTTAGAGGTAACAAGATCTGAAATTTTGAATGTTAATAGTTTTATAAAAAAATGGGGTGCTTCTCAATTATTTTATTGTAAAAATAAAACCTGTCCAACCTCAGTAACTTCCAGAATATGTCAAGTTTAAAGTACTTTATTGTTTGAAGAAAAAGATAATTCTCATTGTCAAGGTCATTTATAGATAAAAAAGAAGGAAACATTATTCATTTCGTACCTACAAATAAATTGGTAGAAAAATACATACTAAATAAAAAAATAACTTTTTGAAGAAGTAATGCCCTAAAAAGTGAAAAATAATTACTTTGGATGCGTGTCGTAGGTTATTCCTAGTTATAAAATCAAGCTTGTCGCGCAAAGTTTCCAGTTCGAATAAAAAAGCGAGAATCTATAACTCACGGAATAACCTGTCACATATCCAAAGCAATTTTTTTTTACTTTTTAGGGAATTTGAATGAATTGTCTTTAAAAAGGTTTTTCATTATTCATTTTATTTTGTGCTTTCTCGTAAGTATATAAATTGGTAAGGTAATTCCAGTTTTCAAAAAGGGCGATATAAACCTCCTTGAAAATCATCGACCTATCTCCATCGTCCCTATATTTGGCAAAATTTTTGAAATTATTCTCAAAAAAAGGCCATACCTCCACTTTGAAGTTAACAATCTCCTTAACACGGATCAATATGGTTTTAGAAAATATTGTTCTACTATACAAGCTGTTGCTCGTGTGGTCAAGAGCATAGTTGATGGTTTTGAACAAAAACAGCATAGCTCAGCCACATTGTACGATCTGAGCAAGGCGTTTGACTGTGTTTCTCACCACAATCTACTAATGAAACTGAATGAATACGGAATCAGAGGAGTTGCACTTTCCCTCTTCAGCTCTTACTTGAACAATCGTAAACAATGCGTCGATCTTGGCGAAAATAGAACCTCGGATCTTTTGCCAATCGAATCTGGAGTACCACAGGGATCTGTTTTGGGACCTCTGTTGTTCAGCATCTATATAAACGACTTCTTCTTTCACTTAGTACCAGATAAATGCGTAATCTATGTCGATGATACAACTCTCCTGTGTACTAACCAAAACTATGAGAACTTGCTTGCCACAATGAAAACTGTGGTGAATCAGGCTGAGAAATGGTTCAATGCCAACCTAAATAACCTGACACTAAATAAAGATAAAACTCAAACTATCACGTTCTCTACAAATAATAACATAGCTAAAGGTGAAAGTGTCAAACTACTAGGCATCACCCTAGACGATACTCTGAATTGGTCATATCACATTGAAGAATTAGGCTCGAAACTTTCTAAATATCTTTTTACTCAGGCAATTGAAGAATTTTGTCAGCTTGAACACTCTTTTATCAGCATATTATGCTTTTTTTCATTCCCATGCTAGCTAGGGAACTTTACTTTGGGGAAACTGCCCCAGAGCTGAGAAAATATTCTTACTACAAAAGCGAGCTATTAGAATAATTTCAAATGCAGGTTTCAGAGATACCTGCCGACCCCTTTTCAAAAAACTAAACATAATGACGATACCTTCTATCTTTATCTATCAATCTCTATTGGAAATTCATACCCACAAAAACGAATATCTGACCAATTCACAGGTTCATGAACATAACACTAGAGGTGCTAATCTCTTAAGACCACGCAGGCTGAAACTACACAAATCCTCGATCAATACACTCAATGTTAATATTTATAATATATTGCCACCCACTGTTGAAGATCTACATATATGTAGTTTCAAGAGGTTTACCAAAAATCTCTTAACAACACATTGTTTTTATAGTGTCAACGAGTATCTGGCCACACCAATTCACATGTTTGAATCTGAATCACTTTAATTGTGGCCTTCTAACTTGATGATCGTATGATTTACATCATGCTTGTATCATTCATATACATTTGTGTCACCACTGTTAATATTTGTGTTCGTGTAAATGAAATGTTTGTTTTATACCTATTTTGTTAATCATTTATTTGAACTGTTCACATTTTTTCTACTTGTAATCTATCTGAAATGTTTGTTTGTTGTTCATCTGTTTATATAGCTCAAACATTATTGTTTTGACTTGCTACAAATGTATTTTTTTACATAACGTAGTTGATAAACTATCTCTCTATCTATATATGCCTTAATCTATGCATTTTTGTTA
The DNA here is from genome assembly GCA_018342105.1 of Gonioctena quinquepunctata. NCBI lineage: Eukaryota > Metazoa > Arthropoda > Insecta > Coleoptera > Chrysomelidae > Gonioctena > Gonioctena quinquepunctata. Next base: position 803,453 of record JAFIRS010000076.1, on the reverse strand, counting down.
TTATGAGGCCTTCTTCTGTTAGTTCTTCAAATAGGAGACCATCTGAAGATGAACTCGTCCGCCATCCTTGAGCTGCCATCTTCAATTTAGGAATTTTGACAAAAAAACAATAATACTCGACTCAATTCATAATCTCTAATACCAAAAACCTTCACAATTTTGAATAGAATCGGACCATAATTGAAAAACTCGTCCGCCATCTTGAAATTATGAATTTTGACAGAACATTCATGATCTCCGACCCCGAAAACCTTTACATAACAATTTTGTAGGACCATAATCACAGAGATCGTCCGCCATCTCGGAGCCTGCCGCCGTTTTTATATTACGAATTTTGACAAAAATTCCTGATCCTCGACCCCGAAAATCTTCATATATCAATTTTGAATCGAATCGAATCATAATTACAAAACTCGTCCGCCATCTTGGAGCCGCCATCTTGAATTTATGAATTTTGACTAAAAATTCATAATCTCCGACCCCATTCAATGTATTTATATATTTTTTGTATTCATTTTTGATTTCATTGTTAGGGTGTGGGTTGTTTTGGTGATCTTTGCACATTTTTATTTTTTTATTAATAATAATAATACTTTTATTTTCTTTTTTGATAGAGAGTACATCTATATAGGAATGGTCAGAAACATTTAGATCTAAGCTAAAACTAATGACTTCTACAAGAGAACACATTAAAACCTACCCTAAAACAAATGACATCATTATCAAGATATGCTACTAAAAAACTCATGTATTGAGTAGAATGCACCTTCAAGAAGATTTTTTTGTATTGTAAATTTCAACAATTTTCCATTGTCACAACTTTTTATGGAAATGGGGAGTGCATTAAAAATTTTCAGACCCATGTAGTATGGAGAATTACTTGTAAGCTTCAGCCTTGCATACGGAACATGGAAATCATATTTTTGACGTGTAGTTACGCCATGAAAGTTCATATTGGTAAGGAATTTGTTTTGATTTTTGTAAATGTATAGAGCCAACTCAAATATGTAAAGGCTGGGTACTGTTAATATGAAAAGTTCTTTAAATAATTCTCTACAGGAGTAGTTATTTGATTTTCCAGTGATTCTACGAATAATTCGTTTTTGTGAGAGAAATACATCATCTGATGATGTCGAACTTCCCCAGAGGCAGACTCCGTAACGCAGTCGTGACTCTACCTGAGAGTTATATAGGGCAGTCAGTTGTTTTAGACTTGAAATTGATCTAAGATTAAAAAATAAGAATGAAAGAGAGGAAATCTTAGATACGAGGTTTTCACAGTGTCCCTTCCAAGTCAGATGTTGATCTAGCGTGATACCTAGAAATTTAAATGACATCGTCCTATTTACTGATTCATTGTTGATTTTGATGTTGTTGAGATCTTCGCATTTACTTTGATGAGTTTTGAACCTCACAATATTGGTTTTCTCAGTATTGAAATATAGTGAATTTGAACTATACCAATCAAATAAATTACTCAAAGCAGGTCATCTTCACATTCCTTTGATATTATTAATGATGTATCATCAGCATAGGTAACAAAATGTCCTCTTTTGAAAACCTTATCTATTTCGTTGTCATATAAAATGAAGAGCACAGGGCCCAATATTGAGCCCTGTGGAACACCCATTATTATATCAGAACAGTCTGATGTAGCTTCTTTTATCATGCCTTTGTCAATGAATTTCAGGGTTACATACTGTTTCCTATTTCTGAGAAAGCTTTATATCCAATGCAGAGGGTTTACCTCTAATTCCATATTCAGACAATTTTCTTACAAGAATATTGTGATTGACACAATCGAATACCCGACTGAGATCGCAAAAGATCCCAATCGGACACTCGCCTGCATCTAGATATTTCAATAACTGTTCATAATATTGATGACTTGCACTGCTTGTGGACTCAATGGCTCTAAAACCATGTTGATTTTCGGAAAAAATGTGGAGAGATTCAACGTATTTCAGAAGGCGATCTAAAAAACTGTACTCAAATACCTCAGAGAAATAGATAGGTATAGTAATAGGCCTATAATTACATAAGATATTTCGGTCACCTTTTTTATAAACTGGGGTAATTTTACCCAATTTTAAGATTTCGGGAAAAACACCTCCTTTAAAAGAAAGGTTGACAATGTATGTTAGCGGTTCAGCAATCACATCAAGTACTGCTTTCATTAAAAAGCCAGGGATATCATCAGATCCAAAAGATTTTTCATTTTTGAGTTTTGCCTGTAACAACTCATACATTTCAATACTAGTAAAAGGGGTCAAAAACATTGAATCTCTCAGTAGTTTTTCCTTAGGGATCTTATAATTTTTGTCCTGAATTTTATTCACAATGTCAAGAGGATCTTCTATAAAAAAGTCATTAAACAATGAGACAATAACTTGTGGATCGTCAATTTCACAGTCATCCTTAGTGATAGTGATATCATTCTGTGACTTGGTTTTATTTGATAGTTCGGAAATAACCCTCCAGGCCATTCCAATAGGATTATCTGATTCGGATATTTTATTTTGATAGAATATTTCCTTAGTTGCTTTAATCAAGTTGTTATATATTTTCTTTTCATCACGGTAATGTTCTTGTAATTCAGGAAAAAAATTTGCTAGCCTAAAAAATTCTTTAAGATTCCGACTGGATTCACGAATTTCATCATTCAGCCATAGATTCCTATTGTATGTCCTGAAGAACATTTTTTGGGAGGGAAGATACTATTGAAATAGTGAGAGAACGTGTTGTTGAAAAGAATGAAAACTTCGTTTGTAGATTCCATCTGATAAAGAAAATCCCACCAGAGAGTCGCCAGAGTTTGTCTAAATTCTTCTATAGCATTCTTGCAAAAAATTCTTTTCAGAGTGTATTTTTTTGTGGAAATACTGATGGAATTCAAATTTAAATTTGTTAAAATTGTTCGATGGTCAGAGATTTCATTACCGATTACTACCGGTAATGCGCTTGTATCGAAAATTTCAAATATATGGTCTATTATAGAAACACTTTACCTGTTACCCTCGTTGGTCAATATACAATAGGCTTCAGGTCGTAGTATTCTAGACTAGTAGATAATTCTAAATAGTTTTTTGATGAATAATATGAATCTGTATTAAAATCCCCACTAGAATAATTTTGGCCTTGAACTTCATAAGATTTTTACAAACTGCTGCAATATTGTCGATAAAAATGTTTATGTCGCCACTAGGTGAGCGGTAACAATTTACAATGATTATGTTTGTGTCACGAATTTTGCATTTGATTGCACATAGTTCAATATGTTGTTCAATAGAAAACCCAGATAAATGTATTATTTTTGTGTTAACAGAATTTTTGGCCCAAATGGCTAGTCCATCCCCTTTCATAGAAGTTGAGTTGAGCAGGGCGGTAGTCAGCCAGGGTGCTATTTTTGTAGTTTTTCTTCGTATTGGTTTTTTTCTGAACATAATTCTAATTTATTTTTAGTAATTTCAATGACTTCTATAGTCGCTATCTCTGGACTTATACCAGTGCTGAAGCCTTTGAAAATGGTAAAAAGTGAAAAAAAATAATAGTAGGATGAAATCCATTGGAGAAGGAAGAGAATATAACAAAAATGAAAGGAAAAATAATTTACGGGCGATCTGAGGTCGGGAAGTGGAAGGGGGTGAGTTTTTAAGGGTAAAAAACGGTTTATCTCGATTTCCGGCAAAACTACAAGTCCTATGGAAAAAACTTAAATGGCAAAATTGTAAGTAATAAAAAGATCTTCAACTTTTGTATTCACACTTCTTTCACATAACCTCAAAATTTATGTGAAAAATTCAAATAACCAAGTTTTTGGTTTTTTATTTTTATCTTCTACAACAATTTTTTTTCACGAAATTTGGTGAAAACCTCCTTTTGCATGTTCCAAACACACTGTAATTTTGTTGATTTAAAATATTTATTTCTTCACCTTATTTTGACTTAATATCGAAAAAGCACCCTAATTTTCAATCGAAAATTCTCCCGTCAAATTATCAGCTTTTTTAAAAAAGTCGGTGGGCTTTTTGTTCGTTGAAATCTCTACTTTCTGATGGTATGAAAAAAAAAGTACATTACTATGACAGAAAATGCAAAGAAACGAAAAAAACTCGAATCCGAATTTAATAAGACATCTACAATATTTTGAGAAAGTTGTAGAATCTTCTTTAAATTATATGCGTAGATGAATATTTATTGCTATTTTGAGATAACTTATATACCTGAGTGACCTGGAAAATTTTAGCCCATCAAAAGGTATTTCATAGAGAAGTGGGGAAGGGGCTAGGAGGGTCTAGGCCTTACTACCTATTATTTCTTTGCATTTTCTGAGAACATTTACCATAGAAATGTATATTTTTTTTACACTATCAGAAAGTGGAGATTCCAACGAACAAAAAGCCCACCGACTTTTTTTAAAAACCTGATATTTTGACGGGAGAATTTCTGATTGCAAATTAGGGTGCTTTTTCGATATTAAGTCAAAATAAGGTGGAAAAATGAATATTTTAAATTAAGAAAATTACAGTGTGTTTGGGACATGAAGAAGTAAGTTTTCACCAAATTTTGTAAAAAATAAAAATAAAAAACCAAAAACTTGGTTATTTGAATTTTTCACATACATTTTAGGATTATGTGAAAAAAGTGTGGAGATCAAAGTTGTAGATCTTTTTATTACCTACATCTTTGCCATTTACCTTTTTTCCATAGGACTTATAGTTTTGCCGGAAATCGAGGTAAACCGTTTTTACCTTCAAAAACCCACCCCCTTCCACTTCCCGACCTCAGATCGCCCGTAAATTATTTTTCCTTTCATTTTTGTTATATTCTCTTCCTTTTCCAATGAGTTTCATTCTACTATAATTTTTTTTGGTTTAAAAAATTATCGACCCTGGTCTAACTGACTGCCTTATAAACATTGTTCCAATGCAGAATGTAATTTTTTTGCGTTAAAGAATCTTATAAATCTATAGATATTTTCTGTAGTTAGTTTGGTTTTGTGGTTAAGAGTTATGTGTAAAATTGTGGTGTAGTGGTCGGTTGTGGTTGATTTCAGCACTAGAGAGATGGTATTGTCAATGTTATTAATTTCTGTTTTAAGAAAAACATGATCCAGAGATGTGCTGCTACTACCTTGTACTCTTGTTGGTTCATTCATTGTAGAAATATACCCGTATTTATTCAATATATTCAAATACTCTACTGAATGGTTCTCGTTTGGCTTAAGTAAATCAGTGTTCAGATCTCCCACAAATAAAACGAAGTTTTTGTGTGATTTTCATTATTTTTAAGAAATTCATCCAAGCGAATATTGAAATCCTATATTAGTCTAGTTAACAAGTGCTTTTGAGGTCAAATTTTTTTCGCATTCTCCGAAAATTATGATTGAGGTGTCATTCGATTCGGAATGGCATGTAGATATTTTTTGAGAAATTGCTAAGGCCGCTCGCAAAAATTGCAATAGTTATAACAATAACAATTAAGTGAAAAAAAAAGTGGGGTTTGGTTTTTCGCCAATATCTCGAAAACTATTCGAGATAATTTGAAAAAAGATGTAAAAAGAAGAGGAAATTTCCTAAGAAAAAAAAATATTATTTGAATTTTCATTGTTTATTTAATAAACAATTTGTTATAAGCAAATGAATTATCTCTTTGTATTTTTTTTCTTTTCCACTTAAAAAAACAAAAACAACCATGTATTACTTTTAGAAAAAAAAAATATTTATATTTTTTAATGAACTTTCAATTTTCTGTTCTCTTTCATTTCACCACTCTGTTCAATTTTATTATAACTTTTTAACGAATGGAGATACAAAGAAAAAATTTAGGACTCATTTATTCTTCATTGATTAAACAACAAATTGAGCCAAAACTGTTTTCTACTTTTATGTCTAAATATCTTATAAACTAATATAACTATGAACATACAACTTATGTAACTTTTTATTAACATTTTAAAAATTTTTTATAAATTAAGTTCTGTTCGGTTATTTTTTTAATTATGAATAAAAATTAGTTTGAAAAAAAAAATTCTCCATGTTTATTAGCCTAAGCATCTTAGTAACTAAAAAATAATTAGAAATGTTATTTAATTCAAGTAAGTTTAATAATAAAATATTGTTTACAAATAGTATAAGGTATTTTTTTAATTAAATTTTACATTGAATTTTTTTTTGAGAACCTTTTTCAGTTGGTGGATCATAGTCTTCAGCATCATCCCCTTGATTTGTTTCATTTTCTTCACCCCCTAATAAAGTTTCGACAAGCCCTGAAACACACAGTGAATATTCTTCACCAGCGGTATTGTCATTATGCCCGTCGTTGGATTCCTCATTGTCTTTTTATGGTCATAGTAATATTAGTTTATAAGATATTTAGACATAAAAGTAGTTTTTTTTTTCTGATAGATTATTTTTATAAACAAATGGTATAAATTGAATAAATAATTGAGTGAGAGCTTCAAATGTTGGCTCAATTTGTTGTTCAATTAATAAAGAATAAATAAGTCTTGAATTTTTTTCTTGTATCTCCATTAGTTAAAAAGTTATAATAAAATTAAACATAAAAACCAAGGTCAGAGTGGTGAAATGAAAGAGAACAGAAAATTGAAAGTTCAATAAAAAACATGAATATTTTTTTTTTTGTAAAAATAATACATGCTTGTTTTTGTTTTTTTAAGTAGAAAAAGAAAAAAAATACAAAGAGATAATTCATTTGTTTATAACAAATTGTTTATTAAATAAACAATGAAAATTTAAATAATATTTTTTTTTCTCAAATATCGAAGACCAAGATAAATAATGATTTTAAAAAAATGGTTCCTTATTTTTTTTAGAAAGAATTCTGAAATATCATAATTATTATCAAAGATTAAGTTATGAAGTTTTTTTTCAAATTATCTCTCTTATAACAATTTTTTAAACAATAGGAGATAAAAATTATTAAAAATCATTTTTAGGTAGCTTTTGATCATAAGAAAACGGATCAATAATAATAATATGAAAAAATTTTTTTTTCCATGTTTAATGAAGCTTTGTAATTTTTCACCTTAGTAAATTGTTAATAACAAAACGAAAATTACCAATTTTTCAATTTTTCCAACGGAAATCTATTCTCAGACCTTTGAACAATAGCTCCACGACAGGAAAACATTCTCAGATTAATAGTTTAACAATTATCGCACTTGCAATGTTAATGTTCGTGCTACAAAAAATTGTTAATTAACTAATGGATAACTTATTGAAAAATCGTGATAAAAATTTTTGGACCATGGATTATTGTTCATTGATCTATCCCGCAGGCGCCTGAATTTTTTCAATTTTTAATTTTCATATTCAATAACTTTGAATAATATTTATTCAATGAAGGTCCGAAGGTGGCGTGGCTTGCGCAAGCCGGAGTACCCGTTTTCGGGCGTATTTTCAACCCTCTGGGAAAATTATAAATATTGGTGCTACAGTTCCGGGAGTCGCAACTTTTCGTAAGCAAATTCCCTCTCCTTTCTGCATCTTTTTTCAAATTTGAATTATCTCGAATAGTTTTCGAGATATTGGCGAAAAACCAAACCCCAATTTTTTTTTCACTTAATTGTTTATAACTATTGCAATTTTTGCGAGCGGCCTTAGCATTTTCTCAAAAAATATCTACATGCCATTTCGAATCGAATGACACCTCAATCATAATTATCGGAGAATGCGAAAAAAAATTTGTCCTCAAAAGCACTTGTTAACTAGACTATATATCCGTATTTGGTGATCTATATAAAGCATTAACGTTTATGGATTTGCCGCTAGGAGTAATTATTTTGTTAATTATTACTTTGATATTGTTTTCAAGAGTTGAAATTTCATATTCAATATCGAGATCAGATTTCACCGTCATTTGGATTCAGTTGACTATCATTATAAATTATATCGTATCCGGTAATATTATAGAGGTTTTGATCAAATACTTCTCTCGTTTCACTCAAAATTATACAATTTATGTTAGTTTTCCAATTTAGCAACATAATCAGAAATTCATCGAAGTTTTTATTCATGCTGCGAATATTCATTTGCAAAATTTTGGATGTATTGTTGGTATTGGTATTGTTGGTACAACAAAACACGTCGCCATCCTGGATCTTAAATTCATGAATTTTGACAAAAACATCATGATATCCGACCCCAAAACCCGAAAACACCATATACCAATTTTCAATAGAATCGAACCATAATCACAAAACTCGTCCGCCATAATAATAATAATAATAATTTATTGGCCCAAGTTATGTAAGTTACATTTAAGGTCGTCAAATTATACGAAAAACAGAAAATATGAACGAAACTGAGTACAGGTATATACAAGACACGTCGACAATATGTATACTTATGTTAAGTTCAGTCACCTGAGATACATAAAATTCAATAAAATATATATACAATTTAAAATTAGTCAATATTACATCACAACAGAACAAAAGATACATAGATAAAAATATGCCTGTTTATATCTCAATCAATTGTTTCGTCAAAATTAAATTCGAAATATTCTTCTAGAGAATAGAATGTATTTTTCAATAATATATTGATGATTGCTGCCTTTAACTGTCTGGTATGGGCATTTTTCAGTGCATCCGGTAATTTGTTAAAAATTTTGATGGATGTGTGATTAATTGGCTGTTGAGTTTTTTTCAGGCGGTGATAGGGAATGCTCAACGAATTTCTATTCCTTGTGTTATGAGAATGGTAGGAAGAATTTGAAAATAGAGACTTTTCGTTTTCTTTCACAAACATCACACATTGTAGAATGAATACTGAAGGTAAAGTTAAGATGCTAAATTTTGTAAATAACGTTTTACAATGTTCTCGATAACTAGCCTTTGCTATTATTCGTAAAACTTTTTTTTGTAGTTTAAATATTCTTCCATTTCTACGGAGTTTCCCCAAAGAAGAAGTCCATAAGAAAAAGTTGAATAAAAGTTACTATAATAATATGTTAATGCGGTATCTACAGTAGTAAATTCTATTAGTTTCCTAATTTAATACACTACTTTATTTAATTTTTTAGATAAGTAGTTGACATGTTCTTTCCAGTTCAATTTCGTGTCAATATGTATACCTAATAACTTAACGCTATTCTCTTGACTACCATTTGGGAACATAAGCTCGTTTGTTTTTTCTGTGTTTAGTTTTAAATTATTTGTCGAAAACCATTCTGAAGCATTTGCTATTGTTTCAGTATTTCTGAGTTTAAGGTTTTTAATATCAGGGCTTATATTTAAAATTGTAGAGTCATCAGCATATAATGTCATTGCGTCAGCATTTAAATATTTTGGTAAATCATTTATGAAAATAATAAAAAATATTGGAGCCGCCATTTTGTTTCTTCTCTAGCAAACATTCCATAATGCATTGTCACCGAAATCATGAACACCTGCCAAATTTCACGTTAATCGGGCAACTAGAAGTGGGTAAAAATTAACTTGCAAAATTTGAACTGAACATATCTACAAACAAATGTGAAGTTAAATAAAAGCTTGTTAAAAATCATTAAAAACGGCTTCGGTATCAATTTCCAAAATTGTGCAATGTAGCCACACCCGTGTTTTTAACTTCAACTCTCGCACTGACAAGATATCCCTTTTGTCTTTCTCTGATGAGGATTTGTAACTGTTCCATCTTTTATTACATTAATAACCTGTTTAGATACACCATCACATACAAAATGAATAAATAATTTTTTTCCACATTTTCCAACATTGTATAATGAATAATGAATGAAATATTTCATTCATTGAATGCTCGTTAATTTCTCTCCTGATTTGTTAAAATACACTGATAATAATGGCTGAATATTCAAATCTCTGTTTTGTTTTCCGGTTGGGATGAAAACAAATGCGAATAATATATCTCGCGTTTGTTTTGTCAAGTACAATTCATATTCATAATTTCCCAACTATATGTAGGAACTTTTTGAATATATCATATTCTTCGTGCATATTTGTGTTCGTTTGTTTTCGAACAGTGGTTATGGTCAAGCAGGAAAATGCATTAGTTTTAACTTTTACAGAGAGGTCTCCGGCGTGTTTTATTTCGAGGTTTGTAAAAATAGCCAATAACTATGAATATGAAAATTTCCATATAAATGAATTTCCATTAAAAAACAAATTTAGAGAAATGATATAGAAAAGTGAAAAATAATTCGGTACACATATCTCAACATATTAATATTCGAAATAACACTGACTGGCTCATAAAATGTAGCTCAAAATTGAATGAAATTTGATTTGCATATTTAAAAAAGTTTTACACATTTCTTTGTTGGACAGTTCATATATCACAAGCCAAAATGTACATAATTGTACCGGTATATTCTAAATAACTGAATAGCTGGAATTTTTTATTATATAATTCAATATGTAGTTGAAAGCCTCAAAAAAATTGTCAAATTAAAAATTATTTGTAACTGTATAGACTATGTACATTTTAGTATATGTTACTGGAAATCTATATAATTAGATATTCCATAGAATCCCTAGGCGTTCTATAGAATATATTAAACATCCAGGCAATGTACAAAATATTATTCAGTTCATATTTTTGTACTATGCCAAACGAATATGTGTTTAATAGGTAATTGGGGGGTAAGAGCTGTAAAAAAAACATCCTATGTACTTACAAATCGAGGTTTAGATCGCCAACGAAATTTCAATTTGGTTCCAAAGTATTTTTGGTATTCTCATTTTCTTTCGGTTTCGGTTTCGGATCCCACTATAAAAGGTAAGGTCCCCGTGATCTTAACTCGTACAAGTTTTCATTAACTTCTGAGGGTTGGTCAAACAACTGAGAAAGCGGTTAAAAAACAATTTAAAAACAATTTTATCGAACTCATTTGTATGTCGATTGACAGATTCGTTTGTTTTATAATAATAATAATCCCTTTTATTGATAAAAAAATTGTGAACAGAATGGGACAATTGATCAATACATGATTATCAAAAGACAGAGTAAGCTCTAGTTCGAGCTCAGTAAAGAGTCGAGCAAGTACTTTCTTTCACTCAACCAGCGGGTTCTTAGAACTAAAGGAAATGACCTAAGACTAAAACTACGCATCTACTCAAACTATAATAAGTGTAAGTGCAATACATTATGTTTAGATACCCATAAGAAATGATTAAAAATATATAGGGGTTTTAAAAGCATATAAAGGTATGATAAAAAGCAGAAAATATATAGAGCAACATCATAGAGTAGTTTCCCCAGATAACAGACAATTTTTGAGTTTGTCATTGAAGCATGCAGTGGATAGTGTTTTTAACGGTTCAGTTATCATGTTGTAAATAGGCCAGTAGAAATAGACAATCAATTCACATTAATTCCGAAAGTTTTCAAATTTCAACCTATTTATTTACTAATTTACTAAACTTCAACCTATTTATTTAAATTTTTTTTTGCATTTTTACAGTTGCTGAAATAATTGAAAAAGTTCTGCAAATTGCAGTTATAATTACGACTAATATTTTACGTGACGTCAGAGATTTGCAACCGTCATTGTTCAACGGAACATTTTTTTATATAATTGGTTTGTTTTTTTTATAATTTGGCCATAATACGGTTACGTAGTTAACCAATACAAAATTTTTAAACTAATTATTAATCTTAGAAACAATCACTGTTTTCGACTAATCAGCGAAATAAATTGAATGCAACATTTTCGAATGCAACAATCGGAGGAATACAAAATTTTGCTAAATTCTGCTAAAAAAGTATTGGAAGACTTTTATTCTCTATTGCATTAGAAACGACATACAATCATTCTTCATTTAAAATTTTCCCTTGTCATATGACTTTAGCAATCGAGGGGATTTTAAAATGAATAATCGATGCTTTATGGACGTAAGGATATCAAAACTTTATCGATTGTAAATTTCGCAAGTACATAATTTTCATCATCAAACAGAAACGTTGCTGAAAAATAAAAATTTGTGAGATTGATATTACATCTCAAATTTAATTTTTACTAGTATTCATTTCTTGAATTATAATTTACCTTTCCACTCGACTTTCTTACTCCAATTGTGGTTTAGCATGAAAAATTCCATTTAATTCGATTGGAGGACTGAAATATAATCGACACGTGAAAATCATTTTCTTGATTCATTTAAATTTTGAAATAAAGAGGGGACGTAACTCAGTTGTAGGTTAAACGTTTAATGCCTTCAGTTTTTTTTAACGACTTTTTTTTGAGCAAATGATTTAACGCATTTTTGTAAATTCGAGAGCTTTAGTGATTTTTGGTTGATGATACATGATTATAGGAAAAATTAAGAGATTCCCGAATTCTTATGGGAACACCAAGCCCATACAAAAACTACATATTTCATGAAATCATTGGTTTTTGCAAAAAACCGATTTTATGATCGGGAAATTTGTATCTGATTGAAGACAGGAAGCTGACAATATTGTAAAAATGAAAAACTTTTCCAAGACAAGGTTATCCTCTGATAACCGGTAATTACAGACTCTAAAGTTTGTCATACGACCAATTTAGTTTGAACACAGAATAACTTGCATCACACATCTAATAAAACATTGTTCCATTTCAGTACATTTGAATAAATGTTAGTATTATATTTATTTTATTTTTTCCCCCTTAATTTTTGTGATTTTTACATGGAATCCATTATTCTATACCTCAAAAACCATAGGATAATAATTTTCAGAAGAATCAATCGGACCATTAGTAAAAAAACCGTCCGCAACCTTGAATTTTGACAAAAAATCCATAATCAACGACATCGACCACTCCTATACGAATGAAAACATAGATCACAAAACTTCATCCGCATCTTGAATTCTCGAATTTAGACATGTAATTCATAATTTATTGCAATCCCAAAAATCTCCAGATAACAATTTTGGATAGAATCAGAACATAAATCACAAAATATTTCCGCCATCTTTTAATTTTGACATTAAATTAATAATATCTTCGGCCCCAGTTACCCTTTCAAAGGGAGAACTGTGTATCATTTGAAATTACTTAGTTTTTCGCAATACATTTCGACTCTAGCATTGAGCAATTGAAAAATAATTTATATGGCCATTAAAAACTTTATTTCAATCATCCTCAGAAAATGACATTGAAAAACAAATAATGAAATATATCTAGAGGAGAGTGACCAAATATGGAATACTGTTTTGATTTTCAGGCATAACTTTCACAAATTTTATAAATAAAATACTTTTTGTGGTAATTATTAACAATCATATATTTGCACTCAAATTTGTAACAATTTTAGATTATTTTGTTCAGTTTGGTACCTATATATGGAATAGGTACCCTAAATATGGAATACTATAATCACTATGAAAAATTAACCTTAACTTATAAGAGACTCTTTGAAAACTTTGGTATAATAAAGAAATGATCACAAATTATTTACAAAAATCGCAAATCCAGGTATCAAACTCTGGCCCAGCGCAATCATTATGTGCCTAGAGCCCACACATGAGGCACTTGATCCATGTTTCCCCATGAGTGTCATTCGAAAACAGCATACCACAGAAAATACACTCCGAATCTTCAGAGTCTGGAGCTGTACATCCTATCAAGGCATCGGGTTCGCTGACTGTATCAAACAGCATCACCTCCTCATCATCTGAATCAGACATAGGCTTAGTCTTTTCTTTTGGTTTTTTTCCTTTTTTTTTGCTAATTTATTTTATTTTTCTTCTTTTTTCCTGTTTTTGTCTATAAGGTCATTCTTATACGGTGACGACGTGATGACTGCTGCAACAGATGCTTCTCTTTCTCTATTAGAAGGTTTCCTTTTCTTGTTTGGTACGGGACTGATGTCATACGGAGACACTAATCCTAAATCACTGCGAGATAGTCCGGAAATTGAGGGTACAGGTTCAATATTGTCTTGTCTGGGTGTGACAGCTTCAGTTAAAGGCATACAATTATCAGGTGTTCTTAAACTGGCCATGAAATTTGCTCTCCATCGTCAAAATGTAGTCTACCAAAATATTTTCAAGGGTTGTCCCTAAGACAGTTTTCCTTCCGAGTGTAGTAGCTGCGGCTTCTTCTGGAGAAAATTCGTTTCCCTGACATAAACGAAACAAGGTAGATCTTGGCACATCGAAGTGTTTTGCAGCTTTCAAATAACCCATTTTTTTTCTCGTACTAAGTTTATAGCTTCTGCCATATGCTCTGAATTCCATTCTTTTCGCTTCGTTTTCCAATTGACGCCCGCCATTCTGATAAAACCCGAAAAAAAATATAATTAACAAAGTCATTAAGTCAGCTGATACGTCACAGTGTCCAATTATGGAATAGTCCATAATTGGACACTGTGATCCGTGCATATTTGGATTTTCCAACTATTTCAAACTGATATTCACATATTTATATTTCAGAAAGTAATACTATCTAATACCGCTAAAACATAATAAAGAACATCTAAAGGGTCTCTAGAAGTTATAAAAACAATACTGTGTGAACTTTCTGTACGAAAAATAATTATTTTTCACGTACCTTAGAAAGTTATGCGGCAGCGATAAAACAAAACACTGTCACTACGACGAAAGGGCTGGCTCGACTGACATGCTACAACTTGTACGCGTAAATGGGAGTAGAAAGAGACAGAAAATCACTGTTTATTGCGTGTGTGAGTTTGCATTTGAGAAAAATGGGGGTATTCCATATTATGGATACTATTCCATATTTGGTCACTTTCCTCTACTGTTTAGTTTGTGTAAACTTTTGTCGGCGCACTGCTTCCATCCAGCAGTCGACTCAAATGAATACCCAAATCCAAAATAAATCGAGAACGGACAGAAGCTGTATTGCCAATGTTCAAACAGTTCACTATCTGCACTCCTACTCTTGGTAAATATATGCCTACAGACTCAACCTGGGCAGGGTGAGGAAGAAATTCCTGTGACGCGCTATTGTTTGCTCTTTTAATACAACTGTACGAGTGTTTTTTAAATCTCAATATTTCTTCTATTTTGTAATGAATCAAGAAAATTATGAAAACGTGTCGAGAGATTCTCGATCCTCCATCAAACGTACTCAGAGGATTTTTTTATGCAAATTCTTAATTGTAATATGATGTTATGAATTCATATCGAAAACATTAACTCTCAACATTGAATTGGTCGATATTTAACTTGGTAACACATTGAATGTCATTTATTAGGTATATAAAAATCTTTATTATGCAGATAACACAGGTGTTTTTAATTTCCAATGTTTCGCATTGTAACATAGTTTGCAAACTATTATACTCCACCAATTGGCAAACTAAGTTGCCTGACCGATTTGCAGAACTTTTCTTTTTTTTTTCTTTTGATTCTACCCTTATTTTCGTGTTGCAGACGTCAGGACATCTCCACTTGCAACCATTATTAGAAACTTTTGTAATAATTCCGATACTTATTTTAATAATAACAAACAAATTAATGAAATAATATATTTTTCGTTTGACGCAAGATGTTCCAAAGTAAAACTCTTCTCAAGAACATCATTTTAGTGATGTTTTCGAGTTTGCAGAACTTTCGGAATTTTCATAAAAAAATTGGGATTAATAACATATTTTTTTTTCGATAAGACAAACATTTCCGTTTTGTTTTAATGGTTGCAAATTCATCAGAGGATGTAAATTGCTATTTTTAAAAACATCGAACATTTTTCCGCACTAATAATGTGAAAGTTCATTAAATCCTGATTTTCAACATCTTCCGTTCATAAAAAAGGGTTGCAAAATCAGACTAATCATCATTTGAACGTACTCTTCACTCTACTGAAGTTTCAAAACTTTTGTAATCATTATAAAATTTTGGGAAAATCATGTCTATCTCTACTGGCCTAAAAGCCGAGTAATAGTGAAAGAGAATGACGATTGAAACTAGGCAGTGGAGTGCAGATGTGGGGTGAGTCGGGATTTGTGTCAAATATTAATGTGATGAACGTCTGTGAGGTTATACCTTTTTTTGGCTTGTTGTTTTCCAAGTTTCCCATTGTGCTTATTTCGAACCAATACTTCATCATTATAAAATTTTTCAGTTCTTGGTTTCAGAATTTCAACAAAATCACTGTTTTTCTTTTTATTAGTAAGTACCGGTGGTTTGATCGGAAATACAATCGCTTATAGAATCACTGATAAGGCCATTGAATATCCTGGATGCATATTATCGTCATGAAACTATTTCCTACTGGAGAAAACCCATTCCTACGCCTCTGGCTGGCGGAAAAAGAAATCCACCCGAAAATAAAGTTTCTGCAAATAAATGAACGACTATTTTAAAATTGCAACTGCCCTGATAAAAGCAATTGATTCTATTATAAGGCCGACGACGTAGATTTAAATGGATTTTTATTTCCAATAGAGGATATTACCTTTTATAGAATTGCTAACACTGGATTATATTCGGATTTGAAAAGAATTCGAATGAGGTTCGAACTAGGAAGAAATTGAAAAACAGATTTAACCCAACGTTCATTTGGAAGAACGTGATCCCTTGAAACGATAGCAAAGTGAAAGGGCCAATAAAAGGGCACCCACATTTTCACATGCTCTTTGTAATACATGAGGTGGAGTATAAAATGAGAATTCGCAATCTTGATTTATTTTCCAGATAATGACCTTTCACAGAGTTGTTCCAAAATTATCCATTTATCGATGAAAATGGAACGGTATCTCATATTCAAATAAAATCGAAATAATTCAAAATCGATAATTTCAGGCCTGTGACCGTTTCACCAAGTTTCTCAAAAATGTTCGAAAATGCATTTCTAGAACGCCTGATGAATTTCATTGATCTGCATAATATTCTGATACCAATGCATGAGCACGGATTTCGTCATGGAAAAAACTTTTTAACGAAAAATTAAACCGACGAAAAAATCAACCTGAAAAGCAAAAAATAAAATAAACTTTCTCAGTCTAAATGATAATTGAGCTCCTAAACTAATGTGAGTAACTGATTTTGTGTCGGCGCCAAACAAACAATCATCGAAGATCATTATATTACTTTGAAAGAAGTAATCCGAACGTAGCCGTGCATCTCGCTTCATTTTACGCTTTACCTAATTCAATTGCTAGTACGTTTGGCACCGACTCAAAATCAGTTACTCACATTAGTTTAGGAGCTCAATTATCATTAGGACTAAGAAGGTTTATTTTATTTTTTGCTTTACAGGTTGACTTTTTCGTCGGTTTAATTTTTTGTTAAAAAGTTTTTATTTTTCAATTTTTTGTTGCTAAAATCTACCAATTACTACCTACTTAATTTTTTATTACTTCCAAAATATTTACTTACCTAGCTTACTTCAACTATTAACTATTAAACAATATGATTTTCTATTTTAACTATTTATTGTTATATAATATAAATTAATTTTGAAAGTCCTGGTTAGTTGATTTCGTCACTTTGTATATAATTCCATCCTTTCATAGAATGTAATCATTTTGACGGATGTAGGAGGGTCTGTCAATGTCAACTACATATGTGTGCCAAAGTTCACAAGTGAAAAATCAATCATTCCCTATTTTTCTACCCATAGGGGTGGATCATTTTATTCCAAATTGGAATATGATCAATGATGAGGTATACCCTTTCTAATAAAAAAATAATCATCCAAATCGGAAAACCCACTACAAAGTTATACCTGATAGAATCGGTTATAGGACCAAAATTCAGAGGGTGAACCATCAATAACCTTCATTTTTCTACCCTTAAGGATGGATTTTGTTTTTCGAATTGAAATGGGACCAACTTCGAATAGAGTGTACCTATCCAATGAAAAAAGAATCATCGGAATCGAACCGCTCTGTGAAAAGTTGTGCGTGATCATACATAAAAAAAATAAAAAAATATATGCGTCGAATAGAGAACCTTCTCCTTTTTGGTTTCGTCGGTTAAAAATCAACCCAAACAGCCATACTAAATTTTTACAATAATCTAACGGATTTCATCGACACAGGTGAGTGTCCTGCTGCGATCCTGTGAGATCTGAGTAGTGCATTTGACTGCGTCAATCACGCTGAGCTTCTGAATTATTTGGAAGATTACGGTCTAAGAGGTAATTCACTTACCTGGGTTTCTTCATTTCTTACTGATCGACACCAATGTGTATCACTCAAATTCAACAACGACAATGCACCCTCGTTTTGTACATCAGAAACGAGACTGTTTCTGATGGGAGTGCCTCAGGGATCCATCCTGGGACCAGTTTTGTTTCGTAAGTATATCAATAACATTGACAGATTAATTGTATATTCTTTATTCACCGCTTACGCAGACGATATCAGCTTCTTAATATCATCCAAAGAAACATATACATTAATTAGTAAATGTGAAGAAATTTTGTATACAGTTACCGGATATTTCAATACACAGGATCTATTTTTCAATGCCAAAAAAAGACAAGTGATTCGATTCCATAATTATCAAAATAAGGTAGATGCACTTCAACTGAATGTAAACGATAGCGTTATAAGCTCCTGCGGCAAAGTGAAATTTTTAGGAATCTATATGGACGAGTATTTATGCTGGAATACACACTGCGAACAGCTAGTGTCTAAGCAGAGCTGAGTTCAATAATTTACATGTTCAAAAACCTAAATACCGTTTCAGATTCAAATCAATTGATTCTAGGTTACGATACGGTGTTTGTCTTTGGGGCAACTCATCAATGAACAAAAATGTCTTCATTGAAGAGAAATCCATTTTAAGATGTATATATAAAATTCCAAAATGGAGCTCTTGCAAATCACTTTCCAATTTCACAAAATTTATGAATATGAATATACAGTGCTTCTCAGAAGTCCCCTCCCCCCCCCTCTTATTTTTGGAACGATTATACATAAACAAGTGAAATTTGGAAACTTCCCTACTAGTGATGATAAATGAAGAAATCGTCAAAGATGACGTCACAAGGCCCTTGTGACCAATAATTTTAAATGGAACCCTACGGAAAGCGACACCTCTTTTAAAAGGTATCGAGAAAATCTATTCAATGATACTAATTTTGTTTGTGTTTATGGCAGTTCTGGCAACTCGCTTTTAAAAAACGCAAAGCTGTGATGAATTAAATCGGTTAATACTGAAATTCCAAATTCAAGCTCCGCCTCTGGATAGTTGTCAAATAAGCTGACGTTTTTGTTAGTCTCCCTAATTCGACGTTTTTGTAATTGTCCAAGTTCCTGTACATTTAATAATTTGTGTATTGTTGATCGAACGTTTAACTGTTTTAGCAGCTTTTGGTACTTTTAATATTTTTGTACATTTTAATAATTTGTTAAACTGTTGTGAGCCGAACATTTAAGTGCTTCAAGAAGCGAAATGGTATGTGCTTTAGGTGATAAAGTAGCAGCGATCCTAATTCTTGGTGAAACTGGACAAGATATTCATGCAGCAGAACGCATTTTTAATGAGAGGTTTCCCGATCGCCCCGTTTCGAGGACTTATTCAAGGGAGCTTCTTCGTAAGTTTGAAACAACGGGTAGTATTAATGATGCGAAACTATCTGGCAGACCACAAATTTCTGATGAGAAAAAAATTTATATACTGGCAGAAGTAATAGTTAATCCTACTTTTTCAACAACTCACGTTGCATCTACCTGTGAGGTCAGTCGGAGTACAGTACACAGGGTGTTGAAAAAAACAAATTTCATCCATACAAATTAAAAATGGTTCGTCAACTCTCAGACGACGATCCAGACCGAAGACTAGAATTTTGTGAAAATATAGAAACTAAAATTAACCAACAGCCAGACTATGTCAAAACAAGATGTTTTAGGGACGAAAGTACTTTCTATCCAAATGGAAATGTAGATACACAGAATGTGAGGTATTGGAGTGACGCAAATCCTCACCTGTTTCGTGAAACACATACCCAATTTCCCCAGAAGGTGAATGTTTGTGCAGGTATCTTGGGAAACCACATCGTTGGGCCTCTTTTTTTAAATACTAATTTAACTGGTGAGGTTTATCTGGAGCTGTTGCAAAACGCAATAGAACCGTTAATCCTTGAAATTTTGGAAGATAATCCAGATGAATTCGGCAATTTGGAAATAACATTCCAACAGGATGGTGCTCCTCCACACTATCACGGTGCAGTAAGATGGTATTTGGATGAGGAGTATCGTGGTAGATGGATTGGACGACGAGGTTCAACGGAATGGCCAGCTCGATCACCGGACCTCACACCTTTGGATTTTTTTCTGTGGGGGTACCTCAAATCGAAGGTTCACGCCACTGAACCTGACAATATTGACGTTTTAAAACAAGGTATTGTTGCAGAATGTGAGGCTGTTTCCGCATACACATTTGCAAAAGTACGAGAAGAGTTTAAAAATAGGATATATCACTGAGAGGAAGTAAATGGAGATCACTTCGAGCAATTTCTTTGAGTAGATACTGATTCTTAAATCTGTAATTAATATCATACTGAATGGAATTTAAATTTTAATGTTTACTAAATCTGCCATTAAAACTGCCATGAACACAAACAAAATTAATATCATTGAATAGGTGTTCTTGATACCTTTCAAAAGAGGTGTCGCTTGCCGTAGGGTTACATTTAAAATTATTGGTCACAATGTTCTTGTGACGTCATCTTTGACGATTTCGTCATCTATCATCACTAGTAGGGAAGTTTACAACCTTTAATATTTAGTTTCCAAATTTCACTTGTTTATGTATAATCTTTCCGAAAATAAGAGGAGGGGGAGAGGACTTTTGAGAAGCACTGTATGAATTGGCAATTTACATTTTTAACAACTGAACCGACTTCACAGTCAAAAGTGATATCCATAAAATCAATACTCGTCAAAAACATTTCATTCACACTAAATTGGCCAAGAAAAGAATTAGTCAAAATGCTCCAAACTTCAGTTGTCCAAAAATCTTCAATCCAATAAGGATCTGATAACAATTAAACGAAGTCTGAAGTCTTTTCTGCTTAATAGAAGTTTTCATACACTTGATGAGTTCTTATTTGATCCACTGTGACCTCCAGCATAGAACGAATTTTTATCTTAATTTTTCATTCCTTTTTATGTGTCGTATGTTTGTTAGTGCCCATTAGTATCAGGTATTCCTATACTAAAATAAAATCGGAGGGAAATTGAATTGAATTATCAGAAAACCAAAAAAATTGTATATTCAAGATGAAAAAAATTAATTTTATAACACTTGTGAAGCCTTGAAAGTATCTTCATAAATATACCTCTCTACATGTGTGTCTGGATCTTTATCAGTCGTATGTTCAAAATCGGAAAAAAGTACGCCATAAGCGAGTTACATCTTGAATCCATGCTGAGCCAGCGCCACTCGACACCAATTTCCAAGAAGACGAGATATTAACTTTAATTATTTTCATTTTATTCATTTTTATGTTTCTGTAGTTAGTCTGACCTGTAACACGGTCGGTTTTCCGAATAAAATAATTATTTGAAAACTTATTTAAAAAAAAAACACCTCTAAATGGCGCAGTTGGTAGGATACGAACCTACCTACCTACAATTTTACATTTCTACAATTTGACACTCATCTCCCTAGAAATCGATACTATCCAAAATAATTTTGAGGAAATCAGCAAAGCCCTAAAGAATGGTGCGAATTACCCCTTTTCAGAAAAGATGACTAATTTCATTTAAGGACTGGAATACCAGTTGTTAACTGTTAGCAGAAAATTCCAAACTATCCATGCACCGCATAGAACCAAACGAGGACCAAGTCGCTCAGAAATATAACCAGGCATAGCAGCACTTCAAAATGACCAAAAAAATATCATACAGCGACTGAACCAACACATGTCGGTCACAACCACAGTGATAGAAAATCATAACAAAACCGTTTCATTCACGGTGAGCTGTCATGTATCTCATTTGTTGTTTTTGGTTATGTCTACATTTTCCAAATAATATCACACGTTCACGAAAGCAATCTACTTTTCCTATTGGGTACAAATTCTACGTCCTTTAAAAATGCTTCAACTTTGAGAACACTGCGTAGCTACTCAAACGGTGAGAAAGAAATCATAGCATATGCTCAGCAAATATAATTATGAGTGTTTACACAAAGTATTTTCTTGATGCACCCGTTATTTACATAACATCATCCATCAAAGGATTGATCCAATTCGACAGCGAGGACCCCTCCATTCTCAATGAAGGGTGGCTTGGTCTTTATATTAATTAATATATTTAATACGTGAACCCATAGATTCTCTTTAATAATAAGTGTGTTCTGTCATTCCTTGAAACGACTTTTCTGGTGATAATTTAAGAATCGAATAGAATTTTTTTGGGTTCTGTGTTGACCTTCACAATAGACATTATTCCTATGGATCCTACCAAAAAATCTTCATTCATGGTTATATTCCATAATATAATGAGGAGGATATGGAGATATACGGAAACATATCAAGGCATAGTATACATTCAAAACCTTTGACTTCTCAAATGTATTTTTCTGCAGCCGCCTCGAAAATACATTTTTCGGTATGATTTATCAAATCGAAAGTACCACTTTACACAAATGATATCGCAAATAGCTATTTTCAGGACGATTTTTCCACTTTCGAAACGATTTTTTTACTTTCGGGACGATTCTTGTGACTTTCGGGGCGATATTTGGGCTTTGACAATAACATGAACTATTGTATTTTATTATGACAGCGCTTGTCATGTAACATTGGTATGTGTTTTTTCGCTTTTCAAATGAAAAAAATGGAAATCAGTAGTGAAAGTGAGACTGAAATGATTCCACATGAGATTAGTGAATCTGCTAAAGCGGCTACTTATGAATTATTGCCGGTAAAGTCAAGAGAGAGGTATGAATGGTCTACAATTTATTTCAAAAATGGAGCAATGATAAAAATGTGCATACTATAAATGAACAAGTGATTCTTGCATATTTAATGGAAAAAAAACTGAATTCTTAAAGCCATGAAGCCTCTGGATCAATTACTCGATGCTTAAGTCCACAATTAATATTAAAAATAATATAGATATAAGCCGCTATCCCAAAGTTATTGCTGTCCTTGAAAGAAAATCCATTGGCTGTAAAGCAAAAAAATCAAAAGTATTGAATAAAGAAGAAATCACTTATTATCAGAAGCTGGAGATAATATCTACCTAATGACAAAGGTAATATAATTAAATCTAATTCCTCTTCTTCCTTGTGATTATGTTTGTTTAAATTTCAGGTTGGATTAATAATTGGTTTGGCAGGCGATTGTCGTCGTGAAGAGCTTTGTAAAATGAATTTGGATTATATAGAAGATAAGACAACCATGTTAGTGATTAAAATTCCTAATTCTAAAACGAATATGGATAGAACCTTTGTCGTCAATGGAGAAAATAATATTTCTTTATACAGAAGATATTTGTCATTACGTCAAGCAAACACACCACATCGTAAATTATTTGTTTATTATAAAAACGGAAAATGTACTATACAACCTATTGGTATTCACACTTTTGGAAAAATCGCCTGCAAAATTGCTGAATTTCTTAAATTACCGAATTCCTAATAATATCAATATAAGTAATTGTTATAATTGTGTAATTATTATTCATAAGTAATGTAATCATAAGAGTGATTGCTATATGTAATTGTCTACATAAAGTTCATACGTTATTATCCATCGATATCCTTTTTAACATACAAAACGGCTACAGAAAAAATATTGTAATTAAACAGAAACAGAAAACAGAAACTGATAAGTAAAAAATAAACATTCTTATTAATGTGAAAATGGAAATATTGTGTCCGAAAGAAACACATGAAAGAAGGGAATATTGTGGCATAGTGGACAAATTATCAAATTAAAGAAAAAAAGCATACTCAAGTGGGAGTCGAACCCACGGCCTTATGATCTCTAGCCATTCGCCCTACCAACTGAGCCATTCGAGGGCATAGGAATTGACACACACTCGCGAATCCTTTCCCATAATTTAATGTTCATGTTGAAAAGGGAAACATTCTCAATTGAATATTGATAGAAAGATTTTTCTGTAAATTGAAAAATCCACGATTAAAATGAAGTTATTTTTTGTGAATGTATTGTATTGAAGACCTAGTGAATGCGATGTCTCTCCTGCGTCAATGTTACGAATGATTTCTGGAGTACTCTCTTTTGGAAAACATTCTTCTTTGCCTCATTCATCTTTATGAGTTCTTAATTAAGACTGGAATAGAAAATCAAATAACTATCTGAATGAAAATGCAAATTTTCAATTTCAAATTTTTTCTTTTGAGTTAGGCCTTTTCAGAATATCTATCAGATGTAGTTCAATGTCCAGCGTGGCTTTAGCCGGGGAAGTAGTTGTTTTCTGTTAGACATTCACAAAAAATAACTTCATTTTAATAGTGGATTTTTCAATTCACAGAAAAATCTTTCAATCAATATTCAATTGAGAATGTTTCCCTTTCAACATGAATACCCCACAAGAGGTTATCTTGACGATGGAAGATAGTGACTAAGGTTTATCTTTCAGTCGCAGATGATTCCACATCTGATTTTATGAACATCCTGTTTAATGTTCATGTTGATCCTCGATTCATTTCTAACATGAACATTAAATTATGGAAGGAAAGGATTCGCGAGTCTGTGTCGATTCCTATGTCCTCGAATGGCTCAGTTGGTAGAGCATATGGCAAGAGATCATAAGGTCGTGGGTTCGACTCCCACTTGAGGATGCTTTTTTTCTTTAATTTGATAATTTGTCCACTATGCCACAATATTCCCTTCTTCATTCTTATTAATAACTAATCTCCTAAACTAATGTATGTAACTAATTTTGAGTCGAAGCCAAACAAACTAGCTATTGAATGACATCAGGGTGCGTGGTGGTATTTTGATATTTTTTTTCAAGAAATTCAATGATCTTCGTTGTTTGTTTGTTTGGCGCCGACTCAAAATTAGTTACATACATCAGTTTAGGAGATTAGTTATTAATAAGAATGTTTATTTTTAACTTTTCAGTTCCTGTTTTCGTCGGCTTCATTTTGTGTTAAAAAGTGTTTATTGTGTCCCGACTCGCTTGAAAATTCAAACTGCCTCTCGTTCTTCAGAAGAATATCCTTCTACCATTTCAATATCAATGCCAATGTCCGAAAGAAATGTCCTATTATTGTATTAAGTCTGAACTGACCGTTGCTATTGCGGACAATAGCGCGCACCCAAAGACATATCATCACTCGGGGCCGAGCGAATAAACACAATTCGCTAGGGAAGCGTGTCTTTTACGCATGAATACCTCCGAAAGTCAACTGAATCGTAATTTGATTATACAATAATTCCATTATTGTCTTTCACGTGAACCATAAAAAGCTTCCATCCCAATTGCATGGTTGCGCTAGTAGGCTGGAAGCACGCACCCCAAAACGATGCTCGAAGGGGTTGGTCAGAAAAAATTGGCTTTAGAATTATGTTCTCTATTTTGAAAGGTGCAAGTACTGTTTTCAATTCACCTCCGAAAAAAATCCGAAGGTTGACTTCTTGATACTGGAGAATTCTTCATATCTTTCCATTCTTCAGATATCCTTGTTACAAGTAGCAAGATGGAAAAACGATTAGGAATTGAGAAGAAAGTAGTATATGAAATCGAAAGCAAGCGGGGTTACTTTGTTTCATTCAATAGGTCAACGTTGTAGGTCACCCAACTAGCAAAGTTGCTTTATAATTTTCAACTATCGGTGCTATTTTATTTTATAATTGCTTTATTATTGCTCTTCGAACACCATTTCTAAACGACGAAACCAAAAAGGAGGAGGTTCTCTAGTCGACCCGTATATTTTTTTTTCCATCATTTTTTTTATGTATGATCACGCATAACTTTTTACTGAGGCGTCCGATTCCGATAATTCTTTTTTCAGTGGATAGGGTGTACTTCGAACGTAGTCCCATTTGAATTTAAAAGATGAAATCCACCCCTAAGGGTAGCAACATGAAGGATATTGATCACTCACCCTCGGAATTCTGGTCCGTTAACCGATTCTATCAGGCATAACTTTGTACTGGGTTCTTCGATTCGGATGATTCTTTTTTTAATAGATAGGGTATACCTTATATCTAGATTTCGAATGGAATTATATACCCTTACGGATGGAAAAATAGGGGATAATTGATTTTTCACTTATGAACATTGGCACACACATACGTAGTTGACAATGACAGATCGCTATTGACATTATTTCTGTTCCACATCCGTCAAAACCATTATATTCTATGAGAGGATGGAATGACATACAAAGTAATGAAATAAACTAACCAGAACAACAAAAATAATTTATATTACAACAAATAGTAAAAGTAGATAATCATATTATTTAACTGGTAATAGTTGAAGTAAGGTGGGTAAGTAAATATTTTGGAAGTAATAAAAAAACAAGTAGGTAATGAAGGTTAGTCATTACCAAAATCATGGACTGAGCGTCCTGCGTATTAATTCATTACACAAATATTGAAAATACGTGGAAAGTGTGAAATATTTTGAGTGAGAAATTTTCGATCTTATTTAGTTAATTTTTTATTATAAATACCCAGTACATGAAATTATTTCAACTTTCAAATATATATGCGTGTTCCTCCAACCTACGTTGACGATGTGTCAGTATAGGACGACATACAATGACTGTGTAATGGGGTGGCGACGAATCATCCCTTTCCCACGGCTTCGCCCTTGATACGAATTAGACCTAACATAAGCCGGATTTATTCGGTCTCTTTAAAATGCGTGTGCTGCTTTGATATTTGATTGATTTCTGGCTGGTCGGACACGTAAAAAGTGTTGGGAAAAGTGATTTCATTTCGACGGAGCGGCGGCAATTCGGGGTTAGTAATTATAATTTTTTTTTGCTTCTATTCGAATGAAGGGACGAAAATGTATGATGGGGTAGTTGATCCGGTTTTGCGGATTTTTTTTCCTACCAGAAATAGCAGTCAACATTGACACCCGTCGCCGTAAAAAACCTGTTCCAATGGATTATCTCAGCTATTTCGAAAGATGAAAATTTGAAAATTTCATGATCTTCAATTCGTCCAAGGAACCTCCAACTGAGAAAAACAAAAATTGAAAGTCACTTCTGGTTTGACCGGAAGTGACTCTGACTTTTTTATTTCAAATAGCACTCTGTATATTTTTTGCAATTTTTTATTTCTGCTCAAAATTATCTTTCCAACGATGTATCACACTTTGTATTTTACATTTGATTTGATGCAGAAAACGTCAATTGAAATTTCAAATTGAAAGAATTGCAGTAGGCTATGATATTTTGTGTAATCTTGATTTTGACTTCAATAATAATTGATAATTCATGAACAATTTTGCATTCGAGATGATGAAGAGAATGTCAAATTTCAAATTATTAGAATTGTAGTAGAACTGGAAGAATTAATAATTCTTAAATGAAAACCTTAGTGTGCCATGGAAACATTTGAATACATTTGGTTATAACTTTGACAGTTAATAATTCTCAATAGTCGTGTGCGTGTCAGAGAAACCAACATTCAAGAATGAATAACCGTGAAAATGATGATAACTTCACTAATCAAGAGAAATTGGATATGATACTGATTTATGAAAAATGCGAAAATAATCGCCGGGCTGCCCTACGTGAATACAGAGATAAATACCCTGATAGACGAATGCCAAGCGCTATGTATTTCACACACTTGCGTTCGAATTTGGCAACAAGTGGATCATATCATAGATAGCGTACTGTCTTTGAAAGAAAAAATGCTACGGACGAAGATTACACAAAATATCATAGCCTACTGCAATTCTTTCAATTTGAAATTTCAATTGACGTTTTCTCCATCAAATCAAATGAAAAATACAAAGTGTGATACATCGTTGGAAAGATAATTTTGTAAAGAAATGAAAAATTGCAAAATATATACAGGGTGTTATTTGAAATAAAAAAGTCAGTGTCACTTCCGGTCAAACCGGAAGTGACTTTCAATTTTTGTTTCTCTCAGTTGAAGGTTCCTTGAACGAATTGAAGATTATTAAATTTTCAAATTTTTATCTTTCGAAATGGCTGAGATAATCCATTGGAACAGGTATACTGGGACACCCGGTATATTTTTCTCGCGCAGGTGGAATTTTTACTGAAGAAATTAAATTCATTATTACATTGTTTGTTATGATTATTTGCAAAAAATATCTTTGTTAAATTTGTTATACCAGAAATTTCAAGTTGTACAAAATTCAAAACTCTAAGTTAGGAGCGATTTTTGAGAGATCAAAATATCAAAAAAAAATCTTAACAAAAAATTAAACCGACGAAATACGGACCTGAAGAGTAAGGAATAAAATAAACCTTCTAAGTCTCAATAACTAATGTAAGTAACTAATTTTGAGTCGGCGCCAAAGAAACAAGCAAAAGAATTAGGTAAGGCGTAAAATGATGGCATCGAGTTGCGCGGTGACATTCTGATAATTTTTTTGGAGTAACTTAATGATCTTCGTTGATTGTTCGTTTGGCGCCGACTCAAAATTAGTTACTTACATTAGCTTAGGAGCTTAGTTATTGAGACTAAGAAGGTTTATTTTATTTTTTACTTTTCAGTTGCGTATTTCGTCCGTTTAAGTTTTTGTTAAAAACTATTTATTTTTAAATTTTTTGTGGCTGAAATCTACTAATCACTACCTACTTGTTTTTTTATTACTTCCAAAATACTTACTTACCCACCTTACTCCAACTATTATCAGTTGAATAATATGATTATCCACTTATTTGTTGCAATATAAATTATTTTTGTTGTTCATTTCATTACTTTGTATATCATTCCATCCTCTCATAGAGTAATAGTAATAGTAATAGTAATTTTATTGTACAGAGGACAATTTTCATAGTAATACATAGAGAGATTGTACAATAAATGAGATACCCAAAAAGAATTTAAAAATTCTTGTGCGGGTTGAAACTAAATTAAATTAAATTAATACATTTGAATATATCTTATACAGTAGGGTCTAGTATAGTTTATATAATAGAATACACTAAATACATTCTTATATGTTTCAAGAGCAATAGAACAATTGAGACTAATATATATTATATAATAAGTACACTCTTGAATTTTATGAGTGTCGACTAAGAGTGCGGTGACAATATTTTTGGGAATTGTATTTACATTAGATAAGGAAGTACAGTAATTATACAAAAACAGTTTATGAGTGAAGAAGTTAATAAGATGGGGCAGATGTGGTGGTTCAGAGTAGGTTGAGAGGGATGTTAGAGGAATATTATCATTGGCATTGAGAGATAGTATATATCTGTAGAACACAGAAGTAGAATATAACACTGTTGCAATTATGCAATTACTTTTAAGTTAAAACTTGAATTTAATTACGATGATTGTCGCATTGCAATGTGGCATACGAAGATCTTTAAAGGTCCATAGTTAGGTATGAACTTGGATATAACATAGTACGATTGTCAGTGTACGGTTATTATGAAGTACTTATTAGATTTAAAAAAGGATCATGCTCAGGTAGGCGATATGAATAGAACCTAATTCTTATCATTGTGTACCTGGGTTGTCTATCATTTGATGGATAATTTCTCGAGGTAGTGTGAGTATGTAGCTTTTCACTCCTTTCTTATAACGATGAACATTTGTGATTTCGCGTATAAATGACGGTAAGAGTCTGTACAGTTTAGGACCTAGGAACGAGAAGTTTCTTTGGCCAATTGTTTTATTGACCTTAGGTGGTAAGTAGTTGGAATTCCTATTGCGAGTATTGTGGGTATGATAATTTATTTTCAATTCTGTTCGGAGTTTGTGTTGTTGTATATTACTAGAAAGTAGAAATAATTGTCTGGGGTCGAAAAATCCAGTTTCTCTGTAGAGGTTGTTTGAGGAGTAAGTTCTGTCTCTGCTAAATAGTATTTTTATGAGTTTTTTCTGAACTATTATGAGACTGTTAATTAAAGTTTTACCAGCAGCGCCCCAGATAATAATTCCATACGAAATGTGAGATTGAGCTAGTGCGTAATATATCATTTCAGTTCACTGTTATTCAGTATATTCCTCAGATTGTAAAATTTATATATCAGAAATTGCAGTTTTTTATTTAAATATTTGATGTGGAAGTTCCATTTGAGGTGATTATCCAAGACTATACCGAGATATTTGAATTTGTTAGTTGACTCAATAATGAAGTCATCTGAGACATGAAGCGTATTATAGGTCGGTAAGGTGGGTTTATTCGAGCATATTGGAAGGAAAAATGTTTTTTTGGCATTGATGGTGAGAAGTCTGCTATTGAACCAAGACCTTATGCTTTTCAAGTCATTTTCGGCTGTGGATTTCAATGTTATCCAGTCTTTGTCGCTATAAAATATAGCCGTGTCATCCGCATATGTGGTTATCTTACCACAGCTGTGAGTATCAAACAAGCTATTGATGTATACATTAAATAAAATTGGACCAAGGACTGTGCCTTGTGGTACGCCATATTCTATTTTCTGTTCTATGCTCAGCTTATCATCAACTTTAACAGACTGAGGTCTATCAGAGAGGTAGTTTTTGAAGATATCTAAGCATATGCCTCTTACGCCTACGTTTTCTAGTGATTCCAAAAGCAATTTATGGCTTACAGTGTCAAAAGCTTTTGACAGATCTATGAATACACAAAGGGATGGTTGACTATTATCTAGGGCGGAGTACATTTGAGTGGTAAGTTGCAGAATAGCATCCTGGGTAGACACACCTTCTCTAAAGCCGAATTGGTTACACGATATAACCTTATGTTTGTCCAGAAATTTACAAAGGCGAAATTTCAGTAATTTTCGAAAATTTTGAGAAATTTGTAATGGTGGAGATAGGTCTGTAGTTAACTATGTCTTCACGGTTGCCATTTTGAATAACGGAAGTACAATGGTTCTTTTGAAAAGGGGTTGGGAATATACCCTGTTGCATGCTTTTATTAAAGATATGTGCAAGTGGGATCGATATTCTGTCTGCTATGGTTTTCAGAGTTTCAGCCTTCACGGAGTCGAATCCGGGGGATTTACCATTTTTTAGGGAAAGTATAATTCCTTTTACTTCGATAGGGTCTGTTGCATAGAGGAATAGCGAGTGGGATATGATTCTACTCCGTGGAGGTGTATATTCACCATCCTGTATAATTTCCCTTGCCAAATTCGTACCTACTGAAACATAGTGAGAATAGTGAGTATAATGATTGTGACGGATGTAGGAGAACAAAAATAATGACAATAGCGATATGTCATTGTCAACTACATGTGTGCCAATGTTCACAAGTGAAAAATCAATTATCCTCCATTTTTCTACCGGTAAGGGTGGATAACTCCATTCGAAATCCAAATATGATCAACTATGAGGTATACCTTATCTAATAAAAAAAAACATCCAAATCGAAGAACCCAATACAAAGTTATGCCTGATAGAATCGGTTAACGGACCAGAATTCAGAGGGTGAGTGATCAATATCCTTCATTTTGCTACCCTTAGGGGTGGATTTCCTCTTTTGAATTCGAATGGGACCAACTTCAAAGTACACCCTATCCACTGAAAAAAGAATTATCGGAATCGTACGTCTCAGTGGAAAGTTATGCGTGGTCATACATAAAAAAAATATACGCGTCGACTAGAGAACCTCTTCCTTTTTGGTTTCGTCGGTTAAAAAGGCATGATTTTTGATAATGAATAATAAATCGTGTGCGGTCGGGGGACCCCCGTCAGGAACGATGTTCCTTTACGCGGCTTGTAGAAATCGTCACGTGATACCAAGCAATACCATACCTATATATACTTTTTCCAAACTCCTCCGCCAGAGTAAAATTTTAAAATTTATCCTCGGACACAGAGTATCTCGGAATTCATTTGGATTCATTTTTGAGATGGGATATACACGTAGAGAAATTAAAAAATTAAATAAGATCAGTTCTTTATAAATTTTATAAATGCCAGCAAATACTAGAGTTGGACAAATTGAGAACAATATACTACGCACTTGTGGATCCTCTATTGAGTTACGGTATAATTGGTTGGGGTGGCATTATAAAAAATATTCTTAAACTATTAGAAGTTTTCCAGAAAAGGGTTCTCAAAATCATACTCTTCTAATCTACTGTTTAATGAGCTGAAAATACTCC
This sequence comes from Gonioctena quinquepunctata, assembly GCA_018342105.1. Taxonomy (NCBI): domain Eukaryota; kingdom Metazoa; phylum Arthropoda; class Insecta; order Coleoptera; family Chrysomelidae; genus Gonioctena; species Gonioctena quinquepunctata. The sequence goes on along the minus strand of JAFIRS010000076.1, from coordinate 771,318 downwards.
ATATCAGACAAATTTTACACGAAAACAATATTAGTCTTCACCTTTCGAAAAGAAAAATATATACAAAAATCCGAACATTTATATCAAACAAGATCCAGCATTGCATCACACGCCATATTGTCCAGAGTGAATGAAACTATCGGTGAAAGATCATTCACTTACCTAGCTCCAAGGATATTCAATCAAATTCCCGAAAACATCAAATCATAAACCCTCAAACACCTGTTCAAAAAAAAATTAAGAAATGGATAGCACTACAGAATCGAACATCTTTTCATGACATCATTGATCCTGATTAAAATATTGATATATTGATTGTTTTATAATTCCTGATTATTTGAAGCTTTCAATACGCCTTTTTTCCATCCATATGGCTCTAAATAAATGTGAGGACCTCAATTTATCTTCACTCAAATGAAAACTCTGTATAGTATGCATAAATTCTGCAATAAGAAAAATAGACAGGTCCTTTAAAATGCCTAAATGGTATTTTTGTGTTGTACATATTTATTGAAATTTATTATTTCCTTCTCTATTCAACTAAACGTACTCTTAAGGAAAATCCAACCATTCTATTGGCTATCTAGAAATTATTAATATAATTAATCAAGTCCACTTATGCATAATCTTCTATTTATTTTGTAATTTTAATTGTATGAATACCATAGACAGGTGCCTTGACTTAAATGGTTTTCCTTTCATATTGCAAATATCAATCTGTATTTATATGTATGCTAATAATTGTATTTTCTTTCGAAATGAATTATTATTATAAAAAAAAGTACATAAAAACATTACTCACCTACGTTAAAGTATCGTAATATTTTGGCACTCAATATAGCGAGATAGCCGGGCGGTCTAAGGCACCAGCTTTGACAGATTTAAGCTCTGGATCTCGAAGCGGTGCGTGGGTTCAAATCCCACCACTGACGGTTTTTTTTTCCCCTGAAATGGAGAAATGACTTGTTTTGGGACGAAAATTCAAATAAAAAAATGAAAACAAATCATTTCTCAATTTCGAAGGAAAAAAGGTGGTGGGATTCGAACCCACGCTTTCTTTCGAGATCCAGAGCATAAATCTCTTAAATCTGGAGCCTTTGACCGCTCGGCTGTCTCAGTCTATTAAGTGTCAGAATATTAGCATACTTCAACGTAGTTTTGCTAAAATGACATAGGTTTGTCGGCTCTGTGATCTTGGACAATACCGGGTGACAATGAGACTAGGGCTATGCCTATATCTCCTTCACTTATCAACCGATTTGGATGAAATTCAGTACACAAATATGAGACACAATTTCGGATTGACAGACATTTGAAAACGAAATGGCCGATTTCCGGTTTCACCAGAATAGCCACCAACTTCGATTTTTCAAATAGAACACCCCGTATGTTTGATATTTTTCGGATTCTACGGCTCGAATTACCTACGACTGTGTTGCCAAATTTTTATTTTACGATTGAAAAAAAATAATTTCTCAATTTTTTTTAGCCCAGGAGGCATTGATCATGTTAAAATCTATACTAATTTACGTCAGTAACTCATAGTAATAGTCATTCCATCGAAAAGATCAATAACAAACCCTACAGCATGAATTGAAATTTTATGAACGTATTTTTAACGAAAAAATCGTTTGTTTCAAAAGGTACCTACCGAGGGCCACCTTGCCATTCGATAGAGAATGTAATTACCGATTCAACGATATATATATTGAGTACCATTTTCTTTTTGTTCAAAACGTAGAGAGCCATCTAACAAAATAAAATCAATCTGAAAAAATTGGTGGGTAACATGACATCTATTCATTCTTTCAAACTTTACTTCAGAATGGTAACAATGAATTACCAAAAATAATAATCGACTTGACAATATGTAATGATCATAAGCCCATTACAGAAAAAATAACTTCAATATAATCAAACTGTTTGATTAAATCTAACGAATGAAACAGTGAAATATTCAACGTACAAATTATTACTCACAATACCATTATCCTGTTTTCAATAGAAGAGTTTCACAACCATCGAAAAGTCATTTTATTTATTAATGACCAATACTATGTTCGAAGTGTTGCCCGTTTTCCCTAACACTTAGACTAGTTCTATTTATTGTATACCTCATCACATTTATAAGTTCGTAAGCAGAAATTTCCTGAAATGCGCGCTCAACTCTATCTTTCAAGTCCTCCAAAGAAGTTGGTCTCCTCGAGTATACTTTGGATTTTATGTGACCCCATAAATAAAAATCAATATGGGTTAAATCGGGCGATCTGACTGGCCATCTGATTGGACCATTTGTTCCAATCCATCTCTGCCCATAGTTATCACTAAGATATTGCCGAAAAATATTAGCATTATGTGGTCCTGCACCATCCTGCTGAAAATAACATATGTTTCCTGATGTTCTCAGGTAAATTGTCGATATTATTTTAAATATCGTTCTCTAAGAATTGTAGATATCATTGGCCCGTCAAAGACCCGTCGAAAAGAATTGGTACAATGATTCTTGTCCTTATGATTCCTACCCAGACGTTGAATGCAAATCATTCTTGAAAATTGCCTTCTCTCAGCAACCTAGGATTTCCTTGAGCCCAATACCTTGTATTATTTCTATTGAACATACCATTATTCGTAAACCTAGACTCATCTGTAGACAGTATCTTCGAGACAAAACCATTATTCAAATCGTGATGACGCAAAAGCCAATTACAATAAGTTAGTCTCCGTTCTGGGTCATTATCATATAGATGCTGATGCAAACTGTATTTATAGTAGAAAATTTTTGTATTTCAATATTTTTCTGGCACTCCCTGCTGATCCCACATTCAATTTCCAATTCTCGCACTGACGCAGATGGAGAAAAATGAACATATGCTTTTTCACTGACGATGAAGTAGATGTGGTTTTGATCAGCTGGTTCGTTTCTTAGCATCATTTCCAATTTCCTGAAATAGGTCCTCGATGGGTGCCGTCTTAAAGGATAACGAACAGCGTATAGCATACTAGCATTGACATCGTTCTTCTGACATTCTCCGTATATCAATATCATATCGATTTGTTCGTTTCGAGAATAACGATTATTATTTTCCATTTCAAAAAAACTTTTTACATACGAAACGAGATGACAAGTAAAATTTTTATTTCACTTTTGTTTTCCATGATTCCACGGCTACCTTTCATTTCATCAAACCTTAATGGATAACTCATTGGAATTTGTAGGCATCGTATAAAATATTGTACAAATTCAATAATTGGTCGTTTTTAGTTTTGAACAAAAAGAAAGTGGTTCATGATGTATATCGTTGAATTGGTAATTGAATTCTCTATCAAATGGCAAGATGGCCTTCGGTTGATACCATTGGAAAAAACATTTTACGTTAAAATGCCTTAGAAAATTTAATTCCGCTGTAGGATTTGTTATTGATCTTATCGATGAAATGACTATTACTATGAGTTACTGATGTAAATTAGTATAGATTTAACTTGTCAAGGCCTCCTGGGCTAAAAAAAATGTTTTTTTTTCAATTGTAAAATGAAAATTTGTGATCATGTATGTCGTTTGTAATTTGAGCAGTAGAATCCGAAAAACATCAAACATACAGGGTGTTAAATTTGAAAAATCGAAGTTGGTGGGTATTCTGGTGAAAACGAAAGTCGGGTCTCTTATCTATGTATAAATTTTTTATTTAAATCTGTTGATAAGTGAAGGAGATGTAGGCATAGCCCTAGTCCCATTATCACCCGGTATACCTATATATCCTTTTTCCAAACTCCTCCGCCACAGTAGAAGGTATTTTATTCCTGATAATACTATTCGTTATATTATACCAAACAACAATTAATTAATCCATTAATCCAACTTTGACATACAAAAAAGGATATAATCATCTAAACACACGTTACATAGAAATATAAAAGAAACAAAAATATCTTCTACGTATTATCACCCAACGATAATATCCGACTTGTATTCGTATAGATATCCTACCGCTCATGTATCATTTTAAATTTCCCGCAAGCACAACAGTAGTTCTGATGGTTTCGTACACCTTCAGAATCGTATGAGCAAGAGCTGGATGTTTGTCACACAGACTCGTATATAATTGAAAGATACAGAGAGAAAGTCGCATGGAGGCGCATAACGCTTTTTTCTTACGTGACGATTTCTACCAGTCAACACCTACCGCAAGCCACGTAAATGAACTTTGTTCCAAAAATGATTCCTATCGATATTGTGTAAGAGGCAACTAAACGTGCCTACATTTACATGCAGTAAAGAGGTACGAATAAGAATATAAGTTACTCAAACAATGGATGGGTTGGAAAAATTACCGAAAATGTCCTGTTGTTGTTTTTTTTAAGACCTTGTCTCCCAAAATATGAAGTGATGGGAGATATTTCAAGAATTCTTAGTACCAACCAAAAACCATTATAATAATGTAAAATAATGATCGACTGATATTTCCAATGAGTGGGATAAAACTTCCGATGGTATAATGAATTTCCTCCTTGGAATAGGAAGAGTATCTGAAGCAAATTTCAGCTTTCTGTGTTGTGAAACAAAACAAAGTTGTTTAGCATTTGGTTTTCGTTTCAAAATCGCTAAATTAATTAAATTTCGTACAGTAGATTAATTATGAATTCCGGCTTGCGGCTATGAGGTAAAACAGGCAGAACTCGTAAGCCAACCTGAGTTTTTGTTGTACAGAAATCCTTCTCTCAATTTGTTGGGTTTTGTATGATGATTCCATTTTTATCCGAAAATCTTCTACAAACAGTGTGTTTCTATGAAATTCCATTTTTAAAAATATTTTTATATAAAATATGATTTTTGTCGTATTTTGAAGAGAAAGAATTTGTGTTTGAATAGTCAACATGCATTTTGCAACACGATGTCCATTGGGGTTTCTTAAGCATATTTCCAGGTGCACTTGCATGCAGCATTGGAATTGTCCTGTTCTTACATTTTTTTTTTTTTTTTTTATAAAACTAGTTACGGTTGGGATATGGATCTAATTGGTGTGATTTTGTAAGTCCAACCGTAATGAAACTATTGGTTTTGTGCAGACATACAGACAGTACCTATTACTGACTGGTTGGGGGACTAAATATTATAAACTCTGTTTCCTAATGTGAGAGAGTAATGAATCATAATTGAACTGTATTCTATAGGCGTACGAGGTTAAATCTAAAGTTGATGTCATTGGATAACTTATGAAAAACTAAGATATGAATGTGCAAGTAGATATAGAACATCATAAATGGAACATATCTAGAATTTTCCGGAGAACCCAAAAATGCAATAATATACTGGGTGTCCCATCAGAAAAAAAACAAAAGTATATTTCATACCTTTTTTATGCAACGTTCAATTGTTTTTCTATTTACATTTCATGGCGGTTCAGAAAAAAATGCTACAAGTTCTAATTTAACCATTTTTCTAATTCTTCAGATGAGGAGGATATCTATTGGTCCAAATATAACCAATAACCCTGTAAAGTTGGTTCAAAGATATTTCGTACCAGCTTCGTGACTGTTAATATGATTAGCCCCTAACAATGGACAACGCTGTTGTTTAATGTTCTTGTCGTATCAGTCGTATCACCTCACACAAAAGTGATAGCAGACTATTTCCAGAAAGATGTGCGTTAGCACTTCATGTTAACACACACGATCATCACATGGACTATGGGTCAGTGAGTGTATTAGCAAGCGAGTCCCACTGGACAAAAAGTGTCTTCCCAGAAATGGCGTTCATAGCTCAAGATAATAACTGTATCAACAAAAAAACTGATATCAATCACTTGAGTGAGATTTATGCTTATTTACTGTCACTAGACATGAACCCTACTAGATCAAACTCTGTTTCAATTACATTATAAACTGAACATTTTATCCATATTAAACTTTATTTTCCTCACAGCAATTTAAATATCATATTTCTCTTGTCCAACATTCATTAAAACCTATTCACAGGAAATAGTAAACCACACCAGTTGGTACCACTGTCACTGTCACTGTCATAATGGATGTCATAAATATTACTTGACATGTGTCAATGTCAATGTCACACACAACTGTCTAATGTGAATTCAATTTCTAACCTGTCAGTTTTGATTCCACAACCACATGGTTGAAGAGATTTTAACATGTGTTATGTATAATTTCTAATATATAAGTGTGGTAATTGAACATTAGTTCATTTCTCTGTTTTACATTTCTCATTATTTATTACCATAATGTCAAAAGACAAAAAATATTTTTTACTGAACATCATGTCGTCCATTCTCACCTAAGTTGTAAGTATTATCAAGTCACTTAATGATAATCTCTCTCATGTAATATTTTTTTTTAATTGTAGTTCCCTGATGATGGAATAAATCAATTCCGAAAGCTTGGACAAACTTACAAGAATTTTCTTTTTGATATTGCTGCATTCCCCACTATTAACTAGTTTATATCCTAACTAGTCAGCAAAGACTACCCTTTCATATATATATATATTTATATATATATATATATATATATAATATACAGTTGCATACTCGATTTTTTCTTTTTTCGCAGAACAATTTTTGGTAACTTGGACTCCACTCCCACTCTAACAGCGTTCATTACTCCTTGAGTTTGAATACCCACTAAGTGTCAATAATGGGCGCAATATCCTGCGGCACGTGACCCGTCGGTATCAGTAGCCGCAGCAGTCACGTGTCACCCATCTCCTGCAGATCTGCTTCCATAATCCACGCTTCGGCGATCCCCCATAAATGCCGTATTTTTCGGCGGTTCTATTTCCATAAATCATTTGCATAATCTCTAATTATGTTTGTCTCGTTTTCTAGCCGCAGAGTTTGTGACAGTTCACAATCGGGTGAATCATGCACGAGAACGAGTAGTTGAAATGGAAACACCACCGAATTCCTGTTTGAAATACACTTTGGGTAGTTTTTGGTACCGTCACAACCTACATGGAATTACCTTTCAAACGATATACCTATCACACTATCGTAGCATTCCAAAACTCACGTTATGGAAGCTTTCATTCTGCTTCACGGGTCTAACTAACACTGGTTAAATTTTATCGACTTCTAGTCCGCCGGATATTAAATAGATATCGACAAGTGATTCATCGTCCCACGAATTCATTATATTCAACATATTTTTTATCGCTAACGTTTCAAAATAATGATACTCCTTTTTGTAAGCTTAAATGACCAATTATCACATATAGTATCGTGTCGTGTATTATTGTTGTGTCGAGAAAGTTTATTTGTTTTTCAATTTCTTTTTCTATTGTAAATTTCAATCTGGGATGATATTTATTAAATTTTTCTAGAATTCCATCAACTTTGTCAGTAGGGATACAGGTTAAACAATCGCCTACATACTGGAAAAATTTTCACAAACTAGTTTATTAAACCAAATGCATCAAATCGTTACACCAACTATTTGTCAAACGCACCCCTTGGTTACAAAAAAAATGTTATTCAAAATTCAACTGACAGAGCTATAAAGCTTGCTCACCCAAAATTCAAAATTCAGGAATAATAATATAGAAATAATCAAGAATATATTGAAAGAAAATAATTACCCCAGCCACTTTGCAGAAAAAACATAAAAAAACGAATACATGCGATCTACAATAAAAATGATAATGAAGTAAAGAAAACAACAACATACATACCTTACGAACATACATGCGAATAAAACCATTTATTCAAAATTAAAACCAGAAATACCAAAAAACAAACAAACTCATACAGTATATAGAATACCATGTAAAGACTGTCAAAGTACTTATATAGGTCAAACAAAACAATATTTGCAGAAACGAGTGCAAGCCCACAAATACTCAAAAACCGACATTTCAGCCTTATAAAACCACGAAAAAGAAAATCAACATAAGTTTGACACTAACAACGTTGAAATTTTGACCAAAGAAAGGAATCCAAGAGTAAGAACATTCCTTGAAATGATACATATTAAAAAATACCCCAATAGCATTAACAATAGAAATGATATCAAAAACTTAAGCCAGATTTATAACAACCTCTTTTAACTTTGTTTATAGTGAAAGATAAGTGCCATGTGAAGTGGAATGAATAGAAAAATCGAATTAAACGGTTTTCTTCACATAAAGGATTCAATATAAAATTGAACCAGAAAATGGTAGATCTCAGGTGAAAAATAACTACTTTCCTGGCAAATACCACGCAGAACGTTGAATGATATTCACCTGAAAATCCATGCATACTTCCATATAATATCAATGGACATTGAATGCAAATGTTTCTTTCTGATAAGCTCGATTATGTTTCTTTTATGTCGTGTTCACCTAACAATCCGCATACCGGTTTCAGGCTTCTTGGCCCTCATCAGTACGGAGTAGTCAACCAGCCAAAGGTCCAAAGAACTCTGGCTGAAGTGAGACACAACGTAAACAAACTATCATCGAGCTTGTAACACCTATAGGTACGCCGGAAAAGAAACTTTAACTGGCGGTACCTAGTGACAGAAAGAAACACTCCAAAAATCTCCCACCTCGATAGGTTTCTAAATAAAAGATTCCTTCTCAGTAGGAGTGGCAAACCCGTCTAGCATATAGTGAAAGATAAGTGCCATGTGAAGTGGAATGAATAGAAAAATCGAATTAAACGGTTTTCTTCACATAAAGGATTCAATATAAAATTGAACCAGAAAATGGTAGATCTCAGGTGAAAAACAACTACTTTCCTGGCAAATACCACGCAGAACGTTGAATGATATTCACCTGAAAATCTAATCTAATTTCTATTGTTTATAGTAATCATAATGAAAACTGATCTTTACATGCTGCCAAAAAAATACAGTCCGGCTCATATATTCGAACTCAATATAAACAATCCCATGTACCTACTTATGAAGAGGGTAAAAATGCATGAAAGATAAACAAACCATTCCCGATAACTTCGACGCAGGTCACACTCCCACAATAACATTCGTACGATGCGAACGCAAAACTCAAATAAAATAATTTGTAAGTGAATACTCATAAATGTTACAAATATTTTTATATTGAGTTAAATAACGTGTTATATTTCGAACCCTATGTTTTTCAAGAATTATTTTAGTGCATACATTTCAATATTGTGTTAAGTTAAATATGTCTCAAACTCCATATTATTAATGTTAGTGTTTTAACCTGATGATGACAAATACCATGTCGAAACGTCGTTAAGGAAAATTATATGAATTGCCTGAATCAGACCTTTATTCCGAGAATTTGAAGAAAATATATATGTGGTCAAGAAACTGAGGAAAAATATATATATATATATATATATATATATATTTATACAGTTTATGATATTTTTTCTAATTTTTGTTGACCGCCATTCTATTCCAGAAAGTGTACTGATATTTCTGTCATTGTGAGTTGTCGATCTTTTCTATAACGTGGATGTTCATTTTGGGGCACCTTCAATGGTTCTGCAGTTTCTCCAATGTAACCTCCGCCTCACCAATAAGGTGTATTGTAGACAATATTTTTCGATTTTTTTTCCATGTTTTCTGATCTGATGATCTGTCTCAATATATATGTTGTTCTGAATGTTGTTATAACTTAATACCTGCACCTCTGTAACAGTTATGGTTATTCAGGATAGTTGGACCTAACGAGAATAGGGCCTAGGAGGTAAACCTGAAAGCAGAATTGACCAATTATCACATATAGTATGGAAAAAATCAAAATTATAACTACAACGCACCTTTAAAACTAATCATTTGTGCTAATAAAGATATTCTAATGTAGTTTATTTTTATTTTCGACACCTTTGCTTCAAATATTCATGGAATAAGAAACATGAACAGAAAATGAAATAGTTCTACCCCTGTTCTATTTGAATAAATCGAATTACATACATTTGAAACTTTATAATAAGTTTAGTTACGAGTTTCACTGCATGAATGATATGAATTTTCATACAAAGACTTTTCCGTAAGTAACTGTGTTCATAGTGTAGATGAATTCCTGAATTCGTAAAGATTTTTCCCAATATAGGTATGTTTTATCTATCTATATTTTATTACAACTTTTTAAGTTGTTTCTTTGTTACTCTTTGATAAGATGAATGTTTGTAGAGATTATCAATAGTAATATATTAGACCAATCAATAGAGATTTTTTCGTGACAAAAATACTACCAGGAAACCGACTGTGCTATCATACGGAAAATGTTTCGTAGTTATATCCTGCTATGTTTCCCACTCCCAACTGTCATCGCTTAATTTGTTATAAACATTTAAAAGCATTATTTTAATTTTTTATCATTTTTGACTTGTAACTTGAAAACTAATGAAGCAACTCGATACTCATGTGCCTCAGCTCATTTTCTTTGCATTTTGATTATCTACTATTCGTCCATTAAAAGTATCGAAAGTGCTTCATTGGATTCCAAGTTACAAGTCAAAAACGATAAAAAATAAAAATGCATAAGTGCAAATTTGTCAAAAATTATAGAAATATTTCCATTACATGAAAGGTATTTCATGAGAGAATTTAATGAATCAATAATTTACATTTTTGTATACCCTCGTAAGTAACATAACTGTGTGTTCAATTGTAACAAAAAAAATTTTAATAATAACTATATTATTTGTCATAGACTTGCTAATTTTTTCTCATAAAAATGATAGATACCTATAATAATAAATGAATGAAAATAAATCTATCTAGCATATATTTTTTTCTGTTTTACGATTTTACCAACACAGCCAAAGAAATCGTTAATAAAATACTGATAACAGCAATATCGTACCATACTACGAATAATAATCCTCTCATTCCTCCCTATGAAATCATTATGAGTCCTGGTTGAAGAGACGCATATAATAAACACCCCTCGCTGCAGGAATGGCGAAGTAAGTTTGGCTGCACGCTTGTTTCTATTCGAGACGGTAAATACCTGCACATGAATATGCTTTGAAGTTATTAAACATACTTGCTCTAACTGAACACATAACAACATGTAACAACCACGACAGCTACTTTTGGGGTTGCCAACAACAAACTTGCTAAATTGAGCCTTCATACGGACTATTATTATTTTGGTGGAATAGTTTCTCAGTAAAGAAGGGAAGTTGAAGCGTAGCTAGATACTAACGAAAATGGAATTCTCTACGTTTTGACATCACCTTCATCTGATGTATATCAGAAATTATAGTTTTAGATATACAGGGTGGCCCATCGAAAACGTACCGCAAGGCATTACAGGCTGTGAAAGAATGTTTCGGCAAAATCCAAAAACACGCAAGATTGTTTGTCAGGGGGATACATTTTGACGCAAAAAGCATAGTAAAACCTTCAACCCCCTAAGTAGGGGTTTCATCCCAAAAGAAAATTCAAATAGGAAGGGGGGTCAAGTGGTACCTCATCAGAAGGGGCTTGTCATTCCCTATACAGTGCTGCTAAGTTTTTGAAAATCGATCCACTCTTTTAGAAAATATGGAGCGTTGAAACTCCAACAATAATGTGTGACGAAAAATGCAAAAATCGATTCAATTGTACTTTAAAACTTATCGTAGATTGAATTCGCTGTTTTTGCCGATGTGCAGTTTTTTTTGGCTCATTTTAGTGAGTAAAAAATTATCGGGTTTCTTTCTTCACGTTTAAATTAGGTCAAGTAGTTGATAGATGCCTGTCGTGGTTTGAGTGTTTAAAAATTGTTGACTTCAAAATGTATCATTATGGTGTATTCAATTGCAGAAAGAGTGATAATTATTGAGCTTTTTTTCACAAACGATGAATGTGGAAATTGGGTCACGGGGTTGTTTAACCAACGGCATCCTGACAAACATACCTCTGGAAAAATTGTTCGCGAATTGGTGACAAAATTTCGCGAAACAGGTTCGGTTCATAACATAACAAAAAATTAAACCGACGAAATACGGAACTGAAAAGTAAAAAATAAAATAAACCTTCTTAGTCTCAATGACTGAGCTCCTAAACTAATGAAAGTAACTAATTTTGAGTCGGCGCCAAACAAACAAGCAAATGAATTAGATAAGGCGTAAAATGATGATATCGAGTTGCGCGGTGACATTCTGATAATTTTTTTGAAGTAATTTAATGATCTTCGTTGATTGTTCGTTTGGTGCTGACTCAAAATTAGTTACTCACATTAGTTTAGAAGCTTAGTTATTGAGACTAAGGTTTATTTTATTTTTTACTTTTTAGTTCCGTATTTCGTCGGTTTAATTTTTTGTTAAAAAGTTTTTTTTTATTTTTCAATTTTTTGTGGCTGAAATCTACTAATTACTATTTACTTGTTTTTTTATTTCTTCCAAAATACTTACACACCTTACTTCAACTATTACCAGTTTAATAATATGATTATCTACTTTTACTAATTGTTGTAATATAAATTATTTTTGTTATTCTGGTCAGTTTATTTAATTACTTTGTATATCATTCCATCCTCTCATAGAATATAATGATTGTGACGGATATAGGGGAACAAAAATAATGACAATAGCGATCTGTCATTGTCAACTACATATGTGTGCCAATGTTCACAAGTGAAAAATCAAGGATTCCCCATTTTTCTACCCGTAAGGGTGGATAATTCCATTCGAAATCCAAATATGATCAACTATGAGGTATACCCTGTCTGATGAGAAAAGGATCATCCAAATCGAAGAACCCAGTACAAAGTTATGCCTGATAGAATCGGTTAACGGACCAGAATTCAGAGGGTGAGTGATCAATATCCTTCATTTTGCTAACCTTAAAATTCGAATGGGACCAATTTCGAAGTACATCCTATCCACTAAAAAAATTAAATATACGCGTCGACTAGAGAACCTCCTCCTTTTTGGTTTCGTCGGTCAAAAAATAATCATGCAATGGTACAACCTTAGATCATATATGATCTAAGGGTGCAACTCATTATAGGAACTGCAAGTTATTCAAGTTCGAGAAGTAGAAATACTCTGAACCATTAAAAGGATTTCATGCATTTTATTTTCAACTTCCATCCTTTAGTCATGCATGAATCGACTTCCAATAGGGAACACGCATGTGTCCCTTTACTATAATATTTCAATTTGCACATGAAGATTGCCACCTAGAAAGTTCAAGAATAAAACTTAAAAACTGAAAAAATATTTTTCATAATTCTAAATTGAAAACGACAATTTTTTAATCACATTCGTAAACGTACTCCTAGTGCCTCTGGTAGGCGTATTCATCATTACTCCACATAGTTAAAACTTTTACCGCTAGTTGCTTCGAACTATAATTTCATTCGTCTTCGTTTACATGTTTTACTAAATTTTCATTAACCTAGTAGAACAAGCGAGGTTCAATTTACGTTTCGGTTGTAAGAAATAGTACTGTCTATCAATATTCTTGAAACGCTAGTGTTTGGGGAAAGTGATTCAAGTGAAGGTCAAATCGAGTTTAAATTGAGAAACACCTTTAAATTCTAAAATGTTGTCAAAACTTTGAAATTTGAGAAATTATTTTCACAAAATGTAATTTTCAAGGTCTGAACTAATGCAAAAAAATCATGCATTGATTCATTATTATTAGCGCCTGTCCACTGAAAAAAGAATTATCAGAATCGGACGCCTCAGTAAAAAGTTATGCGTTATACATGAGAAAAAAATATACGCGTCGACTAGAGAACCTCCTCCTTTTTGGTTTCGTCGGTTAAAAAAGAGGCAGCTTGGAAATCTAGTACTAAATGAACCTACGGAGATAGCAGTATTGGGGCAAGTTGCAGAAGATAGTACGCTAAGTACAAGACAATTGGCCATTGCGACGGGTGTGTCTCGAACTAGTGTCCAACGGGTATTAAAAAAGTACAAATTACATCCTTATAAAATTCGCTTAGTGCACGAACTAAATGAAGACGACTTTGATCGTCGCTTGCAATTTTGTGAAGTTATGAGTGAGGTAGTTTTCGTGAAATCCACTTCCAATCAGATTTCGTTTATATTCATACCACTTTTAGATAACATTATTACCTGTATCATATTAAATTTTTGGAATCATTTATATATAAGGCTTCAAAGTTGCAACGTTTAACACGTAATCCCTATAGTGAGCTACCGCGGACACCACATGTTAAGGCATAACTAAAAACCCTCCATTCAGATCTTTTTGAAAAACTAGTATATTATTGAAAGGTACGTAACAAATTTTATAAAAAAATTTAAGACGCGTAGCCATACAGTTATTTATTTATTGTTATAAGAAGTTTCTAAATTATTGCGTATGAGAAGTGCAAGATGGTGAAGGCAACGCCTCAAGCGATCGCTGGTGATTCAAACAAACGAGAGCGCGAGGGTCTTGCTGTTTTGAATTGAACTGTGTTTTGGAAGGCACATAGTTATGAATAATAATTGTGAATGATTGCGTTAATTTATACTGATGCATTTTAAACATATTACAATGGGAATAGATATAAAATAAAATGTAGTTTCAACGAGTCCTTCAGATATTTTTTTTGTGGGGACACGTAAAATGCCTTGTTTACATAACACCACCAGACACATTAGAAGAGTTGCAAAGAAGAATTATTAACGTATGTCGCGAAGTGACACCGCAAATGCTCCAGAATGTACGACAACGTTTTGAAAATAGCTTGTACCACTGTATGCAGGTTGGCGGACAGCAATTCGAGCATTTACTTGACTAATAAATGAGTTTTAAAGTACAATTGCATCGATTTTTGCATTTTTCGTCACACATTATTGTTGGAGTTTGAACGCTCCATATTTTCTAAAAGAGTGGATCGATTTTCAAAAACTTAGCAGCACTGTATAGGGAATGACAAGTCCCTTCTGATGAGGTATCACTTAACCCCCCTTCCTCTTTGTAAATTTTTTTGGGATGACACCTTTACTTAGGGGGTTGAAGGTTTTACTATGCTTTTTGCGTCAAAATGTGTCCCCCTGACAAATAATTCTGCCGAAACTTTCTTTCCCACCCTGTAATGCCTTGCGGTACGTTTTCGATGGGCCACCCTGTATAATAGTGCCATATAAATTGTTTTTTGTCGGAACTAGACTTTTTGGTGGTAAAAAGAAAAATCCACCGTTCGCCATTTCCAATAGAAAATCAAATTCTCAATATATTTGTATAAAGGTGGCATTTTATTTTGAACAAAACAAAAATACCGCATCATGTGTTATACAATATTTTTTGCACAACTGCTACTGACAGTAAAAAAAACACACATTTTTAATTAACTTCTTGTAGTTCTTGAGCTAACAAAGCACTTGGTAATCAATTCCGGTATTCTGTATTTTCAGTAATATTTACTAGAAAATTAAAAATAAACATAACAAAGTAGGATTTGTTTGAAAATATGGAAAGGATGTTTATTGAATCAGATGTGGAATTATCAGCGACTGAAAGATAAACTTAAGTCACTATGTGCCATCGATCAAGATAACCTCTTGTGGGGTTTTCATGTTGAAAAGAAACATTCTCAATTGAATACTGAATAGAAAGATTTCTCTGTAAATTGAAAAATCTATGATAAAAATAAAGTTATTTTTCGTGATATCTAACAGAAAAAAACTACTTCCTCGGCTAAAGCCACACTGGACATCGAACAACATCTAATAGATAATGAGAAATGACCCTAACTCAAGAGAAAAAATCTGAAAGTGATAATTTGCATTTTCATTCAGATAGTTATTTGATTTTCTATTCCAGTTGATTGATTGAGAACTCATACTGATGAATGATGCAAAGAAGAATGTTTTCCAAAAGAGAGTACTCACCAGAAATCATTGATGCAAGAGAGTCATCGTACTCACTAGGTCTTCAAACATTTTGGTAGACGAAAATCTATTTCACGCTTCCACGATCATCAGTGAATGTATCATACAATATTTCTTCATATTTCTTAAAAGTTAAAAATAATGCAATTTTCCAAAAAAGCCTATTCGTGAATTAATATGGATTGGCTTACCTTCGAAATGAAGCAGTATATCTAGCTGTTCTTCCTGGTTTTCTTGAACTACACGCTTTTTTCTACTGAAACTGAAGGTATGATTCACCTTGAGTTAAATAATTTTGAATGTATTTTCGAACGGTGTTGGACGATTTGGATACAACACCCTATATGCACTTTTTGCTGCACGTTT
Source organism: Gonioctena quinquepunctata (assembly GCA_018342105.1). Classification (NCBI taxonomy): domain Eukaryota; kingdom Metazoa; phylum Arthropoda; class Insecta; order Coleoptera; family Chrysomelidae; genus Gonioctena; species Gonioctena quinquepunctata. The sequence continues at coordinate 755,182 of JAFIRS010000076.1, read as the reverse complement.
ATTTGTGTTGTTTTGTATATAACGAGTATACACGGTGTTATGTAATAAGTGTCATATTTTACAGGACGATTCCTCAGTTATTTATAAAGTGAAAAGTTTATATAAGCATGGGTTCGCAGCGTCTTCATTTTTGATATACTAGGTGTTGAAAAGTTATTTTTATTTTGGTTTTTCGTAAATTATTTTCAAAATAATGTCGATATTTGGACGAACATTGGTATTTGGGAAATTTTTAATATGAGAAATTCAAATTTGATCTTAGTTTGGCCCTTAATTGTAGGGGGCGCCACCTACAAATCTTTGCCTCTTTTGGGGAGTCACAACATTGTCATGCATATATGTATAACATTTTCTAGAAGAAAAATCGATTCCTCTATCATTTTTCACGTAAAAATGATAGAGAAATCGATTTTTCTTCTAGAAAATGTGATACATACATGCACGACAAAGTTGTGACTCCCCAAAAGAGACAAAGACCCATAGGCGGTGCCCCCTACAATTAAGGGCCAAACTAAAATAAAATTTGAATATCTCATATTAAAAAATCACCAATACCAATACCAATTTTCGTCCAAATATCGACATTATTTTAAAAATGATTTACGTAAAACCAAAATAAAAACAAATTTTCAACACCTTGTATATAAAAAATTAAGGCCTTGCGGACCCATGCTTATATAAACTGTTCACCTTATAAATATCTGAGGAATCGTCCTGTGAAATATCGGACACTTTTTACATAACACCCTGTATAACGTGTTTATATGATTATATCCTTTTCTGGACATAATTTCTTATGTTTTTTGTATGCCGAAGTTGGATAAATAGTTAACATTCTATATGTGGCACGTCAATTTGATATAATATAACGAATAGTACCTATTATCAGGAATAAAATACCTTTTACTGTGGCGGAGGAGTTTGGAAAAAGGATATACCGGGTATCCACGGAAGGACGCTCGCCCCTATAACTTTTTTGTTTTCGGAGATATTGGAATGAAATTTGGAGGATCTGTTTTATGCATAAAACTGCATTTTTTGACAAGTAGCTCAACTTTATGCAAATTACGGATTCACCGGAAGTGACATAAACTTTCGATTTTTAAATGGGTCACCTGGTATATTTTCAGTTTTTTTGTCTCCATATGACATTTAGAAAACAACCATGTATCATTTGTTACTGTTTGTAACCGTTTTCTTTTATTATTTTTCGAAATACATTTTTATTCTAGAGGGCTATGGATACGTTCAAATAACTAATTTCAGTCCTAAAATGTTTGTAAAAATACAACTTTACTGTTTTCGATCAAAATGTTTCAGCTATGTGACGTTTGATTTTAAAATTTGTATTACTATTTTTTTCAAATGGCAAGATGGTGGCCCGTCGGGTTAGAAAAAAAAAGCATTTTATTACAATTAATTTGTTGTTTCTTATTGTTGCTCTTACAACGTTTCTCAACTATCTTAGTGCAGTAATTCTATGAATAGCTGCCCTTACTTTGTTCTCTGATTCGTGTCGTGTGGCAGGAGTTACATCATAAACTTCGTTTTTAATAGATCCCCATAAAAAAAATCTAGAGGCGTAAGGTCGGGTGACCTGAAAAGTTTTTTAAAAAGGAATATTTAAAGGTATAAATGAAAACAGCCCTATTTTACCTCGCCGGCCACCTAACTGGACCCATATTTCCAATCCAGTTTTCGTTGTATGTTTCATGCAGATATTCCGTAACTGCTCTCGGGTTTTGTGGTGGAGCACCATCTTGTTGATAAAATCATCCAACTCGATTTATTAATGGAACTTCGCCCAAGAAATGCTCAATTTCCTGCGTGAGGAAACTTAGATATCTAGCCCCTGTCAGGACCCCGTCAAAAATTATAGGGCCTAAAATTCTGTCCCCTAAAATCCCAACCCAACAATTGAAACCAAACCGTTCTTGGAAATTTCCTTCCTCCATCAAGTGTAAATTTGCATCGAACCAATATCGCTTATTCTTTCTGTTGAAATGTCCCAAATTAATGAAACGGCTTTCGTAAGTATACAGAATTTTATATGGAAATGTGTCATCCTCCAAATATTTTCCAAAGAACCAATTGCAATACTTAAGATTCCTTGCATTATCGTTTTGGTACAGGTTCTGGTGTAGTTGATATTTGAATGAATGATATTTATGTTTGTTCAAAATGTTAGCTGCAGAAGACTTCGAAATGTCACATTCTCTTGCGATCTCCCTGGGTGACGTATTAATATTTACTTGAACCTATGCCAGAACATGTATTTATTTTTTTTCACTCACAACAAACGAATCGTTCCCATCATTATCAGGCTCATTTCGCATTTTTTGAACCAGTTTTGGAAAATAGTGCCGGATCGGGTGACGCCGATCAGGATATCTCTGTGCGTAGAGACGTGCAGCATCGGTTGAATTTTGCCTACACTCTCCAAAAACTAATAACATATCAACTTTTTCAGTTCTTGTATAAATATTGTTACTTTCCACGATTTTCAAACAATGAGGTACACAATAACTACCTAATTGACTTTGTAGAAGAGATGTAAAATAATATGTCGACACGTCAATTTTTACCGCAACAATTTAATGATTTTGTTTCAGTTGTGTTGGTCACAGGCTACTCGATTATTTCAAATCTTATTTTAATCTCAATAAGATTCTTCATTTAACGAAAGTTCTAACGTTATATTTTCAGTTTTTTATCGAAAGTTTTCTTACAATCTAATAGAGTGCGGTATCAAATTAATCGTAATAAAATGCTCTTTATTTATTTAAAACATTTATTTCGAAAAATAAAATAAAAAAACGGTTACAAACAGTAACAAATGATACATGGTTGTATTCTAAATATCATATGGAAACAAACTGAAAATATACCAGGTGTCCCATTCAAAAATCGAAAGTTTATGTCACTTTCAAAGAATCCGGAATTTGCATGAAGTTGAGTTACTCGCGGTTTTATGCGTTAAACAGATCCTCCAAATTCCATTAAATTATCTCCGAAAACAAAAAAGTTATAGGGGCGAGCCACCTTCCGTGGACACCCGGTATAGGTATAGTATTGCATGGTTTAATGACAATTAATTGCGATGGAATAGAAAACGTCAACTTTCAAAGGGAAAAATATTGAGAAAAAAAAAACACAAATTGGTGGACACATGAGATTGATGGCAACATATTCTGCTACCTCGATATTATTTATAATTCACTATTTTAAACCTAATTTCTAATAAATAAAATATTAAAAGGGACTTTTTCATTTGATTCCTTACTTCACATTATTTGCATTGAAAAAACGTTAGAAGAAATGAGAGAGAAAGTCGCATGGAGGGAGCATAACGCTTTTCCCTTACGTGATGATAAATCTCCATATCGAATTATATTCGGAGTTGAAGAAAAAGCGTAAGGAACTTCGTTCCCTACGGGGGTCCCCCGAGCGCAAACATTTTTTTTTTCGGAAATGTCTTGCTTAACGACTGCCACTGTCATCCATATATCCAGATCGCTGCATGTTGCCAAACTGGGAATAACGCTTGCAAATCGGGGATTATGGAAACTTACGCCGCTTCGGAAGTTCGAATCCCGAAGGTGTAATCTATCGGAGCATCCCTTCTTGCGGCGTCGCAGCGCCCATTAGTCGCTCTTGGGATTGACCCTTTCGGATATCAAATCTTCGCCGAACATTTATCATCAAATTATACCTACTTTCGAGTTTCGGTTATGATTGGAATTGAAATTTAGAGGAGGTCCCAGAAGTTCTGCTTTACCTGCTTGCTACTCATTAATATTGATTCGAATCGTCGTCGTGTAGTTCAACTTTGGAAAGGCTCCAGGACCGGCTTGTGAATGTCGTTGTCAGGGATGAAAAAATAAACAGTGTTATAGGTGCTTAGATCCCAACAATCGCCTATAATCCAGTAAACTGAGAAAACTCCACCAGTATGGTTGCAGAGGAACCACGTACAAATGGTTTGAATCTTACCCTTCGGGTAGGAATCAAATGGTGAGAACAACAGAACTTTCTGAAAGAAAGGAATTTAAGTCCGGAGTGCCTCAAGGATCAGTTCTCGGTCCCATTCTGTTCTTGTTGTACATAAACGACCTAACCAACTTGAACATATCTGGAAAATTCACCCTATTTGCGGATGATACCACGATATTATGGAACAGCAAGAATTCTGACACCTTACCCGACTAATATCTACTGACATGAAAAAAATTAAGGAATGGTGCGATGCAAATTTGTTATCCTTCAATACAACAAAAACAAACATCATTTCATTCAGATGCTCTCTTGACGACCTTACATTTAGTAATAACATATTGATCGAGAACAAGCCTCTAACAAAATTCCTAGGTCCATATTGATAATAAGCCCAAATTCGACGGACATGTCAAGCATCTCAAAAGCAAGATTTCTGCTGGATGCTATGCACTGAGAGTAACTTCGTCGAATTTGGGATCTAAAATCGCCAAAACTGTATATTACGCCCTAATAGAGTCCCATTTACCTTATGGAATACCTCTTTGGGGTGTTAGCAGCTCATCGGCACTTCAATCAGTCTTGGTACTGCAGAAACGTGCTTTAAGGTACTTGCGTAAACTAAAACCCCGTGATTCTTGCAGAAACATATTTGTTGAAGAAAAAATACTAACAGTATTTGCGTTATTCATTCTATAATCAGTTTGTCTCATATACAAGAATGTGTCTATGTTCGAGGCTTCAGGTAGTCATTACAACACCCGCTCTCACATGTTGAAATTGCCAATTCCCTCATCAAACATGATCAGAGATTCAATTTACTACAACGGGGTTAAGATGTACAATCACCTCCCCTCACACATAAGGGAGGCGAATATGAATATGAACATTACAAACTTTAGAAAAATTATTAAAAAGTTTCTGGCAGATAGACCCTATCACAACTTGCAGGAGTTTTACAATGATAAATTTGATTGACAGGGTGCATATTTGAATCCATGTAAGTTTTTAAGTTGACGTCACTAAGTTGTAGATGTGTTTGTGTCTATATGTAAATTGTTTATGTATGTATACATCTACGTGTTTATATGTATATACATGTCTATATATGTATGTTTTGTGTATATATATATGGGCGTGTGTGTACGTATATATATTTTTTATATTTTTTAACAATACAGACAACTCTTATTTTTAGATATTTTTTATAAATCTTGTGATCATCAGTAATACTTCTATATTCAAGCTTTGTCCACAAGATTTACTCTTACTGACATTAAAGTATATTTATTATTATTATTATTATTACCTTACAAACGGTCCGGTAGTTCTAAATGTTGTCCAGGATGGTTATTGAGTATTTAAAATGCAAAATTCACAATTCTTCTTCCTCCGCGCCCGCCGCTATATTGAAAAAACCGAAAAAAATTGGAACTTTCCTCAGATTTTCGCATATATCTTCGTTTCTGTGCATTTTAGCTACATAAGAATATCATTCAATGTTGTAAAGAATGAAATTTCCTATGATTTACGTATTGAGTTTTGTTCCTAGGACTGATAGTTACGGAGATATGCATTTTTTTTAAATTTAGAACGCTGTAATTCAGTTATGGCCTATTCTAGGAAAACAAGTATCACAATCAAATTTGTAGGGAATTTAATTACCTACAAAATGCATGTACTTTTTTCTCAACCAACTCTACGGAGTGGGGAGTAAACAAAGAAGTTGAAACAACGTTCCATGGTCGTTATTGATGGTGGGTACCTTCTTCACAAGGTTTTATGGAACAGAAGCTCGACCATTTGAGGGATTTTCCAGGATTACGTCAAGAACGTCCAACGTCACTATGGCACCGATGTGATGAAGTAATTTTTTATGGCTACACTACAGATCCTCCTCAGCAAGGGACCAAGACTGCTGAACGAGCAAGAAGGTACAAGGCAAACTCATCATCAGACGTGGTGTTTGACAGAACCTGTAACGAATTTTTCGTTACTTCCTTATACATAATCAATTTCTAATAATTTTTCCGGTTATCTTTACGGTGGTACGGGTCAGTAGTCACTGCTCAGGTCGTGAACTGCGAAACAGCGATCTTTATTATCGATCTTTGAAAATGTGTTCATGACAGTTGTATTTCATGTCAAGTGATCGCTTGTTTTTTCCATAAGTGTTTTTCAATAGAGAACAAACCGAGAATGGTTTGTGAAAAAAAAGGTGAAGAGGTGATTTGCTCGAACCGAAAGGATGATCGTTCTCTTTCCTCGATTGAACCTCGAGATAGGCAGGTGTGCTGAGTGAACTGATTCTGGTACGTTACGATTTTTAAATTTAATGGCATCGCTGTTGATATTGGTGGAGTATAATTATTTCCTTTATTTTGCAATCAATGTTGTAGTTGATTAACATCATTTTTCCGCTTTTCATATGCTTGTAATATGTGGTGACTTAGTATCCGTTCAGACCATTGGGGACTAATTTTTTTTTGGAAATCAGTTCTACGATTTTCCCATTTTTAGGTACCAGATAATTGGTAATTTCGAGTGGACTAGCGCTTACTTCCCATTCACAGAACCAGGGGATTAATCCAAGGATTCCGATTACAAAGGGTGTATTCGACTTTTCTGGGACAGTTATGCAGTTACCTTATAGGTAAGCAATTTTTTATTTAATTTCATAACTATACGTTTATGAGATTATTTTCGTTTTCTCTTGAGAAAAAATTGCTTCTAGAGAGGATTTTACCTCTGGCTTAACTTATCTCAGAACACTCGATTGTTAATATATTCCTCAAGCATAAATTTTAATCACATTTAACAAATTCCTTTTATCGTTTTACTTCATTCAATTCACAGTGAGGGTTATTTGGTTCTTGATCGTTGGAGAATCAATTCATTTCAGTTACTACCTTGTCGCCAAGAGCAGGGAAATTCATTCAATTTTTTGAGAATTGCCTGGCCTATCGATTTGAAAGGGGAATTTGCCGCCCTATTTCGAAATTATCTCTATCTAAGAGAGTTGTGCCCACTGGAAGACGTGTGGTCTCCCTCTTCTATTCATCTTTGAAAATTCTTCGATAGAAAGAATTATTTAACTTTATCTTTATCTAAGAGAGTTGTACCCACTGAAAGACGTGTGGTCTCCCTCTTCTTTTCTTAACCGAATAGTATACTTTTGTTCTAGTGCCTGATTAGTATTTCGGTTCCTAACGCTTTATTTTCCTTTGGTACTTGCTTTAAAATAGTATATTTTTACTCTGGCAACATTTAATTATATTGCTTTAAAATACTATATTTTTTCTCTGTCAACTTTAGACAATTTTGCTTTAAAATACTATAATTAATTTTTCCTGGCAACGTCTCAAGGAAATTTTTATATTTCTTTTGAATACATTTACCCATTCAATTTTTTTTACCCTTCTGGTACATATAATCACCTTATCAAAGCTTACTCTATTTCAAAATTTCACTGAATTTTGAAAGAACGTTTTGGGTGATCTTTGTTTTGTTTGGTTTTGAATTTTGTTCATTATTAATATTTTTTTTAATTATTAAAATTAACTTGGAAATTTAAATCCAGAATAGCAGATTTGATTTGTTGTTCTTTCACTGTAATCTTTCAGTTTCATATGTGGACTGAGGTATTTTTATTGTATGCTATCATTTGCATCTATCTTTTGGCTCTAGATTAAAATTTGAATCATAAAAACTTGAGGTTCAAAGGATATCCTTCGTTCTCCCCCATTTTGTACAAATTTTGATTCCTATCATCTTCTTCGCGTGATATATACCCCGGAGTCATACACCACGTCAAATTCAGCCTGGTCCGTGAAGATCAAACCAATTCACGCCAACAAGGAGGTCTAAAAACTAATAGCTAACCACCCAAGACCAGATTTGTCGTCGTTCCGCTGAGACCATCGTCGTATAAACCAGCCTTCTTCATCTCCCTCCAGTGAAGACCTTCTCAGCAGGTATATACATAGCACCAGCGTCTAGAGGAATCGTAGATATTTGTAACTTCTAATTTTATCTAGGTCAAATTCTCAATGTAAATGTAACTTTTAAATTTTTTCATTGAATTTTTTCTGCTTTTCAAGCAATAGTGTTAAAGTTTTTTTATAATATATCTAACCAGTCACTCTAAAAATTCTTTGTCTGGAATAAATTGTTAAGTTGATTTCCTGCATATTTATTTGCCATCCCATACAAGCTAGGTGACATTTATTTAGTAAATTTCTGTTTATCTATGGCTTTTGTCTTTAGCAAGCCTGGCGCCCAACTCTTGAACTAGTCAAGTTAATTGATGTGGAATTTTTTTTAGTGGCCCAATTTGACTTTGACAAACTAGGAAAAGTCTTTAATTGAACTTTACTCACGGCTTAACCGTATCAATCTGAGCAGCCTATCGGCAAAGTGATTTCACCTTCTTAAATTTGAAACAGATATTTCAAATTTGGGGTTCAAAAATAAGGGGTGTTGCAAACAACTGTCAACACCACACCTCAGGATAAGTTCCAGTGAAATACAAGCGTCAAACATAGCCACAGACCAAGCTTCCGAAGATGCTGACAGGTTGATAGATTTTGTAGGGTCATGATCATTTCTATATCTTCTTTCTCGTCGGTATTTGTGAGGAATATTGAATGTTCTATTTTTTCCTTTTTTATATCGTTCGGTTGGTGATTTATTTTCATAGCAATTTTGTCACCTATTTCAGAAAAGTATTTGCAAAATGTATTTGATATTATTTTAGGATCGCTTATTATTTCACCATCGGTAGTTTTGATCTTGTCAATGGGGGATTTAGGTTCTTCGCTATTTGACATTTCTTTAATGCAGTTCCAGATATTTTTGGTTTTTTTTTAATTTTTTTTTTTAATTTTTTTTTTTTTAATTGTCCGATTGGTTTTACATATTATAATTGTAATTTATTATGGTCTGTGTTTTCGTTTTTCATTAATTTATATAGTTTATTTTTTCTATCATTCGATTTGGGAAGTCTTGCAGTTATCCATTCTTTTCTTTTAATTTATTTCCTGTTCAATTCAATGGTGATTGAAGAACTATTTGTTAATTCTGTTATTGTGTTGATGAATGTAGTGGTGCTCTTATTAATATCGTTTTCAGAATATATGTCTGTCCAGATGGAATCACAAATAGAAAGCCAGGAAAAATACAAATTCTACGCTGACAAAGTAGCTAGTAAATAATAATTCTACAATGATCTAGTCTAGATCTGAGATTTATTTAATTTTAATACGTCAGACTATAAAAAAGTGGCATTTCTGGGTATATGAAACAGATGTATAGTGAAATCACCATCCTAAATTCCTAAATCAGCCGGAGTAAAAACCCAACTCCCAACCTGTTTCACGCTCTGTTTCGGATCGCAGTTAATTAATGTAATAATTAATTAACACAAGTTTTCGATACAACTTTCAACTCCCCATTTCAAATTAGGGCATTTGATATGGCAGGTGATCCCTAATTCATTACCGTATTACATTCATGTGTTGCAGTGATGGGATGAGGGACCGGTATACAGGGGTGTGACAATGTTGTTCACTTTCGAACATGTTTTTTGTTTCGAACTTCTCGATTTTTCAAAAATCTATATTTTTTTCATCTGTCAATAAAACTCGTGAATATAGAATTAGCGAAAATTCATTATTATTATGAATTTTATTAGTACAGCTAGTTGAATTTTCGAAACAAATTCCATGATATTCAGAAGGTTTTGATGAGGGATGAGGGACCGGTATACAGGGAAGTGAAAATATTGTTGCCTTTCGGATATTTCGTGGAGAAAATGTTTTTTGTTTCGAACTTCTCGATTTTTCATCTGTCAATAAAACTCTTTTGTCACAAAGTGAATATAGAATTAGCGAAAATCAATTATTATTAATATGAATATTATTACAGCTAGTTGAATTTTCGAAACTAATTCCATGACATTTTGAAGGTTTTGAGATGTTTAACCGTGCGTTTAATAATTGTACGCTATTTGTTATTTCAGATTCGATTGATGTTCCTCATTTAAACCAAGGACCTGATGCAATTTTTCAATAACCTTTCAAATACCCATGTTGTTGCGTATTCAGACGACACAAATTCCCTCATTAGGGAACAAAATGCATCAGCTCTTGCCGAAAAAACTCAGTACCTGTATAAACAAATAATAACGTGGGTGGTTTTGGTTAATGTCAAATTATTGCGTAAAATAAATCCAGTTGTTTTGTGTACAGATTTTGGGTACATTTATAATTCAGAAATAAGTTTTATGTACAATGTTATCCACACAAGATAAAGTGGAAATCGTTCTTTTATGTGGTGAGAATGTGCCATATCGAGATGCTGCTTGTATTTTCAATCACCGGCATCCAGGAAGAAATATTCACTTTAGTACCGTGGGAAGGATATTGAAAACATTCAAAGAAACTGGCTCTGTGGACAATCGTTTCAAGAAACCACATAATCTAATAAGGTATAATGAAGAAGAACAACTCAATGTTTGTTTGAGCGTTGTTGAAAACGGAAAAACTAATATTAGGAGTATTAGTGAAAATACAGGGGTTGGCAGAGAAACTGTAAGAAGAATTTTGCACAAAAATAATTTCCATCCCTAAAGCCAAAGTTCATACACACTCTTACGGAAAGAGATTTCGATATCCAGTAGGATTTTCATTTTGGTTCCAAGGTGAGAGAGAAAATGATATCACATTTCCCTACATGATTTTATGAACAGACGAGGCAACTTTCACGTCGAACGGAACAGTTAGTTCCCAAAATTGTCGCTGGTGGTCCAACAATAATCCAAATTTTGTAATAGAATGCCGTGACCAATAGTCATTAAAGACAAATGTGTGGTGTGGTTTATTACATAACCAAATAATTGGACCATATTTTTTTTAGAGTAAATTTGAACGCAGACTACAGAAATTTCATTATGAATCAGTTGTCTGATGTTTTGGATAATCTGCCTCTAAGTGTTAGACGAAATTTGTGGTATCAGCTTGACGTGGCACCGATCCACCAAACGATATAAGTGAAACAGTGTCTCAGTCAGATCTTTAGGGGCAAAGTGATTGGGAAGATTGGGAAGATTATTGGCCACCAAGATCACCGGACTTATCTCCAATGGACTTTTTTCTATGGGGTTATCTGAAACAAAAAGTGTATAAGCACAGACCATTTGCAAACAAAGAACATTTAGAGAATACCATTCGGGAGTGTTGTGCTAACATAAATCCCCTATTTATTAAGAATGCCACACTGTAACTATCAACACCTCAACATCAATAATAATTATATCTAAATGAACATTAATAAAAGGTAAAAGTCATCCGAATCACAGTTTTAACAACGTTTAAGGGGCCTAAACCACGCTTCAAATACTCTAAACACGAAATAAACAAAGTAAACAATGAAATCGATATGGAAGAAAAAGTAAGGTTATAAATCAATGTGGTAGAAAGTACTTCATCTGTCCGCCGCCGGTAGCGCTACAATCTTAATTTGAAATCACAATAGTATTGTCATCCAAACTACATATGTATACATACCAAGTTTCTTTTCGTTACGACAATTAGAAGTAGGTTAAAATTTCCTTCCAAGACTTGATTGCATTGTTTGTTAGTTACAAGTGGAGCTAATAAATGCGTGTTAAAAAATAACCAACGAAAAAACATTCTCTTCGTAATCCAAATAAAAAGAATGATTTCAACTTTTTGACGTTTGGCAGTAAACTATGAATTGTGTTATAACATTTCAAAACTACATTAAATAAGTTGAATCAATGGGCCAGTTTAGCCTAGTACGTTGTTTTTGAAGTATCAGGTCAAATTTGAGCGGTAGAAATTTCAATGACGAAAAAAGTACATTGAGAGAAAACCACCAGAAAAATATTTGGTCACGTTTGATAGCATAGTTCTTCTATTACGTATCACAAAAAAGACTATCACCACCACACCAGAAACAGTTTTTGGAAGTTTCCAACTGCAGTCGTTTCAGTTTTACTGTTGCCATCTGTTGTTGAATAGAGGACCTAACGAAAACGAATTGAAGGTAATGTAGAATCCTAACAGGAACAAGTTCAGCTTCAGCTTTTCATTACCAGGTGGCGTGTGAACTAGCACTGGATCGTCCATTGAACATTTTTAACATTGGTCTCTTTTGGATAAACCCATTCAACAATTAAACTCGGTTTTTAGAAAATGGAAAATAAATCACAAAATACTTAATCACAAAATACACAATTTTATGGAAGTTTATAACTGCAGTCATTTCAGTATCACTGCTGCCATCTGTTGTTGAATAGAGGAGCTACCGAAACGAATTGAAGGTAAAGTAGAATCATTGTATATAGACTAACCTAGTCTATATACAATGGTAGAATCTCAATAGAAAACACAATATCGTCAGCTTTTCATTACTAGGTGGCGCGTGAACTAGTACTGGATCGTCCATTTTATATTTTTAACATTGGTAGCATTGTCTAAAGATCTTAGACAATGTTGGTAGTGACATTTCTTTTGGATAAACCCATACAACAGTAAGCCGAGAATGAAGTCGATATCTAGAAAAAGAATCACAAAATACTTAATTTGTAGATGTGGTAGTAGAAACACAGTTTTATGGGAGTTTCCAACTGCAGTCGTTTCAGTATTACTATTGCCATCTGTTGTTGAATGGATCTCCAGAGGAAGCTGAAGAATTGTAGCTTGAGCTTTTTATCATTGTCTAAAGATATATTAGACAATGTTTTCATTATAAAATAGCAAAGGATCGTCCTTTATAATTTTTTTTGACAGAGGTAGTGACATCTCTTTTAGATCACAAAAGTGAGACAAGAATGAGCTAATGTTTAGAAAACCTACTATTCAGTTCGATTTCCTTTTAATGGACAGATGACCCAAAAAATATGTCAACTCTTGGAAGAATCTACACAAATGAAAAAAATTACTAAAACTCCAAGTCGAGAGAAATTGAATCAATAAAATTGCTGACAAATGGATGACCTTCATATATAGTTTGTTCCTTTGTCACAGATCAGTCGCCGCAAAGACAGCTCCACCTATTAGCTGAATTATAAAACATCCATTCGCCGCAGACAGTTCCACCTATTAGCTGAATTATAAAGCATCCAAATGGTGACCATTTATTCATTCAAGTTTGGGGTATTCATTATTTGTTTTTATTGTTATATTATTTCAAGCAATGAATTAGCTTGAGTGTGTTTGTTACGACGGCGTATTGGCGATATCCTACCAGTATTTTTTTTATTGAAATCTCAAAATTTTAACTTTTTTTCTCAAAATTTTGACTTTAATTCCCAAAACTTTGAGATTTTTTCTCAAAATTTATACTTTTTTTCTCAAAATGTTGACTTTTTTATTCTAAAAATTCTGATTTTTTTTCTCAAAATTTTGAGATTTCTCAAAATTTTCACTTTTTTTCTCAAAATTTTTAATTTTTTCTCAAAAGTTCGACTTTTATTCTCAAAATTTTGACTTTTTTTTTTAAAATTTGAGATTTTTGCTCAACATTTTGACTTTTATTCTCGAAATTTTGAGATTTTTTCTCAAAATTTTGAGAATAAAAGTCAATATTTTGAGAAAAAATCTCAAAATTTTGAGAAAAAAAAGTCAAAATTTTGAGAATTCAATAAAAAAATATACTGGTAGGATGGCGCCAATACGCCGTCGTAGTTTGTTGAGGCCTCAGAGGCCAGAAGTTCCAAGTAATTGATGTTCCTCGTCAGTGTGTTGTATTCGGTTAAGGGATAGTTCCAAACCTGCATTTTATGTAGCATCAAAATAAAAAGATAACGATATGCAGGTGTTAGAATAACTCAAATCAGAAATATTTATTTTAATAAAAAATATAAAATACCAGCATTTTACATTTTCAGTCACTATCCTCATCTCCAGAAGAGGAAGCTTCCTCAGCTTCTTGAAGCCAATCGGTGAAAGGCTTGACCTGTGAATGGAATTTGTTTTCCTTATCCAATGTTTCGTACCATTCCAATATGGCATCCTCAGTCACATAATCTTTATCATACAAGTACTGAAGAACACACATGACCCATTTTTCCTTCAATTCCTCATTTGATGTTGCTACATCCTGGAAAAAAGAAGTGTGAAAATTCATTCAAAATAATGGGTTGCCCAACTTACTTCGATCGCTTGGAGAGAATCCAGCATAGCACTCTCGTTACGTATGTAGTTCTTCAATAGCGGAGCAAAGTATGAGAGCACACGAGATAAGTGAGAGAAATACTGAACACCAAAAGGCTGCCTCAATGACATACTCAGTATAGCTTTGACCACGTTGAAGTTTACCTGAGAAAAAACAAGTTGTGGGCAAGACATTTTGGATTTCAACTAATCTATTGAGTTTTTGTGGAAATGTTAGTTTAGGTCATTCACAATGGAGTCCCTGTATGCTATTCGATATTCACGCCATCAGTATATACACGGAAATCATACTGAACTTGCAGAAATCTACAAAGCAAACACAATCAATACACAGAAAATTAAAAAGTGCAAAAGATACCGTAGAACGGGGCTAAATCACACAATCCCACGTAAATTACACTGTAATAGTATCGTGCATAACCTTACTTATTCAGACAGCAGATGATTTCAGTATTCGTAAGAGCGTGGTAGTGGTCTGTTGGTGGTCAAACTTTCAGTGCTAGTGCGTCGTGGGTGAGAGTTGTAGCAGGTAAGTTTTATGTAAAAATTGGTGTGGATGTTAGTATCATTGTGCAATAAAGTTATAAACATTATGCTGCCCCAAAAATTTTTACGGACCTTTTTGAAGATCGGGGCTATTCTGGACGACATTTTTATAATTATTCCAAAATAACCCCGGTCTTCTAAAAATTTGTAACAGATGCCCAAAATTTTCGTTTGAGCACCTATGAATAAAAAAATATATATATATTTTTTCCAATTTAGCACTACATACAAAGAACTATAATTTATGCGTTAAACCCAACCCACGGGGCTACTTTAGACAAGCCTAAAAAAATGTTTCAGGCCCCCTGTAAGAAAGGGGGCCTATTTGTCATAGGATAATATTTGGTTGTATATAAACCTATCCAAAACGATTATCAAAATAGATCATTTTTAATTACTTTTTCTTATAAATTAAAAATAATGCAAAAAATGTCTAGAATAGTCCCATTCAACAGTACCAAATAATGCCATATTAACAAGGTTACCACAATTGATTTTTAGAAGTTTTTTTTTTTTTAGCTTCACTTGTAACCAAAATGTAATCAAATTTACAATTAAATTTCCCACTTCTATTATCCAATTAAGGAAATTTGGCAAGTATTCATAGTTCCCGTGACAATGCATGATAGAATTTTTGGTAGAGAAAAAACAAAATGGCGGCTCCAAGATGGCGGCGAGATTTGTTTTATGGTCCTTCAAAATTGGTATGTGGAGGTTTTCGGGGTAGGAGATTATGAAATTTTATTCAAAATTCATAAATTCAAGATAGTGGCTCCGAAATGGCAGACGAGTTTTATAATTATGGTTCAATTCTATTCAAAAATTGGTATGAGGGGGTTTTCGGGGTTGAAAATTATGATTTTCTTATCAAAATTCATGAAATCAAAATGACGGCCACAAGATGGCGGACGATCTCTGTGATTATGGTCCGATTCTATTCAAAATCGGTATGTGGAGGTTTTTCGGGGTCGGAGATTATGAATTTATTGTCAAAATTCTTGAATTCAAGATGGCGGCTCCAAGATGGTGGATAAGTTTTGTGATAATGGACCGTTTCTATTCAAATTTGGTATGTCGGGGTTTTCGGGGTCGGAGATTATCAATTTTTAGGTCGGAATTCAATAAGATGAAGGATTTCATGAATGATTTGAAAGAATTGAATAAAAATGGTTAAAAAACATTTTTTTATGCAAATTCACTAAAAACTTTAATTGTTTGACCTAGGTTAGCCTGTAAGTAGCAAATTCAAAAAGTTGCCGGGAATATGAAATAGGTATTCTCGCGCGGCATGCCTTTAAATCTGCTACTTACAGAATAACCTAGATCAAACAATTAAAAAAAATATTTTTTCCTTTTTAGCGCATTTGTATAAAAGCTTGTCTTCAACTCATTTTTATTTAATATCTATGTGTATCGCAATATTATTATCAAATATTCTCAGGAAAAATTACATAAAAGCACTCTCAATGAGTTTTTAGCTCAAAACTAATTTTGCAACGGTATAAAAACTCGTAAACACCTAGAAATTAAAAATGTTTTACGGACCAAAAAACTAGCATTACCCTAAAGAGAATTTCAGCACAGCTATGTGGTGATTTTAGTGCGCAATTTTCTAATAAAATAAAATGAAATAATGTTAAACTGTAAAAAAATCTAGTTGGAAAATTCAGTCGAAACTGGATATAACGACATTGGTATAAGTATCTATGTAAACATCGTTTATAACAACATCGGATAAAGCGACATAACAGTTAAGTGACGAACCGCCATCGGAATTCATCAGCTATAATGACCAACCAACATCACTATCCGAGGCTATTAACGCTGCAACGAAGAGTTTAATTCCGATGTTAATCAAGGATTCTTAAGGGAAATGAAACATAAATTGCAAAATACTTTTGAGATTCAGTTAAAAATGACCGATTATTTTAATAACTAAGCTGAGGATTTTTTCACAATATTTTTTTTTTATTTGATTTTTGTCATTTTATATGCATAATATGTACCTACATATATAAATTTAATTTTCAATGAAAAAAAAAATATATTGCTTATAATATCGGATATAGCGTCCTTAGTTATACGGTCCCTTCAATGTCATTATATCCGGTTTTGATTGTACACCATTGATGACATGAAAATCGAAGTGCAAGAAAGAAACACCAAATTGTGCCACCACCCTTGAGGCTACCACAATTCTGTTTCTGATATCAATGTGTGTGTAGTAATATTATAACAGTGTGGTGAGTTATCATATTATAGGTATATCCTGTACAAATTGATCCATAGGAAAGTAAACTTAATTGTTGAACTTATTCAAGAAAAATCATGTTATTTTTGTGTTAAATGTTTTTTGGAAAGAATTCATATTGAATGGAAAAATTATCTCAGAGGATGCAGCTGAAAAAACTCGTCCTCCATCTTGGGACCGCCATCTTAAATTTATGAATTTTGACAAATTCATAATCTCCTACCCCGAAAACCCCCGCATAACCATTTTGAATCAAATTGGACCATAATCACAAAATTCGTCCGCCATCTTGGAGCCCCTATCTTCAATTAATGAATTTTGACAAAAATGTCATATTCTCCGACCCCAAAAACCCCCACATACCCATTTTGAATCGAATCGGACCATAATCACAAAACTCGTCCGACATCTTGAATTTATGAATTTTGAGAAGAAAATTCATAATCTACTACCCCATAAACCCCCGCATAACAATTTTGAATCAAATTAGACCATAATCACAAAACTTGTCCGTCATCTTGGAGCCGCTATCTTCAATTTATGAATTTTGAGAGAAAATTCATAATCTACTACCTTGAAAACCCCCGCATAACAATTTTGAATCAAATCGGACTATAATCACAAAACTCGTCCGCCATCTTGGAGCCGCTATCTTCAATCTATGAATTTTGACAAAAAAATCATAATCTCCGACCCCAAAAACCGCCACATACCAATTTTGAGTCAAATCGAACCATAATTACAAATTTTATCCGCCATCGTGGAGGCGCCATTTTGTTTTGTCCTCTAACAAAAATTTAATATTGCATTGTCACCTGAATCATGAACACCTGCCAAATTTCGAATCAACCGAACGATTAGAAGTCGTTCAAAATTCACTTGAAAGATTTGACCCAAACTGACTAACTAACAAGTGAAACTAAATAAAAGTTGTAATAAGAACCCTCAGTTTTTCTTGAGAACAAGTGGTGATATAAATTCCAATTTCAGAGAATTTAAATATTACTAGTAAGTCATTAATCTTTTATTTTGAAGAAAAAAATTACAGGAAACCATTCACAATGAGTTTTTAACTCAAAAACGAATTCACCAAGAAAAACAAATTCTTTCATGGATACCCCAAAAATAAAAACAAATAATGCCACCATCCTAGAGGTGGCCACAATTTTATGTTTGATATGAGAGTGTATATAGCAACTTAACTGCAATTTTGGGAGATTTCCCTAGCATTAATGCTGAATTCAATTAAACCTTATAATTGGTAATTAAGTTATTATTGAGCCCATACATAAAGGAGTAATCGAAAATTTTTGAAATAAATTTTTATGAAGTAATAAATCACCTCTTTCACAGTGACATTATATGCATATCGGGATGAATTTATTTCGAGAATGAGGTTATCACACTGTAGATTGTCATCAAAACCCCTGGTTAAGCTGTCGATCACTTCATTGTAGAACACTAAAAAAAGTAAAAACGGCAAATTAGTAGATTTTTTCAAAAAATCAATCATGTAATGAAAACAAAAACAAAAGTGGAAATATTGGGGAAGTTTAAGAAAAGATCCATATTTGTTAAAGTTTGCCGAAGTTAATACAGTGTGTACCAGAGATTTCACCAAATGTGATTTGTTAATGCATGCAGAATTCAATACAGTGTTATGATAATATTTTATCATCACCCAGAATCATCCAAACAATGCTCTTATTCTTTTCCCCGGAGGGAGGATTGAAAATTATGACCAAAATTCAAGAGAGTTTCATCTCCTCTAAAACTATTACATTCAATATATCAGCATTTTCATTATTTCCAACGTCATTTCTATTTCTTGATGTTCTTCAAAGCATCATAAGTTTTTCATGGAGGACTTCTTGAAAAAGGGCAGAGTTCGTACATTTATTATAGCGATCTTTCTGGTAGACACTGTATATCTTTCATTTGACAATTTCATACGGAAACTCTGGTGAACTGATATCTAAACGAGTTATTTTACAAATAATAAAAGTGTTAATTGAAAAATATCTACAGGTTAGTCTGCTCACCTTTTTATAAATAAAACATAGAAATCTTATACCTACTTTGTTAAAACCAAAACCACTTCGAAATATGAAAAAAACTATAATGCTCTCAAAAATTTAAAATACCATTCCATTGGTTTATTTTTAAATAAACAGTGAGAGATTATTTCACAGAAATAAAAAACGAAAGTGATTCGAATAAACAGTGCTACGAAGTCCAAAGAAAAGAGGAAGCAATACTACTGTTATAAAAAACCAATAATAAGATATATGTTTCAATAAATAGTCTCACATTTTGTATCATCCGGTGGAGGAGATTGTGTATACGACAATTCTTCATCATCGCTATCACTGAATCCTTCAACATCAACTTCCGAGTCAGTATCCTTCGTTTCATCCAAGAGTATGTGTGAAAACTTCCTTGACAAAGCAGATCCGATTGTGTCATCATCTTCCTCATCGCTAATTCTAATTCTGAAGGCTTTTGGGCCTAGTTTGTCGCCTTCCCCCACTGAAAATACACACCAGTTTTGGTCAGTCTCTCGAAACCGAGGAGTTAGAAAAAGAAATAACAAGCTACATCATTGTTCAGCTTCAATAGCTTAAACTTTAAATCCCTATAGCTAATTAAGATTACATAATTTTTGAGGAAACTACTATACACTACTGAAGAAAAAAATGGGATGGTATTTCTCATTTGTTTTTATAAATTATGTCAAAAAGATATATAACGATCTTTACAGCATATTGTTTGCATTGAAAACTAAAAAAATTTATTATCTTTCATATGCTTCAATAGATCAATTGTTAAAATTTATTAAGATCTATACAACATTTTTTGCATTGAAAACAACGCAAACCATACTTTACTCCATATTACATAATACTTCATGGAAAATTCTCAGGAAAAGTACTTTATCTATCAAAAGAATCTATGGTGATATATTCAACACCATATTTTTTGTAATTATTTTTCAATCTATGCTGCACCAATTTTACATAATTCATTATGGATTTTTTCTGATAATCACTGCTCAAGGGAAAGTAATGGAATAATCAACTCTCACATAGTCTAATAGTTCAAACTGCCAAAAAATATCTATGAAGATTTATACAATAAAAAATTGTAGAAAAAGTATAAACCTAATTTAGGATAATACGGAAACAGTTGATGGCATTGCATGAAATGTCTCCATTCAAAAACAGAGTGACAGACATGTTCGTCCAATTATGGAGCACGCAGGTCCGGTGTGGTGTCTTGATTTGGTGCGCGATAAGAATTTGTTGGAAAACGTTCAGCGTCGAGCCACGCGTATGACTTTTGGCGAAGTGCGTCCAACCTATCCCGAAAGACTGAGGATGGCACAACTGAGAGCTTTTGACCAACGTTGACTCCGTGGGGACCTCATCATATCCTTCCGTATAGCTAAGTACAACTATGCTAATCAGAAAGAACTTTTTGTTTTCAACAATGATTCGTGGTTACGTGGTCATAATCTCAAATTAAAAAAGGAGAAATTTGCCACTAGGCAGAGACAACATTTTTTGGTGAATCGTATTTTCGAAACATGGAATAACTTACCCAACGATGTTGTGAATTCTGACTCAGTGAATAGTTTTAAAAACAAATTAGACATTTGCTTATTTGCATAATTGTTCCTACGTATATATTAATTATTTTTCTTTTGCATGCACTGTATAATCTTGTTGATCACTTTAGTTTTTTTTTTTAGGCTTACCTAGGACTCTGTCCTCAGCCTTTACTTATATGTAATAATAATAATAATAATAATATTGAACCAACATTCTTCATGTCATTTTCATGTCAAAGTTTTTGAAATGTCTTATTCAGAAAACAGTAATTTCATATGCTTCAATAAATTATGTCAAAAAGATATATGAAGATATATGCAGCATATTTTTGGCGATTAAAACTCTTTAAACAAATTATACTGTTTTCCATGTTACATTATTCTTTAAGGAAGTTATCTGGCATTCACCTCCCACGTCCATGATAGATTAACTGTAAAAAATCCATAGGATCTTTACTCCCTGTTTTGCATGAAAAACAATTGAAGCCATACAGTACATATTACAATTTTGGATTATCTATCAAAGAAATCCTTGGAGATATATACAGCACCATATTTTTGGATTAACTTTTTTTCTGCTGTACTCAATTTTACATGATTCATTAGGAAACTTTTCTGATATAGACTGCTCAAGGGAAATAAAGTGTTTTAATAATTTCCTCTCATATGCTTCAAGGATGTATGTCAAAAAACTATGAAGATCTATACAATGCATAAAAAATGCAGGAAAACTGAAAATCTAATTTTTATATTATGGAAATAGTTGATAGGCCTTTGCATTTCTCAGTTCAAAACAAAGTAGCACACATTTTTCATTTGAATTCATGGAATAATGTTTATTTCTATACACAGCATTCTTCATATTCAATTAATTGGGGAGGTTATGAAATATCTTTTACAAAAAACTGGAAGAAAAATGGAAGTCCATCGTAATATTCAGCTGAATTGTCACTGTAACTTGGTAAAAATAGGATTGATGTTAAAGGGTATATAATCCTTTGATTAGACTAGTTTTGTAACAGAAAAATAGATGAAGCAATGGAAAATGCTTCGTTTCAATTTCAATATTGAGTTTTATAATTCTAAAAGTATTGAAGATACAATTGAATTATATAATTGTTTGATAATTTCTAAGTACATTCAAAACAAAAAACATTATACTGAATCATTTATTAATGTATTTACTCACTATCTTCAGGTTCTGTAGCCTGCACAAGGGAATTTTCAATAAATGTATCCTTTTCTATCACAGTTCCTTCTCCCAGTACGCTTCCTGCAGTTATTGTGCTTTTGGGATTTAATATACATTTGGGGCCTATCAAACTATGTGTAATAATAGCACCGTCTTCGATTTTTGTATTAGAGAATATAAAAGAGTCTTCTATTCGAACGTTAGGGCCCACTTTGACATTTTCTCCTAGTACTGATCTATGTAAATTGGCTGATTCGTGGATGGTTGTTCCTTCACCGATAATAACATCATTTTTCATTGTACGATTTCTAGAAATGAATTTTAATTATATATTGAAAACTAAAAAGGCTTCTGTGGTACTAGATTTTTTCAATAATCAATTATTATTTACCTTTTTCTTGGTGAACAAAGAGGGTACATCCATTTGTTCTTCAATTCCTGACTAAAAAAAAAATTCATGAGACAAAATTCAGAAAAAAAAATTGATTTTGTACCACTTGAGAGACATTTCCAGATCAGCTTTAAATTCAATACAAGTAAAGAGAAATGAGAATTGCTGGATATTAACAAATGTCCATACCTGAGTGCCTGATACATTCTCCAATTTGTAACTGCCCCACCGCATTGGCTGCCTTTCAATACATTTATATAAACTGTTCCTTCTAGAATCTCCTCGTTCATGAGAAGCCCTCGTATCAAATCATCCTTCGTTTGGAAATCGAAATTATCGGAGAATAAAGGCAAAAGAGAGGGTGAACAGATTGCTATATGGGTATCTTTTAAATTGTGATATAACGAAACTGAAGGATTTTCCAAAAATATGTCCTGAAACACAAACTGCAGTACTGAATTCATTGTTCGTTTAGATACTTTTTTTTATATAACTGTAGTCAAATATTACAAGGTAATTCATTTCTCAATAGTTTTACACATATAACAACATTTGACAGGGTTGCCACCACCTTTTATTTTGTGAATTCCATGACTTTTCCAGGTCTTTCCTTACTAAATACTTTTCAGCAACTTTATTCCTGTACAAGCATTCACTTTTCTTTTCTTTAGCATTTTCATCCGAAATTTCCTTTTTTTGTATTTAGGGCATCTTTATATTTGTTACTAGAAGATCTACTGGTTTCTCTACCATCAATTGTGGCTTTAATGAGGACAATCCTCCCTAAAATCTCTTCAGTAACATAAATTGGCAATCTTGGTCAAAAGGAGTATGTCTTTTTCTGATGCATTAGAATTCTTCAGGTATCAATTTTTTTTTGTCTGTCAGGTTGATCTGATTATCATTTTTAAGAAATTTTCTTGTAAGAGCCCTGATGAGTTTTTCTAAATCCTCATAAAGACAGGGTGCTAAGGGTTCAGAAGATTGATAATATATTAGAAAGGGTTCCAGCATTTCTGCTATCATGGAAAAAATTATAGTTTGCATTTTAGAAGATTATTTTGCAATCCAGATTTTACATTCGAAAATGAAATATTTGTTGGCAGTTTGATATTATCTGTTTTCACACTATTATCTGTGTTCACACTGTAGAAAATTTCCAAAACTCTCAGAACAACGATTGAATTTTCCACCCATCTTGTTTTGCAATTTTTTCAAGGAAACCCATTATCACCTGTAATATCAGTGATCAGTCCTCGTCTGACTGGTGAATCTGTAAAAGTCTCTAAAAGTCCTGTAAGAAATTCATTTTTTAATGAAATTTTTTGTGGCCAGTCTGACAGAGCCGTGCTGAGGGCAGAGCCGTGCTGAGGGCAGAGCCGTGCTGAGGGCAGAACCGCATCCAGAACATTTTTATTTCAAATTATTTGTTGCTGTATTATTTTACCAAATTCCCTGACTTACAGTGGGATATTGCAAAATTCCCTGACATTTCTGAAAATATTCCCTGACATTGCCAGGTTTTCCAGGTGGATGGCAACCCTGTTTCAACAAGAGCTTGATTCCTGATCCGCAAACACAGTGTCAGTCATGGAACAAAATACTTAAAATATACAGAGTGACCCATTTGAAAGCGGGCCACCTCTCTAAAACTGTTATTTATTATCCGATTCAGAAGTTTTTTTTCCAGTAGATAGAGCATCAATAGTTCTTATTGAATGCCATAAATTCGAAATAGAAATAAAAAATTTACGGCCTACTTCGAATTTTTTTCAAGGTAAAAAATCCAAAAAACATACTAGCGATTTTTATTAATAAAATTTGACGACGCCACTGGATTTGTGATGCTTTCAGATGGGGGTGACCAAAATGTTACGATAAAATTATTTTTTTTAACAGAAACATGGCATAAGTAAAATGCACATTACTTTATCAAAATATTTCGAATAGTCGTCATATAAATCACAATCTTGTTGAAAATATCGTTTAAAATGCTCTTTCAGGTCGTTAGCAGTAGAGTTTGTAAACAGCAGTTATTCAAAATGGCGTCAAATTATGTTTCTTCCAAAGGTAACTCCATAGTATAGGAGATAGTTATGTCCATCAGAACACTGCAGTTTTTTGCCAAAGAAATTAAATGTACATCTTTACATCAAATAGTTATCAATATTCAATAAGCAATAATAACCAATATTGATAACATAAATGAACTACAACAAAAAAATGGATTGAAATGAGAGTGCCTACACATTAATTTTCGTACTTTTCAACCAAATCCCGATTTAATTCGATAGATTTATTCTACCATTTTCTAATGCTAACTAACCATAAGATTATATCAACATTCGATCATTGGTTTGGGGTAATATCTGTGCAAGCCTGTCTTATTCTTTCGCAGTTCCTCTTTGGTGGTTGACAGCAGTGCCGGTTATAGCACTATTAGCACCCTG
This sequence comes from Gonioctena quinquepunctata, assembly GCA_018342105.1. Taxonomy (NCBI): domain Eukaryota; kingdom Metazoa; phylum Arthropoda; class Insecta; order Coleoptera; family Chrysomelidae; genus Gonioctena; species Gonioctena quinquepunctata. The sequence continues at coordinate 730,550 of JAFIRS010000076.1, read as the reverse complement.
GGCGGGATTTCTACGGCGCCCCCTAACTTTCTACGGCGCCCCCTAACTGCAATTCAAACCAATACGAAAAAACGCAAAGGATATAATAAAACAACCATTTATTAAAAGAAATAACCATATATAAAAAAAAAAAAATGTCTAGCCTTTCTATCGGAGAACGCTTTTATTGGGTTATCAAAGTCGATGTTTTGAACAATTCCATTTTCGATTGACAAAGTTGCCGAGTTTGTCAATCTAGATTGAGATATTGACGATCAGATCAGCTTAAGCTTAGAAATACTCCTCTACCCACTAGCAACCGTTACGGGTATAGTCAATAATATTCGCAATGCTATCCATACATTTGAATATAGTTCTTGTAAGTTGCGATCTTTGATAAGATTTAAAACAAAAACAGGAGTAACTACATTTTGATCAGGCAGAAAAGATTTCAGACTTACGAGTTCATCACTCAGCATACAACCATCTATGTCTGATTTAGAGTTTAGAGAATGTTGACACCCTGTATCTTGAAAACTAAGCATTACCGGACCTATGTTTATATGAACTTTTCGTCTTGGAATTACTCGAAGAATCACCCCTTCAAGTTTGGCCACGTACTTACATAACACCCTGTATAAAGATGCGCCTGCGGCGCCCCTTCATATCCGGCGCCCTGGGCGGTCGCCCAACCGCGCCCTACCCTAACGCCACTACTGGTTGACAGTTATTCCAAATATCAATCTTGGTTTCACTCAAACATGCTTGAGATACCACATTTCAAAAATATTGTTTTTATTAGGAGGTTTTGTAACTTTAGTTGCTATAGAGATGCAAGTCATCAGAACAATAGACGCAAAGACACAAATTTGTCAGTGTTAATAGTGAAGTTTATAACTCCTCAAGTACCTACACTAATAAAGAAGTATGGCTGATAATTTGACTTTGCAGGAGAAAATTGAAATAGTAAGACTTCGTGGTAACAACGACAGATCCAAAAGGGAAATATGTAGAATTTTCAATAACATGCATCCGGATCGTCGAAATATTAGCAGAGCTACAGTTGGCCGAATAAACCAAATTTTCAATCAGTATCGAGCTGTTTGTAAACATATTCTGAAGAATAGTAATATTGTACAAAGACAGAGACGAAATAATTCTGAACGAATTCGAAATTATTTTAATAATAATCCGAAAACAATTGTGAGAATTGCAAGTTTGGACATTAACTTACCGCGTGAAACAATAAGGAGAAATTTAAGGAAATATAATAAGATGAAGTTCTTTAAACCAAAGTTTCTTCACACCTTAGAAGAAGGCGATAATGAAAAGAGGATGTATAGTTTATGGGCTCAAGGAGAATATCTAAATAACAGGAATTTTCTGAAAAAATTTTTGTTCAGTGACGAGGCAATATTCACAACCAATGGAACAGTTAATTCTCAAAATTCAAGGTACTGGACAGAAGAAAATCTACATTGGATAATAAATTTCAGAAGACAGTACTCACAAAAAATAAATGTTTGGTGTGGGATATTGCATACCAAAATAATTGGCCCCTTTATTTTTAAAGCAATTTGAATGGTCAACATTTTTTGAATTTTTTTAAAAACGAATTTTCCAACGCTATGGATGAACTTCTTCTATATCAATTAGATGGCTGTTCCATCCACAATAGCAGGATTGTGAGAGATTGGTTGGAAGAAAATTTTCCCAATCGGTGGATAGGGCAAAATAGTGCATTGATCGAGTTGGGGCTTCATTAAAGAAAAAGTTTACAAAACTCGCCCAACGAGCAAAGAGGAACTGCGTGAAAGAATAGGGCAGGCTTGCAGAAATATCACCCCAAACCAATTATCGAATGTTATGGTTAACATTAGAAAACGATACGATAAATGTATCGAATTAAATGGAGATTTGGTTGAACAGTCCGAAATTTAATGTGTAGGCACTGTCATGTCAATACATTCTTTTGTAGTAGTTCATTTATGTTATTAATATTGGTAATTATATTATTGGATGTAAAGATGTGCATTTCTATTCTTTGACAACAAACTGCAGTGTTCTAAGAGACATAACATATCCCACATAGAGTTGTTATGTTCTGAAGGAATATTTCAAACCATATTTTTTACAAAATTGTGATTTATATGACAACTATTTGAATTATTTCGATATTGATATGAATATTTTACTTATGTTATATTACTGTTAAAAAAAAAATATCGTGAAATTTTGGTCACACTTATTTGAAAGCATCGCAAATCCAGTGGCGTCGTCAAATTTTATTCAAAAAAATCGCTAGTATGTTTTTTGGATTTTTAACCTTGAAAAAAATTCGAAGTAGGCCGTGAAATTTTTATTTCGAATTTATGGCATTCAACTAGAACTATTTACGCTCTATCTACTGAAAAAAAAACCTTCTGAATCGGATAATAAATAACAGTTTTAGAGAGGTGGCCCGCTTTCAAATGGGTCACTCTGTATAATAAAACTCTAACAAAATAGAGTAATTCACACATCACCCCTGTGAATTAAAAACTCCTCTTTTAATTTCCTTTTTGTATTGATTATAGTTGGGACTATACATAATAGATTCTAGCAAATTGTTAGATGTCCTTATACTTCTGTTCAGTGGGTTATTTAAAGCTGTTTGTTCTTACATTCCTTATATATAAATTGTTTTGCCTTCTCGTATCATGTGCATGTATATTGTTCTCCATCTCTAATTGCGTATTACATTTGAAGTTGATTTGTTTGAAAATATGAACATGATGTTCATAAAATAAGATGTAGCTCAATGTCCAGCGAGGCTTTAGCCGGGGAAGTAGTTGTTTTCTGTTACACATTCACAAAAAACAACATCATTTTTATCGAGGATTTTTCAACTCACAGAAAAATATTTCTATTCAATATTCAATTGAGGAAGTTTCCCTTTTCAACATTTGAAGTTATCATTTATCACTTTGTACAGAAATTTGCTCTGCTCAATTTGTTATATTTCTGCTATTTGAAGTTTCTTTGTAAACTACATCTGTTGATGTTCTGTAATCCGAGTTGAATAAAACATTCACAACCTTATTTTGAATCCTCTGTGTCTTATTCATTAATGTTATCCTACAAGTGCCCCATACTGGAATTAGGTAACTGAATATTGGTAAGAAATATATGTTATAGAACAGTTTTAATGTCAATTGTATAGGTAGTCCCTACATCGGCAAAGTAAACCAATCATTGCCAGCACTTTTTTTTCCTATGTTATACCAGTTTATATTCTCATCCAAGATTAATCCTAAATATTTTGTACTATCCACTCTATTTATAATTTAATTTCCAATTTTAATATGCAATTCTACTGAGTTCATGAGTTTCGGCATGAAGAGAATATAAGTAGTTTTTTTATTAATTTATTTGCAACTTGTTTTTTTATTAACCATCATTGTTTTCGATCATTTCCAGTTCTCTCAAATATGTACTAGAGTAGACTAGAATAGTATCATCAACAAAAGTAAAATATTTTGAGTCCAGTTTTGCTTCTTCTAAGCTTCTCATGAATAATGGGCCCAAGACCGATCCTTAAGGCACTCCATAATTTGATTGCTGAACATCACTGCAACTATAGCCTAAGCTAACATATTGTTTTCTATTAAGTAGATACGTTGTAAGTGACTTACCAATGGAAATTCAATTTTTCTTTCTCTTGTTTTCCCAAGGTTCTTGTGAAATAATATTCGCTTTTGTGAATCTGTTGCAATGAGTATCTCTTCATCTGGGCTCCTTCCTATATATCCTATACCCGATTCTTGTAATACCAGTGTCATAGCAGCAAATTTGTCATTTTTAGTAATATCACTGAAAAATAGTACATTCAATGAAGGTGAGTAAATGAGAAAACCATTAATTTCTTGGTATTAAGACGAACCTGTGTTTTTTCAACAGCGATAGTAGTCGCACATTGGAAATAGTACCGGGTTCTAATAATACAAAGTCCCCTCTTAAAAGACCTTTTGCGTCTAAATCTCTGAGACAGTCGCCAAAAGAATGACAGGATTCGGAGATTATTACATTGATTTTCATTGTTAAGGTCCAGCCCTCTCCGTTTCGAGTGCATTTTCTGGAATTAAACCAAACAGTAAAGATTCACACAATTCAATATGTAGTAAGTACTTGATATGCTCCTTTATTAGATCAACGTGCGAACAGCAAAACAAAAAGACCTCTTCGATCCCTCCTAGAGAAAGAAATTCTAGAGTATAGTCTATAAGAGGTTTATTAAGGACTGGCAAGAGAGCCTGAAAAGAACATTGTTATTATTGCATCATTTCGTAAGTATTAATGTGTAACCAGAGGTATGGAATCTGAAATTGGAACAAATTCATCACCAAAAGTGTCTGCGACTACTACTGCTTGTACTGCGTTTTCCTTATGAACAAGTTCTTTACTTTTGTTGGACATTTTGGATGGATTTTAAGGTTAGAAATTATCAAACTTGAATGACATAAGGCTCTTTCGTTTTACGAAAAGTGTAAACCTTATGCTGTGTTCGGTGGATATTGGTTTGGATGCCCTTCCAATAAAACGATAATGACATATTGATACTGATATCGTTCCAGGAAAAATAATCATGCAATGGTACAACTTCAGATCATATATAGGAACTGCAAGTTATTAAAGTTCGAGAAGTAGAAATACTCTGAACCATTAAAAGAATTTCATGGATTTTATTTTCAACTTCCATTCTTTAGTCATGCATGAATCGACTTATTTTGATTTGCACATGAAGATTACCACCTAGAAAGTTCAGGAATAAATATAGAAACTGAAAAAATATTTTTCATAATTCTAAATTGAAAACGACAAGTTTTTAATCACATTCGAACACGTACTGCTACTGCCTCTGATAGGCGTATTCATCATTCCCTCACATAGTTCAAACTTTTACCACTAATTGCTTGGAACTGTCAACTACAATTTCATTTGTCTTCGTTTACATGTACTAAATTTGTATTATCATAGTAGAACATCACATTAAAAGCGAGGTTAAATTTACGTTTCGGTTGTGAGAAATAGTACTGTCTATCAATATTCTTGAAACAACCACAGTTAGCGCTAGTGTTTGGGGGAAGTTATTTAAGTGAAGGTCAAATCGAGTTTAAATTGAGGAACACCTTTAAATTCTAAAATTTTGACAAAACTTTGAAATTTGAGAAATTATTTTTACAAAATGTAATTTTTGAGGACTGAACTAATGCAAAAAAAATCATGCATTGATTCATTATTGTTAGAGACATCTCTTCCAAAATTCATCAACAAGTAGGTCTCTAGTCTCAGAGTTGAGTTTTTCAACGCTAGATGGCTATTGCTCCTGAAGTCGCCGAAAATTGAGTTTTTCATTACTAGATGTCACATGAGCCCAAATAACTCATATCCATTGTAAAATAGATAATATGCGGTATTACAAAAGTATAAAATCAGGAACACTTTAATGATTTTATATTATATTCTTGAAAAATTTACAGTATTCTGTAGGTGGTTAACGAATAATTCCATTTCCTTCATATAGTTTATCCAGAAAGTCGAAGAACTCAAAGAAAAATTAAGGTTATTCGAATTCTAACCTAAACAAAACGCATAAGACCTATGAGATGAAAACAAAAGTGTTTGTATTGTTGAAAAATCCCAAAAATAATAAGAATTGTCCTACATTGTACAGCTGAATTCCAAAAATGACCGCAGAAAAGGCAAGGCTTTCATATTTCCCACGTTTCCCATAGGTGTTATCACATAAATATGGAATATTTCTCTGTAATATATAGTATTTCCACTAGCAACCCTTTTTTTTAATTTCAGAAGCTATTCCGTCTAGAACAGCCCCACGGAACTGGGGATATTTACATAGCCTGGCAGAAAGGTTCCGGAATGTATCTAGCCACAACAGGAATAGATTCCATGGTAAATATATTCGACCGCTACGGTGAAATCCAAGATCGTATAAGACTGCCAGGGCTCTGTACCGGATTATCTTGGGACAGTGATGGTGATATATTAGCGATCACATGTCAGTCCCCCCAACTCACATTATGGGATGCAAACACAAATAAGAAAAGTGTCATTGACGTCGGCCTGAAAGACACGATGTCTTGTATAATATGGGCCAAGGAAACACAAATTTTAGCTGTAGGAACATCAAAAGGAAATGTATCGATATATAACCATAACACGTCCAAGTGAGCAATCTAAATTCTTCTGTTGAAATTTCATGTATATATACAGGGTATTCCAAACTCAATGGCCTATCCGACGTTTCCGGTGAACGGCCAGAGATAAATACTTGAAATTTTGTATTCCATGCTAAGAGACTGTGATCATGGTTGCAGTGTTGCCACATCTACTTGTAACTAATATCAACATTCGAATTTCAAACGGAACACCCAGTATTTCATTCTGTTTTTGGATTCAACTGAAAAATACTGAACATGTCGTATACCTATCTCTAACCGTTTATTTGAAATTGATTATTTTGTAATTTTTCTGCTGCCAAAATGAGACCAACTTGAATTCAAATACGTCCTTGATTTCAAATACCTCCTTTTCTGTTACTCAAATTCAATGTTCATCCAGAAAATATTGATTAATTTCAGTAATATCGAATGACATGACCAGGGTGTCTGAAAAACATGTTTATGTAGGCAATTATGAAAAATTGCCATAAGTCTTTTTATTTAAATTCCATATTCAGATTCTACTAAAAAATACCAATTACTTTTATCAAGCATGTCCTATACCTATCCCTTACTTATGAATTATTTTGTATTTTTTCTGACTACCGAAATGAGACCAAATCAAAATGAAATATCTTTTGATACACTGCATAAACAGGACTGTTGAATAGTCGATTCATATGGAAGAGTTTTCGAGAGAAGGAATATTCAATCGAAAAAACAATCATTTTTGGGCTACATAAAATCCCCATTTTATAAAAGAAAGGGGCTATCATAAAAAATTCAGTTTAAATGTGTTTTGTTCACTTATAAATATTAAATTATCATATTGTATCTATGATGGAAACTTGAATTCTGGAAAATATTTGAATATTTTGAGAACTGCGTGTAAATGGTCAGCACTTCGAACAAATGAATTGAGCCACTAATATGACCTTCATTTGTTCATTGAAATAACATTGAGTTCTACTTGAAAAGGTGAATCATGATTTTTCAAATACCCTGTATTGAATATAAAACTATCATGGAGAAGGAGAACCAAACCTAGCATACTTTGTTCAAATCTGAATTGAAATTTCAGTTCAGTGTATTTCATGCTATATTAGTTTTGGCAAAGACTATTATGAAAAAATACAAAATTTCAATATCCAACGAACAGTTAGAAATAGATATGATATAAACTTAATCAGATTGGGGATTGGAGAGTATAAATAAAGATTTATGAACGTTTTTCTAAATTTCAGACACCTTCTATAAAATATGGTCGATTCATTTGATTTTAAGAAAACTCTTCCATAGATAGATAGATGTTTATTAACTACGGTATATAAGGATACATTAGTAGAAAGTCAGTAGTACAGAGTGATGATAGAAACAGCAGATCTGCACAAAGATCCTTAAGAACACTAGAAATAAAATACATGGTCGGTAAGACATTGTAAAGGTTGACATCGAGTGAGTTCTTTGAGGATTTGATAAATCAACTATTTATCAAATTTGAGTCCTGTGTATGTACTGTATCAGAAGATTTTTGATTTGGTCTCATCGGTAGTCAGAAAAAATACAAAATAATTCATATGTGGGAGATAGCTATAGGACATGCTTGGCAAAAGTCATTGGTATTTTTTTGTAGAATCCGAATATGGCATAATAAACAGGGTGTCCCATTTAAATAAAATGGCTTATGGCCGTTTTTACTAATCACCTAAATGAACATGTTTTTCAGACATCCTCTATAAAATATGGTCATTTCATTCGATATTACTGAAATTACTCAATATTTTCTGGATGAAAGTTGAATTTGAGTCCTAAGTCAGCAACAGATAAGGAGGTATTTGAATTCAAGTTGGTCTCATTTTGGTAGTAAAAAAATTACAAAATAATATTAAATAAACGGTTAGAGATAGGTATAGTAAAAGTTATTTGTATTTTTCAGTAGAATCCAAAAACTGAATAAAATACTGGGTGTTCCATTCGAAATTCGAATGTTAATATTAGTTACAAGTAGATGTGGCAACACTGCAACAATGATCACAGTCTTTTATTGTGGGATACAAAATTTCAAGTATTTATCTCTGGCCTTTCGCCAGAATCGTCTAATAGGCCATCGAGATTGGAGTTCTCTGTATATGTATGTATGTATTTTTTTGCAGACGGACCCCTATTCTGGGAAAACACACTAAAAAAATCACATGTGGCGCATTCAACAGTGAAAATTTATTGGCTTTAGGCTCTGATGACAAGTCATTATCGATCAGCAATGTTGATGGGGATACTTTGAGAGTGGTTAACTTGAGAGCCGAACCATCAGAGATACATTTCTCGGAAATGAAAACAGACGAGAGAGTTGGTGGAGAAAATACTGTATGTAAGAATACAAAAAACTTTCCCTCGTTCATAATTATTTCCTGAATTCAGATCAGCTTGTTGGTTGGGAAGAAAACACTGTACCTGTATAGTTTATTAGACCCAGAAAACCCCATCGAGCTGGCTTTCCAACCTCACTACGGTACTATCGTAAATTATAAGTGGTTTGGAGATGGCTATATCTTGCTCGGATTCACAGCGGGGTATTTCATAGCGATTTCTACCCATATAAAGGAAGTGGGACAGGAATTATTCCAGATACGTAATCACAAGAATTCTCTTACAGATATTGCAATATGTGAGGTAACAGATAAAGCAGCATCGTGTGGTGACAACACGTAGGTCTCTCTCATATTCATGTCTGTACAGATATATTTCTTTGAAATTTTAGGGTTAAAGTTCACGACTTGACCAATTTACAAGAAACTTCGAGTGTTCTTACGTTGGCACAAGAGGCTGGAATAGACAGAATCGCGTGGAGCAGTGACGGACAGCTTCTGGGGGTCTGCACTAAAGGGGGCTCTCTCAATGTATATGTGTCGTATATGCCTGTTTTGACATCTGCGTCTCCTCCGAGGATTGCACTTCTGTCCAGTTTGACGGAAATCAGTCTTTACAATTACAGTTCTGACAAGGTATTCTGAATTGCTTATATGTTTGTTGAAATTCCAATGAGGAAAAAATGCCAATGAAGCATTCTGATACTTGTTTGGATTGATTGATTCAATCCTTGGATTTCAAATTATATATTCAGAATGTCAAATATAGAAGAACATACTGGGAAGGAATATTCTGAGATGTATTCAAATTAATCAGCCTGAAAAAAGAATTGAAATATTTTTTTTTATTCTTAAATCTGTCAAGTCAACATGCCCTGTCGATATTGTTTACTTTTTGTGTGATTTAAAAAACTGTTATGCTACTTAAAAATGATTCTTTGATAATTGTGGTTTGTTAAGTGCTTTGAAGTATGTTGACTTTATCTACTAGTTTGTATATAATTTCATTAGTGTAAAATTGACGTTATTGCACATTCCACAGTTTTATGTTTCACTGGTGGCCTACAACGAATGTTGATAATGATTCTCAGACTTTCTTTTTACATTTCTCAAACAATCTGATCAAAATTCCACATATTCAAGTGTTTATTACATCCTGAAATTGCCAGTGTTTTCTCAACCCAGTAAACCAAAATATGTGTCTGAAACATTTCTGGAACCGATCATTTTCCATTTGAAACATTTCATCTCTTGACTCAGACACATTCCTGAAACATGGCAGAAACCAGAAATGGCCTAGGTGTGAAACGTTTCACGTGAAACATTTCTGATACATAACATAAGTGAATATGAATACATAAAAACACATATCTGAAACCAATCATTTTACGTGTACATCTGGCACGTTTCTGGAACATGGTAGATACAAAACATATCCTATATGCTGCATGAGAGGAAAAGACCTCAAAATAATTTTTTACAATTTCTGAATCGACACTCAGAATAGCTATTGATTCATGAAATGGATGTGAGAAGGTAGTGTGCAATGCCAATAAAACAGGTAGGATTTCATCATGCTTTATTAGTCATACAATATAAAGACTGCTAATTATTTGTTTCCTTCCCTCTTATATCTTGGCGAAACCATGTTGAGGTGCACCTTTCAGTCACTTCAGTTCTTTGTCTATGCATATGTGTATCATCAGTGAAATGGCTGTAAATAAAAATGCACCTTATGAAAATATAATGATTAAAATTACAAACAGACATAAGTCCAATATTGGTCCATTGAATTTTTAATCCACACAAGTATGGCAGTGAAGAATTGTCCAGAATAAATCTCACAATATAGTATAGCCATTTACTGAACCATTATAACCATTGATGGTTCAACAAATTTATCACACTGTCTGATAATTCATGTAGTGTATAAAACAAAAACAAAACATTATTAACAAGCTTCTAATATAAGAACAGCATGCACACTATAGATAGGTATATATTATGCACACAAATAAAAATTCAAGAGCATATCAGAGCTAGTTCATGAATCCCACCACATTTTATTTAACCTTCAAATTCATAATTTGTATTTCTGTATTGAAACTGTAACCTATAACTAGGGATCGTATATCAATCATTTACATACCTGTTGATATTCCTGACGAGTATTTATAGTCATATCACATTAAACTAGACCTCAAATTTAAATTCACGGCCATGTAGTCCAAGCACATTTGATAAAACTGATAAATGATAAAAGTAACCAAACAAAAGAGTCACAAGACACAAAATGGCCAGTCCAGTTGGCGTCGTTGGCGTTGGCCGATGAGTAAATGTCGGAATGTCCTCATTGGTTACAACTGATCACGTGATACACTACAGCCTGGTGGCCGGACGAAACAATATAATAGCGCGGGTTATTTGAATACCTCTTTGTAAGTATATTTTTATTGTGTCAAACAAAACTTTCCTTTAAGTTATTTTATTGGAAATATTTGGATGATTCAGATATATGCATTTTGTTAACATGTTTTATCTGAGCATTTAAAATTTTACAGACACACTGTTCCGCACATGAAATGTTTACGATATATTTTTGGAATGTATCTTTTGAATTTTTCAAATGGTACCTATTACGGTTCCCTTGACATGTTTCAGAGACCTTATGTGTTTACTGGGAAAGCACTGAGCTGCAGGTTAAGTTAAGTTATGTGCACTGTGGTTTCCAAAATATGGTGGAATTTATCAAAAACTTTATAATTTTAAACCACTGTACTTTGTTATAAAATAGCATTATACATCCGTTAATCACGGAAGTATATTTTCAATTTACTAGAAAACTTTTGAACCATCTTATTTTATTCTCATGCAAAATTGTTAAAAATCAGCTAGACAGTATAAAATCAGTAACGACTTAGTGATAAATAAATATTTATTCTACCCAAACTAGTCTACAATAAATTAAACCCTTATTACACTTTTCATGGCTTTTGTTGGCTAAATTTCCCCAAATAATTGGCACAATTACACCGTGCCTTTTTGATGATTGTTTCAGGCGCTAATTTCAGACCTGCAAACCTAAGGAAAATTGACATTTACCTTAAATGATTAAGTAATTTAGTATACCTGGACTATTTGTTTCAACTTCACGCATGCGCGCGAGGCTATTTTGTTGCTTGTTTCAGGCATGAAAATAAATAGGACTGGATTTATTTTTTCCGCCTGAATCGAGGGGATTTCAAGGACATTTGTGGAAATGTCAGGTTTGCAAAAATATTTATCTATTGGACTTGACATAACCGACAAATAAATGAAATTAATCACGTAGTTTTCGTTTTGTTCAGTATGACAGAAAAGAAGAAAAAATCTTGTACCAGGTAGGGAAAAAGTTGAAACAAATAGTCCAGGTATACTAATTACTCAATTATTTAAGGTAAATGTCAATTTTCCTTAGGGTTGCAGCTCCGAAATTAGCGCCTGAAACAATCATCAAAAAGGCACGGTGCTAGTTATTTGGGGAAATTTAGCCAACAAATACCCCTGAAAATAAGCACAAAAATGGGCACGGAAAAGGCATAGTGTAATAAGGGTTTAATAAGGGTTTTAGAAAGTCACCTTCAATAAGTATTCAGTATACTAACTTTTGATGGTACTCAAAAAAAATTTTCCTATAAAAAATAAGAAAAATTGATGATAAGTAATAGAAAAAATAATTTATACTGCTGTTACGTATGTACTGCTGCGCCAGAAATGATGGGCATCTGATGATATACTTAATTTTGTTCTTAGTGCCGAGACTAATAAAATGTTCGATATTATGTTTGCTGACTGCAGTAGCAATGCCTCTGATGATTCCAATACGAAAAAAACAAACATCATGTTGATGCATGCCATCTTCAGATTTTTTTTTAAGTAAAAAAACATATTCATTTCGTGATTTTAATCACCTCCCAGACAGCACTGGAAATTCCATGAATATTTATAGAATATTATTTTTGGGATATTGGAATATTCTTAAATGTACTAGGAATATTCAAATATATTTTGGAATATTCCTAGAATGTACTGGTGGGGAAATATTTTGATATTCCTTGAATATTTCCGGAATATCCAGAATATTCCATAATATTCCAGAAAGAATACTCCTGGAATATCCCCTGGGAATATTCCTTGTATATCCAGAATATACCTACAATATTCCATGAATATTCCAGAATGGATATTCCTAGAATATTCCATGAACATATTCTATGAATATTCCGAGAATATTCAAAGTAATTCAGGAATATGATAGTAATATTCCCTAAATATCCTGAAGGGTTTTCAGAACAAAATAACTATTCCCTGATATTTCAGAAATTAAGAAAGTAAAGAAAAATACGACTGTGAGTATCCTCAAATATAAAAGCTTGAATGGCACTTTTACAATTATGCCTGACAATTCAAGCAATGTTTTTGCTTACATTTGCCAAGAAACAAAACTTCATTTCAAAAATTATGTAGTAGTGCAATACGTAATTGTTTTCCTCAGAGTATTTGTGTATTGGAATTGCAGGTTCCACTCGGAAAAAAAAATATTTGATTTCCGCAGACTACGCACCCCTTCCCTACAATGAAATAAAACAACATGAATTTGAACAGGTCTATTTCTATATAGTTATAATAATAATAACACATATTTTATTAACCCGTTTCTTCTATCACTATAGGAATATCTCTGAAAAACAAGAATTGCAAGATCGTACTACTAGTATCTGAATCAGAAAAACTTGAATCCATTCTATCACTAATAGTTTCAACTTGATTACTTAACTGTCCTTTTGCATGAAGTGACGGAGTTTGTGTGAAAATTGTATTTAAAATATTTTCAGTTTCCTGGTGTACTTCCTTTTACCAAGCACTGCTTCTTTTTGGCATTTTGTAGAAAACGCCTTGAAAATGAAATGAACAGTGATATACAAATGAAATTTTTATGGAATGAAATGAATGGTAACATAAAAGTGTACTTACCACACTGTGGTGATTATTAAGAATATTTGTTAAACAATTCCAAACACAGTAGTTTCACATACAAATATGCAAAAGTAAACCATACCAGTAAAAAAAACAAAAGATGTCAAATGTCAATTTAGAATGCATTCAACTTTACAGCTCTGCCATAGGGTTAAGCTACGACTACCGGAGGAACGACAGACGCTGACGCGCGCGGAATGGTTATGATTGGTCGTGAAAGTGTACCTCGATATTTTCCGACCAATTATAATTTGGTCAGTACAGTAGTTCTGAACAAAAACTCTTTTTGCAAATCAAATACATCTATTCGCACTTTTTCTCATACTTTTCCTATATTTTGAACTCGAAAATGGTTATTGGTGTTCATTCAATAGAAATAAGGGAGAATATTCCATGAATATACAATACAGAATATTCACACAGGAATATTCTCACGAGAATATTCCAGGAATATGCATATTGGAATATTCCTGGAATATGCTAGAGGCATGTGAATATTCTAGGAATATTCCATGTATATTCGGAATAAACTCTTCTCTTTTCGGATATTTAAAGAATATTCTAGGAATATTCCGTGCTGTCTGGGCTTGTAGATTGAATCACAGTAAATCAATATAAAGGACTGTCCTTAATCTCTACATCTGCTTTTTTTATATATCTTTCTGATACTTGTTTTGATAAACCACTGAAATGTTATCATCCATTTCCACGAGAAACCAATTTTTTTCGGAAATTTTCATTCAGCATAAATTAATTTCAGTCAAAACTGAAGGCGATACCCGTATCGCTGGAAATCGAACCCAGTTTCATAGCTGTTGGACAATTTCATCTCGCAGCAGGCATGAATAACAGTGTCTGGTTTTATGACTTGACGAAATCACAACCGGGAACCGAAGATGCTCCCCTCAAACTCAAGGGGAGACAGTACATAGGGGCAGTGACCAGTATGAGGCTCAATCCGGAGTATGCCTCTGCTTTGTTCGAAGGGCGACTACAGTTGCATTTGGTGAGAGAACAAAAACATTCATATAGTGTAAGAACTCACTTACACAGGGTGATTTATGCCAATGTGGAATTAAATTTTAAAATGGTGCAGCGAATGGAAATGAAAATGTCGTAGAACATGTATGAGAATAGGCGACGAGTTGGTGCGGCATTGTGTTTTGCTCTTTTGTAAGACAACTCAAGTCCGCGCAGTAGATTTTCTCAGCAAGTAGAACTACCAACATCCAACACCTGCAATTATCTTTTGTGGTGATTGCCGCCTCGGTTTCTTGTTGGACTTTTTCTACTCAATAATTTCAGTTTTAAACGCCCAATAATTATCTCGCATTCAAGCAGAAATAAAACAACCCAGCAAACATGTTATGCGTGGGCCTCTAGAGGCACTATAAAAACAGCCGACAGACAACATAAGCGGGTCATAATCATGATACGTCGTCGGCCCGGCTAGCCCGTGTCGCGACGGTCATCAGTAGGCCTCCAGACTACCACCCGCTTTATTACATAGCGGGACTTCAGCGGATAGACAGAGTTAAGATGAACTGATATTGCATGGTACAGATTATGGTGCGATTACGGGTATCCTACTAATCAACCGCGTCATTCCACTGTTGGGATTTCATCAAATATACAGGGGCGCCCAATTCAAAATGCAGAACATGGAAGTATAGGGTATCTTGGAAGGCAATGAGCATAAAGACGGTTTCAATGAAAATAAAATGGCCCATATAAGCGCCTAAGAACAATCTAGCTTTATATCTTCGAAAACAGTGAAACTTCAATGAAGATAGGTCATTATTATACACAATAAATTCACCAAACACTCAGAATCGACCATGGACTAGATATATACAATTCACTGTTTTCACTCTCTGAAGCCACTAATTGTAGAGGATTTCTGAAACTGTAGAGCCAGATTGTTCCTATTTACCAATACAGACAACTTTTTCTCCATTTCAACCATTTTTATTGTATCTCAAATGGTTTCCAAGATACTCATCCATATTACCCAGATATTGAATTTTAAACTGGCCTGGAAAATATTTCACCGAATAGATAGAATGACAACACACAAATCTGAAAAAATTCTCGCCACTGTGATTATTTTTCATGACCATATACCACAATGACCTAATGACAACAAAATAGAAAATACTCGATTTGACATCCTACTCGAAATAAGCAGTAGGGCCAACTGCCAACGTGATATTCAGTAATGCCAATGTTGCATTTTCATTACAGAGGTCGTAGCGGTGCGGCGCGTATGCCACATACTGTGTCAAAACGACATCGCCGCGATTATCGCAAATCTTTAACGGGTAATTTCTGGCTAAATTCAAAACATCCATAATAAATATGCGTATGTTCAGCCAAAGCGGCAAAACTGATATCATTCCAATTATTTACCGACATCGGTGTGCCGCTGCCGCCATCTTACCGCAGTTAACAGCAACGACCCGTCTATTTACCGCTCATTCATGTTTGCTGGGAAAGATTTGAGATTATTGATGAAGATAATAAAGTGCCGCCCGATGTGGCAGCCTCTCTGTATAATAGCACCGTACGTCACTAGTGCAACTGAAACCAAAAACTTTATTACTCTCGTTTCGGACGTCCATCGTCTCGATGGATTAGAAAGTTTTTCACGACGTTTCGATTGCTTGTATCTGCAATCGTCTTCAGGTGAATACTGGCAAGTTTAGGTGCTACTTACATATTTATATGTCTATCGGTGCAGTGATGGGTGTGATTTCGCGCGGTGTGCTGGTGCGTGAATTTTCGTCTGCAGTCCAAACGTTCTTGATCTCAACGCTTGGTTGGCTGAAGGCGTTATTGACCTCGATGTGAACTTTCGTTTGAACCAATGCTCCTCTCTATGTAGAACTCTTACACTTGCGTTGTTCCATAGAATTCGATGGTGCTCAGTCCAGGCGTGGTCAGCAATTCCCGATTCATCCAATCTTACCGACAATGGCCTCTTTGTCTCTCCGATGTAGGAATCTCTGTATATAGGAATCCCCGCATGTAGGAATCTCTTCATGGAACTTCATAAATGCAGTTCTTACTGATTTCGGTTCTGTTGTCAGGTTTGGTCTTGGTGAGGAAACTCCGTAAAGTACTGCCGTATTGGAAGCAGCTCTTGACATTGAACTTGTTTCCGATCCTTCTGATTTTCTCGAAGACACCTCTGATGTACGGAAGGTAGCTGTGCTTTGTTGTTGCTCTTCGGATGTCTTCGTTCTCTCGAGTTGTTTCAATACTTCTCGTATGAGTTTCTCGGGGTATCCATTTCGGTGAGGGTCCTCTGTGATGTGGTTTAACTCGGCATCTAGTGAATCCTTGTTATTGCATATGTGTTTCGCTCTTTCCACCAATGTTCTTACGATCCCTCTCTTTGTCGAACTCGGAGGGTTGGAGCTGTTGTTGAGATACTGTCCCGTATGTGTCTTCTTTCTATAGACGGAGGTGTAGATGTGTCATTGCCTGTTCTCTCAACATTCACATCAAGGAAAGGTAAGGTACTGTGGGTTTCCATGTCCATCCAACCACAGTTTTGGTTTGTATTTCGCCACCGGTATAGCCAATTCCTTCGCACACCGCGCGAAATCACACGCATCACTGCACATGGCGGAATTACACGCACCGTTGCACCGACAGACATAAATAGGTAAGTAGTAAACATGTCAGTATTCAAATCCATTAAGACGATGGACGTCCGAAACAAGAGTAATCAAGTTACCAGATCGTTCACAAACAAATGAAACCAAAAAGTCACACTACTGTCAGGACAACTACTGGCTATTTTTTCACATGGTGTAAACCATCCTGTATAGTGAGATACAATATCTTGGTCTGTATTTTATGGACACAGCGAATCGTTTGATGATTAGATTTTCTATTATTTTGTGTCAGATCGAAACCGCGGAGGTGAGTCACGAAGAAAAAGAGTCCATAATTTTTCCCGAAGACAATGAATCTATGGTGATAACCTGCCACGAATTGACCACGGATTTTTTGATTTACGCTACTGATATGGGTCACATTGTTTATTTTCACTTGGAGAATTGGACTAGGGCCATGGAATATAAACATATCATAGGAATTTCCGATATTTACGTTGATCTGGCTGGGACTCGATTGATATTTATTGATATCAAAAGTAATGGTTACGTTTTTGATGCTGTGAGTATAATTATATATCTCTCTTCTTATTTATCAAAAGAAATATTTGAAGAATCATCGTCTATCTGCAAAATTCCTCCACATCTCCAAATATACTATATCGAAGACAATACAGTACAACCAACGAGTGGTGGCCCATGACCTTGGATGCGCTTTAGCAAAAATAGAAATGGAGGGGGTTAGCTTAGCCTTAACTGATCGTCGGGCTTATCGTTACGGTTCTAGAAGGGCTATTATTTCACGTGCAGTTGGGGGCACCATTCGTTGGTTGTATTGCACCTAAAAGTGAAATTTTCTTCTTAAAAAGAGTAATTTCCTTTCTGCGTTTCTGTCTTATGCGTGATTTCATTATTCCCATTTCCTCCTATGTACGAAAACGATGATCGAATGTATGTCTTGAAATATATGCTTTTGAAGGTTTCCATGGAAACGATATCTATACCGTCCCTACCAAACAAAGTACTTGGAGTTGTCTGGGACAGCAATGTCGCAGACAGAAATGTCTTTATCGTGTATGAAGAACACGATATTTCCACTTACATCTATATCAAACATTCCACGGAAGGTAAGGAAAACATTGTCACAATAGTTGATTTTTGTAGATCCTATTATCGGTAGGTAGTCGTATTCTATCAAAAATACTTATCATTATTTCTTTACTTGTTCTTCATCTGATTAACTTGGGCGGTATTTTAGGTTCTTCTGTCAAACAAATTGGCAAAACTGCATTGGTTACTAAACAAACGCCGTTATTGATGTACGCGGGTGAGGTTATGTCTGCTACAAGCGGAGGACAACTCACGCAACTAGCATTGAGTACGCATGACTCGCCACAAGTTGGTATTATTGAGAGAGATCGAGCTGTTTTGGAAGCCAATTTCAACAAGCAGATGGCATTACACAGGTGGGTACTGAGAAAATACGTATACAGTAGACTACGCGGCTATGTGAACAAATAAAAATAATGTGGCATTTGTTTTTGTCAATATCAGACAGTCACAAAAGCTCTGGAGGAATATTCCAAGTTTAACCCATTCTAAGGCATATTTCACCCTTCGAAACGAACGATAGCGCAAACCCTGAACAGGAGCAACGTGCGCATTCTTACAGTACTGCTGCTAGGTCAGTGCCGTCTAAGAAAGCACATGCAAAAATATGGCTAGATCAATCATCAGATTGCCGATTCTGCAGCGTAGAAGACGAATCAGAAGAGCACGTTCTATGTTCCTGTGTAATCCTGGAAAAGGCCGGAGTACTGGCTATTTCCAACTAGATCCTGCGGATTTCAAATGAATTTTACCACAAATAACCTTGAACTTCATCAAAAGAATAGTATTGCACGATACGAGCGCTATGCCCACTCATTTTGAACCTAACCAGTCATCCAAGCAGAAGAAGAATGAACGTAATCGATAGGAAGAATAGAGTTCGTGAAACATCTAAGATCATTAGCTGTCAGAGGTCTACCTTATGTTAAACAGCTGCAATTGTGCAAGCCTGAAAAGTGATCCCTGCGCCTTCTCAGCTTTCCTTTTTGGGCTGTCTTTTCTTCAGTCATCCTGTTTTTCCCAAAAGTGATCAGTACCATCTGCATTATAAATCTGATCATTTGCTGGAAATATTCAATTTACCAATGATTGAACAAAGGTCTTGGAAAGGCGCTACACAAGCTCGGGATTGATGCCAAATTTGGATTTTTGTCACTTGCTGAACATCCGTCTCCTCCAGAAGTTTGAGAGGCAATTCCCAAGATCTCACTAGTCACTGGAAGATTCCTTGACCATTGTTTGGGAAACAATTCTTACAATTTCTTCCCTATCCAAGGATTTTTTTTTCCAGACTTCCAGAGGTTTTTCTTTCGAGAATACCTGCACATTTCCTCGTCATACCAATGATATTTCCTCTGTTTTTCTTGATTACACAGGTAGCAGATTTTCTCAATGCAATATTTTTTCGCAACGGATGTAATGCTCCACCATTTTCCAATCCCTCAATAATCTCTTTTTTCTATGCTGGCAATACTTTTCATTTCATATTTTTCTTTCCTCAAAACAACAATAGTTATTTGTATGCCAAGGCCGTGAAATACCTTTTCAGCGTACCGAAAGAAAAGTTATCGCCGAGGCCCCTTGCGGCAGAGGCAGGATAAAAAGTATTGTAAACTTGGCGCTTTCCGTTTTAATACCTGAAAATTCTGAACGGCAGTACGTAAAATGTTACAGCGAATTTAAAGATTGGTGTGACAATCATAATGTAAAATAATCCTTGTCAATGTTGTATTTTAGAAATGTCTAATTGGGAAGTGACGTTTGGTTTGGCGGCCGTTGCTATGGGTAACGGCCGCGAAATTGAATTCCGCGGACTGTGTTGAGAATGCGAAATACTCATTTCGCGTGCGATTGCACGAAATTATCTGATTCAGATCTCGCAATAGTAAGTACTAGTTCTACCTCCTATATATCCATATAATGGTCTGAATACTGATTATACTGAATAAAACTAAAATGTTATTCATGGGGAACCCCTTATAGCTATTTTGATGAGTCAGGGAAGTACTGAAAGCACCCATACCATATTCACATCTTTGTTTTCTAGACTGGCTTCCTTGGAATTGAAACAAAGCTCTCTTTCTTTTGTTATTTGTTTGCGTAACTCTGAACGCACTAGAAGCTTGACTTATGGTGTTGTGGATTGGCCTATACTGACATCATCTGTTGGTGACCTATCGATGTTGCGCAAAATTTCCTGCCTTCGAACTCCACAGCACTAGGTTGAGTTTCACTCCGCAAATTATAGATGTCGCATCTATAGTTTGTGCATTTCACTTCCTAAACATCGGTAGTTTCAGTTTGGGTGTAAAGGACGCTCGATCAGAGCTTCCTCCCGCTCATCCCCATAAAGTCTGCATAATACTGGTGCTAGACCTTCTGTGTTTTACTGTAGTAGAACAGGGAAGACTCCATCTGGTCCAGGTGATTTATATGGATGGAAATAATTTAATTGGTGATGCGGTAGAAGGTCGACCTGAAAAAAGAAAGAGAGCGATGTAGTGGCGCTTCTAATTCTGCTTGTGCTAGTGGTTGAGAAATTCCTACCAATCGCGAAACTGACATTGGAATTTTGAACCTCGGTACAGTTGCGGACTTTACACTTACAACTGGCACGGAACGATAAGTTCCATGCCCTAGTCGTTATCGATACTATCGTCAAAAACTATCGAGGATACCGATAGTAAATTACTATTGATAGACTATCGATGTTTAGCTAACACTAGCGGACAGTGGTTAGTTCTCATTAAGATGTTTATGCAGGGTGAGTCAGAATAAGACCGACAGACTCCGACAACAGATTCCTCACCTCATTTCGAGGTGAAAAGTTTGCTATCATGATATCCTAAAATGCATCCCCTCTGAGATTCAATATGTCGAAAGTACGAAAAAAATTAAGATTTAATGTTTTCTCCAAAATTGTTTCTTGAACATGTTTTACCTGGGCTACTTGAAGACGTACCTCTATTGGTTCGTCAGAGAATGTGGTATCAATATGACGGAGCACCGATAAAACCTTTCAATGATCGGTGGATAGGTAGACGTGATCCGGATATAACTTCACTAGACTTTTTTTTGTGGGGATAACTTAAATCCCTAGTATATGAAACACCTGTAGAATCTGTGGAAGATTTAACGGCAAGAATTTTAGCAGCATGTACGTTAATACCAGATACACCAGAAATATTCCAAAGCGTGCGACAGTCGATAATATGGAGATGCCAATTGTGTATTGAACAAAATGGTGGTCCATTTGAACATTTGCTTTAATGCCTTGTTTGTTTCTATGTAGTGTACCCACTAAACCGTTTCTATCATTTAAGTAGATATTAATACACAATACTTGTTTTTCTTCATCAAAGACATGTTGATTGGATACTATTTTCCTTGATAATTCAATCAGAAATGGCTTTGATAATGATACTCCAACATAAACTTCAACAAATCAAGAGTACTTATCTTCAGTTTTTCGCAAACATTATTTCAGACCTTAACTCTTATCTAAGTGGAGTATTATGAATTTGAGGTTGGGTTTGTTTGTCAGTTGATCTGTCGAAACAATCATATGCAAGAAAGTATGGTAACATATCAGTGAATCTACGATGTCAAACGCTCATTTGTCCATTCACTTGTCCCAAGAAAAAATGAAGGATCATATGACCACATACCATCGTAACTACTCCACTGGTTTACGAAAATAACAAATTATAACTTCAAATTAGCACGTTGATAAATCTTGATTAGTGTACCAAGTTTCAAATTTTTTCCTTCAGGAATTTTGGAGAAAACAAATTAAATCCTAATTTTTTTCGTACTTTCGACACCCTGTATCTCAGAGGAGATGCATTTTAGGTCATACTTTGATAGCAACTTTTCACCTCGAAATGAGGTGAGGAATCTGTAGTCGGAGTTTGTCGGTCTTATTCTTACTCACCCTGTATATATATTTTTTATTTGCTTTATTCAACGTCGGCCTATTTCTGCGACCAGGGCTAAACACCGACGCTGGTGAGCACACTCCTTTAACGAGCTCAACATCTATGAACTCGGGACCGCCATCTTAACGTCCCCTCCGAAGGACGGCATTTCTATCGGCTTATCTCGTGCTCATTGATAAGACGCCTGCAGCTGCGAATATGCTACTACGCTACAGTTGTTAGGGCATTTTAACGCGCACCTTCCTTGTCACCCATCCAAGTACTAAACGCACTCGATGTTGCTTGGCTCAGATATCGATATGACTCTCGTCAACCTGACCAGCCACCGGTGCCCATTTTAAGATGTATATAAATCCTGATATCGTCTCTTTTACCTATAACAATTTGGGCTGAATTTAGCGACACCTACCTACTGGATAAATATGAGATGGGTTGAGGATGGCGCCATCTATACGCAGAAATAGAAGCTCTGGTAATCAGCTTTTTGTGTCCCCTCAAAATTCTAAACAATATCGAATCGCTACATTCGCTAGGCTTTCTAAACATCAGACATCTTAGTTCTTATAAATTGGTATACACAAAATCGATTGTGATTAAATGAAGATGAATACGTGTTATGAATGCAGTATTTGATGTAACTTTCATTCGTAGAAATTGTTCTTCACTTCCGCATTCGTAGAAATTTTTCAACATAGATAAGATTTCAAGGCTAAACACAATATAGGTGAGTCGGTGCGACTTCATGATTTCTGATTTGTTCCCTATTCCAGATTCAAAGCTGCATTTGAAACAGGTGTTTCTTTAAAGGCGGGAGAGCTTCTCGCCAAATTAGCAGTAGAATCGCTAAAATATTTGGAAATTGAGACTGGTAAGTTAATATATTTCTTGAATTTGTTCTCATTATTTATTCGTTTATTTAAAAATGCGCCATCGACTGTGTATGATAGACCGAAATCTCAAATGTTTTTGGCGTTCAAAAATATAAATGTAGAGAATAGTGCAAGTTAAGAACAAAGAACAAGAAGGTTCATCTTTTATAAGAGATACAAACAGTACTCTGCCTCCGTTTGCCCTCCGTTTGCCTGATCTGTATTTTTCAAGCCATAAGAATCTACAAACACCTAGAAGACGTCGCGATGGTTTGGAGCTTGGAAAGCATCTTGGACATCGAAGACAATAAACTCTTGTGCGGCTTCATTACAATGTACCTGAACGAATACGACAAAGCCCAAGAGTGGTTCCTGCAGTCCAGTTGCCCCGAGGCGGCCTTGGAGATGCGAAGAGACCTGCTGCAGTGGGACCAGGCGCTCCAGCTGGCCAAAAAAATGGCGCCCGAACAGGTCGCCATGATTTCCAGGGAATACGCCCAGCAATTAGAGTTTATGTGAGTGATGCAACCCTTTCAAGTCTTTGAACAATGCAATTTTTGTTTTGTTTCAGGGGTAATCATTCGGAGGCGCTGAGACATTACGAGAAAGGCTTGCAAGAGAACTTGAATCCAGACCATACATTTACCTGCAAAGCCGGCATAGCAAGGACGAATCTGCACTGCTCAAACTACCGGCATGGTATGTCCATCGCTGTAGAGCTGGACAACAAACAGCTCTCGAAGGAATGCGCGGAGATCTTGGATAGGAAAAAGCAACTAGCCGAGGCCGCGCAGCTGTACGAAAAATGTCAGCAATTCGAGAAAGCTGCATCGAACTACATCAAGCTGAAGAACTGGACAAAAGTTGGGGATCTCCTACCGAACATAACCTCTGCGAAAATCCACCTGCAATACGCTCAAGCGAAAGAAGACGAGAAGAAGTATGACGACGCTGTGAAGGCTTACGAAACCGCCAAAGATTACGATTCTGTGATAAGATTGCACTTGGATCATTTGAACAATCCGGAAATCGCCGTGGAGTTAGTCCAAGAGACCAAAAGCGTGGAAGGGGCTAAAATGGTGGCCAAATTCTTCCTGCGTTTGAATGACGTGACTTCGGCGATAAAATTTCTGGTTCTTTCGAAATGCTGCGAGGAAGCGTTCGATCTCGCCAAGCAAAACCGGAAAATGTCTCTGTATGGCGAAATCCTGCTAGATACTTTTTCCGAAGACGATATCAAACCTCAGGATTTTGTTGCGGTAGCCACATATTTCGAGAACGAGCGGGATTCTCTATTGGCCGGGAAGTATTGGTTTCACGCGAGAGATTATAAGAAAGTATGCCAAAGGTAACGAAAAAAATGCTACGATTTCATCTCTCTCGCTCTTTTAGGCAATGAAACACCTTCTGATAGCGGCCAAGTCGAATTCCAAGGAAAAAGAAGCCATAACCAGCGCCATAGACGTGGTAGCCTCGTCCAACGACGACTCTCTTTCGAACACCCTGATCGAATTCCTGCTGGGAGAGTCGGACGGTCTGCCCAAAGACCCCAAGTACCTCTTCAGACTCTACATGGCGAAAAAGCAGTACAGAGAAGCCTCCAAATCCGCCCTCATCATAGCCAATGAGGAACAAATCAACGGCAACTACAGAAACGCGCACGACGTGCTTTTCGCCATGTGCCAAGAGTTGAAGCAAAACGGCATCAAGATTCCGTATGAGATGTACGCCAACTTGATGTTGTTGCACAGCTACATCTTGGTGAGGCTACACGTGAGGAGGGGCGACCACTTGAAGGGGGCGAGGATGCTGATAAGGGTTGCTAATAATATTTCAAAGTTCCCGTCGCGTAAGTGTTTGATCATTTCATTATTATTATTACTTGTCGAATGACGATACATTTCAAAATGCTATTCATTTCTATATAATGTTTCAATATTTGAAACACCACCTATTTTTAAAACAATATAAGAGAGCTTCAGCTCCCCGTTTTTAATCAGTTTGAATCGGCCTTTTTCAATTAAGAAAAATGTTATTTATTGAAATGAACTTACGTTAGCCACCTGGTTTTGTTCAAACAGAACTAGAAAATGTTTTTAGTTTCCTTTTCGGAGAGGGTTTATTCCAATATAATAAGGAATAAAACAAAGATTGAGCTTTGAATAAAAGTGACTTTTTATTAAGCTCTTATTCTGAATTGAAATTCTGAACTAACGTGACCTAAAATATTCAGAATTACAAGGACTTCAAACAGTTTTTTAGCTATACAAAATATATTCAGTTGAAATTGTGGTTTAAAATTACTAAAACAAGTCAAGAGATAATATTCAACAAGTACCACTCTCGTGACTCTCTCTGATGGGAGACTAGAACGAACTTTTTTTTTTTTTAATAGAATAATTACACTTTAATCTATTCACCCTGAAAACCCATTGTGTCTTTATGGGGTTTCTATGTTTCTTTTTGAGGTTTCTATGTTTATGTGGTTTTTATGTTTCTTTATTTATGGCTGTTATTTTTTTTAATGTCAAGTCTTAATTTTTTTATCAATATTGATACGCTGTATGTTTGATAGAGCTTTTTGAGTCCCATAATTTTATTCTGAAGAGTTTTTCTCTAAGAGGAGTAATTGCCATCGGTTACTCACGCTCGTGTTCATGGAAATTAAACTTGGACTTTAGACATAGGAAAAAATACTTTCGGGATCCGTATCGTAGAAGACTTTACATTAATCGATTAAAAATTGAATTTCTCTCAATGTATCAAAAAATCAATGCAGCCACTTTTCCAGTTTTCTGGCAACAAAATCCATGTGAACAATTGTCGAATCTCGGATCTTTCGATTTGAAAAAACAACAATAGCTATTTTTATAAGACTGCCTCAGAAAATGAAGTTTTGCGCACGGAAAAATCGCTCCGAAAGGGGTACACTTTGCGCACGGATATGGCATCCTGTGCACGCATCTCTAGGTCACTGTGATTCTGCAATGTGTCAAGTTGGCTGAGTTCCATAGCAATCATCACGGCTCTATTGTTTTGTTGATTGGATGCTTCAAAAAATTGTTGTTTCCAAAGTTTGTTGAAGAAAATGTCGGATTCTGCGGAAATTTTGCAAAGAGCAAGCCTCATAAGTTCCGAAGAGCTGCCAACAAAATCAAGAAGCAGGCATGAAGCTGAGTTGAAACGATTTATGGAATGGAGACTGGCCAATAATGTTGAAATCTTCTCGGAAAATGCAGTGATGGTATATTTTGAATAACTTTCGAAAAAATATAAATCCTCGACATTGTGGACGACTTATTCGATGCTCAAATCAACGTTAAGTGCAAATCACAACATAGATCTTGGAAGCTATAGAAAGTTGCAAGCGTTAATCAAACTAAAATCCGAAAACTACGTCCTAATATTACGACAATGCTCTATTATATCGGAGTACACTCCTTAAAAAAAAACACCAGTGTTACGCCACTGGTCTTCTATAGAGGGATCACTCCTTCAATGAAAGACCAATAAACGCTAAGGAAATCTCAAATATAGTGTCCCTATACTTGATTAATCCTTCCTTGTAAAGTTGCTCGTCAAAGTAGGTACTTTGACGTATAGGGAACATCAATTACTTGGGAATAATTGAACCGAGATTATTTATCGAGAGCGGCTTCAAGAAATATCCCTTTCTCTCTATACTTGGGAATGTGGAGCGTTTAGATAGAAGCACGTACCGGTCTCAGAAAGATTGTGAAATAATGCACTTGGAAAAGCATTAGACTATACATATATATTTTATAATAGATACAAAACATTTCCATCCGTTCTATATGCTGATAAAATGGCACAATAGTCAAAGAACAGTGGAGAGTTTACATTAAGTCAGTTTTTGTCAGTCTCAAAGTCAAGTAGACTGAGTATAAGTAAGAATGACATCAATTGTTAAAACGACTATTAATAATTATTATTTGAAAAATATGGGAACATAAAATATGGAGATACATTCAAAAACACATAAAAATTATAAATGATTCAATTTGCCCAAACATAATTCCAGAAAAAATATATGAACTTACTCCATACCACCAGGTTTCAACACTTATTCACTAGATATTTGTTTTACACGATATTAGTTTAATTGTATTAATATTTTAGTTATTTCCGCGAAAGTTGTTTATTTACTTTTAAATCTCACCGTATATTAAACTATAGTTGTAGTGGTAATATGAGAGCAGGAACTATCGTTTAGAGGTTGTCAGTGTCTACTCTCGTTCTTGAAGAATTGTTAACATGATATCTATTTAAACTCTTTTGAAAACCTCTTTGCTCACTCGCTCGACTTGTGGACCTCGCCTAAGGCTCAGTCCACCAATTTATCTCGCTCGTGTGCAAAGAGACGTTTTCAAACCTTGTTGTTTAATTTACTATTATGTAACAAGTTGCGAAAAGATTGTGTTTTAAGCACGGGACGCAAAATGATCCAACGAGGCGAAAGTCGAGTTGGACAATGCGTCGAATGCGTTGAAGACTTTTTGTGGAAGCGTTGACAAACTTTGATATTCATTAGAAATTCGAAATGGCATTCTTTTAGGCACTAAAGTAACACTTTTAGGTACTAGTGCCTAAAAATAAAAATATTTTCATTGTTTTTAATATTTTATTTTTACTTTTAGGCACTAATGCATAAAATTGACACTTTTATTATTAACATAAAAGTTTGTCAGTTTCGAAAGGCTTTCACAAAAATTATATTTTCGGAACGCGAATTGCGGTAAACCGTATATCAATCGATTGGAGATTTAGTTTTATATAATGTGGAAAAAAATCTAGTGGATCTGTAGATTTCTTGTATTCCGCGAAGATTATCCTTTTAATTTCCAGAAAAGTGAAGTCTGTCTGTAATCTTATGTGCCGAACCGTTTGACCAATCGAGCTGAAATTTGGTATGAAGATACAGTTTCTGCCCCGAATACGACCATTAGTTTTTGGCTGTCATCTGTCTAACGGAAGTGTCACTATTAAAAAATGACAGAAACTATAGCGCACGGAACTTGACCTGCAATATGTCATTTGAAAGCCCTTGAAAAACTGTATCCAGAACAGTCAAAATTATTTCACCAACTGACATCTTTCAAAAATAAAAAATGGCAAAGTTCAAAACTTTGCCATTTAATTATTCATAATATATCCGATGTATTAGCACTAAATTCGGTAGGGAGCAACACAACAAAAAAATCAAATAAGTTCAGGACGACCCGCGTTTGGTACAGGACCGCTCAATTGACTGGGGTCAAATATCTCACTTGGTCAATTGACTGTTGAATTGACCGATCAAATTGACTTCGTACAGCTCTAAAAATGTTTTATCAATGTTTTTTTTCAAAATAACCCGTGCTGGTCAAGTTCCGGAGTGTCCCACAGCTGATTTTTTTCCTTTTTTCTTCTTCGAGTTTTTACCATTAAGGAATATTCTAGCACCTGAAAGAACCACGTTTTTGGAATCAGCGCCTTGGAATACATATGGGTGCAACCCGAAATTTTTTTCTCGATGAATTTGAAAAATTTCAATTTTTCCGGATCTTTATTCGTACGATTTTTCAGTAATTCTTCGGTTTGAGATTAATGTCGCTGGAAAAAATCCTACAAGTTAAATATTTTCAGGAAGCGAACGCCATTTCCTACGTTTTGGTTCTGGTCCCAAGTCGATACGACAATTTTCGATTTTTAATGAATTTTAGGGGTCCAGGCCTTCAAAAATAAAAAATCTCCGAAACTATAGCACCATCCTGAATCGATTGAAGCTGTCAGAATTGTCCTATCCGTCTTCGTTTTCGAGATAGGTAGGAATATTTCTGAAAAATTGCATTTTTTTATTTTCTCAATTTTGTGTTTCTCAAAATAAGTAAGTAAGTACCCGTAGTCAACGGATCGCGAAGTAAATGTTTTTTTTATGGGCGATTCCGTGAACCTCTACAGGGATTACTTCCTTCAATTCCTTCCATTTCGATTTGACGACCCATTAAACGTTAACGGACGCAAATTTCCACGAATATTCCTTTTGCTTTCATAGTTTTTTTTTCTGTTTGCATTGGTTAATTATTTTAGAGATTTTATGGAAGATTCGTGCAGAAATTCGTGATTTATCGTACGATGTACATGATGTCCCGGTTATGGCCGTTTTTCCACTTTAAAAAATTATTTCAGAGCTCGATTCATGAAAAATTCGAAGGGAGTAGTTGCTATTTTTATTGGTTCCAGGAAATGAAACTAGGGCTCATATCGCGAAAAACTGTACATCAATCGATTAAACATTTAATCCCATTGGATTCTCAGAACTTTCGACTCCAAAAATCAACAAAAAATATTTCCAAAGCTCGAATCGTGAAAAACCGTATACCACTCGATTGGAGATTCAGCTTTCCGTGGGAAAAATAGACGCTAAAAACTCCAAGGCAAAAAATTTCTTTTTTTTTTAATAATCGCCGTGAAGGGTTTTGGAGCTCAAAATCTACCTCGAGCTCTCTACTTTAGTAAGAATAACTTCATTCGATGATTCAAAATACGTGGGTAGGATATAATGAATTCAACAATGACAAAATGTGAGTAAACTTTTTCATTGCTGAAATAAAAGGCAGAAACACGACTGTTATACAACCTCTGTAACTCTATGAATCTTTGATATAGCAACACCGTCTTTGGCAGTAAAAAATATTTTAATCCTCGAATCAAATCTTCAAAACAACATAAAACATTTCCAGATCTAGTTAATGAAAACATTCGCGGACCTGGATTCCGAATGAAACATCAACAATTAATTAACATCTGCAATAAGAGACACAAATCTGTAACATTCTTGATAGCCAGCAATATCATAAAAAAATGTCTTATTCCTCCTTACTACAAAAACCTATACAATAGGTGTATGTTGGTCGCATATCCATCAAACAACAATTTCCCTGGCTAATGACTCGCCGGACGTTG
The DNA here is from genome assembly GCA_018342105.1 of Gonioctena quinquepunctata. Lineage (NCBI taxonomy): Eukaryota > Metazoa > Arthropoda > Insecta > Coleoptera > Chrysomelidae > Gonioctena > Gonioctena quinquepunctata. Next base: position 700,462 of record JAFIRS010000076.1, on the reverse strand, counting down.
AATTACATCTAATGGATAAACGTGCAAAGTCCTACAAGGTACTTTACAAATGTTTGTTGCGAAATGGATAAATATTAACCACTCCACTCAGGCTGACCACCTGTAGACCGGTTTCGGGGTTTGCCCCTCATCTGAAACAATTAATGTCAATCCATTTCCAAGAATTTGCAGGGATCGAATTAGCAGGCTGTAATTCAAGGTCCGTCGAGGCATTAGCCAGGGAAAAAGTTGTTTTTTGATGGATATGTGACCAACATACACCTAATGTATCGGTGGCGTACGCAGATTGCCTTTCGTTGTAGTACTAATGCCGATATGATTCGGAACAGGTCGATACTTGTTGGTGAATTGGTTTAGTTTGTGTCTCGTGATGACCGTGGTGTTGTTTTATTTATTATTAAAGATTAGATTGGTGACAGGTGCAAGTAAATTGCGATGAATTTCAAGAGCAAGGAAAAACGAACATTAGGCACGTTAGATCATTTTCTAAATATGAAATCTGATGGTGGTGGTGGTAAGGTAAGACAAAAATGTAAAAAATATGAAACCACGATGATAAGTATGACATAATGCATGCTACTGGATGATCCGTAAGGTCTACAGAAATGTCATATCGTGGTCTTACTAGTTGTTATACAGTGTGACCCATTTAAAATGGAACCACCCCTGTAGAATACGCATTTTTCAATCAATCTAAAAAAAAATAATTTAATATTAAGTATCGAAAATTGTATCTTGACACAAATTTTCATAACTTCAGTTTTATTTCCAAACTACACTATGGTTTTTTTTCTTTGTCAAAAACGGCAAAAGTTTATTAGGCAATTTTTGTTTTCAAGTTTGACTACACCACTGGATTCGTAGTCATTATAAATAAAAACCATCAAAATTTCATAAAAAAATATTGGTTAACAACGAAGTTACATCAACTTCAATTTTGGAAACAAAGTATTTGATTATAATTTTTATTTAGATTATAGACATATTTAAAATCTGGCAACACCGTCGATACAAAGTAGAACACCAGTGAACTTGTACAGTGAAAATCAGAAGTCAATTGCTCATTCCGTTCTACAGTTATAAGAATGGTAATGTGGGCGATTTGTGGTGGAAGCGATTTTGTAATAAAAATCTGACTAGGCCACTGGATTTGTAAATTATATTCCCTTAAAATAATTTATTTAAGTGTAGGTTATCAGTGTATTCGAAAAGAACAGAAAATTTGAAATTTATTTTCATGTTATACAGTAGTACATTCTTCCATATCCGATAAAAACGAAATGAACAGAAACAAGTTTTAAAGTATTTATTCAACAATAAAACGTCATTAAGCAAAAACTTAAACTAAAATAAACATTACTGTAAAATTAAATATTTGAATTTTTGTGGCTTCTACCAAACCTCCATTTAGTTCGACACATTTATCGTATCTCTTCCAAATATTTTTTACACTATTTCTTATTTGTTGAGGTGTAGTTTCGGCACAAATCCAGTGGCGGAGTCAGATTTTTATTACAAAATCGCTTCAACCTCAAATCGCTCACATTACCATACTTTCAGGAGTTATAACTGTAGAACGAAATGAGCTATTGACTTCGGATTTTCACTGTACAAGTTCACTGATGATCTACTTTGTATCAGCAGTGTTGCCAGATTTTTAATATGTCTATAATCTAAATACAAATTATCATCAAATTCTTTGTTTCCAAAATTTAAAGTTGTTGTAACTTCGTTGTTATCCAATATTTTTTATGGAATTTTGATGTTTTTCATTTATAGCGACTACAAATCCAGTGGTGTAGTCAAATTTGAAAACAAAAATTGTCTAATAGACTTTTGCCGTTTTTGAAAAAGGATAAAAACCATAGAGTGCCTCTGAAATGAAACTAAAGTTATGAAAATTTGTGTCAAAATACAGTTTTTGATGCTTAACATTAATTTTTTAGATTGATTGAAAAATGCGTATTCTACAGGGGTGATTCCATTTTAAATGGGTCACACTGTATTATAATTGGTAATTAGTTCTACATTTGAAATTATTGTAGGAGGCAAATGATGAAGGCTACGAAGGAGCTGGTGGAAGTGTTGAAAATTCAGATAATTCTCCAACTACATGTACACCGGAATGTTCGCAAATGTTTGTTGCGAAATGGATAAATATTGATCACTTCACTCAATCTGACCACCTGTATTTGACCCTCATCAGTACAGGGTGGGTCAAGCAGACAATAATTAATGTCTGCGTTATCTGATTGAAACAATTAATATCAATCCATTTCGAAGAATTTGCAGGGATCGCAGGCTGTAATTCAACGTCCGTCAAGGCATTAGCCAGGGAAAAAGTTGTTTTTTGATGGATATGGGACCAACATACACCTATTGTATAGGTTTTTGTAGTCAGCTGTCTTTAGGAATAAGATATTTTTCATTTTTAATGAAATAAAAAAACAGAAACAAAAATCGTTTCCAAACTGTGTCTCGTACGTTGTAGATGATTCTATAATAATGTGGTCATGAAAACATAGTTCTTACAAAACCAAACGATCGGATCAAAATGATCAATGTGGCTTCTTCATAGGTAAGTTATATAAAGAGAAAAATTGCTCGAGTTTTGTTTGGAAACATCTAAAATATTGATGCTGGTTGGTAATAAATGAAGGTATTTTTTGGCAGAAAGACCCTGTACTCCGTTTTCAAATTCATACCACAAATAAAACTTTTTATAACGGTGCTTCTATAAACTCAAATGCTTAGCTATTTTCTCGTAATTTATCGAAAAGCGATTAATTATGAAATGATCAAAAATTCAACAACTCCTTCTCACTGATGTTGTAGTTTTCAGGAACATTATTAAGTGTAATTGTTTTTCTCTGAATTGCCGAAAGAATATTGATACTGTGAATTATATTAGTCCAAACCTTGAGGCACGTATCGCTCGTTGGTTTCTGATGAATTGTTCGAACATACCTCGTTTTTTTTTGACCATATATTGAGATTGTACCTTTCATGCTGGCAGCTGGAGTACCAATTCAAGCGATATATCTTCAGTGACAATTTATGTAGAAGCAGAATGGTTTTACTAACTCTTCTTTTTTTATTTTCGCTTTTTAGCTATGAGTGGCAGAACTCTATTATTGGACATATATTTTTAAAAGATGCCATTTGCTGATAGAAATTACATGCTGCATTAAGGTAGTTGTCAAATTAATTAAGGTAGTTGTCGTGAAATCCACTTCCAATCAGATTTCGTTTATATTCATACCACTTTTAGTTAACATTATTACGTGTATCATATTAAATTTTTGGAATGATTCACCACACCGAAAGCGAGATAAAAGACTTCAAAATTGCAACGTATAACACGTAATCCCTATAGTGAGCTACCGCGGACACCACATTCTGAGGCATAACTAAAAACCCTCCATTCAGAACTTTTTGAAAAACTGGTGTATTATTAAAAGGTTAGTAACTAATTTTATAGAAAAAATTAAACACGTAGCGATACAGTTATTTTGTTATTGCCATAAGAAGTTTATAAATTATTGCGTATGAGAAGTGCAAGAGAGGGAAGGCTGAGAATCGTGGCAACGCCTCAAGCGAGCGCTCGTGATTCAAATAAGCGAGAGCGTGAGGGTCTTGTGGGTTCGAATTGAACTGTGTTTTGGAATGCACATATTTATGAATAATAATTGTGAATAATTGCGTTAATATATATTGATGCATTTTAAACATATTACAATAGGAATAGATATAAAATAAAATGTAGTTTTAGCGAGTAACGGCAAACAGCAGTGCATAAGCTTTATTTTATTTATACATTTGTACAACACATGTACAGTTGTGTGCATAAAAAAGTCATACAGCAGTTATAGGCTATTGTGAGTCAGGCTTGTCAATCTTAATTGAACTTCTTATCGACTTTGACAAGTAGTGTCAAAATTGAAACTATTTTTGCCAAATGTGTATCTGGAACATCATAGGCAGGTTCACACCATACAAACCTTGTACGACTTTTTATGCACACAACTGTACGTATAACATAATTATAACATATAACATAAACAAAAATGATTCAGATTTCTAACAGGCTGATAAAATATAACGTATAAATCTACAAAAAATAAAAACAACAATGAATGTAATATTACTTATTTTTAACTATTATACTGAATAATCACTTGATTGACTAAACATTTATTTTTAAATCATTAGTGATTTTAGTTAATGGTTTCCTATTTTTAGTAACTCTAGGTTTTCCCCTCTCCAATTTTTCAGTTAGGTGATTAATCACAGCTTCTTCTCCTTCATCGTGATACATTTGTTTCAGAAAATCGTATGTTATATTTTATTGCGCAATTTTTCTCAATAAATCCCGTGATTAAACATTTTTTAAGGCATTTAAATTAGGTAAATTACAAGATATTCTCAAGACGCTCTGAAATACATTATATGATTTCGTGCAGGTTGATAATTCTGACTCTTTACCAATGAAACGAACTAATTTTTTCAAAATTTGTACGACATACATCGCTTCGTGGAAATTATCTGATAGGTATTGCGTTTGGTATTGAATCTTTGGCTAATTTTGATAGCTGGATTCCTGTTCCTTTTCGATCTGGGAACGTTTTTCTAAAAATAATTAAGCTATCCACAAATCCTGCTCTCATGGTAAAATATTCTATTAAATTATTATAGTAATCTTAGTATTCTAGGCACATCGAATCTTGCATTATGCTCAACGAATAAATTTGGAGTTGTAGATAAATTTAAGAACTATTTAAATGCTACTAAACAATCTACTGAATTTAGTGAATCGATTTGTACATCAAATATAGTTGACCAGAAATTGTACTCAATCCCGTAATTTTTGTCGCCACAGGAATGATCTTCTTTCTTGGGCTAACATATGTATTGAATTCTCTATTTTCCCATTTGGCGGAGATTTGTAAAATGTCATCAGTCATATCGGCTAATTGCTTTAGCCTCCCTAGAGATAAAAAAAAAGAAATAATTTTTTTAATGGCAAACTTTTTCTTTGTTCTTTGTTTTGAACATGGAATTCGTGACATATAATTAATGTTTTTACCCATCACATTTTCTTCTCCATGTAAGTAACACATATTGTACTCCACTACCCATGGTTTTACCTCCTTTCTCTTCTTTTATTGTAGAATTTTACATTCAGCTGATGATGAACCTATATAGGTTCGAAACATGTACTAATCGACGGTTTTTTACCTATCTACCATCACATAACTAATCGATTGCGAAATTAAATTGTGGAGATGACTTTGAGTTTTTCTACTTCGTAAAACACAATCCAGATGTTTCTAAATCAAAATAAACTATGGAATAATATATTGATGTTTTTTAATAATAGTGATGATGCTCTGGATTCGTTAATTCCAACGTTTGGTTGATCTGTTACACCTTCCGACTTTTCCTTACACAGTTGAGACAATTTATTTTACCTTTTTTCAACTTTTGCTTTAGCTAACCTACCACTTTTTACGCGAAATCGATCCATAGCTTTGACTGCTTGTGCATAAGAGTATCTTGAACAACTAAATGCGAGCGATCGTTGGATTGCGACGTTGCCAACAGTCCAGTCATGGCTTATTTGCTGTATCACGCATACTATTTGCGTTTCTGAGTGTACAGTTCCCTTAAAAAATATCCCTCTTATTCAGCATTTGCACATGTATCGCGTTGCGCTACAAACGAGCCCAATTTTTGACACTGTTTGTAGCACGACAACTACCTTAAAAGTTTTTCTGAGCACGATAGCGCTTGGTTGCCGCCGCACTAAACTGTTTTTCACCATTACGGAGAGCTGCAACTTCATTTTGTTGTAGATGTGGTGCCGATTTTGACTTCCACAGTCATCGAATGCCACAGAGCGAGCTTGAGGCAGGCCGCTTACAAATATGCAACCACTCTAATGAATCCCGAACATAGGCGGAGCATAGACCCGAAGTACAGTAAAAAAATCGAAGCTGTAGTTAGGAAACCTCCGAAAAACGGAAAAGATGGCGAACCAATCATCGATCCCGTCGAGCCTTTGACTCCGTGTCCTTATTGCGAAAACGTGTTACCAGAAACTGAAGTTACTTGCAGCAGCTGCAAGAACAATATACCGTTTTGTATCATCACGGTGAGTAGAAAAAATGGTCAGGTTAATAATATAATGATATAAAGAAATAAAACAAAGATTGAGCTTGTTAATGAAAATTACTTTTTATTAAGCTCTTATTCTGAAAGAGAATACTCTAACGTGACTTAACAATATCCAGAATTTCAAGGACTTCAACAAGTTGCTTGGTTATGCAAAATTTATTCAGTTAAAATTACAAGTGAAAAGGTAATCTTCAACAAGTACCACGCTCATGATTCTCTCTGACTGTCCTTCTTTTTCTGAAACCTATTCAAACCGCCTAAAGTGTTGGTTTCGCGCTTAAATTTAGAAATGCATAATATCTGACGAGAGTTATAATAGTCTTGGGGATAGCGTATAAATCGAGGTCCTATTTTAATATAAAACAAATACTTGATAGGCTAATTTATGATATTTTTCTACACCTAGGCAGTATTCTCATTCATATGGGAGTGCTTCATAATTTTTAGGGGCCAAGTTGGCTAGACGATGGCTGGAAAACCCAGGATATTATATTCGTTGATGCAGAAAATCATTCGTAACAATCATATTTCAGTTACATACATTTCCGAATATATTCAATTTCATCTTGTAAGTCATAAAACTATTGAATTCTGAACAAGGTATTGTTTGCAGAAATACATAAAAATTCATTTATCACATCATTGACAGATTCATTGTTTCTGTAATAAGTTTTTTGTGATGGGCCCTTGTTTGAATGCAAGAGTGAGATTATGATTATTGAAACCTACATTTTGTTACAATTTGAAATTACTCTTTTTTATTTCTATTTTTATTATTTAATTGGATATTTTTTGAGTTTCGGAAATTGAAAAATTATAGAATTATAATCCGTTCAACTTTGTGTAAAAGTGGATATTTTTTTACAGGGCAGACATATTTTGAATGGAGATCTGACTGCCTGTCCCGAATGTGATTTTCCTGCTTTGAGAACAGAATATCTTGAGTAAGTTACACCCATGAAAACAATAAACTTTCGCGGAAGTTTATCTGAATTCCGTCAACTCTAACACGGGGTTTTCGAATTTTTTCAGATTCCTAGAGAATGAATCTCAGTGTCCTATGTGTTCAGAAAAAGTCGACTCGAGGAGATTGATCAAAGTAGACGCCAAGCCTTACTTGAATATAGATTGAAATGTTTTTATTAGTATATCGATTAGTTTTATGTGATTGATCTCATTTTTATTCTTAGTGTAAGATAAAAGAATACATTCCGTCCTCTTCGCATGGTGCAATCATATTGCTTGAAGTATTGTTGATATTTAATTTATATTTTATTTGTAATTAATAAAAAGTTATTTTATCAGAGTATTGTGTATTTTTGTAAATTAATGCGAATATGGGGGAGCAATGTTTCCGGTCTTAAATCTACTGACACTTTTCTGCCAGTTCAACTGAAAATCCCACCTCTGAATGCTCATGTTTTAAACTAAACGCCTCATTTGGAAAAAAATATTGCCAAAAGAGGTCCAGTCTGTGTACTATGAACTATTTGAATATCAATCAAAGTACACTTTATTGTCTGAAGAAGTACATTCTCGTAGACAAAGTACGGAGTAAAATAAAACATATAAATAACAGTTTAGTACGCTTTTTATAAAAAAACCGAACTAAAAAATAAATAAATAATAGTTTTAAAAAAATAAAAACACGCTTTTATAGAAAACCAAACTAAAAAAATAGAAAATAAATTTGAATTAAGAATAGTGTAAAAAAATTTAATAAATATAAATTAATAATAATGTAAATAAGAAAAAAGTTATTTAGTTAAAAAAAAGCGTGAGGTGCTTTCTAAGATTCAGATTAAGCACCCCACGCTTTTTTTTGAATATAACAATTTTTTTTCCCATTTACATTATTATTAATTTATATTTATTAAAAATGTTTACACTATTCTTAATTCAAATTTATTTTGTATTTTTTTAGTTTGGTTTTCTATAAAAGCGTGTTTTTTCGTTTTTTTAAACTATTATTTATTTATTTTTTAGTTCGGTCTTTTATAAAAAGCGTGTTTTTTAGTTTTTTTAAACAATTATTTATTTTCTACTTTTTAGTTTGGTTTATTTATAAAAGCATGTTTTTTTAAACTATTATTTGTTCTAATCTACTATTAATTCCGTGATAACTTTTAGTAACTGTAATTATTTTCCAAATCATCAATGTGTACAGTATCAATAGACAAATCTCGATTTTAGAAGTCGTTCAAAGATTTTAATGTTGTCAATATATCAGTGTGCCGCCATCTTGAATTTTTCAATTTTCAAAAAACAAAAAACACCATAATCACAAATTCGTCCATCATTTTGGAGCCGCCATCTTGAATTTTTCAATTTTCACGAAATAATCATAATATTCTACTCCAAAAACCCCCACATACCAATTTTGAATAGAATCGGACCATAATCACAAAACTCGTCCACCATTTTTGAGCCGCCATCTTGAATTTTTCAATTTTCACGAAAGAATCATAATATTCGACTCCAAAAACCCCCACATACCAATTTTGAATAGAATCGGACCATAATCACAAAACTCGTCCACCATTTTGGAGCCGCCATCTTGAATTTTTCAATTTTCACGAAAGAATCATAATATTCGACTCCAAAAACCCCCACATACCAATTTTGAATAGAATCGGACCATAATCACAAAACTCGTCCACCATTTTGGAGCCGCCATCTTGAATTTTTCAATTTTACGAAAGAATCATAATATTCGACTCCAAAAACCCCCACATACTAATTTTGAATAGAATCGGACCATAATCACAAAACTCGTCCACCATTTTGGAGCCGCCACCTTGAATTTTTCAATTTTACGAAAGAATCATAATATTCGACTCCAAAAACCCCCACATACCAATTTTGAATAGAATCGGACCATAACACAAAACTCGTCCACCATTTTGGAGCCGCCATTTTGAATTTTTCAATTTTCACGAAAGAATCATAATATTCGACTCCAAAAACCCCCACATACCAATTTTGAATAGAATCGGACCATAATCACAAAACTCGTCCACCATTTTGGAGCCGCCATCTTGAATTTTTTAATTTTCACGAAAGTATCATGAGATTCGACTCCAAAAACCCCCACATACCAATTTTGAATGTAACCCCAAAAACATGTTTTCTGTGGTTAATTTTTCCATCATCGCTCCCCAAATAAATTTCTTCAATGTCACCCTTAAATGAGATAATGTTTGTTTTACTAGCATTGAGTGATAAAAGGTTTGCATCGAACCATTTTTCTACACTTTTTATATCTGCGTTGATCTGATCAACAGTGGTTGATTTGTTGTGCCAGAGAATTGTGGTGTCATCAGCAATCACGGTGAACTTACCCTGTATGTAGATGATTCAAGTCGTTGACATAAAGCAGGAATAAGATAGGTCCAAGAACGGTGCCCTATGGTACACCTGAGTTAACCATACATTCATTGGATTCAGTCCTACTTTGTTAACCGACGAAACCAAAAAGGAGGAGGTTCTCTATTCGACCCGTATATTTTTTTTCCATCATATTTTTTTATGTATGATCACGCATAACTTTATACTGAGGCGCCCGATTCCGATAATTCTTTTTTCAGTGGATAGGGTGTACTTCGAATTTGGTCCCATTTGAATTTAAAAGATGAAATCCACCCCTAAGGGTAGCGAAATGAAGGATATTGATCACTCACCCTCTGAATTCTTGTCCGTTAACCGATTCTATCAGGCATAACTTTGTACTGGGTTCTTCGATTTGGATGACTCTTTTTTTAATAGATAGGGTATACCTTATATTTGGATTTCGAAAGGAATTAGCCACCCTTACGGGTAGAAAAATAGGGGATAATTGATTTTTCACTAGTGAACATTGGCACACACATACGTAGTTGACAATGACAGATCGCTAGTGACATTATTCTTGTTTCACATCCGTCAAAATCAGTATATTTTATGAGGGGATGGAATGATATACAAAGTAATGAAATAAACTAACCAGAACAACGAAATAATTTATATTACAACAAATAGTAAAAGTAGATAATCATATTATTTAACTGGTAATAGTTGGAGTAAGGTGGGTAAGTAAGTATTTTGGAAGTAATCAAAAAACAAGTAGGTAGTAATTGGTAGATTTTAGCCACAAAAAATTGAAAAATAAAAATTTTTAACAAAAAATTAAACCGGCGAAATACGGAACTGAAAAGTAATAACTTTTAACAGAATAACCGGAAATCAACTGAAAAGCAAAAATAAAATAAACCTTCTTAGTCTAAATGATAATTGAGCTCCTAAACTAATGTAAGTAACTGATTTTGAGTCGGCGCCAAACAAACTAGCAATTGAATTAGGTGAAGCGTAAAATGATGGCAGCGAGATGCACGGCTGCGTTTTGATGACTTTTTTCATAGATAACGATCTTCGATAATTGTTTGTTTGGCGCCGACTCAAAATCAGTTACTTACATCAGTTTAGGAGCTCAATTATCATTTAGACCAAGAAGGTTTATTTAATTTTTTGCTTTTCAGTTGATATTTTCGTCGGTTTAATTTTTTGTTAAAAAGTTTTTTCTACATTCGGATAGATATGATTTGATATGTTTACTTGTTCGCATCCCTATATCATTCCGAGGTTTTCAAAGTTATTTATCTGGAATTCGAAAATGAAATATAGTATTTCCATTGGAATCTACCTAAAAATGTATATGCATGAACAAATTGATGGAATAATAGCGAGTTAATCCGTAAACCGCTCGCTAGTGTTTCCCAAAAAAAAAATCATTTGAACATAGGTTAATGCGATTTTAAAATGCCAAAAACTTGCTTTGTCCATCGACCGTTACAATTTCCAGTGGTTTTGTTTGCGGTCCAGCTCCGTGTAAATTCATTACACATGTTCGGGGAAGATCCATCGAGGCAAAAACTGATCTGTGAGGATTAAAATCCATTCAAAGCATTTAGTCCGCGATTGTGTATGTGTGTCGGCATCTACACATGCGACATAATCGTCTGATTATGAAGAAAGGGCTTATAATGGTGACTTAGAATCAGCGGCAATACTTTTCTGTGTATTCTTGGCGGATATCTACCACTACATGTAAACTGTAGGGGATAATGTTGCGCCCCAACAATTGACGGTTTTTGTTTTGTTTTTTTGAATTTTATTGATTTTTTTGGGCTGTTCACATTTTTCTAGAGGGTTGATCAGATAATCCATCGACGTTGTCATTTGAAAAAAAATTGCATGATGAAGTAAGTTTAATACAAAGTCAGGAACGGACTGCCCCCGATGGTCCACGCCCCAAAACTCTGAAACGACTGAGATTTTTCAATATTTTTCAACAAAACAAGGTTTCCTGGATAATTTTCTGAATAAAAGTACTCGTGTGTAAAGTCGATCGGAGCAACAAATTTTGATAAAAATGTACTTTTTAACTGACGAAACCAAAAAGGAGGAGGTTCTCTAGTCGACCCGTATATTTTTTTTCCATCATTTTTTTTTTATGTATGATCACGCATAACTTTTTACTGAGGCGTCCGATTCCGATAATTCTTTTTTCAGTGGATAGGGTGTACTTGGAAAGTGGTCCCATTTGAATTTAAAAGATGAAATCCACCCCTAAGGGTAGCAACATGAAGGAAGGATATTGTTCACTCACCCTCTGAATTCTGGTTCGTTAACCGATTCTATCAGGCATAACTTTGTACTGGGTTCTTCGATTTGGATGATTCTTTCTTTAATAGATAGGGTATACCTCATATTTAGATTTCGAATGGAATTATATACCCTGACGGGTAGAAAAATAGGGGATAATTGATTTTTCACTTATGAACATTGGCACACACATACGTCGTTGACTATGACAGATCGCTACTGACATTATTTCTGTTCCACATCCGTCAAAACCATTATATTCTATGAGAGGACGGAATGATATACAAAGTAATGAAATAAACTAACCAGAACAACAAAAATAATTTATATTACAACAAATAGTAAAAGTAGATAATCATATTATTTAACTGGTAATAGTTGAAGTAAGATGGGTAAGTAAGTATTTTGGAAGTAATCAAAAAACAAGTAGGTAGTAATTAGTATATTTCAGCCATAAAAAATTGAAAAATTAAAACTTTTTAACAAAAAATTAAACCGACGAAATACGGAACTGAAAAGTAAAAAATAAAATAAACCTTCTTAGTCTCAGTAACTAAGCTCCTAAACTAATGTAAGTAACTAATTTTGAGTCGGCGCCAAACAAACAAGCAAATGAATTTGGTAAGGCGTAAAATGATGGCATCGAGTTGCGCGGTGACATTCTGATAATTTTTTTGAAGTAATTTAATGATCTTCGTTGATCAAAATTATACTTACATTAATGTAGGAGCTTAGTTACTGAGACTAAGAAGGTTTACTTTATTTTTTACTTTTCAGTTCCGTATTTCGTCGGTTTAATTTTTTGTTAAAAAGTTTGTATATTCGACGACATCCATCAATTTTTTTCCTGAAAAACTTGGATATGAAAAAGATAGAAACACGGTACCAAGGTCGATGGAACGTTAATATGATAGCTAATTACTGTTGGTCATTAAAAAACCCTTCCAGGCGTACTTTTACGGGAAGACGACAAAGATATCATGAAGAATGGACTTTATACTATGGAAGTTTATAATTTTCATCGTTTTTTTTTTGTAACAACTAAAATATTTTTTTTTAACTGAAAACTTATTTTTTTAAATTTATTCATATGAAGATTTTTTGCGATTTGTAATGAACCTGATGGAAAAAATGATGGATACTACTGAATTCTGGACATAAAAAATAAGTGAAAATAGTTGTTCAACCGAAACGATCCAAAACTTTTCAAATGCAGGCCTGTTAGTCTAGTTAACAAGTGCTTTTTAGGTCAAAATTTTTTCGCATTCTCCGAAAATTATGATTGAGGTGTCATTCGATTCGGAATGGCATGTAGAATTTTTTTTGAGAAAATGCTAAGGCCGCTCGCAAAAATTGCAATACTTATAAACAGTTAAGTGAAAAAAAGGGGATTTTGTTTTTTCGCCAATATCTCAAAAACTATTCGGAATCATTCAAATTTGAAAAAAGATGCAAAATGAGGAGGAAATTTCCTAAGAAAAAGTTTCGACTCCCGGAACTGTAGGACCAATATTTATAATTTTCCCAGAGGGTTGAAAATACGCCCGAAAACGGGTACTCCGGCTTGCGCAAGCCACGTCCCCTTCGGACCTTTAATGAATAAATATTATTTAAACTTATTAAATATGAAAATTAAAAATTGAAAAAATTCAGGCGCCTGCAGAATAGATCAATGAACAATAATCCGTGGTCCAAAAATTTTTATCGCGATTTTTTAAATGTTATCCATTAGTTAATTAACAATTTTTTGTAGCACGAACATTAACATTGCAAGTGCGATAATTGTTAAACTATTAATCTGAGAATGTTTTCCTTTCGTGGAGCTATTTTTCAAAGGTCTAAGAAAAGATTCCCGTTGGAAAAATTGAAAAAAAATTTCGTTTTGTTATTAACAATTTACTAAGGTGAAAAATTATAAAGCTTCATTAAACATTGAAAAAAACTTTTTTTTATATTATTATTGATCCGTTTTCTTATGATCAGAAGCTACTTAAAAATGATTTTTAATAATTTTTATCTCCCATTGTTTAAAAAATTATTATAAACAATGCGTTGTTTATGAGATAATTTAATTTTTTTTCTTATATTCTTTGATGATAATTATGATTTTTCAAAAAAAACCGTTTCTTAAAAAAAAAAATTTATTGCTTAAAAACGCATTTGTTGAATAACATTTTTTTTACCACTTATGAAAATTAAGGAACCATTTTTTTTTCAAATCATTATTTATCTTGGTTAATAAAACTTGATTTATAACTCTTTATTTTTTTTTCATTTTTACTCAAAAAAACAGAAACAACCATGTATTATTTTTAGAAAAAAAATATTTATATTTTTCATTGAACTTTAAATTTTCTGTTCACCACTCTGTTCTGGTTTTTTATGTTTAATTTTATTATAACTTTTCAACTAATGGAGATACAAGGAAAACATTTGAGACTTATTTAGTCTTTATTAATTAAACAACAAAATAAGCCCAAATTTGAAGCTCTCACTCAATTATTTATTTAATTTATACCATTTGTTTATAAAAATAATCTTCTAGAAAAAAAATCTACAATATTTTATAAATAAACTTACTTGAATTAAATAACATTTCTAATTAATATTTAGTTACTAAGATGCTTAGGCTAATAAACTTGAAGATTTTTTTTTCAAACTTATTTTTATTCATAATTAAAAAAATCACCGAGCAAAACTAAAATTTATAAGCTAATATTGTTGATAAATATACGTTAGATAAAAAGTTACATAAGTTGTATGGTCATAGTTATATTAGTTTATAAGATATTTAGACATAAAAGTAGAAAACAGTTTTGTCTAAATTTGTTGTTTAATCAATAAAGAATAAATAAGTCTTAAATTTTTTCCTTGTATCTTCATTAGTTAAAAAGTTTTAATAAAATAAAACATAAAAAACAGGTCAGAGTGGTGAAATGAAAGAGAACAGAAAATTGAAAGTTTTTTTTTTTTTTTAAAAAATGGTTGTTTTTTTTTTTAGTAAAAAAAAAAAAAAATAAAAAATAATTTATTTTTTTTTAAAAAAATTTAATTTTATGTTTATAAAACGAAGAAGATATAATGATTTTAAAAAAATGGTTCGTTAATTTTCATAATAAGTGGTAAAAAAAAATGTTATTTAACAAATGCGTTTTGAAGCAATAAAATTCTTTTTTTAAAAACATTTTATCAAAAAAAAATTTTTTATAAAATTTTTCAAACAATAGAAGATAAAAACTATTAAAAATTATTTTTAAATTTCTGATCATAAGAAAACGGATCAATAATAATATTAAAAAAAAAAGTTTTTTTCAATGTTTAATGAAGCATTTTTTCACCTTAGTAAATTGTTAATAACAAAACGAAAATTAACAATTTTCCAATTTTCCTAACGGGAGTCTATTCTTAGACTTTCGAAAAATAGCTCCACGAAAGGAAAACATTCTCAGATTAATAGTTTAACAATTATCGCACTTGCAATGTTAATGTTCGTGCTACAAAAAATTGTTAATTAACTAATGGATAACTTATTGGAAAATCGCGATAAAAATTTTTGAATTACGGATTATTGTTCATTGATCTATCCTGCAGACGCCTGAATTTTTTAAATTTTTAATTTTCACATTTAATAAGTTTAAATAATATTTATTCATTAAAGGTCCGAAGGGGACGTGGCTTGCGCAAGCCGGAGTACCCGTTTTCGGGCGTATTTTCAACCCTCTGGGAAAATAATAAATATTGGTCCTATAGTTCCGGGAGTCGGAACTTTTTCTTAGGAAATTTCCTCCTCTTTTTGCATCTTTTTTCAAATTTGAATTATCTCGAATTGTTTTTGAGATATTGGCGAAAAACCAAACCCCCCCTTTTTTTTCACTCAATTGTTTATAACTATTGCAATTTTTGCGAGCGGCCTTAGCATTTTCTCAAAAAATATCCACATGCCATTCCGAATCGAATGACACCTCAATCATAATTTTCGGAGAATGCGAAAAAAATTTGACCCAAAAAGCACTTAACTAGACTATGTGTAATTTTTTGTTATTATTTTTCTTATTAATATTGAGATTGAAATCCAAGTAAGTACTGTCTTGTGTGCTTTTGTTCAATAGCTGAATGATTTTTTGTATTTTCAGAAGCGTTTTGGATCTGAGTTTTGTTTTTGTTTTTTTTATCGTTATGATATTCTTCTTTTGATTTGAGTCAGATTACGTGGAAACATTAAGAAGAGCTTCAACTTTTGAATGTAGAGTTATACAAATATAGAAAGGCTGTTTGTGTTTTCCAGTGAAAATAAGTCCCATTATTTCTGACATATGATTTGTTAGCTGGATTCATAAAATGGCAATTTCAGAATTAATACACTAAATTCATCATCCACATCAATTTGTAGAACATGATTGGAATCTTTCCTCTGCAGAAGTTATGGAAATACAAATTTATTTTGGATTTTTGTTTGGGGTCTTCTGCTGACTCATCGCATAATTTATACAGAAATTGTCTTGGTTTATATACGAGTTTGGGGAAATAAATTGTTAGAGCAAAAATAGAAAAAAATAAAATCGAATCAAACTCGAACTTTTATTGAGAACAAGGAAAACCAACCTAAATGTAAGTAAGATTGTTTTTGTGTATCTGTTTTCGCTTTCTTCGGAGATTTTCTCCGAAGATTTATCGCCATCAAGAATTTTATACTAAATATCTTGTTTTTTATACTTCAGATTCCTGAAGATGAAACAATAAAGTTTCGAAACGTCGACAATTTCAAAACTCGTTTTTTTCTTCCGAATGTTTGGATTTGATTCATAGAAAGACCAGATACCCATCCTGATGATATGGAAACCATGAAACAATTGTAGGCCGATGGTGGCTTCCTCGTAATTAAATTAAAAACATTCCCCTTCGTTACTTCAAATTGTTTCTTGTTTTTCTATTTCCAGGAAGTCATTGTCTACTAGCCTTATCAGTTCCTGATATGTGTTCGATTCATAGTACGCAATTTTCCGAGATTTCACAAAAGAGTCCATACATCATAGTAGCGAAGCAACGGGAAGGGCAAAAAACCAAACACGAATGCGGAAAACAAACGAAAGCGGGAGGATATATATAGGTTCGCCATGTTATGCAACCGACGAACGGTTTCGAATCATAAATAGAGTGCGACATATCGGGCCTTGGCGGTTTTCCTGTCTCCGACCAGGCCAGGAAACGCGCTAACAAATGGCTTTGTGACATCATATTTACACCCTCGGCTACAAAAATAATATATGTCCGCTCGAATCATTGAACACACACCAGCGACGGCCCGCTGAGACTTACACGAAAATAATGCATTTATACCGGGTGTATCGGATTGCACGATGAAGAGATCATAACTTAGCCGAAGAATTTGAATGTGTCATTATAATTAATAATATCAATAATGATAAATCGTGTATTATTTATTAGAAAATAGCAACTTGAGTACTTCAGGTTCAGAGCCGTCTTCTATCCATCCATCAGTTTCATCGAATTGAAACAGAGCTTCAGTATGGGCGAAGGAGAGGAAATATCGGGTCACTGGTTCAAGGGTTTATGAACTATTTACATATTCAAAGGATAATTGGGAAATTAAGGCAAAGAAATATTTTTGAACCAGAAAAATTATGAATAAGTTTATTCGTCATGGAATACAATTTTAGAAGGAAGCCAGAGATCACTATGCTCATAAATTCAATGCAAGTGTTGGGGAATATGGATTAGTCGTCTCAAATTCGAACCCTTGGTTAGGATTCTCTCCTGATGGCGTCATATTTGAAAAAACATTCCTAGAGCCCTCTTGGTTTTCTTTTTGCTTTGTTGAAAGTGTTTCAAATCGTATTCGAGTGGTTTGTCAATTTCAGTAATTCAATAATATCCCCTTAATAATTATATGGCATCTAAGTTTTGTTTTCCAAAGATATTATTTTTCCATGAAGATAAAAACCAATTCACGCCAACAAGGGGGGTCTAAAACCAATAGATAACTACCCACGACCAGATTCGTCGTCGTACCGCTGAGACCATCTTCGTCTAAACCAGCCTTCTTCATCTCCCTCCATTGAAGACCTTCTCCGCAGGTATATAAGTATCACCATCGTCTAGAGGAATCTTACATATTTGTAAATGTACAAATTTTATTAGAGTCAAAATTTTCAATGTACGTGTAGTTTTTCAATTTTTCCATTGAATTTTTTTTCTACTCGTCAAGCAACATTGTTCAAAGTTCAATTCATACTATCCAGTCAATGTAATGATTCTTAGTCTGGAATAAATTTGTTAAGTTGATTTCCTGCATATTTATTTGCCTTCCCATACAAGCTAGGTGACATTTATTTAGTAAAATATTTTTTATCTTTTGCCTTCAGCAAGCCTGGCGCCCAACTCTTGAACTAGTCAAGTTAATTGATGTATAATATTTTTAGTGGCCCAATTTGACAAACTAGGAAAAGTGATTAGTTGAACCTTACTCACGGCCTAACCGTATCAATCTGAGCAGCCTATCAGCAAAGTGATTTCACCTTCTTAAATTTGAATCAGATACTTCAAATTTGGGGTTCAAAAATAAAGGGTGTTACACAATTGGCACATCGTTACAAAAATAATAAAACAATAAAAATTACACAATAAAATATAAAAAAGCAAGTGCTTGTATGTAATATTGGTATAAAACAATAGCATTTTGGGTTAAGGTGTCCCTCAAGGCTCAGTTTTGCGTCCCTTGTTTTCCATAATCTAGGCTTTATAAAAAATGGAAATGATAACTTGCTACGTCAAATTGATATAATAAAGCTAAAATAAGGGTGTAAATCATATTTATTCCTTTTGAATATAGAAAAATGTAAAATTTCAGCTTGTGGCTCACTGGTACTAGCGTCAGTCTTGTGTCCACTGTTTCCATCCGGCTCGGGTTCGACTCCCGCAGCTGGCGAAAAATTGTGGTTTCGGATCCACTATAAAAGGTAAGGCCCCCGTGATCTTAACTCGTACAAGTTTTCATTAACTTCTGAGGGTTGGTCAAATAATCTGTTAAAAACAAAACAATATATATATATATATATATATATATATATACAGTGTCCGTCATAAAGTTGGCTACATTTGGGGAAAAATGTGTTATTGAAATTTCTGAAAAACTCTAATGGCGGTTCGTTTCTGCATGTCTGAATTAAAAAAAATTGTCTATGGTGCCGAAAAATGGGCCAAATTGACAATATATCGAAAAAAATTATTGAGAAAATGTGTTTGCAATCCAACGAGGACCCCATGTACCAATTTTGAACCAGATTGAAAAAAAAAACAGAAATACCATTTTATTCCTCTACCCTTACTAAGAAACATTGTACATTCTTGTTTTATCTGGAAACACACCAAACAACTGTAATTGTCATAAAAATTGTATTTTGGAGGCAAGCTGAAGTGACTTTTCTGTGTAATTAGGGTATTCTCTATAAATTGATTTTCCCAACTGCAGCGGCCTTGACAATTTCGAATAAACGTTCTTTAACAAGCTAAACAATGTGTTGTTTTACGTCCAATGTCGACCATCGGTCAAATGTTACTATAATGAGAATTTGCAACAAATGAAATAAGCTTGTCATACTCCAACATTTTTTCACGTGAAATAATGACTACTAGAACGAGATGGACTAACGAAATCGGGTCTTTGATATTAAACGTGTTCATTTCTCGGCGCATGCGCATTTACTTTTAGCGCCCGATTTTGAAAATCGATGTTCAGTTGTTTTGGCTTCACATAGACTATCCTTATCATCAATATTTGGAGTTAATAAATATATGTGAAAACACTATGATAAAAATATTAGTGCAACATATAAACGGAGACGAATGAAATTCCAGTTGACAGTTCGAAGCAACTAGCAGGAAAAGTTTGAACTGTGTGAAGTAACGATGCATAGGACCATCAGAGGCGCCAGGAGTACGTTTTTGAATGTGATGAAAACATTGGCATTTTCAATTTAGAATTATGAAAAACATTACCCATTTTTTTGATTTCCAAGTTTGTTACTGAACTTTCTAGGTGGTAATCTTTATGTGCAAATCAAAATATCCTAGCAAACGGGCACATGTGTGTTTCCTATTCTCCTATTGTCAATGCAACACTGGTTCAAAAAGTAGTGCAACACCTCAACACCAGGCGCCAGGTTGTACCAATGGAATTCGTATTTTTGTGTGTAATGTAATGTTTGTTATTAGTTTTCTTTAGGAACATAAAAATGCCAAGTATATGTCATCGAATTTAAAAAAATCTATAAATCACAATCAGGATCAACTACCATGAACGTTGTACTTAATCAACTGCATACCCTCTGTGAAAAGGAACTTCATTCAAATACAGCAAAAGTAGTGAGTAATTTTGGAAAAAATGCAGTTTAGAGAGAATCCACAGATTTGTAAAATGTATTTAACCCCAAAAAACAAAAAAAATCCAGCGGTGTCGTAAAAAAACAGTTTTTTATTCATTATTTTCACGACAGTAATTATACTCGCAAAGGTCGCAGTGAAGTGGCTCCTAGCCCATAAGCCCCGTACAAATATATCTAAAATTAATAGAAAAACATCTTTTCGATTTTTTTTTCTTTCTCACGAATATTTATGTGTCCGCAATTTTAGAATTAAATATAGATTTCTTGTCGCAGCTGAAAATCTACAATGGATGACTAAGTCGTGACGTCAGATGGGCGGAGCTTATGAACGTTTTCATAGAAAATGCAAATGCATTATAAAATTTTATTTTTTAGTTTATGCGTGGTTGTATTATAAATAAGGATGGAAATATTAATATTTTGTTATAGTGAGGCCAAATTTAGAATTTTCCATCATATTTTACTGGCAGTTTTTGTTTTGGATCATTCCACGTACACTCTTTATCTGCAACGGATATATTGTAATGTCCAAATAGAGCCAGTCTGGCAACGTGGTGACATTTTTATCCCCCTGGGGCAAGAACAAGTGTCAGAGGTAATATCAGCTGATTTACTCAGTGTGATCTACAATATAAACATGATATAAAAAAAGAAAAATTTTAAAAGTACCTAAAGCATACCTCTGGATGGTTGGATTCCAATGCATCTTCTTTTATTAATTATTTTATTGTCATTTTCCAGGAACTTGTTAATGCTAGAAAGCTTTAAAATGTGTTCTGATGAGTGGTTTTTACTCTACTTCTATAATTACAGACGCACCTACAACGTAAATCACATAAGTTTGGGTCAAAACTAATCAAATATTTGTGGAATAGACATTTTTCGGGAGATTAATTATGAAAACGCGATTTACTCTTGTCACTAGGTGTAGTCATGCCCTGTATATTGATGCACATGAGCTTATTCAATATTATTAAGTTTTAATTACAAATATTAGTTGAGTTAAGAGGAAGTATTAGCGATGCTACAACTGTAACACCGGAAATGATTAGGGCCGCATGTAGGTACTAGAAATCTTTTGACGAGATTTGCAAAATGCATTTACGAAGACGGACAACATTTTGAACATCTTTAGGATGTCTAAGTTCTTTGACGACGTTTGTTGATAAAATATGAATGATTATTATAAATTTGCCTTGTTTTGACTACGTTTGTTAATAAAGTATGAATGATTATTATAATTTTGCCTTGTTTTGAATACGTTTGTTAATAAAATATGAATGATTATTATAATTTTGCCTTGTTTTACTCATCACAAAAAATATAGGACTGCCCAAATGTACAGGGTTACCCTAAACTTAAATAATTTGGTAATTGATCGTTTCAGACGTTTGTCGTAATCGTCGTAAGCTCATTGGGTAACATAATAGCAAAAACAGCTGCACCAATTGCTTTAATTTACAACCCGAAAATAACAATTCTCTACTACTCTCGAGTTCCGAAATAGTCCCTGTCCTAATCGTCGGGGGACACCCTGTATATATATATATATATATATATATATACTTGAAAAGATCACGTGATAAAAGTTTATAAACGTTTTTTATTTTATTTATTATAATTGTTTAAAGTAAAAAATTAATGAAATATTAAAAAAAATATGTTGAACTTTTCAAACAAATGTAGGGGTATTTTTTCACGTCATTTGTTAATAAATTATTTATAAACAAATAGACAAGTTTACTATATGAAAACATATTTTTTTACCATTTTGTTGTCATGATTTTGTCATGACAACAAATTGGTAAAAATAAATAAAAATCTTAAAAACATTGTTTGTTGTTTTAATAGCTTTTTATATTTCCATTGTTTAAATAATTAGTTGGGAAATTATTTTTTTTTAAATCATAATTGACATTTCTGAATAGGGTAAAAAAATATTACCAATAATTTCATTGTTTATTGATTTCACAATTTATTATAAACAAATTCTGAGTAACATTATATTTTTTTCTAAAAGTCATTGAAACATCGAAATATTGGAAAGTGTTATAGAAGATTAAAAAAAATCATTATTTTGTTTCTGTAATTAAAGTGTTAGCCAGAGTTTGTTTATAATAATAATAATAATAATAGCGTCTTTATTTTCCATGTAAATTTACAATAATATACAATTTTATGGAAATAATGATCTTGGCATAATAGGCGTAGTTCAGCTTCGAGATATAAATTTAAAACACAAATAATTATGACAGAGAAAAAAAATATAGCCGCTCTTCCACTCAACCTCGGAACACACGCATAATGGAATGAATCTAGAATCTATATATAATTTTACAAGGGAAAGAAAAAAGAAAAAAAAAAACTAACAATAATTAAATAATGCAATTCAATTTTTCAAAATCCTCGTAGGAAACACAATCACAGGAATTCACTGGGGGGAGGTTTGTTCTCTCAACAACTTTTTTTTTAGATGAAACTTAAAACTGTTTGTTTTCATTTCCTTCAAGTTATTCGGAATAACATTATACACCTTCGAAATCTGGTATCTATAGGAAGCCTTGTACTTTTCAGTTCTATGCATAGGAGGTGTTAATAGTCCTTTGAATCTCAAATTCAATGTATGAATATCAGTGCGGAACTTAATTTTATTGTAAAGATAAATTGGGCATTTACTCTTGATAATTTGATGATACAGGCATGCCGAGTGCAACAACCTTCGACTCTCCATATTCAACGATCCTACAACATGTAATTTATGCGAAATATGTTCGCGTCTGCGGATACCAAAAATCAACCTCAAACAAGAATTTTGCAACTTCTGTATTTTCAGCTTATAGATATTGGTAAGACTTGGACCGTACAAACAGTCTGTAAAATTAAAAATTGACAATACCAAGCTTTCACATAACATTGTTTTAGTTTTTAGCGGTAGGAATTTCCTACTGCCATATATCAATTTAATAGAAAAATAAGCTTTACTCAGAAGGGAGTTCAGATGCTTCTCAAATTTTAGGTCAGTATCAAGGATGACACCCAAATCTTTCGAGTTTTCGACTATCTCAAGAGGAGAATCATTTATTTCAATATTGACTTGTTGTTTAATTTCGTTTTTAGTTGATCTTGGTCCGAAGACCAGAACATTAGACTTGCTTGAATTAATTTGAAGATGGTGAGTCGAAGCCAGTTCAACAAAGTTACTAACATCCTGGTTGACCCGCTCACAGGCATCTCTCACGCTACTAGTAGCAAAAGAATGGTAAAATTGCGTGTCGTCTGCGTAAAGGTGAATTTTACAATATTTCACGCATTTCACAAGCTGACTGGTATAGATTGTAAAGAAAATCGGTCCTAGGATCGACCCTTGTGGTACTCCAGATGTTAGTTTTAAGTATTCAGAGCATTGATTCTCAATTTTTACTAATTGTTGTCTATTTGTTAAGTAAGATCTAAGCAATAGTTCAGCTTCTTCTCTCATTCCCAAATGAGTCAAAATAGAAAAAAGAACATCATGGTTAATGGTATCAAACGCACGACTAAAATCGAGAAGAACAAGTATTGTACATTTGCCAGAATCTGTTGCTTCCATTATATCATCTGTTACATGGAGAAGAGCTGTAGTACAGCTATGGCCTTTCCTGAAACCTGATTGGATGCAAGGAAGGATGTTCTTTATGGCAAGGTATTCTTCTATTTGATTCTTCATTATTTTCTCCATTATCTTTGACATTGCTGGTAAAATGCTTATTTCACGTAGATCTTTGAATTCTTTAGGAACAGGTTTTTTTGGCAACATTGTAATGATGGCTTTTTTCCAGGCAGATGGAAAAACGTTCATTTCGAAACAGTAGTTAATGATATGCCGAATGTATGTTATGATATGTGGAGTGCATAACTTGATCATTTTCAAATTGATTCCATCGCAACCTGTTGAATTTGTTTGAATCGACAGTACCGCTTCGAGAACGATAGATTCATCTATAGCTTTAAATCTGAATTCTGGGTTAATCAACGGATCGTTCCTATAGTGATTCCGGGGTATCCAATTCTGGTAAGGAATTGATTAGAAAGTCATTTATTTCTTGTGGTTTTTTCAAGTCGCTTGGTAAATCCTTATTTTTATTAGGTAGCATAGAGTTATTACGTAAGATTTTCCAACGATCTCTGTTTGAGGAATGGTTCAGCTTACCAACAATCAATCAATTGTTTATGTTTTTAATGATCTGCTGAGCAGAACATCCTTTATAATTATTTTTATAACAAGTTTTTCATCTGAATGTATGTGATAGTCTTAATTCAATGTTTTTTACAATAAGCCGTACAAGACTGAATAATTTCCTCGATTTTATACTGTATTGTTTAGCTATTTTATAACCTCACATTTCAGTACCTGAAGAAGAGATAATAAATCTCGAAAGCTTGAACAGAAAAAAGAACATTTTTTTTGAATAAGTGACTGCGAAACCTGCCAAATACAATCCTCTATATATATATATATATATAAAATATATATATATATATATATATATATATATATATATATATAGTGAGAGGGTAGTCTTGCTGACTAGTAGGTGTAAAATTGAGTAGGTATTGGGGTGTGCAGAAAAAAAAAATATAATCTTTGAAGTTTGTCCAAGATTTCGGAATGTTTTATTTCCATCTTCAGGGATACTACAATGAAGAATTGAATTGAAGTGTGTCATTCGGACCTTAAGGTACTAATAACTTACAGCTTCGTTGAGATTAGTTTCTATGTTGTTTATGAATGTTCTTCATGTAAAGTACGGTGAAATCTAAGTTCTGAATTTGAAGTTGGAGACACATTTTTTTTAAATCGACAACTAATTATACACATTAAAATGTATTGAAACGTTACTAATTAAAATATTTAAAAATAATAAAGTCTGGAACATGTGTGTCTTGAAAAAGTACAATAGGTTATAAATTGTGGGAAAATTGTTTATTCACTTGTCATATGCTTTGACAGCCAACGGTACCAACTGAGCGTAGTACCAACTGATATGAAATTTTCAGTTGGTATTTTTATTGAAAATTTCCTCTTTTTTAGGATTCTTTTTTTCAAATTTCTCAATTATCAATAGTTTTTGAATTATTAGCGAAAAACGAAATGCCTTTTTTTTCCTCGTAATTATCGAAATACATTTTTCTACACATCATTCCGAATCCAATGAGTTATCGCTCATATTTTTAGGAGCTTTATCAATGATTAACACCCTTTTGAGCTTGTTGATCACAAGGAAAGATAATAATAAAATAAGTAAGATAATTTCGATTGCTAGATATAATTCCGTTTTGCGCTTAAACAATTTTTTTAGAAATGTTTTAGATGGAATATTGTTTACTGTCAGTTGTAAACTAAGCTCCGACTAATGTGTTTCCCTTTATTTTTGTATCATTTCAAATAGCTGCATTCTTAATAATAGACCCACTGATCCACCCAGTTCATCATACTTATAACATTTAATTTCCACGTACATAATTTCATTAATGTGCACATCTAATAAAGTCTCCATTACACAATAATTTCCAGCGGATTTAGTCTCCAATTCTCATCAATATCTCATTACATCACATGACACTCGTCTAATATCCAGATTTTTTTCAACCTGACACGTCCCCATCACCCACTCCGATTTAAAAACCCATCACAGATAAGCGATTCCAATCA
Organism: Gonioctena quinquepunctata; assembly: GCA_018342105.1. Taxonomy (NCBI): domain Eukaryota; kingdom Metazoa; phylum Arthropoda; class Insecta; order Coleoptera; family Chrysomelidae; genus Gonioctena; species Gonioctena quinquepunctata. The sequence goes on along the minus strand of JAFIRS010000076.1, from coordinate 674,551 downwards.
CATTAACACTGATCAGTTCGTAATGAACATGTCAGATTGTCGCCATGGTCGCCATTATCATCATCACCTCCCCCCTGTTCTGTATGATGACCATATCACCGTATCTCTCATATCTAACCTCATTTCTGCTATCTCACCCCATTATCTGCGGCATTATCAACGTTTGTCGTTTGTTAACGCTTTGCCAACTATTAATGTCTCAGGAGACTTGATTCGGTTTGCGGGGACAATGCCGCTGGGAGAGTGACCAAGGGTTGCAATATGTTGGCTCTGATGTCATTATAGAACTATTATTAATACACAAGGACTCATTTGTGTTATTGTGTGTATTTAAAGCCTTGGTCAAAAACATATCGGGACTGGTTTATTGACTAAAGTTTTTGGAAAACATTGGAATTTAGGATGTTCCCAGAGTCGATCACATGTTGGGTGTTGTTTGATGATTGTAGCATTTACTGAATACTTGAAATACCACAATTCCAAAGAAAACCGAACAACTAAAAAAATTAAATGTTTCTTATCCCACAAGCACATTTGTCATAAGTCATTGAAATAATCAAACAGTTTAAACCTATAAACCTATAAAAATAATCAATAAAAAAACATATTTAAAGACAAGCTTTTATTCAAATGCGCGAAAAAGAGAAAAATAATTGCTGTGGATGTGTGATGTAGGTTAATCCGTAGGTTACAGATTCAAGAGCTTGTCGCGCAAAGTTCTCAATTCAATTTTGACAATAAATTCATAATCTCCGACCCCAAAAACCCTTACATACCAACTTTGAATAGAATTGGACCATAATTACAAAACTCGTCTGCCATTTTGGAGCCGCCATCTTGAATTCATGAATTTCGGCAAAAAATTCATAATCTCCGATCCCGAAAACCCTACATACCAATTTTGAATAGAATCGGACCATAATCACAGAGATCAACCGCCATCTTGGAGCCGCCATTTTGGATTCATGAATTTTGACAATCAATTCTTAATCTTCGACCCCAAAAACCCCCACATACCAATTTTGAATAAAATCAGACCATAATTACAAAACTCTTTCGCCATCTTGGAGCCACCTCTTAAATTTATGAATTTCGACAAAAAATTAATAATCTCCGACCCTTGAAACCCCACACACTGATTTTGAATCGAATCGGACCATAAACACAAATCACGTCCGCCATTTTGGAGAAGCCATTTTGTTTTTTCTCTAACAAAAATTGGTAGCAAACTTCAAATTATTCACACGTGGCAAAACTGTTAGAAAAAAATAATAAAAAAGGATCAATCTTTTTGTGAAAAAAATCTATATATTTCGGAAAAACAATACGAGTTTTGAAAGGGAAGGTCGACAGAAGATGCAATATATCGGTTGACATCATATATATATACATATATATATATATATATATATATATATATATATATATATATATATATATTCTTCAAATATGGTTCGAAATATAACACGTTATTCAACTCAATATAAAAATATCTGTAACATTTATAAGTATTCACTTACAAATTATTTTATTTGAATTCTGCGTTCGCATCGTACGAACGTTATTGTAGGTGTGGTGTGTGACTGCGTCGAAGTTATTGGGAATGGTTTGTTTATCTTTCATGCATTTTTACCCCCTTCATAAGTACATGGGATTGTTTATATTAAGTTCTAGTAGGTATATGAGCCGGACTGTATTTTTTTTTTGGCAGCATGTAAAGATCAGTTTTCATTATTATTACTAAAAGTTTAAAAAAGGTTGTTATATATCTGGCTTAAGTTTTTGATAACATTTCTATTGTTAATGCGATTGGGGTCTTTTATAATATGTATCATTTTAAGGAATGTTCTTACTCTTGGATTCCTTTCTTTGGTCAAAATTTCAACGTTGTTAGTGTCAAACTTATGTTGATTTTCTTTTTCGTGTTTGGATAAGGCTGTAATGTCGGTTTTTGAGTATTTGTGGGCTTGTACTCGTTTCTGCAAATATTGTTTTGTTTGACCTATATAGGTACTTTGAGTCTTTACACGGTATTCTATATACTGTATGAGTTTGTTTGTTTTTTGGTATTTCTGGTTTTAATTTTGAATAAATGGTTTTGTTCGTATTTTCCAGTCGGAGTGAAATAGTTATGTTGTGTTTTTCCATTGTTTTATTAATTTTATTCGATAGTTTGTCTATGTATGGTAAAGGTATGTATGTTGTTGTTTTCTTTACTTCATTATCATTTTTATTGTGAATCGCATGTATTCGTTTATTTATTGTTTTTTCTGCAAAGTGGCTGGGGTAATTATTTTCTTTTAATATATTCTTGATTATTTCAATATTATTTTTCCTGAATTTTGGGTGAGCACGCTTTATGGCTCTGTCAGTTGAATTTTGAATAAAATTTTTTTTGTAACTAAGGGGTGTGTTTGACAAATAGTTTGTGTAACGATTTGATGCATTTGGTTTAATAAACCAGTTTGTGAAATTTTTTCTAGTATTGTCGTGTATTATTGTTGTATCGAGAAAGTTTATCTGTTTTTCTATTTCTTTTTCTATTGTAAATTTCAATCTAGGATGATGTTTATTAAATTTTTCTAGAATTTCATCAACTTTGTCAGTAGGAATACAGGTTAAACAAAACCATTCCCGATAACTTCGACGCAGTCACACACCACACCTACAATAACGTTCTTATGATGCGAACGCAGAATTCAAATAAAATAATTTGTGAGTGAATACTTATAAATGTTACAGATATTTTTATATTGAGTTGAATAACGTGTTATATTTCGAACCATATAATTTTAAAGAATTATTTTAGTGCATACATTTCAATATTGTGTTAAGTTAAATATGTCTCAAACTACATATTTTTAATTTTAGTGTTTTAACCTGATGATGACAAATACCATGTCGAAACGTAGTTAAGATAAATTATATGAATTGACTGAATCAGACCTTTATTCCGAGAAATTGAAGAAAATATATATATATGTGGTCAAGAAACTAAAGAAAATATATATATATATATATATATATATATATATATATATATATATATATATATATATATATATAATATATATATATATATATATATATATATATATGAATCACTAGACAATTCTAAACCATCTTTAAGCATATTTGGTGCACCTTTCCAAAGCTTTTGATACTGTTTATGATAAAAGACTCTTGAAAAACATGGAACGTATTGGTATGAGAAGTAGATCCTATGATTTAATGAATTCTTATCTCTCAAATCGAAAACAAATTGTTAACATTGATGGTGAATTGAAACGGTGCCCCCCAGGGTACTGTCTTGTGTCCTGTTATCTTCACAGAGGAAGACCTCAGAAAGATCATGTACTGGTTTAAATGTGGATAGAACGAAACATTCACTTCATATAGTAGTAAACTTCCTGACATGGGACCATTGGTTATGAACTCAAGAATTTATCTACCAGAAGCTGGCACCATGAAGTATTTGGGTCTCTTCATTGATCGACAGATTATATGGAATTTGCAGATATCCTTCCTAACGAATAAAATACGTGGCTTTTTATCACGTTTCAAATTTCATACCTGAAAACAGTATATTGTCTTATACAGTCCCTACTATCTTATGGTATCATAGGATGGGGTGGGCTGAATGATTCATATTTGAACTTTCTTGTGGCTCAGTGGCACGAGCGTTGGTCTTGTGTCCACTGTTTCCACCCCAAGAGTGGTTTCGGATCTCACTATAAAAGGTAAGGTCCCCGAGATCTTAGCTCGTACAAGTTTTCATTAACTCCTCAGGGTTGGTCAAACAACTAAGAAAGCGGTTAAAAAACAAAAAACAAAAAATTGTGCAACGTAAAATATTAAAAATAATATATAAAGAACGCACTTACCAACGGATGATTAATTTGCGGAAATCATCATGGACTTGAGACAACAATATTGCATGGAAATGTTGCTTGTAATGAAAACACACAATAGTATTTTATGATACAAGTGTATAATTAAGCCTTTAAAGCATGCGCAACGAGCTTGAGGACACGACGCGGAGCGGAGTGCCCTCAACGTTGCAAGTTTTTCAAAGGCACTTATACACGTGTATCATACGCTATTTTTTATTATACCCACCTGCATCATAACTCAATAACAATGCTGGAAATGAATTTTAGATCAGGATAATGTTCCTTATATTTTAATACATCTAATCAACTATGAAATGAACATCTGATGTCACATGTATATTGCAATTGTTGTTTTTAAGCTTATTTTACAGTTCATGTGATTGATATGGAAGTTGAACAAGTTCAACTTTCAACCTTTAAAACACAGCGTGTTTTAATTTTGATATTTCGCACGCTTTTTAGTTCATATAACAAGGATTATGATGCAGGTATAAATAAACGATGGATGCCAACTTACGAGTAGCAATAGCGTTGATTCCCCTTCTTGAAAGCCGAATTGCTAATCAAAATGACTAGACGAATCTCAACCAAGTATACATCATTAGTGCAAGTAAGAATGGTCAATGAAGTTGTAATGAGGATCTTGAGATTTGAGATAAAACGAAGACACTATTATTCAAATTCTGACTTTACTCAACCTTTGCCTCTCTCAAGATTTCTTCGTCTTCAATGGAAAATATTGCAGACAACCTGAAGGTCTAGCAATGGGTAGTTGTCTATCACCATTTTTAGCAGATCTATTTATGAATAACATGGAAGTCAACCACATAATCGATGAGAACAATAAAGAAATCCTATATTGGTTCAGATATGTAGATAACTGTCTTGTCTTTGTCAATGGCAACCAAGCTACAGCCAACAATCTTTTAAGAAAAATAAACTCTATCCATCCGAATATCACGTTCACACTTGAACTTGAATCCGTAAATAAATAAAATTCCTTAGACTGACTATTAACAAATTTGATAAACTAGAATATAGCATATACAGTGCATTCCATTTAAAACGAGCCACCCTGAATAACTTTTGGTACAATGATTTTCAGGAAAAATAAAAGAACACATCAACAATAGTATACAGGGGGACACATTTTGACATATTCACATTTGATGTTACTTCCACTATCGCACCCCCAGAGCATGTAACCATTTTTTTTTAATGGATCACCCTATATTGTTTCGCATTATCAGATGCTCCATGATGAGCAGATTTCAACAAAGTATAAAACATATGGTCTGACGCATATGGTTCGGGAGCTACAAATTATTTGGTTGAAAACGAGCCACCCTGAATAACTTTTGAAACAATGATTTGCAGTAAAAATAAAAAACAGGTCAACAATTTATACAGGAGGCCTCATTTTGAAATATTCGTCCTAGAGACAAATGACGCAATAAATCAGAAAAAGATATTTTTTATTAAATTCTTGAATCAAATCTGATGACTTGACCATGAGAAGAAAAAACATTTCTATAGTAAATGTTCAAAAACGTTTCCACCAACTTCCATACAATGGTACAAACGAGCTTCCATTACCGCCCTCACATGGTTGAGAATCTCGGGAGTTATTTCTCTGCAATGCCTAATGATATTCTCTCTCAAATCTTCTAATGTTGTTGATTCTATCTCATACACTTTAGACTTCAAATGACCCCATAGAAAGAAATCTACAGGAGTGAGATCCGGGTACCTTGGTGGCCATTCTGTAGGACCTCTTCTGCCAATCCAGCGACCAGGAAAATGATCATCTAAAAATTGTCGCACTGGAGCTGCATAATGAGGAGGTGCACCATCCTGCTGAAAAACTATTTCTTGTTCGAATAAATTCATATCCCCCTCAATTGCCCTATTGATGCACGGTATTATTCGATTCTCCAACATATCCAAATATTTCTCACCAGTCAAATGACCATCGATGAAAAAAGGTCCTATGATGTGGTCACCCAAAATTCCTGCCCAAACATTCAGTTTTTGAGGTCGTTGGGTATGAACTTGACGGTATAAATGAGGATTCGTATCACTCCAATATCGACAATTTTGCCGATTCACCTCTCCATTCAAACTAAACGTACTTTCATCCGAAAAACAAATTTTATTCAAGAAATTCTGATGCAAGTTGATCCGTTCAGTGAGACTTCACAAAACTCGATACGTCTATCGAAATCATCTTCGTTCAATTCATGAACTAGTCTAATCTTATATGGATGAAATTTGTACTTATGAAGGATCCTGAAAACATTTGTACGACTGATTCCTGATTCTCGAGATAACTTAGTAAGATATTGCGTATTTTCCATTAGTCCAACGTGCCCTAAAACTGCAATAGAAATAGTTTCATCGTTGACAACTCCTGAACGGTTATGCTTTTTATTGCTAACAGATCCAGTTTCCATAAATTTGTTCAATAATTCCGAAACGTATTTGTGTCGTACATTTCTTCCTGGATGATTGAACATACGGGCAGCAGCTCTAGCACTATTTCCATTGTGGTAGTACAAACTCACTATTTCAATCCGTTCTCGAAGTGTATAAACCATTGCTTCTCAAGAATTCACAAAAACAGAAACACCAATTGTAACTTCACCTGGTAGGTAATCGTTATTGTAGAATGAGACAAATACAAAATGAAGAGAATATCGAATTCAAATTCAACTAGGCAAAATAAGACTTTTTTGAAGTATATTTCAAAAAAACACCTATGAAACCTAGGTAACAGATTGTACAGTTCATTCAGGGTGGCTCGTTTTCAACTCAAATAATTTGTAGCTCCCGAACCATATGTCAGACCATAATTTTATACTTTGTTGAAATCTGCTCATCATGGAACATCTGATAATGCGAAACAATATAGGGTGAACCATTAAAAAAAAAGGTGACATGCTCTGGGGGTGCGCTAGTGGAAGTAACATCAAATGTGAATATGTCAAAATGTGTCCCCCTGTATACTATTGTTGACGTGTTTTTTTATTTTTCTTGAAAATCATTGTACCAAAAGTTATTCAGGGTGGCTCCTTTTAAATGGAATGCACTGTATAGAAAACCCTCACAAACTGACCATGCCATACCTTCTTTCTCTAATCATCCACATCAACACAAGATGGCAGCCTTTATTGCTACATACACAGAATTCTCATTGTTCCACTCTCACAAAATAACTTTAATAATGAGCTAAACATTCTCAAACAGATCGCTTACAACAATGGCTACAACCCCAATACAATTATCAATATAATTCATAAAGTCAAGAACAAAAGAGAACAAGATCTAACCTGTCACGAAGGTAAACCCTCTAGATATGTAGCTCTGCCTTTCTTAAATGAAAACCCTTCCCAAAAAGTCTCTAGTCTTATGAATAAAAAACTCAAAGATACAAAAATTTCCTTCAAAAGCACAAACAATTTAGGTAAACACTTGGTCAATTCAAAGGACAACATCAACAAACTATCAAAAAGTGGAATTTACAAACTCAATTTCAATGACTGTGATGCTTCATGTATAGGAAGGACTTGTAGGCCTTTAAAAGTCCGGATAAACGAACACCTCAATAAACCCGAAAAATCAGTTTTCGGTCATCATATTGAATTCAATAAACCCAACTTCAGTCCTAATCGCAATTCACAAATGTTCCAAGAAGTCAACTACAAAAACTTTAATAGGCTAGATTTCCTAGAAGATCTACAAATTGACAAGGAAATAGTCTTTGTCTGGTACAATTAAATAGATCATATGTTCCTCTACACAGAAAATTATATTAACTTTTCTCTTATAGTTCTCTGATACAGTCCTTGAACCCCCATTTCATCTTATCTATAAAATATAATAGGTTCTTCACTCTCCATGATGTTTGTTGAGTTGGCAAGTTTGAACTCCCAATTAACAGTGTCTCATGTCTATGTATGTCAATGAAATGTCAAATGTCACTTTTGTTTGCTCCTTGTGCACGTAAGATTGTTAACAATTTCAATGAAATGTAACAAGAAACTAAATAGGTTTAAAACCCAATAAGTACATTCAATGTCAGTATCTGTTCATTTAATTTGTTGTACAATGGTTTGTCGATCATTTTTACTGGATCTTTATGTATATACTTGACGAGTAAGTAATCTAACCTGTGTCATTTTACCTCAATTCTCAAGATCTTCATTACAACTTCATTGACCATTACTTACTTGGAGGTATCGCACTGATGATGGCATACTAGCCGAAACGCTTTGCAATTTTAATAAATTACTCACACGAAATACAACTTTATTCTTTGTTGATCAGTTACGTGTACACAGCTGCAACAAATTTCACCTTAGACGGTTTTTAACTGCTGAACTCTAATTAATTCTCATTATCAGAATATCATTCATAAATATATTTTCTCTTCAACATTCCCTCCGCCTAACAACCATAATCCGCAAAGGAGCAAAATATTCGTTCTCTACTGTTTTCATCGTCGTATTTTCAGTGCTTTATCCGTATACATCCGCGAACTTGGGTAATAAATATCGCAATAAACTTTTTCATAAAAGGATGTTTTATGGAACTATATATCTCCTGAAATATTCAGAGTTTCGCCCTTATTTCAACTTGTTCTCTCTGGCTATCCGCCAGCTCCCAAGTTGAGTCACGTTTGATATCTTCTCGCTGCTAGGTAATATTTTGCGACCATTGCCGAGATATTCAAATACGAAGTCATGAATTCTCTTGGTTTGCGCTACCAGTTCAGTTAATGTGTGACTCGGATGCTGCATAATTATGTGACGTTTGGCCTAGTAAGAAATTTCCTCTCGTATTTTCGCACTTTGTAAGACTTTCATTCTCTGCATCATATGTGATGCTCGTATTACAGTGTTCCTGTGATCCACCCACTGGCGTATTGAATAGTATCAACGCAGAATACTAACCAACATAGCAATATATGCATACTGCAACACAACATATAACAAATAGTTCTTTTCAGAACCAACTGACAAGGACTCTTGGACCCTCTGTCAGAGTCTGCCAATTAAACATCGAGGGCATTAGCAGATCCAAAAGTGAATATGTATCTAAATTTTTTTTGGATCATAACATTGATGTGGCCCTTCTACAGGAGACACATACTGCTGACGAATCACAGCTCCAAAAAAGAGGAAAGGTTTTTGGATATAAACTGGTTGGAGCAACGTACCACGCTCACTACGGCACAGCCACATACGCCCGCGCCAACTTGGATGATGTCAAACTTGTGTCTATCTCCGAAGATGAGGACATTTTCACCATACACACTGAAGTTGCCGGAACACACATAGTAAACGTTTATAAGCCTCCTGCAACCAAGTGGCTAAATAACCCACTACCTGCCAAAACACACCCAACAATTTATGCTGGCGATTTCAATAGCCACCACACCCAATGGAGATACAACCGAAACGACCAAAATGGCACAAAACTAGTAGAATGGACGGAGACTGAAAATATTCAGTTAGTTTTCAGTGCTAAGCAAAAATGCACCTTCCGTTCTGCCAGATGGAAGTCCGAAACTAACCCCGACCATAATGGAAAACCTGTCCAAGTTAACCGCTACGTCCTTGAAGATTTCCCACACAGCCAACACCGACTTATAATATTGGAAGTGGGAACACATATCCCAGTCATCCGTAGCACCAATCTTCCGAGGTGGAACTTCGCAAAAGCTGACTGGCTAGGGTATTCATCTGCCCTTGATAAAAATGTAAGATTCATTGATGCCCTCCCAACCAACTATCATAGATTCGCTAAGATGGTTATATCCACTGCAAAAAAATACATAGCGCGAGGCGTAAAAAGGGAATACATCCCATGCTGGAGTGAAGCCAACCAACTTATATATGAAGAATATGTAGAAAACGGTAGATCGGATGTCGCGGACACCCTACTACAAAATCTTGACGAAACACATAAGGAAAAGTGGAACGAAACCACAAGAAATCTTAACTTCAAACACTCAAGTAAGAAGGCGTGGAACCTGCTTAAAAAGTTGGGAGCGGAAACCCATAGTGGCCGATCGAGTAGCCAATCGCGTAGTTAATCTATCTAGATCTAAAAAGGACAAAAGGCATTCAACCATAATCAAGAAAGAATTCAAATCTCTAAAACAAACATCTACTACACAAGAACAACTATCTGGCGTATTCACCGAGGACGAAGTGACAAAAGCCCTTCAACTGGCAAGTCACCTGGCTTTGATAACATACATCCAGAATTCCTTACACACTGCGGAATAAACACGAAGCGCTGGCTAGCAAAGTTCTTCACTAATGTACTCCAATCCGAGCAGCTGCCAAGCGAATTCAAAAGAACAAAAATCATTGCCATTCTTAAACCGGGTAAACCTGCCGACTTACCCGGAAGTTATAGACCAATTGTCCTGCTAAGTGTCACATATAAACTTCTAGAGCGCCTGATTTACAATCGAATAATCCTACCCATAGAACAAGCCGGATTCCGACCCGGCCGAAACTGCGAAGACCAAGTACTTGCGCTGACACATTTATTGAAAGAGGCTTCGAAGAACGCAGTAAAACGGGAGTTGTCTTTATAGATCTTACGGCTGCGTACGATACGGTATGGAGAGAGGGGCTCATGTACAACTTTCTAAACGTTACAAGGTGCAATAAGTTAACATCACTGGTGAACAACATGCTGTCCAATAGAATCCTCCAAATATCCATCGGATCTATGTTAAGCAAACCAAGGCTGCTTAATAATGGTCTTCCCCACTCATCTTCAACTTGTACACAGCTGACTTACCGCAAACATCAAGCCGTAAATTCATGTACGCTGATGACCTAGCTTTCGCGAAACAACATGGCAATATGGAAGATTTGGAAAGAACCCTGTCCGATGATCTGAGCATACTATCTAGCTATTTCCAGAGATGGCGACTCACACTAAGCACTACAAAAACGGAGTCATGCTGCTTTCACCTTAATAATAGACTGGCATCGAACAATTTAAATATCATCTTTAATGATAATATTCTACGCCACAACCACTATCCCAAATATCTCGGTGTTACATTGGACCGCACCCTCTCTTTCAACAAACATCTAACAAACTTGGCAGCGAAGCTGAGAACTCGTAACAATATTCTGTACAAACTAGCGGGGTCGACCTGGGGAGCTGACGCCTCAACACTACGCACGTCCGCACTCAGTCTGGTCTTTCCTACGGCCGAATATTGCGCATCGGTCTGGCTAAACAGTAAGGTGGACACCGTTCTCAACCAAACAATGAGAATCATTACAGGATCTATTAAATCCACACCAATCGAATGGCTACCCGTGTTGTGTCATATCGAACCACCGAAAATCCGTAGACAGCAGATGCTAGTACGAGAGTTCAAAAAGGTCAGCGGAAACCTAGACTTACCGATCCATCAAGACATAATTATATTCAACCGACTAAAATCTAGGAATCCAACTGTCAAAACAGCCCAACAGCTTATAACCAGCAACTTTAACGGACACAACGAGTGGATATCGAACTGGCAGAGCAAAGTTAGTCCAGCCTGGCACTCCTTGCTGGACCCGGATAATCCACCACAAGGCTTCAACATGCCCCGGAAAACTTGGGTCCGGTTAAACAGGATCCGGACTGGCCATGGCAGAAGCGGATCGGCCCTTTTCAAGTGGGGGATGAGTGCAAGCCCAGAATCGATTGCGGCGCAGCCTCTCAAACAATACATCACATTACCTATGAATGTCCGACAAGAGCATTTCCTGGCACAACTCTTGACCTTTCACATGCAACACCCCAGGCCATCCAATGGCTTAACCAACTGAATATGGAGCTGTGACAATATCTACAAATAATTTTTTTCTATACATTGTAACTTTTGTTGTGTTAGTACATCTTGTTTCTTTATGTATGTTTGTACACGCCATAAGCTAAATAAATAACTAACCAACAAAACACAAGCAAAGAGCTGATTCATTACCGCTGGCCTGTCACGTTCTCAGTAGCTTATCCTCCCAGGTTTTCGTGCTAAAAATATAATAAATTGCCTTGAATTACCCCTCAAATGTTACAGAGGCTTTTGCAAATGGAAGACGAGTACAGCATTTAATCATTCCGATTGTTGAACAAACTGCTTTACCGGGTTTCTCTTCGCATATTGTGGTATTAAAAATCTGATTTCACGATGTTTCGGCGAAATCACATGTGTCATCTTCAGGTGATAAGAACGAGTGACAACGAGACATTACCCGAATATGGCAAATGTGATTTTGCCGAATCATCGCGAATGAGACCTTTTGAAGACCCAAGAGGGGATCCGAAGAAAGCAGTTCGACACATTACATATACAAAAATGTATGAAATATACCGGATGTCAACGTATTCTTTAGACAAGCCATTTTTCCCAGACTTCCGAGGGTATGACATCCAAACTTGACAGAGTTGTTGGATTCAAGAATTGAATTTTTTCCTATCACTTCCGGTTTCGGAAACGACCCCAACTTGGGTATTTCCAATGGAACACCCTGTATATTTTTACTTTTTTGGATTCTAAAGACGTTTCTGAGTACCATCACATAGTTTTGAGAGGAAAATTTGGTACATTTGATTTTTCAGAAGCATTTTTAATTTTTTCATCTAGAGTGCGTTGGACCTACTACAACCAATCTGATAGACATCAATGATGAGTAAAAACTATTATATTACAGTTTTTCTGTCTAGTTGAGTACCTATGGCGGTTTGATATTTCCAAAACCACTATCTAACTGTGAAAAAAAAGTCAATGTTTTCAAATGACAACATGTTTTAGACACACATTTCCTACATTCTAATTTTCACGACGAATCCATTGATGGTTTCGCATCGAAAATCGGATGAACTACACTAATTAATTGTCGAAAAATTATGAGGAAATTAGGGTATCGCTCATCAAGTAATCTGTGGATATAAAATTGAACGAAACCAGAATCGTTCACTCGGAACTGAATCAAACTTTGGATTTCTTGATGAAACGCTCTGTATAATTATACATTTTTCGATTCCGCAAACATCTTCAAGTAGGTCTACTTGGAAACGAATAGTGCTCACTCAATTTTTCAGATTTATTCCCATTCTCATCACAGAATTCTCATTGTTTGGTAAATACTTCAGAAATCAAAAAGTGTGCTATAGAAACAAAAATAACTTTGACAAGTAAGAAAAACTGTGAATTCTTTAGTGTTTTTAAGTGTATTATTATTTTATTCAATGAATATTATACTGAAATTTCCATTATGAACTAACAGAGAATTAAAGAACTTATCAAAACATGTATTAACAAGATCTACGAGTATATTCGTAGACATATGAAAACTGGCGAATGGACACCGTATCCATCTATTCCCTCTTGATTCCAAGTATGCTTGAAATTGCATTTGAATCTCATATATCATCTTTATCAATCAAAAGAACGAATAGTCAACCTCTGAGTTGTTTAAATGAACTTCAACTGTGATTGTTTATGGCGACGGTTATTTGAAACCAACTACAAATGCATACACAACCGAAGTCACAAAAGTCAATTGCATCAGTGAACCCAGACCTATCATTAAAGGCAAGTATATTAAAATGTATGTTTTTGTTCGCAGCATCCCTCCAGGGCAGGGGTAAAATGTAATAATAAGATTTCCTGTGGCGTTTCAGTTTAGCATTTCATAATAATTCTCAAAGCAGATCGCTAAGTGGATAAGTTCCCATTCGTCAAAGGTAGAGAACTTTCATAATTAGCTGTGTAATATTGTTAGTAGCAATTAACTCTACCACTTGCTGGCTGTTGGGAAATATTTCCACTTTGTACCCACCAAATCGGTATTTATTTTCCTTCAGCAACAAAACTGTGACAACTTCGTTCCTTATTGAGAGAGGTAATCGAAATTTTAACTATATTTTTCCAGACATTTTCAATGGATCATATTGCTATTAATATAAATGTAATAAAAAATTCAGGTACAACTACAGACTGAAGTATTCTGTAGTTATATCACAAGTGATGGATATTTTGGTGAGAATACTTTGACATTTTTCTATCAATATTGTTGTAGAAATTTCTTCAGAAATACCACGACAACGTAGCTGGAGGGGTAAAGAATTGCTTATTGGATACCTAAGTTCTTACTTTCGAATTGCTGAATCCAGATTTTCAGCTGTTTTTGAATTTTTGTAGGTCAATATCTCTATTGAAACTCGATCATTACAGGAATTACACCAAATGTAATATATGGATGATTTTTAGAAACCACTTGATAATTGAAAGTTGAAAGAAATGATTATGGTTTTTATTACAAGTGTTATCCCAAATACCTTCCGTAGGTATTTTCAAACAACTCTGGTCATAGTGTCTTATTCCATGAACATTCAGGAGTCATCCCTGATTAGTCTGATTAACAAGTTAAAAAACGGATTAATTCTTGTTCCCGGTCCTAAAAATATGTGCAATAGCTCATTCGATTCGGAATGACGTCTAGAAAAATGTATCTTGAGCATTTATTAGCACATACAATTGTTATTAACAAAATAAGAAGAATTCAAAAACTATTGATATTTAAGAACTTTTGGAAAAAGATCCTTAGAGAGGAGGAATTTGTAAATAATTAAATTGATATTCAAATTTTACTAACTAGTATTAAAATGTTGAATATAAATTTAGGGAATTTGTTATGTTTAGAAGTATGTTAAATATTTAAAGAGTTGAAATAAGAATTATTAATAAAAAAAACCATAAATAAAAAAATGTTCGTATTTAGTAATCTGTGCTATGTTATTTTACAGTTTTTCTGAAGATTCTACCGTTTTTCTGAAACCTTATATAATATTAATCGATACCTATGTTTGAAATAAACATGTTTTCAACATTACAAGCAATTGGCATAATTTTAAAAATTATAGAAACCAAATTTTACTAATATAATTTTGAGCACAAGCAGATAACAAAATGTAAAAGTTCGAACATTCTGTATATGAAATTGGATCTAACACAATAGCCAATGAGATGCCAGGAAAGATCTTGATGCAAAATTAGGAATTTTGAAAATATGAAAAGCAGAAACGTCAAAAGAATGATTTTTACATGTTTTGTAAATAGTATGTAAGGTAGTTAGAAATTTCGTAAATAAAAACTGTAAAAAGTGAAAAAATGAAAAGTGCAACAAAAGGTGCGTGAAAATCGAAAATTCGAGAAGGAAACAAAGGATGTTGGTATCAAGGGAGAGAAATCAACAAGCTAAGCGAAGGAGAACAAAAAAAAATTTTGGAAGAACCGAATGAAGAAAATTGAAATTTCAAAAAAACTCAATCAATATGTATTAGAAAAACAGTTATTTGACAAGACAATATGGGAAATACTATAAAGAACAATAGCAGATAAAAGATCCCAGATGCAGAGTTAATCTTACCTTTTTCATTGGAGATTTACCAGTACGAGACGAAGTCACAGTCGACAAAGGGGTTGCAGTTTCCAAGAACGGGAGAAATCCGAAACACTGAACAAGAAGTCACAGGTATTTTTTGAAACCATAAAAAGTTACTGCAGTGCAATTAAATTAAAACTTTTAAGGAACCCTTTTGATAGAACTTTTCATGAATTACTATGTTGACCCCATAACCTATAAAACTAGGTTAGATTTCAGTTTTAGTATCACATAACTGCACATTTCCTGTATATATTGCTATGAAACACTTATTAGTAAGTTTTTCCTAAATAAAGGAAATTATTATTTCGATGAATTTCTGCATCATTTTCAATGTTTGAGCAACAATGAATTGCCATTTTCTGAAATTTACTTCAAGAACGACCAGAGGGCTCCACAGTAGAACCGACTTCTGAGATTCCATAAGCGTACCGATTGAGTTGGCTGAGGTGGAGGAAATAAGGTAAAAAAGTAGATGGAAAGAAGGTAAAATGCATAGCCGGAGATATTAAATATTTATATGGGTATTCATTTGTCAATTTATATTGAATTAAATTCAAAAGGGAACTAGTTTGAAGATTTTGAAAATAGTAAAACATATTGAAAAAAAACAAAAAAAATTATATATTTTGTTATGATGTCTGGTTGGAAAGTAAATAAACAAAAAAGTAAATAAACAAAAAAGATCCTCAAAGAGGAGGAAATTTCCAATGAAAAACCCCCATCTCCCAAAATTCTATCTCTATCATTAATAATGTTACGGCATGAACAAAACACAGCTGGAGACAGTATATCACACAAAATATTTTTTTATAGTATTAAATATTGATTTAAAAATTTTAAAAATCATGGTGTCATCAGAACACTTGAAAGAACGAAGCCACGTTGGAAAAAAAATATGTAAATTTTTCAAAAAATTATACGATTGTTAATTAACAAATTTTTATCCAATTTCTGTTTTTACAGAAGTCGACATAAAAGTTTAAATAATTGATCTAAAAATTTTTTGCTCGTTGGAGCCCTTCTTATATATATACTTAACAAGATCACGTGATGAAAGTTTATTAAAGTTTTATATTTTCTTTGTTATAATTTTATTAAATGAACAAAATATGAAATATTAAAAAAATGTTGTTAAAAAGTTTGTTGTTGACAAATGTTATTATACAGCTGTTTCTGCATCTAATTGCATTCGCATTGTTCATAAATAATTAGACAAGTATAATATTTTTAAAAAAATTATCACCATTTTATTGTCAAGACAAAATGATAATTCAAAAAAAACCTTAAATACATTTTTTTATTGTTTATAATCGTTTTTTTATATTTCGTTTGTTCAAATAATCAATTAAGATTTTTTTTCTCTTTGAAAATCATAATTGGCATTTCTCCACAGTTTAACAAAAAATTATTTTTGTATCAATAATTTTATTGTTTATTAAGTTAACAATGTGTTATGAACAATTTGTGACCCTCGGTTTATTTTTTCCTGGATGTAAAAAAAATACAATAACAGCCAAAAAAATGGTCTATTTTTCATAACATTTCTTTATATTACACGATACCGAAATATATGGTTGTTTTTGTATTTTTTTTTACTTAAAAAAAAATGTGTCACAAATTGTTTATAACAAATTGTCAACTCAATAAACAATGAAATTATTGATAAAATTTTTTTTTGTTCACCCATAGAGAAATGCCAATTATAATATTTGAGGATTTTTTTTTTTTATTAATTATTTAAACAAACGAAATATAAAAAAAACAATTATAAACAATAAAAAAATGTATTTAAGGTTCTTTTTTAATCATCATTTTTTCTTGAAAATTGAATGGTAAGAAATAATTTTTTCAAAATATTATACTTGTCTATTTGTTTATAAACAATTTCTTAACAAATGACGTAAACCATTTTTTTCCTACGTTGATTAATACCATTGTTAGAATTAAAACAGCTGTATAATAACATTTGTCAACAAAAATTTTTTTAACAACATTTTTTTAATATTTCATTTTTTGTTCATTTAAAAAAATTATGACAAACAAAATATAAAACTTTAATAAACTTTTATCACGTGATCTTGTTGAGTATGTATATAAGAAGGGCTTCAAGAAGCAAAAAATTCATAGGTCAATTATTTAAACTTTTATTTCGACTTTTGTGAAAACAGAGATTGGATAAAAATTAGTTGATTAACCATCGTATAACTTTTTGAAAAATCGACATTAATTTGTTTTTTCAACGGGGCTTCATTCTTTCAAGTGTTCTGATAACACCATGATTTTTTAAAAAAATTTAATTAGTATTTAATACTATAAAAAAATTATTGTGTGTGATATACTGTCTCCAGCGGTGTTGCTCTCATGCCGTAACGGCCGCGCGGAGACCTATTTTCGGCGTTGAATAAAAATTATAAATAATGGAGATAGAATTCCGAGAGTCGTGACGTCTTTATTGAAAATTTCCTCCTCTTTGAGGATCTCTTTTCAAAAGTTCTTAAATATTGTATTGGGGCCGGTACTCTTTATCACATACATAAATTCACTACTAAGCCTTAATATAAGTAAATCTACAATCTCATATGCAGATGACACTGTATTGATCTTCGAAGACGACTCTTGGGATGGTGTAAAAGTAAAAGCGGCAGAAGGTGTACAAAATGTTAAAGAGTGGCTGGATTTTAATAAACTCTCACTTAATACAAAAAAAAAACAAAATACGTAGCATTTTCAATCACAAATTATAATAGACCTAATTACAATAATCTCAAAATTGAGAACTCTACTGATCTCATAATAGAATGTGACAATATCAAGTATTTAGGTGTTACCATCGATAAACATCTTAAATGGGATCTACATATCGTTGAATTAGTGAAAAAAGTCCGTAGACTCATATACAAAATGTACCATATCCGTAAAATCCTAAATAAAGAACAACTGATTATTGTATATAGATCACTAGTAGAATCCTTATAAGATATGGCATAGTTGGTTGGTTGGTTGGTTTAAGGCTGACGAGCCAGAGACAGGGTTGGCACTTAGCTTCCCTTGACACTGCGACCAGCTGGGGTCTATTGTATCACTCTGTCGTCAGTGGTTCCTCATTCAAACAGGTTTGTGCCTTTAATTAGGTTTAGAAGCCTGTTGATAAGGTTCTTCGGATTCATGCCTGTTTCCGGGCTGATCTCTCCAAAGATTCTGTGTCGCCTACTACTTAGGGCGTCACAGTCGAAGATTGAAAGACAAGAGTTAGACCCGAGGCCTCCTCTTGTCTCTTGATGACAAGCCATTCTTCAGTATCTATCCCCATGTCCTGGGTTTTGATGAGCTGAAGAATCTTTTTGGTTTCCATTTTACCAAATGGCTTTGGAATCCACTCTGTTTCCGGGAGTTTCTCAGTAGGTGTTCGACCATCTGCTGATCCCTCCTCGGTTGGGTTTACGGTTTCTGGTGCCGAGTGTGATTCAACTGGAATCTCCTCGACTTCCATACCCGCTATCGGTGTTGGGTCTTCTTCAACTGGAAGTTCCCAAGGGTTGTTTGTGTAGGGAAAGGGTCGTCCACACCTGCGGTGCCCCCTGCGCAGGTGTAAGGCAGATTACTATGGGAGGTCGCCATGTATCCCAGAGGCTCCGTTTTTTTTATACCTGACTGGCTCAGGTATCATCCATCCCTCGGCACGGGTCGCTTGACGCCTTGGATTAAGCCATGTTGTGGTGGCATTTGGTTTGAGATTGACTTAGAGATCCGCAGGTTTTGACCATTTCTGGTCATTCCCACTGGATTTTCCTTGTCAACCCCGTTATCCAGCGATACCACTTGGAGGTAGCCACCTAAGTTTCCGCAACCCATCTTCATCTCTCGTAGGAGGTGAACATGTGTTGACGCAAACTACTCGCCAATATGGCATAGTAGTATGGGGCGGATCATATGAGAACACCCTTCATCCACTAAATGTAGTCCAAAATTACATACTAAAAGTTATGTTCAAAAGAGGTAATCTCTTTTCAACCAGTTTATTATATAATGAAGACATTTTAAATGTCAGATATCTTTATTTCATAACAACTTCAACATTCTACTACAAAAATAGTCAATATCTACAACAAATATCTCATTCTTATAATACACGAGCAAAACATAATGAACAAATAGCAATTCCAATGTTCAAAAAAGATTCCTCGCAAAGAATTGTGAATGATTTGGCACCAAAAGTTTTTAATATACTCCCTCTAGAAATAAGAACATATAGCACTGTGAGACTATTCAATAAGAATTGTAAAAAATAGATTTGTACAAACTACAATAAGTTTGAAGCTTTGTTATGAAAGCAATTTGTAAGCTTGAGAGATACTCAACAAATTTTAGGTTAATTATTTATGTTACCGATTATCATTTACACATTAGAATATATTATAATTATAAAACCAAACAAACACTTATAACCAGATACTCGACCTATATGTTAAATTACAATATTCTAGTTGATCGATACTTGCACATACAAGTGTTATACACTTAGGTGCAAAAGAAAAAATTAAATGCAACTTATTATTTCCATAGTTTTTAAACATATGTTGTAACTGTATACTATGTGAGCAATAACTGTAAATGTAAATTAATAGTTTTTGAGTTATTACCGAAAAACTGAATATATTTTTTTTAATCTTATTTTGTTAATAACAATCGCAATTTTTTATGTGCTAATAAATGCTCGAGATACATTTTTTTAGACGTCTTTCCGAATCGAATGAGCAATTGCACATAATTTTAGGACCGGGAACAAGAATTAACCCGTTTTTTAACTTGTTAATCAGACTAGATGTTTTATATGTTAAGTCAACGAGCATTTAAAAAAACTCAACCTCAAGCACCATACAAACCTCTTCAAGTGAATATGGGAATATATGCACTCTTTATACCTAATTCCTTGTTTAACAACAATGCCTCGTTCGAACGGGCAATTTGGGCAAGTCTAGATCTCTCGAGTGCAAAAATAATACGATTGTGGTTAATCGCATAACTGAAATTACGGATGCTTCCACTGTTCGAGTGCAAACTCCGTTATAGACCTTCCATTTCGATGTACTGTCAGAATCGACAGGGTCCGGCACCACGGGGGCCCATTACTTATCCTAAACTGAGTCTTTTTAGCGGTGCCGTTCGACTAAAACTAATGTACTTATTCGTGTTCATTCGATGGCTTCATGATTGTACACTATTTTTTGTTATCACCTTTTAATATTCGCTTCCGTACGATTTTTCTTCTGTTGGCTTCGATAATGGGAGACCCCTGCCGATCGTATTGTTGCACTGTGAAATTTGTAAATGTAATGTCATTAATGAACAAGCTAGAGATTTATAGTTGCAAAGCGTCAGTGGAAGTTGTTTCAAACACCAGCACAAAATAATTTTTCAGTTATATCATTTTCTACACTATAAATTACCGTTATATGTTTTACGGAAGATTTTCGTGCCGAGGGCTTTTGTTAAAACAATTTTGTTTTCCGTAAATTGCAAATTATGTTTCGACTTTTGTAAAGTCATCTTCAGAGAAGTACAATATAAAATTGAGATTTTAAACATGAACAGGGTTATTCACTATAAATTACCCCCCCCCCTTAGCATCGTTATTCTTGCCTATAGAAAAAAAAGTTAAATGTTTTATTTATGTGGTTATAAATAAATTTTGATAAAATGCTATCAAGAATACAGTAGCGTGTAGATTTCAGGGGATAACAAAAATTAAATGGGATACACTGTACACACACTGATACACTGTATATTATTGAAGTTTTGGAATGATCTTTTTTTCTTGATTTCAAAAATATAATATGTTACCCCTTGTAACGTTTTGAGTTATTAAATGTCGAATAATTTAGTTGGACTAGTTGTTACTGTAAATACCTATCCTATCAAAGTCAACATTTTTAAAGTAAGATATGAAAATGACAACTATATTATGTTTGTTCAGTGCGTTTCTTTAATGGACTAATCAAAATCAGTGGCGTATCTAGGAATTATGCCTGGGGGGGTAATGACATAAGAAAATTAAATACATCCACTTATAGGTACAAAAAACATAATTATTTTTTTTCATTCAAATTCAACCAAAAATACAAAATGTGATAAAAAAAAAATATATATATATATATACAGATACTTATAAGTAGGGACAAAAACAAAGATTTCTTTCGATAAAATAAATATCACAAAATGAAATCCAGTCTCCTGTATTTCTTATTTGCAAACCTTTCAATAACATCTATTTGCACATCTCTTTGAACATGAAGTAGAGCTAATCCAACCAACCACACTAACTGGCATTGTATTTGAAATTAGAAGACACTTTTTTATAAAAAAAAAATGTTAGCGTCACGAAATTTACAAAAAAAAATTAAAAAAATAATAGTATTAGCTGAACACTTGAAAGAATGTAATTTCGTTGAAAAATAATTTTTTCAATGAATTTTGCTAATGTGAGGCTATTGTTTATTGTTGTTTATTAGTTTTGGAACCACCGTTTTTATTGAAAACCTAATAATTGTTCACAGAATGACTCCCTATTCTGTTTTGCTTCCTGAGCAAATTTTACTTGTGTACTCAATAATATAACGCTATAAAATTGTATAAAAGTAGATTATTCTGTCAATTATAAATTTCTGAAGTTAGCAAAATATGAGAAATCAAGTAAATATTGAAAATTTTTTTATTCATATTTCACATTATTATATTATCAGTTTTATGTCTGACAAAGGCATTTAACAATGATTAAAAAAAAATTACGCAATTTGAATAAATTTGAAATGAATAAGTTGAATATTTTTCAAAAATTGTTTTCTTGCATTAGGTTGCTGAGAGTTTATTATGCTTGAAAAAAAAATATTCCTAATTTTTTTTCATTATTGAAATAATATGATTTGTGGAAAATATAAACAGGATGATTATAAAATCAGGTGTACGAATTTTTGGAATGATCTTTTTTTCTTGATTTCAAAAATATAATATGTTACGCCTTATAACGTTTTGAGTTATAAAACGTCGAATAATTCAGTTGGACTAGTTGTTACTGTAAATACCTATCCTATAAAAGTCAACATTTTTAAAGTAAGCTATGAAAATGACAACTATATTATGTTTGTTAAGTGCGTTTCTTTGATGAAATAATCAAAATCAGTGGGATATCTAGGAATTATGCTTGGGGTGGGGTGGGGTAATGACATGAGAAAGTTGAATACCTCTACTTATAGGTACAAATAACTTTTCCATGGAATGTATATTCAAGATATTCCCTAACATTTAATGTACTGTGGCATGCGGCACCATCTTGTTGGAACCAAATACAATTACGTTTTTGTAAGGGTAGTTCGTTCAAGAAGTCATTGATGTGAGTTTGTAAAAACTGTAGATAACGTTCGGCATTTATAGATTGGCGGAAAAAAAAAGGTTCTATTAATCTGTTCTTATAAATGCCACACCACACGTTCGTCTTAAATGAATATTGGTCATGAAACTTTATTACAAAATTGAGACTTTCATCAGACTACCAGTGATAATATTGTGACGTAAAATAAGGGTCCTCTACTAATTTTCCTTGGATAAGATGGCCTACCATAATCCCTTTCTTTCAATGTGTGAACGATTTTTGGTTTGAATGGCCCGTGTTTATTCAGTTTCAAAATTCTTGCCAGTGTATATTTACTCACATTTTGTTGCATCGACGACTTCCTTTTGCGCAATGACATTTTTGGAGTTTCTACAACTGACAGCATTACTTCAAACTGCGTATTCTCATCGGCAACCAGTTTTCGGCGTTGTCCATTAAAATGATTGTTAATACTTCCAGTATTCTTGAATTTATTTACTATTTTCGTAACAGTTGAATGATTGATATTTTTATTGGGATGTCTGTTATTAAAAATAGTTGCTGCTTCTCTATGCGTTTCATAGTTTTCTCCCACAATCAAAACAATTTTTATTTTCTCTTCACAAGTTAATAACGCTATCATTTTTATGTGTCTTATTAATTCTAACGCGTTTTGAGATTCACTGTCAAACATATCTTGCTATTAACAAATCAACAAATCATTTCTTTGTCAGTGCATCCTAGATTACACGTAACTACAGTTAAATTTGCATTGTTATTGTAGACAAAATAAGAAAAAATGCATGTAAATGGATGTAATTGCATATTTGAACGTAGTTTTTAGTTCTGAACAACTTTTTTTTTAACAATTTTCGATATTTTCAAATATAAAGGTACTTTACTCTCGAAAATTGATATCTGATGATTGTATTCCAGATTTTAGAATATGCAGACTTTTTTATGAAGAATAACTTTTTCTGCTAAAATAAATTATAAAAAAGTTTTTCATATGATTCCAACTTAGTGAGACATACTGTATATGAATTTTTGTCAAAATTCATAAAGTCAAAATGGCGGCCGGCTCCAAGATGGCGGTCGATCTCTGTGATTATGGTCCGATTTTATTCAGAATTGGTATGTGGAGCTTTTCGGTTGTATTCGAACTGCGACAAGCTCTTAAATCTATATCTCATCTTCATAACAATTATTACATCCTGATTTTCAATATCGCTATATTATCCAACGTTAGAATGATTCTTTGCATGGATAAAGTTACGTAGCAACCACGTTCGTGTGAGTAAGGACTTTCTCTCCTCTTCCCTAGGCGTATCATGTCAACGGTTGCCACAATAATTGGCGTAGAGCGTAATCTTGTTGACAGCTTCGTATAAATTCAAATACGTGTCCCGAAAATAGCCTCTTATTTTACTATATTAAATGGATATTACGTGTATGTGATGCGATAAAAAAAGCAAATACGTTTTGGGAATATGCGTCTAATTATTCCACAGTGTCCAGGGGATTGTATTGGTCAGGAGAATGTGAATCAATACTAAATTTTTCATAGGTATGAAATAATAGCAACATGAGTTTACTCCCAATGAAAAATACATTATATCCGTGATATTCAATGGAAATGTAAAAACCATTTGTTGTATGAAAATAACAAGGTTTGAATTACATACACCTGGATCAAGGGTAGGTCATGATATAATACCATTAAGTAATCGTGCAAAGAATTTGGGTTTGATACTCGTTCACAAATTGATTCACAGAATACATGTGGAAAAGGTGTGACAAGATATGAATAAAATAGTTGAATTTTAACGAATCTGGGGTTTGTGGCAATTAAAATACTGAACTAATTTGTTGCCAACATCCGCCACAAGACCTAGTACAGATACATCAATGGCAATCCTTTCTAACAGAACACCTACATTGTATTGCTTCATTTCACCCCAGGATCTTATTGATTTCACCTCTATATCGTCTCGACATTGAACCCAATGGAACCTCTGCCAGGTCTTGTCCAAAGTCTTAATGTCTACCAGAAAACCTCCTGATATTCCCTCATTAATTTCTTTCAAAACTTCACCTATCCCCTTCCTGGGAATAACCAATTAAAAAATTGACCTCCCATCAGCTGATTTCCATACCAGTTTGAGCAATCAATTTTCTAACATTGCTGCCTTAAAAATGGGTTCTTTGTGCGAAATATCTCTACAGGAGGGTCTCCCAGTTTCGATCTCTTATAGTTTTCCCAATATCAATTGCAGAAGCATAAAAAAGTCTTGTGGCGAAATCGTGTGAGCAGCAGTGGCGGAGATAACTAATTTTATTTAGATATTTTAAGATTTTAAAAATACTTCATAAATAATGAAAAATGAAAAAAAATTAAAGACAAGCTTTTATTTATACAAATACATTAAGAAAGAAGAATAATTCCTTTCATTGTTTGATGTAGGTTATTATTATATCCTAAAACGTATTTCGATCGGCACATACCAAGACCATAGACGCTACTGGTTTTTAATCTTTCAGAGCTATTAAAACACAAATATAATGCGTGATTTATGACCTCCCATCGTAGAGACACACCTGCCAGCATTATGTCCAACTTGATTGGTCCAGACGAATCGGTTGTACAACTGACAGCCCTCACTCGAGTCCGCGTTGACTATCGGCTCTTTTGATGTACCGTTTGCCGACGGAAAATGTTTACGAGTAGTACAGATTATTTTTCGTTCCGTTTCTTCGCATATTCGCACGTGTTAGCGAAGTGAGTTTTCATTTGCTCCCTATAGAAACAGCTTCTGCAATTGATATTGGATGGACTATACCAATGTTTGGGTCCATTCATTTTCAGTTCGTGTGACATTGATGACTCCTTCATGGCATCCAATTCAATGACAATGCTCACTACACGTCCTTGGATACATTACTCTAAATGAGGCATCTTTATTACCATTTGTTCGTCCTGGGCTATGTTTGGTATTGAAATGGTCCTGGTTTATCTTTCTCTTCTGAAGGAAAGATCAATAATTTTTCTAACCCTGTTGACTTGGATGACCCTAGGAGTTTTGCTTTCACTGGTTCTTTGCCATTTGCCCAAGAACGATCCGGTCCGGAGTTGTACTTTGAGAATTATTCTATTCAGTATTCATTATACTTTCTGCTGTCAGGACAGAAGTTCTTCCTTTTCCCTCACTTAGACTGGCATTCAGGGGGATAGATGATAAATTCCTCTGCTTCATATACAATCTTCACGAGAGTCAAACTCTGAGTTACATTCTTTTCAGTACTATTTATACTTCCTTCTATCAGAACCAAAGTACTCTCGTTTTTCCCACTTCCACTTGCATTCAGGGGAAAATGCAATATGTATGAGAGTCAAACTTCGAGGTACATTATATTCTTTATTTTCTGTGGTGCTTCTTTTTCTTTCACTTTGACTTCCAAACAGGTAAATAGATAATAATATCGATTTCATTGAAATCTGCTTTATATGAATTTGGTCAAACTCTGGTACCCCTTTTTTCATGCATTAGAGAAATTTATTTTTATTCAAGTCAGAAGCATCTTACATTATATATAACTTACAGTCCATAAAGGCAAATAAGCGGTTAGGTGTACAGATATTGTTAAATTAATCAAACTAAGTATGTCTTGCCCAGTATTGGGCGACGTCAATTGCGTTTGGTAGAGCTGACATCAGATCTTCGTGGGTGCATTGGGTGGGGCACAGTGGGCATTCGTACATGTGTGAAGTCGTCTGGGGGGCGCCACAATCGCATAGGGTGGAGCTCACTGGGTATCCCCATTTGTTCAGGGTGACCCTAGATCTTGCAGTTCGGAGTCTATTCAGAGATTTCCAGACCTCCCAACTCTCCTCTCTCCCAGCAGCTAGGTTTTCGGATGGAGTCATCCAATGTTGGTCTTTGGTGGCTTTCCAAAAATCGATCCTAGACTTGTTCGTTCGTTCCTGGAAATCTGCGGTGGTTGTTAGGAAGCTATTTCTTGACTTTAGTCTCTGGTATGCTGGTTGCAGGCCATATAGAGGGTGCCGCTCAGATGTTGACGATTTAAGTCTTTCCTTATAGGCTGCAGCTTCTCTTCGGGCAGCAGGCGGGGCTACCCCCGCCAGATGGTAAACTCTATCCAAGGGGGTGGGTTTCAGACATCGTGTAATGAGTCTACAACTCTCATTCAGCGCAACATCAACTTGTTTGGCGTGTACTGACTTATACCATACTGAGCAGGCATATTTCCCGGCGGAGTAACATAGGGCCAATGCGGTGGTTTTGACGACACTTGGACTAGCACCCCAAGAGCTACCTGATATCTTCCTTAGGATGTTGTTCCTCCCGCCCACTTTCAGTTTAGTGTTCCTACAGTGTTGTTTATAGGTTAGGGTCCTGTCTAAGGTGACTCCGAGATATTTTGGGTTTGGGCAGTGCTCCAGTAGTATTCCATTCCACCTTACTTGCAGCTTTCTAGTTGCCTGTTTGTTGTGGAGGTGAGTTTTTGCTGGGTTTGGCCTTAGCTGGTTTTTATTGTAGTATCGGTTCAGTTCTTCCAGTACCTCAGTTAGACTTTGTTCAATGTCTTCGAAATTGTTTTCCTGCGCAGCTATTGCTCGGTCATCAGTTGTTAGTTTCGATGGGAAGCGGTTGGTCGTTAGTATATATATTAAATAGGGTGGGAGCCAGCACGCTGCCCTGTGGTAGACCGTTCTTTTGGTTGCGCCACCTACTCTGCTTTCCCTGGAAATCCACATAGAACATAGAAATCCACACAGAACATAGAACAATCCACATAGAACATAGAACATTAGAGAAATTAATACTATTGATCCAGCGGAATTTGCTTTTACGCAACATGTACAATGGTAAAACTTTGAGGTATATTCTATTCAGGATTCTCTACACTTTCTGATGTCAGGGCAAACGCGCTTCTTTTTCTTTCATTTTGACTTGCATTCAGCGGCATAGATAAAAATATTGTTTACAGTGAGATTTGCCCTATATGCAACATGCATGATAGTCGAACTCTGAAGTACATTCTATTATATACTCTCAAAGTGGCACGAAGTGTATAATACCTTCACAATTTTCTTACCCAACTTGGGCCCAAATTATTCCTGATTTTACAAGCTTCTATTTAGTTTCACCTGTCCCAGTGTCTGTCTGTAATCAAGTCTTGCAAGTTGAATTTGACCCACTTCCCGTCGTCCGATTACCTTGAAATTTGGCAGGTGTTCATAATTCCGGTGACAATGCATTATGGGATTTGTTGGAGAAAAAACAAAATGGCGGCTCCAATATGGCGGACGAGATTTATGTTTATGGCCCCACGGAGAAATAAGTTTTTTAAAATTTAATTGGCCAAGGTTTTGTAATTATGGTTCGATCCGATTCAAAATTGGTATGTAGGGGTGTTCGGGGTCGAAGATTATGAATTTTTTGTCAAAATTTATGAAATCAAAATGGCGGGTCCAAGATGGCGGAATATTTCTTTGATTAGGGTTTGATTCTATTCAAAATTGGTATGTGGAGGTTTTCGGGGTGGGAGATTATGAATTTTTTGTGAAAATTTGTTATGTGGGGGTTTTTGGGGTCAGAGATTATGAATTTGGTTTCAAAATTCATGTACTCAAGATGGCGGCTCCAATATGGTGGGGAGTTTTGTGATTATGGACCGTTTGTATTCAAAATTGGTATGTCGGGGTTTTTGGGGTCTGAGATTTTGAATTTAGGTGAAGAATATTGCTTTTCGTAATGGATAAATAAAATATTGCTTTTCGTAATGGATAAAATGTGAAAACCAATATGTATGTTTTATTTGGTGAGGTTTTTGGCAATATTTTTTTTCAGTATGAGATATGAACTATAAAGAGAAGTTTATAATGATGGATATTTCGTAGACAAGATGATGTATATTTATCATTTTAGCAATTTTTTTTCCACTTAGATGGCCATCACTTCAAATCTAGATGTATCTTTCAATGCCGAACAACTTTTTCAAATAACATTTTCCGATATTTCCCAAAATAAGGGTACTTTACTCCTGTCTCAAAATCAAAATTTTGAAGGCTCCTCGTATATCACGTGTGTTTCACCATATTTTGCTGGTGCATGTTCAGTTTCAGGGGATGCACAAACTTTTATCAGGAATAACTTTTTGTCGAAAAACCCTTAATAAATAACTTTCCCATATGGTGCATACTTTGAGGATGGCACTGTATAATCTTATCAAAATAATAATTGCTTAAATGACAAGTATTTCCAGCGTTGCTATTCCTTTCATAAACGAATATAACAAACAAATTCCGAAAACCGAATATAGAATCCCCGAATCGATCTTCCACCGTTTTACCCCTTTAAGCTTATTTTTTGAATCCCTCCATCCCCGATATCTTTCAAAGCAACGTGTTTAGAGAAACAGGTGGGTTCTCCATTTCACACGCTCTCTGTGATGTACACCGTGTACAGTTAGTTTAGTTTAATACGAGTGTAAAGTACGGATGATTTGTCAACACCAAACGGTTTCACGGTGAAGTGGCCACGTGTGGAACACTCTGAACATCGCTTGACGGCGTCTATTAATTCCGAAACACTGAGCGCTCCATCGGGCCGGCAATGGGATAGCATCTCCAACGCGTATTTCTGTCGATTTTCCAGGAAACAGGGGCGGTACACGAATTGCAGTAAAAACGAAACAAAAAACACAAATTGCACCCACATCCAGGAAGAATGTTCTCCGGAAATAGCAGCAGATGACCCGACAAGTGATTCTAGAACCATGGCCCCCTTGGTGGCCTTAAGAGGTTGACAGCAACCAACTGTCGAGAAACTAGCAAATAATGCTGCTCACCCTAAAGCCAAGATGGGATCGAAGAAGCATCTTTTAATGGCCACGTTTATACGATGTCTTGGTATGCAGACTAATGATTATATTCCAACCAAATTCTGTTAGTCAATGTGGTATAAACTGTGCACTTGGTCAAGTAACTTGCTTGGTTTGGTACCGAAATTTGTTGTGTACCAGACTATAATAATAAGTTGACTAAGATGGTGTAAACAGTATGATAAATTTTACCAACCGTGACTGTAAATTTTGGTTTGAAAGATTGCTAAGCGTTCTGTTGTGGTTATCGCACTGGCTGAATGAACCAAATGGAAAGAATAGCTATAAAAAATAGAACAAGAGAGAGTTAGTGAAAAATAGGTTTTGTGATTCCTAACCTTAGTTTCCGCATCATTACCTCGGAAATCGTTTTATATATATATATATATATATATATATATATATATATTATATATATATATATATATATATATATATATATGTATTTTTTATATAAAATGACTTGCTGCAGTTCAGAGCCTCCTATAAAAAAGTCCAAAGGTATTAATTGGACAGATGAAGAAACCAGTGCGTTTCTCCAAATATTTTTGGACAAAACAATTATATCAATTTCGGATGGCAAAAACTTTAAACACCTATACTTTTACAAGAGCCTTGAAGAAGACATGTTGAGTAGGGGCTTTACAAAAACTGCTGAACAAATGAAATTTAAAATGACTGAGCCTGAGCTCACTGACATCCAGACATTGACAGATGACACAATTCCGAATTAGATAGCAGAGTTTCAAACCTTTCTCTTGGTTACATGACTAAATAAATACCAAACCAGAACCAAGTTGGTTAATTAATCATTTGACAAAACACGATGTAAATAAACGATTACTAAAACATTTGGTTTGAATTTGGTCACATACACTTGGTAAGGTTACCAAATTCACATACGGTATAAACGTGGCCAATATTGCAATTTGGATCTCTATTACAGAAATGAAAACTATCTCATTTTGTGTTATTCGTTACTGGTGTTATTCGAAAGTTTTCCATACTTCGTACTATTTCATTTAAGATACTTCAAAATGTTGAACCTGTTTGGTTAACGTTTGTCCCGTTGCAGTCATAAAATATCTACAATATAGGTTTATGGCCACTTTGATCACTTGAAGATCAGATAACAGGTTTTTCCGAAATTTCCGACGTATTATCTTTGAGACGGTTTAAAATATCATTGAAAAATCACTTGAACATTCCTGAGAATTGAGTTTATTCATTTTATTTAATCACCAATGAATGACAACACTGTTGAAAAACGTTTTTTCTCACGACTTACGTGTCTTGTTTAGGAAGTTTTTTTTAAAAAAGGTTTTTTGTAAACGCTCCCCAAAACGGCAACTTTAGGAATTAAAAAAAAAACCGCAAAATGCTACTTTTACGGACTTAACGAAATATTGAAAAAAATAATTTTTGTTTGACAAATGTTATATTACACAGCTGTTTTTGCATCTAAGAATGGCATTAATTAACGTAGGAAAAAATTTAATTGTTTACGTCATTTGTTAAAAATTTTTATAAAAAATAGAAAGTATTATATTAAAAAAAAAATATTTCTTACCATTTTATGGTC
This sequence comes from Gonioctena quinquepunctata, assembly GCA_018342105.1. Lineage (NCBI taxonomy): Eukaryota > Metazoa > Arthropoda > Insecta > Coleoptera > Chrysomelidae > Gonioctena > Gonioctena quinquepunctata. The sequence continues at coordinate 643,330 of JAFIRS010000076.1, read as the reverse complement.
AAGACAAAATGACGACATAAAAAAAATCTTAAATACATTTTTTAATTGTTTATAATCGTTTTTTTTTATATTTCTTTCGTTTAAATTATCAATTAAGAAATTTTTTCCTTTTCAAAATCATAATTGGCATTTCTCTATAGGTAAACAAAAAAAATTTTTTTTCATCAATAATTTCATTGATTATTAAGTTAACAATTTGTTATAAACAATTTGCGACCCTCGGTTTATTTTTTTCCTGGAAATAAAAAAAATTTACAAAAACAGCCATATATAACAAAGTTCTGAAAAAAATTGTCTTTGATTTTTTATAACATTTTAAATATTACACGATACCGAATTATAAAGATACGATAATGGACATTCAGGACATTTTTGTAGAGGATTAATCAATCTTTAAAATGGATGACAATCCAATTTTTTAACTATTTCTTATCAGCTATTACATGCATTTGTTAATTGAAAAATAAGAGGCCACTTTGATTTCGGTAACGAAAATTTTTTTTTGGTTTTTAAATTTTTTTACTTCCAATAAAAAAGTAAACCGAGTGTCACAAATTGTTTATAACAACTTAATAAACACTTAAATTATAGATGAAAGATATATTTTTTTTGTTGATCTATAGAGAAATGCCAATTATGATTTTTAAAGAGAGAACAATTTCTTAATTAATTATTTAAACAAACGAAATATAAAAAAAAATATTAGAAACAATTAAAAATTTATTTCAGGTTTTTTTAAAATCATTATTTTGTCTTGACAATAAAATGGTAAGAAATATTTTTTTTTAAATATTATATCTGTTTGTTTATAAACGATTTCTTAACAAATGACGTATACAATTTTTGCAAAACAGCTATATAATAACATTTGTCAACAACATTTTTTCAACATTTATTAATATATTATTTTTTGTTCTTTTAAAAAAATTTTTTTTTTCAACGGGGCTTTATTCTTTCAAGTATTCTGATGACACCATAACTTTTTCAAAATTAATATTCAATATTTATTCATTGTAAATTTCCTCCTCTTTAAGGATCTTTTTTCAAAAGTTCTTAATTATTAATAGTTTTTGAGTTATTAACAAAAAACTGAATATCTTTTTTTTTCATTTAATTTTGTTAATAACAATGGCAACTTCTTATGTCCTAATAAATGCTCGAGGTACATTATTCTAGACGTCCCTCCGAATCGAATAAGCTATCGCACATATTTTTAGGACCGGGAACAAGAATTAACCCGGTTTTTTAACTTGTTAATTAGACTATACAGTGCTTCTCAAAAGTCCGCTCCCCCCCTCTTATTTTTGGAACGATTATACATAAACAAGTGAAATTTGGAAACTGAATATTAAAGGTTGTAAACTTCCCCACTATTGATGATAGATGACGAAATCGTCAAAGATGACGTCACAAGGCCATTGTGACCAATAATTTTAAATGGAACCCTACGGCAAGCGACACCTCTTTTAGAAGGTATCGAAAAACCTATTCAATGATACAATTTTGTTTGTGTTTATGGCAGTTTTAATGGCTTATTAGTAAACATTAAAATTAAAATTCCATTCAGTATGATATTAATTACAGATTTAAGAATCAGTATCTACTCAAAGAAATTGCTCGAAGTGACCTCCATTTACTTCCTGACAGTGAAATATCCTATTTTTAAACTCTTCTCGTACTTTTGCAAATGTGTCTCACATTCTGCAACAATACGTTGTTCAAAAACGTCAATATTGTCAGGTTCAGTGGCGTAAACCTTCGATTTGAGGTACCCCCACAGGAAAAAAATCCAAAGGTGTGAGGTCCGGTGATCGAGCTGGCCATTCCGTTGAACCTTGTCGTCCAATCCATCTACCACGATACTCCTCATCCAAATACTGTCTTACTGCACCGTAATAGTGTGGAGGAGCACCATCCTGTTGGAATATTATTTCCAAATTGCCGAATTCATCTGGATTATCTTCTAAAATTTCAAAGATTAACGGTTCTATTGCGTGTTGCAACAGCTCCAGATAAACCTCACCAGTTAAATCAGTATTTGAAAAAAGAGGCCCAACGATGTGGTTTCCCAGGATACCTGCCCAAACATTCACCTTCTGGGGACATTGGGTATGTGTTTCACGAAACAGGTGAGGATTTGCGTCACTCCAATACCTCACATTCTGTGTATTTACATTTCCATTTAGATAGAAAGTACTTTCGTCACTAAAACAAATTGTTTTGACATAGTCTGGCTGTTGGTTAATTTTATTTTCCATATTTTCACAAAATTCTAGTCTTCGGTCTGAGAGTTGATGAACCATTTTTAATTTGTATGGATGAAATTTGTTTTATTTCAACACCCTGTGTACTGTACTTCGACTGACTTCACAGATAGATGCAACGTGAGTTATTGAAGAAGTAGGATTAACTATTACTTCTGCCAGTATATGAATTTTTTTCTCATCAGATATTTGTGGTCTGCCAGATCGTTTCGCATCATTATTACTACCCGTTGTTTCAAACTTACGAAGAAGCTCCCTCAAATAAGTCCTCGAAACGGGGCGATCGGGAAACCTCTCATTAAAAATGCGTTCTGCTGCAAGAATATTTTGTCCAGTTTCACCAAGAATTAGGATCGCTGCTACTTTATCACCTAAATCACGTACCATTTCGCTTCTTGAAGCACTTAAAAGTTCGGCTCACAACAGCTTAACAAATTATTAAAATGTACAAAAATATTAAAAGTACCAAAAGCTGCTAAAACAGTTAAACGTTCGATCAACAATACACAAATTATTAAATGTATAAAAACTTGGACAATTACAAAAACGTCGAATTAGGGAGACTAACAAAAACATTAGCTTTTTTGACAACTATCCAGAGGCGGAGCTTGAATTTGGAATTTTAGTATCAACTGATTTAATTCATGACAGCTTTGCGTTTTTTAAAAGCGAGTTGCCAAAACTGCCATAAACACAAACAAAATTAGTATCATTGGATAGGTTTTTTCGATACCTTTTAAAAGAGGTGTCGCTTGCCGTAGGGTTCCATTCAAAATTATTGGTCACAATGGCCTTGTGACGTCATCTTTGACGATTTCGTCATCTATCATTACCAGTAGGGAAGTTTACAACCTTTAATATTCAGTTTCCAAATTTCACTTGTTTATGTATAATCGTTCCAAAAATAAGAGGGGGGGAGAGGACTTTTGAGAAGCACTGTATATTAGGCGAGTTTAGTTGAGCTGATGACATTTTTCAAGATTTTCCGTTATTTTTCTATATATGCCAGTATGTGAGGATTGTTGGTGCGTTTTTTTAATTCAACGAGGACACGTTTATATTTGCACCTTTGAAATTATTTTCCTGTACAAGAGGTACTTTTTTCGGGCTAAATGCTTTTTGGAAACAGGAGATGAGAATATGTAGTATAAAATAATTCGAAAGATTCGTTGGCTTCGGCAGTCTCATACAGCTGGTTCTGAGAATCGTACTTAATATGCAAGGATTTAAGATGATAGACGTCCAAATATCTGATTATGTTATACAATAATTATAAAACATCGTGACAAGTACAAACGCTTTTATTTATTATAAAAATCCATTAATTCAATCAAATTCGTAACGCAATCAAGAAATTAGCAGTTTTACTTTATATCGATCTCAATCCGAACCAATATCCGAAATAAATCATTATTATAAAAATACCAAGGTCGAATTTCCCACAAGCTAGTGCTTTCCATTAAACGAAATTATTGTAAAGCGCCCCAGCTCCGGACAAGAATCTCCCCGACCCTTCGCCTTCGTGTCTTCTAAGGGCGACTCGAAGAAAATAAAACCGTTTAAAATGCATTTTGGCAAAGTGCGTAATAAGAGCGTCCATCCCTCGCTTTCCGCTCGCACAAAAGATCTTTTCTGCAGCAAAACGCCCCGAAATTCAAATGTTTCTCGGCAGTCAAACAAAGCGCTGAATGGAAACAGGGCAGGACGCCGAATTAAAGAAAATCGACAGGTCAGTATTGAATGAATGTTCTTTCTCATCAGCGTGATGTCGATAATCATATCCTCGGTTACAAATTATATAGTAATTCTCACACGTTACACCCAACTGTAAGCGCGGTGTAAAGGTATGGTTATTTAGGGGCGCGGAACTCATTCTGTCGGGGATTTTGTCTTGGGAACCGAATCGACGGGCTCTGCTATTATGAACACACGTCGATGTTGGCTTTGTTCGACGGGCTCATTGTATTGACTCTTTATTGACATTTTTTTCGTAATGTGTTTCTTATAGAGCGCTAGCGTGAATAGCTGTTGGTATGTATATTGTAATTCGCAGCGGAAGAACTCGAAAGGGCGAGAAAGATTCGTTCTATAACGATTTAGATTTCCCTCTTCCAGTAAATTCAATATCTTAGATACGACCGCTGATATGATTTCAAGTGTTGAATTGGCGGGAATTTGCTTGGAATGATGACGAAGAAAACAAAAATTTTAAATTATCGACGTTTCGAAACTTTAATGTTTCATCTTCAGGATTCTGTAGTGAAGAAAAAACAAGACAATTAAAATGAAATTCTTGAACAATGTATACCGGGTGATTCTCTAAGGTGGCTCACCCCTATACATTGTTTATTATTGAAGAAAGAAAAACGAAATTTGGGGGTTGTGTATTATAGTTCAACTTAATTTTGTTTTGTCATATTTACCTGCTTTGCCGTACTTCCGGTTTCACCGGAAATAACCCCAACTTTCGATTTTTAAATGAGACATCCTATATATTTTTACTTAGTTCGATCGAGAATGACATTCTTAATCCAACAACACCTTACTTGTCAATATTTGACAAATAAAATCATTTTTATTCCAATTTTTATTTTTCGATCTAGAATGCCATGGATCGTGTAAATCGCTTCATTTTTGATCAAGGAACATGGAAAAAATACAACTTTGAGGCTTATGACTTCACAGTAGTTTAAAAAATTATTTAAAAGTCGCAAATATGAATTTTTCCAGTTAACTTGACTTTTTCAAATGGAAAGGGGGTGGCTTGTCGACTTTTTGTGAAAGATTATTTTCTTACGAATCATTTGATACCACACATTTTCACTTTATTTTCCCTATTTTTCTGAATAATTGCAAGAAGCGATCATACCTAATAACAAATAATAAGTATTTGGTACACTTATGCACTAAGTCCTGTTATTCTAGTTATCCGTGACAAACAATTGAAGCTGTTGCCAGGACTACCTAAACAAATAGGCTAATAAATATGCCGTCACTTTTGAAAATTCATTTGTTGCGTAGTTTATTATTTGATATGGAAAATTATACTAGAAACGAGAAAATTGACATGTTGCTAATTTACGAAGAAGCAAAAAAGAATGCAACTGATGCAGCTCGAATTCATGTTCAGAGATTTCCTAATCGTCGCCATCTCCAAGGCGTTCGATCGAGTTTGGCACCAGGGACTCCTCGCCAAGCTTCCGTCTTATGGCTTGCCCCCTCAGCTGTGTTCTCTGCTTGCTAGTTTTCTCTCAAACAGGTCTCTCCATGTAGTGGTCGATGGAGTTTAATCTGACACTCTACTCATAAATGCTGGTGTTCCGCAAGGATCTATTCTCGCACCAACACTATTTCTACTTCACATCAACTACCTGTTGAAAGCAACTTCATGTCCAGTACACAGCTTTGCCGATGATAGTACCCTCCATACCGCTTTCTCTTCCAGGGCCCCTATATCAGCCCGTGAAACCAGAAATGAACGAGGAAGAAATGTTAATAATATAAATATGGACTTAGCAACAATTCTCGAGTGGGGATCTAATAACTTGGTAGAATTCAATGCAAACAAAACACAAGCATGTCTTTTCTCTAGAAAAGCCGATCTCACTGTGCCTAACATAACTTTGTCAGGAGTAACCATACCACTGAAGTCATCCATATCGATGCTTGGTATTACTATCAGCAATAACCTTTCCTGGGAAAATCACGTGAGGTCCATTGCCAAAGTGCATCCCAAAAACTTGGTTTTTTGTTTCGTGCCAAGAGCTATTTCACCCCCACTCAGCTGCTTATGATCTATAAGGCACAGATCCGACCTGTCCTGGAATACTGTTCCCATATTTGGAGCGCGGCACCTAAACATATCCTGAGGCTATTGGATTCTGTCCAAAAAAGGGCAATTCGTCTCGTCGGTGATGCCTCGCTTACAAACTCGCTCACTTGTCTGTAACACCGTAGAAAAGTTGGCGATTTGTCTCTATTTTATAGATATTTTCATGGGCGATGCTCTTCTGAAATATCAACAATCGTTCCTGCTTTGGCAGTCTCTTCGAGATTAACCCGTCAAGTTCAGTCATCACACCCCTTCGTGGTCACTTTGGAGACCTGCAGAACATCACTTTCCAAAGACTCGTTCATCCAACGAACAGCGAGGCTTTGGAACTCATTGCCTAGGGAGGTGTTCCCCGAGGCATACAACCTCTAGAAATTTAAGAAGAACACCAACTCCTACCTTCTTTCCCTTGGTTCCCACGATGTTCTCTGAACATTACAATATCCCTTTTCGTGGGAACCAGAACATAAAAAAAAAAAAACCCACTCGGCATTATTCTCCAAAACTGGAAAGGAAAATGCGAAATGAACCAGAAAAAAATGCCAATAACTTCATCGTCTGTAAAGAAGAAGAAGTGTTGAAGTGAATTGTACGGCTTCAATTCGCTAAATGTGTGATATAAGTTATTCATCCGTTTGGAGAATTCTTCACAAATATAATTAGGTATTGATCATTCAAGTACCAACTACACCAACATCTTTTCGATAACGACCACAACCGTAGATTAACTTATTGCAACTGGTTTTTGACTAAATACAGAGGAGATGTACGTTTTCCATTTACAATTATTTATTCAGATGAAACTCGATTCACCAACTTGGGTCTGTTCAATCGAAATAATGAAAGATACTGGTCTCAAACAAATTGACATCTGATGCAAGAAGGAAATTTTCAAGAGCGATTTGGTTTCAATTGCTGGATGGGTATTATCGGAGGAAAACTTTTGGGGCCAATAATTTTCGACGGACAACTTACTGCGGAAAGATATCCACAGTTCCTTAGAAATTAAATTAATGATTTCACTGAAGATTTGCCACTGGCTAACCAAGTTGGTATCTATTTTCAACAAGATGGAGCGCCACCTTACAATTCTCAAGTCCTAAGAGAACATCTGAATGACACCTTCCCAGAAATGTGGATTGGCACTTATGGACCTATTCAGAGGCCTGCGAGGTACATTCTTAAGTTGTCATATTTTTTCATAATGTATTATTTCTTTTTCATATTCTAGATCACCAGATCTTACTCCGCTAGATTTTTTTCTCTGGGGAACAATTAAGAATCAGGTGTATAAAACAGCATCAGCTACTCGTGAAGAACTGGAGTATAAAGTAAGGGTGGTATTCCAGAACATCACTGCGCAACAGCTTATCAATGTGTTGCGCGCAACAATTGAAAAAGTTGAACTTTGCCGTGATCAAGGAGGAGGTCATTTTGAGAATTTTGAATCTAGTGGACTAATTTGCGACTTTTAAATGATTCTTAAAACGACTGTGAAGTCATAAGCCTCAGAGTCGTATTCTTCCCATGTTACTTGATCAAGAATGAAGCGATTCACACGATCCATGGCATTCTAGATCGAAAAATTGGAACAACTAGGTATACAGTGCTTCTCAAAAGTCCGCTCCCCCCCTCTTATTTTTGGAACGATTTTACATAAACAAGTGAAATTTGGAAACTGAATATTAAAGGTTGTAAACTTCCCTACTAGTGATAATAGATGACGAAATCGTCAAAGATGACGTCACAAGGCCATTGTGACCAATAATTTCAAATGGAACCCTACGTCAAGCGACACCTCTTTAAAAAGGTATCGAAAAAACTTATTCAATGATACTTATTTTGTTTGTGTTTATGGCAGTTTCAATGGCTCATTAGTAAACATTAAAATTTAAATTCCATTCAGTATGATATTAATTACAGATTTAAGAATCAGTATCTACTTAAAGAAATTGCTCGAAGTGACCTACATTTACTTGCTGACAGTGAAATATCCTATTTTCAAACTCTTCTCGTACTTTTGCAAATGTGTCTACGGAAACAGCCTCACATTCTGCAACAATACGTTGTTTTAAAACGTCAATATTGTCAGGTTCAGTGGCGTAAACCTTCGATTTAAGGTACCCCTACAGAAAAAAATCCAAAGGTGTGAGGTCCGGTGATCGAGCTGGCCATTCCGTTGAACCTCGTCGTCCAATCCATCTACCACGATACTCCTCATCCAAATACCGTCTTACTGCACCGTAATAGTGTGGAGGAGCACCATCCTGTTGGAATGTTATTTCCAAATTGCCGAATTCATCTGGATTATTTTCCAAAATTTCAAGGATTAACGGTTCTATTGCGTTTTGCAACAGCTCCAGATAAACCTCACCAGTTAAATTAGTATTTAAAAAAAGAGGCCCAACGATGTGGTTTCCCAGGATACTTGCCCCAACATTCACCTTCTAGGGAAATTGGGTATGTGTTTCACGAAACAGGTGAGGATTTGCGTCACTCCAATACCTCACATTCTATGTATTTACATTTCCATTTAGATAGAAAGTACTTTCGTCACTAAAACAAATTGTTTTGACATAGTCTGGCTGTTGTTTAATTTTAGTTTCCATATTTTCACAAAATTCTAGTCTTCGGTCTGGGTCGTCGTCTGAGAGTTGATGAACCATTTTTAATTTGTATGGATGACATTTGTTTTTTCAACACCCTGTGTACTGTACTTCGACTGACTTCACAGGTAGATGCAACGTGAGTTGTTGAAGAAGTAGGATTAACTATTACTTCTGCCAGTATATCAATTTTTTTCTCATCAGAAATTTGTGGTCTGCCAGATCGTTTCGCATCATTAATACTACCCGTTGTTTCAAACTTACGAAGAAGCTCTCTCAAATAAGTCCTCGAAACGGGGCGATCGAGAAACCTCTCATCAAAAATGCGTTCTGCTGCATGAATATTTTGTCCAGTTTCACCAAGAATTAGGATCGCTGCTACTTTATCACCTAAAGCACGTACCATTTCGCTTCTTGAAGCACTTAAACGTTCGGCTCACAACAGTTTAACAAATTATCAAAATGTACAAAAATATTAAAAGTACCAAAAGCTGCTGAAACAGTTAAACGTTCGATCAACGATACACAAATTATTAAATTTACAAAAACTTATAACAAAAACGTTGAATTAGGGAGATTAACAAAAACGTCAGCTTATTTGACAACAATCCAGAGGCGGAGCTTGAATTTGGAATTTTAGTATTAACTGAATTAATTCATCACAGCTTTGCGTTTTTTGAAAGCGAGTTGCCAAAACTGCCCTAAACACAAACAAAATTAGTATCATTGAATAGGTTTTTTCGATACCTTTTAAAAGAGCTGTCGCTTGCCGTAGGGTTTCATTTAAAATTATTGGTCACAATGGGCTTGTGACGTCATCTTTGACGATTTCGTCATCTATCATCACTAGTAGGGAATTTTACAACCTTCAATATTCAGTTTCCAAATTTCCAATAATAAGAGGGGGGAGAGGACTTTTGAGAAGCACTGTATGTATATCACTATATTTGTCAAATATTGACAGGTGAGGTGTTGTTGGATTAAGAATGTCATTCTCGATCGAAATAAGTAAACATATATAGGATGTCCCATTTAAAAATCGAAAGTTGGGGTAATTTCCGGTCAAACCGGAAGTACGGCAAAGCAAGTAATTATGTCAAAAACTGTAAATTGAACTATGTTTCACAACCCTCCAAATTTCGTTTTCTATCTTCAATAATAAAAAAGTTATAGGGGCGAGCCACCTTGGAGAATCACCCGGTATAGTCGAAAGCGCTCTGCTACGATTTTCAAAATAAAAATAATTTTGGACGAAATACAAAATTCTTTCACTCCTGCTATTACATTACGTGCACACAGCTCCAAAAACTTCAATAAAGTCATTTATTTTATGCTTGTATCACGTTTAGAAAAACAATATTTATCAAAAAAAAAATCCGCTTTCGCTCACCTCGGATTGTCAATGCTCCTTTTAGTAATGCTGCCTCACTGATTCCTTTTCATGTTCCACAAAACGCTCCACCCGTGATGAAATATGGAATTCCTTTGGTAAGCAGCCTGATATTCCGGTACTCCGGAATATCGCCTCAGCCCTCGCCGATACGCGAGATAAAAGTTAACATGTTAAGTTTTCAGGAATGCCGAAGTCGAAACTTGCGTTCGGGAGTTTGGGAGTTCGGAATCGGAATCACATTCTGGAAGAGCGATCAGCGAATTCTACAATAACGTCGGCTGAATATAAATTCCCGACATACCTCGATGGCGCTGTTATTATTTTCACAAATAGAAATTAAAAATTACTTCCAGTCAGTTGCCGCAAAGGAAAAAAAAGAGACCGGCCGATGGATGGTTCAATTGTGTAAACATTTGGCAATCGAATTTTCTGTATCGGTGCGTTTCAACCACGAAAGTAAAACGTTAATCGCAGCGGGATCCGCGCGTAGCCTTCTTTGGGTGAAACGGTATTCGGTATTATTCTTGGTCGGTGAATTGTTTGGTTATGGTCGGACAAAGCAGTTTTTGAACCAGATGATCATTGGTGTGTTTCATAAATTATTTCAATATTTTGGTGTTTAAGGAAATTGACTTGATTTTTAACCGACGAAACCAAAAAGGAGGAGGTTCTCTATTCGACCCGTATATTTTTTAACCGACGAAACCAAAAAGGAGGATGTTCTCTAGTCGACGCGTATATTTTATGTTTTTCCATCATATTTTTTTATGTATGATCACGCATAACTTTTTACTGAGGCGTCCGATTCCGATAATTCTTTTTTCAGTGGATAGGGTGTACTTCGAATTTGGTCCCATTTGAATTTAAAAGATGAAATCCACCCCTAAGTGTAGCGAAATGAAGGATATTGATCACTCACCCTCCGAATTCTGGTCCGTTAACCGATTCTATCAGGCATAACTTTGTACTGGGTTCTTCGATTTGGATGATTCTTTTTTTAATAGATAGGGTATATCTTATATTTGGATTTCGAAAGGAATTAGCCACCCTTACGGGTAGAAAAATAGGGGATAATTGATTTTTCACTAGTGAACATTGGCACACATACGTAGTTGACAATGACAGATCGCTACTGACATTATTCTTGTTCCGTCAAAATCAGTATATTTTATGAGAGGATGGAATGATATACAAAGTTATGAAATAAACTAACCAGAACAACGAAAATAATTTATATTACAACAAATAGTAAAAGTAGATAATCATATTATTTAACTGGTAATAGTTGAAGTAAGGTGGGTAAGTAAGTATTTTGGAAGTAATAAAAAACAAGTAGGTGGTAATTGGTAGATTTTAGCCACAAAAAATTGAAAAATAAAAACTTTTTAACAAAAACTTAAACCGACGGAATACGGAATTGAAAAGTAAAAAATAAAAAGTTGAGAGGTGTCAAGGGACACCCGGATGGAACGAAGTTCCTTTCGATTAATTAGTGAAGGAATTGTAATATTTTTTTTAAGTTATAATAATATTTTATATATATATATATATATTTTCGTGAATTGGGGTTTGTTCACGACTAACTAGGTAGATTCTGACCCTTTAATGATTGAAAACACTTTGTAAAAAAGTATAGAAAAATATTTATTAAAAGGAAACAATGAATCCCTTCTAGGACCTAGTCATGAATTACAAATGTAGACAGATATTTATTACTTATATAACTACATGTAGACTAATTCCAAAAACCATAATCTTCAAATTGGTAATGGGGAAATAGGGCTTCTTAACCTTCCAACTCTCTAGCTGCCCCCATTTCCCAATCTAGCTTTGGGCACGGCAAAAACCCAACGTCGACTCCCCGATCAAATCATCAGTCGTCACTTTTAAAACCTCTTGTTTGTTTTACACTAATTCGTGTTTTGCAGACTAACACATTTGTGACCCACTTGTAAATTATACTCATTGATTTACTCTACGGGGTGTTCGATACATTTTTGACAATACCCCCTCGTCCAAAATCGCGCGCCCCGAGCGATAATATTTCAGAACAACTGATGATTCGATACAGGTTTACAGGTACCATGAAACTTGCAATACAATAAAAATTACAATTATAACAAATTACAATACAATTATTCAAATGGAAATCTGTGGAAGACGTCCGCTTGCACCATCTTCTCCTGGATTCTCCTACCCCTTGCTGTATCTTCCATCTGACTGGCTGGTTTTTCTGTCTCGGTGTAGCATGACTCGTCATTGCCTGAGGTCAACTGGCTTGGTGTGGATCAACTCGGCTGTACTGGACCCAGTACGCTGTGTCCCAATGGTATTACTTGGTAATGCTAGGCCTGGTAAGACTACATCTGATCGGGCTTCGTATGACTCAGACTACTGGACGGGGTCAGCCTGATTGGACTTCACACGCCTAGGTTCAGTTGGACTGGATTTGGCATGGCTCGGCCTGTCTGAAATTGGCATAGCTTGGTTGAACTCAATATGGCATGAAATGGTACAACTTGATATGGCTATACACTCAGAGACTTGGCTTGACTGGCTGGGTTACTATATTTTGAATCATCTCTTCTCTATTCTAAAGGGCTCCTCTTGGAGTGGTACAAGGCTTACGACTCTTCGGCATTCTTTACAGGGGTTATTATCTATAACAATCACAAAATCAAATACTGAATATAATACTACCATCGAATTACATGACAAATACCGTGCCCCAGAATATACAAAAAATAATCAACCTTATTACTAACAAATCCTTGTCCATATATAATAAATCAATTTTCGTTAAAAATAATCTTCAAATAGTATAGTATTATTTCTTTCTTTTCATTGTACCCCCCGTAATATTTGTAACAAGTCCAAAACATTATTTCATCTCTCACTCAGAACAAAACACCCATTTTCACATTGCGAGTGTAAATTTTGTAATGTGATATCCTGAAATTCATTGCCTAGGATTGAAAGCAAGATACAACAAAACAATTTCAAAATCGCATTTCACATTTCACCACATTCATTTATATTCGACCACATTCAAATATTCATCCACTTAAACACTGTGCACAGTTTCTAAACTAGTTTTCTACTTCACCCTTCAAATTGAATCGACATGTCGGCCATGGCCTTATTTCCTTGTTTCCTTTTTCCATAAATCATGTCCTTTTTAAGATCGAAATATTGTTCGTGGACATTCCTTAACATCTACCTAAAACATAAAATGAAAATTTATTAATCAAGCTTCATCAACAACTGGACTCCATGGGTCATTATATTTCAAAATGCGGCTCACGTGAATCACATCCGTTTTCGCATTCTTTGTCGGTCCCAGCTTAACTCTATATGTAACGGGGCTCAGCTTCTCTAATATTGTAATGAACCGTGGTATTTAGGAGCATTTGTACTTTACCCACCTTTCTCATTGGTGTGAAAACTTTAACTTTCTCCCCCACGCTGTACTCAATATGTCGATGGCATTCGTCATATCTTTTTTTATCTACTGCTTGTCGCTTCTCTATATTCTGAACCGCTATGCTTCTTGCTGCCAGTGCCTTTTCCCTCATTTGAATAACAGTGTTATTCTGCACGGGAGCCATCAGATTTGCTCCTGTAGGTAGAACGGGCTGTCTTGCATACACAAGAAAAAATGGGCTGAGTCCTGTTGTACTTTGGGGCGTAGTATTCATAGCAAATTGAGCATGTGGAACATATTGATCCCAATCCTCTTGGTTAGTGGCTGTAAATATGCTCAAATTGGCTGCTATTGTTGAATTCATCCGTTCACAATTTCCATTACATTGTGGATGATACCCAGTTGTCTGCTGCTTATGTATGCCCATGATTAGTAATAATTCTTTTATCATATCTGATCTGAAAACCTGACCTGGGACATCCATGGCGGGCTATGATATTACTCAAAATGAACTTTGCGACGGTGTCTGCCTTTCCATCTGGAACTGCTGCAATTTCGACATATCTTGTTGCATAATCTGCCGCTACAACTATTGTATTGTTTCCATTACTGGAACGTTTAAATGGTCCCAAAAGATCGATGCCTATTTTCTGAAATGGTATCCCAACTGGAATTGGCTGTAAGAATCCCAAAGGTTTCCGGTTTGTTTCACCTTTCCTTGCCTGACAATCTCGACAGCCCTTGATATATTTTTCCACGTCTTTCTGTTGTCCGTCCCAAAAATAGCGATTTTTTATTTTTTGATATGTCCGTGAAATTCCCAAATGTCCTGCCAATGGTTCGCTATGATTGGAAAATAGGATTTCGCCAATCAAATGTCTGGGAATAACTAACAGGTTTTCTAGTCCTTCCAGCGAAACATTCTTCTTATATAACACCCCATCGATTATTTTAAAATTTTTTGCTCTCCTTCTCAAGCTAATATTGACGTTTTCACCTTCCGTATTCTCCAGGGCTCCTATCAATTTCCCGATATTTTCATCTTTCCTCTGTTCTTCAGCCATATCTTCATTTGTCGTGAGAAAAGTAGGTATATCAAAAAATAAATTGTCTTCTTCCACTTTTGGTGCTAACACTGCATTTCTGGACAGACAGTCAGCATCTTTATGAGCCGACCCACTTTTGTAAATCACCTCGTGCTCAAACCCGTTCAGCTTAATGGCCCATCTGGCTAACCTTCCTGTAACATGTTCTGAATTCTTCAAAAAACACAAAGCGTGGTGGTCGGTTGTGATCTTCACATGTTTTCCGTAAACAAAATGCCGAAAATAGGTCGAGCCCCAAATTACGGCTAAAGCTTCGAGTTGAAATTGTGTAGTTCTTCTCACTTTTTGTTAGAGTACGGCTTCCATATGCAATAGGGTGCATTTCTCCCTGGTATTCTTGCAATAATATGACTCCTAAACCTTCCTTGCACGCATCTGACCTCAACTCGCATCCAATGTCTGGGTTGAAGTGAGTCAGTACTGGGGCCCCTGTGAGTTTTTCCTTAAGAATCGAGAATGCTTCCTCCTGTTCTTCATGCCAATAATACCCCGGCTCATTTTTCGTTATTTCATAGAGCGGTCTCGCAATAATTGAGAAATTTTTTATGAATTTCCTGTAGTAATTTGCAAGTCCTAGGAAACTTTGGGTATGTCTTCTGGTTTTCGGTCTGGGAAATTCGGAAATCGCCAATAGTTTTTCTGGGTCTGGAGATATACCTTCCTCGTTAATGATATGCCCCAATACCTTGACTTCCGGTGATGCGAAGGTGCATTTACTCGTCTTTAATGTCAGTCCTGCCATTCGGAGTCTTTCGAAAACTTTCCCTAATCTTGAAAATGTATCTGAAAATACTATCACGTCGTCCAGATAAACTAGTACGTTCGACCACTTCAAGCCTTGAAATACTCTATCGGCTAAGTCCGGAAATGTTGATGGGGCATTACAGAGACCGAAGGGTAATTTATTGAATTCATACAGTCCAAAACCTGGTGTGACGAATGCTGTATATTCTTTTGAGTTTTCTTCGATCCCTACTTGCCAATATCCACTGAATAAGTCGAGGGTGGAGAAGTACTTGGATTTTCCGAAATATGTGAGAATTTCATCGATATTTGACAGGGGGTAGTTTGACTTCTTGGTGATGTTGTTTAATTTCCTGTAGTCCACACAAAATCGAGTTTTTTCTTCTTCGCCTTTTTTCTTCACCAAAACAATAGGGCTCGAGAATGGTGACTGTGATGGTCTAATGACACCCGCATCCAACATTTCCTCTACTTGATCTTCGATTATTTTCCTTTCTTTGGGGGAAACTTTGTAGGGTTTACTCTTGAAGGGTGTATGTTCTAGTAACTCGATTTTATGTTGAACAATATCTGTAGATCCCATATCCTTGACGTCCATCGCAAAAATATCCTTGAAATTATCAAGAGGTTCTCAATTTCCATTTTTTCCTGTACTGTAAGGTCTGTTCCCTTTTTAAATTTTTTTTTTTTAAATTTTATCTTCTTCCATTAACAAAAACGTTGTACCTTCAAAGATAACCTGTCCAACACTTGAAATATTCTTGAGTTTTAAAGTTGAATTTCCCAATACTTTTGGCAGCTCCATACAAACTAACCCTCTTTTAGTCAGATACTCTCCTTTGGGCCTGAAAAAAAAATTATTCTCTTCATTTCCGGGTAGTTCCTGGATGTCAACATCGACAACTATTTCTTCTTGAGGTTCCAATCGACAATAATCCTTCGACTTCACTTTGGTTTCATTTTTCTCCGTTTCTAAGATAGCTGAGGGGTCCCAATTTTGTAGAAAACTTGATTCTTTCTCTTCCATAGAACTATTATCAGTATTCATATCCTCATACTCCTTATTTTTAATATTAACTAGGCGGCTTATATCTTCATTCAACTTCTCGAAATTTCTTCTTCGGATTTCATTTTCCAGAATTAATCTTCGTTGGTTTTCTATTCCATGACAGGGGATGTCCTTTTTGTTCGATTTTTCGTTCTACCAGTTGCCTGTCCCCAATTGAAATTTCTTTTGGCGTGCCTATTTCCAAAACAATTTCTCCGTGATTCATTTCCTCTGAATGGTAAATATCCATGCCTCCCTATGTTTTCAATCTGGTTCGTATAATTTTGCCGCTTATTTCCATTCCATTTTGAAAACAAATGCGATTTGCTCTTATCATATCCTACTTGACAAGGAAGTGTAATTTCAAAAGACCCCTGACTTAAATTGACAATTTCCGTCTCTAAATTTATAATCGATTTATGCCTTCTCAAAAATTCCATTCCTAGAATTAGGTCACAAGGTTCGATAACTAAAGCTTCACAATACGTTGACATTTTACCCAATTTCAAACTAATATTTGTGGTTCCCAAAACTGGTATTCTGAAACCACCTACTGTCTGTACATTTTGTGAATACTGTAATTTCTAAATATTTTCAACGAAATGACGTGACACTATATTTTGTTCTGACCCCGTATCACAAATTATGGTTGCCTTCTTATTATTAGCAAGTCCATTTATTTTAAGAACGCCCGTTTCTTTGTTTCCGAACGCATTTGACTGCACATTCAATCCCACATGAAGTTTTCCTTGATAATCTCGTTTATACCGACAATTGGAGGTGAAATGCCCGTCTATGTCACAAAATTCACAGCAAAAAGTTTTTTTCCCATTTTTGAATGAATTATCCCGATTCAAATTATTATTGAAATTCCATACAACATCGTGTTTTTCGTAATTATTTATGTCCTCAATTATGAAAACTATAACCTTTAAATCAGCCATATTTATATTTTTATTTTTCAAGAGTCGATAGGGAGGGTAAAATCTACTCAGAACTCCTCGTTCGAAATGTCTCACAAACGTCTCTATGCTCATGTCTGGGTCAAAATCATAAGCTAACGCCCTGAGATCGTAGTAGTATGACCTTATGCCTTCATCTTCTTTTTGTTTCCTAGTATATAACTTCCATTCTTGTTTTCTCAAATAATCTTCATCGCCAAATTCCCTGACAAAATCGTTTTTCAGATTGTTCCATGTTTTCAAAAAATTCCCTGAATTCCTTTTGTATGATTCTAACCAATAGTAAGCCGCACCCAAGAGGTAAACTCCTAAATAATACATTTTCAAACTATCCGTCCATGCATTCGCTGCAGCACATTTCTCGTACTTTTTCAAAAATTCATTAGCACAATCTTTCCTGGGATCGAAACCCTGTGGCGCTACGAACTTTGGAAGGGCAGGGGAGCTCCCTTGCTTCAGTGCTTCTGCCAACGTAATATTCATTTCAATGGGTTTGGAGGAAGAAATTCAAGTTTCAAAAGTGAAATTATTATACACAATTGCTCCCAAAACCGAAAAAATCGAAACACAACTTATCCAAATTTTATAAGAAATCAGTACGAGAAACACAAACAAAAAATATCATTTTGCTGAAATTAAATTGTTAGAGTAACATTTGCATCAATAGCGTTTACTTAATTTCCTTAAAAAAAATCGAGTTCATCAAATCACTTAGCATGCCTTTGTCCAAGTTATTATTCAAACCGCTATTGTTGCACATACCTGGAAGCGATTCATTTACTAAAACATATGGGTCAGCAAATTCTACCTAGCTGTACCGGAATCTAGGTCAAGTTTGAGTCCTACTGTGAAATTGATGATTACTGAATATATTTATTTTCTCAATATACTTTTCAATGGATTACAAAATTGAAATTGATCCATTATGAAGAATGGATCCACACAAAAAAACACGGCGCCTCCACCACTTGTCGTGAATTGGGGTTTGTTCACGACTAACTAGGTAGATTCGGACCCTTTAATGATTGAAAACACTTTGTAAAAAAGTATAGAAAAATATTTATTAAAAGGAAACAATGAATCCCTTCTAGGACCTAGTCATGAATTACAAATGGAGACAGATATTTATTACTTAACACATTTGTGACCCACTTGTAAATTATACTCATTGATTTACTCTACGGGGTGTTCGATACATTTTTGACAATATATATATATATATATATATATATATATATATGCACTCTGTCTGTCTATTCTTTCGTACACGTCATAGATGCGCGGGACTTTGTAAACACAACAGAGGTGTGTATATATATATATATATATATATATATATATATATATATATATATATATATATATATATATATATATATATATATATACTCTCTCGACTTCGTTAACACAACAGCGTATAGGTTAGAACACGCACGGCTTGCTAAATACATACGCATTGATATTGTAATATTAAAATATAATTTGCTTTTAAATTTATTAAAGTTATGACGCGTACACTTGCTAAACACACAATAATGGAGAGATTATAACGCATATGACTTGGTTAGCACAATAGTGAAGAGATGTTATAATGCTTACTTGCTAAAAATACATAAGCATTTATTATTGTCTGTATGAAATCTCTACTTACCTAACTCCATCAGCAATATCCGTAACTTGTGCAGAAACACTGTCAGGATTCATTATTGTTATTATTTTTTATTATTTACTATGTACAAAAAACCTGTATACACTCAACAAAAATAATCGTCGCGACACCACACTGTTCAATGTGAAATAGAAAGACGAAACAAAAATAACTGGCTTGCTTTCTATGAGAGAGAGAGAGAGAGAGAGAGACAGACAGATGAACACGCGCACGCCGCACGGCTTATAACCATAGCGAAAGTCTCGTTACAACTTTTGGTCTTAATTTATTCCGTCTAGCCCCCGTTCGCAACGCGCGATAAGGAACTACGTTCCAAAAACTTTCTAACAAAAAATTAAACCGACGAAAAAATCAACTGAAAAGCAAAAAATAAAATAAACCTTCTTAGTCTAAATGATAATTGAGCTCCTAAACTAATGTAAGTAAGTGATTTTGAGTCGGCGCCAAACAAACTAGCAATTGAATTAGGTGAAGCGTAAAATGATGGCAGCGAGAAGCACGGCTGCGTTTTGATGACTTCTTTCATAGATAATGATCTTCGATAATTATTTGTTTGGCACCGACTCAAAATCAGTTACTTACATTAGTTCAGGAGCTCAATTATCATTTAGACTAAGAAGGTTTATTTTATTTTTTGCTTTTCAGTTGATTTTTTCGTCGGTTTAATTTTTTGTTAAAAAGTTTTTATCAGTGACATATTTGCAGATATTGTCAGGAATATGGTTCCATGCGTTTTCATCCCCGTACAAAATATCCCCAACAAAATATCCCCGACAAAATAACCCCGACAAAATATACGCGGACAAAATATCTCCAAGACAAAATATCCCCAAAACAAAGCATCCCGAGACCCAAGACCCCCAAGACGAATTGGACAAACACACACACGACAAATAATCGTTTTCAGTTATAAATTCATAGAAACACATTTTTTATAAGGTTTTCATTATTTCATTAGAAAAAAATAACATAAATAACATTTATTTGTTTGAAAATATGAACAGGATGTTTATAATATCAGATGTGGAATCAATGTTACAAATGATTTCTGGTGGATACTCTCTTTTGGAAAACATTCATCTACAGGGTGATTCAAAAGTACTTCGACAAACTTCGGGGCGTGATTCCTCACAATATTCTAATATGAATTGTCCAATTAAATATATGTCCGGAAACGCTTCCTTTCCGAGATACAAGGTGTTGAAGTTTTATTTTTATTATCGTTTTTTTTAAATAACTTTCGAAATACTGACTTTAATCAAACGAAAAGTGGTATCGAGAGATTTTTTGAGGTGTCGAATTCGAACCTGATGTTATTATTGCTCTTACTCATAGGGGGCGCCACCTGCACGTCTTTGTCTTTTTTGAAGATTCATAACTTTTTTGAGCACACTTCTAGCACATTTTTCAGTAGAAAAATCAATTCCTCTATCATATCTACGTAAAAAAGCTACCCCTGTCGCTATAAGCAACCGTTTTCTAGATATTTGGACTTGAATTTGAAGTCGATTATTTGATAATCGATGCGTGTTGAAGTTATTACCATTATTTTGCATTTTTACACGCTTTATATTAGCTTCACTTGTATGTTTGTTTGTAACCGACTCCTTTGGGCGCGATTTTGACCCACTTTAAACGGACAGATTTCATTCAAACTTTGTAGATTTATCGAGGACCGATGACAATACACTAATTTGATAAGATTATTCCATTTTTTAATTTGAAAAAGAATAATAAAAATAATAGTTTAAAAAAAAACTAAAAAAACACGCTTTTATAAATAATCCGAACTAAAAAGTAGGAAATAAATAATAGTTTAAAGAAACTAAGAAACACGCTTTTATAGAAAACCAAACTGAAAAAATAGAAAATAAGGAAAAAATGTATTTTATTTAAAAAAAAGCGTGGGGTGCATGGTATTGCCTCGGCCAACAATCACTTGTGATCTGAGACATTTCTTACTTTACTGCCCTAGGTGTGTAATGTACTATACAATTATTGATACCATGCACCCCACGCTTTTTTTTAAATAAAATATTTTTTTTTCTTATTTTCAATTTTTTTAGTTTGGGTTTCTATAAAAGCGTGTTTTTTAGTTTTTTTAAACTATTATTTATTTCTGTGCTCAAGTGCTTCCTGAAACCGAATTGGCACTTGAGTACAAAAAATAATTAAAAAAAAAATTCGTTAGGCGATTTCTTATTATTATTTCTATTATTTTTTCGATTATGGGTATTGAGGAGATTTGACTATAGTTGTTCGGATTTTTTGGGTTTTTTTTCATTTACAAGAATGCTTAGGAAATGAATTTGACGTTTAAGTAAGTAGTTTTGTTTTTTTGCAGGGGGCGCCACCTATTCTATTTATTTTTACTCGTTTGAAATAGTTATTTTTGTATCGAGGGTGCAAAATCTGTATTTGTTTTAATAACATTTTAACATCAACATTTTATTTCAAGAAATTTCGAATGTGTAGAATATAATAAAATAAAGGAAACTAAATTGTTCAAAGTGTCCACCTTCAGCGAAGATACAGGCATTCAGTCTTCTAGTCATTGAATCTCGTACCCGCTCAAAAATTATTGGTTGTATATCTTATTGTTTCGAAGGCGTCTACTATTCGGTTTCTTAGATCTTCCTCGTTCGCTACTGGAGATTTATAAACTAGTGACTTCAAATGTCCCCAAAAATGAACATCTAGCGGGTTTAGATCTGGGGACATTGATGCCCACGCCTGGTTAGGTTCTTCTACACCCCTACCGATCCATCTATTTGGATAGACTGTGTTAAGGAATCCCCTGGCTACAACGCTAAAATGGGCCGGAGCCCCATCATGCATAAACCACATGCAGATACGAATTTCTGAGTACTCCCGGCAATTTATTTTCTAAAAAGTTGCGCCATTCAGTCGGAACGGAAGAAAGAAAGGACCTATCAAGTACTTATCAATTATTGCCGCCCATACATTTACAGAAAATTGATACTGATAATGTCTTTCACTAACTGCGTGCGGATTTTCCAGAGCCCAAACATGGTTGTTATGAAAGTTTGTGATAGCATTTCGGGAGAAGTTTGCCTCGTCCGTGAAGAGTACATATCTTAAAAATTGAGGATTTCCAGCCAATTTTCCCGAAAACCACTGACACATAGTAATGCGTTGGGGAAAGTCTCGTGGCAAAAGAGCTTGTACCCTTTGAATATGGTATGAATAAAATTGTTGATCGTGGATAATTCTCCAAACTGTGGACTGAGTAGAATTGAGAGCTTCAGCAATTATTCTTGTATTTGTTTCTGGATTCTCCTCGAGAGCGTTCAAAACAGCTTCTTCCAATATTGGGGTTCGGACTGCTCGTGGTCTTCCAATAATATCAGCTGCCCTCTTAAAGCTACCTGTTCCTGCCAAACGACGGTGGAGACTGGTAAATGTTGGAGCTGAACGCAGTACTCGATTAGGAAATCGCTCTCGGTAAATACGTCTTGCTTCGCGCGCATTGCCATCCGCAAGGCCATAAACGAAATGCATATCGGCTAAATGAGCATTATTGTTTAAATAATCCATTTTTTCAAAATTAGTATAGCATTGTGAAAAATGCAAAACAATGGTAATTACTTCAACACGCGTCGATTATCAAATAATCGACTTGAAATTTTCAAGTCCAAATATCTAGAAAACGGTTGCTTATAGCGACTCGTAACAAGGGTAGCTTTTTTACGTAGATATGATAGAAGAATTGATTTTTTGTACTAAAAAATGTGCTAGAAGTTCGCTCAAAAAAGTAATGAATCTTCAAAAAAGAAAAAGACGTGTAGGTGGCGCCCCCTACGAGTAAGAACAATAATAACATCAGGTTCGGATTTGATACTTCAAAAAACCTCTCCATACCAATTTTCGTTCAATTAAGGTCAGTATTTCTAAAGTTATAAAAAAAAACTAAAATAAAAAGAAAACTTTAACACCCTGTATCTTGGAAACGAAGCGTTTCCGGACATATATTTATTTGGACAATGCATATTAGAATATTGTGAAAATTCACCTCCTCAAGTTTGTTGGAGTACTTTTGAATCACGCTGTATATGAGTTCCTAATTGAGACTGGAATAGAAAATCAAATAACTATCTGAATGAACATTTTCACTTTTTCCTTTTGAGTTAGGTTCCTTTTCTCAATATGTATCAGATGTAGTTCAATGTCCATCGTGGCTTTAGGGAAGTAGTTATTTTCTGTAGATATTCACAAACAATAACTTTATTTTCATCGTGGATTTTTCAATTCACAGAAAAATATTTCTATTCAATTGAGAATTTTTCCTTTTTTAACATAAATAACATAAAATAACAAAATTATAATTACAAATAAATATTGAAACAAAACACAGATAATCAAATTAGAAAAAACACAAATTACAAAATTAACAAATACGAAGCTCAGAATCCGTGTGAATCAGTAAATTACATTTGGGGTTAGATGCACAACGCCATGATAAATTGTTTTTACTTACTTTCTTCTTAGAATACAATATTCCATCATGTAATAAGAGTTTTTGTCCCTTCTACACAACAAACTTCAAGAGTGAAGTCAGGCAGAGAATGAAAACAGCTGACAGAAAGTATAATCACATTAAAATACATGTAAAAATAAACATCAAAAACATGTTTTTCACAGAAGACGACATTCCAGGGGCCAAATTAAAATTTGCAAATGTGAAGGATAATAATGTAGCAACATTAAAACGGTGGCTTGCTTGTCGAAATCTTAAAATTTCCGAAAAAAAAAAGAATTAATTACAGTGAATATGATTCAAGAGGTAATTTTTAGACACCGTTTACGCGCAGAAAAATCACTCACAATGCCTCCTTCTTTTTTCCAGCTCAAACTACAAACACCAAGTCACTCATTTTCGGTACAACTTTGCCCAAAATGTAGCCGGTTTTATCGAAAAAATACTCCTTCAACATTTACTACTAACCTAACTTTTTACATTTACTAAATTTAATCTGTCAAAGGTGAAAATTTAGTATTTTTTCGAATTAACCGGCTATATTTTGTGCAAAGTTTTACCAAAAATGAGTGATTGGTGTTTGTAGTTTAAGCTGGTAAAAAGAAGGAGGCATTGTGTGTGATAGTTGTGCGTGAAAACGTTGCCTAAAAATGAGCTCTCACTATTTTTTAATTCATTACCAACTAATTGTTGTGGAATAACATTCTATAGTAATGTTTGACGCAAACCTAAATATTTTCATAAAATATTTAGCATTATATTTTTAAACAGAAATTATACCCCAAGATACACCACTGAAAGGTGCCTGGTCAGAATTTTAAATCCTTTTACAATGGCCTAATCCGACAAATAGATAACGGTTGTTTTGTATTTTGATAAAATTTGCATGAACCTCTCTGTATGGATTTTGCATACTAAATGAGGGTTTATTACTCTATGCCTTTATTTTACGGACTATAGGAAAAAATTTGTAGTCTGGTATTAAATAATACCTTAGGTATATTTCTCACTTTCTGACCTCATTGTCTCTTGGACTATATGAATTCAGATGTGGAAAGTAATTCTTGTTGCTATGTCATTGCTGACATTACTTTTGTGCTTGGCAAAGTGGAAATAATTCGATTATCGATCATATACTACGAATATACCAATTTTCCACTTGGAAACTATTTTCGACGTGTTATTGTTTGAAGCAATATCGACATATTCACAGCGATATCTCAAATCTGACAGATTAATTGTAACACCATCATTTTAATTAGAACTAATTGAATTATCCATTGATCGAACAAACCATATCAAGTATCACGTTCCTTTTAAAGTCAACGGAAGGTGTGTTGGAGTACACAGTTTTGAAAATGTGTGGAATGCAAACAATTACTTTTTGCGCCTGTGAAATGCAATTGGAACAATTGCTCAAGACTATACGAACATTCGTATCTATAATGCAATCACAGTGCCATTTTCAATATACATACAGATAAGATACCTGGGTGCGCGGCTAGTACTTGAATGGGTGACCACCTGACAAGGAAGTGCACGTTAAAATGCCCTAACAACTGTACCGTAGTAGCATATTCCCAGCTGCATTCGTTTTATCAATGAATACGAGATAAAATGATAGATATGCCGTCCTTCGGAGGGGACGTTAAGATGTCGGTCCCGAGCTCATAGATGTTGAGCTCGTTTAAGAACCCTACCTCTGAAACAACAGAGGATTCGGCAAAATTTCCGGTTGGGGGGAGTGTGCTCACCGGCGTGGGTGTTTAGACCTGTTCGCAGAAATAGGCCGAAGTTAAATAAAGCAATAAAAAAAAGATATCTGGTAATAGAGATGATATAAAATTGATGGAATTGAACAGGTAAAAAACAACTGTCAGACTATAATAGTTAGGGAGGTGGCGAGCAAAATTTCGATATAATCGGCACACGTGGCAGTCGTGGCAGACGTTATTAATAGCGAGAATTATACCTTTAGAAACATCAGGGACCGCGTCTGCCACCATGGTGGCGCTGCGTTGTCAATTGACAGCGTTTCAAATATGTTAAAAAAAAGGTGTGCTATACTATGCGCACATGTCTGCCTTTGGGGCTGATGGTCACAATCATCCTGTAAACACAGAAAATCGAAGAGGCAGACATCCAGGGCTCTGACTGTTGTAGTATTTGCTTTTTTAAGTTATTTTTGTGATTAAAAAAACTGTATATGAAGCGCAAACTTGGTAGACCTGAATTGTTCGATTGAAAACAATGAGAAGGACCATAGAAAAATAGTCTGCCAGCATGTTGCCTCTGCGTTTTCTATTGACAGCGCTTCAAAAATGTAAAAAAAAGGTGTGCTATATTATGCGCACATGTCTGCCTCTTGAACTGATGTTTAGATTTCTTATAAAAACCAAGAAAATCGATGAGGCATACAACCAGGCCAGTGAAATTCCAAAGGCAGACCATTTGAATTTTTTTTCCAACCCGACGCTCGCGCCAAGTTACGGGTACAAAATTCTACGTCTACTGAATATTATTGAAAATAATTAATATAATCTGTAGCAAACGTGTCGGAGTTCTTTACCTGGTTTTCACGCCATCACCGGCTGTGATTATAATCCCGCATTTTTTCGAAAAGGTAAAAAAGACCTTTTGAACGATTATTACAGTGCGAGGAATTGCAAAGAGCTCTTATCACGTTTGGGAATGTTGATATTGACGCTTGTGAGAGCGTTTTCGACATATTAGAAGAATTCGCATGTCGTTTATACAATATTAAGAAAACGAAGAGAGTTAACGAGGGCCGATACGAAATTTTCTCAAAAACATACGACGTCTCAAACGCCGCTGCATCTTTCAAACTTTCACCCCACAATTTGGACGCTTCAAATTTGCCCCCATGTCGCACTGAATTAACGGAACACTTCCTGAGGACTTTGTATATAACAAAAATTTGGAAGAATGCCCACGAAGAAGATCCTGTTGGTGATTTGGACCCGAATGATTGTGGCTGGATACAAAAAGATGACGCGCTCAATTTTAAATGGTTCAAAGGAGAACAATTGCCCCGGTTCTATAGCGACGTCATATCCGAAGTTGAAGATCCCGAACATTTCGTTTCTAATTGGCATTAAAAGAATATATTTTTCCATATTTTCCAGCTCCAGAAATTGAATCGTTACCGTGAGTTCAGCGAATAATTTTTTTTTTTTTAACCGCTTTCTTAGTTGTTTTGACCAACCCTCAGAAGTTAATGAAAACTTGTACGAGTTAAGATCACGGGGACCTTACCTTTTATAGTGGGATCCGAAACCACTCTTGGGACCTTGAAAAAAATTGAATTGAAAAAAGACCGACGCTCGTTCCACTGAGCCACAAGCCCCGTATTAAACAAAATAATGATAGTAAAACTATAAAGAATCACAATAATCCAATGCAATACCCGCTTTCCCTTGATTCAAACAATTGTACAGCTAAAAATCAGTGAGCAAAGTGTCTGCCAAATGTTTTTTCGTATGCAGGGAGTCATAATGAACCGTGTGCAAATGACTCAATGGAGCTTCTTTTACATTTTTACAACGCCGTCCCGTGATAATGCAGAGCCCTGAATGTCTGCCTCTTCGATTTTCGTCGTTTCCAGGATGATTGTGACCATGAACTCCAGAGGCAGAAATGTGCAAATGATTTAATACCCCAACTTTTTTAAGCAACTTCAACCCGCTGTAACGCGACATAGGACCTTAATTGACTGGACCAAATCAATTCGTAGTGATCTAAACTGCAATCCACCTCGCTGTGAAACTTGTGCTAATCATATACCGAAATGCTCGCCACCTCCCTAACTATAAGGGACAATAAAATAACTAATTAAAAAAAAAACATTTTAAAGACAAGCGCTAAAAATTAAACAATAATTGGATGTGCGACGTAGGTTATTCCGTGGGTTATAAATTCAAAAGCTTGTCGCGCAAAGTTTTCAGTTTGAATACAAAAGCGACAAGCTTTTGAACCTACGTCGTACATCCAAAGCAATTATTTCTTCTTTTTCAGCGCATTTGGATGAAAGCTTGTCTTTAAAAAGGTTTCTTTTATTAATAATTTTATTTTGTGCTCCTTAGTAAGTACGCCTTAATCTATGCATTTCTGTTGATGCATCATTATGAGGCATTTTCCCGTAAGTTCTGAGCTTTCTAGTTCTTCCATGAGGGGACCATCTAAAGATTAACTCGTCCGCCATCCTGGAGCTGCCATCTTCAATTTATGAACTCTGACAAAAAATCAATAATCTTCGAATAAATTCATATTCTCCGATCCCAAAAACCCCGATATACTAATTTTGAAAACAAACGTTCCATTATCACAAAACTTGTCCACCATCCTGGGGTCGCCATCTTCAATTTATGAATTTTGACAATAAATGCATAATCTCCGACCCCGAAAACCTCCTCATACCAATTTTGAATAGAATCGGACCATAATAACAGAGAACATCCGCCATCTTGGAGCCCCTATCTTCAATTAATGAATTTTGACGCCACTTCGATTCTATGAATTTTGACAAAAAATTCCCTATCTTCGACCCCGAAAACCCCCAGATACCACTTTTGAATCGAATCGGACCATAATTACAAAACTCGTCTGCCATCTTGGAGCTGCCATCTTGAATTTGTGAATTTTGAATGAAAATTCATAATCTCTGACCCCGCATACCCCCACATACCAATTTTGAATAGAATTGGACCATAATCACAGAGATCGTCAGCCATCTTGGAGCCGCCATTTTTAATTTATAGATTTTGACATAAAATTCATAATCTTCGACCCCGAAAACCCCCACGTACCAATTTTGAGTCGAATCGGACCATAAACACAAATCTGGTCCGCCATCTTAGAGTCGCCATTTTGTTTTTCACTACAAAAATTTGATACGGGAACTATGAACACCTGCCAAATTTCATGTTAATCGGGCAACTAGAAGTGGGTCAAATTTAACTTGCAAGATTTGATTACAGACAGACACCGGGACAGGTGAAACTAAATAAAAGCTTGTAAAAAACAACGAAATAATAAGAGAAAAGCATGAACGGGGATACATCATGTCTGAAACCAATAAAAGGCAAGTGAACTGATTCAGCACTCTAATAGAATCAATAAGCATGTGATAGATGGAACAGGATTACCAATATGTGGAATATTTCCAAAAATAATTTTTCGAGGGTAATATCATATGTGACGGGGGCTTTATCGCCCAAATTTTTTTGAAATTTTCGAGTGTGATTTGCGGTCTTGTTATCTGATTAAACCATGAAAGCGAAGCTTGAGGGGATTCTTTGATAATAAGGCCGCAAATTGCACGAGTTAAATTTCCTAGAGGTTAAATCCTTCAGCACGAATGATATTTGACGAGAATATTTCCCAAATCAAATTTGTAACTGAATAAAACTACCAGAAGGAATCGCTTTAGAGATTCATTCATAATGATTATTCACTGCTCTTGAACTCACTCAAAAACTTAAAATACATAAATTTTTTTAGTGTATTTAATCAGGATATCATTTTGAAGAAAATGGGCTAGGGTTCGCTCGTTTCCTGCTAAGCTTACACGAGCGCCTGTTTTTTCACGCGAGAATTGAGGTTAGTAGAGGCTATCATATTTACTGGAGAAATTAAGTAAAAAACCAGTTCTAAAGATTTCTCGTTGCATTTACCTTGTGAGTGCATCGTTTGCAGATTCTGCGCTGTGATTTTTATTGAAATTTATTTTCGAAAATAAAAAAATAAAATTGAGGTTGGTTGGATTCGAACCCCGGGTTGCTTTTTTCGTTGCCTGCTCCTTAGCTAACTAGGCCATCTCGGCTTTGTTATAAGTAATTTTGAATGTCTGTTGACTTTTGTGCATGTGTGATTTGTGCTTTTTTGTGATGTTTATGAAGTTGTTAGTGGTTTTACCATTCTTCATGAAATATTTCTAGCTCCGCGTGATAGTCTGGTTACTTACCCACTACTCCAAATGATTGTATGAGAATATGGGAGTTATATGATTCACAGCCTCACTTGGCTCATTTAACAGTCTGAAAAATGTATCTATTTGAATTCCAATATCAAATCACTGTATGTAGTGAGCTCAAATTCCCTTATTTAATCCATTTTGCATTGATTTAGATATAATATATGAATTGAATGCATTGACATATAATGACAGGTGACAGGGCAGAGTGTGGTGTTATCGAAAAACAATATCGAATCTACTAGTGGTTTTATCGAAAAACAATATCGAATCTACTAGTGGTTTTATCACTCATAATTGCACGAGAGGTTTGTATTTCATTGGGTAAATTTGGGTTGTTTAATGAGAAACTGTTGCCTAGCAATTAGACGAGAAAAACTGTCAACTATTAAAAACGTGACACCGAAGGTGGAGCGTTTTTAGGTTGACAGTTTTTCGAGTCGAATTGCTAAAGAAAACAGTTTAGGATTTGAACACAAATTTACCTGTTATCAATACACACATCGAGTGTAATTCGGCAGGATAATTTAATGAATAAGAAATTTAGAAACATATCAATGCAATCTTTATTTATGAAACATTAAAAATAAACAAATTTGTATTTGAATATACAATTATTAAAAACGCAGTTGTTGAAATTCATACTGGGAACAGTGATGTCGCTGCGGGTGCCACAGCTAATCGTTTCTGTAGTAGATGTTGAAGTTTTTTCGTTTTCCAAACGAATTGATTGAATAATGCTCGAATGATACTCTTTGTCAACTTGTAAGTATGGTTTTATTGATGATGAATTGCTGTGTAATGTTATTTTTATTAGAGCTTGTTCTTCAATTCCGCTCTTACTTAATTCGCTAACTGCTGCCGCTCTATTTGAGTGATTTGTAATTTTGACACGTTTGACATCTATACCAATACGTTGTGCTGAGCATTTAGACCATTTGGGAATTTCATTAATTCCAATCGGCACATTCTTATACCAACCTTTAGAATTTTTCTTCTTCCAAAAGGGATTTGGTGTAAGAAATACTCTGTCCAATGTTATAAAAGTGTCTCGTTTTTCCAATAACTTTTTAAATAAACGTATTGGGCAAATATCTTCGTCTAAAATATTAGGCGTAATCCATTTGCTGTCACATAATTTATTGTTACCGCCTTGTCTCGTTTTAGAAAATAGAGGATTATACTCGATACGTCCAGTTTCTTTTCCATTATTTTCAATTTCAGATACGAAATAAGTGGTTTTGCAGTAAGCTGCTTCTCCTCCGCGCCAAGCTAATTCAAACGCCAAAATGTGATATAATTTCTTTTGAAGTCCTTACGGTTCATTTTCGTCATATAATCTGGCCATTGCAAATACTTCAGATTTTTTTAAGAGCTGATGCGCTAGATTTTCTCTTTTCGGGTTGTGCTTGTAGGATTTTACGTTTAGCATTACGTGCAGCTCGTGATGAATTAAACTGAACGTCGGTGAAAGGGTTAAAGACAATATTGAATTCGTTATAATATTTACTTTGTAGCATTTTAGCGGTTGTGTTCCAAATTGTTTTAACTACCGCTTCTTTTTAGTCTTCTCCGTTACCTTTTCGCATATTAAATGCCCAATCTTGCAATATTACATTCAATTTCTCGATTGAAGTATCTGGCTCAAATTTATATCTTTTTGCATCGCAAAACGTAGAAAATTGTCGCCAGATTGATGATTGCGTCGCAACTGTATTAGTAGGCACACAGGTATTAACAATTTGACTAATTTCGGCATTTGTAGACTCACCGAATCGACTCGATTGTAAGTGCTTATAAATTCAATAAGTTGTTGACAAACATGTCAAACTATTTATTTTGGCAACCAACACCGCGATAATTGATAAACAAATGAATAAGTGAAAAAACCACTGGTGCATTTGTCGCTGTAAAAGTTGCAGCTAACTCTTGCCCCTGTCAAACTGACGATTGCACTGTGGCATATGCGATTTTTTTATACATGAGTTGAATTGTCAGTATAAAACAGCGAGAAGACGTTGTATCACTATAAAACTGATCTGATTGGTTCTCTGTTTGAAATTTTGGCCAATTGATTGGCTCAAAAATAATGAGGAAAATAGTCGTTTAAAATATTTTTTTCCAGATTTCTAAATCCTTGCCTTGTGTTAAAAACTACTGAATCAACTATACCATGGAAGCGCTAGAGGAGGAAAATTTCCCGTGTTTGGTGGATCTTGAACGCAATTGCCGTATTTTCAGTTGTAATTATCTCTCCCAGTTCGTTTCGTCCATGATTAAGTCGCGAATTAAATAATCAAGGAGCGGAAGAACAAACGAAGTGAAATAACATGGGAAATAGAGGGCGTTGTTGATTAAACGGATCTCCTCACTACAATAAAATTCCCCAAATATCGTACGTAACGTAGCTGGATAAAAAAAAATATATGCTATTAGCAAAACTGTTTCATGGCAAAATAAAGAGTCCCAATCGCTCGGTCAGTCGGAAAGGTAGATTACACAATGCATTTATTCAGTCTGAAATTTTCATCAATCAAGTTGACATATCATACGACCTACCTACAAAGTACAGGTATTATTATTATTAAATTTCCCCTATCAACAAATTGGTGGACAACTTTTCTGATCGGATTACAAATTCCAGTAAAGAGCATAAAATCCATTGGTAGTGTACCATTATAACAAGACAATTTAATAATTACTATTTCAATAGGCAACACCTTTGGGTATGATTGAGGTCTTTGAATAGGTACCCCCCCCCGAACATCAATAGCTTTCAAAGCAGTCTTCGATACAAATTCTAGTGATGCAAACATCATTGTTATAACCGACATTTTGATTTTTCAACTTTATTTTTGCGAGAATCTTCTTCGTACAATTGAGAGATTTTGTTTACCTTCGTCTCTTCAAATCTCATCTACCCAAATATAACTTCGACTAATATTTAAATGAAAATATCATTCGTAAATATTTACTCAAGTCATTAGCGTGTGCAAGCACTAAGTTGGATTCGAATAAACTGAAGAGCGTGACATGAAGATGGGGTGGGCGCAAAAAGGAATGTCAACAGTGTTAATTACGAGTTGGCGTCGTGAAATCTTTCACCACTTTGTCTCTCTCCTAATTAAGTTATACACAGGGCGTTGTTTCATAACGAAGAATGGAAAAACACAGGACTACGCTTCATTTAGGTTGGAAGAATTTGATGAGTTTATCGAAAACGATTCCATTGGTTATTACCACGGAGGACGCTGATATCCAAGATATTTATCAATATCATTGTATTTTTTCAAGGAGCAAAATCACGTCCATGAATCCATCGTACCTCTACATATAGACCTTCAATCATTCCGATCAGAGCCAAAAATATGTTTAGACCACAATGTCCAGTCACAATACATGTGATAAGACTGAGTTGGTCCCTTTTCACTCAAAGTGGATATTTTGGTTCAACATGCAAGGGGTCTTTTTAGTAACATTTTCGACGGTTTGCATGTCTCTTTTTAAAACTATCTCTCTGCGCCTACAGAACTGATTGCCAGGGGTCGATGTTGAGTTTACCGGTAGATGAACGAAACAAAAACACAAATCAAATAATTATAACTCATCGAAAAATACTCTGTGCGGCATTCTCGAGTGGGTCTGATTTATGAACTGTAATAAACACTTCTGGCCCTTCATAAGCCCGAATATGCTAGAGATGCTTTTAGGAATAATATACACAAAGTTAGTCGGTATTGAACTCTTGTAAGAATCGTAGTTTTTTTTTTATGTTCTGGTTCCCACGAAAAGGGATATCCTGTAATGTTCAGAGAACATCGTGGGAACCAAGGGAAAGAAGGTAGGAGTTGGTGTTCTTCTTAAATTTCTGGAGGTTGTATGCCTCGGGGAACACCTCCCTAGGCAATGAGTTCCAAAGCCTCGCTGTTCGTTGGATGAACGAGTCTTCGGAAAGTGATGTTCTGCAGGTCTCCAAAGTGACCACGAAGGGGTGTGATGACTGAACTTGACGGGTTAGTCTCGAAGAGACTGCCAAAGCAGGAACGATTGTTGATATTTCAGAAGAGCATCGCCCATGAAAATATCTATAAAATAGAGACAAATCGCCAACTTTTCTACGGTGTTCCAGACAAGTGAGCGAGTTTGTAAGCGAGGCATCACCGACGAGATGAATTGCCCTTTTTTGGACAGAATCCAATAGCCTCAGGATATGTTTAGGTGCCGCGCTCCAAATATGGGAACAGTATTCCAGGACAGGTCGGATCTGTGCCTTATAGATCATAAGCAGCTGGGTGGGGGTGAAATAGCTCTTGGCACGAAACAAAAAACCAAGTTTTTGGGATGCACTTTTGGCAATGGACCTCACGTAATTTTCCCAGGAAAGGTTATTGCTGATAGTAATACCAAGCATCGATATGGATGACTTCAGTGGTATGGTTACTCCTAACAAAGTTATGTTAGGCACAGTGAGATCGACTTTTCTAGAGAAAAGACATGCTTGTGTTTTGTTTGCATTGAATTCTACCAAGTTATTAGATCCCCACTCGAGAATTGTTGCTAAGTCCATATTTATATTATTAACATTTCTTCCTCGTTCATTTCTGGTTTCACGGGCTGATATAGGGGCCCTGGAAGAGGAAGCGGTATGGAGGGTACTATCACCGGCAAAGCTGTGTACTGGACATGAAGTTGCTTTCAACAGGTCGTTGATGTGAAGTAGAAATAGTGTTGGTGCGAGAATAGATCCTTGCGGAATACCAGCATTTATGAGTAGAGTGTCAGATGAAACTCCATCGACCACTACATGGAGAGACCTGTTTGAGAGAAAACTAGCAAGCAGAGAACACAGCTGAGGGGGCAAGCCATAAGACGGAAGCTTGGCGAGGAGTCCCTGGTGCCAAACTCGATCGAACGCCTTGGAGATATCTGATGCCACAGCTAAAGTTTCTCCATACTTTTCAATAGATAGCTGCCATATATGTGAGACGTAAGCGAGCAGGTCACTAGTTGATCTCTGATGGCGGAAGCCATATTGCCTATCGTTGACAATTCCTGAGTCTTCCAGATATTTCATGAGCTCGATGTTGATGGCTTTTTCCATGACCTTTGAAATAATAGATAGCAGTGCGATAGGTCTGTAGTTGCTAGGTAGGGCCTTTTTGCCTTTTTTAGGGACTGGCTGTACTCTTGCAATTTTCCAATTGGACGGAAATAGCCCCAAATTGTAAGAGTGGTTGAACAACTTGCAAAGAAGAGGTGTTAGTTCGGGGGCACATTTCTTGAGAACAATCGGCGGGATTCCGTCAGATCCACAGGCTTTGTTGGTGTTGAGACCCAGCAAAATCTTTCTGATAGTACGTTGGCGAAAGGTGATCTCGGGCATGTGACTGTCAAAGGTTAAGTTCGGGGGTCAGATCCACAGGCTTTGTTGGTGTTGAGACAATCCAGAGTGGAATTTCCAGCAAATAGGTGCGCAAAGATATTGGCTTTTTCCTGGGCAGTCGTTGCTAGTGTTCCATCTTCTTTGGTTAGAGGAGGAAATGAGCCGGAAGTGAAGTTTCTTTCCACAGCTTTGGCGAAAGACCAAAATGAACGGGATCCGTTAGGACATTCAGCAAGTTTTGATCTTATTTTGGCATTGTGGGCATCTTTTGAGCATTCTATTGTCTCTTTGCATATGCCTCTAGCCTCGACATATGCTGCTCTGGTCTCAGGGCCCGGATTTTTTAGCCATCGATGGTATGCTGCCTGTTTGGAAGCCACAGCTCTAGAGCAGTTTCTGTTAAACCAGGTCTTATCGGATGATGTTTTTCTTTCGGTATTCGGTATGTAGGTTTGCATCCCCAACATGATGATTACAGAAATTGTCTCAGCACATCGTGTTGGATCTACTGAAGAGAAACAAACTCTCTTCCATGGAAACGCTGAGAAAAACATACGAAGACCTTCCCAGTCGGCCGAATTGTAATGCCACATGAGACGGGGTGGTATTGTGCAGCTCGATGGTAAATGGAAAGAGCATGTTGTGGAGATGAGGGTGTGATCAGAGTTTCCAAGTGGAGCACAAACTTCTATTATATACGGGTCAGGATTGGTGGTGAGGAAAAGATCTAGTGTATTGGCAAACTGGTTGTTGACATCAGGGATGCGGGTTGGTAGCTCGACCAGTTGTTCTAGACCATGAGTGATGGCGAAGGCCTCGGCTTGACGACCCGCATCATCTGTTTTGTTAGAGAATTTGAGCCAGGCAGCGTTATGTACATTAAAGTCTCCCATGATTATGGTTTCAGCTGTTGGATGGTTCTCCAGTTTGAGTGATAAAAACTCAAAGAGGTCGTTATATGAAGGTTCATTAGGTGAAAGGTAAAGGCAGCAGAGGAACTTAGTCAGTTTGGTATCAGATAGCTTGAACCACATCACATCAAAGTCTTTCGGTTCCAAACTCTCTTCACGCTGGCATGAAAGGTTAGCCTCAGCGTAAAGGCAGACTCCACCTTTGAACCTGAATCGAGAATGGAGTTCGTAACCAGGACAAAGCATATGGACCTTGTTGGTGGACGAGTTTACTTGTGTTTCTGTTAGAGCCAGAATATCCGGTTTTTTCGTCTGTAGGTGATGGTGGACGTCATTGATGTTCTTGTTGAGTCCGCGGATGTTGCAAAAATTAATCTTTAATGTTGAGTCCCTCGAGTACCTCTCGCCCGGAAATCCGAATGGAGAGGTATTTTGCTTCCGGAGTGTTTTACTCTAGGAGACTTCATCATTATTACTATTAGGATGCACCTGAAAATAAAGGAGGAATTGGGGAAAAGGAAAGAGGGAGACCGGAAAGTATCGACCGAACACTGAAACATGGAATGATCCATTTCACAGCACACAAAGTCGATATGGTGGTATTTCACCGGGCGATGAGACCATCTTCCACCTACGGTTATCCTTTAAGTCGCCTCTTACGACAGGCAGGATTTACCATGGGGCTATTCTGAAGCCGACCCCATACAGTCAAGATACGTTTGCAATAGACGATTCAAACGAATTCTGTATTTCATTTAATTCCCTAACCTACTAAATTCAATAGTCGACTATGACCTCAAGTGCAGCAGTGGATGAACTCTGCATCTCTCATGTAATGCCTAGCCACGCACCAAAAATTGCATCTACGAGTAGTTTGTAGGGTTGTAAACCACCACACGATTGCCACCAATTGATGCATCGCAGGTCTTTACAAAGGCTACTCAGCATTCGGTATTCATATACTCTCTCGTAGCCTCTTCCTCCAGATACTTTTTCTAGGTTAGTCTGCTATCCAAAACTACTCTGAAATTTATCCTTGCTGGAGAAGCATACATTGATGTCGCCAATCTGAGAAGGTTCAATTGTTTTTTTATTTCCTCTTGTTCGTGGAAAGAATCACTAGAGTTTTGTCATTCTCATTTCACCATCGATTTATCTCCATTACAACTGTCTGCGCTATATTACGCAAAGTGCTTGCCTACCGGTAACTCTACCAGATAATCTACATAACTTTGGGTGTAAAGTCATACTGAGTACAGTTTAGCTGTCAAGGATTCAACAAGGATATTCCATAGAGCAGGAGGCACTTCTCCTTCTCGTGGAATGCAATTTTTCAGCAAGGTTTGAATTCATACCACCACTTTTATATCCATGCCATTCCCATGAACTCTTGGGATTGATGCACCCTCTATGTCCAGAAATATTGCCGGAATCGGATTCCCTAAGCCCAATGACATCTCGATGCTTTTGACAATTCCAAGGAAAGCAGTTTTTGTCGACCTGTATGATTGGAATCTTTATTATCATGAAGGGACCGTAACTTCCTCATATCATTCCATATATCAGTCAATTTCTCCAGACAATATGACAACAGGCTTATTCCACCTTCTTCTGGCTCTGAAATGTGTGCAATCCTTGCAGACTCCGGAAAGTGGGTCTGTATGATAATTTCCACCGGTGATTTTACAGAAGTTGTGTAATAGCCATCTGACATTGAAGTACCCTCAAGGTCCTCCATAAATACTTTCTGCATTCTGGTTGATTTCACTTTTCTCCAAGATTGTTGTCCGTTTCTACTTTTCTACTCTTCCTCCTTAGTACCTCCAAATGAAAACTCATCCATTTAAAGTAGAGTTCTTGCTGGACATCAAGTACTATAGGCAGCCTTGTCAAGTAGTTGATTGCCTTATCTATATCAGATAGTTGCCGTGATATTCCATCAAAGGGACGCAGTGTCTTATAAGGTTATATAAGGTATAGATAAGGAAATATACTTTATAGTCTAAGAAAAACATGTTCTTATTGACAATGCAAAAAATGTTAAAAAGTATGTATTTTTTATACGTTGTGTTGTTCCAAGTCTATATAACTTAGGTTTCTGATCGCTTCTAGAAGTATTGGACAAAATCAAGATTTCACATAAAGTGATATATCTCAAGTATTGAAATTAACAGTATAAGAGTAGGCTGTTTCACTCTCTTCAGTGTGTGAAGGTGTAACGAACCGTAGATGTGAGATCAGTATAGAAAGATTTAGGTAAGGCGTAAAATGATGGCATCGAGTTGCGCGGTGACACTCTGATAATTTAATGATCTTCGTTGATTGTTCGTTTGGCGCCGACTCAAAATGAGTTACTTACATTAGTTTAGGAGCTTAGTTATTGAGACTAAGAAG
Organism: Gonioctena quinquepunctata; assembly: GCA_018342105.1. Lineage (NCBI taxonomy): Eukaryota > Metazoa > Arthropoda > Insecta > Coleoptera > Chrysomelidae > Gonioctena > Gonioctena quinquepunctata. The sequence goes on along the minus strand of JAFIRS010000076.1, from coordinate 605,104 downwards.
GCTTATTTTATTTTTTACTTTTCAGTTCCGTATTTCGTCGGTTCAATTTTTTGTTAAAAAGTTATTATTGGAAAAACACAAACGCTTTTTAGGAATATCTTTCAGGATTCTATATTTTCAGTAATACCATTGGGTACCATCATTGGGTGTGTCGAACTTGAGCAGAATACTTGATGATGACTGTTCAAATGTTACACCGGTTCTCGTACCTTGAGTCATACGAAATTGTTTTATTAAAAGTAACATGAAAAAAAGTATCTGAAACTACTATAAATACGTTATAATTGTAAGTCAGTCTCCAAGGAATTCTTCAGAATGGTTCGACACACGATATCACTGAGGTAAAGTCACTAAAGTTAGACATCCCGTTATAACTAAGATGATACGGACTAATGAAATACGGGTAACAAAAGGCGATTTTGATAAATTCAGCAATATTACAAGAGCAGTAAACAAACCGATAAATTGTAAGGGATAATGTTATTCCTGAAGTCTGGATAATATAACAAAAATGATAACGAATGAGCAGACAGTCATACACAATAATTTGGAAATATATTGTGCCGAAACCGTTATAAAAGTTAATGAATATCAATGAGGAACTATGCTGCTATTCACTGCCGTGCCACCCATTTATCGGTACTATAAAAAAGTTGTTTTCCCTGAAATTGACCCTACTTCATATTTAGGCGATATAAAAATAACGGGTATAAATACACTAAAACTCCAAGTGGAACTACTAGATCCAGGGTGCAGAAGCCCTTGGGGACAGACAAATATCAATATGGCATCAATTTATGAATCAAGTAAGGATATTATTATTCTTATATTTAGCAATTAATTCAATTCATATATCGTTATTGATAACGATGGTATAGGTCAGATATTACGCGTTCCTATTGGCACGTCACATGTTTATTGAATTATTTTCTTAAAAAATCAAATTATAAATTAACAAAGCAATGCATTTTCCTTTTGATTAATGGGGGGTTAAGAAAAGTATCACAAATGAAAGACTACACATCAAATAACGTGCAAGTTTGAAAATAAATTAGCCACTCAATTTAATTTTTAACCGACGAAACCAAAAAGGAGGAAGTTCTCTACTCGACGCGTATATTTTATTTTTTTTATCATTTTTTTTAATGTATGATCACGCATAACTTTTTACTGAGACATCCGATTCCGATAATTATTTTGTCAGTGGATAGGGTGTACTTCGAAATTGGTCCCATTTGAATTTAAAAGATGGAATCCACCCCTAAGGGTAGCAAAATGAAGGATATTTATCACTCACCCTCTGAATTCTGGTCCGTTAACCGATTCTATCAGGCATAACTTTGTACTGGGTTCTTCGATTTGGATGATTCTTTTTTTAATAGACAGGGTATACCTCATTTTTGGATTTCGAATGGAAATATCCACCCTTACGGGTAGAAAAATAGGGGATAATTAATTTTTCACTTGTCAACATTTGCACACACATGAGTAGTTGACAATGACAGATCGTTACTGTCATTATTTTTGTTCCACATGCTCATTATTTTCTATGAGAGGATGGGATGATATAAAAGTAATGGAATAAACTAACCAGAACAACAAAAATAATTCATATTACAACAAATAGTAAAAGTAGATATTCATATTATTTAACTGGTAATAGTTGAAGTAAGGTGGGTAAGTAAGTATTTTGGAAGTAATCAAAGAACAAGTAGGTAGTAATTAGTATATCAGTCACAAAGAATTAAAAAATAAAAAAATTTAAACAAAAAATTAAACCGACGAAATACGGAACTGAAAAGTAAAAAATAAAATAAACCTTCTTAGTCTCGATAACTGAGCTCCTAAACTAATGTAAGTAACAATCAACGAAGATCATTAAATTACTTCAAAAAAATTATCAGAATGTCACCGCGCATTTTACGCCTTACCTAATTCATTTGCTTGTTTGTTTGGCGCCGACTCAAAATTAGTTACCTACTTACATTAGTTTAGGAGCTTAGTTATTGAGACTAAGAAGGTTTATTTTATTTTTTACTTTTCGGTTCCGTATTTCATCGGTTTAATTTTTTGTTAAAAAGTTTTTATTAAGTTTCATTTTCCAAGGAAAATCCAACAGCAATTTCGAAGTCTATACTTGGATTTTGCTTTAACAACTTGGCTATGACTGAGAGTGGGCATGATAAACTAGGAATATCTTGTTTTATCATCTGGTTTACAAGATGAGCCAGAAAATAATAATTATACATTAAACTCTATGCACCACCTTATCAGATCCTTATTCACTTCAAATGCGTCGAGCAATTCAAGTTTTCTGACTATCAGTGGAGTTTTCAAAGTGAATTATTATTATTTTTTTAATAAAACATATCTGTGGATGATATTCGAACTAACGCTGCCGAAAGCAGGGCCACCATTCATGAATTCGTTATCAAGAACCAAGTTTTCATTTCTGGTTGGCCAACTTTCATGTGAAACAACATATTACCCTTATCTCGGAGTCTCACACGGCGTACGAATAACTAGTTAGCTTTATCGTTTCACACTTCATTCTTGCGCACTGAAAATGGCAAAAGTTTAGTAGCGATGCCGCAGCCCGTTCTATTGAGCGGAGGATTTAACATCAATCATGTTCACATAGAGGCTAAGGAGAGAAAGAACTATTAGTAGCGATGATTCGTTGATTTGAATAAATATTTCCCTATGAAAGGTTTACAACAGACCTCGGTGATAGACTACAAACAGATGGAAGAACGAAGACCGGGTGGAAGAAGACACCAAAGAGTTGAAGTAGATACCAATAGCAGAAATTAATGACGCACAGAAAAGGGAGAGAGAGCGGGTAGAATTTGATTTGTTTGAGAATATGAACAGCATATGTGTTCATAAAATCAGATGTGGATCATCTGCGACTGAAAGATTAACTTTGGTCACTATCTTCCATCGTTCAAGATGAAATCTTGGGAGGTATCCATGTTGAAAAGGGAAATATTCTCCATTAAATATTGAACAGAAATATTTTTTGGAAACAAAAAAATTTACGACAAAAGTTATTTTTGTGGAAAACAACTACTACGCCGGCTAAGGTCACACTGGAAATTGAACTACATCTAATAGACATTGAGAAAAGACTTAATAGAAAAAATCTGAAAGTGAAAATTTGTATTTTCATTCAGATATTCATTTGATTTTCTATTCCAGTCTCAATTAAGAACTCACATAGATGAATGAGGCAAAGAAGAATGTTTTCCAAAATGGAGTACTCACTAGAAATATTGCAAAAATAACTTAATTTTTGTCGTAGATTTTTCAATTTGAAATATATTTCTATTAAGGAAAGAGTATATTTTCAAATTAAATTATATTAGCTGAAATAATAATATCTTTCATAACGGGTTTGTTGAAATGATGAATAGACAGTAAAATGTCGATTATTGTTTTATCCCTTTGAAAAGGGAATAATTCTCAATTGAATATTGAATAGAAATATTTTTCGGAAAATTGAAAAATCCACAATGAAAGGTGATACATGATTGGTACAAAATGGTGTGGATGCATACTCACGTATAGATATGAAGAGACAACGATTAAACAAAATATAGATCTGGACCTTGTTGACTGTGAGTCTGGTTCCACTTCCTCAAAGAAACAACATAGTGAACAATCATCGACTTATAACTTGGCGAATTTTGATAATATTAATTAGGTAACATTTTAGAAATATTTGAAATGAATTCTAACAAAAATAACCCTTCATGTTTATCCTTGAATGAAAAATTAACTTCGATTGTATCCCATTCTTCAATTCATTAACCTTCTTGCTAACCAACAACTCCGATGCTGGGCTAAAGATGCTTATGATGAGTTTCTTTTTCTGTCACCTACATGTGAGTTGATAACAGATAACATTAAAGTCATCTTTCACAGTTTTCTTGCAAATTTTAGGTCAGTAATTTCATTTTCAGTACTTCTATAGTACCAACTTTGACACATAGTAATTTTTGTCATTTATATATATATATATATATATATATATATATATATGAAAAAGGAATTTGTGGCATAATTATTAAATTAAAGAAAAAAAAGCATCTTCAAGCGGGACTCGAACCCACAACCTTATGCTTTCCGGACATACACTCTTACCACTGAGCTATCGAGGCTATAAGAATCGACACATACTCGCGAACACTTTACTTCCTTAATTTAATGTGAATGTAGGAATGAATCGAAAATCGAACGTACTTATCAATGGCCGTCGAGACCCGGTACCTATTAACCCAACATCATCGTCGAATTGACGATTTCAGTAGAAGATCTAGGATGATCTCCAACCATTGATAAGATTTAGTCAGATATATAATGTGAAAATGGGAAATTATTGCCCGAGAGAAATTATGGAAAAGGAATTTGTGGCATAATGGACAGATTATCAAATTAAAGCCATTTATAAGTACGTTCGATTTTCGATTCATTCCAACAATCACATTAAATTAAGGAAGTAAAATGTTCGCGAGTGTGTGTCGATTCTTATAGCCTCGATAGCTCAGTGGTAAGAGCGTATGTCCGGAAAGCATAAGGTTGTGGGTTCGAGTCTCGCTTGAGGATGCTTTTTTTCTTTAATTTAATAATCTGTCCATTATGTCACAAATTCCTTTTTCATAATTTCTCTCGGACAATAATTTCCCACTTTCACATTATATATTTGGCCAAATCTTATCAGTGGTTGGAGATCATCTTCGACGATGATGTTGGGTGAATAGGTACCGGGTCTCGACGGCCATTGATAAGTACGTTCGATTTTCGATTCATTCCAACATTCACATTAAATTAAGGAAGTAACGTGTTCGCGAGTGTGTGTCGATTCTTATAGCCTTGATAGCTCAGTGGTAAGAGCGTATGTCCGGAAAGCATAAGGTTGTGGGTTCGAGTCCCGCTTTTTTTCTTTAATTCAATAATATGTCCATTATGCCACAAATTCCTTTTTCATAATTTCAATAATTTCCCACTTTCACATTATATATATATATATATATATATATATATATATATATATATATATATATATATATATATATATATATATATTTATTTAAAATATTGCAAAGTAATTAAACTTATAATTATCATTATTATTATTATTTATTTCTATTATTATCGTTAATGCTATGTTATTTTACAATTTTCTTTACCTTATACCATGCTCTAGTCGATACATGTCTGTGAATAGAACATTCCTGAAGCAGTTCTGATATCAAAATTCTATATCCAACAATACATCTGACAAAAATCCACGATTGAACCATATCAAAATTGAAATTTATGGAAAATATTGAATTAAAGCAAGATCAACGTATAGATAAGTTTCGAACATCCTGTATGACAATTCACATGAACAGATAACCCACCAATGGGATTCGAAAGAGTTTGTGTGGGAAAAGTATTGATATAGAATAAAATGTAAGGGCAGAAATTGAAAAAAATATATTTTATATGAATCTGTAAATAGTATGTAAGAGTTAGAATTAGATATCATTCATAAAATCATTAACATTAATTAGAACAGCAAATAATTCGGTAGGAAGTGATACAAACTCGGAAATCGGTGAAAAATAAAAATTTGGTGAGTGTTGCCATGGATCAGGATAACAAGTTCTAGGAAGATTGAAAAAAGTTCGAAAAAGTGAAGCCACGTACTAAATTTGAAAAGAAGCTTTCACCCATAATATAAGAAAACCTGATATAAAATTGCCGAACGAGGAAGATTTCTTGAAAGGCTGATCGGAGGACGCACATAGTAAATAAAAATTCCACCTACCTGGTCCAGAATATAAATCCTTGGAAGGAGTGCAGGTGAGCTGTCATTGACATCCCAGAAATACGTCCACAGGATTGGAAACGTCAACAGAAAAGCAGCCACAAGGTATTCATAAACGAACTCACCTAAGTGCAACCTTTCACATAAAACCAATAACTTTAAGCCCCGGTATTTTCACCTCTGGTTATACTAGGAATAAATTAACCAATGGTTAGAATATGCTTTTATAAACGTTCATTGATATGCAAAAGCACATTCTAACCATTGGTAAATTTATTCCTAATTCAACCGGAGGTGAAAATACCGGGCCTAAGTGTTCTAAACCATTGGTTATTTGTCTTGGGCTGAACAACCATAAAATTCCACACCCAAAAGACTGATAATACGTTCAAACTTTCTCCATCAAATTTTCATTATCACAAACATCAAACTGCACCATTTTTTTGTCATTGTTTTGCTAGTATAAGGTAGCTATCGCAGAGTAGGGTATATTTAAGTTTTCATCTGAATAAAGTCAACTACTTTGATTATTCTCTGCAAACCTGTGTTTATTTTTCAATTTCTAACTTTACTTTTCTCCACTGTACAATTTTTATCATTGAATCGATAGTGCCATAGTAGGCAACCCTGATTACAGGAAGGAGTTTACATGTTCATAGGCGTACCTGACTGAGCTGGGATGAAGTAAAAGGTTTTAAAAAGAAAAGAAAAAGGTAACAAAACATAGCCGGTATTTTTCATTTGTTATAGGGTTTCAGAAATTATAATCTATGAAATACTTTCTTAAAACCATACAAATTATAAATCATATAAACAACCCATCATAACAATATATATATATATATATATATATATATATATATATATCTATATATATATATATATATTGTTATGTTATGAAAAACCAGTTATATATATTAAAAGGAAAAAACCCATAAAAAGAATAATTACTTAATAGCTATTAGTTTCAAGAGATTGTTTTTACATATTTTGAAATTATATTTCCTTTATGAAGCCTCTGCATAATATGAATAGATAAAAATATCCAAATACTATAACACAATCAATTTCATACACTGTCATAATGATTACAACCCATAATTATTCAAAAGACAACAAGAAAGGTCTAGATTTACAAAATCATCCTGAATAAAATGTGATAAACAAAATTATAAGCTTGAAACATAGTGTATATGAAATTGTATGTAACTAAAAATAGCCAATGGGAGAACAACAAACTTCTCGATGACAATAGCCAATCAGGGAACAGTATGGTCAAATGTAAGATTTGAAATTGTGAGAAAATAAGAACGGAAAAGTATCAGAGACAATTATGATTGAATATTGTAAATAGTCTGTAAGAAAGAAAAAATAGATTCATTTATAAGTTTTGACAAATAACCCCAATCAGTGAAAATGTGAGAACATAGTGCGCGAATTCAAAAATTCAAATCAAAAGGAATGAGGAAAAAATGGTATCCAAGTAACGGAAAACAAAGCCACAGGAGAGATCGAAAATAATTTGAAAACGAATGCCACGTTTTAGAAAGAGAAATTCAATAATTTCAACATTATAAGCAGAAAATCAACATTACCTTATTTGTACACCATATACAAATATTCCAAAGCTGATTGCTGAATTTGTATGGTTCCTTCTTTTTGGTATTTGAGTTCCTGAGAGCATTGGATTGAGAGAGAATCCAAATTCTGGGTGTATATGGAACAGCGACAGTTCCAGCGAGAAGTATAAACTTTCCTAGTGCACGTCACGAACTGAACAATTTCACTATTAACTCATATCCCATCAGAAGAACTTTATGTCACTTGATTTTGAACTATTAAAGAAATTTTCACTTTCAAGGTAAAAGTGAGGTCTATTAATCCATAACCTGTTTCTCATGATTATCCATGAATATTTGTAGATTCACCTTAGAATAAGTTATCTATCGTAGGCCAGGTAAAATTAAGTTTTCCTGAATAAAGGAAATAATTGCTTTTTGATACTATCTCGTTTCTTTTCCACAATTATCAGCAATCGTATTTATAAACATTGAAAAGATTGAGATTTGACATCAAGCAGTGGTTAATGGCTCAATTGCCTGAACCGGCTATCTGAGACAAGAGGCGTACCAACTGAGTTTAGTCGTGGTAAGAAAAATGATAACAATTGGCAGCAACGTGACGAGAGAACTGTGACGTTAGCTAGCAATTATTATTACATCACAAAACATATTATACAGGGCGAAAATACTTATCTATATCATAACAATTTGGCTCACAACGGAGAGCGGAAATTATTAGCAATCTTCATTTTATAACAACAATTTATATTTGCAAATTCATCATTACATTACAATTGGCACCCAAAACGTGGGGCGAAATAATAACAAAATAATTTGATAATTCTCATTTCATAACAATATATATATATATATATATATGTATAACTTTTCGATTGTGAAACCTAATTCCAAAATCGATGTCAAAATAATACGCAAGTTCCCCATCTAATTTCAAGGGCTGATATCTTGAAAAGTTCGTCTTCTCCAAGCGACCATCTCCCCTAGATCTCCCCCTCATGAAAGCGTGGAATGACTATAACCGTCCTTCATTATGTTCAAGCCGGTGAGTTTGCGATTTTATTAAAATGTCAAAGTTTTCTTGTTGATTCGCACAACTTCGAAATGATAACAAAGGCAGGAAATAGCTGTATACGTTTCAGTAGCAAAGGTTGCTCAGGGTCCCTATAATTACTTTAGGATCAGATAGCACGTATTTAAAAAAATCTGGAATATTTTGCCTGTTCAAAGTATAATTGACATTTTTTTAAAACTTCCTATTTGTCTTTGTTTTTTTCAAAATCCAATACTGCTATGTACACGACGATTCCATATAAAAAAAATCTGTATTTCGTGTAAAATTTGTATATTCAAGCAAAGCGCTTTGGGCAAGGGCAAGGCAAGGGCCTGTCCTGGAACCGGTTTATTTTCCGATCCTCTTTCTCTAACCTAACTGTGGTGTTGAATTTCCCCAGGTCTATGACGACTACGTTGTTGGCATACCCATGGGATTTGTGATCTTTTTGTTTCAGAGACCCTAGTAGTCCGCCTATGACCAGATTCCACAGGACCGGAGAAATAACTCCTTGCTGTGGGCATCCTTTGACCGGCTGCCTTTTTCTTAGCATTGAGTGTGTCTGGGCCACGCGAGGTTCTTTGACCCACCTCTGTCTGAGAGACCTGATGATCGAGTCTATAGAAGTATTATTGAAAGCTCCTTCTATGTCTAGAAAGGCTATTAGAACCTGTTTGTTTCCCAGCGTTTCCACTCTCTCTTCCAGTTTGTGGAGTTCTGAGCAGCTGGTCCTATATGCACATGGTGGTAGCATTAACTACGATGATGATATTGATGGCATATATGAAGCCAGAAAAATTTAACATCGATATTCAAAAACGAATGTTCATAAATAAATGCATGCACCACGAGAGAACCATATTTCTGATCAGATACCCGATTTTGTTCGTCCATCTCGATCTGATAGTCATTGTTTCACGTGAAAAATTATTGTAGTATGCCAAGCTTTATCCATTTGTTGCAAATTCCCACTACTGAAATCAAGTAATTAATTATGTCAGAAACAAAATTTCATGTTTTAGTGTTTTTGGTAAATCAACCCCAAAAGTGGTGAAATGGGGGGTTGAATGGGGTTTGGAAGTTAGTATTGGGGTCCCGTTAGTTTCCAAGATACCGTCACAACAATTGGTATTTGTGGTCTTTGTTACAAATTAAATAATACGTTTTTCAGCGTTTTTAGAAATTCAACGCCTAAATGGGTTAAATAGGTGGGGAGAAAGTTTGTATTTAGTTAGGGTCATAAAAAACTGTATTTGAGGTCTTTGTGAGAAATCAAGAAATCTTGTCTAACCTTTATTGAAAATTCCGTCCCTAAAGCGGTCAGTGAATTTGGAATAGTCTTCAGAGAGCATTATTCGCTGTCAAATCCATTATGCCCCCTAAATGGGATAATGGGATAATGGGAAACAGGATAACGGGAAGCCACAAACATAAGCTGGATGGAACAATAAAAAGAAAAACAGGAGAAAAATACAAATTCTACCAGATTGTTAATCAATCACATAGGTACAAAATAATAATGTTTCCTTTTTTTTTGTTAATGACTTAATTTATTTATTTTTCAGACAACAGTATTTTTAATCGACTGATAACATAACCAAAAAATTGTGCATTGGCTATTGAGTGGAACAGGGCAGACCTTTGGGGTACCAAAACGTTCAGTACGAGCGAAATTGGACCCGGGTAAAACTCAAAATATTATACAGGTATAATATCCCAGAAAACATACATAAAAAACCTTTGTATTATTTTTTATGTTTTTCTGATTTTTCCACTTGCCTTGCATAATTGCTCTTTTGTAATCGTCCCTAGATCTGTATTTCTTCAATTTCCTATGTATTTCTCCTTTTTCTTTCATGTTATTGATGGGGAACATCGAGAACCACAATGGACAATGATTTGTATCAATACATTTTAGGTACATATATTGGAATAGCCTCATTAAGATAAAAACATTGGACTCATTCATCGACATCAGGCTCATTTAGAATATGAACGCAATCTATGGTTGTAGAAAATTGTTTATTGAATTATAATCTGCTTTAGAAAACAAAAGTTTCTGACAATTTTTCTCTGGTGAAGATTTCACATGTGGTATACAAAGATCTCAACTTTCAATGACTTGTGATGCTAATCCTTCTCCATAATAGTATATCTAGAGTGATAAATCGTCAAATCAATTTTAATTGATTTTTCTGAGTTCAAAATGAAAAAATTCTCACAGGTGGAATCTAAATCATTATAATGTATTTCAATGAAATAACACCAAAAAGTCTTTCAAAAATTAATCAAATTTAATTTCTAAGTACCTACCGTGATTCAAAAGTACTTTGACAAACATCATGAGGTGATTCCTCACAATATTCTGATATGAATTGTCCAAATAAATATATGTCCGAAAACGCTTCGTTTCCAAGTTTTATTTTTATTTTCGTTTTTTTTAAATAACTTTCGAAATACTGACCTTAATTAAAAGAAAATTGGTATTGAGAGGTTTTTTGAGGTGTCAAATTCGAACCTGATGTAATTATTGCTCTTACTCGTAGGGGGCGCCACCGACACGTCTTTTTCTTTTTTGAAGATTCATAAATTTTTTGAGCGTACTTCTAGTACATTTTCTGTCATATCTACGTAAAAAAGCTAAATTTGTTACAAATCGCTATAAGCAACCGTTTTCTATATATTTGGACTTGAAAATTTCAAGTCGATTATTTGATAATCGATGGGCATTGAAATTATTACCATTATTTTGCATTTTTCACAAGAATGTTCGAGAAATGAATTTGACGTTTAAGTAAGTAGTTTTGGTAATTACATATTATATGACAGTTAAACGTTTTGTTGTTTTGTTGAAGTTTCTGGCAATGCGAGCGAAGCAAGACGTATTTACCAGGAGCGATTTCCTAATCGAGTACTGCCTTCAGCTCCAACATTTACCAGTCTCCACCGTCGTTTGGCAGAAACAGGTAGCTTTAAGAGGGCAGCTGATATTATTGGAATACCACGAGCAGTCCGAACCCCAGAATTGTAAGAAGCTGTTTTGAACGCTCTCGAGGAGAATCCAGAAACAAGTACAAGAATAATTGCTGAAGCTCTCAATTCTACTCAGTCCACAGTTTGGAGAATTATCCACGATCAACAATTTTATCCATACCATATCCAAATGGTACAAGTTTTTTTGCCACGAGACTTTCCCCAACGCATTACTATGTGTCAGTGGTTTTTGAGAAAATTGCCTGGAAATCCTCAATTTTTAAGATATGTACTCTTCACGGACGAGGCAAACTTCTCCCGAAATGCTATCACAAACTTTCATAACAACCATGTTTGGGCACTGGAAAATCCTCATGCAGTTAGTGAAAGACATTATCAGTATAAATTTTCTGTAAATGTATGGACGGTAATAATTGATAGTTACTTGATAGGTCCTTCCTTTCTTCCGTTCCGACTGAATGGCGCAACAAAGACTTTTTAGAAAATGAATTGCCGGGTCTACTTCAGAATGTACCATTAGAAATTCGTATCCGCATGAGGTTTATGCACGATGGGGCTCCGGCCCATTTTAGCGTTGTAGCCAGGGAATTCCTTAACACTGTCTATCCAAATCGATGGATCGGTAGGGGTGTAGACGAACCTAACCACGCGTGGGCACCAAGATCCCCAGATCTGAACCCGCTATATTTTTATTTTTGCGGTCATTTGAAGTCACTAGTTTATAAAACTCCAGTAGCGAACGAGGAAGATCTAAGAAACCGAATAGAGACGCCTGTGAAACAATAAGAAACACACCATTAATTTTTGAGCGGGTACGAGATTCAATGATTAGAAGACTGAATGTCTGTATCTTCGCTGAAGGTGGACACTTTGAACAATTCATTCGAATACAATTTAGTTTCCTTTATTTTAATTTATTCTACATATTCAAAATTTCTTGAAATGAAATGTTCTTGCAAATTTTATTAAAACAAATACAGATTTTGCACCCTTGATACAAAAATAACTATTTCAAATGAGTAAAAATAAATAGAATAGGTGGCGCCACCTACAAAATACCAAAACTACTTACTTAAACGTCAAATTCATTTGCTGAGCATTTTTGTGAAAAATACAAAATAATGGTAATAACTTCAACACGCATCGATTATCAAATAATCGACTTGAAATTTTCAAGTCCAAATATCTAGAAAACGGTTGCTTATAGCGACTTGTAACAAGGGTAGCTTTTTTACGTAGATATGATAGAGGAATTGATTTTTTTACTGAAAAATGTGATAGTACGCTCAAAAAAGTTATGATTCTTCAAAAAAGAAAAAGACGTGTAGGTGGCGCCCCCTACGAGTAAGAGCAATAATTACATCAGGTTCGAATTTGACACCTCGAAAAACCTCTCAATACCAATTTTAATTTAATTAAGGTCAGTATTTCTAAAGTTATTTAAAAAAATCAAAATACAAACGAAACTTTAACACTCTGTATCTTGGAAACAAAGCGTTTCCGGGCATATATTTATTTGAACAATTCATATTAGAATATTGTGAGGAATCACCTCCTGAAGTTTGTCAAAGTACTTTTGAATCACCCTGTATATACTGCACTGTTACTTAATCCACCCTGTACATCATTCATTCTCATACCTAGGAAAAATCCACAAAAACGGCATTTTTGAATGTTACTTTTTCCACTTTTGGAACGCTCTAGCAAACTGAACAAAATCATTTACCTTGAATCACCTAACACATCAAAATTTATTTAAAAAATATCGAGCTTCATCAGGATATCGTGTACGACTTCTCAGAATTTTATTCCAATCGTTAGGGGGTACTTCCATTAAAAGTGAGTCACACTGTATAGAATCATACCGATGTCATTTATTGAAGTAATTTCCTTTGCGAGAATACTTCGGCTCTGTAATACCGTTCTTCTATTCTCAGAACGGAGAAACCATGTTTTCGATGGAAAACAATAATCTCCATGTCCAGTCAAACGGAACTAACAAGAATACAAGAAGTTCCTAATGGAAAACCATCATCCAGCGTATTAGAGAAAATAGCTCGGGTATATTTCCTCTCCTGAAAATGATCTTATCGAATCTACGTAGCAAAATATCTCGTATTTAGTGCAATAAATACCTAGAAAACGAGCTCGTGATTAAGCAAACTTATATAAACAGCCTAAGAAAAGCGTAACGGAGTGAACGCTCCGCTGGAGACTCAAACAACTGGAAAATGAATTTTCCTTCATCGAATCCATCGAGTTAATTTACGAGAGACTGTTTATAGACAGATATACGGCCACATACAGGATCAATCAACCTCCTTCTGAAGTTACTCTTGCAAGAAGCTGATAAGATTTATAATGGCATACTATATATATATACGGAGCTTAGAAGACATTCGATGGCGAAGTTTGGAGGGAAAGATGTTTCACAGGGCGATGCTGATAATGCATAGAAATAACCACTCAGGAACGGAGATTCGTAGTTTTGTTATTTGTTGTTTTAGATTCTACTTCTAATAGTGTATATCCTTCGGACGTTGGTCATAGCACTGCCTCATTAAACTCTCAATACTATTCTCTGTAATGTATCAATATTTCCAATTAGTCAGAGACTTGGGAAAGTAAAGTCGCACCAGATATCTAAGAAGGTCGTAAATCACCAACCACTTGAGTTATCAGCAGGCGGTGGATTATACGCAGAGTTGTACCTGCCCTAGCCATTAAATTTTGTTTTATAGGTAGGTATAATGATATTGGGTTAAGATAATGATTAAGAAAAATCGCTTGAATGTAATTGAGAATTGTTTATTTATATATAATATATGATAATATATATATATATATATATATATACATATATAATTATATTATATAATAATATATGATAAACCTAATTAATGTAAAATGTCAAACTCCATGCTTTATAAAAAGTTCAGTTTCTCGATAAAAGGTATTTATAAACAAAATTACTCACCAAGATCAGTTTCACTTTCACTGTCGTCATCCAAATTGATAATAAACTTTTCTTTGGGAATTTTTTCTATATCCATTAGGGTAATTTTTTTTTTACTTTTTTGGTTTTTTTTCGGTCCCATCGTGAATTTTTGTTGGAAATACCCAAAAAAAAATTCCCTGAAAGTTTGAGCCCTTAATATTAATTTAAGTCCTTGACCAAGGCGTGTGAAGATTTCCCATTGAAAATACACGAAAACTCTGATTTTTTATTTTTAAATTTCTTTAGCTCAGCGGCATTTCATGGGATCGCTTCGACCGAACATGGTTTTTTCTCAGAATTGAACGCTCTACAAAAGTGCCCATTGCGGCAAAGTCGTAACTCACACTGGCGAGGCAGTAGAGGCCACTGAAACTGATTTTTCCATAAAATTCGTGTTGTTTCGCATTTATCTCGTAAATAACAAGAGCTACGGAAATAATGTGAACGACAAACTTGTAGGGAATTCTATTTCCTACAAAAAAGGTCATATGGACCAAATTTTTCCGTGAAATTTTGGCCGATCATTGATTTGAACTTATTAATATCTTGTTTTTTTTCTCTGTAATATTATATTTTTTGTTCAAAACATTTTTTTCAGACTAGAAAACTAAAGCAAAATTAATAATCTACAATATTTAACCTTTAATTTAATGAAAAAAATTTATTGAACAAGAAATATAATATTACAGAGAAAGAAAACAAGATATTAATAAGTTCAAATCAATGATCGGCCAAAATTTCACGGAAAAATCAATTCAAGGCTTAATATCTCGCTTAATATTGATCTTAGCGATTTGGTCCATATAACTTTTTTTTGTAGGAAATAGAATTCCCTACAAGTTTGTCGTTCACATTCTTTCCGTAGCTCTTGTTATTTACGAGATAAATGCGAAACAACGCGAATTTTATGGAAAAATCAGGTTCAGTGGCCCCTACTGCCTCGCCAGTGTGAGTTACGACTTTGCCGCAATGGGCACTTTTGTAGAGCGTTCAATTTTGAGAAAAAACCATGTTTGGTCAAAGCGATCCCATGAAATGCCGCTGAGCTAAAGAAATTTAAAAATAAAAAATCAGAGTTTTCGTGTATTTTCAATGGGAAATCTTCACACGCCTTGGTCGAGGACTTAAATTAATATTAAGGGCTCAAACTTTCAGGGATTTTTTTTTGGGTATTTCCAACGAAAATTCCCCATGGAACCGAAAAAAAAAACAAAAAAGTAAAAAAAAAAATCACCCTCATATCCATATATGACTTTTCCACCTTTTTAATATGGGAAACACACTTGGCCCAGCTGCTATCAGGAATGTTTGCAGTTTCTGTTTGAATAAGAGCTACCACAGTTGAACTTAAGGTTGGAGAACTATTATTTCTTCGAACTGCTGACTTGAGCTGATGCCATATATGTTCAATTGGGTTAAACATACAGTGATAAGGAGGAAGTCTGAGCACCGTATGTCCTAAGCTTTCAGCCAATGAATCACGAAAATATTTCTTTTTTATCGAATAACTGCGAGAAACTTCTAGTAACTGTTTTTTTGTGTACTTCTCCTCATAGTACATATCATTATTTAACATATATTCTTGTATAGTGGCTTTGGTGTCATTTGAACATGGTGCTTTATCCAGGCTTCGACTGCATTATCTATGACGATAATACTGTTGGGTGGTTGGTATGAGTTTATTTTGGAACCAGTCCTCAAATAATTCGGCTGTAGTATCATCATGATAATCGACTAAAGAGTCCTTAATATTCTTTGCCGATAAAGACAACGCATTTGGTATAAAACCATTTTCGGTTCCTGCGTGAATTATCGTAATGCGTTTTCCTTTATTAGACGACGCATTAGTTTGGCACAAGTCAGATGAGTCTTCCCAACTTATGTTTGGAATATCGTGTGTATCAAACCAAGTTTCATCCAAACACACTACTGTTCTACCATATCCTCTAAATTCGTTTATTGCCAATAAATATTCAAATCTTCATTTCTTAAGGCGCACAGATTCCATTAATATTTCTCTGCTACTAGTGGGTTTTTTAAATTTAAATCCGTTTTGTAAAAGAGACTTCTTCAAAGTCTCTTTGCAACACTGGATACCAGTTTCATTCTTTTCAAGCCGTTGCATTAAAATATCTAATGTAGGCACAATTTGCTCTTTATACAAGGTATATATTGTTCTTCGAATTATATCTACATCACAGCCATCTAGTTTCCTTGAACGCCAGAGTCTTTTCGTTTCTTTCTTTTTAAAATAGGGTTACTTACTTTTTAAACACTGTGGAATACGGTGTTTTTGTTAAAGAAGCACTTTCTTGCACAGCTTGATCCTTGGACATTCCACGTTCCAGAAGGGAAGTATAAACATTTAATATAATTTGTTTCCCATGAGGGTGTAACATTTGTAGACTAGTGGTACTACGACCACCAGTTGAAGTACTAGCTTCAGGATGAGCCAATGGACGCCACATTTTTCACGACACAAAAATCGAATATACACTTTAAAAAAGACACAACTGACAACGGAATATTAGGTTAGTAATGACTTAATGTTGTTTAACTTTCCCCCTTTTATTTCTGAAATTGGGCAGCGGTCAGTTCTCAAAACAGTCTTGTTTTCCAAATAAATTCAAATACAAAACTGTCAACAAAAGTCAAAAATAATGGAGAGTCCACTATTATTAAAATGCCCTATTTCATGAAATATTTTAATCCGGACCTGGGAATCTTTTAAAGGACACACACTTTTATTGTTTATCTATATTACGAACAATAGGTAATAGGGTCGTCGGTTAATGTTGATTTACGACCTTCTTAGATTTCCGGTGCGACCATAACTGCCTAAAATTAGGCGAACATTCTGGTTCTAACTTGTCAGTCTCTTGCACCACCTGCCAAAATGTGGAAATAAGACATGAGTTTCCGCTTGTTAAATTGTGGCCACCAAATTATCATCGCTTGGATTTCCTAAGAACAAAGTTGATTGGGTGAAATCATATATTAAAAATAAAAAAAATGATGAGCTGGAATTATGATGTGTTATCCAATGCGTATACGGTACATTTAGGTGTCCCCCAAGGATCAGTTCTCGGGCTTCTCCTCTTTGTGATGTACGTGAACGATCTACCGCAATATACATCAAATGCCCATGTAACAATGTATGCTGACGATACGATGATCACAATTCCAGGACACAACATAGAAGTGCTGAAAAAAAATTGTGATGAATGAGGAACTTCAGATTCAAAGGCGTTCCAAAATGAAGCTATTGGAAAAATGTTATGCCTATCAAAAATATTCAAGTGACAACCAACTGTGAATTTATTTATTTATATTTATTTATGTTGTATGTTAGGATATTCAAAGTGATGAATGTATTTATACAGGGTGAGTCAAGCTGAACGCCTCGGACTCTCGTGGCCAAATGGTATTTTGTTACAGTAAACGGTCTGGGGAAGTATATGTATGTCGATCTGAACTACATTTAAAGAAAAAAAAAAGATTTTTATACAAGGTATTTGAAAAGAGCGTGACATATCAAAGTTATATTTTTTTAAATGGAGCACCTTGTATTTTCTTGCATTTTTTGAATTATTTGAGAAAAATTAAGCTAACTTTGCCAAGTATCCCTATATCTAACTCTCTCCGTTTGTGAGATATTCAACTTTTTCACAAAATGTAACGTTGTCGAAGAAATTCAAAATCATTGGAATTAGCCACGGCAGTTGTACAAAATTTTGACCTGTCATTCAAATGCCTTTTAGCTAGTTACTGTGGCTTGAGTAGACGATCAATAATATAAAGTGTGTTTTATATTATCAGGAATACTTACACAACTTTGTTTTTTCCTTTCGAACCATATAATATTTCCCTATACCTAAATGTGGTGCTTCAGGAGTTATTGAAGCCTTTTCGAAATCCGATGAATTTTTTTAATTAAAATTATTTCATCTAGTAGTCTGATGTCATATATTTGTGTAATACGTTCAACTCTGTTCAGTTGTTGTTCCAAGCAGACTCCTGTCAAATAGGGTAATATTTTGTCATCATAAGTTTGTGTTGAATTCGTCTTGCTCTCGTGTTCTCAGGTTTAAGAAGTGAAATGAAAAGTTTTACACTTGAAGAAAGAATCAACATGATTTTAACCATTGGAGAGTGTTACGAAAATTGCTCATTAGCGCCGAGGGTTTATGCACAAAAGTACCCAGATCAAGAGCATCCTGATAAAAAATTGTGAGTTTGTGATCTCGCCTATGATCTGTTTTTCAGAGCATTATGGAATAAATCTCCTAAAATGTAAAAGAATTCGAAGTACAGTATTCTCTAATGTAAAGTCTATGGTTGTATTGAAAAAAAGGTCAAGATTTGCAAAAAAATTTATAAAGACTTGATTTAAGTGTTTCAGACTATAAGTGCTGATTGCTCAATTTGAGTAACTTCAATCAAAATTCAGTGTTCTAGACTTGACTTCATGGGTATAAACTTAACAAGAGTGTACGAAACATGCCAAAATAGTGTCATTAAAAAAAAAATCCAAAATTTACATTACCATATGGTAAATCATATAGTAATTCAGACGTTCTGATCTAATGTACAGTGAAATTATAACTCAGATGGGCTATGTTACATGATTTTACCAAATGGTAATATCAAATAATTGTACTGAATGATTTAATTACGTAATATCTACTGAATGATTATATGTACGTACAAATACTAAAAACCATCAAGTAAAACTATGTGTTGGACCTATAACAATGTTATCATCTGATATAACCATTCGGTGGAATCGTCTAATTTCACTATCGGGTATCATGAAAATGACGATATAACTTGACAATTCGCTTAGCAAGCAGAATCTACCATAAAAAATATCCAGAAGCAAAAACTCCATGGGTGTCTTCATTCCAAAATGTGAGAGATCGGTTTAAACTCACTAATAATGTGTCTTATACCGAAAAAAAAATTTTGGAGGTCGGAATAATGGGGAAAATGAGTTGGAAGTTTTATTGGTGCTACAAAATCCTCACTAAGCACTACGGAAATAGCAACGGAAACAGATATTTCACAAAGTAGTGTGAACTGAATAATATTGAAACATAAGTTCCTCCCTTATCATCTGAACCTACATCAAGGATTATATGGTAATGATTTCGCAAATAGATTTGCGTTCTGTATTCGGATGAATTGCATGATTGATGTGGATTGTAATACTTCAAACAGAATTCTGCTTTTAGCCGACGAAAAAAAGAAGGAGGTTCTCTAGTCGACGCATAACTTTTTACAGAGTAGTCCGATTTTGATGATTCGTTTTTCAATGGATAGGGTTTATCTTGAAGTTGGTCCCATTTGGATTTGAGAATAAAAATCCTTTCTTAAGGGTAGGAAAATTGGGGATGATTGTTGGTTCACCCACTGAATTTTCACTTCTTAACCGATTCTATCACACATTTATTGTACTGGGTTATCCGATTTGAAGTTTTTTATTGTATAGGGTATACTTCAAAGTTTGTCCTGTTTGACTAACACTCCTAAGGGTAGAAAAATAGGAAACCGATTTTGTTGAAACTTCTCACACATATGTAGTTCTGATGACCCTACAACATATGGAGGTCCGGAGTAAATTTGATGATGGAGAAGGAAGACAGTCGAGGGATCTCCTCAACTGTTCAAAGCAGCTACCTCGTGTTTGGGGTAATATGGACATATATAATTACAAGTCCTGACGACTAACTGACTCACTGATTGACTAATATACGATCAACGCCCAGACCAAACCGCTATAACTTGACAATTCGCTTAAAATGACGAAAAAATTACCGGCTTCGGTAATTTGATCCTTGAATAATTATCATCTGATAGTCTAAGAGCCGGTGGGAGGTCGACCTTCACCGATCTGATAACTCGATGAGACATATTTTTTATCAAATATAATTTATAAACAAATATGCCTATGATAACTTGCCTATCGAAAAGTGTTCATAGCTATTTTTTATTGAATTAATTTTAATCAATTTTCTTTCATCACCTTCACTCTTTTGATAACCGAATGAGTTTCATCTCAACTGATAGTTTTTAACACTCAGAATATGCCTAGGTAGGCTTGCCTACTTATTTCTGTGAATGGCTACCTGGCAAGCAGATGTGAACAGGTAAGTCAATATAGGTAACTACACCGATCTGTTAACCAATCGAAATTGATATCATAGGTAAGATAATTTCATTACAAAACCAATCGTATAGGCTTGCCTGCAAAAAATCGTACATAAAATATTATTGCCAAGCTATAAAGTCTTAGAATTTTAGCTATTTGATAGGTGCGAGAGAGAAAGTAGAGCGTCCAAGGTCCGTGTGATAGAACAGGACATAAAATAGCAGCTGCACGCTACCTGACCGTTGAATGTATCCGAGTGCGCATGCTCGTGTACATGTGAGTGACAGTGACAGCATTTATTTACACTCGACAGCAATTTTGAACTCTAATTTATTATAACTCTAATTTCGATCACTATTTTTTGTATTATTTCACACTATATATACTTGCAGCTATGGAATAATCAAAAATAAAAATTTTAATATATTAATAAAAAATAAAAATTCAACGATTTTTTTTTCATTTTAAAGCTAAATTATAAAATTTAAAAATAATAAAAAAATCTATATTTCTTATTTAAAATTAAATAAAAATAATTTATTTATATTTAAAATCAAATAAATGCCGTAAAGCGGGAAAGAATAAGTGTTACTTTTAAAATTTTAGTATAATAAATTTAAAAAATTATCAATATAGAAAAATAAAATTTAATACATTTATGTTGTTAAAAGCGTTCATTACAAAGCATATAAAAGAGTTCAAAATTACTGTCGAGTGTAAATAAATGCTGTCACTGTCACTCACATGTACACGATGTAGCGTGCAGCTGCTATGTTGTGTCCTGTTCTATCACACGGACCTCGGACGCTCTACTTTCTCTCTCGCACCTATCAAATTGCTAAAATTCTAAAACTTTATAGCTTGGCAATAATATTTTATGTACGATTTTTTGCAGGCAAGCCTATACGATTGGTTTTGTAATTAAATTATCTTACCTATGATATCAATTTCGATTGGTTAACAGATCGGTGTAGTTACCTATATTGACTTACCTGTTCACATCTGCTTGCCAGGTAGCCATGCGCAGAAATAAGTAAGCAAGCCTACCTAGGCATATTCTGTGTGTTAAAAACTATCAGTTGAGGTGAAACTCATTCGGTTATCAAAAGAGTGAAGGTGATGAAAGAAAATTGATGAAAATTAATTCAATTAAAAATAGCTATGAACACTTTTCGATAAGCAAGTTATCATGGGCATATTTGTTTATAAATTATATTTGATAAAAAATATGTCTCATCGAGTTATCAGATCGGTGAAGGTCGACCTCCCACGGTCTCCTCTACTAGATAATAAAAGCCGATTCCACCAGATTGGGTTCAATTATTGAGCGAAAATTGCAAAAAGATTAACATTTCGCGAAAATCGCCGTAATTGATAATATTCCATTGCCCTGCTTTGCCGAAGTTTTATGGGTTTGCAAATTCATACGTCAACTTGTTCGCCTTTCCAGAACTTTGAGAAAAAAATACACAAAGTTTGGAATTTTGTGTCATCCGCGGAAATCGACTCAATTGACAATATTCCATTGCGAATTTATACGTAGACTTGTTTGCCATTCCAGAACTTTGAGAAAAAATTGCACAAAGTTTGAAATTTTGTGTCATCCGTGAAAATCGACTTGATTGATAATATTTATCTATTGCCCGGTTTCCCCGACATTTTATAGGGTTGCAAATTTATACGTAGACTTGTTCCCCATAGCAGAACTTTAAGAAAAAAAATTTCGTGACCCCTAAAACTTTGCCTCTGGCACTGTTTTTAGCGTTATCCATAATTTTTGGATGTTCCGTACACATGAAAAGTTTGCAAATTTAAAGCATTCTAGGGGTGACGGAACCATGATTTTACCACAAATTTGCACAATGTTTGCAATTTTGTAACCAGAATTAGTGCTAATTACAACGTAATCAAGGATTATTCGTTTTTCCGGTTGAAAATTGCGTGTGCAAATCTTACAAGGGATGTAGAAAAGAAGTTAGGGAATATACCTGCAATTTGCACAATGTTTGCAATTTTGTCCAAGGAGATATTGCTAATTAAAGTTTCATGCTAATTTGAGTAATTTCCGGTTACCGGATGACTGTGCAAATTTTTATATTTAGTCTTTTCTGGATGCCTCAACATCCGGCAGTGCTAAAGAAATGTTTGTAATTATTGTGAATTGGCAGTCTATTTTGACTGGCGTATATGCTGCACACAATATATCCCTTACAAAAATAGTTCAAATGAGAAAACAATCCTCCTCAACGTCCACGCGTTTTTTTTGTTTTTTTTTTCTCAGTAAACGCTACCAATTAGCAATATTTCAATTACCCGCCCTTTGAAAGCGAACAAGCGTGAACAAATTTCATCACAAAGGGTCTCAAAGTGTGTCCTGTGTTTCATGAAGATCATAAGAATGCCGATTGATCAGTCCAATGAATATACAACGAACGCAGAACGCGGAATAATTTAACGATACGACCTGTAGGGGTCCGCAGTTGGACCACGCTCGGTATATATTCGAATGATGCTGAGTATTTGCAGTTTGTAACTGTCGATATGAAAACACACGTGTTCAAGAGCACTTGGAACGCGTCGGAAGTGGTGTTGTGCTAGATTCATTCTTAAAAAAGTTTAGTTATTGTTGAACGATTTTTCAGGGTAAGGTCAACAATAATCATTCGATGTTTATTTATTCGGAGTATTATGATTAGGAATTTCAGTTTGAAATCTTTGGAGCATTTTCTCCAATGTAGTCTAGTCAACAAGTGCTTTTTGGACCAACTTTTTTCAGCAATCCCCGAAAATTATGATCGAGGTGTCATTCGATTCGGAATGACATCTAGATGATTTTTGAAAAAACTGAAGTTCCGCTTGCAAAAATTGTAGAAGTTATTAACAATTGACAAAAAAAAAGGGGGCTTTGGTTTTTTGCAAATATCTCAAAAACTGATGCACAGATGCACTGATGCACTGATGCACTGTGCCGTCGTGCTCGAAAAATCGCGCGTGTTTTAAAGCCCTTTTTATCCACTTATACTTTAATATACTATTGTAATGAGTACGCATAAAAATACATTTTTTATTTTTGAAAACAACTGTTGAAAAGGGAAACATTCTCAATTGAATATTGATAGAAAGATTTTTCTATCAATATTCAATTGAGAATGTTTCCCTTTTCAACATGAATACTCCACAAGAGGTTATCTTGACGATGGAAGATAGTGACTAAAGTTTATCTTTCAGTCGCAGATGATTCCACATCTGATTTTATGAACATCCTGTTTATATTTTCAACAAATCAATGAAAACAACTATTATGAACAAAAAATACCAAAATCAAATTAACTGTTCAAAATGTCCGCCTCCTGCAAGTATGCACGCTTCAGCCCTCCTTTGTCATTCACTCGCGTACTCTTTGGAAAATTCCTGGAGTGTTCCTTATTGCTTCACAGGAAACTACTACGCGGTTTCGCAATTATTCCTAAGATAGAATTGGTTGATTGTACACCAAAGTCTTGAGATGTCCCCAAAGAAAATAATCAAGATTGTTCAAGTCTGGGGATCTAGCTGGCCGTGACTCTGTTCCCCCACGACATATCCAGCGATTATGAAAGTTTTGGTTGATTATGTCCATTTAACTGCGTGGTAAAAAAATGTCCAATTAGGTAATCTCCAATAATTCCAGCCTAGACATTTAATGAGAACTGCTCCTGGTTATGAGATCCCACGATTGCATGCGGATTTTCCTCGGCCAAAAAATGATTATTATGAAAATTTCTGATCCTGTTTTTAGTAAAATTAGCTTCGTCCGTAAATAAAATTTTGCTGTCAAATAAAGGATTTTCGATAACTTTTTGGAGAAACCATTGGCAGAAATTCACAAATGAAAAGTTTCGAGGAAGTAGAGCGTGAACCCGTTGAATGTGATAGGGATATAATAAATAATCATGAAGAATCATCCATACTAGAATATGGGCGATATTCAAATTATTGGCAACTTGCCTCGTACTTATTTCAGGATTTAAAACAGCTACCATAATTGCTGGAGTTCATGCAGTCCGATGTGCTCCTTTCAAGTGATGATTTGGATCAAAACTTCCTGTTTCACATAACCTTCTGTGGGTGCTTGAAATCGTTCGAGCATCAGTAACCATTCCATTTGGGAAGCGCTCTTGATACAGTCGCCTGGCATCATATGCGTTCCCGTCAGCAAGCCCATACAAGTAATGCATGTCTGCTAATTCGGTATTTGTGAAATTTACAAGTTTTTATGACGTAAATAATATCACGTATCTAGCTGAAGAAGTGTTAAAATTGTTCATGTTGAAAATAACGAAATGTATTCTTAGCATACTAGATGTTTTTAGCCCACAAGATAATCCTACTACTCTTGAACGGTTGACAAGCAAATGAATGAAGTTTATTTTCCAACTCAAAAACCGTTCGCCGGACGAAAAAAAGTCAGAATACCATTTTTATGGAAAGATAGAGGACAATTACAAAAATAATATTAATTTGGGAAAAAGACAGTGGCGTATCATTATTTTGATCAAAAATATGGCAGGGCATTTTAACAGGGACGCCACTGATGAAAATTAAGAAATCCTTTATCATGGAAACAATTTATTTTCATGCGTACTTTGCATGTACAAAAATTTAAAGAAAAAGCGGAAGTGGTTTCAGAGACATTTGGGAAAGAACTGATTTTTTTGTTAAATTTCATCATCCTGTGTCTCAGAAATAAAGCGGTTGGGGACCTATGTTCATATGAAGAATTTTCCTTAAAATCATCCAAGGATCATCGCCCTTTAGGATCAGCATTCAATTATGAAACACCCTGTATACGTCAACTGGAGATTCTCTTGTTTCCTTTCTTTTCGTGTGAAGGTCCATATGCTTTGTCCTGGTTACGAACTCCATTCTCGATTCAGGTTCAAAGGTGGAGTCTGCCTTTACGCTAAGGCTAACCTTTCATGCCAGCGTGAAGAGAGTTTGGAACCGAAAGACTTTGATGTGATGTGGTTTAAGCTATCTGATACCAAAGTGACTAAGTTCCTCTGCTGCCTTTACCTATCACCTAATGAACCTTCATATAACAACCTCTTTGAGTTTTTATCACTCAAACTGGACTACATTCAGGAGAACCATCCAACAGCTGAAACCATAATCATGGGGGACTTTAATGTACATAATGCTGCCTGGCTCAAATTCTCTAACAAAACAGATGATGCAGGTCGTCAAGCTGAGGCCTTCGCCATCACTCATGGTCTAGAACAACTGGTCGAACTACCAACCCGCATCCCTGATGTCAACAACCAGTCTGCCAATACACTAGATCTTTTCCTCACCACCAATCCTGACCCGTATAGAATAGAAGTTTGTGCCCCACTTGGAAACTCTGATCACACCCTCATCTCCACAATATGCTCTTTCCATTTACCATCGAGCAGCACAATACCACCCCGTCTCATGTGGCATTACAATTCGGCCGACTGGGAAGGTCTTCGTATGTTTTTCTCAGCGTTTCCATGGAAGAGAGTTTGTTTCTCTTCAGTAGATCCAACACGATGTGCTGAGACAATTTCTGAAATCATCATGTTGGGGATGCAAACTTACATACCGAATACTGAAAGAAGAACATCATCCGATAAGACCTGGTTTAACAGAAACTGCTCTAGAGCTGTGGCTTCCAAACAGGCAGCATACCATCGATGGCAAAAAATCCGGGACCTGAGACCAGAGCAGCATATGTTGAGGCTAGAGGCATATGCAAAGAGACAATAGAATGTTCAAAAGATGCTCATAATGCCAAAATAAGATCAAAACTTGTTGAATGTCCCAACGGATCCCGTTCATTTTGGTCTTTCGCCAAAGCTGTGGGAAGAAACTTCACTTCCAGCTCTTTTCCTCCCCTAACCAAAGAAGATGGAACACTAGCAACGACTGCCCAGGAAAAAGCCAATATCCTTGCGCACCTATTTGCTGGAAATTCCACTATGGATTCTTCGGGAAAACAACCCCCGAACATTACACCCATTGACAGTCACATGCCCGAGATCACCTTTCGCCAACGTACTATCAGAAAGATTTTGCTGGGTCTCAACACCAACAAAGCCTGTGGATCTGACGGAATCCCGCCGATTGTTCTCAAGAAATGTGCCCCCGAACTAACACCTGTTCTTTGCAAGTTGTTCAACCACTCTTACAATTTGGGAGTATTTCCGTCCAATTGGAAAATTGCAAGAGTACAGCCAGTCCCTAAAAAAGGAAAAAAAGACCCTACCTAGCAACTACAGACCTATCGCACTGCTATCTATTATTTCAAAGGTCATGGAAAAAGCCATCAACATCGAGCTCATGAAATATCTGGAAGACTCAGGAATTATCAATGATAGGCAATATGGCTTCCGCCATCAGAGATCAACTGGTGACCTGCTCGCATACGTCTCACATATATGGCAGCTATCTATTGAAAAGTATGGAGAAACTTTAGCTGTGGCATTAGATATCTCCAAGGCGTTCGATCGAGTTTGGCACCAGGGACTCCTCGCCAAGCTTCCATCTTATGGCTTGCCCCCTCAGCTGTGTTCTCTGCTTGCTAGTTTTCTCTCAAACAGGTCTCTCCATGTAGTGGTCGATGGAGTTTCATCTGACACTCTACTCATAAATGCTGGTGTTCCGCAAGGATCCATTCTAGCACCAACACTATTTTTACTTCACATCAACGACCTGTTGAAAGCAACTTCATGTCCTGTACACAGCTTTGCCGATGATAGTACCCTCCATACCGCTTTCTCTTCCAGGGCCCCTATATCAGCCCGTGAAACCAGAAATGAACGAGGAAGAAATGTTAACAATATAAATATGGACTTAGCAACAATCCTCGAATGGGGATCCAATAACTTGGTAGAATTCAATGCAAACAAAACACAAGCATGTCTTTTCTCTAGAAAAGCCGATCTCACTATGCCTAACATAACTTTGTCAGGAGTAACCATACCACTGAAGTCATCCATATCGATGCTTGGTATTACTATCAGCAATAACCTTTCCTGGGAAAATCACGTGAGGTCCATTGCCAAAGTGCATCCCAAAAACTTGGTTTTTTGTTTCGTGCCAAGAGCTATTTCACCTCCAGTCAGCTGCTTATGATCTATAAGGCACAGATCCGACCTGTCCTGGAATACTGTTCCCATATTTGGAGTGCGGCACCTAAACATATCCTGAAGCTATTGGATTCTGTCCAAAAAAGGGCAATTCGTCTCGTCGGTGATGCCTCGCTTACAAACTCGCTCACTTGTCTGGAACACCGTAGAAAAGTTGGCGATTTGTCTCTATTTTATAGATATTTTCATGGGCGATGCTCTTCTGAAATATCAACAATCGTTCCTCCTTTGGCAGTCTCTTCGAGATTAACCCGTCAAGTTCAGTCTTCACACCCATTCGTGGTCACTTTGGAGACCTGCAGAACATCACTTTCCAAAGACTCATTCATCCAACGAACTGCGAGGCTTTGGAACTCATTGCCTAGGGAGGTGTTCCCCGAGGCATACAACCTCCAGAAATTTAAGAAGAACACCAACTCCTACCTTCTTTCCCTTGGTTCCCACGATGTTCTCTGAACATTACAGGATATCCCTTTTCGTGGGAACCAGAAAAAAAAAAAAAAAAAAAAAATGTTAGCAGAGATTGTTGTAAGAATATTCAATTTATTTAATCAGGTAAAAAAAAACTGTTATCAGACATCTGTTATTCGACATTTTTCCATTGATTATCATCATCCAAGTGTCTCAAAAAAGGTCTGCAGGTTCATCTAGTGGCAAATGAAATATGTTCTGTTGGGTCATACCTTTTCCACAAATCGATTTCGTTCAGGTTGAAATTTCCTAATATTATTGGAGTTTAGGCCAGTTTTGTCATATTTTGATGTTTCTTGAGGTTATCTAGTTACCTCTTCTGCGACAGAATCAGTTCCATTCGAATTTATCTATTCATATAATGTGTAGAAACGGCTATGTATATTTCATTCGATCAAATATAAAATCGCGATGAAAAATGCATTTGAATGGGTTGTTATGGGTTTACTGACGCTTTCACGCCACTGAAAATATTCTGCGTCACATCCTCCGTATGTTTTTGCTCGTCAAATAAGAGTGGCTAACGCAATTGAACACGAACTCAAGATTCAATTTAACATGCCCATGGATCTGTTAAATCGATACGCAGAAGAGCAGATTGATATTTGTAAGCTTGTCTTCCCATAATAGTTTGCTGAACTTAGCGGAAGTTTTTTTTTTCACCACACCTGTACACACATAGGTTGAGTTTGGGAGAGTTGGTCATAAGTACCTTCATGAAAATATATTTGGTGTTGTTGCTGTATAAGTTGGTTTATTTGATATATTCATATTTATTTTATTCACTGGTGTAATTAAAATTATTATAATACAGAGAGATAGTATAATTTCTTGCAGAAATTTACTCGGAAGAGAAAAAGAAAAACGAAGAAAATCTAGATGTAGAACATGCAATGAAATTTTTTTTAATAAATATTAAGATACTCATTTGAAAATTGAGTGTGGCTTATGAGCATTTCTGATTAATATCAACATAAAAAATAGAAAAACTGATGATATTCAATAGTTATATCCCATTTTTGTGTCAATATTGTTGTAGAAATTAACGAGACCAAATTTCTTCAAAATTTTTTATAGGTTTGGTATAAACAATGGTAAGTACCTGTTTTATAGCAAGTAGCGTGTATATTCAGTAGTAATACTATAAGTAAGTACTTCAAAATAATCAGGTTATACATTGATAACTTGTTGCATAATTACAAAGAGTGTCAGTTTGACAGTTTAAATAATCCGACCGCGAAGCGAGAGGATTATTCTGTCGAACTGACTCGACTGACTCGACTGACTCGATTTGTAATTATGCAGGAAGTTTGAGATGTATAACCGTATTTATTCTGAAGTACGTATTGTATTTGATACGAATATTTTTTGAGTAAATATAAACAATTCATTGATTTAAATACAAATTGGTACAATGAAAATTACAATTATTACTTGAATCTGCAGCGTTTTAAAAATTGGATCTCATCTTATTTATTATATTTTGGTGATGTTGTTCATCTAACTGTAGGTAGGGTTTGATAGAATTGCTATTACCATGACCTGTTATTTTAATAAGTTCTTGTTCCGATACACCTGCTTTTGCCAATTGTGAAACATCAGTGGCTCGGTGAGAATGATTTGAAAATGTTCAGTTTGTCATATTTAAATTTGCCAATTCTGCAGACTTTTTGGTCCACTCACTAATTTGATGCACTCCAATTGGCATATTTTTGTACCAGCCAAGGGTTTTTTGTTTTCTCCAGTTAGGATTTACTGTCAGAAATAACCTATCTGTTTTAATATTGATGTTTTTGCTTGTTTTTATCATTAGTTTATCTAGAAGTCTCACTGGACAACGACTTACTTCATTATGGTTGGGTACAAGCCATTTATTATTAGCACACGGTTTTGCTCCTCCCTGTGTGGTTTTGGCAAAATAGGATTATATTGTATTCTACCAGTTGGAGTATCATCATTTCCAGTTTCCTTTTGAAAATAATGAGTCAAGCATGACGCTCCTTCATTTCCTCTCCACGCAAGTTCTACAGAAGCAATTAAGAAATTTGTAATCCTTCCGGTGTATTTCTATCCCACGCTTCTATCATTGCTATGTACTCGGTATCTTTAAATGCTGATGCACCAACATTTCTCTTGTCCGGTAACATTTGAAGTTCCCTTCTTTTTGAATTTCTTGAGTTTCGTGCGGCTGAAAATATGGGACTAGAGAATGGATCAATTACTCTATTAAACTCCTTCATATATTTTTCTTGTTTTTGTTTTGCAGTTACGTTCCACATCGTCCTAACCATATTGTCTTTATAATTTTCTCCATTACCTTTTTGCATATTGAAAACCCAATCTTTCAAAATGGATGCTATCATCTCAGTGGAAATTGATTCATTTAGTAAAAAGTTTCTTTCACTACAAAACATATAAGAAATTGTTTCCATACGTACTTTTTTGTTTTCACTGTATTATGAGGCTCAGTATATTGTGTATACTTTCATCTATTGCATATAATAATAAATCTCCGAATCGACTTTTGAACAATTATTGATAAACGTCAAAATTTGACGGTCCTGTTAGTTTGTGTATTGTAGTATATTGATGTCGATGTGGTTACTACGGAAATGAAATCATTGTAAAATTTTCGATTGGTGGAACTACTCTATGTATAGGTAATCAGGTATTATCGAAATTATACAAGGTAACTCAACTGAATTGAACGGTCTGATTGGTTAAAAGATACACGAAAAAAATAATCGCGAATATACAAGCAACATGGTCGTATATTCGATGATATTTGGGATTTGATTGGTTATAAATGCAATTTGATTGACTGAATTAATTTCGAGGTAGATAATCTTTGGTATTTTGATTGCGACTTGAACAATAGTTGATTTGTTAGTAAATGCCCAAGTATACATGTTCTTTGGACCCTTCTCTAGGAGAGAATAGTCGTGAGTGTTTTCTATTTTTCCGGAAATCTTTAAATCAACCGCAAACAATATATGTTATTAGAGTTGTGAATCATTTGAGGAAGGTCGTTTATCATACACAAGAAGAATAAAGTTACAAGATTGGAGTCCCAATAAGGTACTACTCCTGGAAATGTGAAAATGTTTGTTGAACTACCTTCTTCGTATACCACGTACTGTTTTCTGCATCAAATAAGATGCACAAAGCTTCAACAGATTGAACGATAAAAACCTAAAGAGTTCAATTAACTCAATGAATGTCATGATTCACCCTGTCGAAGGCTTTAGCAAAATCTGTATATACAATGTCTATTGGCCCTTAACAATCCACCACTTCCACTGCATTACCCACTTGGGAGAATACCATCAGATTTGTAACTGTAGATTTTGAAGTCACGGGTACACATTAAGTACACCTCCAATTAATATTTCCCTTTCATTTCCAAATTTGAAAATAGGACAGATTTTCGTATATTTACAGGCATTAGCAAAAACGCACTTTTGTATTAATAGGTTATATATTAAAATCAAAATCTATATACATATGGATGAGTACTGTCTAGCACTACCGACTTTTTTGGTATGAGTTTTTTATAGCCTTCTTGATGTTCGCATCAGTGGAACTTAGAACCATCAAAATGTTCTCTGAAAGTTACTTTTCACACTATTAACATATTTCGAAAAAAATTTAAGCATCATCATATATGTATTTTTTTGTGCCATTTTAATTTAGCTTTCTATATTTTAGTTCTAAAATATAACCAAATTTATCGTTTATACTGATTACCACTTTCTTGGTATCTCCTTCGGTGGTTGTTTTCTTTCTGTATATCGTTTATAACGGTCCTGTAGAATGACAAGGGGTAGAAATATTTGTTTGGCTAGCAATTGGAACACATTTTGCCACCGCATCGTGCATTATTTTATCAAACTACCCCAAAACGAAATTAACATCAGTATACCCATAAAAATTATTCCAACGAGTTTCTCAAAGGATAGGTATTGTAAAGTTTCAGAAAATTCAGAAAACATGTTTTATTTGAATTCCTACCTTTAAGATTGATGGAGCAACATAACGTGGGATGGTTTGAGTTTTCATTTGCCAAAGATCAAAGATGTATGTTCTTTGTCACTTTTTTCCCCTACTAGATGGAAGGAGGTGATTTTCATACTTTCATAAACAAAAACAAGAAAAATAATTTACTATCTACAAATTGTGTTTGTTTCAACTTTCTACGATGTTTTCTTAACAGAAAAAAAATCGTTGGAAATTATATACACCAACTGACATTAAATTGAAATATAGTTTCGACAAATTCCATGGAATTTTCGCCAAAAATTTCGAATACTTATATCTGAAAATTCAAAATTCAATTGTTTATGTTTGTTATTGTTATTTTTATCCGCATTATCCTCTCCACTCAGCTGCTTGGTACTTAGGTTCATAGAGAATTGACGACAAATAAAAACCAAGAATCAATGAAGGACCGCAAAAACTATCACTTGGAAAAGAGGTAATTAAAAAGGAACTTCCGGACATGCTCTACTGTAAAAATCTTGATATCCAACATTCAATGAAATAATTAATAAAAATTACCTAAAGACAAGCTTTGGTGCTAAAAATTAAAAAAATAATTGCTTTGGATGTGCGACTTAGGTTATTCCGTGAGTTATAGAATCAAAAGCTTGTCGCGAGATTATTTTTTACATTTAGCGCCTTTGAATAAAAACTTGTCTTAAAAAAGGTTTTTTTATCAATTATTTTATTTTGTGCTTTTTAGTGAGTACGCCTTAATCTATGCATTTTTGTTAATGCATCGTCATTATGAGGCGTTTTCCGTGTAAGTTCGGAGCTATCTAGTTCTTCAATGAGAAAACCATCTAAAGATTAATTCGTCCGCCACCCTGGAGCTGCCATCTTCAATTTATGAATTCTGACGAAAAATCAATAATCCTCGACTAAATTCATAATCTCCGACCCCAAAAACCCCGTCATTGCAATTTTGAATAAAAACGGCGCATTATCACAAAACTTGTCCACCATCTTGAAATCATGAATTTCAACAATAAATTCGTAATCTCCGACCCCGAAAACCTCCACGTACCAATTTTGAATAGAATCGGACCATAATCACAGAGATCGTCCGCCATCTTGGAGCAGCCATTTCGATTTAATGAATTTTGACAAAAAAATCATAATCTTCAACCCCGAAAACCCCCACATACCATTTTTGAATAGAATCGAATCATAATTACAGAACTCGTCTGCCATTTCGTAGCCGTCATCTTGAGTTTATGGATTTTGAATGAAAATTCATAATATCCGACGCCTAACACCCCCACATACCAATTTTGAATCGAATCGGGCCATAATTACAAAACTCGTCCACCATCTTGGAGCCGCCATCTTGAATTTATAAATTTTGAATGGAAATTTATAATCTCCGACCCCCAAAACCCCCACTCACCAATTTTGAATAGAATCGGACCATAAACACAAATCTCGTCCGCCATATTAGAGCCGCCATTTTGTTCTTTTCTCTAACAAAAATTCCATAATGCATTGTCACGGGAACTATGAACACCTGTCAAAGTGGGCCAAATTAAACTTTTGATTACTGACAACGGGATAGGTGAAACTAAATAAAAGCTTGTGAAAAGCTAGTAAAAAGCTTGCAAAAAGCTTGTAAAAAGCTTGTAAAAAGATGGCTATGCTACAATAACTACACTTTCAATGAAACTCTTGGGAAACGAATATTTACCCAATCTTTTTCAATGGGTCGACCCATAGAGAAACTAAAAATAAAGAAAGTTGTCAAACTTGCAGTAAAAGTTGGCACCACGTTTAGAAAGTGGCGACATAGCTCGCAACTGGCCGAACTAAGTTAGTACAGTTGATAAAACAGATTTTATTTTCAGATACCGATTGAGATAAGGCGGGTTTTATAAATGTGTTACTTTTATATGACTGATATGGTATATATTTTATAAGTGATCAATTTGCCATTACTGTATTTTATATGAATGGTTGTATCATATGAAATACAGGAATGGCAAATCAATCACCAATAAAATATATACAGTAATCGATTCGTAGAATCTGTTAGTTCGTTCGTGGTTAAAATAAAGTTTCAAAATAAATCTCTGTTTCATGATATCAAGAACAAAATTAAAGTTCTTATAAAACAAGAATAATAAGTTGAACACTATAAAAACACTTTTTATTGTATCTAGGACAAGGTACAACTACAGACAAAACAATAATAAAACTCTGAAAAACAACAAAATTAAAAATATTCTTCAGTCTTATCATCAAATAAACCAAAATGCATGGAACTGCTATTCAAAAAGCTGTTTATATATAATGTGAACAATAGGGGGCCCAACACAGTACCTTGGGGAACATCAAATGTGACAGTTTTTGGTTCGCTGATGTTTTCATTTAGGCATACTTGGTTTTGGCGATCTGTCATGTAACTCTCTAGAAGCTCATGAGTTTTGCCTGTAATACCGTATAAATAAAGGTTTTCAAGTGGTATTTCATGACTTACGGTGTCGAACGCTATAAAAATGCTTGAAGCTGGAGTTTTTTTGTATATTATCTATGAGTGATGTTGATGAATAGATCGCAAATTCTCTGTATTGTCGGTCTGAAATAATTTTATGTGGTGTTAAGTAATTTGTCAGTTTACGTTTTTTTCAATTATCATATTATTTTTGATGGATGGAAAAGCAGCTTATAGGTATTTTACCTTGTAAAAGAATATTTCCAGGAATTTCAGCGTCAACTCGATTAACAGAACATTCTAATTCAAGTCCATAATAATTCAAGTCCATAGTACCTATAATTTCTGTCATTATTTTTCGATGACAATAACAGTAGAAGAATTATTATGAAATTATTGCGTGGCTTGTCATGATAAAAAATACATGTGTAAACAATAAACTTTTATTTTCTGACAAATGTCGAAATTGGAAAATTATCATGTCATCAGTCATCTGTTGAGTCAAGATCGCCAATGTTTTAAACAGTCTCTTTATTTTTAATTTGTCTATGAGTCGATTCAAGAGTTGTTTTAAATCATTCATATATTTGTTTGCATCTACTCTGAGAAAGTGAAACATTTCTATATTTATCATTTTACTGAACGAATACCTACATTGAACACTAAATGCCGCCAGATGCTCATTATTCATCAATTTATACCGTTTATTGCCTTCTTTATGTGGTGCCTATGAGTATTTTGAGTGCTGAATCTCTAATGGCATTTGTTAAAACCTGTTGATTTGAATCAAATTTTCAGCCAATTGCACGGGAGATTTCATGTAGTGTTTTAGAATTTGGAAATTATCCGCTGAAAAATAAACTTTTCTATTTACTCAGTATATATAAGTTCTTATGGATCCAGATGTCAAACTAACATAGAGTCATTGATAAATATAGATTTCTTCATTAAATTATCTACCTAGGTATTGTAGAACTTCAGAAAAAAATCTTGGCGATCTAGGATTTCTAGAGCACTTCAATCCATCAATGAAATATTTTTGTAATCATAAGAACTTGGGCTGGAAACAACCGAAGAATATTCTCTGAAAGCCCGCATAGCAGTGTATTTTTTTAACCTCTGAAAGCACTGGTACATCGATAGATATGAATATGAGGTTAGCGTCAAAACACACGTGTGTGTAAAAGGCGTGGTTTTCAATGAACCCGCCTCATTAAGCCTTAGCCACTCCTCTATTCAGTGTTACATCTCTCCCTATACCTCAAAACATAACTCGGACACCGTATTATGCGAAATCCAGGCCGTTTAAAGTTTGAACCCTTTCAGCTACACAGAAAGCAAAATTATAGAAGTCACCAGTGATTTGCATATTGAAATTTATTAGGTTTTCTCGGGCTCAGTTAATATTTGAATCATGAATGAGATGAGAAGTAATGGCGGGAGAGACTTGGGGTTGATTTAAATGACATCTGGTACTTGGGAAGCGGGAAGAATGGCTTAAATGGTGTCGAAGATTTCGTTTTGGGTGCCTCAATTATTTATGAATTATTTAAGTTGGAGTCATATGTAAATCATACCGATATTTACTCGTTTATTTACATTTTTAACGCCGACTTTTGGGTTCTGAATGAGTATCTGACGGTAGCCCAAATTCAACAATATTTTTTTATATTGGTGATAATGGATTTACAAGAAATTGATATTGAATGAATGTGGTTTTTTGTGGAGGAACAACGTTTCTTGACGTGGTTTTTTGGGTAACCTTCCACAGTCTGAGAATGAAAATATAATCAGGAAAATCTATACAAGTGTAGAAAGGGCAAACTAATTAGTTCACCCCGATAAGTTACTGCGTTCAACAAATTATATTTCTTATAGAAAAATGATTCAATTAGTCAGTAACTTGCCTATCAAAAAAATAGTAAAAATTCAAAAGATACTTCTTTATTCAATAGTTTTTGTCTGTGGAAGGTTACCCAAAAACACATGTCAAGAAAAGAAATTGATTCTTGGTGAACTGGAATTTCAATGAATGAATTCCTGTGAAAGCTAATAGTCTAAGAGCCAGTGGGAGATCGACCTTCACCGATCTGATAACTCAATGGGACATATTTTTTATCAAATATAATTTATGAACAAATATGCCTATGATAAATTGCCTATCGAAAAGTGTTCATAGCTATTTCTAATTGAATTAATTTTAATCAATTTTCTTTCATCACCTTCACTCTTTTGATAACCGAATGAGTTTCACCTCAACTGATAGTTTTTAACACACAGAATATGCCTAGGTAGGCTTGCCTACTTATTTCTGTGCATGGCTACCTGGCAAGCAGATGTGAACAGGTAAGTCAATATAGGTAACTACACCGATCTGTTAACCAATCGAAATTGATATCATAGGTAAGATAATTTAATTACAGAACCAATCGTATAGGCTTGCCTGCAAAAAATCGTACATAAAATATTATTGCCAAGCTATAAAGTCTTAGAATTTTAGCTATTTGATAGGTGCGAGAGAGAAAGTAGAGAGTCCGAGGTCCGTGTGATAGAACAGGACACAACATAGCAGCTGCACGCTACCTGACCGTTGAATGTATCCGAGTGCGCATGCTCGTGTACATGTGAATGACAGTGACAGCATTTATTTACACTCGACAGTAATTTTGAACTCTAATTTATTATAACTCCAATGTCCATCACAATTTTTGTATTATTTCACACTATATATACTTACAGCTATGAAATAATCAAAAATAAATAATTTAATATATTAATAAATGAAAAAAATTAAATAAAAATTCAACAATTTTTTTTTCTTTTTAAAGCTAAATTATAAAATTTAAAAATGATCAAAAAAATTTATATTTTTTATTTAAAATTAAATAAAGAATAATTTATCTATTATTTAAAATCAAATAAATGCCGTAAAGCGGGAAAGAATAAGTGTTACTTTTAAAATTTTAGTATAATAAATTCAAAAAATCATCAATATAGAAAAATAAAATTTAATACTTTTATGTTGTTAGAAGCGTTTATTACAAAACATATAAAAGAGTTCAAAATTACTGTCGAGTGTAAATAAATGCTGTCACTGTCACTCACATGTACACGAGCATGCGCACGCGCATACATTCGACGGTCAGGTAGCGTGCAGCTGCTATGTTGTGTCCTGTTCTATCACACGGACCTCGGACGCTCTACTTTCTCTCTCGCACCTATCAAATAGCTAAAATTCTAAAACTTTATAGCTTGGCAATAATATTTTATGTACGATTTTTTGCAGGCAAGCCTATACGATTGGTTTTGTAATTAAATTATCTTACCTATGATATCAATTTCGATTGGTTAACAGATCGGTGTAGTTACCTATATTGACTTACCTGTTCACATCTGCTTGTCAGGTAGCCATGCACAGAAATAAGTAGGCAAGCCTACCTAGGCATATTATGTGTGTTAAAAACTATCACTTGAGGTGAAACTCATTCGGTTATCAAAAGGGTGAAGGTGATGAAAGAAAATTGATTAAAATTAATTCAATTAAAAATAGCTATGAACACTTTTTGATAGGCAAGTTATCATGGGCATATTTGTTTATAAATTATATTTGATAAAAAATATGTCTCATCGAGTTATCAGATCGGTGAAGGTCGACCTCCCACGGTCTCCTCTACTATAAAGGGTAACGCGATGCTTAGCTATAATATAAAAAAAAGAAGAATAGAAGAGTTCGAAAAGTACAATGGTAATTTTTCTTGTATTGGATGATGCATTTCTTCATTGCGACGTCTATTAATTGTCTCGTTTTGATTTTTCAAAGGAAAATATTCATTTTATTGACTTGTGCGTTGGTCTAGTCTCAATGTAAAGAAATTTCAGGATAATGAATTTTCTCGACCCCAAAATAATGCTTTATTTGTGTACTATATTTACTACAATGAAATGATACTACAATTACTATCGTTCATATGCGTGATACTTCATAGAAATTCACTATATTTTGTGAACAACTTATACTCTAGCACTTTTTTTTCAGTGGGTACTTAATGCTTGAAATTTCAATAGCAAAAATCTTGTCACATTTTGCATCTAATCATACCCTCTGCATGTGCCAAATTGTCACTACGATCCTTCTTTCGGAAAGTACTTGTCAATAAAAATCAACTGAAAAGCAAAAAATAAAATAAACCTTCTTAGTCTAAATGATAATTGAGCTCCTAAACTAATGTAAGTAACTGATTTTGAGTCGGCGCCAAACAAACAATTATCGAAGATCATTATCTATGAAAGAAGTCATCAAAACGCAGCCGTGCATTTCGCTGCCATCATTTTACGCTTCACCTAATTCAATTGCTAGTTTGTTTGGCGCCGACTCAAAATCAGTTACTTACATTAGTTTAGGAGCTCAATTATCGTTTAGACTAAGAAGGTTTATTTTAT
Organism: Gonioctena quinquepunctata; assembly: GCA_018342105.1. NCBI lineage: Eukaryota > Metazoa > Arthropoda > Insecta > Coleoptera > Chrysomelidae > Gonioctena > Gonioctena quinquepunctata. The sequence goes on along the minus strand of JAFIRS010000076.1, from coordinate 565,981 downwards.
TTTTTGCTTTTCAGTTGATTTTTTCGTCGGTTTAATTTTTTGTTAAAAAGTTTTTATTTTTTACTTTTCAGTTCCGTATTTCGTCGGTTTGATTTTTTATTAACAAGTTTTTGTTTTTCAATTTTTTGTTGCTAAAATCTACCAATTACTACCTACTTGTTTTTTGATTACTTCCAAAATACTTACTTACCCACCTTACTTCAACTATTACCAGTTAAATAATATGATTATCTACTTTTACTATTTGTTGTAATATAAATTATTTTCGTTGTTCTGGTTAGTTTATTTTATTACTTTGTATATCATTCCATCGTCTCATAAAATATACTGATTTCGACGGAACAAGAATAATGTCAGTAGCGATCTGTCATTGTCAACTACGTATGTGTGTGCTAATGTTCACTAGTGAAAAATCAATTATCCCCTATTTTTCTACCCGTAAGGGTGGCTAATTCCTTTCGAAATCCAAATATAAGGTATACCCTATCTAAAAAAAAAAGAATCATCCAAATCGAAGAACCCAGAACAAAGTTATGCCTGATAGAATCGGTTAACGGACCAGAATTCAGAGGGTGAGTGATCAATATCCTTCATTTCGCTACCCTTAGGGATGGATTTAATCTTTTAAATTCAAATGGGACCAAAGTCAAAGTACACCCTATCCACTGAAAAAAGAATTATCGGAATCGGACGCCTCAGTAAAAAGTTATGCGTGATCATACATAAAAAAATATGATGGAAAAACAAAATATACGGGTCGAATAGAGAACCTCCTCCTTTTTGGTTTCGTCGGTTAAAAAATGGTCGCGATTTGAAAAATGATAGTTAGACACGAAAATGTTATTTGGCCAACTTGTCTTATTCCTATCTATCTAGTGACTAGTATCACTAAAACTTAACGATTGTAATTTTCTGACATCACCTGATGAGGTCCTCGGATTAGTTTAGGTACGTCCGATCATGGTCACCTAGTTGCAATAATCAGTGCGATTTATAAAAATAAGGAAATGCTTATAAGCAAATCCTTACAACTAAAAGCATTTGCTCATTAGCAAAAGACCCAAGGAAAAGCAAATCCTTATTTTCGTATTAATAACCAAATGCTTTTACTTATAAGCAATTTCTTATGTTCTCGTCTGTCTCATATCAACTAAAATAGAAATAGTCAATGGCATTCATGAAGAAAGAGAATGTGCTCAAAAAAGGCAGTTTTTTAAGGAGTTATCTATGAGATGTATGAAGCGTTTTTAGGAGACGATATTTCTACCTCATTCTGCCACTGTTCGTATACATGTGAGCATATATAGTTCTTGTGAAGTCGTTATGTCTAGTTCAGATGAAAGTTCCTCCGCCAGTTCATTGCTAATTTTGTAAAGGACCACCCGATCATACTGAATAAAAGCCAAATACCGTCAGTGAAAACCAAAAAGGAAGAATATCTCAAACAAATGAAGATTGACATGCAAAATAAATATGGCACTATGATGTACATTAAAAAAATATTGAAGAAATTGAATAAATTAAAAACTAATATCAAAAAGAAAACAGACCGGTAAGCAACAGGCAACAAAAAAAATAAATTGAGTGCCGAGTCCGTAATATATAATATAATGCAAGGTGTCAGCGATGAAAATCATGTTTTCTCCAAAGTTCCTAGAAATGTTGAAGTGGGTGTGAGTAAGGATGTATAGTCCATCCAATATCAATTGCAGAAGCTGTTTCTATAGGGAGCAAATAAAAACTCACTTCGCTAACACGAGCGTATATGCGAAGAAACGGAACGAAAAATAATCTGTACTACTTCTATACAGCCTACATCGGCACAAAGAGCCCGCTGTTCAACGTGGACTTGAGTGACTGCTGTCTGTTCTACAACCGATTCGTCTAGGCCAATCAAGTCGGACATCAATACTTGCAGGTGTGTCTATACGATGGGAGGTCATGAATCACGCGTTATATTTGGGTTTTAATAGCTCTGAAAGATTAAAAACCAGTAGCGTCTGTGGTCTTGGTGTGTGCCGATCGAAATACGTTTTAGGATATTAAAATAACTAAATAAAATTAGTTATCTCCGCCACTGCTGCTCACAGGATTTCGCCGCAAGACTTTTTATGCTTCTGCAATTGATATTGGGAAAACTATAACAGAAAATATAGAACACCCACGAATAAAAATTCCTCCTGTTATGGTTCCCCAGAAGAAGAAAAAAATGGATTTGCATGAGACATCTGAGACAAAAAATTTATCTAATTCGGAATTGCAGATACTTGTTCTCCTGGAACAACTAAAGTTATTCGAATGAAGAAAGACATACTTCTGAGAAAGAAAATGGAGGAAGAAAAAACATCTGATGGTAGTGGAATACAGCGAATAGGTGACCGGGACTATTCTGCCCTTTGAATGATTATTGAGAATTTGTTGTTTCTTTGAATTTAAATAAATATTATTTCAGTTGTGTTACTTAGTCAATGGAAATATTAAACTAAATCAAATCCAATATACCTGTTGACGGTGACAGTGGAAAAGAAAAATATCCACAATTTCACTTCACTTCTCTAATTGAAAATAACTACAGAAGCAAGTAAAAGTGTAATGTTTTAGAATAGATTTATACAAGGGGTTTTGAAGGATATATCACACTGGGGGTGTTGGTTGAGCTTAGGGTGCTAATCAATAACAAATTCATTTCTCATTATCCCAGATTACGAATAATTTCAGCCAATTGATGCTGTTTTTGTTGGCCTGCAATTCTCATTGCATTGCTGGAAACTTCATTGTGAACATTAAATATTTTTCTTCGCTTTCATCGGGGTGACCCTCTCCGCCAAGTACCAATTCATCCCTCAAATATTTTGCAATATTGTGTAAAATGACACAAGCCACTTGTAATATCGGAAAACGCTGCTTCAATTGTCCAAAACATTTTTCTATCATAACTCTTTTCCGCTTCAGCAAATCATTGAAGGATCTTTCTTGTGGTGTGACTGGGTTATAATAAGGTGTCATAAGCCATTTCACAATGCTTTATCCCTGCTCTGCTATCAGAACAACATGATTGAAACCTCGAAGCGTTCGACATAGAGCTCATCCAGTATTGAAACGACCGTTTGGTAGGTAGAGAGGGGGAAAACACGAGTGGACACGATTTGCTGTGCTACGGCGAATCTTCACCAGTGTCTTGTCATGCAGCGTTTCAAAGGTTAGGTTTGTTTGATTAATAAATAGGTAGTGCAGTTATTTATTCAACATTGCAATATTTTACTCGTTACCTTGCCAAAATGCCTAGTGGTAAGTACTATTCAGTAGCGGAAAAAGAAATAGGAGTGTTAGGAAAGTTATAGGAGTGTAAGTTCTCTACGTCTCGTGAATATAGCCTATACCAAATAATTTGGTACGCCTATGGAATTTCTATTAATAGCCATAGTTAGACAATGGTTCGGGTATCTTCGATAAAAATTGGTTGTTAGTTGGGGGAAGGCCAAAGTGGTCGTTTCAATACTGGATGAGCTCTACACTGCTACGTTTCCAAATTCTAATTCATGTACTGGCCATTCCGCACTCACGCTGGTGAACAACTCATCTGCATTACATGTCGCTTGAACGTTAATGCTGGGAAATTGTTTACGACATAGTATTCATCACCATGTTGATGTGCACGTTGTTTTTTTATTCTTATGTGAGTACAATCTAGAGATCCAATAGCAGTGGGAAATTTATATTTTTGTATCCATAAGTGTTTCGCAGTATTTATTGCATCAATACTTGAGGAAAATTCGACCCAGACATCAGCTTTTTCCACAATTTTGGAGCCGACGTATCTAACAGCATTCGATAATGTTGCTAGACAGACACCTATATCTGCAGCTACCCCAATTTGAAATCCTGAAATATAGGTAAGTATAGAGCGTAAATGTCTGGAATGGTGAGTGCATGAATTGAAGATTCGGCATACACATACTTTAATTTCGATTAATTCATAATTATTCCTTAAAATGATATGAATCTAATGAAATTACCTGGATCTGCCATGTACCTCAGAAATATTTTCAGTTTTGTATGGGCATTCAACGCTCCTCCACGTGTTTCTCCCATTTCTCCTAAAAAATACTCCGAAAACCATTCAACATTCTCTGGAGTAAATCTGAATATTCTCACGAAGTGTTCTTGAGGATCTTTTTCGTTTTCTTGGAACTACAAACACAAGTAAGTTTTCAGAAGTAACTGAAAAGCTTGACTTATATTTCCGTAAAAGGTTGATGTTGACTTATATTTCCGTAAGGATTTGCTTCTGCTGACACGTAAAAGGTAATTTTTATTCATGAGGCTATAAGCAAAACCTTTTACTTGAAAATATTTGTAATTTTTATCAATACAGATATACAGATTTGCTTAGGAATTCATAAGTAAATGCAAATACTTATTTTTATTAATCTCACTGACTAAAAGTGACTCGAAAAAAATGAAGTAGGCATAAAAACTTTTTAAAATGTCACATTCTGATCCAAAAATCCAAAAGTGTTACAATATACAGGGTGTTCCTTTTAAAAATTCAAAACAGGAGCCATTTCCGGTGAAACCTGAAGTGACCGGAAAGTGAAAAATATGCGAAAACTCTCCTCTTCACATACCATTTACCTATACCAAATCTCATATCGATACACCTCATATTCTACAAGTTATGACTTGTCTAATAGATTCGTTGACATCCGGTACACAATTAGTTGTGAGTTTAATGTAATCCTACCCTTTCGAATTTGTTCGGTTAAGTTTACTGTTTTTATCTAGACTGTCTTATATAGTTATTGTATTGTTCGTACTAAATAAACATTATTATTTTTATTATTACCAATTAAGTTACTGATGAGAGAACACCAATTACTTCTACAAAAATGATAATTGTGTATGTGCACGCCCTCTCAGGGTGATTTCCGTCAATATTCCCCATATAACGGCCACATATCGTTATCGAGAGTAACGTGTGTGCCAGAGTGTCGTGCGAACCATCCATCATCAGTAATCTAGCGTTAGCAACCCTTTGCGAACCCCACCAACCCTCCTACAGTGCTGAACCAGGCCGATAATGCACCTTCTGATTTATACCTCTACAAGCGCTCTTGATTTACGCCCCCGTGCATTATCACTTAGTCGGGTATGAGCAGGAGTTCGATAAATCAAGGAGATGGCGCTGTGATTTCTAGATGTGTCGCAAGAATTTTATTCACAGGTAAATTCGATATCAAACGTGTATGAAGCGGTACACGAAAAAGGTATGAGATTCCATACACACTTATTACCATACCATAATAAGTAGGAGTTTATATTCTGAGGGAGTTTTTCATTCTTAGTCGCTCAGTATTACTAATTATTCCAATCATCATTGAGAAACAATCGCCGAGAATTTTTCAGCAAAGTTCATATATGTACAGAGTGGGCCATTGAAAACGAAACAGCGGCTCTGTAAGTCGGCAGAACCGAATTATATAAAAACGCTCGGACACATCAACTACATTTTCGAGGATGACATCGTTCGCGATGAAATTCACCCGAAATACATTCCATCCCTCGGAACTGTGACTGCCACCCCTAAATTTTTAAATGGCAAAATATGGCAAGTGATACCTCATTTGAAAGATATTTTCCTTCTTAATATCAAACAACAAAAATTAATTAATTCCATCGATTCGTTTTCGAGATATAGGAACTTGAAGTTGGGAAATCACTTTTTATTCACTCAATCAATAAAAACAATATCTGATAAAGCAACTGTCGCAATAATTATTATTGTCAATGAACTAAATGTTCAAACTGTCTACCACCCATTTCCATACAATAGTATAAGTTCTGTTCAAAACGAGACCTCATACATTTCGTAGCATTTCCGGCGTTATTCGACGGCATTCTTCAATAATTCTCCTTCGTAAATCTTCCAGAGATTCTGGTTCGGTTGCAAAGATTTTGTTTTTCAAGTGATCCCACGGGAAAAAGTCGGGTTAAATCTGGAGATCTGACTGGCCACTCTATAGAGCCTCTTCTTCCAATCCAACTTCCACGAAACATTTTATCCAAAAACGCCCTAACAGGCTGTGCATAATGTGGAGGTGTCCCGTCTTGTTGAAATATCAAGTGGTCTTCATGGTAACGATCGTCATTTTCAATGATGTCTACTAATTGTGGATAAACAAATTCATTCAATAATTCCAAATAAGTTTCTCCTGTCAGGTTACCGTCGAACAATACTGGTCCAATCAAACGGTCCCCAAAAATACCTGCCCGTTGAGTTATTGGGGAGTTTGAGGATGGACTTCGTGGAAAACATCTGGATTGGCATCTGACCAATAGACAATTATGACGATTCACAGTCGAATTCAAAAAGAATGTAGACTCAGAGCTCAGAAAAGCAGATGTTGAAAAGGAAATTCTCATCAGCTTCTATTCTCGTAGTCATAATTTCACAAAATTCCTGTCGCCTATCAAAATCATCTTCATTCAATTGGTGTACCAAATGTATTTTGTAGGGGTGGAATTTATGATGTTTCAGGATTAGGCGGGTACTGGTTCTACTGGTATTATTAACACTAGCCAATTTCCTTGTGCTCAATGTAGGGACTGCATGAACTTGTCCTAAAAGGGCAACTTCAACAGCTTCATTCCTCAACGGAAATTCACGTTCTGGGTATCGTTTCTTGTTGACTACTGATCCAGTTTGACGAAATTTTTGCACTAATTCTAGAACGTATTTTCTAGCAACAAGTTTATCTGAATGCGTTTCATTGAACAAATTAGCTGTACGGTTACCGCACTCATCATTCTTAAAAAAAATGTTATTATTTCAACTCTTTCCGCGATCGTATACACCATTATTGCGGAAAGATATTCAGCAGCTTTAGTCAAGTAATTCACTCTAATGTCGTTCAATCAAAAATCAGTTTGACACTGATAGAAGTCCACAATTGTAATTTGGCGAGAAAAATAATCTCATAGATGTTTTTGTTGTACTCGCATTCGAGTCGAATTCGAGAAAACGTCTTTTTATCGATTCTTAAAAACCTTAAAATATTTTCGATCAAGTAAATGAGGATGAAATAATAATTTGAAACGGAATTGCATGTTATTTGTTGGTAAACAGTTAGATCATTTAATTGCTTGACAATGATAATTATCTTTAAACAGTTGCATTGTTAGATGTTATTTTTATTGATTGAGTGAATAAAAAGTTATTTCCCAACTTCTAGTTCCTATCGATAGAATTAACGAATCGATAGAATTAATTTATTTTTATTGTTTGATATTAAGAAGGAAAATACCTTTCAAATGAGGTATCACTTGCCATATGTTGCCATTTAAAAATTTAGGGGTGGCGGTCACAGCTCCGAGGGATGGAATGTATTTCGGGTGAATTTCATCACGAACGATGTCCCCCTCGAAAATGTAGTTGACGTGTCCGAGCGTTTTTATATAATTCGGTTCTGCCGACCTACAGAGCCGCTGTTTCGTTTTCAATGGCCCACTCTGTATATGGAAGGCGCAGAATAACGGAGATATCGTTAATTGAAAATTGTGGATAATTGAAGAATATTCAGATACAGTCCTGGCCAGAGCTTTTTTCCAATAATTGCATATTTACTATAATGATCAACTATACTTTCACAGAACAGAAAGCATTTCTCAAGCAGAAGCTCCAGAAAACAGAGGGGAAAATCGTGGGATTGAAAGAAAATGTCGATAAAATCGATGCCAAATTCAACACAGTCTATACTCTGTTTCCTAATAAGAGAAAGTGATAAAATGTAAATTTACATTGAAAAAAAAACCCATTAAACAAGGTGGACAACTTAAAGGTTATATGGTAAACTTGAAATGACAGTTTTTAAAAATTCCGTATTTCAGTTAATTAAGACGTACACACCCCGAATCGGTCCTAAATTAGGGTCACCTTAATTTGCATAACAGTTTTGTGAATGAAATTTATATGACAGAGACGTAACTACAGGTAGTTAATTAGAATAATAAGTACAATAATATATAATTATAATCATAGAGATAGGCAGATAATTGAGATAATAATTATTTCAATATTAAGTAGATAAAAATTTATATAAAAGTAATAATAATATGAAAATAGATTAATTGGGTCCAGAGAAATAATAAGGGGCTCTACAGTGTTTTCTAGCATGTTATCAGCTTCCCACATTCTTTCTTCTATTCCAATCACATGCTCGACGCACTTACTCCATATTTATTCCCTTTTGCAAGAGGTTTCCAACGTCTCTTATTTTAAAAGTGTTATGCCTTGCTACAAACCCTTTTACTTGCGCCCACACCAGTTCTATGGGGTTTAATTCACAGTAATATGTCTGAAGGCGAAGTACCGTTATATTCCGTTTTGAAGCGATTTCGTCGACAACAAATTTCGTACAAAGAGGTTTATTCAACTTTACAATCTCGAGTAGCGCCTTTTTCAGCATGGCTTTCTGAAAATAAAGTAAGCCATGTCATTTTCCTTGCAAGAAGACGTTGGTATTTTTTCGTATTTTCTTGAGTGGTAGCTGGCATTATCCATGACTATAACATACCCAGGAGAAATAAGATCTAGCATATGCTGGAAGTATTCTTCAAAAACATCAGCGTTCATGTCTTCATGATAGTCTCCAATCAGTTTTGATTCGAATGCTATTGAGCCACCATCGACAAATCCATTTTTGCTACCAATGTAGCTTTTACCTTTTTTCTAGGGTGCTTTTATTCCAGTGGACCATCCTTCCATGAAACCTTGCCTCGCGCATTCTATATTTTTATCCTGCCATATTTTACCAACGGTATATCCTTCATTCAAGTTTCGTCCATATAATAGATTTTCCTGGTTTCCCCTCGAAACTGTCTAACTGCCTTCAAATATCGTCGTCGCCAGCAGATGATTTCATCTTTCTCTATCAAAAGTTATTTTCTATTTTAAATTTTTTTCTAACGAAAATTAATTTCCTTCAAAGTTTTCCACACTTTCTTCCTACCCATGGGTGGAATGAAATCATCCGTTTTCATTTCAGACATTATTTTGTTCAAGGTAAGTATTTCTTTTTTTAAGTAAAACGAGTGTATGATTCTTCTGATGGCAGTGTTTTCATCCTCATTTACTACAGTTTCTTTTCTCCCTGTTCTTCTCTTTGGTGACCTGATGGGGCCGCGTTTAACCTCGTGCACAAGTCGGTATATAGTTGAATGTCCGACTCCAGTCATATTCGAACACATTTCAACTATTTTTGTAATTCGGAATGTTGAGTTTTGGTGGCGAACAGCGTTGAACACATTGAGAATAATAATTTTCTCATTTTTAGAAAGAGCACTTTTACTAATCCGTTTCTCAGCAACAAATTCAGAAACACTAGGCCATTTTCCAACAACTTCCGGAAAGTAACTAAACATTTCAAATTTTTCAAACACTGAGACACAGTAGGTAAACTACCTGTGCCTCTACCTAAGCTTATAATAGTTTTCTTAGAAAAACCCTCCGTTTGTGAAACAAATCCGACCATATTGTTATCTCTTATCGCAGTATCTTATAATAGTATTTGTTGAAAAAAACTTTTGAAGTAAGGAAAATGTAATCAGGTAGGTAGGTGATTGTAAATTCATTATTTTATTGTACCTGGAACAGGAAATTAAAGAGCATACTTGAGCGTTGTCCATTGTTAGGGGATAATGATATTAAGCTGGTACGAAATATCTTTGAACCAACTTTACAGGGTTATATTTGGACCAATAGATATCCTCCTCATTTGAAGAGCTAGAAAAATGGTTGAATCAGGAAAGTTGTAGCATTTCTTCTAAACCGCCAGGAAATATAATAATATAATAATATTTATTAATCTGCTCGATATATAAACAATAGACAATACATTGTACAGACTTTTGATAACACATTTTTACATTTTACATTTAAATATGTGAGGATATGTGAACAAATAATTATAGGAATACACCATATAAGGCATTGCCTTGAATGGTGTCAAGTTATACACATTCTACCTGAGATTTGTCCCTATTCAGTGGGGGTTCATTAAGAAAAATCAGCGACTTGTGAATAATGACCCTCTATCAAATATTACTCATTATGTGCTCTTTATAGGTTATCCTTAACGAATTATAGACATAGAATTATAAAAATAAAAATAAATAATATATAAATAAAAATAAAAATAAATAGTAAATAAAAATGAACGATTCTAACAAACTCTTGAAATGTAAATAGAAAAACAATTGAACATCGCATTAAAAAGTTATGATATAAACTTTGGTTTTTTCTAATGGGACACCCAGTATATTATTGCATTTTTGGGTTCTCCAGAAAATTCTGAATATGTTTCATTCATGATGTCCTATACCTATTTGCACATTCCTATCTTGGTTTTTCATAAGCTATCCAATGACATCAACTTTAGATTTATCCTCGTACGCTCATGAATATTACTGCGGAGACGACTTGCTTTTACAGTTCAATAATGATTCATTACTCTCTCACATTAGGAAACAGAGTATAGAAAATGATGTAAGGAATAAACAGGGATGTGAAGAGGAATTCGTGCGGTGAGAGAAGAAGCGAGAAAAGAAGTCAAGGCAGTCCGAGACGAAGCAAAGAGAAAAGTGTGGGCTGTGCGAGAAGCGAATGAGAAAAATAATGCACATTTGAAAGAACTAGAAAAGAAAGCTGCCTCGCCACCGTGACGGGGTTGATACTTCTGACATGGCCTCTATAGCGAAAACAGTTTGGAGCTGCGGCAAAAGCCTATGAAAGGAGCCATGAAGAAGAGGCCCCTGCACTTATGGTGACTTTGGGAGGACCTGCTTTAGAAATATTATACAGTGCTTTTCTTTAATGTCCCCCCCCTTTTATTTTTTGAACGGGTCAACTCAAAAAATTGAACTTGGATAATGAAATTGATGCAAGAAAACTATATTTTGGAGTAAAATCAACAGATGAAACTTTCAAGACTGGGCGCCACCTGGGAAAAAACATTTAATTGAAAGGGGGTCTTGTGACACATGCTTTTGAAGATCCTGACGAATACTTCACAACCCTAGAATATAAAGTCAATATCTTCACCTACTACAAAATGGCGGATCATTTAATAATTACCTGAATACAAAACATTAATATCGATACATCTAGAAATATTTATTTTTCTCTGCCATATGGCAATCCCAACAACCCGATAAGGTTTGATAGGCTATTTTTTGTTTAAACAAAAAATGACAAGAAATGTTAGTACGACAACGAACATCATTGTTCAGTTAAAATATTCTCATATAGTTTTCGGTTTTACTAGTAAATAGGAACCACGTGAACTCTCTCTAAAATGGCCAATTCTCGTCCATTGGAAGAAAAAATCGAAGCGATTTTTATATACGGTGCGACGCGTAACTTTCACGAAACCGAAAGAATTTTTAATAATCGTTTCCCGAATCGTCCTATCTGTAGAAAATATTTAAGGGAACTTGTTAACCAAATTTACAACTACCGGTAGTGTACAGAACAAAAAGCCCCCAGGTCATCCGTCCATTTCGGAAGAACAGCAATGTTCAAATAATTGGTGAGATGAGAGTGAATCCTCAACAGTCTACTTCCTCCGTCGCGAATGTTTGTGAGGTGTGTCCTTCTACTGTGTGGAGACTTTGAAGAGGAATAATTATCATCCATACAAAATTAAAATGGTTAACTGAAGATGACCCTGATCGAAGAACAGAATTCTGGGAAATTATGACGGAAACCATTGCAAGGCATCCTATCTATCTCCACAATATTTGTTTCAGTGACGAATCTACATTTTATCTCAACGGCAAGGTTCACAGACAAAATTGCCGTTATTGGAGTGACACCAACCCTCACATTTTCCGGGAAACTCGTACTCAATATCCAGAAAAAATTAACGTCTGGACAGGAATATTGGGAAACCATATTGTAGGACCTCTATTCATTGAACAAAATTTAGCAGGGGAACTGTATTTGAATATGCTGGAAAATACTGTTGACCCTCTAATCACCGAAATCGTCGAAGCGAATCCTAATGAATTCGATATGGATATTGTATTCCAACAAGATGGAGCACCACCACATTACTACGGACAAGTAAGAAACTATTTTGATAATACTTTCCCCGGTCGTTGGATTGGCCGTCGAGGTCCTACGGAATGGCCAGCCCGCTCACCAGATTTGACACCAGTAGACCTTTTTTCAAGGGGCTATTTGAAGCAAAAGGTGTACGAAACTGAACCTGCTTCAATATAGGATATACGGCAGAGAATAATAAATATTTGTAGAAATATCGACGTTACTGTGTTCGAAAATGTTTGGCGTGAAATATCGGATAGGCTGTTCTTATATCAAGCAGTTCAAGGCAACCATTTCCAGCATCTTCTGAACTGAACTCAACTTCTTTCCTCAAATTATGAAGTTAAACGTCGATGTATTCAGGCAATTATTAAATGTTCCGCCATTTTGTAGTAGGTGAAGATATTAACTTTATATTCTGGAGTTGTGGAGTATTCGTCAGGAGCTTCAAAAGTATGTGTCACAAGACCCCCCTTTCAATGTTTTTCCCCAGGTGGGGCCCAGTCCCTCTTTAGAGTTTCATCTGTCAATTTTACTCCAAAATATAGTATTCATGCATCAATTACATTATCCCAAGTTTCAATTCTTTGAGTTGACCCGTTGAAAAAAAAGGCGGGGGGCATTAAAGAAAAGCACTGTAGACCATCGCAGAAGACCAGCATATCATGTATGGAGATCTGACTGCTGCTCTGGAATTGAGGTACGGGGCACAAGGGCGAAAGTGAGAGCAGTATCGATTGAAGAACCACCACAGGAAGAGACAAAGTGACAGTATAAAACAGTTTTAGATGTGGTAGGAGCGGACATTTCAAGTGATATTGCATAGTGACGTTGCCATCACGTACCTCATCACCTGCGAGGATACCCCCATGTCCCATCTCACCTACGTGGACAGGATAAATTGGACGAATTTCTGACGAATATGCACCGTCACTTCGAACTATATTCGCCCACTAAAAAACTCATTTTTGTAAGAGTTATTTGCCTCAATATTATCGTGAATGTGTGTTAGCATGACGAAAACGATATGCCATAATGTTCTGTGGATCCATGCCATAATGTTCTGGGGATCCATGCCATAATGTTCTGGGGATCCATGCCATAATGTTCTGGGGATCCATTGGTAATAATCCTGGAATTCGTTGAAGAATATAGTTGTAGGTTGAGTTTTATCTTTGTTTCATGGAAATAGCGACGATATACAGGGCTTTTCACGATGAGCGTTAATTAGACAATTCTGGCAAACCAGACAACGGATCAACCTGAAAATTTCATAGTATGCATACATTGATATGATCTAGACGATTGGAGTGGCCATCTCAAATTTTTGGTTTATGATCATTGTAAAAAAAATGTTTTCAATTTTTTTTGCTTACATTATACTTGACATTCTGAAGTCATAATTTTTATTTGAAAAAATACCTCCAACTTGAATCCAAATAATTTTTTTCTCAGTTGATAGGACGGTAGCTCCATATGGTTTGTGTTATCGCGCTAATTCTTCCAAAAAGTACAATTTGTAATACAATTTTCGTCAGATTGTTCCTCGTCAAACTATTCAACAGTTAACATAGAGACTATACACGTCCGTACTGTATAAAAGTATCAACATATCGCAAAAAATCCGGATGAATGCGCCTCACAAATGCGGCATTCACACCCGATCGGATTCGTTGAATCTTAGTGGAGCAAGAAATGAGGTATAAATAAGTGAGAAATGAAGTGAGGAGCATCGTTCAACGGGATCTCAAGTGAACACTGTTGGCTTATTGAATTCAATGACCACCAAATGGAGTGCATAGAACCGTGCTAAACAAATGATCGCCTAATCGAATCATACGGAGCATCACGGAATTTTTTATTCTTTCACCTGTTTGTTGGTACGTGAATCCACGTGGTTGTGTACTACATTGAATGGTTTCAGTGGTGTGAATGAAGGCTGAATTATATGTTTTGTGACATCACTGAGAGTTTGTTGGGTGAGGTCAGAATATCTGAAATCACTATCGGTCTGTTGCCAGAGTTTCGACTTTTATAAAATCATCTTCAGGTCACTACAGTATGAATCGCGATTATTTATGAAAAGATAATTGTGTGAAATCAAGTGAGGGAGATAAAGATGGTTATATGATTGAGATAGGTTCATAACTTTTCAAAATACAACAAGAGAATGAAATATGAAAATAAACATTAACAAATCATAGAAGCTTCGAAAGCTTGTGTGTGAATATTAATATATAAAACATTCATCAGAAATGAGATCAATATACAGATTCGGAAATAAAATCGCAGACCGATTTTTTTGGAAAGTTAATACCTATACAATTTCTCTAATGTATAGTTAAGTATTTATTAGTATCTGTAGTTGTACAATGGACTTGTGAGAATTTTCAATCAAATCAAATGAAATAAATAAATGAAATAATACAATGAAAGGAATAATAAATATTTCTAATCAGAATTTACTTTCAAAATATTCCACTAACCAAATATACACTACTTTTTGACCCAAAGCATTCTCCTATGGCTGTTTGTGAATGAAATCAGATTTTGTCTAAACAGAATCGAATAGATTTTTCACATCGAAAGCAATTTTATGTTCAAATAAACCAAACATTTCGTGACATCAAGAAATTTAGGAGATTTTATTATTAGTTTGAGTATTTTGAATAATGCAATTTGATATAAAATCATATCATTTAGTAAAATAAATAATTTATTCAATTTTACAACATTTGAGTAAAACAAATATGAGTCAAAACAAGTAATAATATTTCGAATGAATCAAAATACTTAATTCAAATATTCGGTTTGCTATGTACAGTTTATGTTGCACACTCAAATGACCACACCGTATATATATATATATATATATATATATATATATATATATATATATATATTTTATGTATATATGAATTGCTGTTATTTTTGCCCTTACTCTTTGACCAATTTTAATGTAATGATAATGTAAAAATATACCTGCGATAAATAACTTATAACTATAAGCAATTGATAAATTTTCATAGAATAATAAGAAACAGTGTTGGATATTGTATATAACCTCACTTTTTTCTTTTGACTTGGAAGAATTCTTTTATAGTTCAATACCAAAATAAAATAGAGTTCTTCAGATATACAAGTTACGTAGTAAAGTGATTCAGTTTGTGATGTGCACTAAAGAAGTTTATACCTGGAGCTGGAACTGTCGCTGATACAATACCTGCCAATAATCTGAAATCCTGCTTCATCCACTCCTCTCAGGGACTCTCCATTTGCAAAGGAACCATCCAAAATTCCCGAAATCAGCTTGGACAAGTTTGTATGTGGAGTACAAAAAGGTAATCTTCTTTTATGATATTTATTTTGTGTCGAAATTATTCAGAAGTTGAATTGGTTTGTTATTTTTGGCAAATTACTTTGTCATTTGTGGAAATATTCAATTTCCTTCTTTCTCAAATTTTGTACCTGGCTTCGTTCTCAAATTTTTTTCAATCTCCCCTCGCTTTGTTTTTCTATTCCCTGGATACCATTTCTGTTTTGTCCATTTTATTTTGAATTTTCAAAATCGCGCACTTTCTTGTCGAACTTTTACTATTTTGGTGTTATTTGAGAGAACTTATGAACAAATATATTTTACATTTCTTATAAACTAAATACAATATTTGATGATAATTATTTTTGACGTTTCTCAGTTCTTACTTTTCCACAATTTCGAATCTTTTATCTGACCTTCCTGTTCCCTGATTGGCTATTGTGATCAAGAAGTTTCTTGTTCTCCCATTGGCTACTTTTAGTTAGATACAATTTCATATACTGTATGTTTCAAGCTTATAATTTAGTTGATCACATTTAATTCAGAATAATTTTGTAAATCTAGACTTTTTTGTTGTATTTTGAACAATTATAGGTTGTAATCATTTTGACAATGTATGAAAATGATTGCTATTTTTTTTTTCCTAAATTATAAGAGGTTATAAAGGAAATAGAATTAAAAAAATTTAAAAAAATATCTCATGAACTACTAACTATTAAATATTTATTATTTTGTGTTTTTTTTCAAATTATTTTCTTTTTAACTCTAAAGAATATTACTGTTTTCCATAATATATATATATATATATATATATATATATATATATAAAACTGGAAAAAGCAAATATTTATATATATATATATATATATATATATATATTTTATTTAGAAGGACCAGTAATATATTTTAAAATAAAATAAATTTAAAAAAATAAATATAATATATATATATATATATATATATATA
This sequence comes from Gonioctena quinquepunctata, assembly GCA_018342105.1. Classification (NCBI taxonomy): domain Eukaryota; kingdom Metazoa; phylum Arthropoda; class Insecta; order Coleoptera; family Chrysomelidae; genus Gonioctena; species Gonioctena quinquepunctata. The sequence continues at coordinate 549,596 of JAFIRS010000076.1, read as the reverse complement.
TAATATATAATATATATATATATATATATATATAATATATTATTTTTATTTTATTTTTTAATCGAAAATTGTATCAATGTCTTCGGCATCATTACTATTTTTAAATCTTTTGAAAATGGTATTTAATCGAATAATCATTAAAAAACCTTTTTGAAGACAAGTTTTTATTCAAATGCACTAAAAAGTAGAAAATAATTGCTTTTGATGTGTGACGTAGGTTATTTCGCGAGTTATAGATTCAAAGCTTGTCGCGCAAATTTTTCAGTTCGAATACAAAAGCGACAAGCTTTTGAATTTATAACTCACGGAATAACTTACGTCACACATCCTAAGCAACTATTTTTTCATAGTGAATTTGAATAATAGCTTGTCTTTGAAAATGTTTTTTATGAATTATTTTATTTTCTGCTTTTTAGTACTCACAGTACCCCTTAATCTACGCATTTTTGTTAAAGCATCGTTATTATGAGGCCTTTTTTCTGTAAGTTCTGAGCTATCTAGTCCTTCAATGAAGAGACCATCTAAAGATTAACTCATCCGCCATCTTGGAGTTGCCATCTTCAATTTATGAATTTTAACTTAAAATCAATGATCTTCCACTAAATTCATAATCTCCTACCACAAAAACCCCGACATACCAATTTTTAATCGAATTGGGCCACAAAACTCGTCGGCCATCTTGGATTCGTGAATTTTGATAAAAAATTCATAATCTCCGAAAACCCCCACATACCAATTTTGAATAGAATCGGACCATAAACACAGAGATCATCGGCCATCTTGAAGCCGCCATTTTAATTTCATGAATTTTGATAAAAAATTCATAATCTTCAACCCTGAAAACCACCACATAACAATTTTAAATCGAATCGGACCATAAACCCAAATCTCGTCCGCCATCTTGGTGCGCCATTTTGTTTTTTTCTCTAATAAAAATTCCATGAGGCCACATTTCTGATTTATAATATTTTACAAAAAGTTCATAATTTCCGACCCCGAAAACCCCCACATACCAATTTTTAATCGAATTGGACCATAATCACAAAACTTGTCCGCCATCTTGGAGCCATCTTGAATTTTCGAATTTTGACAAAAAATTCACAATCTCCGTTCCCGAAAACCCCCAAATACCAATTTTGAATCGAATCGTACCACAATCACAAAACTCGTCCGCCATATTCTCTAACAAAAATTGCATCGTCACCGGAATTATAAACACCTGCCAAATTTCAGCTCAATCGGATGAAGGCAAGTGCTCCAAAAATGGATTACAAATTTTGAACAACAAATAATAATACGAACGAAGCAAGTTTATAATAAAAATGATAGTGAGTTTAAGTTTCTTATATAGGTTTTATACATTTCTGGAAGAAAGTTAAATAAACGGGTGTTATAAATTGTAAATACCTAGTTCCTATAGTTTTTTTTAGCTGTGTTTGTTTGTATAAAGTCTTTATACTTATTTCTGGTTTGGTAATGATGGTCAAGTGTTTGCAACTCAGAACGGTTTTTAAATAGGTAAATTACCATAGTAAAGATATTCAGTTGCCTCAAACTCATAACATTTGCTTCTATAAATAGAAGATCTGTACTGTATTTCATGTTTCTAAAATGAATAGCTTTTAATTTTTTTTGGAGTATTTCAACCTGATTCAAATGACTAGGCAAGCTTCCTCCCCAGCTGGCAATACAGTATCTTAAACAAGATTCAACAAGTGCGTAATATACTGTTTTAATATTGGGTAAATATAGTATTTTTCTTGATTGTTTAAATTTATATAATAATAATCTCAACGTCTGACAGGTGAGAAGTCCATATCCAGTGAGAATCCAGTTTTATTTCTATTTCGTTTTTCAGAGAGATATCGATGTTATTGATAGTTATTTTCTTATAGGTAGATACATTATTTTATAACTAGTAAAAATGACAATGTACGTTTTTTTTATGATTAACTGTTAATACCTTTCGATTGAAAAGGTCGAATATATTATTTAAATCATTCTCAACTTTATTTTTAAAATGTTCTCATGTTTTAGCATTATATATTACGGCCGTGTCTTCTGTAAATCCAATCATTTTGCCTGTAGGGTTGTAAGAGAATATATCATTTAAATATAAATTAAATAATATCGGCCCCAAGACACTTTCTTGAGGCACCCCAAATCACACCGGTTTTTCAGTACTAAGTGCCTTTTCTATTCATATCACCTGCTCTCTGAAAAATATGTTTGTAAAAATGTTCTAACCTCTCTCTTAGTTGTCTTACAAATCCTCAGAAACTTGTTATAATAGCCAATCTCATTGGAAAAAGTGGAAAATATTCACAAATTAAAAAAAACATTATTAGTGCGAAGATGGCAATTCTTCGCAGAATCAGTGTCCCATTGGAATTCCAGTGAGGAAATTGAAATATTATACCTATTCACAAAATACATTGCATTGTAAGATCTGGCGATAATATCAATATTTCTGGGTACACAGAAGAAACGCGTCTAAGAAAATTTTGTTATTGGTTAAAATCATTATTCACAGGTAAAATTTCGTGTGTTGTAAAAAGTGGACAGAAGCATGATTAGTCACTTCCATAAATTGTGATAATTTTTACGAATACCTCTAATAAGTACCTACAATTGTGATAAGCGATCAAAAATCTCATGCTTAGTAAGAACTATATTTGTCTTCATTGGGGGTATTCTTTCAAAACTGATAGATGCTCAACTGTGATCGCTTAAGTCGAATGATATTATTGATTTCTATATGAGATAGACCACCATCGCCTATTTCCATCGGCTGTGGATGTAGGAAGCCATATTTGTTGGCATATCAGACAGCAAGGGAGAGTTTGTCCTAGAATCATCAGAAAATCATTAAAATGCAACAAACCGATAGTTATATAATGATATTGAAAAAAATGTCAGGGGGCGACAAAAGTATTCTAAAAATCAGTGGTTGAAGATTTCTAATGGATGTTCTTCCAGTATATACCGAAAAATCATAGAAAAGCATGGACATATTTTATATTCCAACTAAAATTTTTAAAAATATTGACAATATTCCAAATTATCAAAATCATTTAGCTTTATCGTCATTGGACAAAACTATAAAATTGAAATACTGAAAGTCCCATTGAATTTACAACACTTTTTTCCAATTATTTATTTAATATCGGCCTATTTCTACGACCAGTCCTAATACCGACGCCGGTGAGCACCTTTCCTCCAAATGGGAATTTTGCCCATTACGCTGGTGTTTCATTTAATTTCATGTTTAGTTTTCAACATTCCTCGACGATCTTCATGCCAAAATCATTGTCAAATAATTTGTTCCTTAGTCCCTTGTTACATACACTTCTATTATGTACCGATGTGCATTTTTGCGCACTTCCAATGGTCTTAATGTAACCTATGTAACCTAACCTATGTAACTTCTGTAACCTAACCTATGTAACTTCTCCACACAAACATGGTATATTATAGATGCAACTTTCAGCTGTTTTTTGTGTCAGTTTCCGATATAGATTGTGAGTGGCTAAGAAGGAGAAACTGAAAAATGGCAAAATAACACCCCAAATAGAAATAATGTTTTACAGATATCGACGTCATTCAGTCAAAAGAGAAAATGAGAAGATAATCTATAAGAAAATGAAAAAAATAATGATATTTAAAAAAAAACAGGTTTTAAAGTCAATGGATCGTCAACTTTTCATAGAGCAATATCCTAAACTTTTATTATAGGTAAATTTAGAATAGGACAAGTTACTAACTAAATGAATATCTTGTCTAACAAAATAGTTCTGTGAATTCTGTGAACACAGAAACTTGTAGATTTCTACTTTGATTTTTTCAAACAAACCAAGAGAATTCCTACAAAAACAGTTTGAATAATTATTTACATTTAATAATACTCATTATACTGAACTATAAATCTATCTCAAAAAGTTGTTTTTGCAAGCAATTAACCTCCCAAACTCAGCCACAGTCCTTTGACCTCTTCATCCACTTCAAAAATTCCCAAACGTGCTGTGAAATCTTGTTTTTCTTCCAACACATAATGCACGTTATTAGCATTATTGGTAACACTGTTGTAGACACAATGAAACGACAACACATGGGTACAAGAACCCTTGAAAACGTTGAAATATATGATTGATTCTCAGATTCAGGTAGAAACTTATAGAAATGAACATCAATGAATGTGTTTCTTTCTTCAATACAACCTTTTACACAACATGAATTTATGGGGAATTTATTTATAGGATTTTGTTTGGGTGCAGGCAATACTTCATCCTCGGATATGAATGAATCTGAAGCGGGAATCTCTCTCTATACTAGATATGAATTGATTTTATCGTATAGTGTAATTCCTCCTCCCGCACTGAGTCATTGTGTTCAACTTGAATGCGGTTATATTTTATTGTATGCAAAAATGATTCCGAAACGTATTTTTGCTCAGCAGCGAAAATATACAATAAAACAAATATCGCACTAACTTTTTGTCATATTCTCCAATATATGCTGAATATTCCTGCCAAGGCAACAAGGGTTATGGTGTAGTTATTTCCATTAGACATTCATTAAATCATGAAAGTTTTATTGTTAATCTGGGAAAAATACAAATAATACACACACACAAATGACATATAGTAATAAATTAATTAAAATATTGTCAATTTAGTGTAAACAAATAAGATTTCACCAAAGATCTCTACAATTTTTTTAAGAAAAAACTGAGATTCTGATTCTAGTAGCCCTATATTTAAACATATTTCATGAAAAAGATGTGCTGCTAAAAGAGTGTTTGAATATCTTCTCCGTAAACAGTTTCAAATCAGCAATAAATACAATTACAAGAGAAGTTTCAAACTCGATCATATTTTTGTCAAACATAATAACTCAAATTTCACTTTCCAACCAATAGAGTTTCATATGCGCATACTGACCATTATCCCAGAACTGGTCAATGACACTTGACACTTCTCAAAATAACAAATGCTTACCAAAATGAATATTGATCATGAAAATGTAAATATTACTTGGTACAGATATTTTTTATAATACTTTAAACAACCGAATTGTTCGTTGTAAAACAATCATTGAAATGAAACACTTTCATGATTACCATAGTTCTTGTATTATGAATACACTTCTAACGTCATTTAATAAAAAATATTCCATTTATAAAAATATTCCAAATAACTTACAGATGCTTGAATATCTCAAAAAGTATAGAAACATTTTGAATGAACTGACAAAACAGACGAAAATCAACTTCTATATAAATATAATTGATAAAAATAAAAATTGTTCGAAAAATCTTTGGTTAACTCTGAAAATTAAAAATAAATCCAAGGAAAACGAAATAAAATTGATAAACTCGGAAACCCCTTTTTTTCTCAAATAAAAGGAAAATTTGCTTAAAAAATCGAAAAATACTCACAACAGTTAATGAGGTTATACACATTTGAGGATTTCAAACCAAATGAAGCTACGGGATTGGATAACATCCAAAATTTTAGGAAAAATTCTCATAAAACGCATTGTGTCATATCTTGCCAAACATAATGCAATTAATTAGTGTATGGTTTCCAGGAGTGTAAATCGACACTAGTGTTAATGTATAAGAGGCGATTGATAATAAAACATAGGCTATATGTGTTTTCGTCGATCTCTCAATGCCACAAACAAATGCTCGACACTCTGCAAGACCTGGGTTTCAAAAGCGAATAGTTTAACTGAATGGAGTGATTTTACAAACGAGAAACAGTGTATAGTCCATCCAATATCAATTGCAGAAGCTGTTTCTATAGGGATCAAATGAAAACTCACTTCGCTAACACGAGCATATATGCGAAGAAACGGAACGAAAAATAATCTGTACTACTCGTAAACATTCTCCGTCGGCAAACGGTAGATCAAAAGAGCCGATAGTCAACGTGGACTTGAGTGACGGCTGTCTGTTCTACAACCGATTCGTCTGGGCCAATCAAGTTGGACATCAATGCTGGCATGTGTATCTATACGATGGGAGGTCATAAATCACGTGTTATATTTGTGTTTTAATAGCTCTGAAAGATTAAAAACCAGTAGTGTCTATGGTCTTGGTGTGTGCCGATCGAAATACGTTTTAGGATATGATAATAACCTACATCAAACAATGAAAGAAATTATTTTTCTTTCTTAATGTATTTGTATAAATAAAAGCTTGTCTTTAATTTTTTTTCATTTTTCATTATTTATGAAGTATTTTTAAAATCTTAAAATATCTGACTAAAATTAGTTATCTCCGCCACTGCTGCTCACAGGATTTCGCCGCAAGACTTTTTTATGCTTCTGCAATTGATATTGGGAAAACTATACCGAAATCAATTCTGTGGAGAGTAAATCCCAAGATGTAACATACGGCGTTCCGCAAGGAACCGTGTTAGGACCTCTCCTCTTTACAATTTATGTGAATGACATCATTGAAATCAACACATCAGGGGATATGGTCAGTTTTGCTGGCGATCAAGAATTAATTGGAGCAAGTTGAAACCGAAATAAAAACATATTTCACAAAACTTTGATGATTTTTTCTCAATTAAAAACCTCACGGTCATATGGGATGAGATATAATTTCTGCTGTTAACCTCCTATGGAAAATATTTACCCACCAATAAGAAATTGGAAAACTCATATGAACTCCATCGAGTTCATATGATTCAGAAGTTTCTTCTTGAATAAACTTCTGAAACTTAAATTGTATATAAACATATTTTTGAAACTAAATGAACAAAACTTTAGATATGACACATCTTACATACGATATTGTCCCGAACCGATAGCATATGTCCACTCTTGTCCCAATCCAAAATATAATAATCAAACAATTATTTCCAATCTTCCAGTAGTATCAGAATAATGAGATTAGAGCATCTCACTAAATTTGAATAGGTGGTCATGTCCGTAGAAAATAAAATGGTCCAATGATATTGAGCGTAGTATTACGAAAGACACATAAAAGTCAATATATCGATGTTTTTTTCTGTTTAAGTGTTCGAGAAAAATACATCTAATGTATAAACTTGTTTATGGCTAAAATCAACTAATAACTATCTACTCAATTGACTGCAGGTATCCATTATGTTGTAGTGTCAACAGAACTACCTATACCGGATGGTCCACTTACGACTATCCACCCCCAATAACTCCCAGAAAAATTATTTTACAAAAAATCGCCGAGACACGTCAATTTTTGATTGGAGGGGGACACCATTTGACGAGAAGAAGATATGTTATACTTCAACCCCCTACTCCCCAGAGCAACCCCCTCTATAATTTTAATAGGGAATGAGGGTCGTGTCATACATCATTGTGAAGGTAATTCAATTCTGATACTAGCAGTGCAAAAAATTTCGAGTTTCGAGTGCAAATGGTACATTGGTGAATTGTGAGTAAATAAATTATACGAAATAGATTATCAAACAATTATTCACAAAAAATGTTCAAAATGACTGCCATTAACTCCCAGACAGTGGTAGAGTCTATTTTCAAATGCCTCCTGCACCTTTCAAACTGTTTCTCTTGTAATTGCCTGGCTTTCAGTTATAATTCTTCTTTCCAAATCGTTCAGGTCAGAAGGTTGAGTTTTATAAATAACGGATTTCAAATGACCCCAAAGGAAAAAATCATTGTGTGCCAAGTTCGGCGAGCGTGCTGGCCATTCTATTGGACCTCGACGACCTATCTATTTGTTTGGAAAAGTTTTGGAAAGCCATTCTCTCAACTGTAATAGGAAATGAGGTGGTGCCCCATCTTGCTGGAAATAAATGTTATCTGCCAATAGATTTGGATCACCATCATCATCAAGGTCCGTGTTAACAGCATCCAAAATAATCACCTTGGATAAATATTGGGCCAATGATTTTATTATCCAGAATCCCTGCCCACACATTCAACTTTTGAGGCCATTGTGTGTGCTCTTCTCTAAGTAGGTGGGGGTTGTTCTGTCTCCAATAGCGAGAGTTGTGACTGACTGTTTACTAACCCGTTCAAAAAAATGAAGCAAATATGCTTAATGAATCCATGGTTCCTCTGTATCATTCTTGTTACATTTTCGCAAAATTCAGATCGTCTGTCGTAGTCATCCTCATTTAGTTCATGGTGCATGCAACTTATACTGATGAAATTTGTGCAATTTTAGCACCCTCATTATGGAAGTTCTCGATATGCCTGTTATGCTACTGGTTGCCGTGTAGACAAACTTGGGTCAACTGCAACTTGTCCTAAAACTTCTATTCGATTGATCTCGTTTGTAACAGATGCCATCCTATTCTTTTTTTTTATTGGCGACTGATCCAGTCTCACGGAATTTCACCACAAGATCCAAAATATATCTATAATGATTAAAAAATACCAAAACCTTTTTCTATAACCATTCTTCCTATAACCCCCCCTTGAGTAACGTTTCTGTTTTCGAGTCTCTCATTGAAGATCCGAGCTGTTGCTCGTGCACACTCATTTTGAGCAGCAAAAATAAAAATCATTTCAATTTCTCGTCTTTTGTGTAAACCATCGCGATACTAGTAGAATTGTTGAAATACGTGGTCACTTTTCGATTCTACACTATCACCATTTCACAAAAAAAATGGTTCTCAGAGATTAGTATTTCCTCTTTGACAACCATGTTGACAACAAAAAACTCAAACGTGTACTCGGTGAGCAAATAAAATAAGACAATTGGTGGATAATTACGACTGAACTGTACTCGGAGACAATAATGGAGATCATTTTGAACATTTGAACTCGAATATCTTGAGAACGCCTCATTCAAATTCAGAAAATTTTGCACTGCTGGTATCAGAAACGAATTACCTTCACAATGATTTATGATAGGACCCTCATTCCCTATTAAAATTATAGAGGGGGTTGCTCTGGGGAGTAGAGGGTTGAAGTATAACATATCTTCTTCTCGTCAGATGTCCCCCTCCAAACGAAAATCGACGTGTCACGAGTTATTGAGGGTGGATAGTCGTAAGTGGGCCACTCGGTATATGTGCCAAGTTCAAACATAATCGGTTCACAGATGAAAAATCAATAATCCCCTATTTTTCTACCCATAGGGGAAGTATACCCTGTCCATTAAAAAAAGAATCATCCTAATCGGATAACCCAGTTCAAAGTTATGAGTGGTAGAAATAGGTTAACGGGTAAAAATTCAGTGGAATGAACGATAAATATCCCCTATTTTTCTACCCTTTTTAAAATTCAAATGGACCAACTTCGAAGTATACTCTATCCAATAAAATAAGATTCATCAAAATCGAACGGCTCTGTGAAAAGTTATGCGTGATCATACATTAAAAAAAATATACGCGTCGACTAGGAAACCTCCTCCTTTTTTATTTCGTCGGTTAAAAAACATCTCATCATTTGAATCCTCACCTGGACTCACCTATTTTTATCTGCAATGTTTTCATTAATTCCGGTTTGGCATTGATCAAACTTTTTCACTTCCTTGATATCCCAGGAGCAGAATTTTTCCGAAAAAAACTTTCACTTGAAAAAATGTTACATGGGATGGGACTCTGTGTGCAGGGAAGGTATTTTTGAATGTGCTGCAGTTTTACTATCACAAGATTTGGTGATAGCCGTTGTTTACAGACCGACATCAGGAGATTTTAAAATTTTTTTGGACTGCTTCACTGAATTTTTGAACCTGAGAACAGTTGCTAACAGGCAGGTCATTATTGGTGGTGACTTTAACGTAGATTTTTCTACAAGAAGTCACAACTGCATTTTATTGAATGACGTACTAGGATGTCATAGTTTATTTTCAACTGTGAAGGAACCAACCAGGGTATCACAAACTTCCAGTACATGCATTGATAATTTCTTAGTTAGTTCTGAGCTCAAATTTCATAGGGCTGAAGTGATCGATCTCCATTTATCTGACCACTTTTCTCAACGTATCAAAATATTACATTCTACGTCAGCAACGGCTGATGAGGAACGTAATAAAAAACATCATATAATGCATAGATCTTTCAATGTCCAAAATAATATTGATTTCCTAAATTGCATAAGTATTGAAACTTGGCATAGTGTTTATAGTCAAGGAAGGTTGAATGCAGCATCTGACAACTTCACGAATTTAATGATTCATTATTTAGATTCATGTTTTCCTCTACGTGAAATATCAATTAGGAACAAGAGAAAACCATGTAAAAATGAATGGATCACAGAAGACATCATAATACTGAAACGCCAGGTTAGTCTTTACAACGATTTGGCTAAGACCAACAATATTTATAAGGACATAAGCAAATACTTGCAGCAACAATACTTTAATGCACTGAGAGCAGCGAATATTAAATTTAATGACATGCGAATACATGGATCGGAAAATAAAACGAAGGCAATGTGGAAACTGATTAATGAATTGAAAACAGGTAGGTATAAAAATAATGAATTGACTATTACACAAAATAACTATCCTTTACCAGATCAGATTGTTGCTAATCAGTTTGCAAACCAGTTCACCATCCCTATCAATAAAAATTTTGAACGTGACTATAGCTTTTCAGATTCAAATATTTCCTTATCGCACATATCATTTTATCTAGAACCCGTTACGATTGTTGAAGTTGAGTCATTAATAAGTAGACTGAAATCTTCCAACTCCTCTGGCCATGATAATATTTCTAATAATTTATTGAAGAAATGCAGATCGTGGATTAGTGAACCTCTGAATTACCTAATCAATCTTTGTTTTGAGGAAGGAAATTTCCCAGATAACTTCAAACTGGCAATAGTTCAGCCACTTTACAAGAAAGGAGATCCGAATGATTTTGTTAACTACAGAGCAATAAGCCTGTTATGCAGTATCTCTAAATTATTTGAGATGGCAATTTAGGATCGGTTAACCAATTACTTACTTAAGTACAAACTCTTATCGTCCGACCAACATGGTTTCTGCAGTAACAAAAGTACAGAGACAGCACTATCTGAGTTCAGCGGTCGGATCATTTCAAGTATCGACAAAAAAATGTTTGCTTTGGGTATTTTCATTGATTTCTCGAAAGCTTTCGACCTAGTGGATCATCGATTAATCACTGCCAAATTAGAGAGATATGGAATAAGAGGTTTGCCTTTAACTTTAATCGAGTCATACCTCAGTAATAGAAAACAAATGATAAGAGTCAATAACATTTTCTCTGAAAAAATGGATGTAGAACAAGGTGTGCCGCAGGGTTCTGTCTTAGGTCCTCTACTTTTCAACATTTTTGCTAACGATCTCATTCTCTATATTCAAAGGGTTCAGAATGTTCGTGTTATCTGCTATGCAGATGACACGAATATTTTGGTTGTTGACAAGGATCTCAATAAGCTGAAAACTACTGCTGAAGCGGTATTTGCCAATATTGTAAAATGGTCCAACAATAATAACCTACAACTGAATCATCGTAAAACAATAACTATTCTTTTTGGTAATGGCAGGACTGATGAAATCAAACTTTTTGAAGGTTCCAATGATGAAATAGTGAGTAGTAAATCAGTGAAACTATTGGGGGTTACCTATGATAGGCAACTTCACTGGAATTGTCATATTGATTGTTTGTGTAAAAAATTACAGAGTAGCTGTTATAGTCTGAAATTTATGAAGAACCACTATAGTGAGTACACCCTACTGTCATTGTACTATGCAAATTTTCATTCCCATATAAAGTATGGAGTTTTGATTTGGGGAAATTGTGTACATGTGAATAGAGTATTGGTACTTCAGAAATATGCGATTAGAATTCTTGCTAGTATCGATACTAGAACGAGCTGCAGAGATTATTTAAAAAAATTCAAAATCCTAACTGTTGTAAGCTTATATATACTGGAAGTTTGTACATACGTCTATAAAAATAAAAACAAGTTTTTGAATACTGCTGAGAAGCATGACCATAATACACGTTTCAAAGGCCAACTACAACCTGAGAATCACCGGACTACGCTGTACCAAAAAAGTTTTTTTTTTACTGGATGTAAATTATACATCTCTCTTGATGAGCATATTAAAAGCTCCCTCAATTTAAATATTTTCAAAACAAGACTGAAACAGCAGCTAGTTCAGAAGGCCTGCTACACTATAGATGAGTACTTAGTATAATTTGTGTTATGTTCGCGATATATGCAATTGATTTGATTTGTATTCAATATAGCATACTTATATATACGATTGTCTCTCTTGTTGTCTCTTGTGCATTCACGTCTTCTACCTTTTCATGATATATTGTCCGAAAAGTATGTTCCTGCAAAGATGAATTTCTCAATTTTTATCATTTATTTTAATCTAATGGTATGTATTTTATTTTATTTTGTTTTGATGTTTAATTTATTTTGTTTTGATGTTTAATTTATTTTGTTTTGATGTTTATTTGTGACTTGTCATAAACATGCATCTGTCTTTGGTCCTTGTGATTGAATTTATATGTATATTTTATGATGAATAAATTGATTGATTGATTGATTGATTGATCTTGCTATTGATGTTGCGAGTGGATAATTCAAAGGCGCTCTGTACATTTCATAATGAAATGTCTATACCTAATCTCATGCAAGATCTTGTGAGTCAGAAAAAATAATCACAGACCACAACGCGTAATGGAAATTTGAAACCCAATACCCAGACATCCGATATTTGTTTTATGCAGTGAGGAAGCATGCACCGTATAGATGCATATAAATGATGGATAATTATGGGACAAAGAGAAGTGATTGGGTTGGGAAAATAACTATCAATTTGACAATTAAATGAACGAATAACACATTTCGATCTGTATTTTCCCTTCTTTCGTGCAATATTTGTTTCGATCCTAGCCGGAAAATCGACCACAAATATTGTAATAATAATAATAATAATAGGTACCCCATCTAATAGTGAGATGCAATGAACACTTGATACCACTCTGGAGGACTCGCTTCACCATACCATCAAGTGGAGCCAAAGTGCAAACGGAACCGGTTATCTTCAGGAGAGGTGTGTTCCAAAGGGATTCCCAGAGCCATCTCCTTTTTTGCATCTCGTGGTTACAACTGCGGCATCATCGGAGGCCGAAGGCAAAAGGTCACCCATCTATTTTATATGGATGACCTGAAGCTTTATGCCTCGGGTGACAAAGATCTGCAGCAATCTCTGAGGGTGGTGCAAAAGGCATGTGCACTCAGAAGACGACGATGCGAGGATTACAGAGAATACGCGCAGCAGCTAGTTGAAGCATCCTCCGCCATCTGGATGGCGGAGAGGCGTATACCTACCTAGGAGTGCAAAAACGTTGCTCCCAAGAGGTAGTGTGTGATAGTATGTGTAGTATCAGCAGAAACTCTGGCAGGATCTGGTCATCAGAAGTGTCGGGCATGAACAGAGTATCTGCCACCAACATGCTTGCCGTTCCGATACTAATCTACTCCTTTGGGGTAGGGAAGTAGACACTGAAAGAGCTGCGCGAAATTGATGTGAAGACTCGCAAAATGATGCACCTACATCGTAGTTTGATCCGAAATCGTCCGTCTCACGGTTGTACCCTCCCTTCCCGAAACCAGGGAGGCCGTGGAATTCTGAGTTTGGAGTGTCTACACAACATGATGGTACTGGATGGAGCCTGTGAAATCATCAGTAGCATGGATCCCTTCTCTGCATGGTCAAAGACCAGGAGATCACAGAGAAAGGAGCGATTCTTTTCAAGACAGGAATATGCGCAGGCGATGAACTCAGTCTTTATTCGCACCGAGTGGGAAGTCCAAGACTCTATCAACGAGTTGGAGCCTGCTCGACGGAAACCTTACATTAAAGCTGCAGACAATACTGTACATCTGCAGCTCCACAAGGATAAGCCGATGCAAAAATATTGAAGACCATGGCTTATCTGAAAGGCTGACCTTTGCTTTCCTTAGGTCAGGTGGACTCAAGTCGGAGACTGATGGATTCATCATGGCTTGCCAGGACGTTGTTTCCAACGCCCTTGTACTGAACTTCTTACTTTCATTAGTACTTTTTATTTATTCTGCAAGAAAAATCCAAATTATTCAAACAATTAAATGAGATTTAGAAGATTTTGAGAACGGGAGATATAGTCCCAGAGAAACGTCAATCAAAAACTATATAGAGAAGTATCTTTTGAATTTTTTAAATTTTTTTATAGGTATATTCAGGAAACGACAAGTTACTGACAAATTGAATCATTTTTCTATAGGAAATATAATTTGGTGAACGCAGTAACTTATCGGGATGAACTAATTAGTTTGCCCTACCTTTGTATAGATTTTTCTGATTATATTTTCATTTTCATACTGTGGAAGTGGTCGTTTCAATACTGGATGAGCTCTATATACAAGTATAATAGCTGAAGCTGAAGACTTGTTTGAGATTTCCGATCAATTAACACAAATAATTCAATCTCTTGTTCAGGTATATAGGTGCAATGATTTTTGCAGTTAATATTTTCATCAATCACCAGACCCAGGGATTTGGTTTCATTTGCCAATTGTGGAATTTTAAGATTTGTGGTTTAGATACATTGAAATGAAAGAAATTCAGGCTATACCATTAATATATATATATATATATATATATATATATATATATAAATATATATAGTGAAAAAGTTATACACTTTGCTGTTGTGTTTTAATTTTGTCTTCATTCGATACTATCAAAGAGGTATCATCAGCATACTTACATCGTTACATGGCTCTCTGTTAAGTGCTTATCAATATCAGGAAAAATAGAATTGGACCCAGTACAGACCCTTTAGTTTCAGAGTTGGAATGTGTGACTGTTCCAGAAATGAGTTCTGGTATATTTACATATTAGTAGTCGGTTATCTAAGAAGGAAAAAATCCAACTTCATAGAACAATGTTGAGAACAGGAGCTGATGGTTAACACAGTCGAATTCCCTGCTGAGATCACAAAAGATCCCTTCAAGGCATTCTCCTGTTTCAAGGTAATCCATAATTTTTTCGGAGAATAAAATTGCAGCTGTATTTGTCGAATGATTAATTCTAAATCCATGCTGGTTTTTGTTAAAAATATCAAACCTTTTCAACAAATTCAAGAGAAGATCTTAAAATGAATATTCAAATATTTTTGAGAAACTTTGCGTAATTGTTATAGCCGTTAATTTGTTGAACAGCACCGTTTTTATGAATGAGAATTATTTTCCTTGTTTTCAGGGTATTGGAAAATTGACCTGCTAAAAACGATAAATAAGGAAGTCATAAGTTCAATAATGCTATTTAGACATTTTTTCAGAAGAAATAATGGTATTTCGACATTTCCCGCCGATGTTTATTTGCGAGTTGGGATTTCAGTATTTCAGTAATTTTTCAAAATATAGACAGACAGAGCCCCCAAACAGTAAAGTATCAATTATTCATAAATTTTTTGAATATTTTCTGAGGACATATTCGGGATATGACAATAGGCGAGATCAAAAATTATATGCATAGTTTTTCCAAAAAGATATTGTGTAATATTCGAATAAACGCTGCTCTAAAACCTTCAAATTCAGTGAGACATGAGGCATTTTCCTGAGTTGCCGGTGTCACTATTTTGCGGAACTTCTGAGAAAATATCATCCTATGAATAAAACAGAACTTGTATCAGCATGTGTTATATTGAAATGAAGACTTCGTATTTGATAGCTGTTCTTGATTTAGTTATTCTTAAATAATATGTATATATATATACCGAGTGCTCTCATTATTTTTTCGGTCTGCCCATATTGTAAAGAAATATTATGAATAACGCTTGGCAACGCTGAAATTCTCAGCGATCGGCGATAGTTTTGAACATTAACAAGTCACATCCAGGCGCGGTTCCCGCAGTGTTCAAACAGGTACATTTATTTGTTTTTTTTTTTATAAACCATTTTGAAAAAAAATTGTAAAAATCCAACTACTTTTCTCGCCATTCTGGACATTGTGGTATTCTTTACAGAAATTAGTGATCTTGCCTATGCCATGGATAACCATTGATTTTTCGTAAAAAAAGAAATTTTGGTGAATGCTCACTAACTAAATTAATTAACACCTAATAAATTATTTATTCGAATAATGCGGGATAAACGTTTATTCATAAGAAACAAATATTGCATTTAAATTATTTAAATAAACCTTATTAATGCCAAATCCAAATTTATTTTTTATTAGTAAATTATATTATCGAGATTATCAATATTGAATAAAATTACTTAATACCAAATGAAATTTTCTTTTCTTTATTTGTTGTAAATAAAAGTCACCCAAACAGATATTCATTTACTATAAGACCTATTTTTTCCGTGCTGTGACTAACTGTATAAACTTTCCAGATTATTTCTGCTATCTTTCAGATTATAGAAAGTCATTATTATAATGAAAGAAATCAAGAGATACATATAAGAAGTAACAAAAAAATCGTTCCGATAATCACAGATATACTTTACCTAGACCCCCTTTACCAATTATGTGAATGGCTTAAAAATGCATCTCACCCCGTATATTTCTCATGCATTATACATCGAATTAGATACTTTATAAAAACCACCTGTTAATTTCCAACAGGAAAGATAATATGACGAAGAACGACCACCTTGAAGAAAACAAAAACGAGAAAAAATCGTCGCAGTCATGTCGGATTTGGCTCAGTTCAGAGCAAATTAACCGTGTAGATCGGTATCTCCAGTATAAAGTAAGCCGGCTTGAGTTACACCGATGCTTTTAAATATAACTTGAGCGATAGCGAAAAATAGAGTGGATAATGGAATGTCATGTGACAGCTTTTTTGCAATATCAATACATTTTCTGTTTACTGCGCTCAAACACGTAGGTGTACTGTGCTGTATAAACATGTTTTTCGTTTCCGACCTATCGGTAGCTGGATATTTTTATAGAATTTAACAGTTGAACGGCCCAAATAACCGAAAGTCATGTGATTGATTGCTCAAGAATTTTTCATGGATCAATTACCAAATGTTATTGAGACTGCTAGAAAATGAGCCTAACTCTCTGTGCAATATTAGTATATTGTACATGAAGATTGAGATGGATAGTTTTATAACATTAGCGCCAGTTGAAATATATTATTAAAATTAACAATGATTTGAACGCCATTTAAATTTGTAACCTTTGATTTCTCTATATGTTCGGTCAAACTTGGTAAAAATATTTATTTGAAGGTGATGGTACTTCCCAGTACTGAGAGAAGTAACAGAATGTGCAAAACTACCAAAAAAATTTAATATATTTAACTTAAAATGTATCAAAAATGGATTGCTTGTGACTGACAGTATTCAGTTGAACTGCTTTGGGTATTCATTAACTTATGTCCATACTGGAATCATTATTAACCACCTGCTTTAGAAAAACAATTTCTCGGGATAAAAGTGATCAAATAGGTTCTGATGATTGTGAAGAAAAATTATTTTATTACGCACGCTTTATTAGCTTCTCCTGTATGTATGTGGGATTTTTTTAGTTTCTATAATAGTATCCGTCTCAAATCTAAGGGGAAGTTATTTTTCTTTGATATTTCATAACCTTTATCAATAATACTAATATCAAATTCTATTTTTATAATGTCTTCAAATAGTTTAGAAGTATCCCTGGAAATAGAGATTTCATTCATTCATTAGTAGTAGTAGTAGTAAGCAAGGTCACTCAACAGACAGAACTCATGAAGAGTGACACAATATAATGAAGTGTATTACATTTGAGACTGATATCGTACAAAAAAATCCTATAAACTAAAACAGAAAAATCCTATAACCGAAACTTATAAGTGAAAGAAAGGAGTAAAGGAAGAAAAAATTACAATTTGAACACAGAAGAGTTTTTATAGATGCTTTTTAAACATATGTAAGTGGGTATTACATACAAAATAATAAGAATTCATTGATCTTATTAAAGGAGAGTTATTGTAGTAATTGCTATTGAAAGTTCTCATGTGGAGGATTAGTCTATTTCTTGTTATGTAGGTACTACAATTAATAGAATACTCAGAGATAAATGGTAGCGTCGACAAGATTATTAAATATTTTGTAAACAAAAATATATCGGAAAATTCCCTCCGGATAAATAATCGTTTAAGTTTGTAAAATCTAAGGTTATCATCATAACATTCGAAATGTCGATGGCGAAAATATCTGTAGTTTAGATTTTTGAGAATTTTTTTCTGGACACATTCGATACGTAAGATGTATTTGTCATAAACAGTGTTCCATATAATGCAATCGTATTCCAATATAGGTCTTACCATAGAGTTATATATTGTTACGACAGTTTAAATTCTTTGGTATTTCTCAGGATGAACCCGACAGCTTTCAATGCCGTATAATAATATTTTAGATGCAATAAAACATTTAGAAAAATAGTGAATAGTTAGGGGCCTAGGTATGAGCCTTGTGGTACACCTGAGGTAATTGATGTTTCATGCGATTGAGAGTTATTCAAGGCGACATATTGGTATCTGTCAGAAATATAAGAGTTTGAAAGCCTTAATAGATTACCATGTACAGCAAAAGTTCCAGGTTTCGTGACGAGAGTTGGATGCTGTAGGTACTTTATCGAATAGCTTGGAAAAACCCGTGTACACCGCACACGTTGAAACTCCATGTTCCATGGAGTTGTAAATATCTTGCACGAATGGAAAGAGATTAGTAGTGAAAGCTTCACCCAGTAGACACAACAGAGAGATCGGTCTGTAGTTTGATATTTCAGATTTTTGTCTGCTCTTGAGAACTGGCACAATTTGGGCCACTTTCCATTTGTTTGGGAGAATTCCATCCCTCAGCGATTTATTGAATAAAATACAACTAATGATTTTAGACAGGATTTAATAATTTTTTTACATCAAGGTTATCAAGAACGTCCATAACTAGTTTATGTGAAAAGAAATTAATGTCGGAAAAATTCATCGATGGCTTTACCTCGACTAAGCAGTTGGTTTGTTTACTTACAGAAACATTACTAAAATATTGCGAAAATTCCACCATTTCAGTCGGAATGGATTTTGAGTTATTTTCCCAGAGATATATGTCCAAAAAACTTCTGCATCACTTTTCAAGTTTTATAATCATTTTCAATACATTTATCAGATATTTTCGCAATGCAGAGAACTGTGAATTTTTTTTTTTTATGTTCTGGTTCCCATGAAAAGGGATATCCTGTAATGTTCAGAGAACATCGTGGGAACCAAGGGAAAGAAGGTAGGAGTTGGTGTTCTTCTTAAATTTCTGGAGGTTGTATGCCTCGGGGAACACCTCCCTAGGCAATGAGTTCCAAAGCCTCGCTGTTCGTTAGATGAACGAGTCTTTGGAAAGTGATGTTCTGCAGGTCTCCAAAGTGACCACGAAGGGGTGTGATGACTGAACTTGACGGGTTAGTCTCGAAGAGACTGCCAAAGCAGGAACGATTGTTGATATTTCAGAAGAGCATCGCCCATGAAAATATCTATAAAATAGAGACAAACCGCCAACTTTTCTACGGTGTTCCAGACAAGTGAGCGAGTTTGTAAGCGAGGCATCACCGACGAGACGAATTGCCCTTTTTTGGACAGAATCCAATAGCCTCAGGATATGTTTAGGTGCCGCGCTCCAAACATGGGAACAGTATTCCAGGACAGGTCGGATCTGTGCCTTATAGATCATAAGCAGCTGAGTGGGGGTGAAATAGCTCTTGGCACGAAACAAAAAACCAAGTTTTTGGGATGCACTTTTGGCAATGGACCTCACGTGATTTTCCCAGGAAAGGTTATTGCTGATAGTAATACCAAGCATCGATATGGATGACTTCAGTGGTATGGTTACTCCTGACAAAGTTATGTTAGGCACAGTGAGATCGGCTTTTCTAGAGAAAAGACATGCATAATCATCAGGTTCTCTAAATTGTTTCCATTTATTTTTGTACTTGTTTTTTTCTTTCATTACTGCTAATGTACCTCTGGAGAACTAAATTGGGTAAGATTTTTTGTTTGTGTTCTCAATAGGAACATACAGTTCAATGGCGTGATTAAAAAAATCATGAAAATTTTCACTTGTAATACCACTAAAGGTTAAAAAAATCCGGAAATAATTTAACCTCGTGTCGTATTCGGTAAGAAAATTTCACACCAGATTGTGTTTGAAAATTAAATAATTTTAGAATTTATTTTTTGACTCTCAACAATGCCAATTTTTTTGATTTGTTGAAAATACAGGATGTTCATAAAATCAGATGTGGAATCATCTGCGACTGAAAGATAAACTTTAGTCACTATCTTCCATCGTCAAGATAACCTCTTGTGGGGTATTCATGTTGAAAAGGAAAACATTCTCAATTGAATATTGAGAATGTTTCCCTTTTCGCCAATTTTTTTCTTCGACAAGATACTAGCAAAACATATAATGTTTTAATTGACTTAATTGTTTAGTTACCATAGCAACTAGGTAAAACCTCAACTCCGAAGACTACAAGGAGAGTGTAGTGAAAGTTTTATGGAACTCCACAGCCAAGCAGTTGCAAGGATATTTTTTTAAAAGGTACAATCGCAAATTCAATCCATTTTCTGATATAGAATTTGAAAACGCAAGAGCTGCAAAAATGCTATGCATCGGAAGTTACAAAAGGACCCAGCCAAGAGAAAGACAAGTTCATCCGTATTATCAACAGACGAGTTAAAAAAAATATTGAGCTTTGTGATGAAAACACCCCGGAGGGATTGCAAAATAGTATATTGTTTAACAAGCACGGAATGATACTCATTTCCCACGAGTATGATGTTTGCAGCATGAGCCGTAGGCGAGTGCTGCAAATCATACGAGTGGGAAATGAACATTCCGTGTGAGTTATACACTATACTTTTTCTACGGCTTTAACATAAAATAGCGAAATTAATTTACAACAGAAACTTGAACTTCAATTGATCAAAGTATGCAAGTAATACATTTTCTGAAGTTGACGCGGTGACCTTTCCCTTTTGCCAATATGTGAAGGATTTGTGGGCTTTTCCATATTTCTCTTTCGATACTTCCGGAATCAAGTTTATACATGCCTAATTTGCGGCTGCAATTATCTCTGGAGGAGGTAGTTCGTCAATTTCACTGCTCATCATACCTTTAAACTTTGACAAGTTTTGATGAAACTGAATTGACAGATGTCCTAAGTTCTCCTTGCTATCCATGGGAGACGTGATTTAATGACCAACAATAACACAATGACTTCATTGTGTTATCAGATAAGGAAATGAAATTGAAAACATACAATGTACTTCATTGTTTAATCAAAAACAGTTTTAAAAATGCAGTTTTGTATTATAGCCGTAGAAAAAAAGTTTTTCTACATCGCTGCTCATGAATTGGCCTGGAGAGGGGAATGAAGGAGCTGCAGCATGCATAGAATATTTTGCGGAGAAAATTGATAATCAAGGAAAACCAATAGGTCGCATTGAATATAATCCAGTTTTCTCTAAAACTATCCAAGGCGGTTCAAAAAAAATGGCTGACAGTAAGTGGTTAGTACCAAATATTCTCAATGAAGAAATATGCCCAGTTAGACTTTTCGAAAAGTTATCAAGCAAGCGAGATCGTCCCATCAAAACCAACCGTTTATTTTTAACTCTCAATCCAAACTGGCAGCACCCCAACTCCAAAGGTTGGTACAAGAACAGTCCGGCTGGACAAAATACGGTCTCTTCCTGGTTCAAATCGGCGGCATCATCAATTAGAATTGACATCAAAAAGGTCAAAATAACAAATCACTCTGCAAGAACCACTGCTGTTTCAACTTTAGCCAGAACAGGAATTGGTGAATAGCAATTCATTAAAATCACAGGACATGGAAGTAGTCACTCAATAAAATCATATCTGCAGATAGATTCGAGTCACCATCAGGAAATAATTGATGCAATGAGGTCTGTTCCAACTTCTGTAAAGTCAAGTCATGAAGCTCTAAAGCAAGAACGAGCCACCTCTTTCAATCAACCTCCTGCCATAGTTTATAATAATTGCGTTTTTCATATCAACAATAATTACAATAGTCAAAATGATTTGATTATAATTATTATTTGAATATTTTGTCATTTTATAGCTACCTGAATTAGAAACTAAAAGCTGATTCTTTTTATTATTTTTTTGACTACAAGAAACAATGAATAGTTGAGAATTTTCTATTTATTTGATTTTTATATAGGTTCATGAACAAATTTAGTTTGCGTCGCAGTTTCGGCACCAATAGATTACTAGCCTATAAATTCTTAATTTCTACTTATTGTAGTTGCATGAAAATGCCATTTTAGAACGTAGCATTTTTTTTTTTTGGGAAAAAATTTTTTTTTAATTTTTATATAGGTCATAAAATTTAGTTGCTTGCAGTTTCGGCAGCAATGGCTTCTAGCCTATAAATGTTGATTTCTACTTATTGTAGGTACTTGCTTCAATGTAGCATATTATATTCTTGAATTTGTTATCAACTTTGGGCTACTACAAGTAATAGAAAATAAAAAACTTATTAGTTTTTTATAAAGGTACATGAACAGGTTTAGTTTCGTCACCAATGGATTCTTCTATAAATTGTGCACAAATATTATATTCTTTTATTTTATAGTTACTTAGAGCTACTACAAGGGTTAGAAAAATATAATTTTAACGGTTTTTCATAAAGGTAGGTACATAACAGATTTAATTTGCGTCACAGTTTTGCCAGCGACTTTTGCCTATAAATTGTTGATTTCTACTTGTTGTAGTTACATAGAAATAACATTTAAAGATTGAACATAGCTCAATTTTCAATTTTACATAAGTTTTGAGTAATAACAAGTGATAGAAAATTGCTTTCTTTGCGTTTTTATTAATTTTCTATACGCGCTTTATTGCATAGCATTCATAACATCATCGTATTTTGACAGTACAAAACGTCAGCAAAAACTCGTGTTTTTGTAGTCAAAACGATCGCAAACTTTTTTGTTCTAAAAATGTATCGATTTAAAAATCATGCTGTATGTAAAATATGAATAAAATTGTCTGATGTAATGATGACTCATCGTACTATGTCTTATTTTCCCGCATTAATAGAAGATTGTGGTTTTCTATTTGAAGGAAGAAAATTTGTTTCGAAAAAAAAATTTAATTTTTTTTAAATTAATTAAATTCTAATTAAAAAATGAAGAAAGAAAAACCGGTATTGTCAAAAAATATTATTCTGTAATTAACACGTCAAAAAAAATCTTATTTAATTCGCTGTTGGGTACCCAAGAGAAAAAATGTCTACTAAAATACATATGTTGCCATGGTGATCTGTCAAAAAAAAACAATTTGATTGGTTAAAAATTACTGGTGTGGAATTTTCAATGCAAATATTCACATCAGGATGACCCAGCCTGTCCTTCCAGGAAATATTATTCAGGTATTCATTGATTGAAGTATAGTTTGCAGTAGCGAACCTTCTCTTTGTGTTCGTTCTACTGGATGATAGCTTTTCTGGAAGTATCTTGAAACTTGATTTGTTGAAAATATGAACAGGATGTTGATAAAATCAGATGTGGAATCATCTGCGACTGAAAGATAAACTTTAGTCTTTATCCGGAGAAGTAGTTGCTTTCTGTTAGACAAAAAATAACTTCATTTTTATTGGGGATTTTTCAATTCACAGAAAAATATTTCTATTCAATATTCAATTGAGAATGTTTCCCTTTTCATCTTGAAACTTATTTCTAAGGATTCATGGTGGGAAGGTATAGGGTAGGCGGATACTCTAATGCCGAGGTCACTCTTATTAGATAAAACTGGGTCTAAGAGGTAATCATGCGCGTCTAATACATTATTGAATTGTCTTTGATTCAACAGACACGTATAGTTTATAAAAAACTCACTAATTCTATCAGTAGCATTGGACTGTTAGTCTAATCAACAAGTTCAAAAACGTGTTAAATAGATATAAAGCTTCTAAAAATATGAGCGATAGCTCATTCGATTCGGAATGACGTCTAGAAAAATGTTTTTTAAGGGTTTATTAGCACGTAAAAAATTACGATTGTTATTAACAAAATAAGATTAAAAAAAAAAGGTATTTCGTTTTTCGTTAATAATTTCTAAAATAATGATATTTAAGGAATTATGAAAAAAGATCCTGAAAGAGGAGGACATTTCCAATAAACCGGAACTCTATCTCTATTATTTATATTTTTTTTTAACGCTGTAAATAGAGCTCCGCGAGGTCGTTACGGCATAGGCGCACCGTCTAAAAAGCCGTTATATCACCTAAAATATTTTTTTTATTGTATTAAATAACAATTTAATATTTTTTATAAATTATGGTGTAATCTAGACACTTGAATGAAAAAAACCTCGGTAAAAAAAAATTTCATGTCGATTTTTCAAAAAGTTACACCATTGTTAATTAAGAATTTTTTTCCAAATCTCTGTTTTTATAAATTACGACATAAAAGTTTAAATAATTGGTTTATAAAATTTTCCTTCGTGGAGATCTTTTCATTCAGGAAAAATAAAAAAAAATTATTATAGTTTTTTTTTGTTAATTATAATTTTTTTAAATTAACAAAAAATGAAATTTCAAAAAAATGTTATCAAAAAAAATTTTTTTTAGTATTTTTTTTTTTTTTTTTTTGGCTTGGACATTTCGTCATTCGGCCAGTCACAAGTTGAATATTGTTGGGATGCAGGTTGTCTTGCTCTAAGCAATACTGCATCCCATATTAATTTATTTCAGGACAATCACAACATAGAATGTATCATTCACACAGTGTTCTGGGTAGGCCTTGTTACTAACTCCATACGCCACCTAGGAGCAGCACTGTTAATTTGAACGCAACAGCGGATCGTCGAGGATCATCCTCGGCCCGGCTACGAAATTTAACATTTAATTCTCTCAAATTAAATAGAAAAATTTCTGCCCTGGCCGAGAATCGAACTCACGACCTTTCGATCATGAGTCGGACGCTAACCCACCGCGCCAATCCCCCCATTTTTTTTAGTAATATCTTATTATTGCTATTTTGCATCTGATAAAGGTATTAATCAACATTGGAAAAAAAATGTTTACGTCATTTGTTAAGAAATTCTTTATAAACAAACAGACTATTTTGGGATTTTTGAAAAAAAAAATTCACCATCTTATTGCATAGGTAAAATTATGATTAAAAAAAAAATTCCTAAATATTTTTTTTTATTGTTTATAATCGTTTTTTTATATTTCAATTGTTTAAATAATTAGTTATTCTTAAAAATCATCATTCACCTTTTTCAATGAATTAACAGAGAAATATTTTTTTTATAAATAATTTCATTGTTTATTAACTAAACAATTTGTTATAAACAAATTATATTAACCGTTATATTTTTTCGAAAACTTCAAAAAATAACAAAAACAACTATGTATAACAAAGTATAGAATACAATTTTTTTGTATTTTTTACAGCATTGTTACATATTATATGATGATAAATTGTTATAACTTTTGAACTATAAGAGATGCGGTAAAGGACATTCAGGTCATTTTCATAAAATTTTTTAAAATTAAAAAACCTTTTTTTTTATCATTTTTTATAAAAATTTTAGTTTTTTTTTTTATTTTTTAAATTTCCTTTTTTTAAAAAAAAATATTACTTTTTATATAAATATTATTGTATTTTATAATAGAACAAAATAGTTCTCGAGTCCGTAGCTGTATCTATATTATTTAACAAGTTATAAGCTATGAAATTTCAAAAAATATAAAAAAAATCTAAAATTTTTATAAACAAATGCTTATAACAACTGATAAACAATGGTTACAGAATCGATTTTGAATTCATTTTAGAGATAAATAAATCTTTTAGAAAAATGACCTGAATGTCCTTTAGCGTATCTCTTATAGTTCAAAAGTTATAACAATTTATAACTTGACAAATTATGGAATGGCTGTAATTTCATTATCATATATGTAACAATGCTGTAAAAAATACAAAAAATTTTTTTTCTTTACTTTGTTATACATAGTTGTTTTTGTTATTTTTTTATGTTTTCGAAAAAAAATATAACGGTTAATATTATTTGTTTATAACAAATTGTTAAGTTAATAAACAATGAAATTATTTATAAAAAAAAAATATTTCTCTGTTAATTCATTGAAAAAGGTCAATGATGATTTTTAAGAATAAAATAATTTTCTTAACTAATTATTTAAACAATTGAAATATAAAAAAACTATTATAAACAATAAAAAAAATTGTTTAAGAAAATTTTTTTTTTAAATCATAATTTTACCTATGCAATAGGATGGTAATTATTTTTTTTTCAAATCCCAAAATAGTCTGTTTATAAACAATTTCTTAACAAATGACGTAAAATTTTTTTTTCCAATGTTAATTAATACCTATATTAGATGCAAAAACAGCAATAATGAGATATTAATGAAAAAAAAAAATTTGATAACATTTTTTAGAAATTTCATTTTTTGTTAATTTAAAAAAATTATAATGAACAAAATAATAAACTTTAATGAAAAAAATTGCATTGCTTTATTGAGTACCTAAATGAAAAGAGCTCCACGAAGCGAAAATTTTAATTATTTAAACTTTTATGTTTAATTTATAAAAACAGAGATTGGAAAAAAATTTGTTAAATAACAATGATGTAACTTTTTGAAAAATCGACATGAAATTTTTTTTTACCGAGGTTTTTTTCATTCAAGTGTCTAGATTACACCATAATTTATTCAAATTTTAAAATTGTTATTTAATCCTATAAAAAAATTATTTTGACGGTGCGCCTATGCCGTAACGACCTCGCGGAGCCCTATTTTCAGCGTTAAAAAAAATTATAAATAATAGAGATAGAGTTCCGGGAGGCAGGACTTTTTTATTGGAAATTTCCTCTTCTTTCAGGATCTTTTTTCATAATTCCTTGAATATCATTATTTTAGAAATCATTAACGAAATACCTTCTTTTTTTAATCTTATTTTGTTAATAACAATCGCAATTTTTTACGTGCTAATAAACTCTTAAAAAACATTTTTCTAGACGTCATTCCGAATCGAATGAGCTATCGCTCATATTTTTAGGAGCTTTATATCTATTTAACACGTTTTTGAACTTGTTGATTAGACTATCAGTAGCATTGGACTGTGTATATCCGTGAGTGTTGACATTTTCAACCTTCCAGACCTATTTCGTGATGCTATACATTTACGCATCATATTATGTTTAATCCGCCGACTCAGTTTGACGAAACTTCCCCGATTGTCTAGTTCAGAAAGAACCATTGCTGAATAGCCTAAATGCAACTGTAACGAATTTTAGGAACCATGGAGCATGATAACTACATATCACCCCTCCATTAACATCTTAACTAAGGAAAATTGATACGTCGTACACGTGATAGATAGTTCTAATACAATAAAATCCACGCATAACAAGATTAGTCTCAGCTCTTTGACGTTGTAAGGGCGACAACGACCACAACTGATAGAAGGGACAAAAGGGCCCAAGGGCACTTTGAGTATCACAGGAGGTCATTGATGTTGATGATAGAAAACAGTGCGACTTATTGTTCTTCATTAATAGTTATGGATGTACTTTGCATATGATGACAAATTGTGCAGTAAGAAGAAAATAAATCCGATTTTTTAGATAGAGAGAAACACGGAACTCTTATAGAGCCTTCCTACTACATCCGTAGAAAGATAAAATTTTGTCGTCTATGTGAGGTACTTTTTGTTCAAGAGATATTCCTGAAAATATTGTCAAAAACATGTTTTTCAGAAATTTTCGTGTCTACTAGAGCTAAAATTATGAAAAAAAAATAACTTTCAAGTTCACCCTAAAGTTTACAAAAGAAATAGGTATATAGACTAGTGCTGAAGCCTTTGAAAATGGTAAAAAGTGAAAAAAAATAATAGTAGGATGGAACCCTTTGGAAAAGGAAGAGAATATAACAAATATGAAAGGAAAAATAATTTACGGGCGATATGAGGTCGGGAAGTGGAAGGGGGTGAGTTTTTAAGGGTAAAAAACGGTTTATCTCGATTTCCGGCAGAACTACAAGTCCTATGGCAAAGTTGTAGGTAATAAAAAGATTTAAAACTTTTGTATCCACACTTTTTTCACATAACCTCAAAATTTATGTGAAAAATTCAAATAACCAAGTTTTTGGTTTTTTATTTTTATCTTCTGCAACAATTTTTTTTTCACAAAATTTGGTGAAAACCTCGTTTTTTATGTTCCAAACACACTGTAATTTTTTTGATTTAAAAAAAAAGGGGTTTTTTAAATATTAGAAAATGCAAAAAACGAAAAAAACTCGAATCCGAATTTAATAAGACATCTACAATATTTTGAGAAAGTTGTAGAATCTTCTTTAAATTATATGCGTAGATGCCTATTTATTGCTATTTTAAGATAACTTATATACCTGAGTGACCTACGGAAAATTTTAGCCCATCAAAAGGTATTTCATAGAGAAGTGGGGCAGGGGCTATTGCATTTTCTGAGAACATTTACCATAGTAATGTTTATCTTTTTTACACTATCAGAAAGTAGAGATTTCAACGAACAAAACTTTTTTGAAAACCTGATATTTTGACGGGAGAATTTCTGATTGAAAATTAGGGTGCTTTTTCGATATTAAGTCAAAATTAGGTGGAAAAATAAATATTTTGAATAAAAAAATTACAGTGTGTTTGGGACATAAAAAAGTAAGTTTTCACCAAATTTCGTGAAAAATTTTTTTTTTGTAAAAGGTAAAAATAAAAAACCAAAAACTTGGTTATTTGAATTTTTCACATAAATTTTGAGATTATGTGAAAAAGTGTGATCACAAAGTTGTAGATCTTTTTATTACCTACAACTTTGCCATTTAACTTTTTTCCATAGGACTTGTAGTTTTGCCGGAAATCGAGATAAACCGTTTTTTACCCTTAAAAACTCATCCCCTTCCACTTCCCGACCCCAGATCGCCCGTAAATTATTTTTCCTTTCATTTTTGTTATATTCTCTTCCTTTTCCAATGAGTTTCATTCTACTATAATTTTTTTTGGTTTCAAAAATTATCGACCCTGGTCTAATAGGTATCATTTCACGATGAATTGGCTTATGGTAGAAAATCCTTGATACGCGGATGTCACCGCTTTTTACTAAGGATAATTTCTCGTGTGTATAATAAGTTGGCTACAATAAAAAGAACACGACAAAACATACCATCCGCGTAAATGTGTACAACTTTTAGTAACCATAGTTGATAGATTTTCCTCAGTAGTTGGATTCAGAAATATTTATTTCCATTGTTTTAGGTTTTCTTCCACTGGGAGTCAAAAATGTGAATTATCTATTTCGAAAAGAGTAAACTGATTTTATCAACAACAAGAAGATTTCCTTCCTTAAAAATTATTCTTATAATGTATATCCAAAAACATTGATCAATAGATCCTTCCAACAAATTGAAAAAAAATCAGCATTTCCTCATCGTAAGACTGTAGTAAAAGTGTCCTTTCAAATAAGAACACAACAATTTGGAAACTATGTGTTTTGATTTATATGTTGGTTTGTTTGTTTGTTTATTGTGGTACTACATTTCTTCAAATGTTTACACTTGTCAAAATCTAAAACAAGGATAAAGCTATGTACATACTATGAATAAATATATATATATAAGGTAGAAGATCACAGATGAAGAAAAAAATATGTAAATAACTATGAAATAAATTAAATTGTATACTGCGGACAGAAAACGTATACATACATAAATACACATACAATTTTGGAATTTGGAAACTATAAATCAATTGTCGCAGTATTTATAAACTCTTGAATGAAGTAGAAACATTTTTTGATTAAATATTGTTTTAATCTGCTCTTGAATATTTTTAAATTCGATATTTTCATATCATCAGGTAGTTTGTGGAAGAAATTTGGGCCATAATAGTTAACACCTTGTTGTGATTTTTGGAGTCGGATTGCAGGAATAACAATATTACCTCTATTTCTTGTATTATAGTCATGAGACTTACTGTTTTGTTTATAGGTATATACGTGCTCTTTTACATAGACCAAAGAAGATTACATTGAATAAATAATTCCCTACAGTGTGTCCTTGGACCAACACCGGATATAATTCGAATTGCTCGTTTTTGTAGCGTGAAAAGGTTTTTTATGTTGATACTGTGACCCCAGATCAAAATTCCATATTGTAGGTGACTATTTATAAAAACAAAATACGCCATTTTCGTCATATTATGGGACACAGACATTCTCAATCTTCGTAGCAGAAACAGACTTGAGGAAAGTTTTTTTGATAAATTTTCAATATGCGAATTCCAAGTGAATTTGCTGTCAATATGAAATCCCAATAGTTTAACCGGATGTGCTGTTCTGTCTAGTTGAAATAGTTATTTTTTGAGTTTTTTCCGCATTCATTTTTAGTTTAATCGACGAAAAGTATAGCTCAGCCGCATTTTCTACAACATTAGAAAGTCCATGAACAGTATTGATTTCCTTATCACAGCTTATGAAAGTAGCGTCATCGGCATGAAGAATTATATTACTATTATGTAACTGGCTGTTGATATCATTAATATATATTATAAAAAGTATTGGGCCCAGTATAGATCCTTGAGGGACACCATAATTAGACTTCTGTCCATTTATATCAACAAATTGTCCCCTATTACATAAGTATGAATCAATAAATTCTAGAGCTTTACCACCAATTTTATAATATTTCAATTTCAAATTCATTAAATAATGGTCTACACAATCGAATGCTTTACTCAAGTCGCATAGGCTCACATCAGCATAATTTCCTGCTTCAATTGCCGCTGTTACTATTTCTACAAACTTAACCAGTGCAAGAGTTGTTGATTTTCCTTGCCTTAAACCGAATTGTTCGGGGGATAGTAGATTATTTGTCTCGAAGTAATAAATTAACCGATTTATTATTAGAGCTTCTATTATTTTCGATATAATTGGAACAAGTGATATTGGCCGGTAGTTAGATGTGTCTGTAATTTTTCCTTTCTTATATAAAGGTATAACTTTAGAACATTTGAGAATGTTAGGGAATACGCCCTGTATTGTACTTACATGTGATTCTACTTGAGGCCCTGATGAAATGTATGCGTTAAATACACGAAATCTTGGCGAAAAATTAGACAGTTAGTTATTGGTTCTCATCCGCCAATCTTTCCAGCCTTCTAAACAGCAAAACTCTGATGAAATCGGCAAGAAATTCAATGTACCAACAGTGTTCGAAACTCCTTGAGATCGTTATCAACCCCGACAAAATCAATAAACGAAAAACAAGATTTAAAAATTATGTACAGCGTATTCCATGACTTTGAGGTGAAACTTACATGGGAGAAACGTCAAGACTTCCAAGAATAAGACAATCTGAACACAAGAATAATATGAAATATCGACATTAGACGAACATGATATGAAACTTCTCATGCATGAACCAAATGACTTGGGAATAAAATTGAACGAAGCTTTCTGTTTATTTGTTTTCATGTGTCTCGTGAACTTCATTTTCAAATAGCGCTAAAGAAAATATTCTGATAAAAAACCAAATAGCTACTATATCATATAGTCCATTGAAATATTACATGAGCCTTGCATTTGTTAGAGGACGCAATTTTATTTTTGGGACATGTGTGAGGGGTCAATAGAAGCTTAACCTCAAGTTTGTGGGGTCGCCACCCTTGTCCCCCGGCCGCCATCTCGGAAAAAAGGGTGAAAACACTTTTTTCGCGATATTTCGGAAACTATGCGTCTTACAAAAAATTTGTGAAATCATAATTTATAAGCAAAAAAGTGAGAAAATTTCTGTAAAAATTTTATTTTTTGCTCTATAACTTTTTTTTATACATTTTACAAAAAAATTACCTCAGACCAATCTTGTAGATGATCTTTTGAGGAAAATTTTTCCCTATAATTTTTTTTTATCCCCAGTAGGCCTACTCCACGGACATCCAGTAACCATCAAATATTATTGTTGCAGATAGTCCATAATGTTCTTGCACATACCGGACATACTTCTCAAGGATGTTGTTTAATGACGAATTCCGATCCCAAATCACTTTATGCAATAGAAAACCACCATCGATAACAAAATGACTTCTGTGAATGGTGTAAAAACATTAAACAAAGACGACTTAGTACCTTTCCTCATGCCATCCTCAGCCACAGCCTGGACCATCGAAGAAAAGTCGATTAGAGTAGCTAGAATAAGTGATTAAAAATATTAGATGACGAGGATTACCTTATAAGCAAGATGTCCGTGGAGTAGGCCTACTGGGGATACCACGTTAAAAAAAACGCGTTTACAGACTCTACCTCATAGGTGGCGGGGAAAAGAGTAAGGAATGAATAAGTAAAGTTGTTCGAATTTAACAAAAATTTTGTAAGAATATATTTACAATAAAAAAAAATTAAAAATAAGTTAAACATTTCGTTTCGACCGGATTCTCATGAGCATTGACGAACCCGGTCAACTTTGGAGCGCTGTAACAGCGTTTTAAATGGATGAAATTTTCCTCAAAAGATCATCTACAAGATTGGTTAGAGGTAATTTTTTTGTAAAATGTATAAAAAAAAGTTATAGAGCAAAAAAGAAAATTTTTACTGAAATTTTCTCACTTTTTTGCTTATAACTTCTTTAATTTTCAATTTATGGCAAAAAATTATATGAACATATTTGTAGGCAAAACAATTTGCTATAAATTATGATACAACAAATTTTTTGTAAGACGCATAGTTTCCGAGTGTTTTCACCCCTTTTTCCAAGATGGCGGCCGGGGGACAAGGGTGGCGACCCCACAAACTCGAGGTTAAGGTTCTATTGACCCCCCACACATGTCCCAAAAATAAAATTGCGTCCTCTAAAAAATGCAATATTCGGTCCTTAAATTGTAACATTTAAATGGACTAATAGTTCTATTTCTCGAAACGTCACTAAACGCATAATTTGGCATAATTTACGACATCCAGAAAGTAACTATTGCCCTCTCACAATAGCCCTACAATGACAAAACAGGACCCGTGTCTGAGGACCTATTTACCTCATCTATCCAGCTGCCGTTTGGATCGGAACGACTAAAGGACCACGCATCACACATCCCCATTGTGCGCCACTTCTTTACCGTGTCATTTTGGGTATGTTGGTTGTCGACAGGGCTATTAGTCACTAAGCAATAGGGGATGAATGTTTGAATAGTTTGAGCAACTGATTATTTTTTCACGAATGGTTTTATATGTAGAGAAAAACGTGCGATGCGACAATACTATCCAAGCAAGTTTATTGAATTCGCTAGTTCCGCGTTAATTTATAAATATTAGAAAAGAACCTGTGGTAGAAGTCCATTGTATCTCGAAGTGGAGTGGTATAATTTTATGAAGAAGAAAAACTCGAAGTCGTCTCCACAATATAATATTAACAATCGATTAGATAAATACCATCGATTAGGTGAACATGTTTCGAACCTCTATAGGTTCATCATCAGCAGATAATAAAAGTATTCTACAATAAAAGAAGAACAAAGACTTAGTTACATGGGTAATGTGATACAATAAGTGCTACTTACATGGAGATGAAAAAATATTTTGTAGGTTAATGATATAAAATTATTTTAATTCCAATGTTCATAACTTGGACCATTCTTAAATTTGGGAGGGCTAAATACTTTAGCCGATGCAAAATGAATTGACGACATGAGGAAACAACAGAAGCAATGGCGGTGATTGACAGCACCCAAAGAGCCATCCATCTGTCAGACTGAATTATCAAACCTAACCATGGAACGGCGACAAGAGAACTCCACGCACGGAACAAATATGAACTAGATGTAAATCACAACCAAAGCAGTTACTATACCATGCGTAGAGCTCAGATGTCACCTATCCATATTTACAAATTTATATATATATATTATCTATAAGAGTAGAACAATTGTGTATCAAAATAAAGAACAGTATGTATGTGACAGACTAGTTATTCCAACGAACACCCCGAAGTGCAACTTGTACTGAAGAAAGGAAAACCACACCACAGAGCAAACCGGA
Organism: Gonioctena quinquepunctata; assembly: GCA_018342105.1. Classification (NCBI taxonomy): domain Eukaryota; kingdom Metazoa; phylum Arthropoda; class Insecta; order Coleoptera; family Chrysomelidae; genus Gonioctena; species Gonioctena quinquepunctata. The sequence continues at coordinate 515,570 of JAFIRS010000076.1, read as the reverse complement.
ATAACACCTGTCCAAACGAACAAATGCACTATGACATAGAACAATTGGTTTATCGGAGATCGAGGCAGGAAAAAGTTCTAATGAAATGTAAGGGAATTAAAAAACTTTCGACAATCAAACTGTACTTGTTCATTTAAGGAAATGACACTCGGATTGTTTATGACAGCATTGATCTCAAATATTTTAAGGAAATTGAGTAAAGAGCCCTTTTGGCAAACATGTAAAATATCTAAATCAATCTCGATATCAAAGCTATGGTTGTGATTAAGAATATGGTTAGCAAATGAACTTTTGGTATTATAATCATCTATGTGTGGGTTTCTAGAACTCTCAATCAGTTTAACATGTTCACCAACTCTTGTTTTTATTTTTCTACCACTCTGACCGACATATTGGGCAACACAATCGGTCTGTGAACATGAAATTCTGTAGACTCCTGATTTGTGGGAGAGAGGTACTTTATCTTTAGTATTGACTAACATTTTGGAAATCGAATCCGTAGTGTAAAAGGAGAAATTGATATCATTACCGAAACGTCTGAAAATGTTCAAGATATCAGAGAAACTTTGCCTAAATAAGGAATAGAACAGTATTTATTGGTTTTTTCTATCGGAACTAAACTGCGATTGAGGGATTTGATTAGATGTTTATCACGAATTCTGACGAATGCTGAGAGTTTTTCTCCTTCATAAAATTAGAAAAGAAGTTTCTAGAATGGAGTGTTGTATATACTAAGCTCGCGTACGGAATGAAACCGCCAGGATTTTCTTATTTAATAGTTAATGTATGAGCGGAATAAACAATCATTTCGGATTCTATTCAATATTATTAAATGTATATATACACACACACACACACACAATATATATATATATATATGTATACAAAAATCTGTAAATTTGGAAATTTTCAGTAACTGAAAATTATCGTTGGGGTTGCAGTCATATAATATATTGGCCTGATGAAGTAAAACTCTTGTTTAACATGTCGAGCTTTAGAAAAAAATTATTTTCTTTTTCAAGGCATCTGAAAACATTAATTGTATTAAAATAACACTGAAAATATAATATGATAGACTTACCAAGGTTTGTATCAGAAAATAACTGGTGAACGTCCTTAAACATCATAGGAAAAAAAACGAATAAAAACACATTGAGAAACATTGGAGAAAAACAACACATGATTAAAAATTACTAGACTAATTAAAGCACGAATGTGTTCATGTGCTTAGGTTATAAATATTGAGTTTAACATAATTTGAAAGATTTGCTCGATGAAACAACAATACATGGTTTGGTGTGAGCTCAGAACTGAGGAGAGGTCGGAAGCTAGAAGTTGTCGATGTCAACTTCATCTCTTCCGTCAGTTGACATGTCAGTTTATTGTGTGCCCCGTTCCAAGTGTTTTATTGCGTATTATTTGGTTCTAGTTTGAGGATATAATTGTAAATGATGCTTAGATTTGTTATATCGTACCTCAATGCACAGTTTTTTGAGTCAATTAATCCAGTCAAGAGACTACCTTTCTCTCTCTCTCTCTCTATATATATATATATATATACAGAGAGAGAGAGAGAGAGAGACAAAGGAGAGGTAGTCTTTTGCTGACTAGTTAGGAAAAAGTCTGAGAAATTCTTTGGGACAGCAGCAAACGCAAGTGTACATAACATTATATTTCCAATATTTCGACAATGAATATTGTCATCATCAGGGAGAATGTTAGTGAGAATGGTCGTTTGTCGGTGATATACAGAAACGATGTACAAGACAACATTAAAAAAACATGTAGAAACATGGAGCAATAAATAGAGTTATATGGAAAAGTATTTGTAACAAAATTACTGGTAAGATTACTACAATGCCGAGAACAATTGTGGCAACATTTTTTGGTTATGAATGTTACCAGCCAAGACCGATTACAAAATAAACTACTTTTGCAGGAAACACTAGTTCTTCCTATACGCGATAGGACAAACCGCTTAAGCCTAGGCCAAACTAGTTGATTCTAAACCTAAAAGAATAAATTGAACGACTAATAATTGTATATTGAACGATGTTGATAGAGTGATTAACTGAAAAGATTTGTTGAACTATGGCGAGAGAGAAGGTAAAACCGGATTTGAATAACGTCGGAAAGTAACTTTTATGTCCCAGCCAACTGTATGGTGTACTTTCCGATAGTTTGTCTGTTAATTGTCGAGGAAAAATGCCAGGGATTTTCTTTGTGATGTATTGGTTTACCTAATGAATACGTAATGGAATAGCAGTAATTTGGTTTCACCTAATGAAATGCTAGTTATTAATCTATCTTGAAATGGCGAAAATTGCGAGAGAGATTTCATGATGAGTCGTAATCCGTCATTGGGAACAATTGTTAACTTACGAAGGAGAAATATAGCGTCTGTGAATATATATATATATATATATATATATGTAGATATATAAATATATATATATATATGAAAGGGAGGAAAATCGAGGGGACTGTTAAACAAAATGGAAGAAATTTAATGGACATAGCCCTCAAAGAGAAGTGTTAACTGTAGACACGTGTTTCGGACTCTCGGCCCTCATCAGTACGGTGAAGAAGTGCAAGGATGAACAACACTTGATAGAAAACGACAAATCAAAGGAGTCAACAAACAGAAGCCAGTCGCACATTTGTGGTTTCGGTTAGCAGACCCTGCATTCCAGGGCAACAACCAACGTCACCACGGAGGCAGCTATAGCTACCTGCGTGACATCCGAGTCCAGGATTATAGAGATGAAAGGGAGGAATATCGAGGGGACTGTTGAACAAAATGGAAGAAATTTAATGGACATAGATCTCAAAGAGAAGTGTCAACCGTAGACACGTGTTTCGGACTCTCGGCCCTCATCAGTACGGTGAAGAAGTGCAAGGATGAACAACACTTGGTAGAAAACAACAAATCCTCCGTAGAACGTAATGTTGTTGTTGTGGGAATGGATTAGGAAGGTAAGGGATCTCATGTACTATCAGTGGCAATCAAGATCAATTTTGCCTTTTCCTAACGTCGTCGTGGATTGACGGCCATTCCCACAACAACTAACATCAAATTCTAGAAAAAAAAAAGATATTTTCGAAATGCAGTGGAACCTGAATCCTCGATAGCTTAGATGGTTAGAGTATGGACATACAAAGATCGCAGGTTCGATTCCTGCTCGAGGATGGTTTTTTCTTGAATTTAAAAATTTGTCTGCAATGCCACAATTTTTATTTACTTATAATTGTTAACTTAGTACTACTTTTGTAGAATTGTCTCAACTGTAAAAACTGAGATATTTACCAAATAGAATATTTGAAATTCAAATGTATGAAATATATTCAAGTGGGATGATTCTCCACAATATAAAGATTCACTAGAATATTTTTTCTCGGAAATTTATCTGTTTAAGAACATAACTTCGGTAAAGTTTTTATTTTTATATGACATATGGAGTTCAAATTCGATATATGGGGATGACGAATGAGACATTTTTTTTCACATGTTTCATGAAATCTTCAACATCGTAGTAAGTTGTATTCCTTCGGAGATTATACAATATGTGTGCGTGTGTGTTCGATGCAATCATTCCGCATGTCTAACTCTATTTCCGATATTTGGGGAGAGTTGGGCCCGCTTCCGAATCGTAACAAATCCCTTCGACTACGGAGCCTTTCTATAAGTATGAGAAAGCCCTCATCGCTTACCAAATGTTGCCGCACAGTCCTTCGGGAGATTCAAGGCCGAAAGGCGCGTCGATGTACGAGGGGTGTTGAAATTTTCATCTCATTTGATATTTGATGATAAGAAAGAATAGAATAACTAATAAAAAACCTTTTAAAAGACAAGCTTTCATGTAAGCGGAGTACTAAAACGTATAAAATAAGTTTAGGTCATCGCTGACAATGATTTAATTATTTTTTGTTGAATTACTTGGATTCAAAAACCTTGTTGCGTGTTCAAAAAAGTAAGTACCGATTAATTCCATTGGACAATGATTGGTTGGTAAGTAACAACTTGTCGAAGTATTAATTTTATTACAATTCAGCGATGACTTAAACTTTTTTTATACGTTTTAGTACCTATACGGCTTAAATAAAAGCTTGTCTTTGAAGAGGTTTTTTATTAGTTATTTTATTTTTTGCTTTTTAGTTAGTTCGCCTTAATCTGTTAATTTCTAACAGAGCATCGTTATTACAAAGTCTCTTCCCTGTAAGTTTTGAGCTGAAAGAAATCGTGATCTCCGATCACAAAAACTCCCACACACCAATTTTGAATAGAATCTGACCATAATCACAAAACTCGTCCGCTATCCTGAAGTCGCCATATTTTGACAGAATCTTCATAATCTCCGAACCTGAAAACACCCACATACCAATTTTGAATAAAATCGGACCATAATCAGTGTTTTGTTTTATTTCTAGAACATCTCGATAATGTTCTGTGAGAAATATGATGAAAAATGAGTTCGTCTGTTCGATTTCGTCTGGTGCTGGAAACGGCTTTGGGAAGGAAAATGAGGAAAAAGGAAAACACCACACACCGTATAAATAATTAAGATTGACAATACTGCCTAATGAATGTCACCGGAAAAAACTATAATTATCGATATATGAATAAATATATCATCTCAGGACCGACCGATTCTCGACTCACTTTTTCGATTTCATTCGCAGGTAAACTGCTGAAAAGCGGGGTTTTGGCAACCCAAACAAAATTCTTTATTCTTATAATAAATGCCTAATGCTACGACAATCAGAAAACTCGTCCTCCATCTTGGGGTCGCCATCTTGAATTTATGAATTTTGACAAAAAAATCATGATCTCCGACCCCGACATACCAATTTTGAATCGAATCGGTTCATAATCACAAAACTCGTTCACCATCTTGGAGCCGCCATCTTGAATTCACAAATTTTGACAGAAATTCCATAATCTTCGACTTTGAAAACCCCTACATACCAATTTTGAATCAAATCGGACCATGATTACAATTCTCGTTTGCCATTTTAGAACCACCATTCTGTTTTTTTCTCTAAAAAAATTCCATAATGCATTGTCACCGGAATTATGAACATCTGCCAAATTTCAAATCAATCGGACGACGAAAAGTCTGTCAAAATTCACTTGCAAGATTTGAACTACGAACGAACGAACTAACCAAATAAAAGCTCGTAAAAAGTAAGACTCCACAAATAGTGTTTCGTGCCAGTGCATAGTATCTATGTATAGATTCAGACACTTCTAGCTATTAATCTTACAGCATTTTTATTTAGTTTAATATTCTTATAAAACTTTTGAACCACATACCCAAGACCTGATTGGACTAATAGTTATTGTGATTGTTAGTGTTACATATTTTATTTTTTCAATAACAACTAGTCATCATAATAAAATATTTGTTATGATAAGTTGATTTAAATGATTTCCTTTAGTATTTGATAACTTAGAAACGTAAATACCTAACATAACAGTAATAAAACTCCGGCTATGTTGTTCTTACCCTTCTTCAACACTTTTTTTACCTAAACTCTTCTACCTCATCCTAGCTCAGTCGGTGCGCCAATGGAGTATGACGTATCTCCGTTCTCAAAGTAGGATTCAGATGTGCCAACTTGTTGCTCGGCTTGACGTCAAAAGCACTATTTTGTGGGAAGATTTGTGATTGGGTGCTCAATAGATAAACAATGAATTCAGAAAAATCGTCAAATAGTTATTCTTTTATTGAAATGAGTCCTTAAAAAGACCTAACCTGCGATATCTAACTTATTTTAATGGAACAGTGAAATAAAGTAATAAAAAACTTGCTTAAGTGTGATAAAATAATTTGTAAATATACGTTTCAAGGTTATGATCAGTCTATGGACTTGGAAAAGACTAATAATGTTCAAATGAATGGACACAAGTGATCCAAATAACCAAAAGAAGTGTCTGGCACTAATATGTTCACTTTATTTAGTTCTGGTTTTTAAAATACCTGCTGCTTCCTCTTGAGTGTTCTCCTGACTGTTAGGAAAGTGTTCTTGATATATAGAAAAGTACTGCTTCACTGTAGAAGACCCCTTTTGTTACTGGCAATGTCACGGACAGGACTTTTGTTGTATTCATAAGATGAGTAGTTTTTTCTTGATGGTTTATATTCCCATTCCTCTCTGGAAGCGTTTTATAAAGTTAGTGATTAATTTGCTTGGTTTTTTCCTAGTATTTTCTGCTTAATTGTTATTCAAAATTCGTACGTGATTTTCTTTTCACATACATTTTTCATCTCCTCTAGCTTGTTCTCTCTTCCTCTTGGCAACCCACATTTTTTGTTTATTCTCCCGAATTTAAAGATTTTTCCCTCATTCTGTATCACTTTTTGTTATTCTAAATTATTCTACTTTATTTACAATATATAATTCTATATCTTATATTATATGTACAAAGTTGGTTAAAATTCATATTTGACACTTTTCTGGTTTCAAAATGTTTATATTTTACTATTTTCCAACAGCGTTTCCTTCTGATATGATTTACCATACAGGATGTTCCAACTTGAACACCATTTTGTCTACTTGAGATCCCAAGTTTGTCATGAATTTTGATTTCTATATCATTTTATTGACAATTATGACAATAGAGATACTTCAATGCTGAGTTTTTGAGACATATGCGTTTACTAGAACATGGTACAAGATTTCAAAACAGTAAAAAGTATAGAAAAATTGTGAAACAAACAAAGCATAAAACCACGATAACATAAATACCTAATAATAATGAAATATCAGTTTCATTATTTGATATACATTTCCTATCATGATATATATATATATATATATATATATATATATATATATATATATATATATATACATGTGAATTGCATCAGATTATTGATAGTGACATCTATAATCTGTGCGGTGAAGCTTAAACCTGACATCGTGGAATTTTAAAATCACGAGATTTCGTGCACTTTAACAGGTCACTAACAATTTGTTAGATAGGCCTACCCACGATATCAATAGTCGTACTTCTCATGCGTTTAACGCAAACATCGATATCGAGAATGAGAGAAATCTGTTACTTTCCCGAATCCAAAAAGACACACCAAATTATATATATATGTATATGGTGTGTCTTTTTGGATTCGTAACAGATTTCTCTCATTCTCGATATATATATATATATATATATATATATATATATATATATATATATATATATATTATATATATATATATATGTATATATATATATATATATATATATTTATATATATATAGATATAGAGAGAGAGGGGGGGGGGATAATTTACCTTAATATGCAAAAAATAAAATATATTCTTTTTCCATGTAGAAAAGCCTGTGCAGAATTTTAGAGTCTTCCGAGTTAGTTTATTGAAGTTTTTTGCATCAAAACCTGTAAAACTAAAATCAATGGGAACAGTGAAATAGTTGTTTGAGTAATATAAGTAGAGTATGGATAGAATAGAATATAATTTGCATTAACTTTTTTTTGCTTTAGATACAACTAGATTGAGATTAATAAATGTTTTTTTTTGTGTTGCTTTAACAACAAAGCAATCGGACACTCCACTTATCCCCATGATAGATTTTTGGTTCGAAACTCTATACCTCAATGTATTTGTTTTTGATCTCATGGTGAAGACACTTCATTATTATTAAATCATATGTTTTGGTTAAATCTGAAATAATGTGGTACTGTAAATTAATGCAATTTTTTTAATACAAAAAAATAATGTAGTACTGCGTTAATCGATTTTACGTTCACCTTCCTTTTGCGTGCCCTCTTGTACGTCCCTGTCCTCGGACAGTGCCGTAATGTGTGCGCTGAGCGTGTTTCAGGGGTGGGAAGCATTCGACTGGACGTAACAGCTGATGTCACTCTTTCCCCTAAATTCAACGCCAGAGTTTTCATTAAAATTATTTGTGCTCGCGATAATTTCATAAAATATGTATTCTGCTTCCTTATCTTTGTTATATTAATGTTTGGAAGGGTTACGATTTCTACGGTCTACGAAAGGCGGTGGAAGATAATGAGAGGCGGGTCATGCCGATTTCAAGTAGGTCTGAGATTTTTTTCCCGTAAAAAATGGTTCTTTCTGAGGATTGCTTCAACCATCCTTATGGAAAATGGCTTTCGGTTAAATTTCCTGAATTTTTGGTATGTTGTAGATTTTGACTTTTTCGGCAAAAGTGTCCATGGGCACTAAAAAATCCACCGACTAGTTTTCGAGATACAGGGTATGAAAGATGAAAAGTGAAGCTTTCTGCTCAGAATTTTTTACAATTCCGATAATTGACAAAACGCCTATTTATTCTGGGAATACCATGCCTCAATGATGTACAATGTCACGTTGATCTTGTTTCCATTATACTTTTTCGTTTTGTTCTCTATAATAAGGTGAACAAAAAAAAATCCAATTCGATTAATTTTAAACTAACCAGTGTGAGTTCTCTGATGAAAATTGAAGATTCAATTTAGCCTGGATAAACTCCCTCAATCTGGATCGGAGTTAATTGACATTATTTTTTTTATACAGGGTGGTTCGAAAATAGGGGTACGTTAACCCCTCGTTTTTTAGTTCGGATAGGGGAGAGCATGTCATATATATATATATATATATATATATATATATATATATATATATATATATATATATATATCAAACATCCATCAATGTTAAGAACGATAGTAATTCCATGTATACAGGGTGAGTAAAAAGATACAATCCAAGCTTCTTAGAGAAATGCGTTTTTTTTCAATAAATACCCTGTATTTCGAGAAAAAATCGGTTAATTTTCTTGAATGTTTGATATAATGTTCGATTTGAGGAGTCCGATATATTGTCATCACTATCAGCATAGGTCTCCTGACTGGTTTGCCGGCTACATACTTTTGAATGTTCGGATTTTATTGATACCCATATACTCCAGGAGGGAACAAAGTGGGCTATTTTCAAACAATTCTTCTTGTTGAAAAATTGTAGATTAGTGCGGTATCTATTCCATAAATGCAATACCTTATATATTGTCAATGAAATGTCTTTCATTTGAAAGCCCCTTTTCCAAAGAAACTAGAGAAAATTGAACTGTATCAGAAGTGATAACCCTCTCAAGGTTGGAACTAATTTCCCATTGTTTGGAAGCTAATTCAATTTGAATGGTGGAGGTATTATACCTCCCAAAATTCTACAAGAAAGTCCGCGATAGTAAAATATCTACGTTTTGTGAATAAGTATTTATTCAATAAACTAATTTTGAAATATATTTCAATATATTTTACACAAAAAATATAAAAAAACTTTCATAGACAAGCTTTTATAGAAATGCGCTATGAAGAAAAAAAAATCAAACATGTAAAAAGAATACCACAGAAGTAGTGGAAACTACTTATATGTGGAGTATTGATTTTATCATGGTAGACTCAGTCACATTATAGTGTCTAAAATGGTCTGTAGGAAAAATTCCATTGTATGAAACTTATCTTAGTATAAAAGTAATAATTATAAAATTTAAAATACGATATGGAAGTAGTTACAGTATGTGTATATAAAAAAGAATGTACAAGGAGATATGTATATAAAACTTTAATTTAATTAACTATCATATAAATGTATATATAAAATGAAAAAGACAAAAGAAAGGATATTGGTATATACACATTACTCTCTGAGTAATAGATTCAAAAACTTGTCGCTAAAGAATTCATATTTGTATTCAAACTGAAAACATTGCACGGCAAGCTTTTGAATCTGTTACTCTCAGAATAGCGTGACACCTCTGAAGAAATTATTTCTTCCTTTGTAGTGCAATTTAATAAAATCTTGTCTCCAAAAAGTTTTTTTATTGATTTTTTTATTATATTTGACAAAACAGTTATGATTTCTGACCCCAAAAATTCTTACATACCAATTTTGAATAGAATCGAATCATAATTCACAAAACTCGTCCGCCATTTTGAATTTTCTAATTTGGATATGAAAAGCATGATTTCCGACCCCAAAAATCAATTTTGATTAGAATCGCGCTATAAATTCCTCGGCCATTTTGGCCGCCATCTTGTTTTTTATATGAAAATGTCATAATGCATTGTCACCGGATTGATGAAGACCTGCCAAATTCAAGTCGATTGGACAGACAGACAGAAGTCGAACAAATAGAAGTTTGTAAAAAACACTTTTTACATTTACTAGTCTAGAAAATGACACATTGTGTGAAATGTTCGTGCTTTATAAATAATTTATAATAATGATAATTATTGAAGTTATATAGAAAGCTTCTGTGCGAATGGAGAATATATATCACTTCGGAAAAGATAAATTTTTTAAGAACAATTTTCTAACGTTCAAAAAAATGACCCAGCCAAATTCAAAATTAAACTGAAAGATTTCATTTTAAGCAATGATAGGAAAATAATAAACGACTTGATAGACTTAAAAACTTGAAAGGTAAAAAGTAAAAATATAATATATATGTATGAATGAATCTTATTCGTCCTCGTATAATTATATTACTTTATTTTTAGTCAGTTACATATTATAATGAAAAGTGTGACTGTGTGCACGTATCGATATAATCGATGAAAGAAAATTGTATTTCGTGCATAAAATAATTTATTAATTAACCTTGGGTACCTGAAAGTAAGTACTATTGATAGAAAAAAGTTACTGTAAAGTTTTATTTTAAAGAAAATTGTATTTCGTGCATAAAATAATTTATTCAATTGTAGCAAAGCGCTTTCGACCGTTAGGTAACTCATGATCAATGAAAATTGAATAGGTTTACATAACATACATGTTAAGAATACTTATTTTAACTTAACTTAACTTATTTTAACATGTATGTTATGTAAACCTATACAATTTTCTTTGATCATGAGATGTTTATGGTCTTTTTGTCTTCTTGTACACCTGACGAGTAAATAACCTCACTTTTTAAAATATGTCAATTTTCTTTCTCAAAAATAAAACTTTTCAGTAACTTTTTTCTATCAATAGTACTTACTTTCAGGTACGCACTGATGATGACCTAACGGTCGAAAGCGCTTTGCGCTTTGAATAAATTATTTTATGCACGAAATACAATTTTCTTTCATCGAACATATTATAATGTCCATCAGAATACCACTCAACTGTATTACCCATAATTAAAACTGCTAATGAACAAGCAATAACCCATAGTACAATAACAACATAGTACTATTTATAGTGTATTATCAAAAGATTTATTGGTATTGTTTCACATTTCCCTTTTAACATATTTTAAAAATTATCACGAAGTTTATGGAAACCAGTGAAAGATCACATCGATTATTACTTTACTCAATCCACATCATATTGTGTATATAGATATGTACGTTTATATTTATACTTATATTGAATAAAGTTTATTATTATTATTTCAACGAATTAATCCATTTCATTTGAGCAGCGTGAGAACAAACTTCATGAACAGATTGAGAAAATGTATTGAACAGGGTGGAAGACATTTTGAACATGTATTATAAGTGTAATTATTGTATTTCCTTTTGTTCTAAATTTAAAAAATTTAAAAGATATTTCTTTAGTTTTGTAAAAATAATTTGAAAACACAAATAATCGAATAACTGTTAGGAATAACATATAACATGTTGGTGTCCTCAAATAGGTAATTTCATGCAGAACTAATAGACAAACTAATATACAGGGTGTTCCATTCGAAAAATCGAAGTGGACGAAAATTAAAGTAAAATTTGAAGCACCCTATATGAACATATATAATGATCAGAGCAATACACGCTACTTTGGTGTTCTCTACGTCAGTTCACCAGACAAAATTAAGATCTTAGAAGAAACAGCTTAATTACAGTTATTTCATTCAAAGCCTTCATCAGTCCCTATTTTTTTGAAATAATTAATAACTTGGCTCCGACGCATTGTGGCTGTATTTTTTTTATTGCTGACTAGGGAACGAAGGGACCATTTCAATGACAGAAAAATAAACTGGTTGTTCCATTTAAAAAAAATTATTTTTACTTTTACCGAAAAATGCAATACCTGTGCCTCTGGAGCTATCTTTGAAAAGTGACCTTTCTGGTGTCGTATAACTTTTATATGAGACTTTTTTTCATATACAGTGCTTCTCAAAAGTCCTCTTCCCCCCTCTTATTTTTGGAACGATTATACATAAACAAGTGAAATTTGGAAACTGAATATTAAAGGTTGTAAACTTCTCTACTAGTGATGATAGATGATGAAATCGTCAAAGATGACGTCACAAGGCCATTGTGACCAATAATTTTAAATGGAACCCTACGGCAAGACCTCTTTTGAAAGGTATCGAAAAAACCTATTCAATGATACTAATTTTGTTTGTGTTTATGGCAGTTTTAATGGCTCATTAGTAAACTTTTAAATTTAAATTCCATTCAGTATGATATTAATTACAGATTTAAGAATCAGTATCTACCTAAAGAAATTGCTCGAAGTGACCTCCATTTACTTCCTGACAGTGAAATATCCTATTTTTAAACTCTTCTCGTACTTTTGCAAATGTGTCTGCGGAAACAGCCCCACATTCTGCAACAATACGTTGTTTTAAAACGTCAATATTGTCAGGTTCAGTGGCGTAAACCTTCGATTTAAGGTACCCCCACAGAAAAAATCCAAAGGTGTGAGGTCTAGTGATCGAGCTGGCCATTCCGTTGAACCTCGTCGTCCAATCCATCTACCACGATACTCATCATCCAAATACCGTCTTGCTGCACCGTAATAGTGTGGAGGAGCACCATCCTGTTGGAATGTTATTTCCAAATTTCCGAATTCATCTGGATTATCTATTGCGTTTTGCAACAGCTCCAGATAAACCTTTCCAGTTAAATAAGTATTTAAAAAAAGAGGCCCAACGATGTGGTTTCCCAGGATACCTGCCCAAACATTCACCTTCTGGGGAAATTGGATATGTGTTTCACGAAACAGGTGAGGATTTGCGTCACTCCAATACCTCACATTCTGTGTATTTACATTTCCATTTAGATAGAAAGTACTTTCGTCACTGAAACAAATTGTTTTGACATATTCTGGCTGTTGGTTAATTTTAGTTTCCATATTTTCACAAAATTCTAGTCTTCGGTCTGGGTCGTCGTCTGAGAGTTGATGAACCATTTTTAATTTTTATGGATGAAATTTGTTTTTTTTTCAACACCCTGTGTACTGTATTTCGACTGACTTCACAGGTAGATGCAACGTGAGTTGTTGAAGAAGTAGGATTAACTATTACTTCTGCCAGTATATCAATTTTTTTCTCATCAGAAATTTGTGGTCTGCCAGATCGTTTCGCATCATTAATACTACCCGTTGTTTCAAACTTACGAAGAAGCTCCCTCAAATAAGTCCTCGAAACGGGGCGATCGTGAAACCTCTCATTAAAAATGCGTTCTGCTGCATGAATATTTTGTCCAGTTTCACCAAGAATTAGGATCGCTGATACTTTATCACCTAAAGCACGTACCATTTCGCTTCTTGAAGCACTTAAACGTTCGGCTCACAACAGATTAACAAATTATTAAAATGTACAAAAATATTAAAAGTACCAAAAGCTGCTATAACAGTTAAACGTTCGATCAACAATACAGAAATTATTAAATGTACAACAACTTGGACAATTACAAAAACGTCGAATCAGGGAGACTAACAAAAACGTCAGCTTATTTTACAACTATCCAGAGGCGGAGCTTGAATTTGGAATTTTAGTATTAACTGATTTAATTCATCACAGCTTTGCGTTTTTTAAAAGCGAGTTGCCAAAACTGCCATAAACACAAACAAAATTAGTATCATTGAATAGGTTTTTTCGATACCTTTTAAAAGAGGTGTCGCTTGCCGTAGGATTCCATTTAAAATTATTGGTCACAATGGCCTTGTGACGTCATCTTTGACGATTTCGTCATCTATCATCACTAGTAGGGAAGTTTACAACCTTTAATATTCAGTTTCCAAATTTCACTTGTTTATGTATAATCGTTCCAAAAATAAGAGGGGGGGAGGGGACTTTTGAGAAGCGCTGTATATCAACATTATCGATATATCGAGTAAATACGCACTGTTGGGACACCCGGTATATTCAGTGAATTATGGCCTATTTGTATCTTAAAGTTGCTAATAAATAAAAAATATTTTTTGTCTCGTTAATTTCCGAGAGTGTTTCCCTTTTGAACACCGCTGACTGATTATTCAAAAGTATTTTTTATGGTAGTTCATCGACCTTGCGACCATTTCAAAGGTATATATCCTAGACCTCTTACATCACACCCCAGTCAATCTATTCCATATCAGAGAACCAGCGTACGCGAGTGGATGATTCATTCCTAGCCTGATGGGGAGCTGTTTAAATCACCGTGAATTCCTAATCCCAATTTGTTTCGATTTTAAATCTGGGTCATAAAGGGATTGATAGATCGCGTCCGAAAGCTGCCTCTGCTGTGTAGAACATCACATGTTCCTTTTCATAAATATTCTCAAGTGACGATATTGCTTCCGTCACGTGGACATCGGGTATAATGTCCATTTACCTGCAAGATATTAGAGGTCAGTGAGCTGAATTGGATAATGCGATTTTGCTGTTTGATATTACGTCGAGGGTTGTAATAGTTATTTACGTTATAAATGGATCAAGAAAAATTAATAATTCCTGAAGAAAATGTGCGGAAATCGCAATAAGCCATGGGACACCTGATACCCAAAAAATCATTACAACAAACAATACAAGTTTTTTTGTCAGTGGAAATTGGATAACAAGGTTAATATCGTGAATGAAGATGTGATAACGGCTTACTTGTTAGATTTGGTCAGTAATTCTATACAGTTCCTGAAAGAAGTTTTAAGCAATCTCTTTCTGTAATTAATTCTTTACAGGTACATTTTATTTTTTAATCAAATAAATTCAAAAGTTCGTCTTTTTGGTCCAAATATTTTATGGTTGAGGCAATGATGAGGAAAATTTGGATATAGGTATCTATCTTTCCTAAACTGAAGGCTTTTCTTAAATAAAAAAACAGTCAGTTGGTTATCAGGCGATTAAGTCGAAAACGTTGACGCAAGAGGAAGGGGGCCGATTCATGGCAGAAACACCTGATAGGGAATACCTTTTGATGAAGATAATATAGTGCAGGAAAAAAATTTCATTAGTCATAACAATGCAGTGTGTTTTTAGGTAACAGCTTTACTTGGAATAGCGGGTGGATGCCAATCTTTCGCTGCTTAAAAGACATGGGGGATGGAAAAGTTCTTCGGTTGCAGAACAATACATTGAGGAATCAATAGAGAGAAAAAAACAAGGTATGATTATTCAAAGTGGGAAAATTTTGTCGAAGTGTTACAACAAAGAAATAAAAATGTATCAAACTATAAGTAGTAAGTAAATGAGCATTGCAGCATTACTATTAAATATTAACTAATAAGATGTTTGTAATTATTGTATTAAAAATACTTTTTTCACTTTTTGAAGATGTTGACACGTTACAAAAACCTTCGGGTCCAGCAGAACATTTTTACAGGACAAGTCCGGTAAAAAAAAACTACAGGACTAGTCCGGTAAATTTTTTCATTGCGGTACTTAATATCGTAAAAAAGTATTCCCCGGGCTAAAATCAAGTATGTGAAAGTGTGTTTCATGATACAGTATGAAATAATAGTATAATATGATACAAGTGTATAAGTGAGCCTTAAAGCACGCGCAACCTTGCAAATTCTTTAAAGGCACTTACGCCATTTTACAAGATTTTATTCAGTTTCGATTGTTAGTTAGTTCGTTCGTTATAGTTAGGGTCAAATCTTGCGAGTGAATTTTGACCGACTTCTACTCGTCCAATTAATTTGAAATTTGGCAGGTGCTCATAATTCCGGTGACAATGCATTATGGAATTTTTGTTAGAGAAAAAACAAAATAGCGGCTCCAAGATGGCGGACGATATTTGTCATTATGGTCCGATATGATTCAAAATAGGCAGGGCCGGATTAAAAGGTGTGGAGGCCCTGGGGCAAACAGGTTTTTGTTTTTTTTTATTTATTGTGGAACAAATCAAATTATTTCGACACGAGCATATGTAGATATAATAAAATACAAGAAATAAATTAAATTACAGCGTAAACAAAGGGATTCTTGCGAGCTTTTTTCGACGAAAAATCATTGATGCTTTCGGTCAAATCCAGCATCCGGAGAAAATCATTCTCAATGCTAAGAAGCGATAACTTTGATAGGCGGCTTTGTCTCATCGTAATTCGCCTATTTTTTTCATTTTGGAAAATGAGCGCTTTCCAGTGCAATTTGACATCATCACATTCTCAGTTGTAATATCATAAGAGAGTGAAAATAATTCGACAGATTTTCAAAAACTTGTTGCCAGGCAATAGGCAAGAGAGACCAAACTGGCTCGAGTGGCTATTGCCAACAAGTTTGAGAAAGAAATCTAGATAATTATTTTCTATATATCGAACTCTCGTGTGGTATTCTTTAGATTATTTTTTGATGTTACTATCATAAACACATTTCCTTGCAAAATTATATAATGTACTAAACCGGTTTTGATTCATTTCACACTTTTCATGCGAATTGATGACAGACGTCAAATTAAAAATATAGGTTATCAGACAATAAAAACAAAATACCTCAAATTATTCCCGCGACAATTTTCTAGGTAGAATATGCCCAATATTGATTGGCCAAAACGTATATGAATTATTTGAATTGAACGTTTCCATTGGTTTCTAGGAATGTCAGAAAATAATCACTGTAATTTCAATGTTTGAGAATGTAGCTCTGAAATTTTGGTTTTCAAGAATTTGATAGTAGAACATCTTAGATAGATAGATAGTCCTGTTTAGATTTAGTTGTTTTACCCTATATAATGTAATTTAGTTGTTTGATGCTGTTCAAAAGGATTTACATTTGTTGCGGAATGTCATCCTCCTCTTAGACTCACACTTTCAGATTTCGGGGATTTCTCTGTTACAAGCGCGCCACTCAGCGGACACTTGTCAACCCAATAAATAGGAAAAACAGGTATAGACGGGCAAAGTGTTTGTAGAATCGGCAGAAAAATAGTCAACAGAATTTGAACTTTTGTTCTATTATGGAATGCGCACAGGGCTCTTATAAATAATTTGATGCAATCATATTCATAAATTGATATATTATTTTCTTTTGCTTATGATTATTGAATTTCATTGTGTATCTAGATCGCTTGTGTCATTCGAAGAATACATCGACAGAAAATCCTTCATTTAATAAAAAAAAATGTATTTTTTTTTAAATTCAATTGTTCTTGTTTTTACAGCTAATTTCGATACGATATAATATTTTGTATAATAATATGATGTTTTACTTGGTGATTGTTTCTCGCATATACACATGATTCATCAGATCGAAGATTAATATTAACCATGGATTTTGACAAGAATACGAAACATGTTTTTGAATGTTTAAAACGAAAAATGAGAGGAAAAAGTGGAAGAACTGCTCTTTCGTTGTCAGATTTTTTATATATAATTTTGCATATCCTTCGGTATTTGTTAGGAAATTTTACCTAAAAATTTATATTGTGGAGGCCCCTCTCTTGTGGAGGCCCCGGGGCTGCAGCCCCGTTTGCCCCCTCTTAATCTGGCTCTGAAAATTGGTATGTGGGGGTTCGGAGATTATGACATTTTTATCGAAATTCATACATTCAAGATGGCGGTCCCAAGATGGAGGACGAGTTTTGTGATTATGGTCCGATTCGATTCAACATTGGTATGCGACAGTTTTCGCGGTCATATTTTAATTCAAATTGGTATGTGTGGGTTTTTAGGTTCGGATATTATGAATTTTTTGTCAAAATCTATAAATTAAAAATGGCGACTTCAGGATGTAGGATGAATTTTGTGATTATGGCTAGATTCTATTCAAAATTGGTGTGTGGGAGTTTTTGGGGTCAGAGATCATGATTTCTTTCAGCTCAAAACTTACAGGGAAGAGACCTTGTAATAACGATGCTCTCTTAGAAATGAACAGATTAAGGCGAACTAACTAAAAAGCAAAAAATAAAATACCTACTTAATAAAAAACCCTTTTAAAGACAAGCTTTTATCCAAGCCTTGTTATACTAAAACGTATAACGTTTGTTGAATTATTTGGTTCCAAAAAGCTTGTCGCGCGAATTATAATAAAATTAATACTTCGCCAAGTTGTTACTTACCAACCAATAATTGTCCAATGCAATTAATTGGTACCTACATTTATGAACTCTTCGCGCGATAAGGTTTGTGATAACAAATAATTCAACAAAAAATAATTAAATCATTGTCAGTGATGACTTAAACTTATATTATACGTGTTAGCTTAAATAAAAGCTTGTCTTTAAAAATATTTTTTATTAGTTATTTTTTTATTGTACCTATACCTGCATCATAACCTCAATAACAATGCTGGAAATGAATTTTAGATCGGGTCTTTTGTTGACATGGCTATAGCAATTGTGTTTTACAAGCTTATTTGACGGTTCAGATATGATTGACAATTTTAAAATGGTTTCTAATCAAGGAGAACTCTCATCCGAAATGTTTAGTTTAGTTAGCCGAGGTTGCTGAATCAAAAATAATACCAGAAAAATCCAGAAATTCCTATTATGGTGAAATGAAAAGTTAATGCTATGAATCGGGAAGAAACAGACTCAAATGGTTTTATATTTTTGATGTAATTTGACACATAAATAAAAAGTTGGACCTATTTTTGTTACCTAGCAACCTTTAAAACACGGCGTGTTTAAATCTTGAGATTTCGCACGCTTTTCACTTCATCAGGGCCGGATTTAGGGGAGGGCAACCGGGGCGAAAGCCCCAGGGCCTCCACAAACGGGGGGCCCCCACAATAGAGACTTCTCTCCTGAGCATTGAAAGCGATTTACTCCGAGAACTGGATTTCAGCGAAATCATCAACGATTTTTCAGCGAGAAAAGCTCGAAAGGTTCCGTTCGTTAACCCTAAAATTTAATTTCAGATAATTCTTGTTTCCGATTATATTTATATGTGTTTGTTAAATACTAAGAGAATCTACTTGGTTTCACAATAAATTATTTATTGAAAAACTCGACTGAAAAAAATTTGGGGCGAGGGGGCCTTCGCTCCTTTGTTGCCCCGAGGCCTCTGGACCTCTAAATCCGGCCCTGCACTTCATACAACAAGGATCATATGCAGGTGGGATAAAAAAGATTTTTTGGCAACCGTCCGTGATGTACCCACTTCCCAGACGCTTTTTCTTTGCGAAAGTAGCATTTTCCGGCCTAGTCCGGGAAGTACGTACTTCCCGGAGTAGGCCGGGAAGAATCACGTCGTTGTTGTCTTTGTAAATATGAAAATCTTGGTAGGTATGGTTTTGATAAATGCAGTTGATCATTACCATAGCAACGAAATAACGGCTGACAGTTCATATGAAATCAGTTGTCAAAAGTTTGCATGTTTTTTTATCGCAAATCGCAATAAAATATTGAAAGCAGCAGCGATAGTAACTTTGAAAATGTGCCTTTGGAAATTAATATATATATATATATATATATATATATATATATATAAATATATATATATATATATATATATATATATTATATATATATATATATATATATATATAATATATATATATAATATATATATATATATAATATATATATTTAAATATATATATATATTATATATATATATATATATATAAATATGAATTAGAATGTTTCTGTTAATATGTAGTATTTTCTGTTCTGTTCTGTTTAATTCAAATAAGAATTAAAATGTATACCTAATAAAGAAATATGTCGTCTTATGGATTTGTTATTCTACACGGTTGCCGAAAAAATAGTGTACGCAACACGCCCGAAAATAGTTTTTTTGGACTCGCAGACTTCCAGGACTCGCCTACGGCTCATCCTAGAATTTTGTCTATTCGTCCAAAAAGACCCTATTTTCCGGACTTGTTACGTACCTACCTAAATTACTATTTAATCACTAGCTATTAAAAGTACCTACAACTTCATGTCACATTTTAGTCACGAAAATGGAAAAATAGTTTTATTGGAAAATTGGCGAATACCATGAAACCCCTGACTTTTCTCAGCATTTAAACAATTACCTAGCCAACTATGTATGGTTGGCCCCACTGAGGTGGTCCGTAAAAACGAATTACCTCTAACCTGTTACCCATCTATCCTTCTCCGATTACTAGGCCAACCTCACGTTTTTTAAATGCGAGTAACTCGATATTTTCCAGCGACTTCTGACTATTCCAACCACAGATAGTGTTAATGGTCCCCTGTCTATTCAACGATCAACTGTACCTGTTTTTCTACTCAAACAGTCCAAACGACACGCTGCAACGCCTCGACGACCAAAACGATCAGATTACACACAAGCCCTCTGGATATTGGAGAAGCCTCGCTAGCCATGGCGTAACAGCACCCTCTGGTGCGACCAGTCTGCGGATCTCGTGGCGCCCTCTTAACGGCGAGAATGCCTTCCGCTCCAATGAATTGGTGATTACGGGCGATCGATGTTTCGCAGCCGCCCATTCGGCGTTCTGATTGGCGCTGCCTGCCGGCGCTGGGCCGCGATTGGCCCGCGCGCTAGATCTGTTGACAGTTGTAAACACCTAGGAAGGTGTACATAGAGCGCTCGCTTATGGTTGTGTGTGATAGATTTGTGGAGTGTATGTTCATTCGATTCAGTTTGACTCGTGTAGTGTGTAAAGGCGCACTAAGACTGGTTTGTTGACCATTTGGATTCGGGTTTGAGTCGAGCGTGCTTCAATTTTCGATAGCTCATTGAATCTTGATGGTTCTCTAGTCGAGTATCGAAAAATTGCCTAATTGCTCAAAAGTAATTCGATTTCTTCATTTAATTTGAGATTCAGACGGTCGATTGGTTTTTGTCGACTGCAAATTATTAATTGAGCGTGTTTTGTCGGGACTTTGACTGCAGTGATTTTGTTCGAACAACAAAGACAATTTTGTGCAATATTCCATTTCTCTCTTCATTAAATGTAAGTAATTATTTTCGTTATTATCAAACATTGTAACTTCTCAGTTAGTGTAAAATTAATTTCAATAATAGGTACTCAGTTGTTTTTCCTGGCATGCATAACTTCTCAACCCTATAATACTTTCAAAACACGTATCATTTATATTAGATTTCCAAGCCAGGGTTCTTTATTCTTTATCGGGAGACACTAATTCTGTTGTAAATATTGTAGCAATAATAAAACTTTGCTATTAGAAGCAGCACCTCTTTTACCATCTCTATTTAACGGATATTTACCAGCGCATAGATATTTTCAAAAAAATTATACGAAAAAGTTGTTTATTTTTCTGTTTTCTGCCCACCTAACAAATTTGAAACAATTTGGACAATTTTTTTTGTTTTCTCAACCTCATAATTTTTTGGTTGCTTGATTCACATTTCGTAAAATATGAAAATACCAGTTGAGATGTGAATACACTCATCTGCGAGGATTTTTTTCTGTTTAAAAATGTTCCCACTTATATTTTTGAAAAAATACGAATATGCTAAAAAATATGTCATGCTTGAATCCATTTCCAAATCAATAGACCTAAAGTTCTAGCTATTCAATCTTTGAAAATTATTCTCCGAAGTACCTAATACCTACCCACTTACAAATTAATCAAGTTGCTGTTATGCTGTGAAAAATATATAGATATGTAGTACCTAATAGAAAAAGGAACACTGAAGTACAATTATTTCGTAATAAACATTTATAGAGCTAAATCTAAATTCAAATGATAGGTAACAACTGTAGGTATGTATCTACATTTCGGTATGTCTGGCATTACGCTCAATGCAAAAAATGGTTTGCCTAGTAACTTCGTTGACAGCGTTTTTTGAAAATTGAGTAGTAATATTTGATATATTTCTCAAGTTACTGTCTCCAGATAGTTGATAGGTATTTCGGAGTGATCTGTGCTTCTAGTGCATGCATAACTTCTCAACCCTATAATACTTTCAAAACACGTATCATTTATATTAGATTTCCAAGCCAGGGTTCTTTATTCTTTATCGGGAGACACTAATTCTGTTGTAAATATTGTAGCAATAATAAAACTTCGGTGTTAGAAGCAGCACCTCTTTTACCATCTCTATTTAACGGATATTTACCAGTGCATAGGTATTTTCAAAAAAATTATACGGAAAAGTTGTTTATTTTTCGGTTTTCTACCCACCTAACAAATTTGAAACAATTTGGACAATTTTTTTTGTTTTCTTAACATTTCGGTATGTCTGGCATTACGCTCAATGCAAATAATGGTTTGCCTAGTAACTTCGTTGACAGCGTTTTTTGAAAATTGAGTAGTAATATTTGATATATTTCTCAAGTTACTGTCTCCAGATAGTTGATAGGTATTTCGGAGTGGTCTGTGCTTCTAGTCTTTTTGCTTCAAATACCCCCAAAGGAAAATTTATATTGGGATACCCTGTATATTATTGAATTTTGGGAATGATCTTTTTTTCCTGATTTCAAAAATATACCATATGTTATCTACCCTTATCTCATACCTACTGTTTTAGAGTTACAAAACGTCGAATAACTTAGAGACTAGTTGTAACTGTAAAAATCCTATGAAAGTTAACATTTTTAAAGTTAGCTATGAAAATGACAACTATTTTATGTTTGTTTAGTGATATTTCTTTAATGGGATAATCAAAATGGTTTACAGTGAGGAAGAAACAGTTCAAATATTTATAGAAAAATAGATAACAAAGATGTATTTAGGAAATTTAAATAACATGATAACTCAGAAAAGATGTTCAATGTGTCCACCATTATTGTGAATGTATAATTGTTAACGTCTTCTTATATTTATAAGTGCATTGGAAATTGCTTCAGTATTGACATTCGTATTCTCTATTTCAAGTCGAATCGTGTTTTAATGAGTTTAATATTATTATTATTATTATTAACAATATCTTTTGGAAATCCCCAGAAAAGTGAATCCATAGGGTTCAAGACCGGACTGTCAGGTGTCCATTTAATACTTCCATTATTTCCAATCCATATTGGGAATACATTATTCAAATGTTCTTGAATGCGGGGTTGTCCCATCTTGCAACCAAATCATACTGGCAAGCTCGGCTTCTGAAAAATTATGTAGAAGAATCTTTTCTATTTCTGGAAATAGTATTTCTTGATAGGTAACTCCTGTTAATAAATAATCATGAACTATAGGGCCAACAATTTTATTTCAAAAAATCGCACCAAATGCTAACAGTTTTTATTCCTGTTTTCTTTATTTGTTTTACTAATCTTTTTTTGTTGTCCTTTTTTTCCCACGGCCTTCGATTTTTCCTATCGAAAACTCCTGCCGTAGAAAAGGATGAATCATCAGTCCATGATATTTTTGTTAAATAATCGGGATCTTCATTCAAATTTTAAATCATCTATTGGCAAAATGCCAGCCTTTTCCTCTTATGAGTCTGCTAAAACTTGTACAGGTAAAATTTTATATGGTTTGCGTTCTTTTTCAAAGTCTGTTGGATTTTGGAAAAACTTTTACCTGATTGATCGGCTACATTTTTAAACTACATTCAGAATTTTCTAAAAAATAATAGAATGTTTCAAAAAAGTCTATTCGCGAATTGATATGGATAGGCTTACCTTCGAAATGAAGCAGGATATCTAGCTGTTCTTCCTGGTTTTCTTAGCTTTTTTCTACTGAAACTGAATGTATAATTCATCTTTTGGTAATTATTTTTGAATGTTTTTTTTGACGGTGTTGGACGATTTGGATACAACACCCTATAAGCACTTTTTGCTGCACGTTTATTTTTGTTTGTTTTGTATAAGAATAACAAGCATATATTTGAACTTTTTCCTCGTCACTGTAAACCATTTTGATTATTCCATTAAAGATCAATCTGACAAAAACAGGCTTAAAAGTCAATATTTAAATTTTATAATCAATTATGCCTATATTTATCAAAATGAGCCAAAGCTGGGTTAAAGTCGCCCGAAATTACAGTATTTATAAATTTTGGTTTGTACAGCTTGAATTTATTATTGTGTAGAAAAAAATATCACGGCTTCCCTTTTAGTACCAGTCCTATTGCAAATATCTGTTATACTAGTTTGTACTATTAAGTACATCAAACAGCTGCTTCATCATAAACTCTTGGATTATGAGATCTTCAAAAATATTTTGCGCTCAACCCGTCGATTTGAATTTTGAGATAATTCTGCTCACAGTAAGTATATTAGACTGTTGGATATTTCTTTCAGGACGTCGTGCGTTAGAAATATCCACAATCTGTCGATGAATTATATTTTCTCCGCAAGAGAGTACAATTTCTATTTTTTCCTGCAAAGTCAGCATTTTTATTCTATTAGGTACTTGATGAAAATTTGAAACTGTAAAAATATTTCAGTTTCAGATAATAGAATAAACATGCTGACTTTGCAGGAAAAAATAGAAATTGTACTCATTTGCGGAGAAAATATAATTCATCGACAAATTGTGGATATTTCTAACGCACGACATCCGGAAAAAAATATCCAACAGTCTAATATACTTACTGTAAGCAGGATTATCTCAAAATTCAAATCGACGGGTTTAGTGCAAAATATTTTTGAAGATCCAAGAGTTTATGATGAAGAAGCTCTATTTGATGTAATAGTACAAACTAGTATAACAGATATTTGTAATAGGACTGGTACTAAAAGGGAAGCCGTTATATTTTTTTCTACACAATAATAAATTCAAGCTGTACAAACCAAAATTTATAAATACGGTAATTTCGGGCGACTTTAACCCAGCTGGGTGACATTTTGATAAATATAGGCATATTTGATTATAAAATTTAAATATTGACTTTTTAAGCATATTTTTGTCAGATAGATCTTTAATGGAATAATCAAAATGGTTTACAGTGAAGAGGATAAAATTCAAATATATACTTGTTATTCTTTATTTTTATTCTACTAGGTACTTGATAAAAATCTGAAACTGTAAAAATATTTCAGTTTCCATAACATTCAATTCGGTTGTTTCCACCTCATACTTCTTAGCTCAAGTGCACCTTGATTGTTGATTAGGTTTTGAGTAGGTATTAGTTTGGTTGTTTGAAATTGAATTAGCAGGAATGTGATGGGCAAAATCGATTTGAAATTTCAAGAGATATGAAATGCCTTTTGTATCAACAAAATTTACATATTTTGAATAATAATGAAACAACATAAACATTATTAAAGCAATAAACGTGATAAAAACTGATAAAGCGAATTTGGCTATGTATAATGTTGAAACTAGAGCCGCTTCTCTGAAGTATGAAAAACTATCTCAATAAAAGTTGTGAAGCCAATACTGATATGAAAACGAAAGGTTGGTTTTTCCCACTAAGGGTAGCAAAATGAAGGATATTGATCACTCACCCTCTGAATTCTGCTCCGTTAACCGATTTTATCAGCTATAACTTACTGGGATCTTCGATTTGGATTATTCTTCTTTTATCAGATAGGGTATACCTCATAGTTGATCATATTTGGATTTCGAATGGAATTATCCACCCTTACGGGTAGAAAAGTAGGGGATAATTGATTTCTCACTTGTGAACATTGGCACACATATGTAGTTGACAATGACAGATCGCTAGTGTCATTATCACAATCAATATATTCTATGAAAGAATGGGATGATATACAAAGTAATGGAATAAACTAACCAGAACAACAAAAATAATATATATTACAACAAATAGTAAAAGTAGATAATCATATTATTTAACTGGTAATAGTTGAAGTAAGGTGGGTAAGTAAGTATTTTGGAAGTAATCAAAAAACAAGCACTTAATAATTAGTAGATTTCAGCCACAAAAAATTGAATAAAAAAAAACTTTTAACCAAAAAATTAAACCGACGAACTACGGAACTGAAAAGTAAAAAATAAAATAAACCTTCTTAGTCTCAATAACTAAGCTCCTAAACTAATGTAAGTAACTAATTTTGAGTCGGCGCCAAACAAACCATCAACGAAGATCATTAAATTACTTCAAAAAAATTATCAGAATGTCACCGCCCAACTCGATGCCATCATTTTACGCCTTACCTAATTTATTTGCTTGTTTGTTTGGCGCCGACTCAAAATTAGTTACTTACATTAGTTTAGGAGCTTAGTTATTGAGACTAAGAAGGTTTATTTTATTTTTTACAGTTCCGTATCTCGTCGGCTTAATTTTTTGTTGAAAAGTTTTTATTATACGTTTCAGTACCTATATACGGCTTAAATTAAATAAAAGCTTGTCTTTAAAGAGGTTTTTTATTAGTTATTTTATTAACTGTCATATTACATTTTATATGTAATTTACTTGCCAAAAATATATTTGTACTATCTATTTTATTAAAATATGAATGTTATCTTCAACATGCTGGAAATATAACCTAAAATTTTCCAGTTTTTAGTTTCAATAGTTTCTTAAATGCGCTAATGAATCAGTCGCTCATTCATCATCTCTGAACATGGGCGTTTATTGATACAAATGGTTCAACGAAATGATATTGCGAAGCAAGGGTGAGAGGCAAATGCAACCAAACTAACCCACCAAAACTTACTTTTCCACTTCATCGTCGCCCCAAATGATCTTTTAACAAATTTTATTGCTCCCATCCATTCACTCCTGAATCCCATAAATACCTCCAACAGATAAATTGTTACTAATTAGTAGATACAGGCGACCCTACATAGTTCCCTTCTTAGGGCTTTCTATTTCGCAACAAACAGGTTTGGACTCAGGCCAATAATCCACAAATATTTGTTTCGTACAATATGAAAAAATACGTAATATGCAGTTTGGGTTTTTCAGTGTTATTGATCTCTAATAAATATCTAAATACAGGGTGAGACAGAAGTGACACTCGGTTTATTTTTTTCCTAAAAGTAAAAAAAATACAAAAACAGCCATATATAACAAAGTACTGCAAAAAATTGTCTTTGATTTTTTATAACATTTTAAATATTACACGACACCGAAATCAACGTGTTTTTCTCAGTACTTTGTTATATATGGCAGTTTTGTAATTTTTTTTACTTCCAGGAAAAAAGTAAACCGAGTGTCACAAATTGTTTATAACAACTTTATAAACTCGGATATTATTGATAAAAATAAATTTTTTATGCCAGTAGTAATCCAACCTTTGAAATTATTTTCCTGTACGAGAAGTACTTTTTTCGGGGTGAATACTTTTTGGAAACAGGAGATGAGAATATGTAGTATAAAATAATTCGAAAGATTCGTTGGCTTCCGCAGTCATACAGCTGGTTCCGGTCTATGTAATTATTATTATTTTTTTCATTATACAGGGTGATTCAAAAGTACTTTGACAAACTTCAGGAGGTGATTTCTCACAATATTCTAATGTGAATTGTCCAAATAAATATATGTCCGGAAACGCTTCGTTTCCAAGATACATGGTGTTGGTTTTTTTTTTCTTTTTTTTATATTTTCGAAATCCTGACCTTAATTGAACGAAAATTGGTATTGAGAGGTTTTTTGAGGTGTCGAATTCGAACCTGATGTTATTATTGCTCTTACTCGTAGGGGCGCCACCTACATGTCTTATTCTTTTTTGAAGATTCATAACTTTTTTTAGCGTATTTCTAGCACATTTTTCAGTAAAAAAAATCAATTTCCCTATCATATCTACGTAAAAAAGCTAGCCTTGTTACAAGTCGCTATAAGCAACCGTTTTCTAGATATTTGGACTTGAAAATTTCAAGTCGATGTTTTGATAATCGATGCGTGTTGAAGTTATTACCATTATTTTGCATTTTTCACAAAATTAGGAAATGAATTTGACGTTTCAGTAAGTAGTTTTGGTATTCTATTAACTAATTTTAAAATATTATTTAACTTAATGTCATTTAGCCGATATGCATTTCGTTTATGGCCTTGCGGATGGCAATGCGCGCGAAGCAAGACATATTTACCAGGAGCGATTTCCTAACCCTAATCACAATCGTTTGCAGTAAAAGGTAGCTATAAGAGGGCAGCTGATATTATTGGAAGACCACGAGCAGTCCGAACCCCAGAATTGGAAGAAGCTGTTTTTAACGCTCTCGAGGAGAATCCAGAAACAAGTACAAGAATAATTGTTGAAGCTCTCAATTCCGCTCATTCCACAGTTTGTAGAATTATCCACGATCAACAATTTTATCCATACCATATTCAAAGGGTACAAGCTCTTTTGCCACGAGACTTTCCCCAACGCATTACTATGTGTCAGTAGTTTTTGAGAAAATTGGCTGGAAATCCTCAATTTTTAAGATATGTACTCTTCACGGACGAGGCAAACTTCTTCCGAAATGCTATCACAAACTTTCATAACAATCATTTTGGTCTCTGAAAAATTCGCACGCAGTTAGTGAAAGACATTATCAGTATCAATTTTCTGTAAATGTATGGGTGGCAATAATTGATAATTACTTGATAGGTGCTTTCTTTCTTCCGTTCCGACTGAATGGCGCAACTAGCAGAGACTTTTTAGAAAATGAATTGGCGGGACTACTTCAGAATGTACCATTAGAAATTCGTATCCTCATGTGGTTTTAGCGTTGTAGCTAGGGAATTCCTTAACACTGTCTATCCAAATCGATGGATCGGTAGGGGTGTAGAAGTACCCAACCAGGCGTGGGCACCAAGGTCCCCAGGTCTAAGCCCGCAAGATTTTTATTTTTGGGGACATTTGAAGTCACTAGTTTATCAAACTCCAGTAGCGACCGAGGAATACAAAACACACCAATAATTCTTGAGCGGGTACGAGATTCAATTAATAGAAGACTGAATGCCTGTATCTTCGCTGAAGGTGGACACTTTGAACAATTTATTTGAATTCAATTTAGTTTCCTTTATTTTATTTTATTCTACATATTCAAAATTTCTTGAAATAAAATGTTGATATGATAGAGAAATTGATTTTTTTACTGAAAAATGTGATAGAAGTACGCTAAAAAAAGTTATGAATCTGCAATTAAGAGAAAGACTTGTAGGTGGTGCCCTCTACGAGTAGGAGCAATAATAACATCAGGTTCGAATTCGAAAAGGACCGTGAAAATTTGCATGTGGGTTTCTTCGACACTGTAGGTGAGCACTATAAGGATTTTTAGAAATCTAACTCCTAAGGTGGTGAAAAAGGGGATGAAAGTTTGTATGAAAATCCGTCATTTTTGAATCATTAAATCTGTCAAACTGTCAAATTAATGTTCGAAGCTAGATGGAATCACATGAAGAAAACCAGGAAAAATACATGATTCGCCATTTAAATATTGGGTCAGCGAAAAAAATCAGCCATTAAGTCATTTTGGCATCATAAACAAACAGGCGCCATACTTGGTTAGCAAATAAACTAAGTATTATCAGAAAATAAGTACGAATTTGGCCAGTTGATATGTAAATGTTTTAAAAATAAATAGTCATAATACAAAATAATTACTTGGTCAGCAATATTATACAATTGGTTAACACGAAAATAATATCTACAAGCTATAATGTTTATGGGTCTGCCTATTCACGTGTTTTGGAGAAGTTATTCAATTTTAAAATGTTCTTTCTTGATTGAATGTATTTGTCTGTGGGACTGCGTACTTTTGAATTTTCGAATTTAAATTGTTATTCCATTTTCCGTTTGGTGGGGTGTGTTTTTGAAAGTTAAAAAGTTAAAGTAAAGATTTGCTAGATTTATTAATTCAGTAGCGACAGTGATATTAAGTTGATAAGAACATAAGTATCACTTTTTGATTTGTGTCAGTTGGCCGGGAAGATGATTTTCATAATAAAGTTAATTAGCAAACTAAAATTAATTTTACAGCTTGCCAAAATTTTATTAAATATGACTCACGATTTGCCTCTTTATTACTAATATTGCTGCAGGTATATTCAATTGGCTATGAAACTAATTTTAGAGCTGCCCAATTTGACATTATTTGCTGATCAATTTTGTTATTCTTGGTAGCCACTAAGAGCGTGTCAATTCACTATATTTGCTAAGAGAAAACATATTTAGTTGACCATTTAAATCATATCCTTGTAAAATATTCTGTGAAATAATTGTGAAATACTCTGGATATTCAATGAGTTGAACTTATTACAATATGACAATTTTCTCACTGGATGAGAATTTTCTCAATGTTTCAACAGCCGCCATTTCAAAACTACCCAACCGATTCGAAAAAAAGTGTTTTTATTTCATTCGGGTGAAAAATATTTTCGTATTTTTATAACTAGAAATTTCGTTATTACCAAGATATAGGAACCGGGGCACGTTGGCCCGGCTATTTTTGTTTTGTAACAATGAAATCATGTGGTTGTCATAAATGTATGGTTAAATAATAGCAAATAGCTATTTTCATTACCACAATGACGGTGTTGAATAACAATAAGTAAAATCAATTGATAATACTAAATGTACACTTTAATAATGACAAATACCTTTTACAACAAAGAGTAAAAATTCCCAAAGTCTTCTCCATGACAGTTTAATATAAATTAAACTAAAGGTTGGTAGATGAAGAGCTGAAAACAACTACTTTCCTGGCTACTACCACACAGAATGTTGAATGATATCTGCTCGACATCTATGCAATGATTCATATAAATAAATACTGAATTGCAAATGTTTCTTTCTAAAAGACATGATTGTGTTTAGTTTAGAAAGAAACAATTGCAATTTAGTATTCATTTATATGAATTATTGCATTGATGTCGATTATTGCATAACCCAGCCGAATGAAGCGTCTGAATTGTTTGCTGATTACTTTTCCAATGTAGCAGAAACTGCTATATCAAATCACTTTGGACAAAACTTGTCTCTCCAATGTACCGTAACAAAAAATCCCAATGTAACTAAACCGTTTCAAACTCAACCCATTACTGAACATGATAACCCCATCTGAAATGAAAAATATAAAATCTGCAGGCTTCGACGAACTATCGATTGTTATAATGAAGGAAATAATCCCGACCATTATTCAACCACTAACTTATCTCATGAACAAATCTCTAACACTAGGCTACTTTCCAGATATCCTAAAAAAAGTAGTTGTTATCCCTGTTCACAAGAAAGGAAACCCGAAAGAAATAGACAACTACAGACAAATTTCCTTGCTATGTTCCATATCCAAACCTTTTGAAAAAGTTGTTGCTGCCAGAATTTCAGATCACTTGGAAAATAATAATCTGTTGTGTCAATCTCAGCACGGATTCAGCAAACACAAATCTATTCAAACAGCTTCTTACCACCTACTGAGTCATGTATACACTGAGATCGATAGCAACAAATATGTCCTTTCATTATTCTTCGACCTATCAAAAGCCTTCGACACAGTGTGCCCTAAATTCCTAGTTGAAACACTTTCAAATTATGGTATTCCATGTTACTTTATAAACTGGATTGAGTCCTATACATGACTGATAGAGAAATGGTAGTATATTGTAATGGTCTTACCTCTGAGGCAAGAAATGTCAAACTGGGTTTGCCCCAGGGCTCTGTCCTAGGACCTTTGCTACTCCTCTTATATGTGAATGACTTACCGCAATACATTATGGAAGGCCATGTTGCAATGTTTGCTGATGACACTACCATAACATTATCTGGCAAAAATATCGAACAACTCCTCAGAAATTCTCAAAACGTTATCGATCAGTTCAGTGCATGGTGCCAAAGAAATAAGCTCATATTAAATACCTCAAAATCAATTTCTGTCAAATTTCATGTCAGAAATAATAACTCAACCGAAAAATGTCAGATGAAGATAAATTCCTAGGAACCTACCTAGATGCCAAATTGAAGTGGGACAAGCAAGTGGACTATACTTGTGCGCAATTAAACAAAGCATATTATGCTCTAAGACAGATGAAACCCAGCCTGGATGAGCCAGGCCTACTCAGTATATATTATGCTATGGTCTACTCACATATCAGTTCAAATATCTTGTCATGGGGTAGAGTTTTTATAGGTCAGAAACGTATAATAAGGCTCATGATCAACATGGATTTTCGCGAGAGCTATCGGCCTATTTTCATAGAAATATTCCATATACATATTCAAATGTATAATTTTTACGAGGCAAAACATGGATTCATTTGCGGAAACTGGATCTGAACATGAGCATAACACACGAAACGGATATCTTTTGCGAATACCGCAACACAGAATGTCAAATTTCAAAAACTCCCCCCAGTACAATGCTATCACCTGCTATAATAAGTTATCAAATGGAGTCAAATGAGTAAGAAGTGATAAAATTTTCCTTGTTAGAATTAAAACCTTCCTCATAGATAGATGCTATTATAGTCACCAAGAATTCCTAACTGACAACCTTACAAACTCATTTGAACCATATGGTTTATATTAAATATTGCGTTGTTCCACAATATTCAATATTTTGTGTACTTCTTCTAAACACATGTGTGCTTGTAAATGTGAATGTTTTTACTCTTGTCTTTTTTTCCTTTTACCTGTATATTCTAATATTTTATATCTACCCATACTCTGTACCTGACATACCATACATACCTTGTGTATCAAAAATGGTGAATTATATGATTGATTGATATCATTCAACATTCTGGTGGTATTAGCCAGGAAAGTAGTTGTTTTCTGCTCTTCATTTACCAACCTTTAGTTTAATTTATATTAAACTGTCATGGGGAAGACTTTGGGAATTTTTACTCTTTATTGAATATTCCTCTCCATTTTGCGAAAACAGTAGCCTTTCCTCTGTAATTCATATGGTAGTCGGCCAAGAAGCCACTCCTATTTCAACTTCATTCGAAATAGGTTGTTATTGAGTTTCTGGGGTGTTTCTTTCTGTCAAAATTCACCTCGTTACTTGTACCCATTGTTGACTAAAGCATGGCTGTGTTGATGTTTAATTCAGTCTCGCTTCAGCCTGGGATCTTCGGATCTTTGATTGGGGCTGCCCTAAACTGATGACAACATCTCGAAACCGGTCTAAAGGTGTCTGGCGAGACTGATTTGAACTAAACACAATCATGTCTTTAGAAAGAAACATTTGCAATTTAGTATTAATTTATATGAATTATTGCATATATGTCGAGCAGATATCATTCAACATTCTGCGTGGTATTAGCCAGGAGAGTATAGTTGTTTTCTGCTCTTCATCTACCAACCTTTAGTTTAATTTATATTAAACTGTCATGGAGAAGGCTTTGGAAATGTTCTCTCTATTTGCGAAAACAGTGGCTTGCTTTCCTCTGAAATACCTTTTTCCTTATACCAAATGAAACCGACAATAACAACAATCAAAATATATATTTAAGGCAAAAACTTTGTGTCATTACTGTATACCTGATTTGGTAGTAGGTAGCACTATTTTATTTATTATTAGAATTTCAGTTTGATAATGGCAAGTAAACACTGTCAGGGTCTTTTTTTTCCTAGTGCCAATCAAAGTGAGACCCAGTCCCCAATGTTTTTTTTTTGATTGCCAATACTAAAGTTTCAATAGAGGTTATTAAAGTTTTTTCTCGGTGTAAAACTCTGAAAACTTCAAAAGTGGATCTGGAAGCCCAAAAGTGTCGATGGCCCTACTGAAATCTGTGAAAATGACATCTAGTTATTTGCCGAAACACGTGAGGTTAGTTAGTTATTAGGAAGCAAAGCTGTTTTTTTATATACTTAGGTTAATTGTATTCACTACTATCACCTACCAGTAACATGGAGCCGAAATGGAGTACTAGTATTTGAGAAGGATACTTTGAAACGATGAGCTCACGTTTAAATTTCGGGAGGCATTTTGCCGACGCCCCAGTCCGACCCTGGTAATGAAAACACAGAGGCGGCCACGAGACCGTCCGGACTTAATTTCATTAACTTTATCAATAACAGAATCGAACCGGAATGGCAATGGAACTAAGAGGTATTTAAACATTAAACACCCCCGCCCGGATTCCTCCGCTTGCTCAAATGGGAAGCGACGGAAAGCGGATGCCTAGGGCGGTATGTCGAAATCCTCGGCTGTTGGTATTTATCTCGAATACGTTGGATTACAAGTCGGTTCGTGTTCCCGATAACTTTTCAATGAAAATACACTCGTGTGTTTGTATTGATTTGCATTAAAATATTTCAGGATTCTTTGTAATTGTATTTATTGAAATTTTTCAGAATCATGAACTTAGGAATTCATCGAAGATCTATTTCATTTCTCATTTATAATATATTTATTTACATAAATTAAATTTTGGAACTACAATTCTTAAGATTTGTTTGTTAATGTACCTGCTTGTATGGTTTGGGCTGTAACGAATGGACTATTGATGTGTCAACAATAAAATTACCTAAGACTCTGCTTAAACAAGTATTCGATTCAATCAAAATATGCTTTATTATCAAAGAATAATATCTTATTGTCAAAGCGTGTATATACAAATGTAAATTAAGTTAATACCATTTGATAAATGTATAAAAATAGTCACTACCATATAAAATTGAATTGAATCAAAACAATCAGTCACATATTGAAATTTGCATGCATCTATGTATATATATATATATATATATATATATATATATATATATATATATATATATATATATATATATATATATATATTGTGATTGTGAACTTGAACTTGATTTTGTCTTAACTACTTGTGTGCGGCCAGATAAATATGACGTAAACCATGAATGTGCTTTTTCTCGAAATCCGTAACGGTGAAGTTTCCGCAACAGTATTTCATGATTCACACAGTCAAAAGCCTTCGATAAATCACAAAATACAGCCGCGGCAACTCCACCATCATTGATCCTAGTATACAGTTCCCATAACAGTGAAAATATTGCATCATTTGTGTTCTTATTGCACTGAAATCCAAACTGTTTGATGCTCAATATATCACACGCCTGCAAAAAGTCAAAGATTCTCTTCTTAACGAGTCTTTCGATGATTTTGGCTAATGTGGGAATGAGAGAAAAGGGCCTAAAATTCATGGGAGAGTTCACTTCACCACCTTTGTAGATCGGTATAACAATTGATGTTTTGAGAAAGGGTGGAAATATGCCTCATTTGAAGGATTCATTTATCAGAGATAGATACTAGTTGGTTCAGGGCATTATTTGGAAGATTTTCAAAAATCCTAACAGAAATGTCATCAAATCCAGTTGCAGTTTTATTTTTGATATAATGTAACGTTTCTTTCAATTCATCAATATTAGTTTCATACAAGATTAAGTTTTCCTCAACCCTCACGTTTGTTAAATTCATTAGTGGATCATAGGCTTTGGTTAGATTTTTTGTCAATTCATCTGCGACTGTACGATAGTACTCATTCAATGTGTCCGGATTCAACTCCAAATCTACTTTCTTTTTGGAATTCTTTCCTAAAAGATCATTAACTATCATCCAACTCTCCTTTGATTTGTTGGTGGCACCATCAATGCGATCTTTATAATAATTTTATTTTGCTAACTTTATCAACTTTCGATATATTGACCTGTACTTATTGAAGTAATTATGAAAAAAATCTGTATTTGTATATTTTCTGATATAATGCAGAGATCTCATGTTTCCTGCAGAATTCTTCAATCCTTTTGTAAGCCACTGCTTTTTTTGTTTGTTTTTTATCTTTCGAATGGGAAAAATATCATTGAAAATATTAAGGAGTTTATTATGGAAGACTTGAAATCTTTCATTTATTGTTGTAGTTGATTCCCAATTCGTTTGCTGACATTGCATTTCACATAACCTGAAAAATAAATATAAAAAAAATTACTGTTTTAATCAATTATCCTGTTCTAGTTGATCTACCCGAGCTTCGAATGAAGATCTGTAGATTTTTTCTCTTGCTTCAATTACTTCGTCATGTGTGCACAGTGAGCACGTAAAGGTTGGAACAAATTCGTTGAAAGCTTGATATGGCCATTGGGGAAAAAATGCTCAGATACGTCGATTTTCTTTTTCAGTTGCGCATTTTTTGGTCTACTCATATTTTTGATGACGTCATCACTTCGAGGTATGACGTCATTATATTTTTTTTAATGGCAATATCCTATTTTGATAATACCTTCAAAAAGAACGCATTTTTTTGTGTCTAATCCAAAATTTGAGATGCTCGATGACAATGTTTTCATATTATTTGTGAGTTTTTCCATTTAACTATGTTATGGCTTTTCTCCTCCTCTTTTTTCTTCGTTCTTTGTTTGAACTCTAACTGAAGATGAGCATATATACGTTCGAAACATGTCATATTAGTCTTGGATTTTCTTCCATAGAAGAATTGAATGTATTGTGGAGACGACTTTCTGTAGATCACCCCCAAAAAAAGTTTATCTTCCACTTTGAATATGGACTAGGTACTAATTTCGTATTTTTAAATATATTTTGTGATTATCGGTAAATTGTTTTTTCAATTTCAGTTCGAAAATATTTCATAGTCATAGTTTCTTTTTGCGAACAATGGAGGCCTGTTGTTTCGAGTTATATTACTTGTTGGGACATCAGTCTGGGAATATTATAAGAACGTTCAGCATAAATATTAGAGGAAAGTGACCAAATATGGAATACCGTTTTGATTTTCAGGCATAACTTTCACAAATTTTATAAATAAAATACTTTTTGTGGTAATTATTAACAATCATATATTTGCACTTAAGTTTGTAACAATTTTAGATTATTTTGTTCAGTTTGAGGTAAGAAAAATTTTCAAAAACTAAATAACATAAAGGTACCTACCTATATATGGAATAGGTACCCCAAATATGGAATACTATAATCACTATGAAAAATTAACCTTAACTTATAAGAGACTCTTTGAAAACTTTGGTATAATAAAGAAATGAACACAAATTATTTACAAAAATCGCAAATCCAGGTATCAAACTCTGGCCCAGCACAATCATTATGTGCCCAGAGCCCACACATGAGGCACTTGATCCATGTTTCCCCATGAGTGTCATTCGAAAACAGCATACCACAGAAAATACACTCCGAATCTTCAGATTCTGGAGCTGTACATCCTATCAAGGCATCGGGTTCGCTGTCTGTATCAAACAGCATCACCTCCTCATCATCTGAATCAGACATAGGCTTAATGAACCCCTTTCCGCTGAGGTAAGAGAAGCTATCTGCCGTTTTCCTTTATGTCCAATCACTTGGGGTATCTTGCTCTGTACTACGGTAAGCCCTGATTCATCCACGTTCTATATGCGACTTGGACCATAGTTTCCTTGAGCATAGACGTCTTCGAGGAGATCAAAGAATGAGTCTACTTTTTCTTTGCTAAATCCAAAGGCTCTAGCAAAAGACGTGCCAGTTGGTCTTCTCACTGATAGCTTGTCCTTATGGCGTTTCAGAAATAATTTAAGCCATTTTTTTTCCAGCCATGCCAGTCGCACCAAATGGATTTTTCAACTGATTACGACTTGCTAACATGTACGCCATTCTTCGAACATCATTTCTCGTCAAGCCATAAAATTTGCTCTCCATCGTCAAAATGTAGTCTACCAAAAGATTTTCAAGGGTTGTCCCTAAGACGGTTTTCCTTCCGAGTGTAGTAGCTGCGGCTTCTTCTGGAGAAAATTCGTTTTTCTGACATAAACGAAACAAGGTAGATCTTGGCACATCGAAGTGTTTTGCAGCTTTCAAATAACCCATTTTTTTTTCTCGTACTAATTTTATAGCTTCTGCCATATGCTCTGAATTCCATTCTTTTCGCTTCGTTTTCCAATTGACGCCATTCTGATAAAACCCGAAAAAAAATATAATTAACAAAGTCATTAAGTCAGCTAATACGTCACAGTGTCCAATTATGGAATAGTCCATAATTGGACACTGTGATCCGTCCATATTTGGATTTTCCAACTATTTCAAACTGATATTCACATATTTATATTTCAGAAAGTAATACTATCTAATACCGCTAAAACATACTAAAGAACATCTAAAGGGTCTCTAAAAGTTATAAGAACAATACTGTGTGCACTTTCTGTACGAAAAATAATTATTTTTTACGTACGTATAAAACAAAACACTGTCACTACGACGAAAGGACTGGCTCGACTGACATGCTACAACTTGTACGCGTAAATGGGAGTAGAAAGAGACAGAAAATCACTGTTTATTGCGTGTGTGAGTTTGCATTTGAGAAAAATGGGGGTATTCCATATTATGGATACTATTCCATATTTGGTCACTTTCCTCTAACGTTTTCGTCTGATAAATATGTTCCAAAGCATTATTGTTCATATGTTCATGAATTCATTCATAATTTTCATGAGAGAAAAAAAGCTTACGGTAGCAAACTTTGGGTAACTGTTTTATAAAGCATGTGTTGAAGGAAATTTAGGTTATTGAAAAACGTCTTCCCTATTGTATACCGAATTTCCTACGAAATATTTGATTGGAATATCTGTTTCCTCCGATTTCTCTCACAACTCATTTGAAAACTGTACATAATTTTTCATCAGGACCTAGAAAACTGATTATTTGTTAATATCACTCGAATACACGTACGTCAGTTTCAAATGGATACATTTCAACGGCATTCTGTTCAAGAGCTCAAATCATCCCCCTCAAGTTCCGTATTGAAGCGTTTAATTCTGGTAGCAAATAAACTCGGAAACCTAATAATCACTAATAAAGAGTCACCCCGAGCGCTACTAAGTGCATACTGTAGCTCTACGGAAAATTATTATTTATTACACGGTGGGGGGTGGAAAGGAAGGTTCGAAAAACACAACATACATTTTGAAATGGCATTATTAAACGATGAGACACATTATGAATATTTTTACGAAACTGATGGGTTAGCGTTTTGTATAAAAAATTCTCGTTTATTACACTTTAAAACGCAACACAATTATGCACTCCGAAAATAAAATATCCAATTACAGTTTTTACTACTTCCCTTCCGGGATCTTCGAGCAGTTCGTAGGAACGTCTGGATCATCCGATAGGAAAACCGTCGTCACATTCTGAGAATTCCGTCTCGGTAAGCGACTGTTACATAGTCTGGCGTGTGCGACATACATAGCGCAGGGGCGTACTGTACTTGTTTTCGTAACACTTTTTTATTAGTATATATTTGCTGTTCACGGTGTTTTATATTGGAAAATGGACGACGATAACGGTTTCTACATGGGTTTTCAAGTCTACCGGATTTCTTTTTAGCCAATAACTATTCCGTTTTTTTTGAAGATAATATTAACTGACGCGGGGAATACTCATTACAACATACATGATGGTGAATATTCGCCAAGAATAAACCACAAGCGGCAATTTTGTACCAGTGTACGAATAAATAATCAACAGTCAATTGACCAAGTGAGATATTTGACCCCAGTCAATTGAGCGGTCCTGCACCAAACGCGGGTTGTGCTAGTCAAAGCCCGGGTGAGAAAAATGAAACATTCGTAGCGCAAGAGTGAGAAACGGTGAAAAGCTCTTACAGCAGACTAATATGATTTTTTTTGTTGTGTTGGTGCCTGCCGAATTTAGTTCTAATTCATCGGATATATTTTGAATAATTGAAAGGCAAAGTTTTGAACTTTGACATTGTCAAATTTTCGAGAGATGTTCTGGATGCAGTTTTCCAAGAGCTTTCATATGACATATTGCAAGTCAAGTTCCGTGCGATACAGTTTCTGTCATTTTTTAATAGTGACACTTCCGTTCGACAGATGACAGCCAAAACCTAATGTTCGCATTTACCATTTACCAAATTTCAGCTCTATTGGTCAAACGGTTCGACTGTTATCGTGGAAGATTACAGGCACAGGCAGACAGACAGATTTCACTCTGGAAATGGTCTCAATCGTCCTCAAAACGGATATTTCCGTCAATATCTCGATTACATCACTTGACCACTGAGGGGTGAAGTAAAAATAGTAGAGCGGTTGTTTGTAATTTGCACACGGGCTAATACCAGTAGTTGCTTATAGTTACATGTTTGTCTTTTTTTTCCTCTTTTCTTTTTTGTTTGTTATTCGATGCTGCAATGTATTGCCTATGAAAATAAAATGAAGAATCTACCAAAATATTGGTTTCAAGAAATCAACCAAAATGGATTCAAAAAAAATTACCAGCAGTATCAGCAGTAATTCTCCTATCATCTTTTCTTGGAGGATATTTACCACGGCGTTTGTAAAAAAATGGTCTTCCCAATGAAAAACATCTGCTTGAGTAATAAATTGGGCAAATCTAAAATAAGTGCCCCAGAAGTTTCTTCGTTTCACATGAATTATTGGAGTACAAGTAATTTTTTTAAATATTTTGGGGGAATAGTCGCTATCATAGGGAGAAATGCTTGTTCATCAAAATCATTTGGTGGTGTAAATTTCAATCAATTTACTATATACAATGAAAGAGCAGATTTTTCAATATTTATGATTTTTTGTTTCAGATCGAACGTTTCGTGTCAATAAGAAGCCATCATCATTCTCCCGGCACAGCAAATCGGAGCCACGGTGGCGCCATGGCCATCCGGGATGACCTCCATCGACGACATGGCACACAAAGGTAAAAGTAATGTAGAAGTGTTTCTTGTATACATCAACATAGATTTTCATGAAGTTTTATATTACTTGTGGGAAAATCTTGAAACCAAATTTTCTTCTATTCTTTGCGATCAAATTATCCTTAAAATTGATTAGGTACTTCTAGGTACATGATTCTAGTACCTATAATGAAAATTAAAATGCCGGCTCCAAAATGGCATACAAATGTTTCCATTCGACACTTAGGACTATTTGAGGTTGGAGATAATTGTTTGTTCTCGGTAGACATAAAAAATCAAGTCATGCCCATATAATGTCCTATTACAGATATATTGGGCATCTCAATAATTAATTGAGTTTGAACAGTTATTGAACTTAACAGGTGAAATATCAGGCATTGACAAAAAAACATTTAATCGCACATTCGACAAACTTAGTGATATCGTTGATGAAATAAAGGCCAATCTTCAGGATTGTCGTCGAATGTAGAAAAATATTTGTCTGCTATTAATACATTAATACGACATTGTCTGCATATATCAGAGCCTGAACCTGTACAAAAACATACAAATTGCAATAAATACACCACAATAGCAGCGGTCCGTTTTGAATTTCTAAAGATAACCGAACTAGCATCGACAAACACGGGATAAATAGAATAATCCACCAGCGTGTCCGGAATCCTCCCCATTTCAGCACACAAATAAGCGGTGGTGAAATATTCCACCTCGGTCAATTTTAACCGAGGATCAGGATGTCTTTTTACCAATTACAAACATTGATTTTGCGACATGAAAATGCAGAATACTTTGGGTCACTATACAAAATCATTATCGTATTTGATAAAACATCTTCGGTCTTTTTGGGGTGTTTGACCTTTTTTAAAGCTTGAAGGATGGGTGACAACAAGATATATACTTACAAATAGTGTACCAACACGAAGAGGATAATGCACTCACTACGATTAATATTCGTCGAATTATTCTTCGGGACTATTCACTAGTTCGTTACTTGGTAAGAAATTACTAGAAGATCATTTCTTTTTAGTTAGTGGCGAGCTGTATTCATATGAACCATGGCTGGTCATATTTAGTACTATCTCAAGTTTTTTCGGCAGAAAATGTTGCTGTTTTTATTTTTATTGGAGTATTCAATCATTTTATTCACTATTCGATGAACGGAATTGGAAGCTTTCAACACGATGAATCTTCACTAAGGCTCTCTTCGTTTGGATAGTGGAATTGTCACTAGAATTCTTGGATGTTAGGGGTATACCGCTCAAATCTATTGTACCCACAGTTCAAAACTAGTCTAGGTACACCTGCATTGAATTATGTTTCCAACAGTGCTTAGCAGCTAATATCATCAAGAGTAAATAATGATAAGAAATGACAAAATTCAAATCAATTAACTGAGCCGAATAAAATAAAACTCGAATGATTAAATGTTTTTCACGAATTCTAGTTCGTGTATTCCTAAATTATGGACGAGAATAACAGCAGTTGTTCAGTATTTTTTTAAATTTTTATTTGAAATTTTGGAAATGTTTTGCTTTAGTTAGCTCGTCATAAAATTTATATTTTATGATTATTTTTAGGACACTGATCGCCGGTGTTTCTGCTCTAAGAACATTTTCTGACCTCGTATGGTACTGATGTATGCCTGATGGTAAAGCATAAACTGTTTTTTTTTGTATATTTCTAGAAAGGAGTAGTATAATGAAAAGGGCAGTAAAATTGCTACACATAATGTTTCCGAATATTAAAAGACTGAAAAAGTCCAAAGTAGTTGGTTCTAGGGTATAGCAATACCTACAGAGTTCTTTAAACTACGAATCAAAAACGTGACACTAAATTATTTATAATTTATCAGGCTTATCAAAATGCCACAAATTGTTGAGTTTAACAATATACATATCATGCAGATTGAAGCTTTTACCTTCTGTTGATATTTAGATTCCATTCCATTCCATTCACCCGCTAATTCCAAAGTGTATTTGGCCAGGGTCATATATGAAAAAAAAGTATTGTCAGGTTCCAGTCATCTGGAGGGTTGATCGGAAATACTGTCAAGCTTTCGGCAACGTGGACGACTACAAATGAATGATTTACGAATATGTATGTAAATTATTCAAGGTAACTTACTGAAGTGAGATTCAATTGAAATTGGTATCAATTTGATCGGAATACATCCATGAAGAAGATGACATATTTATCTCTTTTCACAAGCTTTTTACACGCTTTATATTAGCTTCACTTTTT
Source organism: Gonioctena quinquepunctata (assembly GCA_018342105.1). Classification (NCBI taxonomy): domain Eukaryota; kingdom Metazoa; phylum Arthropoda; class Insecta; order Coleoptera; family Chrysomelidae; genus Gonioctena; species Gonioctena quinquepunctata. The sequence continues at coordinate 472,797 of JAFIRS010000076.1, read as the reverse complement.
TTGTTTGTTTGTTTGTAACCGACTCCTTTGGGCGCGATTTTGGCCCACTTTAAACGGTCAGATTTCATTCAAACTTTGTAGATTTATCGAGGACCGATGACAATACACTGATTTGATAAGATTATTCCATTTTTTATTTTCCAAAAAAATAATAAAAATAATAGTTTGAAAAAAAATAAAAAAACACGCTTTTATAATTTTTTTTTTTTTTATGTTCTGGTTCCCACGAAAAGGGATATCCTGTAATGTTCAGAGAACATCGTGGGAACCAAGGGCAATAAGGTAGGAGTTGGTGTTCTTCTTAAATTTCTGGAGGTTGTATGCCTCGGGGAACACCTCCCTAGGCAATGAGTTCCAAAGCCTCGCTGTTCGTTGGCTGAACGAGTCTTTGGAAAGTGATGTTCTGCAGGTCTCCAAAGTGACCACGAAGGGGTGTGATGACTGAACTTGACGGGTTAATCTCGAAGAGACTGCCAAAGCAGGAACGATTGTTGATATTTCAGAAGAGCATCGCCCATGAAAATATCTATAAAATAGAGACAAATCGCCAACTTTTCTACGGTGTTCCAGACAAGTGAGCGAGTTTGTAAGCGAGGCATTACCGACGAGACGAATTGTCCTTTTTTGGACAGAATCCAATAGCTTCAGGATATGTTTGGGTGCCGCGCTCCAAATATGGGAACAGTATTCCAGGACAGGTCGGATCTGTGCCTTGTAGATCATAAGCAGCTGAGTGGGGGTGAAATAGCTCTTGGCACGAAACAAAAAACCAAGTTTTTGGGATGCACTTTAGGCAATGGACCTCACGTGATTTTCCCAGGAAAGGTTATTGCTGATAGTAATACCAAGCATCGATATGGATGACTTCAGTGCTATGGTTACTCCTGACAAAGTTATGTTAGGCACAGTGAGATCGGCTTTTCTAGAGAAAAGACAAGCTTGTGTTTTGTTTGCATTGAATTCTACCAAGTTATTAGATCCCCACTCGAGAATTGTTGCTAAGTCCATATTTATATATATATATATATATATATATATATATAAACTAAACTAAAAAGTAGGAAATAAATAATAGTTTAAAAAAACTAAAAAACACGCTTTTATAGAAAACCAAACTAAAAAAATAGAAAATAAGAAAAATATGTATTTTATTTAATAAAAGCGTGGAGTGCATGGTATCGCCACGGCTAACAATTACCTGTGATCTGAGACATTTCTCACTTTACTGCCCTAGGTGTGTAATAATAATAATAATAATAATAATAAATATTTATTCGCATGAATAAAAACAATTGTTTACATTGAATAATATACATTAGCGGATAAATATAAGTAAGTCACTGAAGTGTATAACAGTTTGAGCTGTTATATCCCTTGTGTGTGACTATGCTATACTAATAATAATAATAATATCTAAACATACGATCTGAAGGGTACCCATTAGGACCGATAAGGTTGAGTATGGGTTTTCTGATCGTATCTTACATAGGTATAGATATGATAAGGCATTTCTTTGAATAATTGTATACTTCATAACATTTAGTCAAGAAGAAAATCATGTGAATCTCTTTCTATTGATAGAATATAATTTTTATATATTTTTTTGATTAATCCAATGGAATTTATTGTTTCTATGTATGTTTTGTGCATGTCAGGAAGGAGATTGTACACTTTCCTAGACAAAAATAGGAAGCAACGCTGTCCTATCGACTTATTACACAATGGTATCTGAGCTAATTTTTTTTGCATCGTTCGTGTAGTCCCTGTATACGGTTGTGCTTATTGATAATCGAAACAAAATTGTGCGTACTATAATTATCCAGATAATCATATACTAATACATCTTCATCATTTAAATTGATATTCATGTCACCCACAATAATGTGACTGTCTACAGATATTTTATTTGTGTCTTGTAGATACTGGTTCAAATAGAAGATGAAATTTTCAGTATTGGTTGAGGGAGGTCTATATATAGAAGTTATCAATATTGATTCGTTTTCATCTGTGTTCACTTTAATTTGTATCGATTTACAATTGCCAATTAAAATATTTTTTGATGAAAATGTGTAAGTATTCTTCAAATATACCAAAACACCATCATTTTTATTTATGTCTCCTTCGCTATAAAAACTTACATAACCGTTCAGTTCAGTAAAACTTTTATCTTCTATTTGAAACGTCTCTGTAAGAACAATGCAATCAAATTCAAAAGAGAGTTCATTCAGAGCTATTTCTAGTTGGTCTGAGTTTTTCATTACACTACGTATATTTTGGTGGATCAGTTTGAAGTTGTTTTTTTTGTGTGCTAATGAATTACTGTTAAGTTCATTTATATTACTCAACTCTGTGGTTTCTATAGGTTCATAATTATAATCGCGGATATAGGTATCCATTTCATATAGAAATCGAAACTTTTCGAAAAGATAATTTATCTACAAACTGAGCAACTATAAACAGAACAGATAATAAATAATAGCCAATTACTTATCTTTTTTTTTTTTTTGTAATGTACTATAGATATAATTATTGATACCATGCACCCCACGCTTTTTTTTAAATAAAATAATTTTTTTTCTTATTTTATATTTTTTCAGTTTGGTTTTCTATAAAAGCGTGTTTATTAGTTTTTTTAAACTATTATTCATTTTTATTACAAGCTTTTATTTAGCTTGCTTCGTTCGTATGTCATTCTTTCCGGTTAAAAATTTGTAATCCATTTTGGGAGCACTTACCGACATCCGATTGAGTTGAAATTGGGCAGGTGTTCATAATTCCGGTGATAATGCATTATGACATTTTTGTTAGAGAAAAAAACGAAACGGCTGCTCCAAGATGGCGGACGAGCTTTGTGATTATGGTACGATTCGATTCAAAATTAGTTGGTGGGGGTTTTCGGGGACGGAGATTGTGAATTTTTTGTCAAAATCCAAAAATCCAAGATGGCGGACAAGTTTTGTGATTATGGTCCAAATCGATTCAAAATTGGTATGTGGGGGTTTTCCGGGGTCGGAGATTATGAATTTTTTATCAAAATTCACAAATTTAAGATGGGGACGAGTTCTGTAATTATGGCCCGATTCGATTCAAAATTGGTATGTCGGGGTTTTTGGGGTCGGAGATTATGAATTTAGTCGAAGATTATTGATTTTTAGTTAAAATTCATAAATTGAAGATGGCAATTCCAAGATGGCGGATGAGTTCATCTTTAGATCGTCTCATCATTGAAGGACTAGATAGCTCATAACTTACAGGAAAAAAAGGCATCATAATAACGATGCCTTAACAAAAATGCATAGATTAAGGCGTATGTACCTAAGTACTGAAATGCACAAAATGAAATAATTATTGAAAAACCTTTTTGAAGACAAGCTTTTATTCAAATGCACTAAAAAGTTAAAAATAATTGCTTTGGATGTGTGACGTAGGTTATTACGTGAGTTATAGATTCAAAAGCTTGTCGCTTTTGTATTTGAACTGAAAACTTGGCGCGTCAAGCTTTTGAATCTATAACTCCCGTAATAACCTACATCGCACATCCAAAGCAATTATTTGTTACTTTTTAGTGCATTTGAATAAAAGCTTGTCTTTAAAGAGGTTTTTTATTAATTATTTGATATATGTACCTTCTCAAGAAATATGCGTTCTGTTCCATTATTTTCTGTATGTCAAATTTTGGTATATAGTCCATTCGATGGTTGTATTGATTCACATGAGCAGATAAGTGATATAATGCGACTGTTGAGATTTCTCGATGTTTGACCAATATACGTTTTGAAACAATCCACACAAGATATTTTGTAAATTATATTAAGGTTTCGATGGATTTTTATTTGTCGATTATAACTATAATTTATAATTTTATAGGATATTATTCATAATTTACTCACACTCACTAGGGTTAAAAAACACTCTACCTTTTCATTTCATTTCGTATTAATAAAGACATTTATTATTATCTTTGTCAAGAAATCGTTGTCAAATGAACTTCAATGAAACCCAGTCCTGGAATATTTAATTTATGAATTTTATTGTATACATGTTTTGCCCCATGTATCTAAGATATCAATTTCTTTTGCATCAAATCAAAAACCTCATTATCCATTATTCAACGTGATTTTCCATGAAATTTATATGTAAGTTCTTATCTCAGTTTTTCTTGATTCTATTGTTGCTGTTCCTGACAACATTTATTATGATCAATTCCCCAATCATTTCCCTTAGTTCATATTCTTTTTTCATTTACAGTTACTTTGCTTATGTTTAGATACAGACCTTCAAAATGTCATTTGATCACTTATTTATTTTTTCTCCACAACAGATGAATATTGACATTTTCATGCCCAAACAAACACCTCCACTCTCTATTTACCCGGGTACACATGCTTGTGATACCACAATATTGTCACTAACGACCGTGGTGGAATGGAAGTAACCCCAATTGGTGTATGGGATGAAAACACCCCTCGACCGGACCGAGTTGTAACTAAACAGGAGCTTACAACTGTCTAACAAAAGTAACAGTTCCAATCACAATTCGTTACGGCTTTCAAGAAGCCGACGACGAGGGTTTGTTTGACATTTCTATTTTCACGAATATGTATGTTTTTGACCTCGGTTCGGATACGGCGGTTGACAGATGCAATTGGCATTTTTCTCCCAGAAAATTTAGAGGGTCTGTACCTATATTTATAGTCGAATGAAACTGAAGAAAAGGGAAACATTCTCAATTGAATATTGATAGAAAGATTTTTCTGTGAATTGAAAAATCCACGATTAAAATGAAGTTATTTTTTGTGAATGTCTAACAGAAAACAACTACTTCCCCGGCTAAAGCCACGCTGGACATTGAACTACATCTGATAGATATTCTGAAAAGGCCCTAACTCAAAAGAAAAAATCTGAAATTGAAAATTTGCATTTTCATTCAGATAGTTATTTGATTTTCTATTCCAGTCTTAATTAAGAACTCATAAAGATGAATGAGGCAAAGAAGAATGTTTTCCGAAAGAAAGTACTTACCAGAAATCATTCATAACATTGACGAAGGAGAGACATCGCATTCACTAGGTCTTCAATACATTTAGCCGGGGTAGTAGTTGTTTTCTGTTAGACATTCACAAAAAATAACTTCATTTTTGGATTTTTCAATTCACAGAAAAATCTTTCTATCAATATTCAATTGAGAATGTTTCTCTTTTCAACATGAATACCCCACAAGAGGTTATCTTGACGATGGAAGTTTCTCTTCCAGTCGCAGATGATTCCACATCTGATTTTATGAACATCCTGTTTATATTTTCAACAAATCGAAACTGAAGACTTCGTTGGGAGAGATCATCAAACACAATGAAACTGTATAATGAGCTTATTTTAAATGAATTTTATTTATACAAGCTTTTATTTAGTTTCATCTGTCCCGTTGTCTGTCTGTCTGTAATCAAATCTTGCAAGTTAAATTTGACCCATTTCTAGATGCCCGATTTGGCAGGTGTTCATAGTTCCCGTGACAATGCATTATATAACTTTTGATGGAGAAAAAAACAGAATGGCAGCTCTAAGATGGCGAACGAGATTTGTGTTTATGGTCCGATACGACTCAAAATTGGTATGTGGGGGTTTTCGGGGTCAAAAATGATTAATTTTTTGTCAAAATCCATAAAATTGAAATGGCGGCTCCAAGATGGCGGATGATCTCTGTGATGATAGTCCGATTCTATTCAAAATTGGTATGCGGAAGTTTTTGGGGTCGGAAATTATGATTTTTTTGTCAAAATTCATAAATTCAAGATGGCGGCTCCAAGATGGTGGACAAGTTTTGTGATAATGGACCGTTTCTATTCAAATTTGGTATCTCGGTGTTTTTGGGGTTGGAGATTATGAATTCAGTCGAAGATTATTGATTTTTTGTCCGATTTCATAAATTGAAGATGGCAGCTCTATGATGGCGGTCGAGTTATACTCTGTCCTTTTTTCACTGGCAGCTAAACACCCTCATTATAAATGCAAATCGGCGAAAAATTGTTTACCGTCGGCTCAAATAAATTTCATGGTAACAAACACTTTTGATATGAGTTTACTTTTCTAGTCCACTCTGTTTTATCTCTAATAACAATAGAACGATGAAATTATTACAAAGCATCGATGGTAGAAGTACTGATCAGTGACGTGCGTTCGATAAACCATGTTTTAATATTTATTTATTTATAAAACTTTCCAAGAAACAATACATGTTTATAACAATATTAAATTTAGTGTAATAATTGACGATTCATCGATTATTGGATGTACCAAAATTACACTTGTCAAACTATTATAACTGTGTCCTGTGCTTCGGCAGCTCACCTAAAATGTTGCAAATAGTGATGGTAATAAATTTATGTAGTTACTTACCTAAATGTCCATTTCACAGTCATCATCGGTATCCGAATCAGATGAATCTTCGGGTCCTATTGAAATGACTAGAGACTCCACAGTTTGGTCAATTGAATTATCAAGATCCCACATCTTCTGTTCTTCTGTTAATATATGATTTACAGCATTTTTTCAATTGTCGCTTGTCACTTTGGAGAACGATGCTAGAGGAATCTGACGTACATCATCCAATATAAAAGTAGTGTTGTTCCTAGCAACGTCACCTTTCACTTGAGCCCATATGAGCTCGATAGGATTGAGCTCACAATGGTATGGAGGTAATCGTAATACAACCATCTTTTTTTCTTTAGCCATTTCGTCGACTACGTACTGTTTGTAGTTTGCTTTGTGTTGCCTCGCAATGGATAATAATTCTTTTTTTACCATGCTATTATCATGTGGAAGATCTTTCTGCTGTAACCAATCAATTTTTTTTCCATTTTGATGTTGGCAACGCTTCCTTAACTTCCGAATCATTGAGAGTTCTAGAGGCGAACGCCGCTGGAAGATTCCTTCCGATTGGCTCTTGGCTCAAAACAGCTCCTGAAGCAAAATTACTCGCATCTGTCGTTAAATTGAAAGGTTTTGAAATCGAGATATTGAAGTATTGGCTCGTTTATAAGTAAACTTTTACACTTTTCGAAACATGTAAAAAATTCTTCATCATGAATAATTTGGGCACCTTTTTTGAAGCATTTAGTTAGTGGTTCAGTGATTTTGGCGGAATTATTTATGAACATGCAGACACTATCTGGCGAACGGAACTCGTGGGTTGTTAATAAACAAGTGCATCATGCACATTAAGCACTATAGTTTTTTCTCTTACAGAGTATGCAACAAATGTATTGGGTTTAACTGGGGTAAAGTTTGCACCCGATGCCATTTTCATAAACACTACTCAAAGATCACAAACGTATTAAGAACAAGCAGTAGCTCGTCACGGACTCCCCTCCACAGCAAAACAGTATTCTATTATATTTTGTAGAAACTAGCCAGAATTCCTTTATTTATTTGCTTTTAATACCAACTTAATGATCCTATAATGGGGCAGGTACATCCACTTTGCATTCATTATCCTTCATAATAACAATTTCGAATTGTATTGGTTTTACCTAAGAAGTGAGCAAATTTTCATTATGAGGTACTAACTAAGAACCCTCATTTTGTAATAATGTCCGATTCTTGGAAACGAATGTATAGTTAAAGTGTATCTCGGGAATTTCCATCTACATATTTTATTTTGACTTGACTATTTACTATAGTAATTGTGCTCAAATATTTACCTCAATTCCTTCATACTAATGAGTGCTGAGGGGAATAGGTATTAGTATTATTATATATTCATTTTGTAGATATTTAACCATATTCTCATAACTTGCTCTTAAGTAAATCCGTGTTCACAGTATAAAAGTTCGTAATAAGTATCATTGAATTTCCGTCTTATATTTTGGTAAGAAATGTAACGCCTATGATTTACGTTTATTTTATAGCTGAGACCACGAAGTCGTGCTGCCCGTGAAAAAAGGACAGAGTTTAATCTTTAGATGGTCTCCTCATTGGAGAACTAGATAGCTCAGAACTTATAGGAAAAAAGGCCTCATAATGACGATGCATCAACAAAATGCATAGATTAAGGCGTACTTAACAGAAAGCACAAAATAAAATAATTAATAAACAAACCTTTTTAAAGACAAGATATCATTCAAAAGTAAAAAATAATTGCTTTAGACGTCCAAAGCAATTATTTTTTACTTTTTTGCGCATTTGAATAAAAGATTGTCTTTAAAAAGTTTTTTTTATTAATTATTTTATTCATACATTCCTTCTGTATTGGATGACAATTTATAATCTATGGGTATAACATCGCTTCATATGTGTTTTCCTCTAGACACAATACCCATTTTGACCAAGACATGTATATAAGATCGTCCATTTCATTCGTTTCGAGAAAATAGTGTCATATAAAACACCGTAATGTGTGAATGTAAGTCGCAGGCATTCCATTTCCAAGAGAATCCCTTTGTGTTGACGAGAATGTGTGTCCAGCTACAAGGGACTCTCCCGTTTCTTTTCCGTTCTAAATCGACCGAAGTGTGACGTCCGGTACTTAAGAATATTTACTGGGCGAAAAAGTCTGGACGTCGGGAGACTTTATAAATTGTCCTTTTCATTCTCGAGGAAAAGCACTCAATTTTTGTTGGAAAAATTTCACGAGACGCTCTCGGGACATAATTGCGCTTTGAGGTTATATTTGAGTGCTAGTGTGACAAATGATTCCTTCGTAGTAGACTAGACTGTAGTCGGTAAATCACACCATTCTCCATCTCAATACAATATGTGTTATCTTCACGGGTCTGATTCGAATTTCCGTTAATTTAATATTATACTGAATTTTGACCTAATGTAATACCATTACCAACAACAACTATATACAAGTACCTACCATAACACGATTTATTCTACATTATATTAGATTAAAGGTGATTCATGTTGAAGATCTTAGTTTTTTATATCTACTTTTTTGTGTTTACCATCTTCAAATCCATGTTGAGTTCATGATATGTATATGGTATACCTTTCTGGGGAGCATGTAGTCGATATAATTTCAACATGATATTTGTTTTGCAGAAGAGAGCACTCAGATATCTCTGCAGAGCAAACTACAGACAATCATGTAAACCCCTTTTTGTTAAGAATAAAATATTGACCCTTCCAGCTCTTTTTATTCTTGAAACAGTCTGCATCATATATAAATATAAAAGTTCATTGCCTACTAGAGTTCATGTCTATAGCACACGACAGGATAACAACATAAGATTGCCAATTCCAACATCAGCTCTTGTTAAGAATTCTTTCATTTATAATGGTTCAAAATGTTTAACCACTTGCCAGAACCAATTAAAAGAACTGAAGCCTATTGTAGGTTCAGGAGGGCAACAAAAAAACTACTTGTAGAACAGCCATTTTATTCTGTCGAAGAGTTTTTATCTTCTTCTCTCTGAAATTTATTTTTCTTGTTGTTTTTATAGATTTATATATACATATATGTGTGTAAGTGAATACGAAATAGTATTGTGTCTTAATTAGGTTTTTAATTATAGCTTTTTATTTTTATGTTCTATTGACTGCTCTGCTGGAAAAATGTATAAATTTGAACAAAAACTATGAGGTATAATGTTTTAATTATGTTTTATTTAAGTTCTTTTGTCATGCTTTGTTACAAAATTTATTTTTTTAAACAATAAAGCTATTTTTGACTTGACTTGACTTGATGTGCTACAAAGTTGAATTATGGAGATTTTTTCCACTAGATATCAGCAACTATGGTGTTGTCTCCGCCGAATTGTTCAATCCGTGTAATGTTTGTTTTTTGGGTTTGTTTTTTGGGTTTGTAAAAGTAGTGAAAAAATATATACACCATGGTTGAGAAGCCCTGATTACAGCCCACGCGTCTTAAAGAACCCCGCACGAAAACATATGGGAAAATGGCTCTCGGTCTGAAATTTTTTTATGTTATAGTAGCATGGGTCATTAGAAAAAAGTGTGAGTTCCAATGATTTTGTATGTTTAGTTTCTGAGATATAAGCGGCCAAATTTCGTAAAAACGTCGTATTGGGGTAGGATTGACAAAGAAAAAAACTGTTTTTTCAGTCGAAATAAGACAAGGTAAGGATGAAAATGTATTGATCGGAACTCTTGAACATGTTCAATTATAATCTTATTGATGATAGTACATTAGGGTGTATATCGGGCATAGTCAAAAAAATCATTGTTCCGGATTTTTTTTCCAGCACTATTTCAAAACCAACAAGTTATATTTTGTTAAGATATCATAGTTTCAGTCTATTGTAGGCGAAAAAACGTGTTTTGTTTCTTGATAACTCTCTCTGTTTGAAATATATATATTTTTTAATTTTCGAGTATACCCCTATACTGAAAACAATTGACAGATTGTTTTTGATTACCAAAAAAGGAAATAATTGCTACTGCCCATTGAATAAAAGATAGGGTAACATTCTGATGAACTCAATTGGTCAATATTACCTTTTATTTAGATAAAGGGTGCGTTACATTTTTTTTTAGGTACTTAACAATGTTTTTATTGAATATCTAGAAAACTGTTTTGTTAATTTGGGCCATATTTTACTCACAATATTTTGGAAATGTTGACTATTATATACGATAGTTTTATCAACTTTGTATGTTGCGTTTCTAAGATATGCATTTTTGAAGTTTACGGTATTACGATTTAACAAAATTTTATGGAACCTTTCGACACATTCAATTCTTTTATAAAACTGTTCGAATTCAATTATTTGATACTACAAACAAACAAACCACACTCAACAACAATTTGGAACTCAACAGTATAGACTCAAAAAAAATCGAATTATAAATAACGACTTCTAACATAAAAAGTCAATAAATATTATGGAAATTAAAATATAACATATCAAAATGAACCTGATGAAGCTATTTTATAGCCCCTTAAGTAGTGAGAATCTTATAGTGTATTGTAGTAGTGAACTCTAAATCGAAATTGAAACTAATCAGTTATAAATAACATAAACAACAATTTACATAATTGAACTATCAAAAAACAAACAATAAAAAAAACTCAATTCAAATATTATTAATATTGTTATTTATTGGTCTATTTGCACAATCTAAAACATTGTTTAATAGATCATGGCTAGGGTACTTTATTGTTTCTTGATGACGAGCATATCCTAGGTACCAAAATACGCTGCAAATATGGGAACAGCATCCCACTGTTCTTGCTCCACTTTTGCAGGTACAGAGTAGCCTAGAATACGTTCATTTGCAGTTGGATCAGGAATAATACTAAAGGATATCCACAGTTGATACTTTATAGCATTCCTAAATCTGGACGCTATGCGGTAGCGTAATACTCCAGGTTCAGGATTACGCATATCAATTTCAAATAGAAACAATAAAGTACCCTAGCCATAAACTATTGAGAAATGTTTTAGATTGCGCAAATAGACCAATCAATAACAATATTAATAATTTTATTTGAATTTGGGTTTTGGTTATTGTTTGTTTTTTGAGAGTTCCATCATGTAAATTGTTGATTATGTTGTTTATAACTAATTAGTTTCAATTTCGATTTGTTATAATTTCCATAATATTAATTGACTTCTTATGTCAAAAGTCGTTATTAATAATTCGATTTTTTTTGAGTCTATACTGTTGAGTTCCAAATTGTTGTTGAGTGTGGTTTGTAAATAATTTATTTCCAAAAGTTTTATAATAGAATTTGAATGTGTCGAAAGGTTCCATACAATTTTGTTAAATCGATAGGTTATCCCATATATCGTAATACCGTAAACTTCAAAAATGCATATCTTAGAAACGCAACATACAAAGTTGATAAAACTATCGTATATACCTAATAATCAACATTTTCAAAATATGGTCCAAATTAACGGGACAGTTCTCTAGATATTCAATAAAAACATTGTAAATGACCTAAAAAAAATTGTAACGCACCCTTTATCTAAATGAAAGGTAATATTGATTAATTGAGTTCATCAGAATGTTACCCTATCTTTTATTCAATGGGCAGTAGCAATTAATTCTTTTTTTTTTTAAATCAAAAACAATCTGTCAATTGTTTTCAGTTTGGAGGTATACTCGAAAATTAAAAAATATATATATATTTCAAACAGAGAGAGTGATCAAGAAACAAAACATGGTTTTTCGCCTACAATAGACTGAAACTATGATAACTTAACACAATGTAACTTACTGGTTTTGAAATATTGCTGGAATTTTTTTTCGGAAAAACTATTTTTTTTACTATGACCCGTATACACCCTAATGTACTATCATCAATAAGATTATAATTGAACATGTTTATGAGTTCCGATCAATACATTTTCATCCTTACTTTGTCTTATTACGACTAAAAAAACTGTTTTTTTCTTTGTTAATCCTACCCCAATACATTTTTACGAACTTTGGCCGCTTATATCTCAGAAACTAAACATACAAAATCATTTGAACTCACATATTTTCGACCGAGAGCCAATTTCCAATATGTTTTCGTGCGCGGGGTTCTTTGATGCTTGGGTTAACAACCTTGGTTTATGATATACTATTTTTGATCCCTCACTTTTATATCAACGATATTTGCATCATAAGTTTTAAACAACACACCGCAGACACAGTTTATAGCTGAAGAAACAGTTCGCTCACTTGGCGTCGGCACTTTGATCTTTATGTTCCCGTTTGTACGCTGCGCAACTCTGATTTTTATCCCTCGCGCATACCGCGTGTTACTGTGTTACTAATACTGACATTTTTCGTATACGATAATCGCGTACAGTCTTCTGCGCATTCTGAATTCTTTCCCTGGAGTGGATGTTACCTTGGACCATGCATTTGGGCCAAGTGAGCTAACTGCTTCTTTAGCTATAAACTGTGCCGCAGACAACGATGACTTTGCAATTTATTTCGTGTTTATTGGGCATTAGCTACCTTATATTTTTTATTTTAATTATAACCTTCACCCAAATAATGTATTTTCTTATTATTTTTAAGATCAAATTGAATTAAATTCAGGCAATATTCATGTTGTACCAATTATCGAGAATTTAAGTGGACAATTTCGGGCACCGGAATGACGGCCCCGTGGCCATAGGTCGCGACCATAGGTAAAACCGGCCCTGTCTAACAGAGTGCAAAAATCCCGAAGTCGCACAATACATCAACACTCCTGCCGAGTCAATAAAAAACTTCCTATAAATATAAAGAAGCTCTAACAAAACGTATAAATCAGTAAAATCAGTCTTTTGAGCTGCCAAAGCCGATTCTTTTATTCGCTTCTTTTCATTCACCGCGTGACAAATGGAAGCTGCCGGTGAAAGGTGGAGATTTTTCGATTTTTATATATCGAAACCACGCATGAGGGATTCCGAGCAAGACGATCCCGGGGATGCCGTGGGTGGAGCACCACCGACTCATGTCCCATTCTACCCCATTCAAGTTGAATCAACAATCGAGAAGTTGTTGATCCAACAATGCACCCCGGTGTATTATCTTCAGAAGGAGGTCTGACTTGTCATTGTCAGGATACGAAATTGCGTCACTGATATTTATTATTTCCTTTAGATTATTTTACGCGACTCGTCTGTAGGAGTTGGATTCATACAAGTGCCACTTTTATAGGATCCAACAGAATATTCGGCAATTGAATTTGTAAAGGCAACTGGAACTGAAAACGTAGGCCAGAAAATAAAAGAATTGTTCACTTTGTACGAAGAAGATTACATATAGTTTTGAGTTTTTAACTTGATTCTAAATAATTTTTATTAATTCTATATGCTTCTTTTATTTTGGAAAGTTATCCGAAACAAATTAGTTTAGTAAATAATGTTTCAGTTACTGAACATGTGCATTTTGAAAACTATAATTTTTTGGGGAATATACCGGGAATATACCCCTATAACTTTTTTTTTTCTTTTATTTGAAGTAATACAAACTTTAGTTTTTGATAGACATCTTATATATTTTTACTTATTTTGATCGAGAATGACATTCTAAATCCAACAACACCTCACTTGTCAATATTTGACAAATAAAGTCATTTTTATTCCAATTTTTATTTTTCGATCTAGAATGCCATGGATCGTGTAAATCGCTTTATTCTTGATCAAGTAACATGGGGAAATTACGACTCTGAGGCTTATGACATCACAGTCGTTTTAAGAATTAATTAAAAGTCGCAAATATTAATTTTTCCAGTTAACTTGATTTTTTCAAATGGAAAGGGGATGGATCGTCGGATTTTTGTGAAAGATAATTTTCTTATGAATAATTTGATACCACACACTTTCACTTTATTTTCACTATTTTTCTGAATAATTGCAGAAGCGATCATACCTAATAACAAATAATACGTATTCGGTATACGTAGGCACTAAGTCCTGTTATTCTAGTTATCCGTGACAAACAATTGAAGCGGTTGCTAGGACTACCTAAACAAATAGGCTAATGAATATGCTGTCACTTAAAAAAAATTATTTGTTGCGAAGTTTGTAATTTGATATGGAAAATTATACTGGAAATGAGAACATTGGCATGTTGCTAATTTACGGAGAAGTGGAGAAGAATGCAACTATTGCAGCTCGAATTTATGCTCAGAGATTCCCTAAACGTCACCACCCCACTCGGCATTATTGTCCAAAACTGGAAAGTAAAATACGAAATGAACCAGAAGAAAATGCCAATAACTTCATCGTCAGTTAAAAAAAAGAAGTAAACGTGTTGGCCTATGTAGAAGTGAATTGTACGGCGTCAATTCGCCAAAGTTTCTGAGTGTAATATAAGTTAATCGTCCGTTTGGATAATTCTTCACAAAATAATTATCGATCATTCAAGTACCAACTACACCAACATCTTTACGATAACGACCACAACCGAAGATTAACTTAGTGCAACTGGTTTTTGACTAAATACAGAGAAGATGTACGTTTTCCATTTAAAATGATTTATTCAGATGAAACTCGATTCACCAATCTGTTCAATCGCAATAATAAAAGGTACCGGTCTCAAACAAATTTACATCTGATGCAAGAAGGAAATTTTCAAGAGCGATTTGGTTTCAATTACTGGATGGGTATTATCGGAGGAAAACTTTTGGTGCCAATAATTTTCGACGGACAACTTACTGCGGAAAGATAGCTACAGTTCCTTAGAAATCAAATTATTGATTTCATTGAAGATTGGCCACTGGCTAACCAAGTTGATATCTATTTTCAACAAGATGGAGCGCCACCTCAAAATTCTCAAGTAGTAAGAGAACATCTGAATGACACCTTCCCAGAAAAGTGGATTGCCACTTATGGACCTATTCAGTGGCCTGCGAGGAATTCTTAAGTTGTCATATTTTTTCATAATGCATTATTTCTTTTTCATATTCTAAAGCACCAGATCTTACTCCGCTAGATTTTTTTCTCTGGGGAACAATAAAAAATCAGGTGTATAACACAGCATCAGCTACTCGTGAAGAACTGGAGTATAAAGTAAGGGTGGCATTCCAGAACATCACTGCGGAACAATTGACAAAGTTGAACTTTGCCGTGATCAAAGAGGAGGTCATTTTGAAAATTTTGAACCTTAATGGACTAATTTTCGACTTTTGAATAATTCTTAAAACGACTGTGAAGTCATAAGCCTCAAAGTCGTATTTTTCCCATGTTACTTGATCAAGAATGAAGCGATTTACACAATCCATGGCATTCTAGATCGAAAAATAAAAATTGAAATAAAAATGACTTCATTTGTCAAATACTTACAAGTGAGGTGTTGTTGTATTTAGAATTTCATTCTCGATCGAAATAAGTAAAAATATATAGGATGTCCTATTCAAAAATCGAAAGTTGGGATCATTTTCGGTCAAACCGGAAGTACGGCAAAGCAAGTAAATATGTCAAAAAAATTAAATTGAACTATAATAAACAACCACCAAATTCCGTTTTTTTATCTTCAATAATAAAAAAGTGATAGGGGTGAGCCACCTTGGAGAATCACTCGGTATGTCCTAAATAATTTTATATCGAATTATGTTGGAGTGTCTTCTAAAAACTATTTTCGAACATTGAAATATGTTTCAACGAATAATTGAAACTTCTGCGATAACCTACACCACTGTAGTAAAAAACGAGACTCTAATATCATAAATAACTGCCGAAATGTGTCCTGCTAAATAAATGCAGGATGCCGAGATCATGTTGGCCTAAAGTATATCGTTCTCTTCGAAATGGTAGGAAAAAGAGAAATTGGGTCGTTTTTGTAGATGAAATGGCCAGAGAAATGGGAAAACTAACATAAAAGATAAACTATCTTGGGATATATTGTAACGAACCTAGGCCGGACCTGTCGCCTCACATGTTGCCGTCGACAGCGATGAGATCATCCCCGGAGATATTCGAGAACCATCCAGTCCCTCTTCCGCGTAAAACAACGGTCAATATTGGAAACAATTGGAATATGCCGTCGCCAACCGTCCGAATTCGAAACATCGAGAATGCTGTATCGGAGATAAATAGGCAAACCTCAAGAGGGAGTGGACAGTCTGAACGAGCCCATACGATCGAGCTATACCAGTGGAGTAGTAATATAAATTAAGTTGTAGATTAAGTGTGAAATAAATTAGTAGAACCAAGTTAAGTTTATTTACGTTATAATTGGTGTCGGAAGTGAGATTTTGAAAATAAACAAGTGATCGTGGAGTGGATAGTCAGAAAAATAAATTGATAGACAGTGGCCCGGTTTTCGCGAAGTGGACAATTGTGCGTGGGAATATAAACTGATACACTGTTCGCGTGAAACAGAAAATAGACAGTGGCCCGGTTTTCGCGAAGTGGACAATTGTGCGTGGGAATATAAACTGATACACTCTTCGCGTGAAACAACAATAGACTGGTGGCCCGTGGAAAAAATTAATAGACAGTGGCCCGGTTTTCGCAAGTGGACAATTGTGCCGGGAATAACAAAATGTACACTGGTCGCGTGAAACAGAAAATAAACTTTTCGTGTAAAACAGACTGATACCTCGTCAAAGACAAAATGTGTTCAAGAAAAGTGCGCCTTGCGGATTTGAAGGTAGCGGAATTGAAACAGGAATTGGAGGAAAGGGAACTGGAAACAACAGGTAAAAAGCAAGTACTCCAGGAAAGACTTGCAGAAGGACTTATACAAGAAGGTGAGGACCCCGAAACATTTTTATTCGAAGTTCCCGGAGGTGATTTGAGTCCGATAATAGAATCCTTGAAAGAAGAGCTGCAACAAAATTCAAGAAGCCTGGAAGATAAGCTCCTAGAAAACACAGAAGACTTAAAAAAAGAACTCTGTGGTGTGGCGAATCGTCTAGAAAAAAGAATAGGAACCGTCGAGGCAGAGATGGACAAGATGAAGGAAACGATCAGTAAGCTGGAAAAACGAATTGATAGTGCGCCCTCCACAGAGATGGTTAACAAAGATGCAATGTGGACTTGAGTTTGAACTTGGATAAAGTTCAAGAGGGTATACAAGATGTCAAGGTCATTTCTGAAATAGGAAGCTTTCCATGAAGCCGCCTCAATTCGACGGAAAACTCCATGGGAAAATTACCGCCGACAGTTTGAAGCAGCGGCCAAAGCAAATGGATGGAATGCAGGGGAAAGAGCTATAGCACTAACACTTGCATTACGTGGAGAAGCGACGAATATTCTACAAACTCTTACCGCCCAAGAACAGGAGGACTATGATCAGCTGATTAAACATCTAGAATTACGATATGGCCAGGCCCATTTGGAACACGTATACCACTCCCAACTGAAAAATCGCTGCCAAAAATCGGGCGAATCCTTACAAGAATTCGAAACTGACATTTCACGCTTGGTTCGTCTCGCATATCCAGCCACACCAGAAAATGTAATGGAGCGACTAGCGGTTCAAGCATTCCTGGATGGACTCCGTGACCAAGAAACCAGACAAGCGTTGATATTAGCTCGTCCAACACATCTCGTAGACGCACTGGCACGAGCTTTGGAATTTGAGGCAGCAAAACAATGCTGCAAAAGCCAAAGTAAAGTTCAAACGATTGAGGAAGACTCACAGGAGCCTGCTAACTTGGAAGCTGCCATAAGAAAAGTGATGAAGGAAGTGTTGCCTGAGAAAAGACATATAAGATGCCGGAATTGTCGCAAAATTGGACATGTGCGTAGCAAATGTCCAACATTCATCGACTCCGATGCAGGAAAACTAAGAAAGGTCGATGAGAAGGGGCAATCGTCGGCATGTGTCCGGCAAGCCCCGGTTAACAACGCATATGTCGCTATGCTTCAACGACAGAACAAGGGTGTCTTCGTAGACGGTCTCATCAATAACGAGCCTTGCACCATGCTGCTAGATACAGGTGCGACTAGGACAATTCTCGGGCCTTCCTTTGCCAGAACACCGGAACGGATTGAACTGACAACTTGAAGCTACGCACAGCAACAGGGAGCCAGCTACCGTATATGGCGAGCTACCGATTGAAATAATTTTGGGCAACCCTCAAGTGAAACATCAGGCACTTGTAGCAGACATCGAAGACGATGCAATCATCGGAATGGACATCATGAATTCCAGAGGGTTTGAATTGGATTTCAAAGACGGCGTCCTACGTGTCAACGGAGAAGAGCTGGTACTTCATGGGAGAAGTGAAGAGTTGATCCGTGTGCTGTTGGCTGAAGATGTAAGCGTACCTGAGAGGGCTGAAACCATTCTGGAGGCTCGCCTGGACGGGAGTGCGAGCAGTGGAGCCGTGGTGATGTTCGAGCCCAAACTTCATGATGAGAAAATTGACGAGGGATTGCACTAGGGAAGACCTTGTTGCGTGCTGACAAATTTGTGCCGGTAAGGGTCATGAATGTGAATTATGTTCCCAGTGACCTTGAAGAAAGGAACAATTTTGGGGCACTGCTCGTCAGTTTCATCCGTGATCCAGGGCGTACGAGGTACGATTAGCCAACCCAACAACTTGCCCACAGAACTAGAGAAATTAGTGCCATCTCTTCCAAAGACATAAAACCAGCTCAACAGCCCAAACTAAGAGATTTAGTCAAAAGTACCAAGACATCTTCGATACCGGACAAGGAAAAGGGGTCGAACTAATGTGGTCCAGCACAAGATTGATACTGGGGTGCCCGACCGATCCGGCAATCAGCAAGAAGACTTCCTCTTGCCAAGAAGGCAGAGGCTGACAAAATAGTCAGCGATATGGGAAAAGAAGGAGTTATCGAACCGTCTGACAGTCCCTGGTCCTTCCAGTCGTACTGGTGAAGAAAAAGGATGGATCGACACGCTTTGTGTAGACTATCGCCAACTTAATAATGTCACGAAGAAGGACAGTTACCCTCTCCCGAGAATAGATGACACCCTAGACACGTTGGCTGGTTCCACGATTTTCTGACCCTTGATCTGAAGAGTGGATACTGGCAAGTAGAACTCGCTCAGGAAGATCGAGAAAGACTGCTTTACCATCGGCTCAGGATTGTGGCAGTTCACCGTTATGCCATTCGGCTCTGTAATGCTCCCGCCACATTCGAAAGATTGATGGAAACAGTATTGAAGGGACTCTCATGGAACACGTGTCTAGTGTATCTCGACGACATAATTGTGGTCGGCAGATCGTTCGAGGACCACGTGAAAACTTGGAGGAAGTATTCCTGCGATTGAGGAACCCGGATTGAAGCTGAGCCCAAGAAATGCCACCTGTTCCAAAAAGAAGTACGATACCTCGGCCACGTTGTCTCTGGGGAAGGAGTAGCAGTGGATGACCAGAAGATCAAAGCTGTTAAGGATTGGCCCATCCCAAAAGACATTCACCAACTTCGAAGTTTCCTTGGTTTGTGCACATACTATCGCCGATATGTGCTGGGGTTTGCAAACATCGCTAAACCACTGACCAGGCTCACGGAAGGTCAAACAAAGTTCCAGTGGTCCGAAGAATGCCAAGACTCGTTCAGGAAGCTGAAGGGAGCTTTGATTAACGCACCTGTTCTGAGCTATCCCTTACCCAACGGCAAAGTTCCAGTGGTCCGAAGAATGCCAAGATTTTGGATACGGACGCCAGCAACGTGGGACTTGAGCTGTCCTATCTCAGATCCAGGAGGGGCAGGAGAAGGTCATTGGTTATTTCAGCAAGACGCTCAGCAAACCAGAGCGCAATTACTGTGTCACCAGGCGAGAGCTGTTAGCTGTTGTAAAGGGAGTGGAGCACTTCTACAAGTACGTGTATGGAAGAAGATTCCTGTTGAGAACTGACCATGCAGCTCTCAAATGGCTCTTACAGTTCAAAAATCCTGAGGGTCAAGTAGCACGTTGGATCGAGAGACTCCAAGAATTCGATTTCGAGATCGAACATCGAGCCGGAACTAGCCATAAGAATGCAGATGCCTTGTCGCGAAGACCATGTCCAGATGACTGCTCACATTGCCGACGAGCAGAAGAGAAAGAAGCAACACTTTGTAGAACCGCGGCAATGGATGACAACTGGAATGACAGCAAGATCCAGAAAGACCAAGAGAGAGACCCCGACCTTGGCTTAGTCGTCAGCTGGAAGAAGGGCAATCGAAGACCATCATGGCAGGAAGTCGCAGGTTACTCGCCGGCTGTTAAGTCCTATTGGGCACAATGGAACTCTCTTATTCTGGACAATGGGATCCTGAAACGTGTGTTGGAGGCCGATATTGGTGGGGAAGACAGACGCCAAATAATTGTTCCCAGGAACAGAAGAGAGGAAGTGCTGCGGAAATCCATGATGGAGTCGCCGGAGGACATCTGGGAGTGACGAAGACCCTGCAGAAAGTGAGGCAACGGTTTTACTGGGCCAATTGTCAAGCTGACGTCCAGGACTGGTGCAGGAAGTGCGCTGATGCGCTGCTAGCAATGGACCTCGAATACGCCCCAAGGCCCCGATGCGTCAGTACAACGTAGGCAGCCCGTTCGAGAGAATCGCCATTGACATCGCCGGCCCGTTTCCCGTATCCGACCACGGGAATAAATACATCCTTGTGGCAATGGACTACTTCAGTAAGTGGGCGGAAGCCTATGCCCTGCCCAACCAGGAAGCCATCACCGTCGCCGACGTCTTGGTGAAAGAATGGATATGTCGATTTGGTATTCCAATGGAGCTGCACTCGGATCAAGGCAGAAATTTCGAATCCAACCTTTTCCAAGAAATATGTCTACTGCTGAACATCCGCAAGACAAGAACCACGGCCCTACATCCGCAGTCCGATGGAATGGTGGAACGGATGAACAGGACGATCAACCGCCACTTGTCCAAGGTTGTCTCTGACCATCAAAGAGACTGGGACCAGTATCTTCATTTGTTCCTGATGGCCTATCGATCCGCAGTACACGAGTCAACCGGTCAAACTCCTGCTAGTATTATAATGGGCCGAGAACTGCGACTGCCTTGTGACCTGAAGTTTGGGATACCGCCAGGACAAGACACTGCGGGAGAGGACTACGTCAGCAAACTTCGGCAGAGAATGGACGACATCCACGAACGAGTCCGGTTGAACATCCAGAGTGCCAGCGATAAAATGAAGAAGACCTATGACATCAAGGCCGACGCTGGAGGATTTAAGGTTGATGACCTGGTTTGGCTGTACAACCCCAAACGTCGTCGTGGACTATCACCAAAGTTGCGGAACTCGTGGGATGCGCGTATAAGATCGTGAAAAGGATAAACGACCTTGTGTACCGAATCCATAAGCCACCCCGAGGGAAACCAAGGGTCGTCCATTTCAACAGGTTGGCCCCTTACGCTGGAAACCATGACCAAGTTCGCACCCTCAAGCCACCGGAGGATGATATGACGTTCGAGAAGTTTATGTCCTTGTATTCAAACGGGCAGAAAGTTCTACATGGGGTTACTAGAGAGGAGTCACGAGACCTTTCCGAGGTGCCTGCTGACTACGTACTAGCGCACTGTGTGGCAGAAGATCTTCGAATGTCCGGGGGCATCGCCGTAGTGTTCTCCAAGAAATTTGGTCAACTCCAAACACTGCGGAGCAGAATCCAGAAGTTGGTGGGGTGCTACAGTTGAAGAAAGGCCAGAGAAACATCTACTACCTAGTTACCAAGAGGCATTCCCAAGATAAACCGTCCTATGAAGATGTCTGGAAGAGTCTCACCAAACTAAGAGATACTATGGTGGACCAGAATCTGGTGGATCTAGCAATTCCAAAATTGTCCTGTGGTATTGATGGGTTGGACTGGAGAGTCATAAGAAGTATGCTGGAGGCGATATTCAGATCCAGCGGCGTCAAGATTTTGGTTTGCTGTAACCCTCTTCCACGACCGATCATGAAGACCGTGGAGTGTTACTTCCATCGAACTTCACGGTGCAGATATGGGGAGTCATGCAGATATCGTCACACTCCAAGGATGAAATTTCGGGACGAAATGTCTTTAAGAAGGGGGCAATGTAACGAACCTAGGCCGGACCTGTCGTCTCACATGTTGCCGTCGACAGCGATGAGATCATCCCCGGAGATATTCGAGAACCATCCAGTCCCTCTTCCGCGTAAAACAACGGTCAATATTGGAAACAATTGGAACATGCCGTCGCCAACCGTCCGAATTCGAAACATCGAGAATGCTGTATCGGAGATAAATAGGCAAACCTCAAGAGGGAGTGGACAGTCTGAACGAGCCCATACGATCGAGCTATACCAGTGGAGTAGTAATATAAATTAAGTTGTAGATTAAGTGTGAAATAAATTAGTAGAACCAAGTTAAGTTTATTTACGTTACAATATATTGGTATAGTACCCAAACAAAAATAATTTCAATAATAAACTTCGAGTGGAAGTATATCTACATCATTCCGAATTTCATGGAATCATCGACCAAAAGAGAAATCTCAAATAAAGTAATTTCTTTTGATTTGGTAAATAAAATTCGTATTGGAAAAAGTCATTATTCAGAACATGTAATTAGTCTGTATTGAATCTTCATTGTCTATATCCTTGTCTGTGTCTTTCAACTTTGTACGACCAGGTAGAAGAGATAATTTTCACGTTGGATATGACGAGTCGGAAATATCCAGGTTATCCTAATTAGAGCCTTAAGAAGGAGTGTTGTCATTCTAGAACAACTAAGATATGTTGCATTCGTTAGTTTCCAAAAAAAAAATATTTTGTTTTTACCCACTGATCCAGTGTTGAAAAAGAAGCTTGCTATTCTTTTGAAGCCGTTGTTGAAAATTTCTTTGACAACAATAAAACACAGGATTGTGAAGAAATTGTATCCAATTTTTTGAAGATTTACAACAAAATGGGGGTCAACATGTCCTTAAAAATTCATTTTCTTCATTCGCACCTGGATTTTTTCCCTGATAACCTGGAAACTGCGGACAGAATCCGAGCTAACGAACTGAATAGGGAGGTTAGAGAAAACATGTCAGGAATGAGAGATTTGGCACAACACTTCGAAATTTAGAGAATAGTGATCAACTTTGGAAACTTCATCGAAATTTCAAAACAAAAAAATCTGATTTTCCCCCTATTCATGGTGAGGCCGGTATGTGCTATGACCCTGAGTCCAAAGCTCAAGCCTTTGCAGACTCGATGGAAAGGCAATTTAGATTGAATGAGCATCCAGATGATGATCTGGATCGAGAAATTTTGCTGGAAGATCGGGTTCGTCGTACTCTAAGAGAACCCAATCATGATGTCATTCGTTCGGCTTCGATGGATGAACTCAAGGCACATATTGAAGGATTAAATCCTAAAAAAGCACCTGGTTATCTTCGGAATTACTAATCGTATGATTAAGTATTTTCCGGATAACCAGGTGAAGTCACTTCTAAATATAATCAATAATTCTCTACGCCTTGAAAGATTCCCTCGAAGGTGGAAGCATGCCATCGTAGTTATGATTCCAAAGGAGGGACAAAATCCGACCTTCCCGCAAAATTATAGACCTATCAGTCTGCTTTGCAGTTCAGCTAAGTTGGCTGAAAAAAACATTCAATCCCGAAGCAGTAAAAAATATATCTTCTTCAAAATATTTTATATACCTACGCAATGAAAATATGACAACGAATATTTTCGTAACATATGAAATAAATGATCAAATTATTTGGTGATACATTGGTTAGTGAGAGAAATGAGGTACCCAAACCAACTTACCACTTTCATTTTGTCGATATTGAAGAGATGTATCAATGTGAAGTGGAATTCCCCAATTTTTTTTGGAATGGGCCCCCACCTTGTCTTGGTGTCGAAAAATTTAAACGATTATGAATTTTCCTCCGTCAATGGTTGACCTTCGAAACTTGTTTAAAGAACATTCACATCAACTGGATCTTCTGCTTTTGAATGGGTTGATCAATCGAAACTATCACGAGCAATTGTGATTATTGACTTCTGTTTCATTTGTTATGAATTAGCTGACCCGACAGACGTTGGCCTGACCAAATTTCTGTACTCCCTATTTATTTTTCCGGAAAACTCTCGTCTGCGTAGAATGTCTTTTTTCCTATGTTTTTCTTTGTGTTGTACCATCTTGGTTATGCTTTTGACTCTGCCCGCTTCCCGTTATCCCGTTTTCCCGTTATCCCATTTTTCCGTCATCCCCTTATTCCATTTTCCCGTCGTTCTAGAAAGGCTTTCTAGTCGTTCTAGAAAGGCTTGATGAAGAAGTGGAGGACAGAAATGTCCTACCGAATGAGCAGTTCGGCTTTAGGCGTGCTCATTTCACCGAGCTTCAGGTTCTGAGGCTGGTGGAAGACGCCATAACATCTTTGAATGTCAATAATAGTGCCCATATAATACTGTTAGATATCAGTAAAGCTTTTGATAGAGTTTGGCATGAGGGCTTACTCTCCAAACTCATTGACTTCCACCTGCCACGGAGCCTGGTGAAGTAGATCAAGTCGTTCCTCATGGGTAGGACATTTCAGATAAAGGTCGGCAATTCTCTCTCGGGTTCGGGAGAAATTGAGGACGGGGTTCCTCAGGGGGCAGTGTTGTCTCCATTATTATACGCCCTCTATACATCCGATATTCCAAGGAGTGAACACGTGAAGAGATCCCTATTCGCTGACGATACGGCTTTGCTTTCCTC
Organism: Gonioctena quinquepunctata; assembly: GCA_018342105.1. NCBI lineage: Eukaryota > Metazoa > Arthropoda > Insecta > Coleoptera > Chrysomelidae > Gonioctena > Gonioctena quinquepunctata. The sequence continues at coordinate 447,747 of JAFIRS010000076.1, read as the reverse complement.
TTCAGCCAACCACTTGATGGGTGTCATTTACTTGCAGAATGCATTAAACGACCTCCAGCAGTGGTACCTGGAGTGGAAGATAAAGTTGTATCCTGACAAAATGCAGGCAATTTCGATGGGACGTAAGAGAAACAACCCGGAGAGGGGTGTGTCTGTCTCTGGAAGGGAGATAGAATGGTCAGAACAAGTCAAGTACCTGGGGGTAACGGAGGAGCGCCGGCTCACCTGGAGACCACACGTCAAAATTATTAAGGACAAAATTGCAAAGAAGATCTGCACATTATATCCACTCATCAACAGGAAGAGTAAACTCTCCCTGAAAAACAAAGTTCTGATTTATAAAATGATGTTCAGACCTGTCATTTTGTACGCCTCAGCCGCCTGGGGCCAAACCTGCAAGACTAGCATTCGCGTCCTGGAACGGGCGCAAATGAAATTCCTGCGTATGATAACGAAGGCTCCGTGGTATGTGCGGAACGATCGGATCCTCGAAGACTTGAACCTGCCTTCCATCAGGAGTGTTATCAGAGATCGCAACCGGAAAGTTTTCGATTGCGCAATAACCCATGAGAACCCCCTCGTGAGGGAAGCCACTGATTAGAACATAGACGACCCCTCACGCTTTAAACGTCCCAGGCACTCTATAGAGTGATGGGCTACTCACCAATCCATACTGGGTAGTGAAAGCTGCATCCTCTATAGAAATTAACATTTTTCCAAATTCAGATTCAAACTTCTCTTCTCGGCCATCTTTGAGAACCATCATCATGGAAAGTGCTAGAGACCAGTCTCTTGTCCTTATCCAGTCAAAATTCTAAATTCTTGAATGGCTGTTGCCCACTCATTTGATGTCCAAAGAGTAAGAGCCTTCGGGTTACACTTGACTTTAGTAACAGTGATAAGAGATCATGAATGACCTGGAAAGTGTAAGTGATGAACATGGTGAACGTTTTTATCAAGATTCAAAGTCGTTTGAAGAGAGGTACCAAGGTTTTTGGGATAAAAATATGTTAGCCGATTGCATTTGGTCTACCTTAAGGTAAACTGACCCTAACACATTCTAAATACAAAGTAATTTAAGTCATTTTTGATTTTTGTTAGCCAAATATTAAAAAAATGTAAAATTTAAAAAATATTAATATTTGAAAACATTTACGTCCTATTCTTTTTTTTACTTCGGTATCCAACTAGGGACTGATTACGCTACCAATCCACATTGGTTTCAACTTTGGGTAAAAAATTATAATTATAATCCAGTTTGTCAATTCCAGTATCCTCTCATCATCACCACCAAAATTCTACCCCACAAACCTTTCTCTGAATGCCCCACCGTTGCAAAGCAAACTTTGATTAAAATTCAGCCCGCGACCGCTGAATCCTGTTTTCCACAAAAGTTTGTCATTGCGAGGACGGGAACTTTCATCAGCCAACCGGATGATTGACGTTTTAAGGAAATTTCTCCGTTCTCGATTCCGGTGATTTCTCGAGGAATTTCCCCTTTTCAACACTCTTCACGCTGTCGAACACTTTTATACTTCTCAGATGAACAACTTGCGAGTCTCGGCACGTACGAGGGGAAACATGAAATTTGTGGAAAATTCGAGGAAACATTTTCGGTTGTTATGGGGTGGAAACTGAATCCTTCGTCGGCTATCTCATTCTAGTTGGATTGATTCGACTCAATCAGCAAGCTACATTTCGGTATTACAATACATACTGGGCAACCACAAGTTTTTGAAAGACAGGTCTGGAATATCGGAATGATACTATAACTAAAAATTCGTCACATTGTCATGCCCCATAAGTACAGAAACATTTCAAACACCAGGAAAAACCCATTCTAAATAAAACGAAATTCGTAGCAGAAAACAAATCACTAAATGAAAATAATTCTAAATCAAAACGCGACCTACGATAACAACGGCCTTTACGAATAGATTAAATACCGCCAGCCGGAATGCGGATAACAAAATCACCCTTTTTCAAATGGAGTCACACACAATTCGTCACTTTCCCATGTTAGTCATATCTAAGGAATTCATTATGTAAACAAATACGCTATAAATTAATAGGTGGTGACAGCTCGCTAAGTGCCCCCGACTACAAAAAACAATAAATCTGCTTTTTATATATTTTGGCGACAGTAACAAACCATTAATTACTAAGAAATTGGTTTATTTTGACAAGTAAAAGATTAAATGCGGAACAAACACTGTTTCCCTTCCCGCGACCACACAAAAAATCCCGGCCGTGAAAGGATGGAATTCTATAAAACGCGACCCCGCGAACAAGAAAGGTTTAATCTGAAAACAGGAGTCAGTCGGTTAACATGCTCAATCCGTTCAAAGCACAATAAAGTAAAGTCTTTACAACATGACCATGCAGACGACCATGATTTTTATTTAAGAAAGTGAACAGTCAAGTGATAGGTCAACTCAACAGTACCACTGTAATTTCAAATAAATATAACTCCAACTGTCTAGCCAGTTTCGCTATAACGCACGATGATCAATGAACCTAAAAATTAAACCGAAACAAATCGCCATCAAACCTTAAAAATATATATTCTTCCTTCATAAGTAATACTAGAGAGGTGTCCTTTATATATGCGATATGCGATACGAACATAATAATTTAAGTACTTAAAATCCCGGGAAATACAGTGCGAAGCTCCAGAATGAAGTTATATCGCGTAAAATATAAAAACCGTAAGAACCAGTGGATGAGAGTTGATGGTATTGGAGTAAGTGAATTATTTTTCTGGAACTTATGTTTCGGAGTCATCTTATTGAAAATGAATGTTATATTGGCGTTTTTGCATACCTATTTCATGCTCATATCAAATCTCTGTAATCTTGATTTCCCCTCTAGTCTCATATTGAAGTTTAATTGTCAGATTATTCTATTACATAATAGCAGTATGTTAAATCGATACAAAACAGTTGGTTTCCATTCTCATCTTAGCTTGTAAACTCTGTTGCCATAATTTTGTTTTCCACACATGGTAAAATGACTTTTAGTATTTGTACTTATATGTAATTATATTTTTTATATATATATATATATATATATGCTTATGATTCCCAGTGCATTATTTTTATAGAGCTCTGAAAATCGGTAATATTCCTAGATAAAAGATCTATACTCCCCAAGTGTAGAGAAAAAGAGGTATTTTTTTTAAGCCGCTCTCGAAGAAAAATCTCTGTTCAATTATTTCCCAAATAATTGATGCTCACTACACGTCAAAGTAGTTTCTTTGCCGAGCAACCTTACAAAAAAGGATAAATCTAAATAGAAACCTATGTTTAGAGACGTTCTTAGCGTTGATGGTTGGTTGTTGTTAGTTTTCTCCATAATAGACCACTGGCTTAACAGTGGCAGGTCTGAAGTGGGGTATTTGCTTATCCAGCAATAACCAGCGGCGTAACAACATCTGGTTTCAGCATAGGTAACAATGAGGGCTGGATAATCCTAGGGCATTCTAGATTACTACCGGGTTAGATAAACCTCTATTAGTTGAAGTGAACCCAGATCGACAATATTTCATTTCAAGAAGATCGATTATTTCGAAGACATCTTTAATGATATAGATCTGATGCCACTAACAGGACCATCATAATAGCAGCAGCTTCAAATCGGTAGCCTACCTGCTGAAAAATATATCGTCAAGTAGACATTGTACCAGAGTGCACAAAAATAGAAAAACTGACAAGAAAAAGGAAGAAGGAAAATTATGCTATTTATGTCTATAAAGTATTGAAAGATACTGGAGATTCTAGTAGGGCTATGAATATTATGATCAGTTTCGCAACAGCAAAAATTGCAATATTATCAGCAGAGAAATACAAACTGCAGTACATTTGTTACTTTTAGGTGAGTTGGAAAGACATGCGGTCAGTGAAGGTACAAATCAGCTACTGTAAGTTCTAAGTAGGTGAATCTGATCCCATGACCACAATATATTACAAAAAGGACTCTTTGTTCTCGCGCATCAACTCATATCTTGAAACCTACTTACTATACCAATTATATCCTGAATAGTGTTTTGAGCACTATTTTATTTTTCGTTCGAAACGTTCCTGAAACTTCCATTATTCTGCTTTTATACCCGATACACGTCCTTTAGTTCGCCAGCACTTTCCTCCGCTTCTTTCCTGCCTTTGTCTTGGTAAAATATGAGCTTATTCTTTCCTAATTCTTGCTGCTCTTCCCACCTCACATCTGCGTTGACCTTCCTATTGACGGTATGTTTTGCATTACCTTTTGTCCCCATACTTACACGTGTCCCCTCTGTAAGCTTCCTCAATCTGAGAGTATATGAGCTGCAGAAACCGAGCTTAGTTAAGAATAAGCTGAGAATATAGTTCTGTTTCATAGATCTACATTCTAACCATGCGTCGATTTTTGTTTATTTTTCTGATACTGCCCTTTCTATTCCATCAGCCTAGAAACTTTTTTTTAAGATCATTCTTTTGCTATGAAATTTTCGGGGATTACACCTACCATTCTCCTTTTATACTGAGTAACATTTCTCAGTATATTTGGACATTCAGTGTATATTTCAAACTGAAGCTCCTTGTGTTTTTACGCTGCTGTGGCCATTTACGTTAGGCTTAGCCTTAAAAAGACTTTCATCAAATAGTATTATCCTAGATGTGTTTGCTAAATATTTCTCATTGTCAAGCTAGATTCCCATATATTCTGTCTCAGTTTCCTACCTGTTCAAGAAGGACAAATTAGTAAATTTCTGTTTTGGTAATTGGGATTCAAAAATCCTAGAAATCAACAATTCATCAGTAGCATATCATTTGGAAATAAATTTAACCTGAAAATATTTTATCATTCCAAATTGTAATGTATAGACAAAAGGAGTCCCAAGTAGTTAGAACCATTTACTAATTATACCAGAGAATAGATCGCCTAGGAAGGTGTTCTAGTCATGAGAATGATCGCGGCGTTCATTGAAGATAAAGGGAAGATATTGGGGAAATAGCATCTGGGTCTCGATTTATTACAATATACACATCGTATTATTAACCTCATTCGATGTTTTGACTCCGATTTTGTAGCTATTTTCAAGCAAAATTAAAAATTAATGGTTAGTATCAAAGTCAGGCAGATTGAGATCTGGTGTAGAGACCTGGGAAATAGGAGATCACAAAGTCCAAACCCTACACCTGAGGAGTAGGTGGATCGAGGCCACAGCCAAATTATAATAAGGTTATAGGTCTAAATGGCCTGAATCACTTATATCTAAATGTTGCATACCTTGAAATTGGACTGCTTTTATTTTAATGACAGAAAGGGTTTTTAGCACACTAAGATCATTAAGAGAATTGTTAGAGTTATTGAAACAAACTGATTAATTAAAATATATGTTTTCTGGCTGCTCCTTTCAATGGAGGATGGCTGCAAACCATGTCTTAGAAACAAATTTTTAGGCGAATTCTTGGCGGATGGAAGAAAATTAGATATTTCAAAAAACAAAAGAATGCTATAAAACCAATTTTGGCATGACGAGAGTAGGCCACATTTGAATTCTACATGAATAAGTATTTTTATTCAATAAGGATATGTTTTCGATTGATGTTTTAGTGGTTTCGACATTTACAGCATTAACTTGTGATCTCATGTTCCTTTTTGTTGCAGGTAATGGAGTTATCTTGAAGAATTATTGGAGCCCGGGCATGAAAAACGAGGACCCATACGATGTAGTGCCGATGATGCATCAACAATAAAAAAACCTTATAAAAAATAGTAGAATTTCACATGTTTTGATTTAACTTTATTTTCACACACGCATTCGATTTGAAATTTGACATGTGTCTCTTGTTCGCGTGACAATACGTTTGAACAGTTTCATAAAATGGGTTTTCAAGATGGCGGACGAAATTTGGATCGAAATCTATTCAAAATTATATATCTAAGGATTTTAGTATTGAATATTGTGAAATTCTTCTTGAATAAAACATGCAAGATGGGAGTTTCAAAATGACATCCAAAATTGGTATCTGTAGATTATTTGGGGCGCCGTTAACGAATTTTTGGTCATAATGGTGGATAGTAAAGGTTTGTTATTCAGGGTTCAACTCTACTAAAAAGTTATTATCTGTTTTTTGACACGTAATTAATTCCTATTCGACTAAAAACTGGTATGGGGGGTTTTGGAACCGCAGGTTACAAATTCATTAGGCGAATATATACCTAACTATGACGAATAAAATGAAACCGATGATACTTAGCGATGTTTATATTGTGCGTAATGAATTTTATTGTTGATGTAGGATTCGAAACGTTGACAAATATCGAATGTGTTCTCGTTCTCGTGCGAGGTAGTTCGGTCGACGAGACCGTTCTCGTAGCTCGTTATTACGCCGTATGTGGTGTGCACAGTTATACTCAATGGTAACATGTGGTATAGAAGTCGATCGAAAGCACTAAACAGAATTACAAATGGTAGTTTCACAAAGGAATCAATCAATTACCACTACCTGATCTTTTATTTATTTCATCAAACAATCAGCTTCAGACAATCCAACTTCTTGAAATCGAATTAGAATGTAATCCATGCTCGTCGCGGTATTGGCCGGAAAGGAGTAGTTTTTTTATGGATATTCAACCATCATATACTTAGCATAAAGGTTCTGAGAATTCAATCATTTTTATTTCTCAATCCTACCTCTCTTCCATCCAGTCTAAGTATATCTACTTAGACGAGTTTATGTACTCAATTAGATCAAACTTCAGATGAAATCAATATATTCTCGTAGATTCATCCCACAGTACTGACTACACTATGACCGAAACAATGTTGAACAATTACTTTCTACTGCAATTTTTTTATGTTAAGGATTGTTCGATAATTTTATAACTTGGAAATTATTTTCTTTTTTTGTATGTACAGTTTGCCCACATAGCTGAAAGCGTGATATCCCCAATGAAAATGAGATCGCATTCAGAATTAAAGGATACAGTGTACGCTAAGTCCATGCGATGCTAGTAAAGGTACAATCGGTGCACAAATATAGAAATTTTAATTTACATAAAAAATTCACGCAATGCAATTTTCTCCTTTCACGGTCACTATTTGATCCTTCATTTATCATTAATTCGCCAACCACTATGTCTAAATCAGCGTCGAGACTTTTGTCAGGCATACCACAATAAATGGCCGAATTGCAACATATTGTATAGTTAAACCATTTACGATTGCAGAAGCATAAAAACAAGTTTCCCAGTCTTGAAGCGGTATCCTTTGAGCAGCAGAGGCGTAGATAACTAATTTTATTTTGATATTTGAATATTTTAAAATACGTTGAAATAAAAAAATATGTTATAAGCGAGGAAGTATGTATCAATAGGCAATCGGATGATCATAATTTTATTTTCCTATGGTCGAAAGCCATATCTTCAACAAAACAGAGCTAAGAATATTGTAAAACTATTTCGATCCCATACCAGAGACGTTTTATTCATTCAGACCTCTTCAAACACAAATATAACTCATTTGTAGAACATGCCAATAAACTATTGACTCGTCTTCATTTTAATTTATTCAGATAACAACTAAATTCTAAAGAAAAACTATTTTGCCAATAACTCTCAATATTTTTCCTACCGAAGAATATATCGAAAGAATGGACGAACTTTAAGTAAATTCGTGCGCCCGATTTGATAACATAATGGTTTCCCATACTTACTTATATTATCTCAACTCCTCGTGTAGAGAATAGTCATACTCTCTTTGCCCAAAAAATGTTTCTACTATAATATTTACATATTATAAGGGCAGCTGTTGTCACCAGGGTGTATGTAGAAAAATGGATTTTTCCACACACAACACCAATTTTGATAAAGTGTTTCTTTACTATAATGTAAGGCACTGATATTTTGGCTTACCACTAGTCCGTCGGACTTGGATACATGCCTTCGACTTAGTATGCTTTTGAATAACTTCTTTATATAAAATTAGTACTTTTTGTCTCTTGTCTCAAGGGACTTCTATTCAAGTGATAATATAACTTAATAATTGACTTTTGCCTCTCAATTAAAATAATCTGATTGAATTCAATTTCCCCTTCCTCAACTTCGGTTGAGAAAATAATACACAAAAATTAACTTCAATACATCTATTAACAAAAAAAGGTAAAACTATAGTACAGCTCGACGCTTGTCGAATAAAAAATAAAGATCAATCATAATATAAAATGTAAACAAAAAAAATCACTCTCCTTTAGAGAATAAAAGAACAACAACCAATAGTTTGAAAATATTACATATCTGTTCTAAAATATAAAGGGGCTCATATTTCCGATATATATATATATATATATATATATATATATATACAGTGATTTCCTATTATCGAAATATAGAACCGGTTTCTCCCCATGGCTCTCATAGTTTTATTGTTACCCGCGTAACTGACTTCCGTTTTCCCAAATTACCAATAAATTGTGATCGTCTTCGGTTAGTCTCAAACTTAATAGACGAACTCCCAATATACTCTGTTATGTATACCCTAATCTGGTATTAATTGTGCCTGAGGTTCACCCCGTGAATAAATGGTTGAAAGCTATACATCAAGTTAGATTTTTTATTCTAGCCAGCGACTTACCCCTGTGATTCCCAATTTCATCCCAGTCTCGAATATAATTCCCATTTCCCTCGTAGGCGTCTGTGGACACTCGAATCTGATTTCTAATTTGAACTCACTCGTCTTCTGAACTGACAATTAAAATAAAGTTTCCGATATCTACCCGCGATAGTTCCTGGTGAAACCATGAAGTCGGACCGATCCCGTTGGACTCACGCCCACGGCAGAACCCGTGCCGATCCCTCGAGGTTCGCGAAAAGACTCTCTCCAGACCTGTTGATCTTTTTCCATTCTAAAAAGAAGCGAAGCGCCAAGTCGTAGTCTGATTGGCTACTCCATTTCATTCGTGCCGAAATTATGGTTCAAAGTCTAATTTCTCTTTGCAGCGACAGTTTGCCCGTCTGTGTTGAATCAATGAGGCTCTGTTTAACATTTGCAGACTAAATAATAGTTACAATGTTACATATCTGTAAATGGCAATAACTTCCAAAATGAATGAACTCGTCTGCTCGGTAGAAATATATTCTGTATGTCCGCGACGACCCGTTTATGTATTTTAAAGTATGAGCTCCTGATTCATATTAAGTCCATCCAAGAAACTAGAATAATGAATTATGAATTGAAAATTGAAATAACTTACCCTGGGACCAATAAAAAAACAAAGCAATAACACCTACAGGATGTTACATCATGATTTATTCGTTTTCTTGGTCTCCAACATTTGGACACACCTACAAGCATTATCACTGGCTTGCGGTCCGTTTTGATTGGCTCAGGCGAATCTGGTGCAGAACTAGACAGCTCTCACTCAAACCCACGTTGACTATCGGCTCTTTGGGCGACGGAGAATGTTCACGAGTAGTACACATTATTTTTCGTTCCGTTACTTCGCATATACGCTCGTGTAGCAAGTGTAAGCACTGGCTACTTTGCCTTATGGATAATCCGCCGTTGGTAGTAACACTGTAACACGACAAGCCGATTGTATCCAAAATGTTACATTTGTAACACATAGCGCATCCCTGGTCAAAAACAGCATCCTTTTTCATAAAATCACGTTCTAATTTTTCTAACATCGAAACTATACCACATGTTACCTTATCCGAAAGCCAGTTTTCGAAAAACCAGAAAACAACTAATAATAGTATGACTGTGGACAGGTCATAGCGGCGTGAACCAGCTAGGGGGGGTATTCGTCAGCGGGCGACCCTTGCCCGATTCCACCAGACAGAAAATCGTCGAACTAGCCCATTCCGGTGCCAGGCCGTGTGATATTTCGAGGATCCTACAAGTCTCCAATGGATGTGTCTCCAAAATTCTTGGCAGGTATTCATTTATTTGGGCATGCACGTCCATTTTTTCTGTAGTAGTTAGGAAGAGTGTAGAAAGCTTGCTGAATTCTTGACGCGATTCAGGAACGCCTCCCTCATGTTTTCCTTTATAGTACGGGAGGTAGCATTGCGCATTTTATAACGGCTGAAAATCATAGGGATAATATTATGAAGAAGAAAAACACGAAGTCGTCTCCACAATATAATATTAGAATCGATTAGGTCAATACCATCGATTATTGAACATGTTTCGAACCTCTATCGGTTCATCTTCAGCATATATAAAAGTATTCTACAATGAAAGAAGAACAAAGACTTAGTTACATGGGTAATATGATACGATAAGTGCTACTTACATGGAGATGAAAAATTTCAAAAAATTAGTTTTGTATGTTAATGTTACTAACAATTTTATATAATTCCCATGTTTATAACGTAGACCAATTGGGAAAATGGGAATACCCTTTCCAGGGGTGCGTCCCATACTTAAACTTGGGAGGGCCGAAAACTTCCGACGATACAAAATAATTCGAAGCCATGAGGAAAACAATAAATGCAATGGCGGTGATTGACAGCACATAAAGAGCCAACCATCTGTCAGACTGAATTGTCGAACCTAGCCATGGAACGACGACAAGAGAACTCCATGCACGGAACAAAATTGAACTAGATGTAAATCAAAACCAAAGTGGTAACTATACCATGCGTAGAGCTCAGATGTCACCTATCCATATTTACAAATTTATATATATCCATAAGAGTAAAACAATTATGTATCAAAATAAAGAACAGTATGTATATGACAGACTAGTTATTACAACAAAACAACCCGAAGTGCAACTTGTACTGAAAAAGGAAAACACCACAGAGCAAACAGGAATGGCCCTGTCCAAACGAACGAATGCACTATGACGTAGAACAATTGGTTTATCGGAGATCAAGGAAGAGAACCCTTTTGGCAAACATGTAAAATATCTAAATCAGTCTCTATATCAAAAGTATGTTTGTAATTAAGAATATGGTTAGCAAATGAACTTTGGTATTATAATCCTCTATGTGTGGGTTTCTAGAACTCTCAATCAGTTTAACATGTTCACCAACTCTTGTTTTTTTTTCTACCACTCTGACCGACATATTGGGCAGCACAATCGGTCTGTGAACATGAAATTCTGTAGACTCCTGATTTGTGGGAGGGAGGTACTTTATCTTTAGTATTGACTAACATTTTGGAAATAGGATCCGTAGTATAAAAGGAGAAATTGATATCATTACCGAAACGTCTGAAAATATTCAAGATATCAAGAGAAACTTTGCCTAAATAAGGAATAGAACAATATTTGTTAGTTTTTTCGATCGGAACTAAACTTCGATGGAGGGATTTGATTAGATGTTTATCACGAATTCTGTTGATTAAGTAGGGGGGGAAACCATTGTTGTGACCTATTTGTTTAATAATATTCCATTCAATATTGAAACTTTCAGGGGCCAGAGGGATATTTTGATTAGATGTTTATCACGAATTCTGTTGATTAAGTAGGGGAAATAGTCTATGGCAAAGAGAGTTAAATGCTGCGAATTTATGGGAATTGGGGTGGCAAGAAGAAAAGGGGATTACTGTATCTGTATGAGTTGGTTTCCTATAAATCGAAAAATCAAATTTAGAATCGTTGATATTTAACATTAAATCTAAAAAAGGGAGAGAATTATTTTTTGCTATTTCCATAGTAAATTTTATCGCGGGGTGTAAGGAGTTTAAAAATTCTAGCAACAGATTTACTTCTTGAAGATTCCCATTGAAGAGAACAATGCAATCATCCACATATCTGTACCAAAACTTATTTTGTGAAATAAAGGAAAGAGTTTGAGGTTATGTTCTAAATCAGACATAAAAATTTCTGCTAGAAGTGGGGACAAATTACTACCCATAGCTAGGCCAGAATTTTGTGCAAAGAATTAATTGTTAAACTGAAAGAAGTTTTGTTGTAAAACAGTGTTCAAAGGCTGCATAAATTGAGGACATGAAAAGAAAGAACATCTGCCTTAAATAATAGCTCTCTTACTAACCTGATACAGTCTTCAGGGGGGACACTAGGAAACAAATTAACCACGTCGAAAGACAACAAAATAGAATTTGGTGGCACTACAACATCTTTGATTTTTTGAGTGAGTTCAAATGAATTCAACAAAGAAAGAGGATTATGAAAATGGGTGATCTCTTTAATAAGGGAATTTAACCAAGAAGCTAATTTAGATACTGGAGAGTTACAATAAGAAACAACTGGTCTGATGGGGATATCATCCTTATGTATTTTGGGTAAACCGTAAAGCAAAGGGGTGGCGGGGTTCATGGGGGTAAGTTTAAACTTGGAAGAATTGTAAAATTTGATCGTGTCAATGCATATATTCAAGGTGACCTTCATGCCATTGAAAAATCTATTGGTGTGGTCTAAAGTTAATTTGGTGAAACTATCTGTACTCAAAAAAAGGGTAACTTTGTTATTATAATCAACTCTATCTAATATAACTATGCAATTACCTTTATCGGCCTTAGTGACCACTAGTTGATTCTCAGAAATTTTTTTGGAAATATTTTTGCCAATTTGAAAGTCTGAATTAAAATTAGATCCAGAATTGAGAAGTGAAAAGTTGTTGTTGAGAGATCTAGAAATATCACTTCTAATAAAATCCTTATTGTTGAGATTGTATGTTTCAATAACCCTTTCACATTCAACTGCCAAAAGCTTATAATTTTGTTTATTGTTGTATTTATTAATGTTATATTTAAGTCCATAATTGAGGAAAGAAATTTCATTTTCAGAGAAATCATTGAAAGAAGAAAGGTTTAAAACTCTTTTATGAAAAACATGATTGGAAAATTTTTGATTGCTATCAGTGAGAAGAGACCTATCTTGAACGTTTAGGGAACAATTCAGGCGATTGAGTTTATTTTTCAAAATATAAAACTTTTTCCTACCTTGATCTTCCACAATATCCAAAAAGGAAGAATGCAACTGATCAAGTTCCAAACTATGGGTAAAGGGAGTAAGTTTGCTGTATAACCAGAAGAGTTTTACATTGATATCGGCGAGTCTAACGTAGTGGTGTTTGATTTCAAGTTTTATCCATAGACGTTGTGCCCTGCTAACCGCTGTTCTTGAAGAATTACTCAACGATTTGGACCTGACAACTACGTACCCTGGGATCAAATTACGGCGAAGGCATTCACTATTAAACCAAATGTCTAAGTTAGTGGTCTTCCTTTGAAGTAGAAGCTTCTTGTAGAACTGGACTAAAGTTGCTCGACTAGCATTAAGTAACCTGTGGTAGAAGTCCAGTGATACATAAGTGATACATAATTGTTTTACTCTTATGGATATATATAAATTTGTAAATATGGATAGGTGACATCTGAGCTCTACGCATGGTATAGTTACCACTTTGGTTTTGATTTACATCTAGTTCAATTTTGTTCCGTGCATGGAGTTCTCTTGTCGTCGTTCCATGGCTAGGTTCGACAATTCAGTCTGACAGATGGTTGGCTCTTTATGTGCTGTCAATCACCGCCATTGCATTTGTTGTTTTCCTCATGGCTTCGAATTATTTTGTATCGTCGGAAGTTTTCGGCCCTCCCAAGTTTAAGTATGGGACGCACCCCTGGAAAGGGGTATTCCCATTTTCCCAATTGGTCTACGTTAAAAACATGGGAATTATATAAAAAAATTTAGTAACATTAACCTACAAAACTAATTTTTTGAATTTTTCCATCTCCATGTAAGTAGCACTTATCGTATCATATTACCCATGTAACTAAGTCTTTGTTCTTCTTTCAGTGTAGAATACTTTTATATATGCTGAAGATGAACCTATAGAGGTTCGAAACATGTTCAATAATCGATGGTATTGACCTAATCGATTCTAATATTATATTGTGGAGACGACTTCGTGTTTTTCTTCTTCATAAAATTATACCACTCCACTTCGAGATACAATGGACTTCTACCACAGGTTATAGGGATAATAGTTTTCCACTGTCACATAAGAGATCAGAATGTCAGCCACTCTAGTAGTGGTTGGTGGAGCTGGAGGTGACAGCATTATTTTTCTGTTTTAAATAATATAATAATAATAAATAGTTTATTGAATTCATATTTTTTACATATGGCTTACATTCAATAAACCGCAAAACTCACTAAGGCATCAAGCCTGTGCGTGAGACATAACGCTTTATTTATTTTTCATATAATATAAGATTTTGTTTATGTTTATTCATTGAATATAATTATAATTATATCGAGACCTGTCTGGTCTCAATATTCAACAGGAAATCCCTAATATATATATATATATATATATATATATATATATATATATATATATATATACACAAATACATGAATTGTATGTATGAAATTCATCGTTGGAATGTATATAAATAAAAGGTAGAAATTAAGTATAAAAATAAAATATATAGGTGAGTAATGTAAAGATAAAAAGTGCAAATAAAATGTTAAGGTTAAATATATATGCAAAATGTGTATAGATAAAAAATATGAATAAAATATGTAGATAAGATGTATAAATGAAAGTTGATTAAAATGTACATATAAAACTAGGTTAAAACTAGGATACAACTAGGATAAATTCAAATAATGATTTAGAAAATGATTTTTAAAGCTGCATATCTATCATTTTGATAAGTTCGTGTTTTGGATAGTTTGAGATGAATCCATTGAGTTTTTTCTTGAATTCCTGGATATTTTGAATTTTTGTTAGGTTTTCTGGTAAAATTTGATACATTCTAGGTGCTACATAGGCAAAACTGCGTTTTCCAACAGTTTTTGCTGAGAATGGAGTCTTGTACGATATTATATCTCCTCGTATAATGGTTATGGGTGATGTATTGAAGTTCCGTTTTGTTTTTGAATTGGTGAACCACGATGGAGCGGTAAAACAATTATTTTATGTCAAAAACCTGGGCTTTATTGTAAACCTCATCAGATGGGAATGTATGAGGCCTCATCAGAATGATTTCGAGGTTTTTTTTCAATATTTTTTTTTGTGTGAATTCATTGCTCCGCCCCACCCTATGATACCATAGTTCAATCGAGAACCTACCAGTGCATGATATACTGTTTTTACTTTATTCAGATCTAGTATCGTTCTCAGAAGTTTGAACTTATACATCAAACATCTAAGATTTCTGGTCATAGTTTCTATATGTTTATTTCATCTCAGATGTTTATCTATCATTATGCCCAAATATTTTATGTTATCCGTTCTTTGGATTTCATAGCGGTTATCAATTTTCAGTCTATCATAGGGGTTTTTAAGCATGTAAGTAATATTTTAGTTTTATCGAAATTTATAGTCAATAAATTGTTATCCATCCAATTTTTGACTGTTTTCAGATCATTTTCTGCCAAAAATTTAAGTTCTTTCCAATTACTAGCTTGATATAAAATTGCTGTATCGTCATCGAAACTAATTATCTGCCGACAACTATCTAATTTGAGTAGATTGTTTATGTAAATGGTGAATAACATGGGTCCCAGTATGGTTCCTTGTGGGACTCCAAATTTAACTTGGGATACACTACTCACACAATTTTTTATTTTGACATATTGGTGTCTATTAGATATGTAGCTTTTCATCAGATTTATCACATTTCCCCTGATACCAATGTCTTCTAAAGCTTCTAGTAACTGTGGGTAGCTCATAGTATCGAAAGCTTTTGCTAAATCTAAAAAAAACGCACATAGTTGGCTTGCTTTTATCTAAAGCTTCATATGTTTTAGATACTCAAATATCACCCCATAAATTTTGGGACGGTGTGGAATTACTTTTTGTACTAGGTTTTTTTGCAACATTCATCTGTTGTCACCTGTAGCTTCACCGCGGGAGCGGCGACTGATTAATATTGAATATTACCTAATCAAGTATTTAAAATGAAATTCATTTGGTATAAAATTCCTCGCAAAAATGTTACGCTACCTCCCGTACTATCATGTTATGTAGAGGATAATTTACTTCAATATGCGAAAAATAAAATGGTGTACTCTTTTTCCATGTGGGAAAGCCTCTGCAGAATTTTAGAGCAATTTTATTGAAGTTTTTTACGAAATAATAAATTTAGTAATATAAGTAGAGTATGGATAGAAATAAATGTTTCCGATTACCTTTGAAGAGTTTTCATTGTTGCAAATCCCAACATTCACTATCTAGTCAACAAAGACTATCCTATCCTAATTTTTGTGTTGCCATTATATGCCAATTCAGATATTTGATGTCTGTAAAGCACGTTAACTTTTTCCGTCCCCAGATACTACGAGACGGGATCCATCAGACCAAGAGCCATCGGCGGTTCGAAACCCAGAGTGGCGACTGCGGAAGTGGTTTCGAAAATCTCCTCCTACAAAAGAGAGTGCCCTTCTATCTTCGCGTGGGAAATCAGAGACCGACTTTTGCAGGAAGGGGTGTGTAATAACGACAACATACCGAGCGTGAGTACTTAGGAAATTAAGATCTACAAATTCTTTATTTTTTTTGGTATGTACCGGTTATTCACCATAAATTACTCATCCCTTATCAGCGTTTTTATTGCCTATAGAAAAAAGAGTTAAAAATAAAAGTTTTGTGGTTATGACTGAATTTTTGATAAAATGCTATCAGTAGCGTTTAGATTTCGGGATATATTGTTTTTTCAAATGGGATACTATGTATGTTATTGAGTTTTTGGAATGATATTTTTTCCTCATTTCAAAAATATACCATTTGTTACCCCTGTCTTATGAGCAAACAATAGCGCGTCACAGGGGACAGTCGAATTTCTTCCTCACCCTGCCCAGCTAGAATTTGTAGGCATATATTTACCAAGAGTGAGAGTGCAGATAGTGAACTGTTTGACTATTGGCAACACTGCTTCTGTGCGGTCTCAATTTAATGTAGGGGGCAGCGCCAATCGTATACAAATTTCGCGATCGAAGAATCGTTTTTTTGCAAAAACCAATGATTTCATGAAAGAGATATTTTTTGTATAGACTCGGTGGTTCCATAAGAATTCAGGAATCTCTTAATTTTTCCCATTCATCATGTCACATAACTTTTTTTTCTTAAAAATCATCATTACCAAAAGTCTCCGAATTTACACAAATGCGTTAAATCATTTGGTCGATTTTTTTCAACTGAAGGCTTAAAACCGATTCCCTTTCATCAAGGTAGTGTTTGCTCCACACCATTATTGAGTTATTAAACGTCGAATAACTTAGAATAATTTGTTCGAAATTATGAACAGGATGTTCATAAAATCAGATGTGGAATCATCTGCGACTGAAATATAAACTTAGTCACTATCTTCCATCGTTAGACTAGTTATTACCTACTGTAAATACCTATCCTATGAAAGTTAACATAAGTAAGCTATGAAAATTACAACTATATTATGTTTGGATTCAATAAATATAGAATGTAAAAATACGTATATTTATTGGTTGAGGCAGAGAAGCCTTTGGGCTATAGTGCATAAAAAAAATTACTAGCTATTCTCGAACGTTTTCGATCATCAGATAAATATCAGGAGAATTTTGTCAGAATTCTACAGAAAGTAAAGTTTATAGAAGAACTGAATTTTGTGAAACATTATCATATATGTGTAACTCTATCATGTGTAAACTATTCTGAAATGAAACGAACAACAAATCATGAGCAGCAAAATGTCATTTCAATTCTCCTGATGATGATCTGATGATCGAAAACGTTCGAGAATAGCTAGTAATTTTTATTTTTATGCACTATAGCCCAAAGGCTTCTCCGCCTCAACCAATAAATATACGTATTTTTACATTCTATATTTATTGAATCCAAATCTAAAAGTGCATACAACTCTCTCTTTCCATTATATATTATGTTTGTTTGGGGACATTTATTTAATGGAATAATCAAAATGGTTCACAGTGAGGAAGAAACAGTTCAAATATTTATACAAAAATAGATAACAAAGATTCATTTAGGAAATTTGAATAAATGTTCAAGTGTCAGAGCATTATTGATAACGTGTTCTTATATTTATAAGTGCCTTGGAAATTGCCTCATTATTGACATCCAGATTCTCTATTTCAAGTCGAGTCGTGTCTTCAATGAGTTGAATATTATTATTACTAATAACAATGGCTTTTAGAAATGCCCAGAAAAATGAATCCATAGGGGTCAAGTCCCGACTGTTAGGTGGCCATTCAATACTTCTTTTATTTCCTATCCATATTGGGAATACATTATTCAAATGTTCTTGAAGGGTAGGACACTATGCGGGATTGTCCCATATTGCATCCAAATCATGCCGGCAAGCTCGGCTTCGGAAAAATTATGTAAAAGAATATTTTCTACTTCTGGGATGAGTATTTCTCGATAGCTAACTCCTGTTAATATATAATCATAAAATATAGGGCCAACAATTGTATTTCTAAAAACTCCGCATCAAACGCTAGCACTTTTTCTTCCTGTTTTCTTTATTTGTTTTACCAATCTTCTTATGTTGTCCTTTTTTTTTCCACGACCTTCGATTTTTCCTATTGAAAACTCCTGGGGTAGTCCATAATATTTTAGTTAAATAATCGGGATCTTCATTCAAATTTTGAATCATCTGCTGGCAAAAGTTCCAGCCTTTTCCTCTTATGAGTCTCTGTTAAAACTTGTACGGGTAAAATTTCATATGGTTTGTAGTTGTTCTTTTGCAAAGTACGTAGGATTCTGGAAAAACTTTCACCTAATTGATCGGCTACATTCTTTAAACTACACTCAGTATTTCTTAACTAAATACAATCTTTCAAAAACTCTAGTCGCGAATTAATGAAGCAGTATATCCAGCTGTTCTTCCTGGTTTTCTTGAACTACACGCTTTTTTCTACGAGGAATGACTCACCTTTTGAATGTATTGTCTGACGGTGTTGGACAATTTGGATACAACACCCCATATGCACTTTTTGCTGCACGTTTATTTTTGTTGTTTTGTATATAACAAATATATATTTGAACTTTTTCTTCCTCACTGTAAACCATTTTGATTATTCCATTGAAGAAATGTTACTAAACAAACATAATATAGTGTCATTTTTATAGCTTACTTTAGAAATGTTAACTTTCATAGGATATGTA
Source organism: Gonioctena quinquepunctata (assembly GCA_018342105.1). Taxonomy (NCBI): domain Eukaryota; kingdom Metazoa; phylum Arthropoda; class Insecta; order Coleoptera; family Chrysomelidae; genus Gonioctena; species Gonioctena quinquepunctata. The sequence goes on along the minus strand of JAFIRS010000076.1, from coordinate 428,673 downwards.
TTTACAGTAACAACTAAATTATTCGACGTGTAATAACTCGAAAACGGTATGAGATAGGAGTAACATATGGTATATTTCTGAAATCAGGAAAAAAAATTCATTCCAAAAATGCAATAATGTACAGGGTATCCCATTAAAAAAAATATCCCTTAAAATCTGCACGCTACTGTATTTTTGATAGTATTTTATTAAAATTCAGTCATAACCACAAAACTTTTACATTTACTTTTTTTTCTAAACGCAATAATAACGATGATAAGGGCTGAGTAATTTAGAGTGATTTACCCGGTACTATGAAAGGTGCCCTTCTTGTTGTTTCCGGTGATAAAGTTTTATTTTGGTGAAATTTTCAAATGATAGAGAGAGGAGTGTGAGGAAATGGTGCCTAGGTAGAAAATTGAGCAATATTTGTTATTACGGCGCATACATTATAATCCAATATAAATGTATGAAAATTACAGAAAACGCTAAACCAAACTAAAAAAAAGAAAATAAGAAAAAAAAAATTTGATTTTAAAAGAGCGTGGGGTGCGTGGTATCAATAATTATACAGTGCTAGTCAAAAGTCCCCTCCCCCCCTCGTATCTTTTGAACGGGTATACTTATAATAATGAAATTTGGAGGGTGGAAATAAACGGATGTAGGCTTCTCAACTGGTCATAACAGGTGACGCAATAGTCATAAATGACGTCACAAGGCCACTGTGACCAATAATTTTAAATGGGACCCTATGGCAAGTGACAGCTCGTTTGAAAGGTATTGAAAATACCTATTCAGTCATACCAATTTTGTTTGGGTTTCGGCTGATTTTGATTGATAAATTGAAGAAATACGAAAATTATAGTTTCGCATTTAATTAATAAAGATTTAAGAACCAGTTCTTATAATAAGTGTTCAAAATGTGCTCCATCTACTTCCTGGCAGTAATGCATCCTATTGCTAAACTCTTGTCGTACTCGTCCCAGTGTGTCAGCGGAAATTGCCCTACATTCTTCAACAATTCGTTGTTTCAGAATGGCAATGCTGTCAGGTGCTGTAGCGTAAACCTTAGATTTCAAGTACCCCATAGAAAAAATCTAATGGTGTAAGGTCCGGTGACCGAGCTGGCCATTCGATCGAACCTCGTCGTCCAATCCATCTACCACGATATTCTTCATCTAGGTAACGTCTTACTGCACCGTAATAGTGTGCAGGAGCACCATCTTGTTGAAACGTTATTTCCAAGTTGTCGAATTCATCTGGATTATCTTCTAGAATTTCAAGAATTAACGCCTTAATATCATTTTGTAACATCTCCAGATACAATTCACCGGTTAAGTTAGCATCGAGAAAAAGAGGCCCAACTATGTGGTTTCCCAAAATACCTGCCCAAACATTTACTTTTTCTGGAAATTGAGTATGTTTTTCACGAAAGATGTGAGGATTTGTGTCACTCCAATACCTCACATTTTGAGTGTTAACATTTCCATTGAGAAAGAAAGTACTTTCGTCACTAAAACAAATTGTCTGTATGTAGCCTGGTTGTTGGTTCATTTTATTGGACATAGTTTCACAGAATTCTAGTCTTCGGTCGGGGTCATCATCTGAAAGTTGGTGCTCCATTTTTAATTTGTATGGATGAAATTTGTTTTTAGCCAACATCCTATGTACTGTCCTTTGACTGACTTCACAGATAGACGCAACTTGGGCTGTGGAAGAAGTAGGGTTTACTACCATTTCTCCAATTATGTCAATTTTTTTGTCATCACTAATTGTTGGTCGACCAGATCGTTTGGCATCTTGAACACTACCTGATGCTTCAAACTTCCGAAGAAGCTCCCTCAAATAAACCCTCGATATAGGGCGATCGGGGTACCTCTCATTAAACAGTCGTTCCGCTGCATGGAAATTGTTTCTACATTCACCAATTATTAAGATAGCTGCTACTTTGTCGGCTACAGTACGTACCATTTTGCCTATGTAAACACTTAAACGTCTTGTTAAACAATAGCTTAGGTAAATTTTCAAGGTATAAACACTTTTGACAAGTAGAGAATTCAAAAACGTCAACCTTTTTGACAATTAACCAGAGGCGTACTTTAAAATCTTTATTAATTAAATGCGAAACTATAATTTTCGTATTTCTTCAATTTATCAATCAAAATCAGCCGAAACCCAAACAAAATTGGTATGACTGAATAGGTATTTTCAATACCTTTCAAACGAGCTGTCACTTGCCATAGGGTCCCATTTAAAATTATTGGTCACAGTGGCCTTGTGACGTCATTTATGACTATTGCGTCACCTGTTATGACCAGTTGAGAAGCCTACATCCATTTATTTCCACCCTCCAAATTTCATTATTATAAGTATACCCGTTCAAAAGATACGAGGGGGGAGGGGACTTTTGACTAGCACTGTATAGTACATTACACACCTAGGGCAATAAAGTAAGAAATGTCTCAGATCACAGGTAATTGTTGGCCGAGGCAATACCATGCACCCCACGCTATTTTTAAAATAAAATAATCTTTTTTCTAATTTTCTTTTTTTTAGTTTGGTTTTCCATGAAATCGTGTTTTTTAGTTTTTTTAAACTATTATTCATTTCCTACTTTTTAGTTTGGTATATTTATAAAAGCGTGTTTTTTAGTTTTTTTTAAAACTATTACATATTTTTATTATTTTTTTGCAAATCAAAAAATGGAATAATCTTATCAAATTAGTGTATTGTCATCGGTCCTCGATAAATCTACAAAGTTTGAATGAAATCTGACCGTTTGAAGTGGGTCAAAATCGCGCCCAAACATCTTCATTAGAGAAAGTCTATCTTATTTAGTATATAAGAAATGCCAGTATAGGAAAAACATGTGAAGATTTAACATTGGAGTGAGAAGAGATCAAATTTATAATGTTATGAAGTATTTACGTCTGCTTCCATGATGAATGTAGAAGACATCAGTAGCATGGTTTTTTATCCTTGCCATTTTTCGCTAAGCAAAACATGTCGGATTTTCGACAGGTGTTGATATTGAAATAAAGAGAAACATCCAAACACTTGACATTCAATTATGTATGTGGGAAAATTGCAATGGGCACACCTACCCACAGTATTACCTACTCCTTTCGAAGTTTCGTTTCAAAATGCTATACATAAAAAATCCATCTAATTGAAATGGTGAATGATGAAATGATATGTAAAAAATGCTTTCTTTCTAGAACTAATCGCTTCAGTGGAGGAAAACTTTGTTTTGTTGAATATGTCTCACATCTCCCAGGTGTAAATGAGATCTCGACGGAACAATTGATGGATGATTTCATAATGACACAGGAACTATGAAATTATACAATGAGGCAGGAACTAATTGTCGCAGTCTTTCAACGAAGACTACGAGAATTTCGATGATTTCAACTCTTAGAAACAATATCACTCTCCCGAAAAAAAAAACCCTGCTGACATACTCCTTGGTATTTCATATAAACCGTCCATTTCACTCAAATTGGCACGTTGACAATTTTAATCATGTCACAAAAAATACGCAGTCATATACGAGGTAATGCAGGCAACATCGTAAAAACAAAAATCACTGTAGATTGTAGGGGGGTCGATATGGCCTCTCCGTACCTCGACCTATAAGGTCTTTGGTACATTACTCTTCATCTATTCAAGATCCGGGATTCCGAGACTTCTTGCGAAGCGAATCAGTTTCTTGGGAGCTGAGTTCCTGATATCTGAGGGCGTAAGTGAAATCTCTTCGAAGAACTTGTTCCTTGTGCAAAACAGCGCTCGGCAGTCGCAAAGCAGGTGTACTGCAGTTTCAGCGAAGTTCTCGCAGGAACGCCACAGTTCAGTGTCTGATCTATCCATCTTTTTGAGATAATACCACAGAGGACAATGTCCAACTCGAGTTCAGCTTTCTTTCTCAGAAGCCATTTCGCTTGTCTTTGTCCTGGAACCTGATTCCAGTGGGTTTTAATTTGCTCAGCTTCCCAGCGCCCAAACTCTTCGTTGATGGATGTGGGCTTTGGAAAGACCACAGAAGGGTTCTGGGCCAGAAAATCTAATGTTTGCCCCTTCCTTGGCAAGGCTGCCGCTTCTTCATTACCTTTGATTCCCTTGTGACCTGGCAACCACATCAGAGTAACCTGATTGTTCGTAGCCAGTTGTGTTAGAAAGAGTTTGCAGTCCCAAGTCTGTCTAGACTCACAAGTGTGTGACTTTAGAGCTTTTAGTGCTGCTTGGATATAGATCTTTGCCTCCCTGAAGCCTCTTCTGAGGCATTCTTGGGCGCAAATTATAGCATGGGTTTCTGCTTGAAAAATTGTTGGGGCTTCTCCTAGGGTTTTTGAGAGCCTAAAACTGGGATCCGTTACTCCTACTCCAACCCTTTCGTCCATCTTGGAACCATCAGTATCCATACTGATGTAATCCTTTTCAGTTGAGGCCCGTTAGTTATGAATATATTGTGGTTATTTATAACTACTTCATAATTAACTTCAAAGTCGTGCCTAACTGGTACAAAATTTGATTGATTGTACCTGGATGCTAGGGAAATATTTTCCAGAATCTTCAGATGTCCAATCAGATTTCCAGACTTCAAGTTTGATGCCTGGTGTAGTCTGAAAGCACTTTTTGCCGTTTCTTTCATTACACACAAGTGCACTGGCGGAAGATTCAGTATTACCCCTAATGCTGCAGTGGGGCACGTGAGTATTGCCCCTGTGATCCTCCTTTGCGCACCAGCTGTAGAAATTATGTTGTTTTCATTGAGAAAAAAATGGAGAAATTTCTGACAACGGAAGTTTTACGAGCAATTAACTCGTGGTTTCGGGTGTATGGGGTCTGTTTGTTAAAAAAAATCGCATGATGAGTGTTTTCAGTAGTATTTGTACATGCTACTTTGATGCGCTTCCAATTTCTCTTATTTCTGACATGTCAATTGTAGTAGTTGGCAAAAAATGTATCTCGTCAATCATTCGGAATTATGTTGCCAATTTTGAGAAGCAAGTCTAGGCTAAGTTTCATTTATTCATTTGAATAATATTGTTAACAATCAGAAAATCATTACTGGACCTATAATTAAACCCAAAATTAACATTTCAATAATCATCAAACAATATAAAAAAAATGGAACCCACAACCTAAAAATTTGTGAATATGAAATGAAATATAAAAAATATAATTTTGTTTAATGTACTAATATTGAAAAAAAAACAAAATAAAAACATGGAATCAAAATCAACATATCAAAACATTTGTTAATTTGTATTTAAATTCGAAAATATTAACTCAAGTATAAAAAAACTTAGATCTTATCCAAATCAGAGCTGAGTTGTTTCAATAATATATGCTAATTTTATTAGATATTTCAAAGAATCGTATCCTTTCGATTGAAGAAATAATAGAAAAATATGAAATCTTCATCTATCATTTTTGTTCCAATACATATCGAATAAAAACTTTCTAACAAAAAACTACACCGACGAAATACGGAACTGAAAAGTAAAAAATAAAATAAACCTTCTTAGTCTCAATAACTAAGCTCCTAAACTAATGTAAGTAACCAATTTTGAGTCAGCGCTAAACGAACAAGCAAATGAATTAGGTAAGGTGTAAAATGATGGCATGGAGTTGACATTCTGATAATTTGTTTGAAGTAATTCAATGATCTTCATTGAGACTAAGAAGGTTTATTTTATTGTTTACTTTTCAGTTCCGTATTTCGTCGGTTTAATTTTTTGTTAAAAAGTTTTCATTTTTCAATTTTTTCTAGCTGAAATCTATTAATTACTACCTACTTGTTTTTTGATTACTTCCAAAATACTTACCCACCTTACTTCAACTATTACCAGTTGAATAATATGATTATGTACTTTTACTATTTGTTGTAATATGAATTATTTTTGTTGTTCTGGTTAGTTTATTTCATTACTTTGTATATCATTCCATCCTCTCATAGAATATAATGATTGTGACGGATGTGGAACAAAAATAATGACAGTAGCGATCTGTCATTTTCAACTACATATGTGTGTGCCAATGTTCACAAGTGAAAAATCAATTATCCCCTATTTTTCTACCCGTAAGGGTGGATAATTTCATTCGAAATCCAAATAGGAGGTATACCCTATTCAATAAAAAGAGAATAATCCAAATCGGAGAACCCAGTACAAAGTTATGCCTGATAGAATCGGTTAACGGACCAGAATTCAGGGGGTGAGTGATCAATATCTTTCATTTTGCTACCCTTAGGAGTGGATTTCATTTTTTAAATTCAAATGGGACCAACATCGAAGTACACCCTAGCCACTAAAAAAAGAATTATCGGAATCGGACGTCTCAGTAAAAATTATGCGTGATCATACATATGCGTGATCATACATAAAAAAATGATAAAAAAAATATAAGCGTCGACTAGAGAACCTCCTCCTTTTTGGTTTCGTCGGTTAAAAATAGGTGCTTAACCAACGACTACTTTTATTCATTATCAAAATAAAATTTATCGAAATGAATCCTTTAGTCATGTCTATTTTTTGTGTAAATCCGTAAAACAGTGATTTTTCACGCAAAAAATGTGAGTGCAGTTTCAGGGAAATCACCCCTCCATGATTTAAAGTACAAATCGATAATATAAAAAATTTCAGGGGTGACTGAACTTAATTTTTTTCCCGTTCAAACATCAAACCAGGCATTTCTGGAAATATGGTATTGAAGCAGATTCAGTGACGTTCCATCGACCCCACTGAATATTCATTGACCGTGTCCGGAAGAGCGCGAAAAAAGACGAAATCGATGTGTTAATATTTGGTTAAGGTCAAGGATGGGCTGGGGGGGATGGGGTGGAAAATGCGGGCGAATGCAACTCGCTTTTCTTGTGAAACAGGCGGCAAATCTATGCACCCTCCTGACTCGACTACACACTCTTTACGGTTTGCTGCCTGCGACCCTTCTTCACATTACGCAGCATAATTCCACACCACCGGTTCAATATACGGATCTTAGTTTGGAAATTGTCTTCCGACGGCATCGCAGGAACTCTCAGACGAGCAAAATTCACGGACGCGCAAAGAATATTACCCAAATTGAAATTTCGCAACAAAGTGGTTGGTATGTTTAATATACAATGATGGACATTCATAACTACAAAGACAAAAAAATTGATTAAGAAACACAAATAAGCAGCAGTAATATGTATTCTATTTTAAAGAGTAGATTACAGAATATGACTTATTTTGGTGAAATGAGCAGAGCAACTATAGAGCAGGGCGTCTCTCAAGGCTCCATACTTGGGCCCTTGAGTTTTCTGATATATTCTGCGGCAGCTCTACAGAATTAACTCATACTCTCTATGAACAAGAGCGTGGGAAATATAAATAATTTTCAACTAGACATATCCAAAACAGTGCTGATAAAATTCACACTTGATAATGCTCAACAACTAAAATGCTGGGTCTCACATTAGAGAACAAACTCACACGGACTCTTCATATTGAAACTCTTTACGATAAATTGCATGAAATTTCTTATATATTGAAGTTTATGTCATCGCACTGTGGTAGAGAAGTTAATTTATATCAAGCGACCATACATTGTCAATTACGTCGAAAAAAATCATTACACACTCGATTATTTTCAATTTTAACTAACATTGTGTGTTTTCAGAGATTTTTTCTTCTTCATTCGTTATTATTTCTGTTTATTCCTTTCAATATTTTATATTTACATTATACATTTCATTTACATATCGATTTAAAGTATTAAAGTATTTCGTTTTTTTTGTTGTTATTGAAAATAAATGCTTTTAATTTGTACTTTTAAAAGAAATCAATATTATATATATATATATATATATATATATATATATATATATATATATATATATTATATTTATCAATATTTAATTTTTTTAATACATTAAAATAAGATTCCTGTCAACCAATTTCTAATATTTCTTAAGGTAAATGATTCAAATGATGACTTGTTGTCTACCAAGAACATACAAAAGAAATATTTACAAAGGAATTAAAAATTGTTTGTACCGAACAATCTGCTTGGGCTTTTATCATCTCTGTAGCTATTTATTACTGGCGCTTTATCAGACATCGTATTCCTTATTGCTTGTAATACCGCCCACACTTGAACCTTCTTTTATTTTTTGTTGGCCTCTTATCAGGTACATATTTAGTATTGGATTTACATTGAATATCTTTTCTATTTTCTATATATTTTCCCTTTAAGACATACTTGCAATATTGTCGTCATGTGCCACAAATTTCATTATATTTCCTTTTTTGTCTTTAATATTTGTTATATTTTCTGATTTTTCTAATACGACGTTTTCATTTTAGTTCCAAATTCTCCCCAGCTATTTTCTTTTTAAATTCCCAACGAATATCCTAAACTTGAGACAAAATGTCAAGTTAAATGAAAGGACACCATCGAAATTATTGTCGCTGGCAGAATCAATTTTCATCTTTCAACGAATGTTGAAGTTTGATTTTTATTTATTGACCCTATCGAAAAATCGAAGATAAAAAATAAAACACGAAATATATTTTCGTTATTAGGGTTAAATTTCTGATATTTTTCTTCTAAGCGCAAGTCAATAGGGGAATTTTTATTATCCAAAAAATTCGGGGGTAAACATTTTCCTTAAAAAAATTGACTTGAAAAGTTGTTCATAGCCCAATTTGTCAATTTTCAATCGATTGGCGCTTGCATAATTCTTCTATCTTTTGCGGTTTTCCAGTTATAACAATAGAGCTGAATCAAACTCAAAATATATAGAAGGATATCATCAAAAAAAAATTCGCTGGCAAAATCAACTTTCATCGTTCGAAAAATGTTGAGTTTTGATTTTATTTATTGACTCTATCGGAAAATCGAAGATAAAAACTATAACACGGAATAAATTTTCGTTATCAGGGTCAAATATTGATATTTTGGTTCCAACCACAAGTCAATGCGACAATTTTTAATTTTCGGCAAAATTCAGGGGCAAACCCCTACCTACACTTTTCCTGGAAAAAAATCACTATCCAAATTTTGATTTGGGTATTTGTACATAGCCTAATTTGACTATTTGGAAATGATTGGTGCTTGCAGAATTCTCCTATCTTTTACGTTTCTCCATTTATAGTATAGCTGAATCATAATATCAAGTTACAAAAAATCTTTTTAACAAAAAATTAAACCGACGAAATACGGAACTGTAAAGTAAAAAATAAACTAAACCTTCTTAGTCTCAATAACTAAGCTACTAAACTAATGTGAGTAACTAATTTTGAGTCGGCACCAAACAAACAATCAACGAAGATCATTAAATTACAGAATGTCACCGCCGTATTTCGTCGGTTTAATTTTTTGTTAAAAAGTTTTTATGGTTTCGTTGGTTAAAAAATCGAAATTTGTGTCGCTGGCAAATAAACTTTTACCGTTCTTCAAATTTAGAAACAGTTCACTTGTCACATCACATAGAGTACACATTTTTATATATACACATTTTTATATATATATACACATTTTTATATATATATATATATTTTTATATATATATATATATATATATATATATATTATATATATATATATATATATATATATATATATATATTTGGCGGAAACTGTATATATTAATATATATATATACAGTTTCCGCCAAAATCTTGGAACCATATGGGATTTTTTTTTATTACTAGTTCCTCAGAAAATTTCATTTCTTATAAAAGTTGGTGCATTCAATCAGACTAAATTCGCGCATAGCCGTTATCATCAGTGGCGTGCGGCTAAGCGGGAATCGGTCGATATTCTAAATTCACTATGGAGTAAAGTGCCATTACTATGTAAAATATCGAAAAATGTTATTAGAAATGTTGTTTGCAATTAAAAGATATTCTCACTTATCCAATTACCATGTCTTAATTTAAATATTTATTTTGTGGTTATTAATTATTTCTAATAAAGATTGACCTCTTTTTTAAGGATCCTGGCTTTATTTCATTATCTTTCCATTACTGTTTTTTTTTGGACTCATCTTCAAGATTTTGGTAGAGCAGTTTATTTATGCTAATTTAGTAATTTACTACGCAAAAATTATTGTCGATGATTCCCATCAAAAATTGAGGCCAACTCATCAAGCAGTTATTGAAATTAGAACGATTTGGATGAAATTTTGTATTTTTTTGTATTACCTAAAAAAACGCGATTTTACTCACAAAAAAAAAATATAGTAGGTTAGGTTAAAACAGGCAAATCCACCATATTCAACTACGATGTCTGGTAGAACTGGCGAGTCCACCAGATTCAACTACGACGTCTGGAATAGCGGTAGGTTAGACTAAGTATAAAAAAATGGCGTTATAACATTATCCGAAGTTTATCTGAATAAGAATTTCCGAATGAACACGATTTTACAAAAAAAAACACCTAGCAACGCTCGGTCGCCCAGGTAGTTTTTTTCAAAACGGTGATCTTCCATGAAATTTGGGTGAACCGCAAAACATTTCCTGTTTATGTTTTTCATTCATTATGATCAACCCAATATTTGAAACTAGTTGAATACCAGATTAAAACGAATGGAATTTCTAGTTGTAATAAATTCAATACGTCAGAGAGGTGCCAATGTCCAACTTGGCTATATTTAAATGTAGACCAACAAATACTATGATCTTGATATTATCCGTCCTTGAGTGTCTTGACCAAAATTATTCAGCTATCCTGATATCACTAAATTTTCCTTCAATTTCTAACGAATATTTGGGTTTTTCTGTCTTTTAACTTCCTCGTGCTTTTTAGTATACATCTGAAAAAATCCTAGGTGTTTTGTGGGTCATGACCCTAGATGCATTGTGCTTGTGCGAACATTGGGAAATGATTCTTCAATGAAATCGTATTCACAACCACATCAGATTTATCTTCTAAGCGCAAAGTTCCTTTATAATTATATTTCAGCATCGAAAGTAATCATTCTCCGAATTTAATTATTTAATTTTATTCATATCTCTCAAACGTCAAACGAGTATTAGTTCGGAGGGGAAGGGGTCTGGAATAATATCGCTCAATACTTTGGATTCTATCGGCCATAAATAACTCGCAGACTCATTTTTAAAATTCAAAAGCCTAACGATCTCGTCATTCCGCAAAATATAAAACAGGACACGCGACCACCTGACAACCGACCATTACACGGATTTTACTGGGAAATTTAAGTTTTTTGGCCGAGAGCGCCTTTCCGAAAGGGTGATACAACTGGTGGGATGAATGGGGGACCGTTTAAAATTCGTAATGTGCAATAATCTGTTGGAGACACGTGCCGGGACACGCGACCCGCGCGTTTGGCTCTATTGCAAGGCTCTCAACCAAAAACTCATTACGTTATTAGAGTTGGAGATTAAAGAGGGGTTTTAATAAAAATTCCCCATCGAGATTTTTATCGAAATTCGGATCTGGAGTAGAAGCGACAGATATGATGGCGCTGTGGAACCGATATCTTTGTTACCGTATACCGTGTGACACATACTCATGGTACAGCCCCATTTCGTCCTTTGTTTCTCTAGCTATATTTCAGAAATTTGGAACATTGAATATGCTCACTAAACGGCACTTCTTGACATATTTGAAAAAAAAATCGGTTTTTCCGGAAATGACATCAACTTCCGATTTCCGAATGGGACACCATGGATATTATTACATTTTTGAAATCTTCGTAATTATCTGAATCCAATGATACCTTATAGTTGACATTTCATTTGTCAGAACACCCATTTTATTTTTCGATCTAGAGAGCCATGACCCCTCTAAAATTATTCTAAATAATCAAAATAATGCTACACTAACGCATTTTCGATTAAAATAGTATTTTGGTTCGAAATACGTGACAAAAAAGTGAAACAAAACGTTTTTTTACTCAAAACTCAATTTTTTCAAATGCTACCATAATGGTACTCTGACGTCATTCGAAAGTACCATCGATGGGGTAACCATCCATATTAACTCTTTTTGTGTATAACCAATACGAACACAATAATGTAGTTGAAAAAAGTTTAAGAATCTTCTCGGTTCAATAACAATAATTTATCAAGATGGCTATGGAACACAAATCACATTTTGACGTTTCGATAATCTGTATTTGTCAGTTAGTCACTGAAACCAAACGAAGGAAAGCCTTGGTTAAATAAAATAAAACAAATTGGTCATCGCAGGAGTTGGGAATATTTTGTAAACGATGTTTTTCAAGTGACCCCAAGTGAAAAAATATAAAGGGGTTAAGTCAGGTGATCTTTTAGGCCACCTAACAGGACCATGTGTTCCGGTCCACATTTCCCCAAATCGGTCACGGAGGTAATCCGTCACTATCCTACTATTGTGCGGAGGTGCACCATCCTGCTGAAAAAACAGTCGATTTTCCAGATTCAGCGATAAATCTTCTAAATAGTCTTCAATTTCTTTTATGAGGAAACTAGATAGACCTTTGTTTAATTAGGAACCCCAATATACATATAAGAAGGCATATTACAATGTATAGACATGCAAATATGATACAGACATATGGAATGGAATGCTTACAATAATAACAATGAGTAAACAATTGTAAGTAACATATTAAAAGTAAAAATAGAAAAGGAAAATTATAATATAGTATTAGAATCGTAATAACCTAACTAGTAAAAAATTTGCAACGACCATATTAAAAGAAAAATATATATATATATATATATATATATATATATATATATATATATATATATATATATATATATATATATATATATATATATATATATATATATACAAAAACGAATAGTAGGTTCAGCTAGGTTAACAAATTCACAAGTGATATATAATTAATTGTTATATTGTTTTAATATCAATATTCATAGACGAACAATCAGTTATTTTGGATGAATTCCTTCAGTTTGTCTTTGAACTGGATCACCACCATTCAAAGGTCCATCAAATATTATAAGACCAATCATTCGATCTCAAAATACTTCTAACCATACACTAAATCCAAAACGTTTTTGGAAATTCCCCTGCCTAAATAAATGCTGATTCTCTTGCGTCCAATATCGAGTAATTTGTTTGTTGAATAAATCAAAATTGGTTAATCTTGTCTCATCGGAGAATACAATTGTTATCAGAAACTCAATATTTGGCTGTCTTTATTTCGTAGTACCTACTTTCAATATTCCATCCTTTTATTCCATTAGCTTCCATAGGATATATTACAAGATGAAGTGGAAAACTATTTTTCAAGTAGCTCAATCATTCCCCCCTTTTTAGAACCCCCAATACCGTTGTAATGTTTCACTCGCAATATGTCTTGTTTTTCTTTTTCTATTTATTGTATTAGAGATAAAGAAGCGCGATAATTTTCTTTTCTGTTTCTTGTCGAACAAATAATGCTTTCGAACTTTATACCTGCATGATTTTTTTTCCCTTTATTCTCCAGTTAGACAATTACAACTGTACAGGAGTCGTCATTTTAAAACTAATCTAAATCTCAAACTAATATCACAACATTGACAAATACAATTATAAAATTATCTCATGGAGTAATAACTTTGACGGACAATAAATTCCTTCAATCCCATTCTGAAATGTGTTAATGACGAACATGATTTTATTTCAGAGGGTAGTTTATTCAACATAAGTATGCCTGTGTTATTAGGCGACTTGTATGATATCGAGGTTTTTGTGATTGGAATACAGAACGTTTGTTTGATAATCCAGCTATTTGCCATGCCGATTTCGTTTGGTTGCCGAATCTATTGATTTTATTCTGCTCATGTTTTTGTTTTTCTTTTTTAAACTCATCTGTTGATTCCGGAAACTCCACTTTCAACATATATAGGTGTTTCAAATAAACGTCAAATAAATAAAAATATTTGAAAAAAGTACTCAAAAGCTTGGTCCACTTCGATTCAAAAAAGTCGAATAAGGCTATGTACAAATGCGCAATCCAAAATGTTAACAATGTTTTTTTTCCAGAAAAAATTTAGGAAGGGGTTTGCCCCTGAATTTTGCGAAGATTAAAAATTGTCCTATTATACTTGTGGTTAGAACTAAAATATCAGGAATTTGACCCTGATGAAGAAAATGTATTCCGTGTTATTGTTTTTATGTTCGATTTTCCGATAGGGTCTATAAATAAAAATCAAAACTCAACATTTTTCGAACGATGAAAGTTTATTTTGCCAGCGACAAAAATTTCGATGCTGTCCTTATATATATATATATATATATATATATATATATATATATATATATATATATATATATATATATATATATATATATATATACATATATTGAGTTTTATTCAGCTCTATTGTTATAATTGGAAAACCATAAAAAATTTAAGAATTCTGCAAGCGCCAATCGATTCAAAATGGTCAATACCCAATTCAATTTAAAATAGCAAATACCCAATTCAAAATTAAAATAATGATTTTTTTTCAGGAAAATGACTTGCGGTTAGAACCAAAATATCAGAAATTTGACCTTGATAACGAAAATTTATTCCGTGTTATAGTTTTTATCTTCGATTTTCCGATAGGGTCAATAAATAAAGATCAAAATTCCAGAAAGTTGATGAACGTTGATTTTGCCAGCGACAATTTTTTTCGATGCTGTCCTTTCAACTATTTTGAGTTTGATTCAGCTCTACTGTTATAACTGGAAAACCCTAAAAAATTGATGAATTCAAAATGATCCAATGGCTATGTAGAAATAAATACCCAATTCATAATTTAAATAGTGATTTCTTTTCAGGAAAAATATAGGTAGGGAGGCCCCCGAATTTTGCCAAAAATTAAAAATCGTCCTATTGAAAATTTGACCCTGAAACGAAAATATAAATATATTTTCCGATAAGGTCAATGAATAAAAAGCAAAATTCAAGAAAGTTGATTTTGCCAGCGACAATAAAGGTATAAATTGACATTTTGACTCAAATTTCTATTGGAAATCAATATTTCGCTTCTAACGACGGTGGATATAGGTATGACAAATTTAGAATATTCGTTAAAAAAAAAAAAAAAAAAAAATTAATTATGGAAAAAATACTTGAAACAAAGGATTTTTTGTAATATAGAAAGGAAAGGGCAATCATGAAAATGATATTAGGAGAGAAAAATAAGAAAGCTGGGAATAATTTGGAGCTAAAATGAAAACGTCATATAAAAAACAGAAACTATTTTTGGTAGCACGAGAAAAAATAAAATAGATACAATAACAAATATAAAAGACATAATGGAAATATAATAACAGAAGAATAAAAGAGAATGGAAAATGGCGACAATATTGCAAGTATCTCTTAGAGGGAAAATATATAGAAAATAGAAGAGATATTCAATACCAAGACAAAAGATGGAATAGAAGGTTTGAGTATGGACGCTATCAAAGAAGCAATTAGGAAAGCAAAATCAGGTAAAGCGTCAGGACCAAATAGCTACAGATGATAAAAGCCCAAGCAGTTTATTTGGTACAAACAAACTCTGTCATTTTTTATATATCCTTTGTATTTATTATGTTATGTTTGAAACTCATTCTCAATTTAAGCTTTGATTACTTAGTCCAGACAAATGCTGTTTTGTGCAGAGCTTTGAGGTCCTTATCACCAGGAAAAAATCCCTGTTTATTCTTAACAATAGTGTTTGTTTTTACTTATCATTACTTTTTTAATCATAAAACCCCGGGCATCATCAACCTTCGAGAATGTTGTTGCAATTAATTGGAATCTGATGAATTATCAGTTGCTGAACTGCTTTATTTTTCCTTAGAGCTATTTCCCAATGAGGCTAACATTGCCATTTTTAATTTGTCAGACTTGATTGAATATCTGCATTTTGGCGAACGTTTTATTTGTTCCTACATCAAAATGCTACAGGTGAGAAGTTCTCATTATCAAATAACAACCATCCATGAATATTCCAATACCGCAATGCATTATTTTATAAATGGAAACTGAATCGATGGAAATATATTTATAACAATTTTTGAAATGGCACTTTTATTTGATCAGCTCATTTTAATTGCGAAATATATTTATGTACGAAATTTTAGTTATAAAGCGTTATTCAATTTTTAATATTGGAACTGTAAAACATAGTTGTAGAATGTTCAATCCACTATAATTCATGAGATCATAATTTTTCGAAAGCTATCACACTAAAGTCATTCCAAAACACTAATAACGGTAACAGCAAATCAAAAAGGAAATTTTTGAAGAAAGTCAACATTGGAAAAACCATTAAAACTAGTATATTTTCCGATAGATTACATTGGCGACAAGGATACATTCCAAATTGATACTCTAGATGATAATATTTTAATTGGTGTTATAGAATTTGTGAAAATCTTACAATTGAACTGAAACTGTGTTGAATTTGAACTGATTTGATGTCGGAAACTCACTTTTATGTCCCAGCAAACTGTATGGCTGTATTTTCCGATAATTTGCCTATTAATTGCCGAGGAATAATGCCAGGAATTTCCCTTTGGGTTAATTTGGTTTACCTAATGAATACCTAATGAAGTGGCATTAATTTGCTTCAACCCAATGAAATAGTTATTAAATTGGCAAAATACCCCGTTATCCGTTATTGTAAACAATTGTTAATTTAAGGAGATACCCGTTAGAATCGCCTCAACTGGAAGAACTGAGATATAAAAGAAAATATTTGAAATTCAAATGTATGAAATATATATATATATATATATATATATAAATATATATATATATAGTGCTTCTCAAAAGTCCGCTCCCCCCTCTTATTTTTGGAACGATTATACATAAACAAGTGAAATTTGAAAACTGAATATTAAATGTTGTAAACTTCCCTACTAGTGATGATAGATGACGAAATCGTCAAAGATGACGTCACAAGGCCATTGTGACCAATAATTTTAAATGGAACCCTACGGCAAGCGAAACCTCTTTTAAAAGGTATCGAAAAAACCTATTCAATGATACTAATTTTGTTTGTGTTTATGGCAGCTTTAATGACCCATTGGTAAACATTAAAATTTAAATTCCATTCAATATGATATTAATTATAGATTTAAGAATCAGTATCTACTCAAAGAAATTGCTCGAAGTGACCTCCATTTACTTCCTGACAGTGAAATATCTTTTGCAAATGTGTCTGCGGAAACAGCCTCACATTCTGCAACAAAACGTTGTTTTAAAACGTCAGTATTGTCAGGTTCAGTGGCGTAAACCTTCGATTTAAGGTACCCCCACAGAAAAAAATCCAAAGGTGTGGGGTCCGGTGATCGAGCAGGCCATTCCGTTGAACCTCGTCGTCCAATCCATCTACCACGATACTCCTCATCCACATACCGTCTTACTGCACCGTAATAGTATGGAGGAGCACCATCCTGTTGGAATGTTATTTCCAAATTGCCGAATTCATCTGGATTATCTTCCAAAATTTCAAGGATGGACGGTTCTATGGCTTTTTGCAACTGCTCCAGATAAACCTCACCAGTTAAATTAGTATTTAAGAGAAGAGGCCTAACGATGTGGTTTCCCAGGATACCTGCCCAAACATTCACCTTCTGGGCAAATTGGGTATGTGTTTCACGAAACAGGTGAGGATTTGCGTCACTCCAATACCTCACATTCTGTGTATTTACATTTCCATTTAGATAGAAAGTACTTTCGTCACTAAAACAAATTGTTTTGACATAGTCTGGCTGTTGGTTAATTTTAGTTTCCATATTTTCACAAAATTCTAGTCTTCGGTCTGGGTCGTCGTCTGAGAGTTGATGAACCATTTTTAATTTGTATGGATGAAATTTGTTTTTTTTTCAACGCCCTGTGTACTGTACTTCGACTGACTTCACAGGTAGATGCAACGTGAGTTGTTGAAGAAGTAGGAATAACTATTACTTCAGCCAGTATATCAATTTTTTTCTCATCACAAATTTGTGGTCTGCCAGATCGTTTCGCATCATTAATACTACCCGTTTTTCCAAACTTACGAAGAAGCTCCCTTAAATAAGTCCTCGAAACGGGGCGATCAGGAAACCTCTCATTAAAAATGCGTTCTGCTGCATGAATATTTTGTCCAGTTTCACCAAGAATTAGGATCGCTGCTACTTTATCACCGAAAGCACGTACCATTCCGCTTCTTGAAGCATTTAAACGTTCGGCTCACAACAGTTTAACAAATTATCAAAATGTATAAAAATATTAAAAGTACCAAAAGCTGCTAAAACATTTAAACGTTCGATCAACAATACACAAATGATTAAATGTACAAAAACTTGGACAATTACAAAAACGACGAATTAGGGAGACTAACAAAAACGTCAGCTTATTTGACAACTATCCAGAGGCGAAGCTTGAATTTGGAATTTTAGTATTAACTGATTTAATTCATCACAGCTTTGCGTTTTTTGAAAGCGAGTTGCCAAAACTGCCATAAACACAAACAAAATTGGTATCATTGAATAGGTTTTTTTGATACCTTTCAAAAGAGGTGTCGCTTGCCGTAGGGTTCCATCTAAAATTATTGGTCACAATGGCCTTGTGACGTCATCTTTGACGATTTCGTCATCTATCATCACTAGTAGGGAAGTTTACAACTTTTAATATTCAGTTTCCAAATTTTACTTGTTTATGTATAATCGTTCCAAAAATAAGAGGGGGGGAGGGGACTTTTGAGAAGCACTGTATATATATATATATATATATATATATATATATATATATATAATAATTCCCCACATCCGGATGTAGATACATTTTTCGTAACTGAACGTATGTTTTTGATAAATATGAATACAATTGCAACGGATAAATTCGCAACGCTCCGTATATCTGCCGGAGCCGAATTATCGCACGGATAAAGTTATTGAATGGAATGCAAGCAGGGTATTTGGGGGAATCTGTTCAGCAGCAGCGTAAGAGAGGACGAACCGCATTGATTGGAGCGTCTCCCGACCAGTCAAGCGAGAGAAATCAACTTTAAAACGGCGGCAGGCAGACAACGCTGACTCCCCCTCAACTCCCACAACTTCCATCATACCCCAAAATATACAGTATTGGCTAAGCTGCTCTGATAACAATATTTAATTGCATTATATCGGAGAGACACGAAAACTACCAAGCTCTAATACTTGATTAGAATGAATTAGAAAGAGTTTTTCAAGACAAACATAAAAAACATGTTTGCTTTATTCTGAACCGCAAAATACATTCAAAGGAATACCACATGTAGAAAAGGAAGAACTCAATGTATTGTTATACAGTGTGACCCATTTAAAATGGAACCACCCCTGTAGAATACGCATTTTCCAGTCAATCTCAAAAATATTTTTTTCTAATATTAAGCATCAAAAACTGTATCTTGACACAAATTTTCATAATTTTAGTTTTATTTCCAAGGCACTCTATGGTTTTTTTTCATCGTCAAAAAGTTTATTGGGCAATTTTTTTTTCCAAATTCAACTACACCACTGGATTCGTAGTCGTTATAAATTCAAACCATCAGAATTTCATAAAAAAATATTGGTTACCAACGAAGTTACAACAACTTTAATTTTGGAAACAAAGTATTTGATTATAATTTTTATTTAGATTGCAGACATATTTGAAATCTGGCAACACTGCCGATACAAAGTAGAGCACAAGTGAATTTGTACAGCAAAAATCCGAAGTCAATAGCTCATTCCGTTCAACAGTTATAACTACTGAAAGTATAGTAATGTGGCGATTTGTGGTGTACTAAATCACAGCCTACTATTGATTTAGTACAATACCTATGCCCAATGTATTGGTTCAGCTTTCCTCAAATTATTGATACCTTCTCTGAAAGCTTGTTTCAGTTGAGTTTTTGTCCTGCTTTCTGTTTTATTATTGAATAAATAATTTTGATACTTTAAAACTTGATTCGGTTCATTTCGTTTTTATCGGCTATTGAAAACTGCATAACTTGAAAATGAATTTTTAATTTTCTGTTATTTTCGAATACACTTATAACCTAAACTTAAATAAATGATTTTGAGGAAATATAATTCACAAATCCAGTGGCGTAGTTAGATTTTTATTACAAAATCGCTTCCACCAGAAATCGCTCACATTACCATACTTTCAGGAGTTATAACTGTAGAACGGAATGAGCTATTGACTTCGGATTTTCGCTGTACAAATTCACTGGTGTTCTACTTTGTATTGGCAGTGTTGCCAGATTTTAAATATTTCTATAATCTAAATGAAAATTAATATCAAATACTTTGTTTCCAAAATTAAAGTTGTTGTAACTTCGTTGTTAACCAATATTTTTCCATGAAATTTTCATGGTTTTCATTTATAACGACTACGAATCCAGTGGCGTAGTCAAATTTCAAAACAAAAATTGCCTAATAAACTTTTGCCGTTTTTAACGAAGAAAAAAAACCATAGAGTGCTTCGGAAATGAAACTAAAGTTATGAAAATTTGTGTCAAGATACAGTTTTCGATGCTTAGTACTCAAAAAAATTAGGAATGAGAATGACTGAAAAATGCGTATTTTACAGGGGTGGTTCCATTTTAAATGGGTCACACTGTAGAAGATAAAAAAATCAAGAGCACTAGAAGTCACTAACGGAGCTCAGTTCTTGATCCCCTTCTCTTTACCATATATACTTCGGAATTTTCAAAATGCTTTCAAAAAATTCCAGATTCAAAGATATGACAATTACTTATGAAGGGTTGCTCTTTTGTTGAAATAACGATGTTTTTCTTTTGAAGATAACATCATTAATATTGTCGACATATAATAATAATAATAATAATAAATTTATTATCCACATATTATACAATAATTACAATCTTTGACATATGGATAAATGGCTACAACTGGTTCAGTTGTGGACGCATCCACCCCTGTTCTTCCACCAGTGCCGGTGAACAAATCGAGTAACTAAATTTGAGTAGCAAATGATATTTGAAAAAGAGAGAACTAGAGAGAGAGAAAAAGAGAGAACTAGAGAGGGAGAAAGTAGAGAGTGAGAGAAAATAGGTGAGAACGGGTGGAAGAAAGAAACGTGTATACATTTGTAAGATTATTTTTGTGATGATAAAAGATATCTGTATTTAACTTTGAATGATTTTGTAGAGGATGATAATAAAGAAGGATCTGATCTATGCAAATTGTTGACACAGACCGCGACGCCATAGGAGAACGATCTCTTGAAAATCATTTTCTCATGCCTCGGCACACGAAGAAGAGTTTTTTTTTCGGATATTCAAATAATGAACATCTGTTCTATAAGTAAGTTTGTTATGTGAGTAGGGGGGTGTTTTTTTCATATAGATTTTATGGGCTAAACATGCAAAATGTAAAGTTCGACGGTTATATATATTCAACCATTTCATTTCCCTAAACTCCCCGGAGATATGGTGATATTTTCTTATTCCATGAACCAGTCGGACACAAGAATTTTGAAGTTTCTGAATTCGTCTAGATTCATCACTGTCTAAGCAGGGGCCATAAACTACATCGCAGTGTTTGAAGTGTGATAATACAAGTGAATCACATAACCCTTTTTTCAGTTCACACGAGAGAAATTGAGAATAAATCAGTTTCAGTGTGGCATATGCAATTCTGAGTTTAGAAGATATATGTTCTTTGAATCTTAATTTAGTGTCAAGGATTAGACCTAAATTTTTCCAATGTTTCGATTGGAATTGAGGTACCTGCAATTTCAAGTAAGACTCTATCCTTAATAAGTACTAAAGTGTTGTCATTACAAAATAAAAGAGCTGTTGCCTTTTTTGGGTTCATTTTCAGACAGTGATGTCTCGAAGTACTGGATAATTCCTCCAGGTCACTGTTAATGCTCTGAATTGCTTCGGATACATCAGGATACTGAAAAGAAAAGTATAGCTGCGTGTCATCTGTTTTTCAACCGCGACCACAGTTTTCTTCAAATATTGCTTGCTGAAAATGAAAAGTTACTATTGTTTGATGCGTAATACTCAGGAATACTCACTATTGACTTTTTTTTTTTTTGGAATGTAGAAGAGCAAAGAAATTAGTTCGACCCTATAACTCACTGCGGATACCAAATTATTTTCATGAAAAGAAACAATCAAATTCGTATTTTTTCAACGTGTCGTCTTTTTAACTAATAATAACAAAACTCTCGCTTTCCACATATATAGAATATAATATCTAGATAATAACTATATCTCCCACTTGATATGACTATATCTGCTCCATCATCTCTGATCAACTCATTTCTTTCTGGGAGACGTTGAAAATAGACCGTAATAGAGAATTCTACATTTATTTTCAGTCCGGAATTCTACAGTTGCACGGGTTTCCACTGCTGTTACAATGATAGCAAAAGATCGTTGCATTCCCATTCATTGTAATGAGCTAAACAATGGTTCTGTTGAGCAGTTATTACAATGCAATCCATAAAAGCCTTTACGGACCTATAAAGTAGATCAAACCAACCTCTGTTGCAGCTCAAATGGTGCCGGATTCTGTTGCATTTTTGCCTCAATATTTTTCAAAAAGACCGATTCATCCAAGTAGCATTTAGCGGCCACGATTATGGAAAACTTTAATCACAACCACAGCCACGTAATAAACACTGTTCTAGCACACTTTTTTTTATCAATCTTGGGTATTTGAAACCAATCTTACGTAATAAATTACTACGTTTGCTGCGGTACTGGCGACAAATAAATATTCATTGAATGTTTCGTTCATTTCTCTAATAATGGCGGCCCAGCATATTCCTGTAAATATGGCGGCTTTTGGAGAATATAACTTTAAAGTGGCAGAAACTGAAAATATACCACTCCGAAACTCATCTTATCATGAACTGGTCAGTGGAACTGACTTATTAACTTTTCCACCACTAGAATATGGCGCCCACGTCGCAGGCCCTTGACTCACCACTTCAAAGTTATAACCTGAAAATTATAATAGGTCTCATACCCTTGAAAGTGGCGAACATGTCGCGGCTATTATAACCTGCCACTTCAAAGTTATAGCCTCGAAATTGCGGGTACATGTCCATTAATTATTAAAAAAGGACATGTAGCAAGAATTGTGGATTTTATGCATCTTCAATTAACAATAATTTTCAAATTACACAAGTCAACAACATTTTTTTTTGGGTTTCTGTTCTAATGCTTGAATTCTGATTCTAGACATAAAAAAATACTTGAATTTCCATTTTTAGCTTTTAAAGTTTGCTTTTGTCTGATTTACATTGATAAGTAAGTTTGAAAGATTTTGATTGATTTTATGAGCAACAGATGGAAGCACTTTGATCAACCCGACAGCAAATTGCATACAATTTGTGAAGAGCACAGTAGTGAGTATTTACTTGTCTATCACAGCTGTAACAACCGCCCTTGTGTATTACTAAGTTAGAAAATGGCATCAAAACAGTGTAAACAGGATGTTGATTCATTCTGTTTTATTTGCGGGGAATTTATCAAAGTAAGAAGCAAAAAATTTGCTTTGGCAACAAATTTGAAGCTTTGCGATGCGTATGAAGCCTATTTTAACCACAAAATTCGGAATCAAGATAAAACATGGGTACCTCACTTTGCCTGTGTTAATTACAAAAATAATGTCGAGCCGGAACCAATTGTGGAGCCTAAGAATATATTGATTCCGCCGTTACATATGAAATTGGGCCTAATGAAGCAATTTGTGAAAGCTCTGGATCCAAATTCTGAAGCTTTTGAATATTTAAAGGGATATTTTTCCAAATTTTCTGAAGCTAAAGTAAAAACGGGTATTTTCGTCGGACCACAAATAAAACAAATAATGATTCCACAGAATTCCTATGGGTTCATGAAAAACAAGCCTGGGAGAGTCTTAAAGCAGAGTAGTTGATGGTTTTCTTGGTAACAACAGAGCTGATAATTATAAAGAGTTGATTGAAAATATGATTAAAAGCTTTCAAATTATGGGCTGCAGAATGTCCCATAAACTTCATATGCTACATTCTCACCTGGAACAATTTAAAGACAATAGCAAGGAGAACTCTTTCACCAAGATGTGATGGACTTTGAACGACGTTACCAAAAGCAGTACAACGAGAATATGATGGGAGATTACATTTGGGGTTTAATACGAGAAAGGCCATACAAACATAAGAGAACTTCTAAAAATATTCATTTTTGAACTTGATATTTTGTTATTTTACATTTAAATGCTATTGTTTATCACAATTCCTTAATTAAAAAGACTTTGATGTTCAGCAAAAACTTTTTTGTTAATCGCAATTAAAAATAAAATTATGAAAACAAAATCTAAAATCGGTCATTTTTCTTGAAAATTCGAAAAATTGCTCTAGTTTCCACAAAAGCAAACTTTGATCAGAAAAAATATTTTTTCCTTTATTTTTAACATAGGAGAAACCAAAATTTCACATGCAGAAGCCAGACCCAAAAATCGTGTCGACCGTTGTTATCAATTACCAAGTAATGAAAATGATGGCATTCATGCAAACTGAATTAACAATTAAGGTATGAATATTGAGCAGGCACTATACGTCAGAGATCCGATCTATTTAAATTAACCTTTTTATACAAAATCAAGAAAAATTATCTATTGAAACCCATTTCATTTCGAATAAATATTAGTAACGTACCTAACAGGTAAAACAAACTTGTTGTGAGCCACGATAAAATAATTTGAGAAACGTTAGGTTAGCTTTCGTCATCGCGTGGACCAATCCACGGTAACTTGAATTTCAAAGGTAATTGTAACTTTGTAGTGACTTTTATAGAATGCGAACTGTGGCAATCACTTATGGCAATGTGGCAACCATCACCACATTTCTCAATCAAGTACCTGCCACATTGAAGGCTTGATGGAAGTTACTAAAACATCACCTCCTATTGTGATATCTAAGTGGTACAGGATAGTTACCACACCGGTTATTTTCCAATTTCAAGTTTGAAAACCTTCAAGGACATGTTCCAGATACCTCAATCAGGGCCGGATTAAAAGGTGTGGAGGCCCTGGGGCAACAAAGGAGTGGAGGCCCCTAATTATTTTTCAAACAAGTTTTTTTATTTTATTTATTGCGGAACAAATCAAATTATTTCGACACGAGCATATGTAGGTATAATAAAATACAAGAAATGAATTAAATTACAGCGTAAACAAAGGGATTCTTGCGAGCTTTTTTCGACGAAAAATCATTGATGATTTCGGTCAAATCCAGCATCCGGAGAAAATCATTCTCAATGCTAAGAAGCGATAACTTTGATAGGCGGCTTTGTCTCATCGTAATTCGCCTATTTTTTTCATTTTGGAAAATGAGCGCTTTCCAGTGCAATTTGACATCATCACATTCTCAATTGTAATATCACAAGAGAGTGAAAATAATTCGACAGATTTTCGAAAACTTGTTGCTAGGCAATAGACAAGAGAGACCAACTGGCTCGAGTGGCTCTTGCCAACAAGTTTGAGAAAGAAATCTAGATAATTATTTTCTACTATAGCGAACTCTCGTGTGGTATTCTTAGATTCTTAGATTATTTTTTGATGTTACGATCATAAACACATTTCCTTGCAAAATTATATAATGTACTAAACCGGTTTTGATTCATTTCACACTTTTCATGCGAATTGATGACAGACGTCAAATTAAAAATATAGGTTGTCAGACAATAAAGACAAAATGCCTCAAATTATTCCCGCGACAATTTTCTAGGTAGAATTTTCCCACTATTGATTGTCCAAAACGTATATGAATTATTTGAATTGAACGTTTCCATTGGTTTCTAGCAATGTCAAAAAATAATCACTGTAATTTCAATGTTTGAGAATGTAGCTCTGAAATTTTGGTTTTCAAGAATTTGATAGTAGAACATCTTAGATAGATAGATAGATAGATAGTCCTTTTCAGAAGGATTTACATTTGTTGCGGAATGTCATCCTTCTCTTAGACTCTGTTACAAGCGCGCCACTCAGCGGACACTTGTCAACGCCAATAAATAGGAAGAATCGGCAGAAAAATAGTCAACAGAATTTGAACTTTTGTTCTATCATGGAATGCGCACAGGGCTCTTATAAATAATTTGATGCAATCATATTCATAAATTGAAATATTATTTTCCTTTGTTTATGATTATTGAATTCCATTGTGTATCTAGATCGCTTGTGTCATTCGAAGAATACATCGACAGAAAATCCTTCATTTAATAAAAAAAATGTATATTTTTTTTTAATTCAATTGTTCTTGTTTTTACAGCTAATTTCGATACGATATAATATTTTGTATAATAGTATGATGTTTTACTTGGTGATTGTTTCTCGCATATACACATGATTCATCAGATCGGAGATTAATATTAACCATGGATTTTGACAAGAATACGAAATGTTTAAAACGAAAAATGAGAGGAAAAAGTGGGAGAACTGCTCTTTCGTTGTCAGATTTTTTATATATAATTTTGCATATCCTTCGGTATTTGTTAGGAAATTTTACCTAAAAATTTATATTGTGGAGGCCCCTCTCTTGTGGAGGCTCCGGGGCTGCAGCCCCGTTTGCCCCCCTCTTAATCCGGCTCTGACCTCAATTGACACTAACAAGTTATAGAACTGTGGAGTGGCTACTATAGTTGGGAATTACGTGACCATGCAAATATAAAATTTTAGTTATTCTTACTGTATAGTGTAGATTTAGTGGTGATTAAGTAGTAACCACGTAGTCAATGTTGCAGTATCAATTTCCGTCACTATGATGCTGCTTGGGCCTAGAAAAATTAGGTTGACGCTGGGAATCGCACTTCTCAATTGCTGGCAAAATACTCCTACGCTTGTGCCATGCCATTCTGGTACTTTATATTGACGTAGGAAATTGAACCATGATCATGATCGTAATACTTAAAAAATTGCCCCAACCCGAAAATCAGCAGCATCCAGCTCAGTGTCTCGCTCCATGAACGATTGAGGTGATCGATAAGATAGGATTTGATATTCAGAAGAGCGAAGTTTCATAAGAGTCTCTCGTCACGCAAGTTAAACTGATGATTACGAACTGATTAAAAGGGGCCCAGATGCTGTTATCACAAGCTTATGCTGCGTTTAATGCTTGCAGGGGGTGAGTTTCTTTCACGGTGGCCTGGGAAAATAATGATTCGGGAAAATGGAAACTGACAGGCAGGCGTTGTATCATAAATATTAGTAATGATGTGGAAGTATGTGAATTCGCGGAAAAGGAGCTTTTGGTAAGGATATTGATAGGTAAAGACGAAGTTGAACATTCTATGTCGTTAGCGTCGATTCGGGATTCCTGGCAAGCCCCGTTTCGTTTATTTTCACACATAATTTTTATAAATTTTTTTTTCATGCATCTGAAGAGTAATTTTTTACGTTTCGGAACCGCCATTTTCACGATTTATTTTTTGCATTGTTTTCATGTGCTTATGGCGATATTTTTGACGTTTCAAATGCACGCGAACATTGAAACTGAATTTTCACTCATTTACATGAGAAAATTTTTTAATTTTTTTTTTAAAGCGTCATTTTTGAACATTCAAAAACAATAATTTTTACGTTTTATTATTTTACATTTCGTGCGCCTGAAGAGTCATTTTTCACGTTTCAAAAACGTCGTTTCCACGCTTATTATTTTTTTCATGCGTCTAAAGCGTCATTTTTCAAATTAATATCCCTATCAGCTTTCCATATATAATATTCCAAGAGGTTATCTAAAACGATTGAAGATATTGACTAATGTTTATCTTCCAGTCGCAGATGATTGCGCATCTGATTTTATGAACATCCTGTACTGTATTTTCAAAGAAATGAATACCTATATTTATATTTTGTTGCAAAATTCCAATACAAATGTTGTATTACTTTTGCCGTTTTCACATTCTACAGAATCCCACGACTCGTTATTTGGATTACAAGGTCTCCATTCGTATGTCGGGTTAGTTTTCGCGTGACTAACCACACCACTCATATAACCTTACGAGAAGCCAGGCCAGAATGTGTCATCATGGATTATTTACACTTGACAAGCTCGAATATATCGCGGTAAAAAGGGATATCTATTCCACATATTTTTTCCTTGGTTGATATACTGATGAAATTAAAAGTGAGCTTCTCTCCACAATATTTGAACGTGTAGAATACACAGTGCTTTTGGGCAGTTTTTAGGTTGAATTCAGGAAAATATTACACCACTTCACGACATTCAGAAAATTTGGGTAGTATACATATTGTATACTACCGAAGTAATTTGGGAGTATATATATTGGTAAAATTGGACGTTTGCGATTATAAATCCCATAATTTTATTTGTGTCTTTTTATTTGTGCCTTTTTTTACATTGTAAATATGAGTTTTGAAAGGTTATACAAGACCTATGTCTCTTTCCTCTCTACTTCTCTTAAGGGTTTTCTCATTCAACATATATTCGAACAGTACTATAGGATTTTTCGAGTTATAAACATAATGCAAAATTTTCTAATTATGAAAAATAGTTTATTCCTACAACTCCAATCATGGAGAATATTCAAATATTTCTGTAACAACCCACATCCCTAACTTTTCGAATATATTTGAAACATTTTAGATCATCGCATTCTGAATATTTAAATACTGTGGGCAGGTCGTCGATAATAAGTACATGAAAATGGGCTCCAGGTTGGAACCCTGAGGATCCCATGAAGTGGCATAAAAAATTTCTGAATATTTTCTTATATGAATTTTTGCCAAACGATCAGAACCCTGTTTTCTATTCCCGCTGATTTCTTGGGTTTCAATGTTTTTATCGCATTCTGAATTTAACTATCACTATCTGAATTTAACGAAAAACTATCGTTGGACGCATTGTCACAGTCTATGGAGTCAATATTGTAGGTAGCTTTTGTTATGTCGCATATCGAGGAAAAAAATTCGCAAATGCATTGGTTGTTTTTGTTTCATCGATCATTAAACTGTTGTGAAACTATATACAACTTTCCCTCTTTTTTTGTTTATATTTTTTTCGATTTAATCGAATTCTTCATCTCTTTTCGCAAACTTTTATACAGACACTAACGTCAATCTCCAAAATCTCTCTTTTTCTCTTAATAAATTTGGTATTTCTTTGGTGAATCATGTCGAAAAACGATGTTGATCTTCATGAATCCCATATCTAGGTACACACTCTTCCACGATTTCATGCCATGCATTATAGAGCTCTTCTGAAGCTGCGTTCACATTATATTCATACAGTGCTTCTCAAAAGTCCCCTCCCCCCCTCTTATTTTTGGAACGATTATACATAAACAAGCGAAATTTGGAAAATGAATATTAAAGGTTATAAACTTCCCTACTAGTGATGATAGATGACGAAATCGTCAAAGATGACGTCACAAGGCCATTGTGACCAATAATTTTAAATGGAACCCTACGGCAAGCGACACCTCTTTTAAAAGGTATCGAAAAAACCTATTCAATGATACTAATTTTGTTTGTGTTTATGGCAGTTTTAATGGCTCATTAGTAAACATTAAAATTTAAATTCCATTCAGTATGATATTAATTACAGATTTAAGAATCAGTATCTACTCAAAGAAATTGCTCGAAGTGACCTCCATTCACTTCCTGACAGTATTTTTAAACTATTCTCGTACTTTTGCAAATGTGTCTGCGGAAACAGCCTCACATTCTGCAACAATGCGTTGTTTTGAAACGTCAATATTGTCAGGTTCAGTGGCGTTAACCTTCGATTTAAGGTACCCCCACAGAAAAAAATCCAAAGGTGTGAGGTCGGTGATCGAGCTGGTCATTCCGTTGAACCTCGTCGTCCAATCCATCTACCACGATACCTCATCCAAATAACTTCTTACTGCCCCGTAATAGTGTGGAGGAGCATCATCCTGTTGGGATGTTATTTCCAAATTGCCGAATTCATCTGGATTATCTTCCAAAATTTCAAGGATTAACGGTTCTATTGCGTTTTGCAACAGCTCCAGATAAACCTCATCAGTTAAATTAGTATTCAAAAAAAGAGGACCAACGATGTGGTTTCCCAGGATACCTGCCCAAACATTCACCTTCTGGGGAAATTGGGTATGTGTTTCACGAAACAGGTGAGGATTTGCGACACTCCAATACCTCACATTCACATTCCAGTAAGAATTTTTTCATTTTAGACATAATACATTCAACAGGACTAAGCCCAATAACAGGAGTATATAATAATGATTATAACAATTTGAAGTGAATATAATAGTAAATCAGCAGTAAATTATATCAATGGTAACAAATAATAACAAAATCATAACAAAAAGATGCCTAGCTATAGGTCATTCAAAAGACGGAAGGTTAGATTAAATAGAAACGGTGATAACTTAGATACAAGTAAAAAATTGAAGGTGTATATATGCCGAAGCTAATTTTGAATAAGTTGCTTTCTGAATTGACTCAAGTTAGAAAAGAAGATGTCTGCAGAGGGTACATTGTTGAGGCTTCTACACATAGTTGCGATTGGACTATTGTAGTGATGCTGTGAATTTGGCATGTCGATGCGAAAAGACAAGTGTGACCTTGACGAAATACGTGGAGTATTGAAATTTAATAGTGATAATAGAGATGTTGAGTCGACTTGATTATTTATCAGTTTGTATACAAATATGATATTTGATATTTTTCTACGTTTTCTCAGGCTAACAAAATTAAATTCTTCCAATAGTAGATCGTATTCGTAGTGATAAATGGATAAGTGTGGTGTTTCTTGTTGACTAGAAATTTAAGATTTTAACTGATTCAATGGCTATTATGTATCTGACGTTTCTAGGGTTTCACACTACACTACAATATTCAAGTTTGCTGCGAACTAAACAGTAGTAGATAGAGGAAATAGCCCTGAGATTTGAACATTCTTTACAATTGCGTATTAGTAAACCCAGAGTTCTTCTAGAATTTTTCATTATTTTTTCAATGTGCTGATTAAACTTAAGTTTGGTATCAAAGAGAACACCTAAGCCTTTGCATTCATTCACTCGCCTTAGGATACCATCACCGATTCTATAGTCATATATAACGGGAAAATATTTTCTGGAATAGCTCATAATTTTGCATTTATCAAGATTCAAATGTAACTTATTCGCCGAGCACCAGTCCGATAAGAGATTCAAATCGTGCTGGAGACGAAAGCAATCGGTAGTGTCTGAGATTTCTGTATAGATTTTCATATCATCAGCAAAAAGTAGTTTGCTCGACTGAAAAGAAGTACATATTTCATCGATGAATATTAGGAATAGGAGTGGCCCTAAGTTTGATCCCTCTCCTCTCCTGAGCTACGAAATTGAAAGATTTCACACCCTCATATTCAACAAATAGTTGTCTAGCGCTCAAGTAGGATTTCAATAGATGCTGTAGAAAAATTACCTTTTTTGAAATTATAGATGCATTCTTTCAAATGTTTCATGTGTACATCATGACAATATTTTCAGATTTCTTGATTTTTTTATTACAAGCTTTTATTTAGTTTCACCTGTCCCAGTGTCTGTCTGTCTGTAATCAAATCTTGCAGGTTAAATTTGACCCACTTCTATATTTTTGTTAAAGTAAAAAACTAAATGGTGGTTCTAAGATGGCGGACGAGATTTGTGTTTATGGTCTGACTCGACTAAAAATTGGTATGTAGGGGTTTTCGAAATCGAAGATTATGAATTTTTTGGCGGCTCCAAGCAGATGGCCGACGATCTCTGTGATTATGGTCCGATTCTATTAAAAATTGGTATGTGGGGGTTTTAGGGGTCGGAGATTATGATTTTTTATTAAAAATTCACAAATTCAAGATAGCGGCTCCAAGATGGTGGACGAGTTTTGTAATTATGGTCCGATTTGATTAAAAATTGGTATGTGGAGGTTTTCGGTTTTCGGGTCGAAGATTATGAGTTTTTTGTCAAAATTCATAAAATCAAAATGGCAGCTCCAAGATCGCGGACGATCTCTGTGATTATGGTCCGATTCTATTCAAAATTGGTATGTGGAGGTATTTGGGGTTGAAAATTATGAATTTTTTGTCAAAATTCATAAATTCAAGATGGTGGACAAGTTTTGTGAGAAAATTATGAGTTTTTTGTCAAAATTCATAAAATCAAAATGGCAGCTCCAAGATGGCGGACGATCAATGTGATTATGGTCCGATTCTATTCAAAATTGGTATGTGGAGGTATTTGGGGTTGAAGATTATGAATTTATTGTCAAAATTCATAAATTCAAGATGGTGGACAAGTTTTGTGATAATTGACCGTTTCCATTCAAAATTGGTATGTCGTGATGGTGTTTGGGGTCGTAGATTATGAATTTAGTCGAAAATTATTGATTTTTTGTCAGAAATCATAAATTGAAGATGGCAGCTCAAGGATGGCGGACGAGTTAGTCTTCAGATGGTCTCCTCATTGAAGAACTAGATAGCTCAAAACTTACAGGAAAAAAGACTACATTAACAAAAATGCATAGATTGAGGCACTTACTGAAAAGCACAAAATAAAATAACTAATAAAAAAACCTTTTAAAAGACAAGTTTTATTCAAATTCGCTAAAAAGTTAAAAATAATTTCTTTGGATGTGCGACGTAGGTTATTGCGCGAGTTATAGATTCAAATGCTTGTCGCTTTTGTATTCGGACTGAAAACTTAGCGCGACAAGCTTTTGAATCTATAAGCGAATTTGAATAAAAGTTTGTCTTTAAACAGGTTTTTTTTTAATTATTTTATTTATCATAACAGTGTGTTTCTTGTCTTGGTGTTAATAAAAATTGTGTAATTTCTTCCATTCTGTAATGTTCCTTGTTTAAGCCTTGATTTTTCTAAGAAACCTCAATACTGCATTTGTTCGGCTTTTATTAGTTTCTGAATACCTCTTATCTTCATTTTTTTGGTACTTCCTGTATCCCTAAGAAAGTTTTTTACCAATTTGAACATACTTGAAAATCAATAAAACCATCCAGAATACTCAAACAATTTGCTGTATGTTCACAAATATACACTGCTTCTCAAAAGTCCTCTCCCCCCTCTTATTTTTGGAACGATTATACATAAACAAGTGAAATCTGGAAACTGAATAATAAAGGTTGTAAACTTCCCTACTAGTGATGATAGATGACGAAATCGTCAAAGATGACGTCACAAGGCCATTGTGACCAATAATTTTAAATGGAACCCTATAGGGCAAGCGGCACCTCTTTTAAAAGGTATCGAAAAAACCTATTCAATGATACTAATTTTGATTGTGTTTATGGCAGTTTTAATGGCTCCTTATTAAACATTAAAATTTAAATTCCATTCAGTATGATATTAATAACAGATTCAAGAATCAGTATCTACTGAAAGAAATTGCTCGGAGTGACCTCCATTTACTTCCTGACAGTGAAATATCCTATTTTTAAACTCTTCTCGTACTTTTGCAAATGTGTCTGCTGAAACAGCCTCACATTCTGCAACAATACGTTGTTTTAAAACGTCAATATTGTCAGGTTCAGTAGCGTAAACCTTCGATTTAAGGTACCACTACAGAAAAAAATCCCAAGGTGTGAGGTCCGGTGATCGAGCTGGCCATTCTGTTGAACCTCGTCGTCCAATCCATCTACCACGATACTCCTGATCCAAATACCGTCTTACTGCACCGTAATAGTGTGGAGGAGCACCATCCTGTTGGAATGTTATTTCCAAATTGCCGAATTCATCTGGATTATCTTCCAAAATTTCAAGGATTAACGGTTCTATTGCGTTTTGCAACAGCGCCAGATAAACCTCACCAGTTAAATTAGTATTTAAAAAAAGAGGCCCAACGATGTGGTTTCCTGTATACCTGCCCAAACATCCACCTTCTGGGGATATTGGGTATGTGTTTCACGAAACAGGTGAGGATTTGCGTCACTCCAATACCTCACATTCTGTGTATTTACATTTCCATTTAGATAGAAAGTACTTTCGTCACTAAAACAAATTGTTTTGACATAGTCTGGCTGTTGGTTAATTTTAGTTTCCATATTTCCACAAAATTCTAGTCTTCGGTCTGGGTCATCGTCTGAGAGTTGATGAACCATTTTTAATTTGTATGGATGAAATTTGTTTTTTTTCAACACCCTGTGTACTGTACTTCCACTGACTTCACAGGTAGATGCAACGTGAGTTGTTGAAGAAGTAGGATTAACTATTACTTCTGCCAGTATATCAATTTTTTTCTCATCAGAAATTTGTGGTCTGCCAGATCGTTTCGCATCATTAATACTACCCGTTGTTTCAAACTTACGAAGAAGCTTCCTCAAATAAGTCCCCGAAACGGTGCGATCGGGAAACCTCTCATTAAAAATGCGTTCTGCTGCATGAATATTTTGTCCAGTTTCACCAAGAATTAGGATCGCTGCTACTTCATCACCTAAAGCACGTACCATTTCGCTTCTTGAAGCACTTAAACGTTCGGCTTACAACAGTTTAACAAATTATTAAAATGCAAAAAAATATTAAAAGTACCAAAAGATGCTAAAACAGTTAAACGTTTGATCAACAATACACAAATTATTAAGTGTACAAAAACTTGGACAATTACAAAAACGTCGAATTAGGGAGACCAACAAAAACGTCAGCTTATTCGACAACTATCCAGAGGCGGAGCTTGAATTTGGAATTTTAGTATTAACTGATTTAATTCATCACAGCTTTGCGTTTTTTAAAAGCGAGTTGCCAAAACTGCCATAAACACAAACAAAATTAGTATCATTGAATAGGTTTTTACGATACCTTTTAAAAGAGGTGTCGCTTGCCGTAGGGTTCCATTTAAAATTATTGGTCACAATGGCCTTGTGACGTCATCTTCGACGATTTCGTCATCTATCATCACTAGTAGGGCAGTTTACAACCTTTAATATTCAGTTTCTAAATTTCACTTGTTTATGTAAAATCGTTCCAAAAATAAGAGGGGGGGAGGGGACTTTTGAGAAGCACTGTATGATATTCCTTTGAACACTTGATTTTATTTCTCATGAAACAAAAGTATTTCCAAGAAATTCCAAAAGATCTCTGAAGAATCTTGAAATAAAGACAAGAACCTCTATAGGTACCTAGGATGTATCAGATCCATTTTTTTCCTTTTTATTAAACTTTTCAATCTATTTCTCCGGAAAAAATATCCTCGTTTCTCAGGCCAATCTACTCTTTCAATCCTTCATTCGTATCACACATCTCAGCCCCGATATTGATCAATCACTATTCAATGCCCATATCTCGATCAAATCGGGGATCTAAGCACCGCGAAAGTGGAAAGGACTCGTTACGAATCTCCCCCTCTCGTCAGCTCTGAGACCCCAAACGTTCTCATCGAGATTACATCGGTATTCCGAAATTAAAAACTAAACAATCAACTTGCCCTTGATTGCGAGTACCTTATCCATTATTAGTCGCGCTGTCAATGCTGCTGTCAATGGTACAGGTCGCATCGACACAAAAGACCGCTGCGGGGGACCATTTCAATGACTGTCACCCCGTGATACCCATTTCGACCTTTTTCATCACGAGTATTGTGCCCTGTTGCGCGAATAATAAAAACTTCGATATAAAAACTCTTATATAGGTGGACCTTGTACTCCCTTCGATGCTTACACTTTGACTCCGGCTTTATTTCGTCTAATGATTTCACTTCCCAAAGCAAGGTGGTCTTGTTCGGTGACATTTGACGTCTGTCGGTCCGTCAGTCAACGTTCGACGAAAGTTGCGGTCTCAGGCCGTCGAACAATATGAAAGGAAGGCATTGAAATTTGAAGGAATGTTGTGTGTTCGGCATGGGAAGCACTTGTCGCTTTTGTTCTATACCATTCCGATGTTGAGACAATGGTTACGGCTACCTGAATTAAAAAAGCGGTCAAGTACGACTGCAAATCGAATTTTGCATTAACTGTTCTATACCATCAACTATTTTTCATGAAGGACTGCGAGGGAGAGTAAGGTGAAAGTACCAGTATTTGTCAATGATCCAGTGCTCATCACAATTGAACTATTATGTCTATTAAAGTAAAACCAGAAATCTAAGAAGGTCGTAAATCAATATTAGCCGACGACCCTCATTATTACCTATTGTTCGAAATATAGATAAGCAATAAAAGTGTGTGTCCCTTAAAAGATTTCCAGGTCCGGATTAAAATATCTCATGAAATAGTTTGGCATTTTAATAATAGTGGGCTATCCATTAGTTTTGGCTTTTGTTGATAGTTTCGTATTTAAATTTATTTGATAATAAAAAATCTCCTAAGGTTGATTTAGAACCCTTGGTAAGGATATGTTTAAATGTGTGTAAATAATAAAATGTACTTACCTGGCCACCAGACTTTCATTACTAATGGGCTATTAACGAGATTATAGCGATAATGGTCTATTTACGGTTACAAAATAAACTACCTACCAGATTTGAAAACAAGACTGTTTTGAGAACTGACCGCTTTCCAATTTCAGAAATAAAAGGGGGAAAGTTAAACAACATTTAGTCATTACCTACCCAATATTGTTGTGTCAGTTGTGTCTATTTTAAAGTGTCTATTCGATTTCTGTTTCGTGAAAAATGTGGCGTCCATGGGCTCATCCTGAAGCTAGTACTTCAACTGGTGGTCGTAGTACCACTAGTCGACAAATGTTACGCCCTCATGAGAAACAAATTATATTTTTTATCGCAGATTAGTTGCAAAACTTTGCTGCATGAAAATTAAACAAGATGTTGGTTCTTTACTACGTCCCTTACAGTTCGGTTTTGGTACGCCAGGAGGTTGTGAAACAGTTGCTCATTCAGCTCGTAGATACATCAATCAGCATCCAGGCCCTTCTTCCAAGGGGTTTTTGAAACTCTTACTTACGTCTCATTCTTTTTCTTGAGAAAATGCCTCGCTATACCAAAATTGATGATACCCTCAGATGTTCTCCATCTTGGAAAAATCCCAATGAGCTTCAAGATTTTGACGATTTAATGCGCCATACTTTGGAAAATATTACCAATAATTCTTTGGTTACAGGCAACACTTCCGGTGAATCTTGTTTGGCTTCTTCCCTAGCTTTACCCGCTTTTTTAGCTTCCATGAGTAATGTATCCAGTCTTATCGGTTCTATTCTCCCTTTTTGATGTAGCTGTTTCTCTTTGGTTATTACAAACCAACTTAGATTTGCCACCCGCTACGAGAAACATTCAGAAATCCTGGGACCTTCCACTTTTGAATAAAACGTCAAAAAAATACTTGGTTCGTTCAAGTCTGAATTAGAAAAGGCTCGTCTGGAAGTTGTTATTATTGAAGAATCCGGAGCTTGGTTGAATGCTTTACCTGTGGCTTCTCTCGGAACCCTATTAGATGACGAGTCTTTCAGGATATCTATTGGGCTGAGACTAGTTTTAGATATTTGTATTCATCATAAATATATATGTGGTAGCAAAGTGAACAAAAAAGGAACTCATGGTTTGAGCTGTCATAAAACGGCAGGTCGTTTATCCAGACATTATCAAGTCAATGATATCAATACACGTTCTATGGTATTGGCGGGTATTCCAGCTGTGTTTGAATCTCTTGACACTAGCCGAGATGATGGTAAACGTCCTGATGGTATGACGCTGATACCTTGGAAAAGTGGCAAACCTGTGGTGTGGGACTTCACTTGTGCTGACACAGTTGTATGTAGGATTTAAATACAACCACATCGAGAATGAAAGGAGATATAGTGAAATATTTTATATCTTTGATGGAAAATAGTTCTGATTCTTCTCGGAAAATGGTGGATACTTCACTTTCGTCCGTCTAATCAGAAATTTGCTCCTTCCTTTGATTATAATGAACAGAGCCGGATTAAGAGGGGGGCAAACGGGGCCGCAGCCCCGGGGCCTCCACAAGAGAGGGGCCTCCACAATATAAATTTTTAGGTAAAATTTCCTAACAAATACCGAAAGATATGCAAAATTATATATAAAAAATCTGACAACGAAAGAGCAATTCTCCCACTTTTTCCTCTCATTTTTCGTTTTAAACATTCAAAAACATGTTTCGTATTCTTATCAAAATCCATGGTTAATATTAATCTTTGATCATCGAACATCATACTATTATACAAAATATTATATCGTATCAAAATTAGCTGTAAAAACAAGAACAATTGAGTTTAAAAAAAATATTTTTTTTTATTAAATGAAGGATTTTCTGTCGATGTATTCTTCGAATGACACAAGCGATCTAGATACACAATGAAATTCAATAATCATAAACAAAAGAAAATAATATTTCAATTTATGAATATGATTGCATCAAATTATTTATAGGAGCCCTGTGCGCATTCCATAATAGAACAAAGGTTCAAATTCTGGTGATTATTTTTCTGCCGATTCTACAAACACTTTGCCCGTCTATACCTGTTTTTCCTATTTATTGGCGTTGACAAGTGTCCGCTGAGTGGCGCGCTTGTAACAGAAATCCCCGAAATCTGAAAGTGTGAGTCTAAGAGAAGGATGACATTCCGCAACAAATGTAAATCCTTCTGAAAAAGGACTATCAAAAAGACCAATCTAAGATGTTCTACTATCAAATTCTTAAAAACCAAAATTTCAGAACTACATTCTCAAACATTGAAATTACAGTGATTATTTTTTGACATTGCTAGAAACCAATGGAAACGTTCAATTCAAATAATTCATATTCGTTTTGGCCAATCAATAGTGGGAATATTCTACCTAGAAAATTGTCGCGGGAATAATTTGAGGTATTTTGTTTTTATTGTCTGACAACCTATATTTTTAATTTGACGTCTGTCATCAATTCGCATGAAAAGTGTGAAATGAATCAAAACCGGTTTAGTACATTATATAATTTTGCAAGGAAATGTATTTATGATCGTAACATCAAAAAATAATCTAAAGAATACCCCACGAGAGTTCGATATAGTAGAAAATAATTATCTAGATTTCTTTCTCAAACTTGTTGGCAATAGCCACTCGAGCCAGTTGGTCTCTCTTGTCTATTGCCGGGCAACAAGTTTTCGAAAATCTGTCGAATTATTTTCACTCTCTTGTGATATTACAACTGAGAATGTGATGATGTCGAATTGCACTGGAAAGCGCTCATTTTCCAAAATGAAAAAAATAGGCGAATTACGATGAGACAAAGCCGCCTATCAAAGTTATCGCTTCTTAGCATTGAGAATGATTTTCTCCGGATGCTGGATTTGACCGAAATCATCAATGATTTTTCGTCGAAAAAAGCTCGCAAGAATCCATTTGTTTACGCTGTAATTTAATTTATTTCTTGTATTTTATTATACCTACATATGCTCGTGTCGAAATAATTTGATTTGTTCCGCAATAAATAAAAAATAAAAAAATAGTTTGGAAATAATTAGGGGCCTCCACTACTTTGTTGCCCCAGGGCCTCCACACCTTTTAATCCGGCCCTGATAATGAATGATAATAAAAAAGTTTCCATTCCTTGGACAATATATCTGTCTACTCTTAATTCCAAAATTGTGGATACATTTGCCGGTCAGCTGAAGTCTATATTGAGGTGTACTTTTTGTAATTACTGCTCCGTTACTTTTAAACCTTTCTAGGTCCTTTCAGTCTCTATTCCAGGCTTGCCAAACGAAGTCGTGAATTCAATTCAATGTATGGAACAGTTGACAGAAGAGGAGACTTTGACTAACGATGCGAGCTCATACTGTTCAACTTGTTGAATGAAAAGATGATTCATATACAAACATTTCCAAAAAAATTTGTTATTCATTTGAAACGTGTTTCTTCAACTGATGGCAGTAAATTGGACAATGTGGTAAATTTTCCCATGCAAAATTTGAGTTTCGACCAATATTCTGCTCAGGATGGAATGAGTACTCTTTATAATGTTATAATAGCGGCAGCATTTCCAATGGACACCATACGGCATATTGCAAACACCCTTATTCTAATTGTTGGTACTTCTTCCATGACTCCCGTGTATTTTCCAAGATTGATTCTTTCATCTCCCAGGGAGCATGTGACCTTTTCTATGAGAAAGTTGATGATCTGAATTCTGATGGTGTTGTGGGTTTTCAGGGGTTTTCCTCCAACTGAAACAGCAAATGCGCCATCACTTCGACTCCCGGGCTTCAATCAAGATTTTCATCTTGAAATTATTTTATATTTAACACTCCCCTTTTGTATTTTCAAATTAATGTTTATTTCTATGTATTATTCTCAATAAAATTATTGTTTTATAAAAATAAATGGAATTTAATTATGACTACGAGAATAGATCAACATCTGCTTTTCTGATGAGTCTACATTCTTTTTGAATTCGACTGTGAATCGTCATAATTGTCGTTATTGGTCAGCTGCCAATCCACATGTTTTCCACGAAGTCCATACTCAAACTGCCCAAAAACTCAATGTCTGGGCCGGTATTTTTGGGAACTGTTTGATTGGACCAGTATTTCTCGACGGTAACCTGACAGGAGAAACTTATTTGGAATTATTGAATGAATTTGTTTATCCACAATTAGTAGACATAATTGAAAATGACGATCGTTACCATGAAGGTCACTTGATATTTCCACAAGACGGGGCACCTCCACATATAGTGGCCAGCTAGATCTCCAGATTTAACCCCACTCGACTTTTTCCTGTAGGGTCACTTGAAAAACAAAATCTTTGGAACTGAACCAGAATCTCTGGAAAATTTATGAAAGAGAATTATTGAAGAATGCCGTCGAATAACGCCGGAAATGCTACGAAATGTGAGGTCTCGTTTTGAACAGAACTTGTACTATTGTATGGAAATGGGTGGTAGACAGTTTGAACATTTAGTTCATTGACAATATAATTATTGCGACAGTTGCTTTATCAGATATTGTTTTTATTGTGAATAAAAAGTGATTTCCCAACTTCAAGTTCCTATATCTCGAAAACGAATCGATAGAATTAATTTATTTTTATTGTTTGATATTGAGAAGGACAATACCTTTCAAATGAGGTATCACTTGCCATATGTTGCCTTTTAAAAATTTAGGGGTAGCGGTCACAACTCCGAGGGATGAAATGTATTTCGGGTGAATTTCATCGCGAACGATGTCCCTCTTGAAAATGTAGTTGACGTGTCCGAGCGTTTTTATATAATTCGCTTCTGCCGACCTACAGAGCTGCTGTTTCATTTTCAATGGCCCACTCTGTATATTTCTATGTCCTATTCTCAATAACATTGTTGTTTTATAAAAATAAATGTAGTGTTCCCTATGGAAATTAAGATCTTATTAAGTACTTGGTATCAATGTAAAAAAAATGTTTAAGGTATAAATAATCCCAAAACACATACGTATATTTAGCAGAAATAAAAGGAACGCTAAAACATCTGGACTTTCTATTAAACGGATTTGTATATTTACAAGAAATATTGGTTTTTTTTTTCAGTCGAAAAAAAATTATTACTAAGTGTCCCAGCTGAAATGTTTATTATTTTAAATAGTTTAATATTGCAAAAAAAACAAAATCGTATCTTCTGTTTCAGAGGGTTCAAACGTGAAAACATTTAAGACAGTAAATGTTTTCATGTCTATGAAGAGATAATGTCTTATCATATGATCTTATTTATTCTCTCACAAATAAAATAAAAAAAAACTTAAGCATACGAAAATGAAACATTTTATAAAAAAATAAAAATCACTATGCAACAAAGAGCTCAATTGTTCCCGTTTTTTTTCAAGATACACCGACCCATATCATAATATGTCCCGCTCCTGGAAAACCCATTCGACGGAAGGGTGTATATAACTTCAGCCACATAGGCAATTCCATTTGATAAAACAAGACATTTCAGAAATTACGAAAGGGACTCGCTCCAAGGAAGTGGGTACTTGCGCATTTAGCTAAAAAATCCATAAAGTTTTTGTTTTGGGGAATAGAGACATAACGAAACGACGGGACGGTTGGGGGGACGTTGCCATGGAAATTTGCATGCATCCAATAAACGGTGAAGCTGCGAAGATTCACATTCTTCGGAAAATAAGCCCCTCGGGTCAGAATACGGAGTCGGAATCGACTGGAGAATGGAGGCTGTTTGTTCCGTGTTGTGATATGTTTATTTGTTTTTTTTTTCGCACAAGAAAAATTGAGCAGTTCATTCGCTAGTTCTTACGTTGATAAATGATTCATCGTCCCAAGAATTGAATATAGTTGGATTTAACGGGAATTAGCCCCAGGGAATAAAACGATTTTTTTATCGCTGACGTTTTGGAATTGATTTATTCCTTTTTCAAAGATGAAATGACAATATTCTCGTATAGATAGATGATAGATAGATAGATAGATAGATACTTTATTCGTTTACCATTTTACATATTCACAAGGAAATATAAATGGACAAACATGTCAAAAAACACAGAATGCATATACCAAAATTATGAGATATAACACAGTATGAAAATTGTTACATAGTAACGCAGAAAAAGGAAAACTAAAACCATGTAATGGAGTACACTTTGGACGAAACAGTTTGACTAGTACGTATTATGTCAGAGAAAACAAATAAATAATACAAAATACTATACTATAAATAAATAAGTACACATACACACACATGCATCCATAAAAATTATCAAAATTCATCTAGTTAGTAGCAGCACTTTTCAATTAAGAATTCTTTCAGTCTATTTTTGAATATTCTGACATTTGGTGCTGACTTTATATCCGGATTTAATTTATTGTATAATTTGCACCCCATAAAATTAAAACTTTTTTGATAAAGTGCGGAGCAGTGAGAATTGGGCTGTAACATATTGCGGTAACGAGTGTTATGATCATGTTTTGGCAAGCACATTGTAATGTTTTTATAATTATTATAGAAATATATACACACCTCCAGAATATATACGCTAAATAATGTCAGGATTTTTAGTTTTCTGAAAAGTTCTCTACAGCTAGTCCTCTTATCAATATTCTCAATAATGCGTATCACGTATTTTTGTAAAATAAAACTCTGTTTACATTAGCACTGTTTCCCCAACTTAGTATTCCATATCTCATGTGGGAGTGAAAATTGGCATAATACAGTGTGATGAGAATGTGTTTGCTGCAATGATTTTTCAAGTATTTGATGCTGTAGCAGGCACTTCGAAGTTTCTTACATAATTGGTTGGTATGCTCTGTCCATGATAATTGCCTGTCAAAATAACTCCTAGTAGTTTCACGTTTTCAGAACAGAGTAATTGTTTTTCTGTATCTTTAAATATTATAGGTGGGTCTTGTCGTCTGTGCCCGAAATATGTAAACACTGTTTTTTTGTGGTTCAATAGGAAATTATTATTATCTGACCATCGTATTATGTTATCGTATACAATTTCTGTAGAACAGATCAGTGATTGTTGGCTGTCACCTGATATAATGATGTTAGTATCATCAG
Source organism: Gonioctena quinquepunctata (assembly GCA_018342105.1). Lineage (NCBI taxonomy): Eukaryota > Metazoa > Arthropoda > Insecta > Coleoptera > Chrysomelidae > Gonioctena > Gonioctena quinquepunctata. Next base: position 385,328 of record JAFIRS010000076.1, on the reverse strand, counting down.
CGTAACATATAATCTTGACATTCGGAATATTTTCTACAAAATATATGAGGTCATTTGCAAATACATTGAAAAGCATAGGTCCCAAGACAGATCCCTGTGGAACTCCCTGTGTGATGGTATAGGAAGGACTGTTAGTGCCGTTGAGTAAAACAAACTGAGTCCTATTCAAGAGATATGATTCAAAGAACTTCAAAGGTATACCTCTTATTCCATATCGTTCGAGTTTAGCAATTAACATGTTATGGTCAACCGCATCGAAAGCCCTCGAAAAATCTATAAATAGTCCAAACACATAATCACCCTTGTCTAATCTACAGACGAGTTCATTTTGAAAGGTATTCAGTGCAGTCTCTGTACCCATATTAGTGCGAAAACCATGTTGGTTTGTTGATAAAATGTTATGCTGCGTTAAGAATGAATTCAGCTGATTTTTAACGTTCATTTCAATGATTTTGGAAAAGCTACCAAGTAAGCTGATAGCTTTGCAAGTTCATTAGAATCTCCTTTTTTATAGAGAGGCATTACCTCTGCTAGCTTAAGACAGTCTGGAAAAATTCCCATTTCATAGGACTTATTTATCAAGAATACCAATGGCGGACATAAGTAGTGACTAGTTTTTTTAATTAAATTATTTGAAACTTGATCATACCCTGATGAGTTGGATGTCTTCAAGTTATCAATAAGGGTTTCCACGTCTATAAGTGTGACAGGTTTTAGGAAAAAAGACAAGTTACAACTAGGAGTATTCAAACTAATGTGATCCAAATTTTTTTACGGTCTTGAATGATGTCTTTTGTAAAAAGCAAATTGAATTTCATAGCTAAATCCTGATCAGATAATTGCACACCATTTTCCTTCATTTCAACTAATTGTTTTTCTCCTCTTTTTGCACCTTTGAGTTTGTTAATTATGTCCCACGTAGCTTTTGATTTATTCTCAGAAATAATTATTAAGTTGTCAAAATTTTTTTTTTTGCCTTTGTTAGTGCCATACAGTATTGTTTCTGACTCTCTATACTCGCGATTTTATATTGTGGATCGGTTTGTGACAAATCTGAGAACAAAATCATCCGTTCTTTAAGTTGTTTAACGTGATCAGTCATCCACGCATTCTTTATCCCTCTTTTCTTAGGGTTTGACGCAACTTTGCGAAGAGGAAAGCAGTTGTTCTTATCTCTAATTATGGTGTTAATGAAATTATCCCATGCTATATTAGAATTCTGTTCATTGTAAATAGCATTCCAATTTTCAGCTTCCAAACATTCTAGAAAACGATTGTTATTGTTTTCAGAGAAAAGCCTCCGGTACACATAACTTTGAGAACTTTCTACTACATCAATTATATTAGAGATCCTAATGTGTTGAGCATAGTGATCAGATAGTCGAAAATCAACCACATTTGATTCGTAGCATTCAAAACTAGAACTAATGATAAAGTTATCTAAACATGTAGAGGATGCAGCCGTTACTCTGGTTGGTGACTTAATTGTTGAACACAGATCATAACACCCTAAAAGATCTTCCATTAATGTTAGATTATTACTTAGTGTAAGAAAATCGATATTAAAGTCGTCTCCTAAAATAATTGACTTGAAAAGGCTCGAAGTTTTTTCCAGAAGGTTCGCAAGCAATTCTAAAAAATTTTGAAATCACTGCCTGGTGGTCTATAAATAACAACTATAATCAAATTCAACTTCAAGATTGACACCGCACAGCATTCAAGAGTACCCTCTAAACAATATTCAGATACATCGAAAGCTTTTGTTGCCGAGTGGTATTCATTATGTTTGAAAATAGCTACTCCTCCGTGTTTTGAGAGAGATCTACAGTAAGCATTTGTTAACTGGAAGTTTTCAATAATTACATTCGTGATTTGAAATTTATCCTGCCAGTGTTCCGAAATAAGTAAAAAGTCACATTCAATATCAATGAGAGCATCCTCAATCCTTAAGATTTTGTTACCTATGCATTGAATGTTTTGGTGAAAAATATTGATATTTGTTTGTTTAATTTTCAGGGCCTTATCATTTGTTTTAACTATGCGGTAGTTTTTTGAAATTTCCTGTTTTCTAAAAAAGAAGATGATGTTTTGAGAGTCGTAGAGTTTTTGCAATAATAATTTTCCAAATGCATTGCTATTCCCTTGCCTAATAATGATTTTCCTTTATAATTGAGATTAGCCCCATCCCTTTTGTAACAGCTTCTATTGATAATATTATTGCATTCCATAATAGGACATTTGTTAAATCCCAAGGTATATATTTCTTGGAATAAATCTAGGTTCCTTTTAAATACCTTCATTTTCCTTCCTATAATCATAGCGATAGGCCTCTGTGATAATGAGGGGTTGGGTATGCTTGAGTTTTATCAAAAAATCTTTGATGATAATTTTATCACATCTGTTTGGCCATATAGATTGAAACAAAGAACATATCTATGACCCACCTTTAAAACTAAGTTTTCATGGATTCAACTAAAAAACTGGTCGATAAAAACACATTGGTACAAATTACATATTGAAAACTTTAAAATTGTATATAAACAAATACAGACACGTTAAAATGAAACAACGCACAACCGTGTATGCTCAATATGCAACTGATCATCCCACCTGAAATATTCCAGCGCTACATAAAATATGGGTGTATATTTTTGTCAGGTTTTGTGTATCACTTTTTCGGTTCACGCAATTATCATGGAGATTGATTTGAATCATTTCTCCCAACAATTTCTTTGAATAAGTCATCTCTTTTTCCAGAATGTTTACTGAGTCGGAATCAAAATTGCACGACGATTCAAAATGATGTGCAGCAAGTGCTGTTCATTTCAATTCTGTTCATAGCAGTCATATTTGTGTTGGTATATTCTGGTTTTTAGGTATTGTTTAGTTTGCCCTATATAACATTTCCCACATTCACAGGGAATACTATATATAATAATAATAATTTAATAATATAATAATTTTTATTAACCATTTTTGGTACAGTGTGTACATATGGTAGGTCATATAAAGCACAAAGATGTGTGTAATTTATCCACCATTTCCTGGATAGATAAAACTATGGATATCACATAGTGCAGTACTATGTAGTAAAGTCATATATAACAAAAGTAAGTACCCTTGAAATAAGGTTAGAGGCTGTATTAATTAACCTTTTGGCTGAAAAAGTGTTCTGATAAGTAATTCAAAATTCTCCCCCAATTGGTAGGTTTCATAAACTAATTGCTGAGTAATTTCCCTTTTTCTAATTCTAACGTGAACTGAATATTTGTGTTAAATTAAAAACTGTTTTACAACTGATTCTCACAAGTTTGTTTTTACAATTTGAAAACTACAGGAAAATTATTCACGCAGTTAAAAGATGAGATACCAGCTAAATCAGATTCAGGTGTAATATTATAGTATTCCCTGTGAATGTGGGAAATGTTATATAGGGCAAACTAAACAATACCTAAAAACCAGAATATATCAACACAAATATGACTGCTATGAAAAGAATAGAAATAAAAAAGAAAAAAAACAGCACTTGCTGCACATCATTCAGTAAAAATTTTGGATAAGGAGGTGACTTATTCAAAGAGATTGTTGGGAGAAATGATTCAAATCAATCTCCATGATAATTGCGTAAACCAAAAAAGAGATACACAAAAGCTGACAAAAATATTCACCCATATTCTAGAAAGGTTAAAAAAAAACAGATTTCTGAATAATGATACACAAAAGATTTGTTTTTTTCGTTTCTTTATCTATGTAGCGCTGGACTATTTCAGGTGGGATGCTTATTGACCATACACGGTTGTGTGTTGTTTCATTTTAAGGTGTCTGTATTTGTTTATATACAATTTTAAAGTTTCTAAAGTTTTTAATGTGTAATTTGTGCCAATGTGTTTTTATCGTCCAGTTCTTTAGTTGAATCCATGAGCAGGAAAAACTTAGTTTCAAAGGTGGGTCATAGATATGTTCTTTGTTTCAATCCGTACGTGAATATTGTCATTTCAGCTTCGAAAAAGGAATAAATCAATTCCGAAACATCAGTGATGAAAAATTAGTTTTATTGAAAAAACATAAACTTGAAATTGATATCACGGCTATTTATAGATCACCTTCCACGTGTCATTATACATTTAATAACTGTCTTGGGGAGTACCTGAAAGGAAAAATAATAGTAAATCCGATTTTAAGGTAATAGTAGGGGATATCAACATTAATATACTAAATGTCAGTGAAATCAGTGAAGAATACTTGAATATCCTCAGTGAATGGGCTTATGTTTCTGCTATCAATACTCATACGAGTATTCTAGTTAAGGCAAAATCGTGCATAGACCATATCTTCGTCAAAACAAAATTTCCCTCTGATGTGTTAAATCGATTCGTATTAAAAACTTGCATTGGCGACCATTTCCCAGTTATTTCACAAATCAAAAATTAAGATGAAACAATTAATCCTGCAAAAAATGAAAATAACAAAAAATATAAATACTATTTGGATAGGTCCAAACTGCGATCAGAGTTGGCCAGGGAAAGTTGGAATAATGTATACATGGAGAATGACGTCGATAGAATGACAAATGCATTCGTAACTCTTAACCACAAAATTGAAATCTGTACCAGGAAAATAACCATAAAAAGAAAAAATGTCAAAAAGAAAGAATGGATCACAAAAAAGGCCTGGTCAACTCGATAAATAAAAAGCAATCAATATAAAAAATGCAAAATGGATCCGACAATGAGAATATCCCAACTGAATTATAGAAACAAATTAAACCAGTTGATTGAATCTGCAAAAATAAAACACATGCAAAGGAAGATTGAAAAAAACATGAATAATCCAAACGGCCTTTGGAAGTCTCAAAACTATTGGGAATTCAAAATTAGATACCAGCGCCAGAGTGGCGAAAATTCAAACCAGACATACGTAGGTACATTGTTTGTCTGTTTTCTCAGAGGTTATACCCTTGTGTTTGGAGTTTTCCTTAAAATATTTCCATTTGGTATTATTTTCCGGTTTTTTTGTATAGTGTTATTAATTTCAAGACTCTAGTGAAGTGGTGTATTTAAATCTTAAGACAATAGCATTTGCGAAAACTCACTTCGAAGAAGAGAAAGTATGTTCTAAATTGCTTGCAAAAAAAATATTTTTCGAAGTTTCTGGACAGCTTAGTGAAGTCATCGGGAATTATTGTTATGACTTATTTGGAAGAAATGTTACACATTATTATTTGTGAACGTTCGAATTGAAAATAAAACTAACAAAAACTGTTTTTTTTAATTTCATCTAAAACAAATAAGGTGATTTGAAAATGTGTCCTTATCACCTAGATATACATAAATAGTCATTTTTTTTCATACTTTATGAATAATCTTCGGTATGTTGAATAATATCTCTTCTTTATTTTTCTTCTCAACTCTCTTTGAATGTTCTCTTTTTAACTTTTTTTCTTGCTCACACACGATACAGGAACATTTTGGGAAGGAACTGTATTCTTCTTCAAGATCCCAAGAGCCCGTCGTCTGTCTATAGACTCACTCAATTCTAGATTAGTTTGCACTAGTATGTTACATTCATTTTCTCACGGAAAATGATAAAAACGTATTCCAGTACAACGGGATCGTTTTGCCCAAGAGTCACATTAAGGTACACAACAATAATGCAATACCTCTTATATCGGAAAAACTATCAGAAAAATTTCTACTAGAATAAAAGAACACATAAACAGGCCTTCTACCTCTAGTTTTGGAGCTCATTTGAAAGACCATAACCATACCTTCGATTTTTTCAATGGTTTCAAAATATTACATAACGTCAACAACAATAACCTTGAATTAGATCTGTTGGAAGATCTAGAAATATTAAGAGAAATTTCTAGGAATAAAGATGGTGTCAACACTCAAATTCACTTGAATCAGCGCATTTTCAATCCCATTTTCGAATCATTATAAAATTAATAACGTAATTGTTCCTTCTCCGGTATTCTTTTTCCTTTGAATTACATTCCTACTTCTTTGGTTATTTTTAAATTTGGCGCGTTTCGTTTCTCAGTTGGCATATCCCTCTTCTGGTTTCATTGTATGGTCAGACCATAGACAAATTAAAAATAAAGAGACTGTTTGAAACATTGGCGATCTTGACCACCAAGTTTTTTGTACGGCCAGTCGCGCATGGAGGCGCTGCCCGCAATCAACAGACGACTGGCGACATGATAATTTTCCAATTTCGACATTTGTCAGAAAATGACAAACCACGTAATAATTTCAGAATAATTCTACTGTTAATTGTCATCGAAAAATTAATTATAGAAATCATACCATGGACTTGAATTATGAACCCAACGTCGAAAATGGAATGTTATTCGAGTTGACGCTGAAATTCCTCGAAATATTCTTTCACAAGGTAAAATATAAGCTGCTTTTCACAAACTGATAGTTATTTCCATCCATCAGTTGCAGAAATTTTTTCACAAACTGGTACTTATTTCCATCCATCAGTTTTCATTTCGTATCACCATTTGAGGAAGTACGAAGTACATGGTCTCCTTTGTGCTAATAAATTAACAAAATTATTGAAGGTTTGTTGTAAATGTAAAGTGTTTTTATTTTGGTTGATATGATGATAAGCGACTGAAGAATATTTTTAATTTTGTTGTTTTTCGGAGTTTTATTATTGTTTTGTCTGTAGTTGTACATTGTCCTAGATACAATAAAATGTATTTTTATAGTGTTCAACTTATTATTCTTGTTTTATAAGATGTTTAATTTTGTTCTTGATATCATGAAATAAAGATTTACTTTGGAACTTTATGTTAACCACGAACGAACTAACAGATTCTACGAATCGATTACTGTATATATTTTATTAGTGATCGATTTGCCATTCCAGTATTTTATATGATACAACCATTCATTGGAATACAAGAATGGCAAATCGATCACTTATAAAATATATACCATATCAATCATATAAAAGTAACACATTCGAAAAACCCGCCTTATCTCAATCGGTGTTACCAACTGTACTTAGTTCGGCCAGTTGAGAGATATGTCGCCACTGTCTAAACGTGGTGCCAACTTTTACTGCAGGTTTGACAACTCTCTTTATTTTTAGTTTCTCTATGGGTCAGATATTCTGCTACTCATGATTTGTTGTTTGTTTCATTTCAGAATAGTTCACACATTATATACTTAATCATATATGATAATGTTTCACAAAATTCAGTTCTTCTATAAACTTTACTTTCTGTAAAATTCTGACAAGTGAGTGGAATTTATCATCACATGTCGCTTAGATTATCAGAGAACATGCATTTTTATTTTTTCTTCATTTAATTATATTCCTTTCACTTTTCAGAATTCTCCTGATGATGATCTGATGATCGAAAACGTTAGAGAATAGCTTGTGATTTTTATTTTTATGCACTACAGCCCAAAGGCTCAACCAATAAATATACGTATTTTATATTCTATATTTATTGAAACCAAATAATGATTTGAACTAGAATCACTCATGTTTTCACTCGAGGACATACAATAGTCATCATGATTCTGCACTTCTTCATATTTTCTGATAATGTAATATTGATTACAACCAATGCCCATCGTTTTTAGGTATCATCAATCAACAGAGTATTGCGAAATATAGCCGCGCAAAAGGAGCAGTCGTCCACCCCGCCTTCTTCCAGTGCCGATAGCGTATATGACAAGCTTAGGCTGCTGAACGGTAACCAGACTAGTTGGAGGCCCACTCCGTGGTATTCACCGGGAAATACTCCGTTTCCATTGCAGCCGCTGAGTCCACCACCCACCATTCTCACGGACGATATAACTTCGACGAAAAAAGGTGAGTAGTTTTTTTTCAGTCCTCGAATCATATTGTTTTAAACTGAACATATCCCTGAAGTGTGTGGTGTAACCAGTTAATTGTTGTAATAGAATGCCCAGACTATTCAGTGAAGAGCGGTGTGGAGTTCTTTGGACCGCCTTGCTAGTTTCAAATTTATTTATGTTTCAAGCAAAGGTTTTCAAGAAATTGTAAATTTGAATGGACGCCAGAATTTTTTGTTTAATTAGGATAAAAATTCAAACTTCCTAGTCAATAATAGTTGCAAATCGGATACTGTTTCCTTCTGTACTTCACTACAACAATAAAACAAATACCAAACTTATATTAGTCTATTAACAAATGTACAAGAGTTTCTGCTGTATAACAAATATTTACAATTCTGAGTTTCCAAAGTGTATTGCTGAACCTGTCGGTTTCATCGACGACGATGTACCTCTGATTGAGTGTCGTATAGCTCGCAATCAGGGGGTACCAATGGCTGCTTGACCTAAATCAATCTAATCGCTGTTTACTGAGCAACGTATATTGATGAATTCAGATAACGGGACTTCATGAAGAATTATCCCACGTTCTTGTTGAAAAAATATTTCATCATGACATATATTAAATGTGGCCAAAAATATTTCCACATACCTCGATATCACACAATAACTCACTGCTTTGAAATCACTTTCGCAGAACAAAGGAAGATGCTCTAATTTATTAGTTATTTCCACATGAACAAAATTCTATTTCTTTACTCAATGACTGACAAGCTTCAGAACCCACGATCTGTCGATCCAAGATCGATCGCTAAGGGCTGAGGATCGCACGCTGCATTCTGATTCTGATGCCTCGCGTTCGCTCATCTTCTTCTCAACTCTAATGACTGTTCGCCGTTAGATGGCGCTAAGATTCGCAATAGTGATTCTTAGATTGGAGTTAATAAGATAACTTGAGCTACTCTTAATTAGTTTGTATCTCTGAGCATATCAATAAGAAATGTAACAGATATATCGTTACAACGGTCACTTAAAAAAATAGCGCATCCGTTTTAACTCAACCTGACATGCCTTAGTTAGACATGTAGTGATTTCGTACTATAATTTACTTCACTAAGAATTAGTATGTGGTTGTGTACTTCCTTTTGTCGGAATTCATTATGAAACCAGATCATTGATGGAAATGCGTGGTTAGTAAAGACATTTCAACATACATCCTATACGAACATCGCCTCAAAAAACCATGAAAATATATATTTCGAGTTACAGAAATATTTTGTGCCGAAGGTCCTATACTAAGTTACTGCGATCTCAGGTTTTGAATCCGGAGTTGTTCGAAAATCCCACAAAAATTCTGATATCAACGATTACCAGAGTGCAATTTGCGGGATTGGTGATATAAAATTATTTCTGATTTCTTCTTTAGTTCATGAGTGTTTTAGCTATAGGCTGTTTCATACAAAATTGCGCTGGCAAATATTTTCGAAATGAAGGGATATATCGATATTGTATGAATCAGGTGATATAATACAGTTGCAAAATTGCAATTAATCTCTTGGACTAATAGGTAGATTATGGATTATATAGGGGGGTCTTCAGCCTCTAAGAACCTTGACCTATAGAGAGAGAGAGAGAGAGAGAAACATACTTTATTGTCAAAGAAAAAACATGTTCTTATCGACAAAGTTGAAAAAAAAAAAGATTAATTGTAGGTGAATAATATAAAAATCAATTACAGTAACTACACATTAATGGAGTAGTGCGTCAGATGCGCTTAAAAACTTATTTGTCATCATTACACAAGAGTATAAAACATTTTTAAATAAGTATACACATAAGATACAAACAAATTAACATATGAAAACACACATATATAGCTGTACAATTATACGAAACTGCATACTCTACCAATTCTCTGAATAGTACTCCTCCGAATTATAGTAAGCTCCCTCAAGTAATACATCTTTAACAGACTTCCGATTTTTTTTAAAAGAGATAATACACTTTTTGTGTAAGGGTAGGTGATTATATATCTTTATGCTTTCATATATAATTGATTTCCTGGTCAAAGTCGAGGAGGGTATAGGCAGAGGTAGATTTAGATCATTTGTCCTAGGTGTTCTGTGATGTATCTGATGACTTGCTAAATTATCACGGTTTTTGAAAACTAAGCACACGTTTTCTAATATAAATAAAGAAGATAGAGTGAGTATTCTCTTAGAGACAAACAGCGGTTTGCACGAATGTTTGGGAGATACCCTACAGATGTATCTTAACGCTCGCTTCTGTAAAATGAATATGTTATTGAGTCTTTGTTGGCTGCACATGCCCCAGAAGGCAATTCCTGAGGTGGGACTCCACGAGGGTGTAATAAACTGTTTTTGCTGTTTCAGAACCAATCTCGCTTGTGACCATTTTTACGGCGTAACATCCTGAGGCCAGTTGTTCACTAAGAGACAAAATGTGTTCTTGGAATTTCAGCTCGTTGTCAATTATTAAGCCAATAAATTTGGTGTTGTGCTCACGATCTAGTGTATCATGGCCAATAGTTATACCTTCAATGTCACACTTGAAGGAAAGTAGTTTGGTCTTGTTGATATTCAATGCCAGCAAATTACAGTCGCCCCATTCCTCAACTTTTTGTAAATCGTTCTGAATGGTTTTCTTCAATGCTCAAGAATCTTTTCCGTGCCACAAGATAGTGGTATCATCAGCAAAGAGAGTGAACTTGCTTCGAACATTAAGAAGTGCTAGATCATTTAGGTATAACAAAAAGAGTACTGGTCCCAAAACTGACCCCTGTGGAACGCCGTAGTTAATGTTTCCGCATAATGAAGAATTCTGTCCGATGAATACTTTTTGTGTCCGGTTCGTCAAATAAGACTGGAACCAGTCAAGTGCACATCCTCTAAATCCATAAAATTCAAGTTTTTGTAGCAGTATTCCGTGACTTACACAATCAAAGGCTTTTGTTAAGCCACAGAACGCTGCTGCAACTATTTTTCCATCGTTAATTTGACCATAGAGATGTTCCAAGAGTTTAAACATTGCATCATTTGTACTCTTATTACTTCGAAAACCGAACTGGTTGTGGTTTACTAGGCTGTGATGTTCTATGAAGGCCATGATGCGAGTCTTCACAAGTTTTTCGATTATTTTGGATAGTGTCGATAGCAATGATATAGGCCGATAATTAGAGGGTTGGTCTTTCCCCCCCTTTATAAAGGGGAATTACCTTGGCTGATTTCAGACACGGAGAAAAAGGCCCAGATTGCAATGAGTTGTTGATAGCGGAAGCTAGTGCATCTAATGCAGAATCAGGCAAATTTAAAAAAATATTCACCGATATACCATCCTCCCCAGCAGAATTTTTGTTTATGATGCTCAGAAGGACTTCTTTCAGTTCCTGGGTATTGGTAGGAATAAACTAAGAGGAATCTTTGGGGGTTTCACTATTCAAATAACTCATGGGGTCTGTGGAGGAAGTCATATTTGATGGTTTCTTGACCGACGAAACCAAAAAGGAGGAGGTTCTCTATTCGACCCGTATTTTTTTTTTTTCCATCATATTTTTTTATGTATGATCACGCATAACTTTTTACTGAGGCGTCCGATTCCAATAATTCTTTTTTCAGTGGATAGGGTGTACTTCGAATTTGGCCCCATTTGAATTTAAGAGATGAAATCCACCCCTAAGGGTAGCGAAATGAAGGATATTGATCACTCACCCTCTGAATTCTGGTCCGTTAACCGATTCTATCAGGCATAACTTTGTACTGGGTTCTTCGATTTGGATGATTCTTTTTTTAATAGATAGGGTATACCTTATATTCAGATTTCGAAAGAAATTAGCCACCCTTACGGGTAGAAAAATGGGGGATAATTGATTTTTCACTAGTGAACATTGGCACACACATACGAAGTTGACAATGACAGATCGCTACTGACATTATTCTTGTTCCACATCCGTCAAAATCAGTATATTTTATGAGAGGATGGAATGATATACAAAGTAATGAAATAAACTAACCAGAACAACGAAAATAATTTATATTACAACAAATAGTAAAAGTAGATAATCATATTATTTAACTGGTAATAGTTGAAGTAAGGTGGGTAAGTATTTTGGAAGTAATCAAAAAACAAGTAGGTAGTAATTGGTAGATTTCCAAAAACGAAAATAATTTATATTACAACAAATAGTAAAATAAAATTTTAACAAAGTTAAACCGACGAAAACTCAATGAAAGCAAAAATAAAATAAACCTTAGTCTAAATGATAATTGAGCTCCTAAACTAATGTAAGTAACTGATTTTGAGTCGGCGCCAAACAAACTAGCAATTGAATTAGGTGAAGCGTAAAATGATCGCAGCGAGATGCACGGCTGCGTTTTGATGACTTCTTTCATAGATAATGATCTTCGATAATTGTTTGTTTGGCGCCGACTCAAAATCAGTTACTTACATTAGTTTAGGAGCTCAATTATCATTTAGAATAAGAATGTTTATTTTATTTTTTGCTTTTCAGTTGATTTTTTCGTCGGTTGAATTTTTTGTTAAAAAGTTTTTATTTGCTTGCAATATTACAATAGTAATCATTGAACTGGTTGGGAGAAAGGTCATCATAAAGGTCAACTTGTTTTTTACGATTTGTTTGACGAATTTCATCAATTATATTCCTGCATTCCTTATGTTTATTTTTTGTGACAATTAGTCTATCATTGTAATATAAAATAAGATCTTTTGTAAATTACAGCTCAATTTTCAGCCTAACAGCTTATTATTCACCTTGTCAAATGTCTTGGAGAACTCAGTGTAGATTGAATATACCTGACAACTAGTCTCCATTGTATCCGATAAGTAGTCTGTATAGTTGACGGAATTAGGTACTGTTGACTTTGCTCATTGGAATCAATATTGTTTCTGTAGCAAGAGACATATTGAAGAGGACGGACAAGGACGAAGCTGCAGTATTCGAGAATAGAGCTCGTCCAGTATTGAAACGACCACTTTGGCCTTCCCCTACCTAACAACCAATTTTTCTCGAATATGCCCGAACCATTGTCTAACTGTGGCTATTAATAGAAATTCCATAGGCGTACCAAATTATTTGGTATAGGCGAAACACGAGACGTAGTTTTTGGCAGACGAAAATTCATGAATTCAAGATGGCGGACGAGTTTTGTGATTATGGTCCAATTCGATTCAAAATTGATGTGTGGGGGTTTTCGGAGTCGAAGATTATGAAATTTTTGTCAAAATTCACAAATTTAAGATGGCGGCTTCAAGATGGAGGACAAACATTGTGATTATGGTCCAATTCGATTAAAAATTGGTATGTGGGGGTTTTTGGGGTCGGAGATTATCAATTTTTCGTCAAAATTTATGAATTCGAGATGGCGGCACCAAGATGAAGGACGAGTTTTCTGATTATGGTCATATTTCATTCAAAATTGGTATGTGTGTTGTAATAAAATTAATACTTCGACAAGTTGTCTACTTTCATGAATACTTGGTAAAACTTCTAAAAGTTTCTACTTATCAACTAATCACTGCCCAATCAAATTAATTGGTACCTACTTTTATGAACACTTCGCTCGACAAGCTTTTAAAAACCATATCATTTAACAAAAAATAACTAAATCATTGTCAGCGATGACTTAAATTTATTTTATACGTTTTAGTAAACGGCTTAAATAAAAGCTTGTCTTTAAAAAGTTTTTTTATTAGTTCTTTTTTTAAATCAAAATTAAAGTACTAAAAATGTCGGACAAATAACTATTGTGGTTTATATTTCGATTAGATTTAATATAATACCCACGGTCGGAGATTATGAACCTAAATATGTATATTTATCTATATATATATATATATATATATATATATATATATATAAATTTATAGATAAATATAATATATATATATATATATATATATATATAAATTCATATATTCAAGATGGCGGCTCCAATATTTATAACTAGTTGTGTTTCTACCCAACTCATAAAATTTTCGTTGTTCATGTCATCGTGATAGTCTCCACTTTTTTCCCAGATTTGAAAATTAAAAGGCCATCCTTTACAAACCCCATTTTTCCTCCTGCATGAACTATTATTAATCGTTTTCCTTTACTATATGGTTTTTTTTAATTTAAATTTGGATTTTTCTTATCAACCCACGTCTTAGAATGTGTATGAGAACTGTGCAAATACGTTTCATTTGATTTTTTGAAAAATAGACTTTAATGTAGGGCGTTGTTTTTCAGTCAAACAAAAATCATTTCTGATCATTCTTATTGTTTCACCCTGCCTTCCGGAATATTACTTTCAAAGAAGGAATACTACCTGAATCCTGAATATTCTGTTATATTCATTGCTGCCTTGGCACGTTCTTTGTAATTTTGTATCCCATTTTTGGCCTCATTTTTTATGAATTTGATAACATTTGCCATAATTTCTTTTTCCGCTACTGAATAGTACTTACCACTGGGCATTTTGGCAAGGTAACAAGTAAACTATTGCAAAGTTGAATAAATAACTGCACTACCTATTTAATAATCAAACAAACCTAACCTTTCAAACGCTGCATGACAAGACACTGGTGAAGATTCGCCGTAGCATAAGCAGCCACATCAAATCGTGTCCACTCGTGTTTTCCCCCTCTCTACCTACCAAAAGGTCGTTTCAGTACTGGACGAGCTCTACCAGTAGCTACTGCATCCGGCACAGCCTTTCTTTGAGTCAAGTTCTCAGAGTTTGCAGAATATTTTAGATACTTTTATTTGAAAAGTAGTAAGTTCATTGTTCTGAGCTATTTTTATGTTTGACATTTGAGTAAACAGATTCAAAGTATTCAGCAAACAGGCTGACAATGTCTTGACCAAAATGGATTATCATCAAGATGCATTTTGCATTTTGGTACTCTATTAGTCTTTCTTTTTGAGTTCACATATTTCCAGAAATGTAAAGAATTTGACTGTATGCATGACTTGGTTTCAGCTTTCTGATAATAATTTTCTTCAATTCACATGGGAAATTTTATCGTGGGGAAATACTTGTCAGGGACAAAAATATCAAACTCAGATTTCATGAACGCCTTCATACGTCATTATGTATTCAAGAACCATTTCATATCGATCATATTCGCATGTATCATGATATATAAAGAACCAGGCGAGGCGTGGAACATCCAGTCTATCAGTCCGACACAATTTGACGCACAACTTCCGAATGTATGTATTCTCCTTCCGCAAACTCGTCCGTACGAAGTTAGGCGTATCGGAAGTGCGGGAAGCGTCCCGACGCCCCGTGGCGCGAAAACGCCGAACGATGCCGCTTTTCAAGCCTGAATCAAAGTGTCAACAAACAAACGACATTAGGAGGAGATCGAGAAATATCTGCGTGGCATGGGGAGAGGCAATCGATATACTTCCGGCGACAATCACAGGCGACAAGAGTGACGTAACGAATTATGTATTGTTCTTGGTCCACATTATAGAAAAATCTCTCTGGAATCATGGGCATCCTTATCGATCGACCAAATTTTCTAAAATTATCACAGTTGAACTCTGACAGGATGAAACCAATGCTAGGATGTATACCTATCAGAACGTACTCAAAAAGTTACACTCCCTGACAACATATCCCATCTCCAGACCGTTACTTGTGGAGTTCCACAAGGATCGGTTCTTGGCCCAATTCTCTTCTTGCTATATATCAACGACCTAGCCCGCATTAATATAGCTGCGAAAATAACCCAACTTGCAGGTGACACAACATTATTTTGGCATTCCTAGAATGAAAGGGAACTTCATGAATTGATCAGCAAGGATATTATAAAAATAAAAGACTGGTGCTCAAGTGCTCCATACTGGATATTTACCTGGGTACTCAATTAATTGAAAACAAAATGTCAGAAAAAATTTTGGGACTACAAATAGATGAAAATTTTGATTTTGAATGTCACATAAAAACCTATGTAAAAAAAAATCATCAGGATGCTTTGCAGTCAGAGTATCAGCAAATGGACTGGGCACTATTGTGGCCAAAAATGTGTACTTTGCTCTCATTGATTCCCATCTGCGATACGGTATCTGTTTTTCGTGAACGTGTTGCCAATACTTGTTTGATAGGGTGTTTGTACTACAAAAAAGAGGAGTTAGAAGTATGTGTAGAGCAAAATAAGTTTACCGATTCCATTATCATCAAAAATTGAGAGGTCTTTCATATACAGAGTGGCCACTTTTTTAATGGGATTGTATTGGTAACTTTTAAACCATAAGAGTTAGAGGGTCGGTCAAATGGAGAAAAAGTTGCATTCATAGAAGCATTGTCAAGCAGTTCAAACAAATCGAGATTATCAGGGCCGGTTATTGAGATATCATGAGAAAAGTAAATTCTGTCATTTTGATTTTTCTTTTTTTCCCACTTTATTTCGAATATTATCAAAAAATGTCACAGGGGTTTTTTATTTGAAAGTGAATTATTCTCAATTTGACATAATCAGATTTCGTATCCAACGTTTCGTACGCTCTGGGCCACCCTCAACCTCATTTTTTTCAATACGGACCTGCATATTTTATGACACTTTTAATAACTTTTAACGCTGAATTCAACGATATATCATACAATGTCATTCAAAGTTGATTTCCAGGTGATTTTGACCCTTATCCAAATTTCTTTGGGTCGGATCTGTATTACATTTAGGTACCTTTAGTTTAATCAACAACATGCAATACATTTCGATAAGAAAATCAACTTACTCATCTTCAACTGAATGCAACGTAACAGAATCAAAGCAAGAAACAAGTAATAATTATTTACAAATTTCAAGAGGTGAAAAACCTAATTCATAATAATTAAACGAGACTATCATTTAATGAAAGAAAAATCAAATGATTATTCGACAGTAACTGATGAACATTGATGAAGTAAGTGTTCGAAATGTCCACCATTTTGTAAAATGCACTTTGCGGTTCTGGAACCCATACTTCCTATACATTTGCTTATTTCGTCTCCTCGAATACCTTCCAATACATTCTCAATCTTCTCGCGAAGAATCTCTATTGTCGGGTTCGTAGTATCATAAATTTTATTTCCGAGATATCCCCACAAATCAAAATCCAGCGGATTCAAATCCGGAGATCTGGCAGGCCATGCTACTGAACCTCTTGTTCCAATCCATGAATCGGGAAAAGTTCGATTTAGATAGTCTGTGATTATTCTTGAGTTGTGTGGACCACATCCGTCTTGTTGAAACCATTGGCTATTACGCCGATACCGTATAGGAAGATCATCCAACATTTCTTCTATAATTTCTACAGATTTTGCTCCGGTTAGGTTGCCGTCAATAAAATAGGGTCCCAGTAATTCATTATTCAACAAACAGCACCATATGTTCAAAGAAAAACGATATTGATGTCTAACTTCATGAATTAAGTGAGGATTTTCTCATCATTTACTTTCGAATAATCATTTGATTTTTCTTTCATTAAATGATAGTTTCGTTTAATTATTATGAATTAGGTTTTTCACCTCTTGAAATTTGTAAATAATTATTACTTGTTTCTTGCTTTGATTCTGTTACGTTCCATTCAGTTGAAGATGAGTAAGTTGATTTTCTTATCGGAATGTATTGCATGTTGTTAATTAAACAAAAGGTACCTAAATGTAATACAGATCCGACCCAAAGAAATTTGGATAAGGGTCAAAATCACCTGAAAATCAACTTTGAATGACATTGTATGATATATCGTTGAATTCAGCGTTGAAAGTTATTTCGAAAAGTGTCATAAAATATGCAGGTCCGTATTGAAAAAAATTAGGTTGAGGGTGGCCCAGAGCCAGAGATAATATTCGAAATAAAGTGGGAAAAAAAGAAAAATCGAAATGACAGAATTTACTTTTCTCATGATATCTCAATAACCGGCCCTGATAATCTCGATTTGTTTGAACTGCTTAACAATGCTTCTATGAATGCAACTTTTTCTCCATTTGACCGACCTTCTAACTCTTATGGTTTAAAAGTTACCAATACAATCCCATTAAAAAAGTGGCCTCTCTGTATAATAAATGTTCAACATTTTGCCAATTGAGATTAAAGGTAAAACATGTTCCACTAAATTTAGAAAGGTTCTGATATCAAAGGCCTATTATTCTTCAGACTAATTCCATTCAGATATAAATTTGTATTCTATGGACAACTAAATTTTATTTTGTGTTTTAGTACTTACAAGTATCTAAACTGTGCGACTATTTCAACGGTTTGTTGATTTCCACATTTTGACTCTGAACTGCATAGTTTAAGAATGTTTACGAAGTAGGTACCTACTCTTAGTTTCTTGCATTCAGTTTTTATATTCTTATGTTTTTATAGTTTTTATATTCTGATATTTACATCTATTTGTTCTATGAGTATATTCAGTAGTAATACTATAAGTACTTCAAAATAATCAGGTTATACATCGATAACTTGTTGCATAATTACAAAGAGTGTCCGTTTGACAGTTTAAATAATCCGACCGCGAAGCGGGAGGATTATTCTGTCAAACTGACACGATTTGCAATTATGCAGGATGATTGAGATGTAAAACCGTATTTATTTTGAAGTGCGTATTGTATTTGATACGATTATTTTTTGAGTAAATCAAGTAAATATAAACAATTTATTAATTTAAATACAAATTGGTACAATGAAAATTACAATTATTATATATTTTATTTTTATTTTCTGCGCTGTAAACGTGGCTACTGCTCATTGAAGTGCTGGAAATAACGAAGGTGTTATTACTTCTTAAAATTGGATCTCATCTTATTTATTACGTTTTGGTGACGTTGTTTTTCTAACTGTAGGCAGGGTTTGACATAATTTTTTTTATTTTTTCATTTAGAAATAACTGCATCAACCACGAATGGGTTATTAGCAGTGGTACAATATAGATAACATAAAATTATAGGTTTGATAGAATTGCTATTACCATGTCCTGTTATTTGAATAAGTTCTTGTTCCGATACACCTGCTTTTGCCAATTGTGAAACAGCAATGGCTCGGTGAGAATGATTTGAAAATGTTTTGTTTGTCATATTTAAATTTGCCAATTCTGCAGACTTTTTGGTCCATTTACTAATTTCATGTTCTCCAATTGGCATATTTTTGTACCAGCCAAGGGTTTTTCGTTTTCTCCAGTTGGGATTTACTGTCAGAAAATAGAAAATAGAAGTCTCACTGGACAACGACTTACTTCATTATGGTTGGATACAAGCCATTTATTATTAGCACACGGTTTTGCTCCTCCCTGTGTGGTTTTGGTAAAAATAGGATTATATTGTATTCTACCAGTTGGAGTATCATCATTTCCAGTTTCCTTTTGGAAATAATGAGTCAAGCATGACGCTCCTTCATTTCCTCTCCACGCAAGTTCTACAGAAGCAATTAAGAAATTTTTTATTTTTAATCCTTCCGGTGTATTTCATCCCACGCTTTTATCATTGCTATGTACCTTTCTCTTGTCCGGTAACATTTGAAGTTCCCTCCTTTTTGAATTCATTGCGATTCGTGCGGCTGAAAATATGGGACTAGAGAATGGATCAATTACTCTATTAAACTCCTTCATATAATTTTTATGTATTTGTTTTGCCGTTATGTTCCACATCGTTTCAACCACATTTTCTTTATAACTTTCTCCATTATCTTTTCGCATATTGAAAGCCCAATCTTTCAAAATCATTTCAGTGGAAATTGATTCATTTAGTACATAGTTTCACTGCAAAATGTAAGAAATTGTTTCCATACGTACTTTTTTGTTCTCATGTGTTATGAGGCTCAGTATTTTGTATACTTTCGTCTATTGCATTTAATGATAAATCTCCGAATCGACTCATTTTTGAACAATTATTAATAAACGTCAAAATTTGACGGTCCTGTTAGTTTGTGTATTGTTGTATATGTCGATGTGGTTACTACGGAAATTAAATTATTGTAAAATTTTCGATTGGTGGAGCTACTCTATGTATAATCAGGTAATATCGAAATTATACAAGGTAACTTAACTATATTGAAAGTTCTGATTGGTTAAAAGTTACACGAAAAAAATAAGCATTATTATCGATTTTAATATGTATCGTATTGTATTTTTACTTTCTGATTGCTTTTATCACTGCAAAATTTTGAAGTTACCAAATGATCTAGTACTTTAAAATTCTTAAATTTTATAGCTTATATTTCTCAGAATAGTAACACTTTGTCAATGAGATTTTATCTTCGACAATAAAGTACATTTTGATTTGATTTTATATTTAAATTCTAGGCAAATGTACGTGAAAGTAGACGATCTCAGATCTGAGATACATGAAACCAATCTTGGGGTACCCCAGTGATCAATCCTGGGTCCCTTAATATTTCTTTGCTATATAAACGATATGCCCGAATACATAAATTCGGAAAGTGTTATATTTTGTATGCTGATGATACAATATTAGCGATATCGGCAAATTCGACGGAGGAATTGGTTACTAACCTCAACACTCTCTCAATACAGTTCACCATATGGTACCGAAAAAAAATTCCTTATTGTAAACTCTAATAAAACTGTCTGCGTGCAGTCAATCTTGCAAGGAATACTTTATAAAGTTCAAAATAATGACCCTGCCATCAATCAATATCTACGAAACGTTATTATACCTAAAAAATAATATGGGAAAATTCACTACAAATTCTTAGACCTACAAAGCACTCAACAGGTCTGTTGGAAAAGTGTCCAAATTATAAAAGTATCAAACTTTTTTCGACTTCTTGATTGTATCAAATCGGAAACAAACAAAAATCGCTTTAAACTCAAATTGGATTGGATTTCTTTACGGTATCATGTTTTTATAGCATAGATGAGTTCTTGTATGGAATATAGATTTTTGGAATTTAAATGTTTTCTACTTTTTATATTTTTATATGTTTTTCTACTTTCAAATTTTTAGGTATTGATTACTGTATCATGAAATGTGATCTTACAAGATGGATAAAGTATTATATTCTAGTGTCGAGCAATAACGCGATAAAAAGTTCGACACAAATGTATTTCAATGATCATTTCCCTAGGCATTTTTCAATCGATATGATAGAGTTCTATAGTGATAAATATCTCATAGCTATTTTATAACCATTATACTCACATATGTCAACAGAAGAGTGAGAGATTTGCATTCTTTGAAAATAGATATGCAATTTTGCACTAATTTTTTGAGTAATGTTGGAACGTCTTAAATTCTTGACGCGCGGTTTTTGTAATGAACAAAATTGGGTAATACAATAAATAATAACCGAAGCACTCAACAAAATTGTAGTTTCAAGCTATAGGGCCGAATTAAGTACGGGATTATGTGCCAACTGCCACTGAAAATCAATTGAAACAGCACTCAATACTATCCACAAATCGAAATACTAAAGGGGGCGATTATGAACACGCAATATTCTCAGTTTACGCAAAAATGTGAATTGAGAAATAAACGGGAACCCCGAGCAGTCCGGAGATTAACAATAAGAGTTGAGTAATCCAGGTATTTTTTATCTCACTTATCAAGTATTCCAAATGAAGAATATTTGTATTTCTTAATGGACTATTACAGCGGTAGAGCAGCATGTTTGTTTTTTTCATGAATGACGATCAAACAATCATAAACACTGTCCTCAACGTCCTAGCTCTCAGTTCCTTTGCACCCATTCCCCCATAATTAATCTCGTTTTCGTACATTCCTCACACAGATAAGTATCTTAGCTGAACGGGTATACGCGAGTTCTCACAAAGGATTTAGTGGCTCCCACATTTCGGATCCAGGCATCTACGACCTTAGAGACGGCTCTTTGTGTATCGACTATTTGTGTTCGTGTGATGTGTATATCTCGAGAAATACCAGAAGCTCTCCCAAAACGTCTTATTGAGTTATTTAATGCAAATAACTCTAGTGGATGTAATATTGCAAAGCACGAATGCGGTGCGTAAGTCGATTGCGAAGTAGTAATGATACAGCTGTGGAAACAGCTATTTTCAATACAAGTTGCGAAATAGAAGGCTTATTTCGCAACAAGTATTGAACAAGGTTTTCATAAAACGTCCTTCAATAGTTATTTTAGTAGCAGCCAATCAAAAATTTTACAATTCAATACCGGTATATTTAAAAAAAATTGACAAACTAAGTAAGTTCAAAACTGAAATAAAAAACTATATCCTGAGAAACAAGGAAACATTCTATAAAATACAACGATAGTTATTACAAAAAAGCTCATCCCACCTTTTTGCTGCTATCCCTGCCCTCTACCAATCGTCGAATATCATCAGAATTTTGGTTAAAATTAATGTGCACATATAAAATACACATGTGTGTGAAGTCATGCTTTACACACAGTGACAGTTACCTTTTCTACTATTTTCTTATTGAATTTTTGCCCGCCTAAATTTTTAGCATAGTTTATGTACAGTACTAATAGTTTTTAGAGAAGTCTTGAATAAAACACACACACAGGCAATTATGCCTAGGTATGTTGTACTCAGAGAGCAAATCTAACCCCATATTTGTAAAAAAAAATTTAATATTTTTGTACATGCAATACTTTGAATATATATATATATATATATATATATATATATATATATATATATATATATATTTGATTTGATTATATTAAAATATTGGTACACAAGTTGGGCTATTAGGTGGTATGATAAATTGCGTTGGTCACTTTATTAATTGTGACGCTGTGATATTTATAAATTTTCGAATTACTAATAACATTGAGAGTGTTAAGATATCTCTGTATGTACACGAATCAGCCAAAAGTTTCTGCCGCTGCCTAAAGTAAAATCCAATGCTTAGAGGATGCTACCGGTCTCGAACTTTTGACAGAGCTTGTCCACTTTGAATGTCCTGCTCAATCACACCTCATGTATTTACACCTATTCGCTGTGTGCATTAGGCTGGAGGGGTTAGATGAAACTATGACAGCGCCCATGGTGGCAGGAGTAGGTAATAATCCTGGTAAACACAAGCACAAGCTGAAAGTTTCTGTGGTCTCCCCGTTTATTCACAATTCACTTAAAAATATTGTACCATACATCAGATGAATAAACATTATTATTATTATCGTAGTGGCAACGGTCACGGTTGGTAGTATCACAACATACATATAATAACAATGAGCACTCGCTATTGCAAAAATAGTACCAAAAATAGTTCGTGTAAATTTTATACATTTCCAATGGCATCACATAAGCTGCAGCAAAGAGATAAGTGTTCTGTTAGCAATGGGCCTTACATGTGAACTAATATTAGATGTAATGCACTTTAAGTACTGATAGTAAAAATCGTTACTTGTAGTGTATAAGCAATACGCAATATTTTGTTGACAATTATACGCGTTAGAGAGTGTTGAACGTGTTAATATTATTTAGGGACCGTTCAACGTTCTCACATCCTTGCAAGGGTGAAAGTTGGATCCCATATTCAACTAAAATTGTGAACCTCATTCCTTTTCTGATTATTATATTATCTGAGAATTCCATTAAATAGTTTTGCGTTGAATCTGATGTTATTTAGTGGTTTCCAGTCAGGTTGAAGCTAGCAAGGGTTATACCTATGGGTACTTTTTTTAATTCGTTGAGCTACATGGCGCCCCCACTTTTTTTGTTTTCAAGACCTTACGATCCTGCGACCTTAATGAACTAACGAGAAAGCACATTACTTGCCGTGCCTAAAGATACACAGAAGTAACATTACTTTATGATATTCAAAATATCTATAACTAGACATGCATAACCACCAAATGCAGTGAACTATCGTATCAATACACATATTTTTTATCATTTACTTACTTTTTTGACAGAAAAAAACTTCGATTAATCTGAAACTAGTAGAAAGCACAAAATTGTTACATCGTGGTGAAATATTTAGAAATTGTTAAAAAAATTAAATTGTTACACAGTGAGTATTGGAAATAAACCAGGAAAACTTCAGCTATCGAGTCACTAGAGGGCATTACCAGTCTTGCTCACAGCGAATAGAGAGCGGCGCCATAATCGTGGCAACGCCGCACATTCCGTGTTTATCTCCATCCTTCTAGGCCGATTGCTACTGATGCTTCCATTTCACATTCCCGGACTCTATCACGCACCCATCGGTTGCCATTTCGTCACCTCTGGTCGTGTCTTCGTTCCGAATCGAGTAAAATTTATATTTTTCATCAGTCAATATATTCGAAACTAAACGGTCAAACATTACCATTTTTTTTAAATAATCCCCCAATAGTACTATACAGTGCTTCTCAAAAGTCCCCTTCCCCCCTCTTATTTTTGGAACGATTATACATAAACAAGTGAAATTTGGAAACTGAATATTAAAGGTTGTAAACTTCTCTACTAGCGATGATAGATGACGAAAAGGTGACGTCACAAGGCCATTGTGACCAATAATTTTAAATGGAACCCTACGGCAAGTGACACCTCTTTTAAAAGGTATCGAAAAAACCTATTCAATGATACTAATTTTGTTTGTGTTTATGGCAGTTTTGGCAACTCGCTTTTAAAAAACGCAAAGCTGTGATGAATCAAATCAGTTAATAATAAAATTCCAAATTCAAGTTCCGCCTCTGGATAGTTGTCGAATAAGCTGACGTTTTTGTTAGTCTCCCCAATTCGACGTTTTTGTAATTGTCCAAGTTTTTGTACATTTAATAATTTGTGTATTGTTGATCGAACGTTTAACTGTTTTAGCAGCTTTTGGTACTTTTAATATTTTTGTACATTTTAATAATTTGTTAAACTGTTGTGAGCCGAACGTTTAGGTGCTTCAAGAAGCGAAATGGTACATGCTTTAGGTGATTAAGCAGCAGCGATCCTAATTCTTGGTGAAACTGGATAAAACATTCATGCAGCAGAACGCATTTTTAATGAGAGGTTTTCCGATCGCCCCGTTTCGAGAACTTATTTAAGGGAGCTTCTTTCGTAAGTTTGAAACAACGGGTAGTATTAATGATGCGAAACGATCTGGCAGACCACAAATTTCTGATGAGAAAAAAATTTATATATTGGCAGAAGTAATAGTTAATCCTACTTCTTCAACAACTCACGTTGCATCTACCTGTGAAGTCAGTCGAAGTACAGACTATGTCGAAACAATTTGTTTTAGTGACGAAAGTACTTTCTATCTAAATGGAAATGTAAATACACAGAATGTGAGGTATTGGAGTTACGCAAATCCTCACCTGTTTCGTGAAACACATACCCAATTTCTTCAGAAGGTGAATGTTTGGACAGGTATCCTGGGAAACCACATCGTTGGGCCTCTTTTTTTAAATACCAATTTAACTGGTGAGGTTTATCTGGAGCTGTTGCAAAACGCAATAGAACCGTTATTCCTTGAAATTTTGGAAGATAATCCAGATGAACTCGGCAATTTGGAAATAACATTCCAACAGGATGGTGCTCCTTCACACTATTACGGTGCAGTGAAACGGTATTTGGATGAGGAGTATCGTGGTAGATGGATTGGACGACGAGGTTCAACGGAATGGCCAGCTCGATCACCGGACCTCACACCTTTGGATTTTTTTCTGTGAGGGTACCTTAAATCGAAGATTTACGCCACTGAACCTGACAATATTGACGTTTTAAAACAACGTATTGTTGCAGAATGTGAGGCTGTTTCCGCAGACACATTTGCAAAAGTGCTAGAAGAGTTTAAAAATAGGATATTTCACTGTCAGGAAGTAAATGCAGGTAAATGGGGGAAAACACGTTTGAAGAAAAGTGTGAACAAAGTCCCAAACGTTCACGTGTTAGGTATAGGCATCTCGTACAAAAAGATGCAAATATGTGACGAATTGGACAGTGGATCAATTTAAGAATTTGTGAATCGGTTCAGGGAGGTTGTGTTTGCACCATACTAATTTCAGGCGATTCCTAAGATTTTTACAAAACTACAGAACTACGTTAACGAAGGCATACGTTTGACACAAAACTGTTTGTTTCCACTTGTCTAAGAACATTTTGTCAAAAAATCTAACTAATATTTGGTTGGACCTGTTCAACAGTGCTATTCCAATGAATCAATGAAAAGCCGAAAGTCATACAATAGCATATTTCATGTTATTATAGTCGATCAAATAATGTAATCTATATATACATAACCTCAAACATTGAGGCCTCTCAAACGACGCTGATTAAATGGATATTGTTGCTGAATTAATGAGGAAATAGCTTCGAAAGTGAATCCCGAAGAGATAACGACCGACGAGGCCGAAGGGAGTCTGCCAAAGAGCAGATATTAAATTTGAGGAATTTTGCGGTATTCTGGCTTGCTGTAAATTGGACAGAAAGGAATATGATCAGTCCTCATGAGTGAATGAATTCCCTGAATGATTCACCATTGGAAACTTCGTGGCAATAAACTATATGCACAGAAAAATAAGTTGTTTGAATTTAGCTTTTTTATTTAATTGAAATAAAAATACTCCAACCGAGCCAACAAATAGTTTTGAATTCCTTGATGTAACTAAATATTTGTTTTATTTTATAATCCAGGCTCACACCCAAACAGTAGAAATTAACTGCAAATAAACCAGAAACTTCTGGAAATTTATAAGAAATCATATACTTCACCAGCACAAATGTTTTATGAGGATTCTGTTGCTGATCATAGTTCAGATATAGTATTTTTTTCGCTACATATTTTTCAACTGTTACAGTAAAGAATCAGTCAATCAAATACCTGACTATAGATTCAGTAAAACTGTTGATGTCAGTTCGTATACAGTAGATGTTAAAGAAATAATCGATTTACGCTGTAGCAACTTTACATAGGAAGAAAGTTTTGTGCCGTTAAAATCAAATCAGAAATACTAAATTCTGAGATAGTTAATATGCATAGGTGTCCCAGCAGTGGTTTTAAACTATTTTTAGAAAAAGGGTATGAATTTTTTATAAAACTACGCCTCACATTTGAAACTATATGCCTATGTGGAGATATAAATATTGATTATTTGACAATAACTTTGGAAAAAAGATTACTTCAAAATTTTTTCACGTGTTTCGACCTGAGAGATTGTTTTCCAAATGAACCTACTAGAATAGCTCCCTCTAAAAACAAAACATACAAAACAAAAATTGATTACATTGCAACAAATGGAAGTGACGATAAAAATAATTGTTATATTATCCAACCAAATATAGGAGACCACCAAGCGATTTTAACAACTATGAAACTAAGTAAAAAAACCGTTAGAAATAACGAATGTTCAGACACTGATAACGACAGATAATCACGTCCGACTTTTATTTGGACAGAGCAAAGCAATTAATTGGCTTTTGAAAAAATGTATGAAATAGGCCCTGATGTAGACAAAGCATTCGATAAGTTTATGTTAATTATCGCCTATGCTATCGAAGCTAACTGTCCCTTGAAATCAAAAAAGAAAAACAACCGTTCCAAAAAAGAATGGGTTACCGAAAATATCCCTGACAACAGTAAGAAACTAATAGTTCTGTTCAATCAAACAAAAAATAACGATGACCCCTAATCAATTTGACATTGGACACAGGAATATTCCCGTCTCATTTAAAAATGGGTAAAGGCATACCTATACATAAAAAAAAGATCGTATTTCACCGGACAATTATCGACAGGTGACAATAATGAACGTTATTTCCAAAAATTTTTAAGGTACCTATTACGAAAGAATTGTTGACTTTTTGGAAAGAAAAAATATTATTTCATCTCGACAACAATAACTATAATGTACTATTCACTACATACAACGTCATCTTATGGAGAGATTGCACCAATTCTGAGATAATTTTTGTTTGTCAAAAACGCATCCTGAGACTCATGTTCAGTATGAAATCCTTTTCCCTGCATGTATATCTATAACACATTAATTTATGTAAAAGATAACATGCTTTCATTCAGGAGAAACTCATCCTTCCGCAATTATCCAACAAGAACTACAATACGCTCAAGGCATAGATTGAAAAAATTTGAGAAAAGCCCGGGATATGTCAGAGCTAAGTTCTTCAACAAGCTACCGGTCAACATACAGAACATGAGTCCCATAACGACATTTTCCATTTTAAATTTTATATTTTTTTATTTTTTATAGTTTCATATGCATGAATGTAAAATGCAAAACATGACGTGAATATCCATCTTCTAGATGGCTGCTGTAGCAAATTCTAATAAATATGAATACCTCTCTATTTAATTAAATTATTTATTTTTACGTTGGCTAAACCCATACACTCACTGTTTAATTCGTCTTTAAGAACCACACAATTTCCAGACTTTTGGAAGCATAGTTAACTAAAACCTATATTCAAAAATGGCTGTCTTAATAACATGAAGAACTACAGGTTAGTCTGAACTTCCAAAAATGCTGGATAACTTAATAACAAAGAAGCTTTCTTGATACTGCAGACACATTATCTCCAGTCAACAATATGGTTTTAGCCAAGGTAAATCTACTTGTAACAATTTAATTGTATTCCAAAATTACATTATAAATATTTTAGAGGATAAGAAAACAGGTTGATGCTATTTATACAGATTTGGCGAAAGCTTTTGATCGTGTAAACCATGAACTATTAATCGCAAAACCCAATGATATTGGTATAATCAAGTTTCGGAATGGATTCCAATGGAAGAGTACAGTATTTTAAATATGGAAATTAGAGTAACTTCAGGAGTACCTCAAGGTTCACATTTGGAACCGATATTATTCAATTTATTCATTAATGATGTAGATTGTAGTATCCTTCAGAGTAAATTTCTTCTGTTTGCTGACGATCTTGAGATGTTCCTTATAATTAATAGTTCAAGAGAAGCCGAATCATTGCAATATGATCTAAATAACTTTTCACGTTGGTGCGATATTAATGTTACAGTTGAACACTGTCATAAGATCACTTTCAGCAGATTAAAACATCCTATACAGTTTGAATATAAAATCGAAGGAACAGTTCCTGGTGAAACAGATAATGTCAAAGATCTGGGAATTATATTTGATTCAAAAATGCCATTCAAACAGCACATAAATGATGTGGTTTCACGTTGAGATGTCTAAAAACCCTGGTGCTTGCACTTATACCTGTATAAGTTTGGGATCGACTTGGTGACACTTGGCCTACTTGATAATAGATATTACTAGCGTGTCAGATGGCGCCAATTTCGTTTTAGTTTCAATTCAGTAACAGGGTATATTTATTTCCTCAGCTTTCTTATTGAGACGAATTGTTCGCGGGTTCTAATTCTAGCTTTGCTATTGGTTGAGAAGAGACATCTGTCAAACTTCACCAATAGCAATGCTAGAATTGGAAGCCCCAGAACATTGCACAAAGAAAGCACTGTCGTGTTGTTTTTCGTATTTTGTACCATTTGAATTTGAGGTTAACTGCATTTTGACAGACGGAGAATTGGAAATGAAATTGACATTACATTGCAGAAAATATAAAACTCAATGCATACAATATGATGAACTATGAAAATATCATTATTGCTTTTGGTACTGAATACAGGTGAATATTCGAATCTGCGGCTTTATACTATCCACACAAAATACAAATGTGGCCCAGTCTACAAAAAGTATCCTAACACACTACACCACCTGAAAATTAACAATTCCTCTCGCACGAACGTACGAGTGATTTTTTAAAGAATAAACTAAGCAAGATTTCAAATCAAAGAGATGGAAAACGCATAGATATCAACAAAACACTGAAAATACTTTCATATAAGATGCTGTATATGTCAGAAATTAAGTTCTGACATTAAGCGAGAATATAAACAAACATTTTTGGACGGCGCCATCTACCACAGAGAGAATCTCGAAAATCTAAACAATATCGAATCAGTTCATTCACCAGGGTTTTTAGACCTTGCGTTCTTTGAAAATGTTAGGATTTATTCTCAGGAACTCTAATTCATTCAATGTGACCATCGCCAAACTGCTATATTGCTCATTGGTAAGGTCAATTAGTGAATACAACTCTACTGTATGGAGCCCATTACTTGCTTGAGGGCATTCAGAAGAAGTTTTTGAGGTTCTGTGCTTATAGGTTAGGTTATGCTAGAGGAGAGTATGGAAAATCTGAATTTAAACACATTAGAACAGAGAAGGTTGGAAGCAAATCTTATATTTTTATACAAAATCTTAAATGGTAATATAAATAAGGGAAGGGGGGGGTATCGTTGAAATCGATCGGGTCAAATAGGAGGAGTTTTTTTTTTCGCGTTCAGACCCTCAAATGGTCCCTCATCATTCTCTAAAAAGTCCCCTGGCACAACCCGCATTTCTCTACGACCCCCCCTTTAGGCTGTGCACTTCCCCGTGGACTATTTTGAATATCGAGAGTAGTTTTGATTATATCTGTCAAACTAGATGGTCAATCACTTTGATTTTTTTTCACAATATCTGTGATATCCTGCTCTAGCTCCTCTTCGTTTTTCATAAACTTCTGAATTTTAGTACTAACGGTAGAATTAATAATGTGCGCTTCCCCGTGGACTATTTTGAATAACGAGAGTAGTTTTGATTATATCTGTCAAACTAGATGGTCAATCACTTTTATTTTTTTTGACAATATCTGTGATATCCTGCTCTAGGTCCTCCCCGTTTTTCATAAACTTCTTAATTTTAGTACTAACAGTAGAATTAATAATGTGCTGTTTGCCTATGCATTACGTGTTGATTGAGTCAACTTCAATTATATATATGAAACTTGTTAAAATTTTATAGAGGTGTTGTTCACATGTTAAACAATACGTATGTCAAATTTTAATAATTTCCTAATTCAACTGTCTTGTGGCGGTACTACCTTAATGCAAAATTTGGACAAAATGGAGCTCCACGGAATGCCTTTGGGCATATAAATGCACCCTTGATCCAATGAAATGTTTCTAAATTTCAGTCGCGTATCCTTGAGGCAGGCAATCGATTTGGAAACTTGATACATCAAAGGAGGTGGAGACGCCCAAAGTGAAATCAAAAACAGCACCAAATTGGTTGTTAGTTATATCGAGGGGTGCGGCCGGGAATTACGACTGTTTACCGCAATCCTCACCCGTTTAATATCAAAAGCCAGCGCGGTAATCCGGATCCGGCAGCCGGGGGCAGCACTTTGTTACAGTAACAACTCTAGCTGCAAGTGACACATTTGTTAAAAATGCAAACAGCACGAAGACGCCGCGGGCAACTCCGCTAATTGGAAATTCAACATCGGTGATGTTTTAACGTGTGGCCAATTTGCAACGATTCAGTTTTGGCGCGCCACAAACGGCTCTAATGAAATTATTACGCATTAATTAAAATTTCATTCAATTCGTTCGGATGAACGGAGGTATGCTTTGTGACGCTCGGTTCTATTATTGCTCACGTGTAATTTTCTGGATTTTTTGCCGTTGCCCCCGTTTTGGTTGTTGCTCATGAATATTTCAGCGGTACCGGGTTTTGTGCGTATGATGTAGCATATTGTTCGTTATAAATCAACATGATGTTTCAAAATAATGTGATGGCCCATTATACCGATATATGGAAGGGAAAATATGGGGAATATTGTTTTAGGTGCAGTTAAAAACTTTGAAATAAGTACTCAGAAGATCTGATAAAAAATCAAATAAAATATCGTTTATCTGAACCACTGGTTTTTCTCATCAATCTTTGTTATTCTGAAGGAATTTTCCCGGAATGTTTTAAATTGGCAGTGGTTCTATAAAAAAGGTGATTCTGATGACTTTTCCAATTATAGATCCATCAGTTTATTATCAAGTCTAAACTCATTGAATTGGACACCAATAATCAACTTTCATCATTTTTGTGGGGCCAAGGACCACACCAGAAATCCTCATGGATTCTGTGAAAATATGGCCACAGAATCTGCTCTTTGTGATCTCCAAAAATGTCTTGTAGACAATCTTGATAAAGGAAAATATGCTTGTGGCCTCTCTTTATCGACTTTTCAAGAGCTTAGTAAATCATAGTATCTTACACTATTGGAAAAGAGTTGTTGAAATAACAAAAAATAAGAAACCCAGGAGGTCCACTAGTATTATTGGAGGTCCACTAGTATTATTGGTGAAGTTCACATTTACACATTTGTTGCTTTCACACAAATTTTTGTTATTTAACAAATTCAGCAAAGTAAATGCCACAATTAGATTGTGGACGATTTTACAAAATCAGTGGTGCATCAATAACATTCAGTTGCTATTTTTCACCTTTTTTTGTTAAGCTGACCCAAAAATGTTTTTACAGTGAAGTAATTCATTTACTTTTTTCAATGAATTAACATAATATTTTAGTGAAATTAACATTGTAATACTGTCGATTCCTTTACTAGTTTTCATCATTTATTAACTGACAAGAAGTAATTTGTAAACCTCATGCTGTTGGAATCTCATTCTTTTTATGTTGTTGTTGAAATAAAATTTTGTCGATTCTTTTCTTTTAGTTTTTCATACTACACAGAAAAAAGTTTTATTGCTTTTATTCCTTGTCAAAACATAAATAATATTTTTTTTGAAATGATGTCAATTAGTATTCACTATCACTATTTTTTTTGTGAAATTATCTAATATTTGTTGGTAATATAGTTTTTCAGGTGGGGTGGTTTAAAAAATCAAGAA
This sequence comes from Gonioctena quinquepunctata, assembly GCA_018342105.1. NCBI lineage: Eukaryota > Metazoa > Arthropoda > Insecta > Coleoptera > Chrysomelidae > Gonioctena > Gonioctena quinquepunctata. The sequence continues at coordinate 352,855 of JAFIRS010000076.1, read as the reverse complement.
TATATGACATTAGAATATTTTAATGCTTCTATTATAAAATATAAATACTCTATTATAATAAATAACAGTTGAATGTCGATAAAATAAAATTAACATCATTATGTGAAGAAATGTACAGCTAAACATAAAGTAACGCAATGAGTGAATGCCAGCTTTATAATCCTTTGGTGGATTTATATAAAAATAAATAATAGTTTAAGAACTAAAAAACACGCTTTAATAGAAAACTAAACTAAAAAGTAGAATATAATTTTAAATGAGTTTGAAATGAGAATACACTGATTAACAACATGTCAATTGTTGTTAATATTTCATGAACAGATATTGGTAAAAGTAGAATCATTATGAAAATATCTTGAAAAGCACCCCACGTTTTTTTACGATGAAATACATTTGTTGTTAATCACTGTATTCTTATTTCAAACTCATTTAAAATTATTTTCTACTTTTTAGTTCAGTTTTCTATTAAAGCGTGTTCTTTAGTTTTTAAACTATTATTTATTTTCAACTTTTTAGTTTTGTTTTCCAATAAAGCGTGTTCTTTAGTTTTTCAAACTATTATTATTATTATTTAATTTTTTTAACTATTATTCTCCAATTTTGAATAGAATCGGACCATAATCACAAAACTCGTTCGCCATTTTGGAGCCGCCATCTAGAATTTTGTAATTTTTACAAAAGAATCATAATATTGGACCCCAACAACCCCCACATATTGTGACATTTTCACGTTCATTTTCAATTTTCATATTTTATTTTTACTGTTTTATTGTAAACGGCGCTAGTGACTCTGTGGTTCGAGCGTTAGTCTTGTAACGAGGCTCGTGTAAGAATGAGATCTATTCAAATGAGGAGACAATGAAGTATTCAATAATTTATTTTGCTGAACAATAAATAACAATTTACAATTTCGTTTTTAGTATTCTTATAACCAGTCAAAATTGTACCTCTATGTCAATATACAAATGAATGATAATATACAGCCTTTTCACAAAAAAAAGACGAATCACTGGTAAATCTGTACGAACGATGAACTATAAGGCGAGACTACCGACGTCCTAGAAACGAAGGAGCCATAATAATTCTCAACTGGAATCGCCTGAATCTGTTGGAACTGTACTGCCTGAGGGTACTGCTCTACAACCAATGGCGCTTGAGCTGCTTGTATTTGTGCTAGAGCTGGAACAGCCTGAACCGGTACCGGGTTAGGTTCTTTAACCTCTACGAGTTTCTCGGGACGGTTTATCGCGACCAGATTCGAAGGAGTTGCTCTCAATGGCGACGAGAATACCAGTTGCTGTGCCTGAGGCACTACTACGTACACAGGAGCTGCTTGTTCTGTCTTTTGGGATCGGAGTTTTTCGCTCTTGGGTCTGAGGGCTTGTTTCAAGTTCTCCGCCTGGAACAAAATACTATTTAATTTCCCCGATGAAGACTTCATACAGAAAAATCATTTCAAGAAATATCGATTCGATGATTTGGATATTTGAAATGTATTAGACAAGATGGCAAATTTCAATGCCCGTTATATGGTTAGGAAAAAGAATAAAAGTGAAATAAAATACGGGGAGGAATATATTGGTTGAGTGGAAGACCATCACCTTGCGCCCAGAAGAGATGAACTTCGCCATTTCAGTATACCATTTTAACTGTACTGAATAAAGATTATTATTATTATTATTATATATATATATATATATATATATATGTATATATATATATATATATATATATATATATTAGTTTCTTGACCACATGTGTATTTTCTTTAATTTCTCGGAATAAAGGTCTGATTCAGTCAATTCATATAATTTATTCAACGACGTTTCGACATGGTATTTGTCATCATCAGATTGAAACACTGAAATTTAAAATATGGAGTTTGAGACATATTTAACTTAACACAATAGTAAAATGTATGCACTAAAATAATTCTTTAAAAACATATGGTTCGAAATATAACACGTTATTCAACACAATATAAAAATATCTGTAATATATATTCACTTACAAATTATTTTATTTGAATTTCTGCGTTCGCATCGTACGAACGTTATTGTAGATGTGTGACTTCGAAGTCGAAGTTATCGGGAATGGAATGATTATCTTTCATGCATTTTTACCCTCTTCATAAGTACACCGGATTGTTTATATTGAGTTCTAGTATATGAGCCGGGCTGTATTTTTTTTTGGCAACATGTCAAGATCCGTTTTTATTATTATTACTATAAACAAAGTTAAAAAACAGAAAAACTTCAAGCGAAAGTTAATAAATTAGTAAATAATTGCTTCTCGTCACGTCAGAACTTTTAGATCAGGTAACAAAAAACACTCAATATACACAACGGCCAACCTCCAACAAAATACGGTTTGCCCAAATTACACAAAACTGGAATTCCCCTCCGCCCTATTGTCTGCGAATTTATCAAAATTCGTCTCAGAAATTATTTCAAATGTTATTGGAAAAAATGATTACTATGTGAAAAACTCTTGGGAATTTGTGGAATTTGTCCGCAATATAACAGTTCCACAAAATCATATAATAATCTCTCTGGATATAGTTTCTTTATATACAAATATAAATACAAAATTAGCGATAGATATCATAAGAGAAAAATGGCATGAAATACAAAGTCAAACAACACTAATTTTTAAAAATTAATATTTTCCAATTTAAGAAAATAAATACTCTCACAAATATTCGGAATTGCAATGGGATCTCCAATTGCTGCAACAGTAGCAAATCTGGTTATGGAGTATGTTGAAAAAAAGATCATCAAATCACTAACTTTCAAAACAATAATCTCCAAACTATATGTAGACGATTGTTTAACCTGTATTCCTGTTGATGAAATTCTAGATTTTTTTTATAAATATCATCCTAGATTGAAATTCACAATAGAAAAAGAAATAGAAAAACAAATAAGCTTTCTCGACTCAACAATAATAAACGAAAATACTGGTAAAATTTTCACAAACTGGTTTATTGAACCACATGCATCAAATCGTTACACAAACTATTTGCCAAACGCACCCCTTAGTTACAAAAAAAATGTTATTCAAAATTTAACTGGCAGCTATAAAGCTTGCTCACCCAAAATTCAGGAAAAGTAATATAGAAATAATCAAGAATATTTTGAAAGAAAATAATTACCCAAGCCACTTCGCAGAAAAAACACTATAAAAACGAATACATGCGATCTACAATAAAAATTATAATAAAGAAAAGAATACAGCAACATTCATACTTTACCATACATGGACAAATTATCGAATAAAATTAACAAAACAATGGAAAAACACAACATAACTATTTCACACCGATTGAAAAATACGAACAAAATCATTCATTCAAAATTTTAACCAGAAATACCAAAAAACAAACAAACTCATACAGTATATAGAATACCGTGTAAAGACTGTCGAGGTACCTATATAGGTCAAACAAAACAATATTTGCAGAAACGAGTACAAGCCCAAAAATTAAAGCCTTACCAAACACGAAAAATAAAATCAACATAAGTCTGACACTAACATTGTTGAAATTTTGACCAAAGAGTAAGAACATTCCTTGAAATGATACATATTAAAAAAACAATAGCATCAACAATAGAAATGATATCAAAAACTCAGATGGTTAGGGTATGGACTAGAGATCCAAAGGTCGCAGGTTCGATTCATGCTCGAGGATGTTTTTTTTATTTCAAAATGTGTCACAGACGCTATATTCCTTACTTTGTTCAGTGGTCGGAGATCAGCGCCTGACCCTTGACTGAAGCCGTCAAACCAAGCCAAAAAAATCAGAAACAGGTTTTTCTACCAAAACTTCGCCGTTTCGCGTTTTCTAAAAATTAGATAAATTTGCCAAAAAATATTTATTTTTATTTTTTAAATTTTTTTTAATCGAAATTTCAACCACTGTCATTTGTTATAAAATGACATTATACACTCGTCATTCACGGTTGGGCAAGTGGTTAGATTACACCCTGTATATATAGATATACACATATATACACCTACATTACATATATTAAGGTATAAAAGGGCCCTAACTAATTTATATAGCACATAAAATGTAAAAAGACAACTGGATTTTATGCTCACAACATTAGGTTACTTTGTTGATGAAATGAGAAAAAAAAATAATAGGGACATTTACAAATGCAGGAGATTCTTTTGTTTCCTTCCTTTTCATAATAATGTTAAGGGGAGAGATTGTTTTCAAATGAAGGTAACAACCAGAATTTGGAAAGACAGTCCTCTTCTTTTCCTGAATTAGTACCTAACTTCTTCTTGACGTTTCGTTTAATCGATGAGGAATATGAGACCCATACGTGTCCAAAATCTGTTATTCTACTAAATATTGGAAATTACCTACTGTGGTACTTTTAGTTGGTTTATTAGATAATTTTTTATTGGTGTTGCTTTTGAATTTTTTCATATTAATCATCTCCTGCAGAATAATTTTTTTTTATAATTTCGCTGTTTTCCAAACAATTTTTGTTTGTGTTTTCAAAATAAAATTGGTGTAAGGTGTTGCCTGTATGCTCAGCCAGGTCTGTTTTATTAGTTATCTTAAGGTTTCCAAGTCTTATACTGCGTTAATGTTCAATATTTCTAGTTTCTAAGTATCGTCCAGTCTGTCCGATGTACACTTTGTTACTTTCGGTACACGGTATTTTGTAGACTGTCACTTTCAAGATCTTTCGATATTTCGGATTGTAATTTGGTGAAGTGTTTTCGTTTTATATATATATTCGTATTACATATTTTTTTCAACTTTTCTCAGATAATTTCTTTATCTTCATGTGGTTTGTAAATATTTGTAAATATTTGTAAAAGTATTCTATTGATTATGAATAATTGTTTTTTTATCAGTTAGGTGTTAATAGTTTCAAGATTTGTTTTGATAATCATTTTACCTGAGGTTCTGAAGTTGTTTGTTCCGTAGCAGCTTCTGTTGTTGTTGTTGCTGTTTCTGTTGTGGTAACCTCACTTTCTGGTGGACCATATTGCTGTGGTGGGGGGCCGTATAATGTGGCAGGTTCTGTGTAACGTGAAAGGTAGTCAGTTGATATCATTTGTTATTTGCTTGCATGAACAAATCCCTCAAATTTACCTTGGTTCCTCTGGTTTCGGATAGGAAGTCGGAAAGCGGGACCGTCTGGCTTCCACCCGCTTGGTGGGTAAGGAGCGGAAGCTTGGTTTGAGGAGTATCCCCTGACTGGTGGTTCCGCTGATGCAATGGAAACCATCACGAGGAGAACTGCTACCAACGACTGTAATAATAAAAACGATAATAGAAAATACATTTATTCCCGAGAAAACAGCAATGTTTGTAGGAAAGTGTACAGTAGTAAAGAACAAATTTACAATTATGGAACAAGATTGTCTCAATCATAGGTTATAAACCATATGCATTTACAGAAACTGCTATGACAACATGAGGGCATTTCACATTGAATCACTAAGAAAGTCATCCACTGAATTGTACACCTTTTTCAGCAGAAATTTTTTAATTGAACATTTGAGTTTATTGAATGGCATAGTCTCAAATCCACAAGGAATTTTATTGTATAATTTAGCCTAACTGTAGTATACACTTTTCTCAAAAAGAGAAGTACTCTGTTGAGGAAGTATATCAATTTGTTGCATTAGCGGGTGGAGGAAGAGCTGAAAGTAAAAATTAATCGGTTTTTGTGAGTGAAACATAATATCTCAAAACTGTAGACTGAAGATAAGGTTTGAATTCCCATCTGAAGAAATTGTTGACGACATGGAGCATAAACACTGGATTCCACTTCACAGAATCGCCCCAGAAGACAATTCTATAGGACATATGTGAGAAAAAGTTAGTAAAATATACTATTTTTAGGGTATCGATATTCATACCATGACCTTTTAAGGTTCTGATAGCAAAGCGGGTGCTACTCAATTTTTTTGTCGAGGTGTAGGATATGCTGTCGAGGATGAAGCCCAGACATTTACTTTCACTTACAAGTGATACATTGAATGCCGCATTATCACATGCAGCAAAAGACTTCTGGCAGAAGTTAAAACAATTAGTTTTGGAGAAGTTTATTCCTATATTTTTAATCCACTCCATTAATTAAAAATATCTTGTCATCTGCAAACATTGTTGTACAGAATAAATAACAGTGACCCCAAGATGAAATCTTGTGGGATACCTGTGTTTATAAAACCCCAGTAATGAGAGAATGAACATTTATCAATTTTTCTGAATATTTCCCTCCTGTCAAAAATCCCATGTAAATGGAGTGCAATTATCGCAATATTACAGCGATAATTGCATTGCAGAAAGCGAAAGAGCCCTGCGATAATTGCACTGTAGACCGATAATTGCACAGTTTATATCCATGGCAATCCATGTACACTTTGATAATACAGCGACAATTTATAAGTAACGTCAGTTTGACAAGTAATGTCAAAAATATTATTTATTAAAAATGTCTCGTTTCGGTCGGGCTTCATTACAAGCTATTGAAGAAAATGTGTTGGAAAACGAACCAGATAACACAAAACAGAACAGAAAATACGTGTGGCGTCAGTTTATGAGCTTCTGTGCTGAGAAAAACTATACTTTGGATGAAAAAACACAAATTAATGTTCTGGCAAAAATATTAACGGACTGGGCATTCAATATGCGTAAGCAGAATGGCGATGAGTACAAAATAATTTACTGATAGAACGATTTGGAACGTAACCGCTAAATTACTGATGGAAAAATATTTCACTGAATACAATATCAATTCGAACCCTTTTACACTAATATTGAGTTCAAAGCAGCCAGATATGCGAAAAATGCCAAGAGAAAACAACTACAAACAGATCCAGAGAAGAGAAAGGAAAGTGCAGTTTTTCTGAAGTACGATGAATTCCAAAATATGGTTCGTGGTTGTGACGAAAACACCCCAGATGGTTTGCAGAAGAAGGTATTTATTGTTTTTGGTTTTGAATTAGCTTGGCGTGGTGGAGAAGGCCACAAGTGCTTAATTCCGTACTTTAAAGGAGAAGAAAATAACGTAGGTGAAAAAACAGGAAGGATTATTTACGATCCTGTGTTTACTAAGACGACGCAAGGAGGGGAAAAACCATGCGCTCATTGAAATGGCTAATAAACAATAAAATCAATACTGATTTGTGTCCAATTCGACTGTACAAAAATTCCTAGAAAAGCGGGTTGGAATAAAAACAAAACGACTCTTTCTCACTGTAAATCCCGCTTGGAAGTTGAACAGAAAATGGTATAAAGATATTCCTGCTGGACGAAATAGTGTAAGCAAATGGGCTGTTCTACAAGCCAAAGCTTCTGGTTTAAATGCAGATAATATCAAGCTTACTAACCATTCGTTACGAGCTACGGCCGTCTCCAATCTCGCAAAAAAGGGGGTGGGCGAGCAGCAACTTATCAAAATCACGGCCATTCAAATTCAAAATCAATAACGCAATATCTTCAAATGGATAAAGATCACCATGAAGAAATAGTCAAAAAAATGCGTGGCAATGACGTACCAGCATTCTCAAACATCCTCTTCAGCCGTTAATGCACCGATAGCTGCATTGTCTAACCAGAATACTTATAATAATTGTGTATTTCACTGCAGTTCCTGCAACTTTTGATTTAGTTTAACCTTGAATAAATAGTTTCATTATATTTTTACGTATACTTTCATAATATATACATGAAAAATATTAAAACAAACGTATTTCTGCGGCTCTTCTTTTTTTCCAGTTACTGATGACAAGCTATATAAGAATTTATAAATTAATAACGTCAGTTTGACAAGTTGACAGTTTATTCGGGAAATATTCCCCCGAATTACACTCGTGCATAAAAATAACCGGATCATTTCGCATTCCAGCGTGTTGTCTTTCAAAAACTGCTTTAGGTCATTTTCATATTTTGTAGAAAGAGCCCTCCACCTTCGGTGTCGGGTCTTTCTCCGTAAATGAAAATTAACTCTTGCAATTTTTTGACAACACGCTGTCATGCAAAATTATCGGTAATTTTGATGCACTTATGCAATTACTTACGATAATTATTATATGTCTTAAGTTAGCTACTTCAATTTGTGTCGTTCCTCATGGTTTCATTTCTCTCTCTCACTGAAATCGAAGAGTAAAAGAAGCAAATATTTTCTTATAGATTTTTTTCCGAATGGAGAAAGGACGGAAGAAGCTTTTAAACGATATGCTACTCTATCATTATATTACTTCCAGAAAATCACTTTTCACTACACTTTCCAGAAATGTTCCCACCTACATCGATCCTGTCGTACAACTTATCATCTTCGCCGACCGCCGTATTCGATTGTTTTTTCGACATTGCCGCGACGTCACGAAAATTCGTATGGCTCGTTGGACCTCATCACTATTAATTTATACCAGTCAGCAACTCAACAGTAGTGGGTTCATTAACATACCTTCATTTCGTCTGAGAGATTGTCAGCTGAAGATATCGAACAATTAACTGATGCTTATCAAAAGTGTACCAGGACTATTTATACGATGGACAATGAGATTCCAGGACCGGCTTCGAGAAGAGGCTTAGACCGCATAGATATCGTGAAGAAATACGAATGTTCGTGAATAGAAGAAAAATATTTTCGTATACTTTTCGGAATTGTCCCACAAAAAGCGACAAAAAGACATAATAGGAAACACGCCTGTGTCCCTTTCCTAAAATATTTTGATTTGCCCATAAAGATAACCACTTAGAAAGCTCAGCAACAAACTTAGAAATTGTTTTTTTATGTTTTTCATAATTCGAAATTGAGAATTTTTTTCATCCCATTCGAAAACGTACACCTAGCTCCTCTGATGGACGTATGCATCGTTACTTCACACAGTTTAAAATTGTTCCGCTAGTTGCTTTGAACTCTCAACTATAACTTCATCTGTCTTCGTATATATGTTGTACATAATATTCTTATTATCATAATATTTTCAATTGTTTCTGAAACATCACATTAAAAGTGAGGTTGAATTTATGTTCCTGGAACAACAACAATTAGCGCTAGTGTTTGGGGGAAGTTATTCAAGTGACGTTCAAATCGAGTTGAATTGAGAGCATCTTTAAATTTGAAAATTTCAACAAAATTCTGGGATTTGAGAAATTATTTTAACAAAATGTAAATTTTGAGGACCGAAATGAGGCAAAGAAAAATTTAAATAAAATTATGCATGTTCCCTATTCCGTGAAACAATCATCAAATCAATTGCTATGGGTTTTTTCTAACCAATACTAAGACGATCCACGTAGAATGAAGGATCTATAATTTTACAGCATTTTCAAAAGATGGAAATCTCCGATTTTTTTTTCTTCGTTTTTACCTCATTTTTCAATGCTGAGTTATTTATCATCTCATTAATATAATAATTTTATTTATCCCTTAGATTGATCATACAAAATGATATAGGAATCGTCAATAAATTGAGTAAATTTGTCTAGAGCATAAAGAGTTATGAGGCGTTCACAAATACAATATATTAAAAAAAAAAGAAAAATATTGAACAATTATGGGTATACATTAAAATATATTACATATTAAAAATAGGTGTACATTCAACCAAATATGGGTAAATATAATCATGTTAGATTTTCCTTTCAAGAAATTCATTCACAGAATAGAAACCCCCTTCCAACAAATAATCTTTAACTTTTCTTTTGAAAATTAAAAAAGATGATATTTCCTTTATATCTGGGGGCAGGCAATTGAAGAACTTCGGTCCTGCTACAGAAGACGATTTTTCAAATATTTGAGTGCGATGTTGTTTCAGTCTCAGTAAATTTCCGCTCCTTGTAGGGTAGGTATGAAGATCACGATTTGTTTCAAACTCGGATTCATGTTTCTTTACATATATGACACAATGGTAAATGTAAATGGCAGGTAGTGTAAAAAACTTGTATTTTTTGAAAATAGGTCTACATGATTCTGTATAACGTAGACCATATATGAGTCGAATTATGCGTTTTTGACCAACGAAAGCCCGATCGGTATTCGTTCCATTACCCCACAGAAGAACGTTGTAGGAAAGTGCTGAGTTCACCATTGCATAATAGACGTCTAGAAGATTATTTACATAGCGAGCATAGCGTAAAAACTACTGTTGATTTTTTTGCATACATGATTGATATGATCTTGCCATTTCTACTTACTAATTTTGATGTTTCCGAAGGATGTATATAGCAATATTATTAATTTTCACAGTAATATGTGACTCTGTAGCTTTCTTACCAAAGAATTGGATGAGCACAGTCTTCTCCGCATTTACTATCAGCCTGTTATTATGGCACCATACAGTAAATTTTTCTCCTATGCTGTTTATTTCGCACTAGCTCCACAAGACTGTCGGCTTCTGCCGAAATCGAGGTGTCATCAGCAAATAGTGTAATTGATGTACGTCCTATATATTGTGGAAGATCGTTAATATATAGTAAAAAAATTAACGGTCCCAGAACTGACCCTAGTGGTACTCCGATGTCTATGTCGAATTGTTTTGAGTCGGTGTCCTCCCATTTAACAAATATTTTCCTATATTTCATGTAGGATATAATCCATGCAAGAAATTTTCCACGAATACAATTTATCAGCAAGTATGTTGAAGTCTATGGAGTCTATGCACTTTTAAAACCCTTATAAATGGGGAAAATATTTTGTTAATCTTTATTTTCCAATTCTAGGGTTGAGAAAGATAATATTTTGTTGCAAAATGCCTCCAGATGTTTGAAATAGTGAGAAATGTCCCAAACCAATCTGAACGAATGTGGGAGCACAGCTATTCTTGGTATATAAACTTTTCGACTCTTGATCTTGGAGTTTTCACACCATTTTTTTATCATTCGGAAAATTGTTCGATATAACAGCTAATATGACAATAAAAAATAAAAACTTTTTAACAAAAAATTAAACCGACGAAAAAATCAACTGAAAAGCAAAAAATAAAATAAACCTTCTTAGACTAAATGATAATTGAGCTCCTAAACTAATGTAAGTAACTGATTTTGAGTCGGCGCCAAACAAACAATTATCGAAGATCATTATCTATGAAAGAAGTCATCAAAACGCAGCCGTGCATCTCGCTGCCATCATTTTACGCTTCACCTAATTCAATTGCTAGTTTGTTTGGCGCCGACTCAAAATCAGTTACTCACATTAATTTAGGAGCTCAATTATCATTTAGACTAAGAAGGTTTATTTTATTTTTTGCTTTTCAGTTGATTTTTTCGTCGGTTTAATTTTTTGTTAAAAAGTTTTCATTTTTTACTTTTCAGTTCCGTATTTTGTCGGTTTAATTGTTTGTTAAAAAGTTTTTATTTTTCAATTTTTTGTGGCTAAAATCTACCAATTACTACCTACTTGTTTTTTGATTACTTCCCAAATACTTACTTACCCACCTTACTTCATCTATTACCAGTTAAATAATATGATTATCTACTTTTACTATTTGTTGTAATATAAATTATTTTCGTTGTTCTGGTTAGTTTATTTCATTACTTTGTATATCATTCCATCCTCTCATAAAATATACTGATTTTGACGGAACAAGAATAATGTCAGTAGCGATCTGTCATTGTCAACTACGTATGTGTGTGCTAATGTTCACCAGTGAAAAATCAATTATCCCCTATTTTTCTACCCGTAAGGGTGGCTAATTCCTTTCGAAATCCAAATATAAGGTATACCCTATCTATTAAAGAAAGAATCATCCAAATCGAAGAACCCAGTACAAAGTTATGACTGATAGAATCGGTTAACGGACCAGAATTCAGAGGGTGAGTGATCAATATCCTTCATTTCGCTACCCTTAGGGGTGGATTTCATCTTTTAAATTCAAATGGGACCAAAGTCGAAGTACACCCTGTCCACTGAAAAAAGAATTATCGGAATCGGACGCCTCAGTAAAAAGTTATGCGTGATCATACATAAAAAAAAAGATGGAAAAACATAAAATATACGGGTCGAATAGAGAACCTCCTCCTTTTTGGTTTCGTCGGTTAAAAAATATACGCGTCGAATAGAGAACCTCCTCCTTTTTGGTTTCGTCGGTTAAAAAATCATTTTCTTCTGACATGGAATTGATTTAGACCACCTATAAATTTTGTCTCCTCCTTATACTCATCTCATCTTCACTCTACTAGTGTAATGGAAACCTATCAATTTTTTGTTCAATTTCCACAATTAAACTTCAAGAAAAAAACAAGATATATTGCTTGATATCCGAAACAAACATTTTTAAGCACGAAAAACATAATTCACGAACAAGAACTATTGAACGTTGAGATAAAATAGTAAGCGAGTGGTTATCTTGCCCACAAACGATATTATATTTTCGTGCCATGCTGAAATCTACAAAGATTTTTTTTACGTTTCAAAAATATAAAATAGAAGTTTTATTGATTATTGTACTGTATACAAATTTTGTGTTTCGAAGGAACTTGTTGAATTTTTATTGATTGTATGAGTATAAGGATATCATTGTCATCTATTATTGACGCCGGTCCTGGGTTGAACACATGAGGCAGTGAGGACGGCGTGGAATAAAAAATAAATAGCCCGAATTTGATTGCTGAAGGTACTGTGTTCATAAAATATGCGACAGGTATAGCCTATCATTTGACACTGACCCGCTAACGTGATGGCTGTCCAAAGGATTGAAAACGAACGTTTATTGTTTTCATTGATGGTGCATAGTCGATCACCTGAATTGAAAATGAGTGCATTGACTACATTTTCTCAATTCTCAGAAACTTGCAGAAAGAACAGCTAACTGACCATCAACATTTATTCTATGATACCTGTTATCATATTTGTATTATATGAAACATGTTTCATGAAGCTCGAAGATTCCAAGAGAAAGAATATGGATAATCATAACGATTTCATGTACTGCAAATTCAAAATAGCAGCTCTAATATCGCGGACGAATTTTGTCATTTCTGTTACGATCCAACATAAAGTCAATATCTTAGGGTTTTCATGTTTGCAGATTCAATAAAAAAATGGGAATTCAAGGTTGTGGTTTCAATATAATGGATGAATTTGGGATACTGTAGTATGTTTTTGTTGATTATAAAGAAGACTCAACTCAACTCTCTCTATCGGTCTTATATCTTGACTCTAATTACATTTGAGCCCTGAGGAAGGCGAGATTAATCACCGAAACGTTGGCAATAAAACTGTAGGCTATTGTCCAATTGCTCGTAAAACTAGAACAAATAATAATGATAATTCGACTTCATTCATATGAGAAACATGCTTGGAGCGAATGCTTCAATATCGTATTTTCAGAAAGAACTCGATAATTATGGCAACGCGTTCTTTTTGAAAACTGTACCTTCAACATTCAACCTTCGACTGTAACGAATTAAAGTGTTCCTTATTTTCCTCTTTAGTTTTGTTAGTTTTTAAGTCTTATTTCTGTAAATTACTTCAAATTAAGATTATGCCAAGATTTTTCTGGTATACATTTCAAATCGATATTTTGTCGTCTTAAATATAATTCGTGGTATGATTAATAACCAAAATTTTTTTGGTATATAAATTCATTGGCAATCCCAATGCAAGAAAATACAACTCGTCCTCCTGTATTTTCAGCTTTAGGATTGCAATTCATTAATATTCCAAAAAAAAATCGGTAATAATCATACCTCTTATTATATTAATCCTGACAATTTCACTTGGCAAAATTTATATGTAAGCTTATACACCTCATATGATTTCTACTGATAATTTTAACTGGTGCATTTTGTATCATTGTAAATTTTGTTTGGTAATTTTTTAATGTCTAGTTTTGTAAAAGACACATTTTATCATAATTTTGGCAAACGTTATTTCTTGTATATTTTATGGTTGTATTTTTTCAAATTTTACTCTTCCTTTTTTTTCACAATACTTTGAAGAAAATTTCACACCAACATTTTTTAACCAATAAGAAACTTTCGTTTCAGCTCGCACTAAGGCAACCACAAAACTTTGCGGAAGTTTTTTTCTCCTGGGTACCCTGGGCGTGATTACAGCGATAATTTTTCTGTCAAATGCACAGCCCTCTATACGCTTTTTAAATAATTATTGTTACCTTTATATGTCTATCTTTACAAAGGAAAACTGCTATTAATACATTTTTTCTGTCTTTCTTCACTTAGTATAATAGTAAAGTATAGAAAAGACGATTTTATTTCTTAAAAATATATTTCCATTTTAAATAACTTGCGTTACAGTATTTAAATGTAAACTCTGCTAGTACTTCTTTTTTCTTCAATGGTGAATAACAGGAAATATATATATATATATATATATATATATATATATATATATATATATATAAATTATATTTTTTAAATTTTATTTGTTTGGTGTTTTAAATAATATTAATTAATGGATATGTCATAAGATACACCGTCAAAACAAGGTTAATGTGATAATTCCATAGTCTCCTATTTATTTTAAACAAAAATGTTCATTATTTTTAACGAATAACTGACAAACAAAAATTGTAGAAATAAAGCTTCCATTCACTTTAGTAACACAGATTTGTTGATAGCTAATAGCATACATTATTTTTAACGAACAAAGATTCGTTTCATGCAACTAAAATCCTAGGAAGGTCTTTCTTGGATATAGAAACCCAATATAATTACAAAATGAAACAAGAAATGTTTCTATCAGGAATATTTTGCAAAAAATATATTTTTAGCAAACTTTAGTAGTAGAACTTAAATTAAAATAAACTCTTCAAGGTTCTGTTAATTTATTTTTAATTATTTCCTGAAAAAAAATTAAAAACCTTTTCCCTGTATAAAACGATTGGTTGATATTTCTTAAACATTATTTTAGAGAACAAATGTTTATTTCATACTACTAAAATCCTAGGAACATATTCTTCGGGTATATATGAAGACTCAATATAATTATTATAAATTTAAAAAAAATGCACTATCATCACGAATATTTGCAAAAATTTTAAAATTAAATTGAAATGGATGCTGAAGGTTCTATTAATTTGTCTTTAATTATTTCATGTAACTAAAATTCAAGGAAAACGTTTTATTTGTGCCATATCTAACGAATTCTTTGTAAAATATAGATGTCTAATTACCTTACAAAAAAAACGAAAAGAGAAACAACATAAACAGGTATTGAAAGTATTTATTGAACTATATTAAAATCAAAGTTAAATGCCTCATATTATAAAAAATAATTAATTAATTATCAATATTGTTTTCATTACTTTGATAATTATTATTAATATTAAATACACAGTTATTATAAACAATTCCTGGTTGGTTTTCTAAACCTCATGAGACACTGCCACTAGTACTGGGAATGTCTCTCATAGCTTGTATAACGCGTTTATAATGATCATTGTCCATTTGTAAGTAAGATTTAATTGACTGGCTATTGTCATGTCCTGTAATCTTTATCAACTGCTGTTCGCTGATCCCCCCTTTTGCTAAGCTAGAGACTGCAGTTGCCCTCGCTGAATGATTAGTAATCTTCACTTTCTTGGTATCACTTGCAGCAGATTTTAAACACATAGAAATTGTATTTTTCCCGACAGGGCAATTTTTGTACCACCCCTTTGACTGTGGATGCTTTCAGTTTGGATTTGCAGTTAAAAATAATCTGTCAGTTGTGACAGTATCACCTCTTTTATGGATTAGTTTTTGATAAAGACGAACAGGACATACCTCAGGTTTGAAAGAATTAGTAACCAACCATGTGCTGTCTGCCAAGTTCTTGGATCCACCTTGGGTAGTCTTTGAGAACACTGGATTGTATTCTTAGCGGCCTGTAAATCCTCCTTTGCTGTCTTTTTCCTCCACAAAGTATTTTACACTAGCAGAACATCCTTCCCCATCTCGCCAGGCCAGTTCTCGGGAAGAAACGTGGAAAAACTTGCGTTGAAGACCTTTTGGCGTGTCCTCGTACCACATGTCAAGAATTCTATTATAATCTTCGTTAGATAATGCTGCAGACCTTGATTTTCTCCCAGAAGGATCCGTTTGCAGTTGTCGACGCTTAGCATCACATGCAGATCGAGCTTCTACAAATTCAATATCGGAAAATGGATCAAATTTAATCTGAAATTGGGTGTGAACATCATTTCTTGCAATTGTTTGGCGGTAAGATTCCACATCAGTTTATTCTTTATAATCTGCGGAAAAGATAAAGAATATGAGATCACCCAGTATCTTCACGAAATGTTTACAGGTGCTTCAAAACATGGTAAAAACAGTATAGCAATTGAAAATTTTGCGCGGAAAAGATAATATTAGGAGATATGGGCCCCCGAAGGTCCATAAAGAGAGGTTATAGGATATCACTTTTGGAAATTATAAACTGATATAAACAATTTCTATTCACACTAAAATAGTAACTGCACACACGTTTTACCTTTCAGTAATATTAAAATCACATAATTTTCGATAAAGACATAAAAAAACACCGATTACTTTTCATATGAAATGTCAAAAATCAAATGTTATGATTATTCGAATCTTGAAGTTTATTGATATGCGAGTTTATTAATATGTCTCCAAAAGGGGAAAAGAAAATACTGAAATTCAATGCGTCATACATATTTTTTTTTTATGTTCTGGTTCCCACGAAAAGGGATATCCTGTAATGTTCAGAGAACATCGTGGGAACCAAGGGAAAGAAGGTAGGAGTTGGTGTTCTTCTTAAATTTCTGGAGGTTGTATGCCTCGGGGAACACCTCCCTAGGCAATGAGTTCCAAAGCCTCGCTGTTCGTTGGATGAACGAGTCTTTGGAAAGTGATGTTCTGCAGGTCTCCAAAGTGACCACGAAGGGGTGTGATGACTGAACTTGACGGGTTAATCTCGAAGAGACTGCCAAAGCAGGAACGATTGTTGATATTTCAGAAGAGCATCGCCCATGAAAATATCTATAAAATAGAGACAAATCGCCAACTTTTCTACGGTGTTCCAGACAAGTGAGCGAGTTTGTAAGCGAGGCATCACCGACGAGACGAATTGCCCTTTTTTGGACAGAATCCAATAGCCTCAGGATATGTTTAGGTGCCGCGCTCCAAATATGGGAACAGTATTCCAGGACAGGTCGGATCTGTGCCTTATAGATCATAAGCAGCTGAGTGGGGGTGAAATAGCTCTTTGCACGAAACAAAACCAAGTTTTAGGGATGCACTTTTGGCAATGGACCTCACGTGATTTTCCCAGGAAAGGTTATTGCTGATAGTGATACCAAGCATCGATATGGATGACTTCAGTGGTATGGTTACTCCTGACAAAGTTATGTTAGGCACAGTGAGATCGGCTTTTCTAGAGAAAAGACATGCTTGTGTTTTGTTTGCATTGAATTCTACCAAGTTATTAGATCCCCACTCGAGAATTGTTGCTAAGTCCATATTTATATTATTAACATTTCTTCCTCGTTCATTTCTGGTTTCACGGGGCCCTGGAAGAGAAAGCGGTATGGAGGGTACTATCATCGGCAAAGCTGTGTACTGGACATGAAGTTGCTTTCAACAGGTCGTTGATGTGAAGTAGAAATAGTGTTGGTGCGAGAATAGATCCTTGCGGAACACCAGCATTTATGAGTAGAGTGTCAGATGAAACTCCATCGACCACTACATGGAGAGACCTGTTTGAGAGAAAACTAGCAAGCAGAGAACACAGCTGAGGGGGCAAGCCATAAGACGGAAGCTTGGCGAGGAGTCCCTGGTGCCAAACTCGATCGAACGCCTTGGAGATATCTAATGCCACAGCTAAAGTTTCTCCATACTTTTCAATAGATAGCTGCCATATATGTGAGACGTAAGCGAGTAGGTCACCAGTTGATCTCTGATGGCGGAAGCCATATTGCCTATCGTTGACAATTCCTGAGTCTTCCAGATATTTCATGAGCTCGATGTTGATGGCTTTTTCCATGACCTTTGAAATAATAGATAGCAGTGCGATAGGTCTGTAGTTGCTAGGTAGGGCCTTTTTGCCTTTTTTAGGGACTGGCTGTACTCTTGCAATTTTCCAATTGGACGGAAATACCCCCAAATTGTAAGAGTGGTTGAACAACTTGCAAAGAACAGGTGTATTGAGCATATAAATGATAAGTATTACAGCATGAAATAACGATCTGATATCTGTGTTTAAAATGCAAAGTAGATTTCACCACGCTTCTTGATAGTGATTATAATTTTGAAAATTAAGCATGAAGTTGATGTGGGGCATTTAGAAAATTACCAAACATATAAAATAATGTGACTTCAGATTATTTTGTTTTAAGTAATTTTAAACTGGACCAAGAAACGCATTTGGATTGGATGTTTTCTTGTATGCCTGACCGAGACATGCCTTTACAAGAAAACATCCAATTAATTTCTTACGTAAAAAGAAGGAACATAACCTAACCTAACTTGGCTAACCTTGTTACCCAAGTTGAATGCAATCTAATCAACCTTACAGGGCGACGCTTCGCTCCGCTCGCGAACATTTGGATCAAATCAATTTCTAACGTGAATAGAAAGGACACAACCTAACCTAACTTGGCTAACCTTGCTATCCAAAGCTAATCAACCTTATAAAGCGACGCTTCGCTCCGCTCGCCAAAATTTCGATCCAATTAATTGCGAAAATCTGGATTGTCCAAATTCACTTGAATAGTTGGCAACGTGGCATGTCCATAAAACGCCAAGATCAATGCACAATGCAACCACCAATATTTGATTTTTGACAGTTCATGTGAAAAATTTAATGAAACATAATCGGAGTTTTTTCACGTCTTTATTATTATTTAAACGTTAAATGAGTGTACAGTTAATAGTTTAGTGCAAAAAGCTATTCTTTATATCAGTTTGCAGTTTCCAAAAGTGATATTCCATAACCTCTATTTATGGCCTTCTGAGGCCCTATCTCCTAAAATTATCTTTTCCGCGCTAAATTGCTATATGTTTTTATCGTCTTCTTAAGCTCCTGTGAAAATTTCGTGAAGATACTGGGTGATCTCATATTCTTAACCTTTACCTAATCTGCTCCATTTCTACTTTTCATTTAAATGCATAATCTTATATGAGCCAACTGTTCAATAGATAAATTTTCTATTTTGTGAGGTTTTTCGTTACAAAATTCTATGAACTGTTTCCATACACTTGCCTTATGCCTTTTAGTATTATATGGTGTTAAATTCTGAACTTCTTGTCTTATAACTTCCACCCTTTTTTTCCCGAAACGAGACATTCTGCAAAAATTCCACAAAATTAAAGCAAAAAATGTCAATGACACATAATTTACCTGTTGACAGGAATAGAGCCTACTTGGTAATTTTAGTTTCCTACTGGATTTTCTGAAGGAAAATGCCATGTTATAATTTTCTATATTACTTTGGTGTGAAAATTTCTTACCGAATCTCCCACGTTCTTGAATTACTACCTGGAAATATCTCCTCGAGCATGAATTAAAAAAAAAAACATTTTCTCGGAATTAAATCCTATTGTAATTCAAGCACTAGAGAGATTACTAGTGATAATATTTGTTTTTTGGACAACATATTTTGAATTGAATTTAAGTGTGACCGAATTGAAAGACAGACAAATATTGCCTATCTAGGTATATCTCTGGAAAAGAGAAAGTGTTTTCTTTTTGTTGTTTTTCTTTCATTCTTAGGTCACACCGATAAAAAATAACACCGTTAGCCTTTTCGACTCCCAGCTCTCGAACACAATGACACAAATGTTGACATATCAATGAAGACTGCTGAAAGTAACTGGCAGAAGGGCGGGCCTGAAAGAGTCGAAACACCCTTTTCGAAAATGTATCGTATAATTTACGATCTGAAGAGCCATAAGTATCGGTTATGCTTTATGAAATATGGGGGTTGCATTCCTCCTTCCTTTTAATGCAATAATAGAATGTAATAATGGAATATATTTCTCTATATCAAATTAGTATTGTTGTTTACTGAACTGTGAATTGTCCGCTAATAAAGCGGTACTAAACGCTACCGAAAGGGCGAATAACAAATGACGTTTGAAATTCTATACGCGATGGTTTGACTTGTGCCACTTTGGATTGTTTAGTTCCTACCACTTTCGATTATTCTTTCTAGTGGGTTTCGTGTACGGTTTTTGTCACGGAAACCTCTTGAAATGCGATACGCCATTTGGAATTATTGTGTTTAAACTGTGGAGGTGAAAGGCCGAGTAGGATTTATTGGCAGGAATAATTTGACAATTTTTTTTATAAAATACCGTATGTGGGGCATTTCTTTTAAAGACGCATTCCTCAAACGACAACACCGTTGGTAAAAAGTTTTTTCGCGACAAAAAACAAAACCCCCTACTGATCTACAATCAAACGTTGCCTATAAAATTACCTGTACTGTACTGATATTTAATAAAACACATATCGGAACACGATAGGGACACAAAAAAAAAAACTCAATGCCCAAAATCCCTCTGCTCTAATAGAACATACTAGAGGAAATGGTTATTCTTTTGATTTCACAAACCCTTGGTAAAAAACCCTTCCTGTCAAAAAGTCTTGTTAGCGAAATGATATAAATACAGATTGTTTTTTCAAGTCTCTCATAATATTTTCGATTACATTTGTTTCGAAAGTTTCATACAACATAGTATTAACAGAGAATTTCATAATCGTACAGCAAGGAGAAGACTATTGTAAAAAATTATTTTTACAAGATCAATAGCACATCTTGAAAATAATTTTACAAATGTGTCGGCAATGTTTTAATCGCATATCCTTTCATTATCTTGATTTAAATTGTAATTTTGAGAGGCTATTATACGCTTAATATTTCCCGTAACTTCTTCGATCTGTTACCAGATTTTCCAAAATGGGAAGACTAGTTATGCTCTCTCCATGTGAATTCGTTCATTCAGATTATATCTGGAGAGTATCTCATCATCATTTGTCTTACTTTAACATTCAAATGAAGAGTTTCTCCAGAAAATGTTACGTTGATATCTTCAATCCTCTTGTTTGAGATAGTAATCTTTTTTTAGCAAGTGAAATCCTGAAACACTATAGGAAATGCTGCCAAAACTGGTTAAAAATATCATCAATAGTTAGGTTGTCTTTGATAATCAAATTCAGATACCACCCCTAAATGTGATATTATTTTCTCCGCACAACGTGTGTGTGATTTTCATCATGAAAGTTATAAGGAAATTCAATGATTTGTGCGAGGTGGTCTGAAAAACCGAGACTCAGTAACTCAATATTTGAATTTTCTTCCAGATTATATATTATATAATCGTCTTGTGATGAACTACATCAAGATAAGTGAAATCTTCTGTTGGTTTTCTGAGGAGTCAGCTCTATAACTTACCGCTCAACATTCTAGGCACACTCGGCTAGAAAAAAAAATTGAAATAGTTTACGAGTAGGCACAAGCAACTTCAGTTTTCTTTTTTGATTTTCCGAAGTTTCGTTTTTTTTTCAGTTTTGATCATCTTCAGGTTTTTTTCGACGTTTCGTCCTCTTTTTTATCATCAGGTTTATTTTGTTTTGATTAGCGTTGGATTCCTCTAAAAAAAAGCCAAATTTTTTATTTCCTGTAAATTTTGGAAAAAAAGTCCCACGTTGGGTTAGGTACCTAACATAACCTATAAAAAAACATGTCTCGAGTTGTAGACGCCGGAGGCGTATTTCGTTTATAGCGTTGTATTCCTCTCGAAAATTCTGACTTTTTTTATTTCCTGTTCCTGTCGAATTAATTTGCTTGTTTGTTTGGCGTCGATTCAAAATTAGTTACTTAGTTTTAGAGCTTAGTTATTGCGACTAAAAAGGTTCATTTTATTTTAAGCTTTTTTTTTTGTCGGTTTAATTTTTGTTAAAAAGTTTTTATTATTTCATATTCAAATACAACTCTATTGCTGTATATTTTTAACCGAAGAAACCAAAAAGGAGGAGGTTCTCTATTCGACCCGTATTTTTTTTTCCATCATATTTTTTTATGTATGATCACGCATAACTTTTTACTGAGGCGTTCGATTCCGATAATTATTTTTTCAGTGGATAGGGTTACTTCGAATTTGGTCCCATTTGAATCTAAAAAACGAAATCCACCCCTAAGGGTAGCGAAATGAAGGATATTGATCACTCACCCTCTGAATTCTGGTCCGTTAACCGATTCTATCAGGCATAACTTTGTACTGGGTTCTTCGATTTGGATGATTCTTTTTTTAATAGATAGGGTATACCTTATATTTGGATTTCGAAAGGAATTAGTCACCCTTACGGGTAGAAAAATAGGTGATAATTGATTTTTCACTAGTGAACATTGGCACACACATACGTAGTTGACAATGACAGATCGCTACTGACATTATTCTTGTTCCGTCAAAATCAGTATATTTCATGAGAGGATGGAATGATATACAAAGTAATGAAATAAACTAACCAGAACAACGAAAATAATGTATATTACAACAAATAGTAAAAGTAGATAATCATATTATTCAACTGGTAATAGTTGAAGTAAGGTGAGTAAGTAAGTATTTTGGAAGTAATCAAAAAACAAGTAGGTAGTAATTGGTAGATTTTAGCCACTAAAAATTGAAAAATAAAAACTTTTTGACAAAAAATTAAACCGACGAAATACGGAACTGAAAATTAAAAAATAAAAACTCTTTAACAAAAAATTAAACCGACGAAAAAATCAAATGAAAACCAAAAATAAAATAAACCTTCTTAGTCTAAATGATAATTGAGCTCCTAAACTAATGTAAGTAACTGATTTTGAGTCGGCGCCAAACAAGCTAGCAATTGAATTAGGTGAAGCGTAAAATGATGGCAGCGAGATGCACGGCTGCGTTTTGATGACTTCTTTCATAGATAATGATCTTCGATAATTGTTTGTTTGGCGCCGACTCAAAATCAATTACTTACATTAGTTTAGGAGCTCAATTATCATTTAGACTAAGAAGGTTTATTTTATTTTTTGCTTTTCAGTTGATTTTTTCGTCGGTTTAATTTTTTGTTAAAAAGTTTTTATTTTTTACTTTTTTTATAACAAATTTTCTGAAAGATAAGTTATCACACAAAAAATGCCCCCCACTCCCTGAACGAAATCCTGGATCCGCGTCTGGTGCATCCTGTATATAACCCATCTGGTTCATATTTAGCATTACAAAATTCACTGTATCCATATGAAATCCTTTGTCATTTCAGTTGCAATGAAGACTATTTGTGTATCATAATCGGCACTCCAGTTGATCCTTTTTTGGCGAAAGATCGAATAAACATATCCGTTTCCTGCTCTTGAGCTTTGTTGGAATTTGTGTAAATTGCAAGCCCCGTACCTAGCAAATACGATATGAATGGAGTCTATTCAAACAAACAAAACTACTTAACATCTCTTTACCCTCTCAGATAATCGAGTTTGTTAGTTAAATGCAGGTAAACTACCAGAAATTCTTCTGAAGCACCGACATAATACCCAAAAGTATTAGTTTAACAATGATCAGGAATATTGGAATATTGGATGGATGGTATTAGGGTAGAGAAATATCAGAGTTCTTTCTGGTTTTTTTCTGCAGGTAGACTTCTTCTAAATTCAATAGATAAATTGAATGTACAATTCAGAGTATTGCATCTCAACTCTCTCAAGACACCAAAATATAAATTTTTTATACACGCTCTATTAGCTTCACCTGTATATGAATGTAGGTAATGGAATCTTTGAAATTAATTTTCACCCACTTCCCGATGTCCGGAGTATTTGAAATTGTGCAAACATCTTAAGAACCGATGACAATGCAATAATTGCATAGCTACGACCTGGTATTCTCACCTAGACCGTCAGGAAAAAAAATATTTTCATTTCCAAGATATGGCGAAGGCACTGGTTTTTCACAGCATAGGTTGGGACATGTGAAAAATCAGTCAGTAAAAAAAACACTTTCATTACAGAGATTGATCACTAAATACGATAATACCGCTGAAAAAAAAAACATTTTCGCCATCAATTTTTCGTTAAAAATGATTTTAAAATTATCCGTCCGTTCGGAGCGGCATTTCGACAGCGTGACGTCACGATACTGTTGTGACTCGGACCGGGTTCATGCATCGTGTGGGAATAACAGTCGATGAAGGTGTCATTGACAACAATTCCTGTTTGGATTGTGCTGCTGCGAAAGGTAAAAATATAAGCGAATCGATAGTAATGGGAATAATATAATTAAAATTGAGAGAATCAGGATAAAATACACATTTTTTTATTGGAAAAATTCCTGTTGTTTGTTATGGAACTATGAAAAAATACATCAATACATCAAAAATTGAGTTATTACCAATATTCGTAAACTGTAGTACATTCATATTTATTTATTCACGTAATTATGGGAACTAGAAATTTATTGCACTACTCTTTTTATACGCTATCGAAAACCATCTGAAAATTCATAAAACTTGTCAGTAACTTTTGTAACAATTTTTTTTAAGCATCAGCCCTTTTTTCAGCGATTGTAAACATGCGATAGGTGGTTATATGGACGAGGAACCTGCTGTTACCGAAGTACTGTGCTATTGAAAAAAAACTTTTTTTTCTACAGTAGGAACAACAAAAAAATTCATAAAAGTATGTGAATTCGATAATTCTGCTGTTGTTTCTGCGAAAAAAACTTTTTTACCCGAATTTTTAGAGACAGCTTAGGAAAAACAAATTGACGTGCAGTTTACTCGATATTATTATAATATTGAAAGTGAAATCATGCGTTTGTCTATTCATCAAATCGTAATAGAATTTAAAAAATCGAATCAAACTTCCGCTGATGAGTTTATTATTTTGAGCACTGTTTTGACACGAAAATTGTGTGAATTAGCAGAACTTTCGAGTAGGTCTCAAAACGACTTTTCATTGTGGCATGAGTTGCGATATGGTCGAATTACAGCCTCATCGTAAATGCTCATTGAAAATGTGGGGCAGAACTTTTTTTTTAATGAATACTATCGAAGATAGCAAGACCGCAAATCGCACTCGGTAAAATTTGCAGGCAAAATGCTTTCTCGAAAATTTCAAAAAAAATTGAGAGACTAGTTCTTTCATTATTTTTTAACAAATCAAATGGCCAAAATTCTAAACTAGAGAACTGATCAGTTCAGTTTTATAGTGATAAAACGTCTTCTCGCTGTTTTATACTAATAAAACCACTAGTAGATTCGATATGGTTTTGCGATAAAACGACATTAAGGTCCTCTCAGAATTATATGTCAACAGGATATGCAAAATTGATTGAATATTACAGTGATTTGATATTTTAATTCAAATATACCTTTTTCAGCATGTTAGAAACCTCAGGTTGTCAAGTAAGGCAATGAATAATTGAAATCCGTTATTTTCATAACATCAACAACAATTCACGAGGACTAGTGGATAGCGCCCAATACACTAATATCAAAAAGCCAGTGGCAGAACCGTTAAGACGTATGACTGCGAAGCCAGAGGTCGGCAGTTCGAGCCCCGGCGACTTCAAAATTTATTTTTCAAATTTAACTTTATTTATTTTTCCACATAACAACACCACACAAATCCAACCCAAAAAACATTTTTTACAAAACCCCTGGAACTTATGATATTACCCTCCATACATGAGCGGTAGGATATATATGCGAATACTAGTCGGATATTATCGTTGAGTGGTAATACGTGGAAGATATTTTTTGTTTCTTTTATATTTCTATTTAACGTATATTGTGATTATTGACCTACTTGGAGATCAAATCAAATCAAAATATACTTTAATGTCAAAAGATGAAATCTCGTGAACAAAGCAATAATAAATAAGTTTAGAAACAACACAGAAAATTCAGGAGAATCAACACAGGAATATAAAAAAAGCATTGTATGTTAAAAAATAAAAATAAAAACACAAATAAATATAAATAAATACACACAAGCATATATACATCCTAGGTGAACGAATAGTCATAAGTTAACAGAACATTAAAAGAGTAAATAAATGAAGTATATAAATCAATAAGATAGTTACACTGTTTTGTTATTCGTAGTGGCTATTAGCAGTGGACATACAGTGCTTCTCAAAAGTCCTCTCCCCCCCTCTTATTTTTGGAACGATTATACATAAACAAGTGAAATTTGGAAACTGAATATTAAATAAAGGTTGTACTAGTGATTATAGATGACGAAATCGTCAAAGATGACGTCACAAGGCAAGCGACACCTCTTTTAAAAGGTACCGAAAAAACCTATTCAATGATACTAATTTTGTTTGTGTTTATAGCAGTTTTAATGGCTCATTAGTAAACATCAAAATTTAAATTCTATTCACTATGATATTAATTACAGATTTAAGAATCGGTATCTACTTAAAGAAATTGCTCGAAGTGACCTCCATTTACTTCCTGACAGTGAAATATCTTATTTTTAAACTCTTCTCGTACTTTTGCAAATGTGTCTGCGGAAACAGCCTCATATTCTGCAACAATACGTTGTTTTAAAACGTCAATATTGTCAGATTCAGTGGCGTAAACTTTCGATTTAAGGTACCCCACAGAAAAAAAACCAAAGGTGTGAGGTCCGGTGATCGAGCTGGCCATTCCGTTGAACCTCGTCGTCCAATCCATCTACCACGATACTCCTCATCCAAATACCGTCTCACTGCACCGTAATAGTGTGGAGGAGCACCATCCTGTTGGAATATTATTTCCAAATTGCCGAATTCATCTGGATTATCTTCAAAAATTTCAAGGATTAACGGTTCTATTGCGTTTTGCAACAGCTCCAGATAAATCTCACCAGTTAAATTAGTATTCAAAAAGAGGCCCAACGATGTGGTTTTCCAGGATACCTGCCCAAACATTCACCTTCTGGGGAAATTGGGTATGTGTTTCACGAAACAGGTGAGGATTTGCATCACTCCAATACCTCACATTCTGTGTATTTACATTTCCATTTAGATAGAAAGTACTTTCGTCACTAAAACAAATTGTTTTGACATAGTCTGGCTGTTGGTTAATTTTAGTTTCCATATTTTCACAAAATTCTAGTCTTCGGTCTGGGTCGTCGTCTGAGAGTTGATGAACCATTTTTAATTTGTATGGATGAAATTTGTTTTTTTTTCAACACCCTGTCTACTGTACTTCGACTGACTTCACAGGTAGATGCAACGTGAGTTGTTGAAGAAGTAGGATTAACTATTACTTCTGCCAGTATATCAATTTTTTTCTCATCAGAAATTTGTGGTCTGCCAGATCGTTTCGCATCATTAATACTACCCGTTGTTTCAAACTTACGAAGAAGCTCCCTTAATAAGTCCTCGAAACGGGGCGATCGGGAAACCTCTCATTAAAAATGCGTTCTGCTGCATGAATATTTTGTCCAGTTTCACCAAGAATTAGGATCGCTGCTACTTTATCACCTAAAGCACGTACCATTTCGCTTCTTGAAGCACTTAAACGTTCAGCTCACAACAGTTTAACAAATTAAAATGTACAAAAATATTAAAAGTACCAAAAGCTGCTAAAACAGTTAAACTTTCGATCAACAATACACAAATTATTAAACGTGCAATAACTTGGACAATTACAAAAACGTCGAATTGGGGAGACTAACAAAAACGTCAGCTTATTTGACAACTATCCAGAGGCGGAGCTTGAATTTGGAATTTTAGTATTTAATTTAATTTAATTCATCACAGCTTTGCGTTTTTCAAAAGCGAGTTGCCAAAACTGCCATAAACACAAACAAAATTAGTATCATTGAATAGGTTTTTTCGATACCTTTTAAAAGAGGTGTCGCTTGCCGTAGGGTTCCATTTAAAATTATTGGTCACAATGGCCTTGTGACGTCATCTTTGACGATTTCGTCATCTATCATCACTAGTAGGGAAGTTTACAACCTTTAATATTCAGTTTCCAAATTTCACTTGTTTATGTATAATCGTTCCAAAAAATAAGAGGGGGGGGGAGGGGACTTTTGAGAAGCACTGTATACAATGGTTAAAAAAGAAATGATTTCATAACAGTATGCCATCCATATCTTTATCAAAGTATTCTTGAACACTATAAAATACCTGGTGAATGAGAAAGTCTGTAAAGCGACTTTCTGAACTGATCAATTGATCAGATATCTTTAAAATTAGTCGGAAGATGATTATATATTTCAGCTGCATTATAGATCAGCGATTTTTTAATCAAATTTGATGATGGAATGGGAAGTCTTAACTTGTCATTTTGGCGGGTGGATCCAACAACAACATCGTAGGATGATTTGTTCTTATGTACCAGGCACACAGTTTCTAGTATGTATAAAGAGGAGAGTGTAAGTAATTTTTGCTCCTTGAACAAGGATTTACAAGACACTCTAGGCCCAACTTTGCACATATATCTAATGGCGCGCTTTTGAAGAATGAATACTGTATTGAAGTGCTGTTGGTTGCAGGTGCCCCAGAATGATATGCCATACTACAAAAACACATTATTTGATAAGTGTACATAATATACGGTAAGAGCCCCAAAGATGATCCTTGTGCTACAGCTTCCTATAACACATTGGTTCTGGTTGAATTTTGTATCCATGGAGATCATTTTCTATCAGATATTAAATTCTGTTGGTCAGATAAGATATAATTAAATTAATGGATGTCTCTTATTCCATATATTTCAAGTTTTTCCATAATACTTCATAGTTCCAGTAATGAAGAATTATCACCTTTGCTCTATACATTTCTCAAATGGTACATTTGCCTTTACGAAATCTATTCTGTTCTTTCAATAACAATGCATTATCATGTAACTAATTCATTGACATTTTATTAATAGTATTTTCAAGTATTTCATTGATGTTTGACAAAAATAATACGGTGATTTTTTCCTCTCTCGTCTAAAAATGATGTACACTCTAGGTTTCGCCAGAAACACCGAACTCAAACTGCCCTACTCAAAGTAATCAATGGCGTCGTGAGAGCCAAATCGGGAGTTCCACAAGGTACCTTGATTATCCATCCTCCGTATTATTTTATCAGCGTTCATCTCTATGAAGATTATTTTTAGATATCGCTATTTTGCAGAGCCGATGAAAAAGAAAGTTGCCTAAGATATATTAATGATAAACTACTGAATATGTCCACTCTAAGTACCATGTTGGTTCGAGAATGAATCTCTATAAAAGAGTAGCATTATGCTCCCTAAGTCAGAAAATAAAATATTCAAAGAAATCACAGACTTCCATTGTCATTCGATGATCATGTGGAAAATATATTCAAAACATGTTTCTTCAAATGAAAGAAGAAATTCAAGTATCAGCTCTCTTATTTATCCTCATATAGATTATTGTTGTTCGGTGTACTATAATTTTGTCCTTCAATATAACAAAAATAAACTGCAAGGTATACAAAACGCTTGCGGGCAGAAATAACAAAATACTTTCGCCATATTAGAGCAGCCGTTTTGAATTCTGGATTTTTGACAAAAACATAAATTATGACCCATTTCGAAGGGATTCCGACCATAAAACTCATCCGTCAACTTGGATTTTTCATTACATAAAGCTGTCGCAATGCATTGTCAGGAAATCAAATAAAAATATCATTTTTCAAGTGAATTTAGGAAGCATTAACAATCAGATATTTTGTGGTTTTGGATAAGATCCACCCATCAGAAAAATTCGGGTTAGGGAAAAAGAAAAATATATTTTTAATAGGTGATGAGTCGATAAAAACCTGATTGTTTGCGATGCTTTCCCTTTCCGGAATATTTTCCGAACGTTCTCTCATTCCTGGCTGTCTGTCTCTTGCCCATATCTGATACATGTATATGTATCGCGGCCCCTTCTTTTGTCCTCATATTGAAATGGAATCATTTGGGCGTAAGTAATTCGGTTGTCGGTTGCCGTACCCCGTTTCATGTCCTAACTACGATCATAGGCGTAGATTGGAGAAATATATTGGGGAACATTTTTATGTAGTAGAACAAAGAAGAAGCCGTTGCCGTGACAAACTGTCATCGCATGTAAAACAATGTAATACTTCTACAATCGTAGAATTGGGAATTCAAAATAACGGATACTCCCTCTGGTTTCGATTTTTGAAACTATACGTGAGTGCATTGTTTACTTTTCAAAACATTAATGTTTATATGATTTTAGCATTGTATACCTAACAGTGGGCTTATACAGCGAATAAGATAACATAAGGAATAAGATAAGAAAGTTGAACATACGTAATTCAATGGAAACGTTTATACAAGTATTGGAATAAAATAAGAAATAAAATAAGAGTTGACTTATTTTTCACTCTTATCTTATTTTAGTTTGAAAATGAAAGTGCGCATGTGCAGACAAAATTGTTTTATTCCTCACCCTTATCATTCTCTGACAGTCTTCACAGTTTGTTCACCGTCATCCATTATCTATTCAACACAACAAAAAATAAATAACAACAAAAAACTTGCAATTTGAAATGGCTGGTAATAAAAAATGGTAAAATTTTAAAATGATAATAATTTGTTTTGGGAGCCCAGAAAACAAACTGAATTGACAGAAGACATGAATATAATTGTCAAAAAAGCAGTGATTTCATTGGTTGATTCTTAATTCTTATTTAATTTAATCATTCTGTATAAACAGGTCTATTTTTGTCTTATTCCTTATGCTATTCCTCATCTTATCTCATTCGCTGTATAAACCCACTGTAAAACTTGAAGAATATCTTGTGATTGTTGACATTTAATGAAATTCTAGTTTACCTGGTGAATGTTCTGTGGACTATTGTACGTCCTCGAGTAAAAAAATGAGTGATTCAAGTTCAAATCATCATTGTTGTGTACCTCAATGTGACTTGATACCGTTATACTGGAATAAGTTTTCATCATTTTTCGTGAGAAAATGAACGCAACGTTCTGCTGCAGACTAATCTAGGATTGAGTGAGTCTATAGACAGACCAGGCTCTTGAAGAAGAATACAGTTCCTTCCCAAAATGTTCCTGTATCGTGTGTGGCCAAGAAAAAAAGTTAAAAAGATAACCTTCATAGTGAGTTGAGAAGAAAAAAATGCAGTTAAGAAGAGAAAAAAAAGAAATTATTCAACAAACCGACGATTATTCATACAGTATGGAAAATGAGCTACTATGTATATCTAGACACATGTTCACACCATCTTGTTTGCTTTAGATGAAATTAAAAAAAAACTGTTTCTGTTATTTTAATATTTGTTTCGAACATTCACAAATAATGTGTAACATTTCTTCAAAATAATTCATAACAGTAATTCCCGATGACTTCACTAAGCTGTCCAGAAACTTTGAAAACATTTTTTTTGCAGGCCAATTAGAACATACTTTGTCTCCTCTAAAGTGAGTTTTTGCAAATGATATTGCCTTAAGATTTAAATACACCACTTCACTAGAGTCTTGAAATTGATAACACTACACAAAAAAACTGAAAAATAATACCAAATGGAAATATTTTAAGAAAAACTCCAAACACAAGTGTATAACCTCTGAATAAACAGACAATGTACGTATGTCTGGTTTGAATTTTTGCCACTGTGGCGCTGGCATCTAATTTTGAATTCCCAATACTAACAAATATTGGAAGTTAAACTTATATTTACCAATATTTCAATATATTTTATTGGCGACGAGGATGGGTTTATTGGAAATTGTCGTTATTGTGCACAAAATTCAATTTTCGTCCAGAAGTTTCAAATTCATTTGAGAAAAAAAGGTACCAACCTGGAGTACCCCAATCTCAATAACGTAAATAATTGCAGTTAAAATATAATCTTTTTCGTAGCATTTTTTTAGGTATGGGGGGATTATATATATGCGTAATAAGTTTGTAATATAACCTTTGTATTTAATGATAACGCAATTGAACAAAGAAAAATAATCACCCTGACAGTAGTGACAACAAAACAATTCATTTATTATATAAAAACTTTTTAACAAAAAACTAAACCGACGAAAAAATCAACTGAAGAGCAAAAAACAAAATAAACCTCAGTCTAAATGATAATTGAGCTCCTAAACTAATGTAAGTACCTGATTTTGAGTCGGCGCAAAACAAACAATTATCGAAGATCATTATCTATGAAAGAAGTCATCAAAATGCAGCCGTGCATCTCGCTGCCATCATTTTACGCTTCACCCAATTAAATTGCTAGTTTGTTTGGCGCCGACTCAAAATCAGTTACTTACATTAGTTTAGGAGCTCAATTATCATTTAGACTAAGAAGGTTTATTTTATTTTTTGCTTTTCAGTTGATTTTCAGCCGTGCATCTCGCTGCCATCATTTTACGCTTCACCCAATTAAATCTATTTGTTCCGTATTTCGTCGGTTTAATTTTTTGTTAAAAAGTTTTTATTTTTCAATTTTTTGTGGCTAAAATCTACCAATTACTACCTACTTGTTTTTTGATTACTTCCAAAATACTTACTTACCCACCTTACTTCAACTATTACCAGTTAAATAATATGATTATCTACTTTTACTATTTGTTGTAATATAAATTATTTTCATTGTTCTGGTTAGTTTATTTCATTACTTTGTATATCATTCCATCCTCTCATAAAATATACTGATTTTGACGGAACAAGAATAATGTCAGTAGCGATCTGTCATTGTCAACTACGTATGTGTGTGCTAATGTTCACTAGTGAAAAATCAATTATTTTTCTACCCGTAAGGGTGGCTAACTCCTCTCGAAACCCAAATATAAGGTGTACCCTATCTATTAAAAAAAGAATCATCCAAATCGAAGAACCCAGTACAAAGTTATGCCTGATAGAATCGGTCAACGGACCAGAATTCAGAGGGTGAGTGATCAATATCCTTCATTTCGCTACCCTTAGGGGTGGATTTCATCTTTTGAATTCAAATGGGACCAAAGTCGAAGTACACCCTATCCACTGAAAAAAGAATTATCGGAATCGGACGCCTCAGTAAAAAGTTATGCGTGATCATACATAAAAAAATATGATGGAAAAACATAAAATATTCGGGTCGAATAGAGAACCTCCTCCTTTTTGGTTTCGTCGGTTAAAAATAGGAAACAAAACTAGTATTCCAATACATCACTTATTTGAGTCTGTTGATCTAAAATGTTGACATTCATGAACGATTGACCGTAACTTTAGACATGATTTTCTTAACCACTGTGGAGTTTCCTGGAAGGATATAAAAAATATGAAAAATCCCTGCACAGAGTCTCTATGAAAGCCAATCTCCTAGCTGAAAATTTTGCCAAAAATTAGTCTCTAAATCCACCTATCATTACCCTTGATCAACGAAATGGATACCAATGAAGCCTGTCATCTCGAAAGTTATGGAAAGAGTCATCAATAAACCCTGGATCCTTTGCATTTCTTCAGAAACTATAGGTTTTCTTCATTACAGTAGGAAATTCACAAATGATATTTAGGTTGGGTTTTTTTCGAGTGGAGCGACAGCTGCCTCTTCCACTGCGACCTTCTCAGATCTACAGGGTTGCCGTTCTTTTTCTCGAAGGGTTTGATATAAGTGTGGTCCAGTTTCAGAACACTTCTTTGGCTAAGAGCTCTTTGATATACCGAAAAACAGCTCTGGTCCTTTGAATTTTTCCATAGGGTCGTCCATAGAAGGTCGTCTTCCTAATTTCCTTCGAGGGCTTCTTGTCCAGAAACTCAAAGCAGAGTTATTCTGTAGTCCCTGCCTAGGCTTTAAAGGGCCTTCGCACAGTGCCGTACTAATCTGAATAATCCGACTAGATACCAAGGCTTTCAGTTTAAATTCTGGCTCTAGGCAATGTACTCCGTCTTCCGTATTAATGTAATGTACCACTGTTTGTTGGCCTTGTTGGTTCCAGTTCTTTTGTAATAGGAAGGATAATATCCCTCATGGAATGATTGATATTGATGAAATAACCATGTCTCAAGACGTAAAATTCTTGGGAACATTCCTAGATGAAGGGTTAAGCTGGGATCTTCATATCAATCACATATGCAAGAAACTGAATTCAGCATTCTTTGCAATTAAGCAGATGAAAACTTGTGTAGCCACAGAAAGTCTGTTAAGCATCTATTATGCAATGGTATACTCACACATTTCTTTCAACATAATGCCATGGGGTTGTGGAAGAGATTTTAGTAGAGTATTTGTGGGTCAGAAACGTATCTTGAGGCTGATCTTTGATATGGACTACCGAGACAGTTGCAAATCAGTATTTATACGAGAGAAATTGCTCACTGCCCCATCGATATATATTTTAAATAGTGTGAAATTCATTAGAAGTCACTTGAAATCCTTCGAAACAAATGCTTCTTCTCATGCTTATCACACACGCCATGGTGGTCACACACCGCCAAATTCGAAAATTCTTCTCTCTACAAAGCACTTAGTTTCTACAACAAACTACCAACTGAAATTAAAAATTCTGGAGGTGACAGAATATTTTTCAATAAAATAAAATGTCTGCTAATCAATAAATGTTACTATTCTCATCAGGAATATTTGGATGATTCATTATTATAAGTCATGGTAACTTTTAATATGTAGGGTAAAAGCCGGATAGTTGCCTCGGACGGATACATGCCTCAGTTTCAAATGCTCTATGTTAGACGAATTGACAGTGTTTCTTTTTGATCATAATTAAAAGCGTCCCCCGCGCAGGCCTCAGTGCCGCATAAGCCGTTGAAGTAGGCGCACGTGTTTTGTCCGTGTGAGAAAACATCTTCCGCGGCGATACTTTGACGAGCGCCAGAATTATATTGGTAAGTAATCTCTGTTAAATATTTTTCCAGAATTATATTGGTAAGTAATCTCTGTTAAATATGTTTTATTTATTTCGTAAATAAAAAGGGCAAGTATCCGTATCAAATCGGATAGTTGCCTACTGTCTTTTGCGGATTGTTGCCCTATGTCTAAAAGGGCTAAACAATCAGCAGAAATTTTAAACTCGAATGAAAAAATAATCGAGAAGAAGAATAAAACTGAGAAAGTAAAGAAAACAAGCGTAATGAAACAAACGAAAGAAACAAAAAACAAACTAGTTGGTAGCAAAGGAAATATTACGAAGAAAAAAGGGCGACTACAAAAAAATAAAAAATAAAAACAATATAGAGATATTACTAGCAGTGAATCAGAATCAGATGGCACAGATTTTATTGAACTGACTGAAGGAAGGGCTCTAAGGAAAAGAAAAACTCGTATCTACAGTTCTAGCAGTGAAAATGAAGAAAATGTTATAAGTTCAAAAATATCTAAAGGAAAAACAACTAAAGGGCTACTAATCAAAGGCAAAAAAAACAAATTATCTATTGGAGCACTGAAAATATATTAAAAGTAAAAAATATTAATTCAAAAATAGAATTAAAAATATAAAAAAAAGAAATATGGATTGAATGTCAGATGTGTCGAATGTGGTTGCATGAAAATTGTTCAACACTCAAAAACCATTGCATGAGATGTGGCAAGTTGAAAAGCTTGACTTCTGGTGATAATCAATGCTAATGCCAAAGTTGATTACCATATTTTTAATATTTAAGATAAATACTAATACTTAATTAAAAAATTACATGTTCACTAAATGTTATAATTTTATAATTATAATTTAACTTTAATTAATACTTAATAAAAGATTGTATTTAACAATAAAAACTGATTATTTAAATTAATATAAGTTCATTTTTATTGGAAAAAAAACAGACGGGCATCTATCCTCACATTGGGCAAGTATCCCCCCAACCATTTTTAACATTAGGCTAGTATCCGCTATAGTTGGCAACTATCCTCTTTTTTAGAGGTCATATTAAACTGGATTTACTTAAAATTCATAATATTTATAATTTTTTTATAGATAGGGTATGTTAGAAGATTAATGAACTATGTTTGAGAATACACTTTGAATAAAGAATGTATTGGTACACATTTTTTAAAGGAGCTTTTTAAAAAGTGTGGCAACTATCCGGCTTTTCCCCTATCTTGTAACTTACTGCCGTCTCTGCTGTTAGCTTTTCCGTTTTTCTATAACCATGGTTCCAACTTGTCAGTGACAGAATATTTATTGATAGAACAAAATGTTAGCTGACTAAAAATTTCTCTATGCTCATCAAGAATATTTAGATGTTTTCAGTGTGATTCATACTTTCAAATATGTATCTTGTGTCATGTTGTCGTCTTTTTCTGGTCTTGCTGTAACTGGTTAAAATTTTACACTGTTATAATGTTCTTAATATGTTTTTAATTTTACCTAATTTTTGTGGTTTATTTATAAACATTTTTGTTATATATGACTTTACCCTATGTACGTACTGCACTATGCGATATCCATAGTTTTATCTATCCAGGAAATGGTGGATAAATTACACACATCTTTGTGCTTTATATGACCTATCATATGTACACACTGTACCAAAAATGGTTAATAAAATTATTATTATTATTATTATCCCATTATTCACTCTTGCTTCCTACTTTAGGCAAATACACAACGGAGGAATGTTGAGGAGGACTTTCCTAGTTACTGTCGGGATGGTAGACATCGCCCATGTTATGGTCAAATAATATTTTATTTTCATCATACCTGCATCATAATCCTCGTTTTATTAACTGAAAGGCGTGCGAAATCTCAATATTAAAACACGCCGTGTTTTAAAGGTTGCTAGGTAACAAAAACAAGACTAACTTATTATTTATGTGCCAAATTACATAAAAAATATATAACAAATATTTGAATACCACTTGTCATTATCCTGATCTAAAATTAATTGCAACGTTTAGGGCACTCCGCTCGTGCTTTAAAGGCTCACTTATAGACTTGTTTCATAATATACTATTTCACCATTATCATAATTTGTACAGAAGAAAATAAAGAAAAGTAATCAGGGCAGCAAAGGATATGTATTACAATATCAAAATTATAAAAACAAACAGAAAAGTGCAAGAAAGCTGAACCTTAGTGAATGAGCTCAGGGGTAAACCAACCTATTGACACCCTGCTTGAAGCTACTTTCATTGATAATTATCACATTACAGTTGCAGAAAAGCCAACGGAACCTTTATCTACAAAACACGATCCATCAAGCTCATGCACAATTGTACAGTCTATGAATTGTATGTGTATAAACCGAACAAAGAATTTTTATCATAAAAAATTAGAACGCTGCTCATAAACGACTCCATTTCTTTGTTTGAAAATATGAAGAGGATGTTCATAAAATCAGATGTGGAATCATGTGCGACTGAAAGATAAACTTTAGTCACTATCTTCAGACCGAAATCGTTAATACCCATATAAGCAAAGATATGATATGAACTTTTATAATTTTAAGAGATCAGTGAAATCTTGTCTACTGATGAACTGTTTTTACTACGTAAAGGACTTTTTGAACTATAATTTTAACGTGGATGATCTAGGCTTTCAATGTGTTTGTCAATTCAACTTTTATATCCCCTTCTGTATTGTTTACAATGACTGAGTTCTGAGTTAACCTTATTTTATTCCTGTGTTGTAATGTGATGTATAACCGTAGGAAGTTTAGTCTTACTGTTTTAACTTGTACCTTTTGACTTTAAATTAAAAAAAATTGTTCTCAAGGACCTGCTACAAATGTATCTATATATATATATATATATATATATATATATATATATATATATGGACGTAGTTAATAAATCTCTCTCTCTCTCTCTCTATAGAAAAACTATTAAAGAAATTACTTTCTCTACTGGTTTTTCTATAATAAATAGTGATAGTTTATTGAGAGCGGATCAGTTTGGTTTTCGAAATTGTCTATATAGAAATCCAGCGCCGGTACTTTGTGATCTGAACCATCACGGAATAAGCTTCACAAAAACTTGAGTTTCTTTTCAGTGCTAAGAATTATTTCACTATTTATAAAGCTCAGAATCGATTAATTTCAGAATACTATTAGAATATTAAACTAATTATTCTTCGATTATTTACCGGACTCTGGGCCTTTACATTTTCTAAAATATGGATCGATGCCACAGAAATATTCAAAATTCTGGTTGATACCAGAGGGGAAATCTTTCGATTTTCAAATTTCATCTATTTAATATATTGGGAACTATCCTCTATACATTTCTCCTGGAAATTCACTAATTGAGGAAATTCCTGCTGAAAAAATATAATTATAAAATTATCTTCAATGACAGATTTTTATAACTTCTAAATTCATAAGGTTGGTTTGGTTCAGATTTTGTATTACTGCGATGGCGGAGTTGACATCAAAAGTAAAAAAGTAATAACAAATTTCAAAAAGGTCCTAATTTACAAAGTTGAAGTAAATCTTTCGAAAACAAAACAAACAAAATTGGGAATATTCAGTATATTCAGTAAAGTCGAGAACATGAAAAGTATTCAAAATAAAAATGCATGAGGGTATATCGGTAGCCCCAGAAAGTTCAACTTGAAATGCAATTAAACATCGATGAAAAATTAGACTTTTTCACGACAATGATAAATGTTAGTTATATTTAAAAAACACTGGGCTTCTCGGATTTTAAACTATAACCAGGAAGTGACTACAACGGCCGCATCGTCTAGCACGTGCGAGATAACCAGGGGCGTACTCTACTTATTTTCGTAACAATATTCACACCAAAGGCACTGGGGGGGGGGGTCCCAGAAAGAATCCCCATATATAACTTTTATGGCGATATGAACTCACAAATAGGTGGGTTTTTCTTCTAGTTCGTCTTCATGTGTTTTCCTAAAACTTTAGTTGTACGTTCGAATATTTCAGGTGAAAAACCCTTCGGTTCGAAAATTCCATGTACACCAATGCCGCTATATTGGGAAGTTATAACCGAAGCCTTACTGTTGTCTCTCTCATATGCCAAGACCTTCTGACAACTTATTATCGTCGCTACCTTCCTCGCTAAATGTGATAACGAGTTTCATATATCTTAAGTTGATAACGTCTTGGCGTATGCGAGATGAGAGGAAGTAAACATGCTTGTTAAATGGATGCGTTCATGGTTGATTATTAGTTATCGATTCATTTTCGTCGGGTAAACACTCAAGGAGGATATAGTTTCTTTGAAGGGCAGACATTTTCCCCAACAGAGTGGCATCCAGTAAATTGATATGATTTTAAGTGATAAAAAACGAAAAAAAAATCATTATATGCTTTGCTTCAAATATCTTAGTGTGAATTTTTCCAGAATTGTTCCTTTCTTGTCATTATTGTTTTTTGATTTACTTTTTTGGTTTCTTCTACTCCTATTTCATTTCGTTTTCCTTAGCCTTGTGGGTGTTCTTCTGTATTTTATGCCCTTTTTCTGCTTTGTTCATCAATACGTATTTTGTTGCATCGGATATTTTTCAAACTTCATTGTAAAACCTTTCGCAAACTTTCCTGCAGCTTTAATTTCTTCCACTTGGTATGTGCTATATCTTGACAGTTTTCTTAAAGTTTCTTCATCGCATCAGGAGTTATTTTCCATTTTATATTTGTTTCGTTTCGTCTCTTGTTTTTAATTCGATACTAATTGTGCGATTTCTATCCAGTTTTACCAATATTCAGTATTGCTGCCGAGCTTGAAAACGAGGTTAATCATCGAAAGCAAAAGTGTAAACTAGCCACTAAATAATGCCTAAATCAGTGCTGAATCAACCCGACTATAGACCACCTGTTTCGAATACAAAGTAGATCACGTATAATTGGTGTACGCTGGTGAGAGACTAATTTTGAGGTCCCCGCTAGTTTAACACGAGGTTAGCCTGGGTTTTAATACGGTCAAGGTCCATTAGTTGCCAGTTCTTGCACCCCCGATGTTGTTCAATGTACTCTTGGGACCAATGATTGTATTTTCGGCTGTTTGTCGCTTTTGAAAGGGGAGCGGAAGAGAGAGATATTAGAATTCAGTCGGATTTGTTCGAGGATGTGAGATTTGCTTCAATTCAAAAGTCTTTGGACATAAAGGCACGTGATCCCTGTAAACCATTATTTGTATCCCTTAAAATACATACATGAACCAGTATGCTTAATTAAAAAACATTTGTATAATTTTAATACTACTCCTTCCCATTACTCTATTCGCAAGCATAACAGTATCAATTTACCAAGACCAAATTCGTCCTTAGTGAAGGACTCGTTTATCTACAATGGTTGCAAGATGTTCAACCATTTACCAGATTATATAAGGGATATCACCTACAATGATCATTTCAAAAAGGTTGTGCATTTATTACTATGTGATCGACCTTATTATAGCTTGGAAGAATTTTATTCTGACACTTTTCAACCCTTTACTCTTCTACCTTTAATCTTATCAATTAATCAATATCATACTCATGTTGCTTCGTTCTTTTTAGTGTCATGACCGTGTTATATATAGATATAATTTTAGATTTATTAAGTGCTTTGTCCATGCTTATTTCCTTCTTGACGACAATATTTTTTTTTTTTCTCTCTATCTCTCTAAGCAAACTGTGATTGAGTACTATTTAATATTTTATCTTTTTATATTGTCAGATGTGATTGTTTCTCGTTTATGGATCGATTTTATACATGTATACCTACATATACTTATTTATTGCAATGTTCATTATTGTAAATTGTAAACTATGCTATGTCAATGAGAATATTATTTCTTCAGACAATAAAGTACATATTGATTGATTGATTGTAATAGTGTGTCTGAGAATTTTTGAGTTCAATTCCATCAAGCGACAGTGGTGTTTGTGGAAACCTATTATATTATGTGCATGTTTCTTTACTTTTGGTAAAATACTCACTATATTTCTGTTCCGTCCTTATCGTAGTAATATGCAGTTGTTTTAACAAAGAAAAACGCTAAAAGTAGCTTAAAAATTATCTGAATACAAGAAAAAAATATGCGGTCGAAAAATTTTTTACTAAGCTTTAAAAAAATGTCTTCCTTGCAATTAATTTCAGAAAACCTTTCTTATAAAACAATCTGAAACGAGAAATGTGCCTTTTCATGAAGTATTATTGCTAGGTTGAGATGATCCCACCATTGCCCAAAACCAAAAAGTATTTGAAAAAAGAGTGTTTTTTAAGGAATGTAATCGTCATTTAAAATCGAGATACTTTGAATTATACCTAATGTATTGGAAACAATTTTTTTTTTTTGTTAATTTTTTTAATATTTTTCTATTGCATTCAAACTCTGAGTTGGTAAGATGCAGAAGATTTGAGAAGATAAAAACATCACGTATATTCTCTCTATACTAATCAATATTTGTTTAAAATCGACTACAATACCAATGATCTGGAAATCCTCAAAGATCTGTCCCATTTTCAAGAAAGGAGATAGACGAGATATTTCAAATTATCGGCCTATCTCTATTATTTGCAACTTTGCAAAGGTTTTTGAGATTCTGCTGGAGCGAGTTATACATCGTCATGTAAGTTGCAATATAAGTATAAACCGACATGGTTTCATGAAAAGTCGTTCAACGGTCACCAACCTTCTGACCGTAACCCAATATATTGACAACAGAGCCAAACTGTTGTTATTTACACATATTTTTCTAAGGTCTTCGACAGACTTGACCATGGCATTATACTTAACAAACTAGTAGCTTCTGGATTATCCCCCTCCTCAATTGCACTCTTTCAGTCCTATCTACGGGATCGATAGCAATATGTCCAGCTCAGTGGTTTTAAGTCTGCCGAATACAGTGCCACAAGGGTCAAATCTGGGACCGCTGCTCTTCAATATAATATATAATATTTGATCCTTTCCACATCAATGTCGTATCATCAGCAAACATAGTGAACTTTCCCTGGATATTTATACTGGCTAAACCATTGAGGTAGATTAGGAACAATATTGGGCCGAGTACTGACCCTTGTGGCACACCACATTTGATAGAAGCGGGGTTTGAGTTACCATCTTCCATCTTCACAATTTGTTTTCTATCTGATAAGTACGACTCGAACCATTTGTGACTTTTATTTCTGAACCCGTAATGCCAAAGCTTCTGGAACAATATTCCGTGGCTGACACAGTCAAATGCCTTTGAAAAATCACAGAATACTGCCCCAATTGCTAAGCCCTCATTCATACCCAGTAAACCCCTTTCAAGAAGTGAAATATGGCATCGTTTGTACTTTTATTATTTTGGAATCCAAACTGCGCTGTGTTCAGAATATTATGTTCTTCTAGAAACTGCAACATTCTTTTCTTAACAAGTTTCTCTGTGATGACCAGATAACGGAATAACAGAAAAATGGGAAACAGGAAAACGGGATAACAGGAAAACAGAATAACGGGAAAACGAGATAACGGCAATAACGAGATAACGGCAATAACGAAAAAACGGCATAACGGAATAATGAACGAAAAACCGGGATAACGAAAAAACGGGAAAACGGGATAATAGGCAAACGGAATAACGAGATGACTGGGTAACGGGATAACAGAAAAACCGAATAACGGGAAAACGGAATAACGGAATAACGGGATCACGGGAGAAAGCGATAAAGGGATAACGGGAAAACGGAAAAACGGCATAACAGAAAAATGGGATAACGGGATAAGGGGAAAACGGGATAACACGGTAATTGGATGACAAAAAAGGGAATAACGGAATAACGGAATAATGAACGAAGAACCGGTATAACGAAAAACGGGATAACGGGATAATAGGCAAACTGAATAACGAGATGACTGGGTAACGGGATAACAGGAAACGGAAAACGGGATAACGGGAAAAAGCGATAACGGGATCATGGGAATACGGAAAAACGGGTAAACGGAAAAACGGGATAACTGGAAAATGATATAACCCGGAAAACGGGAAAA
This sequence comes from Gonioctena quinquepunctata, assembly GCA_018342105.1. NCBI lineage: Eukaryota > Metazoa > Arthropoda > Insecta > Coleoptera > Chrysomelidae > Gonioctena > Gonioctena quinquepunctata. The sequence goes on along the minus strand of JAFIRS010000076.1, from coordinate 310,101 downwards.
CGGTATAACGGGATAACGGAATAAAGGGAAAACGGGATAACGGAAAGCGGGTAGAGTCAAAGGCATAACCCACATGAAACAACACAAAAAAAAACAGGAAAAAGAGTTTTCAGGAAAAAATAATCAGGGAATATATTAATTTGGACAGGACAACATCTGTCGGATCAGCTAGTACGTGATAATTTTAAAATTCGGCAAATTTTTCGTACACTCGTAAAAATTAGACATTGATTACAGAAGTTTATCGCCAAATTTACACACGCTATTAGAGAATTTCGTGAATTTCAATGTCAAAATATATGGTTGTTCTAGTGAATGCCTATGTGTGAATTCCACATCAAAAGAATTCCTTATTCCGATTGTGAAATCTCATTTTCAAAATGTAGAATATACCAAGGTTGATAACGGCTCTAAATCTTGTATAGACAACATCCTCACGAATCTTGAGAGTGAAACATACGAGAGTGGCATTATTGATCCTTGCCTCTCTGACCACTATGCCCAATATATCACCATTAAAAACGTTTCTTTTGTAACTCCCAAACAAAACCTCAGAAAAAAAATCACTCCTGCTGGCATGGAAAACTTTAAAAATGCCTTACAAAACACAAGTTGGGACCAATACTACAGTTGTAAAACGGCTTCTGACAAAGCTAAATTTATACTGCATATATGCAAAGAGCTTTCCGTGTCCCATTTTCCCTTATCTAAAACGTATGGCAAAAAAGGAAACCCCATAAAATGGTTCAACGACGATCTTAGGAAAATGAGAAACACACTGCAAACTATCAAAATCATTCGTGACTCCACAAATAATACAACTTTCAATGATACTTACAAACAAATGACCAGAGAATACCAACATGCAAGTGAAACTACAAAGAAAAAATCTTTCAATAATTTCTTGAATAATTCTTCTAATAAAACAAGGGACAGCTGGAAACTTATTAATTTTGAAAGAAACAAACACTCCAGCAAAAATGTATCTGAAAGTTTATCAGCCGATCATCTCAACAACTATTTCTCGCAGGTTGCTGATATAATTATTAGACAGTTGCCTTTAAACGATCATAATTACTATTATGATGGATCAATTCCTGATTCGTTGAAGCCCAAAGTGCCAGGCTCATTCTTCTTTGAACCTATATTCCCTCATGAGGTAGAAAGTGCTATTCACCAGTTGAAGAATACCTACTGCTTTTACATGTATGAACTTAACAGCAAAATAATCAAAGAAAATTCCTATTCACTAATTGATCCTCTCACTGATTTATTCAATACATGTATTGTGGATGGTATTTTTCCTGACGAGCTGAAACTCACCAAAGTTATACCTATTTTTAAAAAGGGCGATAGAGAAAACCCTGAGAACTATAGGCCAATTCCTATTGTACCCTACATTGGTAAGATCTTTGAAATCATATTAAAGCAAAGGTTGAACAAATATTTTGAGAAACTATTAAGCAATAATCAATTCGGATTCCGTCAACAACGATCTACTACTCATGCAATAGCAAGGGTTGTGAAAGAGATAGTCGAGGGCTTTGAACAGGGTAAACTAACAGGTGTAAAATTATGTGACCTGAGCAAGGCTTTCGACTGTGTCTCTCACAATATCCTGGTGAATAAGCTCTCTCAATATGGAGTACGAGGAGTATCTTTAAAACTAATTGAGTCTTATCTCCAGAATAGGAGTCAATGAAACAACCTCCCAGCTTAAAACAGGCGTACCCCAAGGCTCGGTTCTGGGGCCACTTCTATTCATAATTTATACCAATGATTTTTTTTGTCATATGTTGCCTCATTTAGGTATTGCTTTTGCTGATGATAGCTCTCTTATAAGCTCTGAAAACAGTTATGAATCGCTATTAAATTCGATGAAATCAGCTGAAAACCTCGCTCAAGAATGGTTTACCCACAACTTATTAAAATTAAACGAAGATAAGACAAAACATATAAAACAATAAAGTAACAGTAGGTGACCATGCTAAACTTTTAGGATTAACTATTGACGATATGCTGGGAACCACACATCGAAAATACCTGTTCCAAATTGAGTACTCACAATTTTCTTCTGAGAAAACTGAAATCGTTTGTTGATAAAAATACCCTTCTTTCTGCGTACTTTGCTCTTATCCAATCATATATCAGCTATGGATTGACCCTCTGGGGAAATTCCCCTCACTCTGAAAAAGTGTTTAAAATTCAAAAGCAATCCATTAGAATAATCTGTGATGCGGGTTATAGGGATTCTTGTCGGCCATTATTCTGCCAACTCAGTATTATGCCTCTACAAACTCTGTTCATTTATCAGACTTTGCTCGAGATTCATGAAAATAAAGAAAAACTCCTGACTAACTCAAATTACCATGACTATAATACACGCAACGCGAATCTGATCAGGTCTCAAAGATTTAAATATAATAAGTCTCTCAAAAACTCAATAAATGTTGATCTTTACAATATACTTCCTACCACACTAAAAAACAAAAACCAAGCTACGTTCAAGAACTCTATCAAAGTGATACTGCAGAAAAAGTGTTACTACACTATCGCTGAGTACATGGCTGACCCACCCGGGATGTGATTTGATCCAACTATCTCAACACCATACTATGTGTATTGTTTATCGTAATGTCTACATATGTGTACACGCAATATTTTATTTTTATTGTTATTTTATTTTTATTGTATTTTAATTGTGAATTATTATTTTCTGTATTTATTCAATTGCTACCTGACTTGCTACAAATGTTTTTTAACATAACGTAGTTAAATAAAGATCTATCTATCTATCACCAAGAAAACGGAAAATTTCCCTCAACTTTAACATTCTCCCAATAAAAAAATACCGTTACGGCTCTGACACACGTTCCACGCCAGCATCTTCCATCCCCCTCTGCCCGAGCGCTCTCTTCCCCGGTCCTTATCACAAGTTTCTGGTTGGCTGCCTCTGCTACGGCAGATCTGTATGTCTTATCTTACACGGGCCGGCCCACCCAAACTGAAAGGACACCCCCGCCCCTCTGCACGCCTAACCCCTGCTCTAGACTTGATCACTTTACTGTACCGCTCTATCTAACCTGCACGGAAAGATGCCGTATATCGCATATCATCGGGATTTAACGCGTTTCAAAAGGGTGGTTTATGGGGGGATATGTGCACTTTGAGGTGCGAATGAAAATAAATTGCTGGTGCCTGCGAAATACTTTCAACTTTGTGATATTTATTTTTATTTGGACAAAGATCCACCATCACAATGGAGGACTTAGTCAGGGAATAGATAATAATATATTATTAAAGCGTTTAAATTTTCTTTCTCTCGAGGACAGAAGAACATATTACGCTTGCATATTCATTTACAAACTGGTAAACAGTCTTCCAAACTACTATCTCAACTTGACTTCGATGTACCAAGAATCAACGGTAGAAATGAACAATGTTTTTATTTACCAACACCAAGAACAAATATATTATTAAAATCTCCTTTATTTGCAATGCGTAATAAATTCAATCAGGTCTGCGAGACTTCTCTATCGGTAATGTTACTTTAAATCAATGCACTAAATTCAAAACGTGCGCATTTTGTTATTCCTAGGGAAAACACAGGAAACGTAGAAAACACTATTCTTAAAAAATTGTACAAATTATTCCAGGTGATTGTTCAAATATTGAGTTATGAATGTGTTACTGAAAAAGTTTGATGAATGTAGAACAATTTTCTTTTAAATTTGAATTTCAATCACAAAATATATTGGGTAAATCAATCAGTTGGGAAAAATCGAACGACGCAAAGCGGTAATGTCGACAAAACATAGTACGACAACTTTAAATCATTTTCAAACAAAATACGTATTCGTTGGACACAATTTGCACAAATGTATTTAGGAATTTTATCTGAAACATTAAACTGGGAATGAGCCCATATACACCAAATTTCGTTACCACATCCAAATTCTCCGCATACGAAGCAAATATATTAGTTTCTTTACTTTCTATACCACTGAGTTCAACTAATTTTTCTTTTCGACCTTTAAAGTACTTGAGAATGATGTTTTCTTTCTATTTGAAATTAGCAAGTTGGAATAGGATACAAATCTTTAAACTGCGCATTTTTTCTTTTCAGCCTTCAGTTAAATAGTGTTATAGAAACTTTGTTTACTTCTTCAATTTTTTGTTATTAATTTTTTCTGCGTTTTTTTCTCATTTTTTATCTAATTTTTCCTTTGCAACTGTTAATATTTGATAATGTTGTTTTTCTATTCGAAAACAGCAATTTGGTATAAGATGCGATTTTTTTAAAAACACATTTCTTCTTTCCAGCCTTTAATTTGACACTAGTTTATTCAAACTTTCCTTCGCCTTCTTAAATTTTTCGTCATTATGTTTTTCCTTTTTCCTCTCCAAGTCTTTATCAATAGGTGTAGCTGTTGATACTTGGGAATGTTTTTTTTATATTTGAAATTAGCAAATTAATGTAGGACCAAATATTTAAACTACACATTTCTTATTTTCAGTCTTAAATTTAATAGTATTATTGAAACTTTTCTTTACATTCTTCAATGTCACGACATTATTTTTTTTTATTCAATTCTTCCTTTATAGGTGTAGCTGTATACTTGAGATTGTTGTATTTTTTTTCTATTTGAAATTAGCTAGTTGGTACACAGCGAGCATAAATACATTTAACATGTTAAAAGTACGAGATTTTGAGACATTGGACATCCACTGTGATGTTCTGTTTATAGGTACATGAATAGAACTTTTATAGAACAGCCAATTTCCACCGCTGATGGCGATTTTCAGGACATCACTGGGATATCACAAAAAGACCTTGTCCTAAGTTTTTTTGATAGCCTTTTCATAGACACAACAGAACATTCCCAAAACGTTTTGCGCACATTAAATCGCTGTAAATAAAACATTTTTAGAGATCACTTTCGATGCCTTTTGTTTTTTATTTGGACATTTGAAGGAGTCACATTCTTTTTGAAATGTCAGGAATGCATCCCTCTTTTAGGATGTCTATCATGTAATCTAAATAGAGATTCTTCCTGAAAAAATGAACTTGACACATTCTGAGTGAAACTTTTCCATTAATTTATTCTGTTAGGATGGTATTGTTGTTGTTGAAAAATAAAAATAAAGTTTTTTTATAACTTCGGAGGCTTTTATATTTCTTATGGTATTGAAATTGAGATTTCATCTCATGAAACAGATTGGATGTGAAATATACTAACAATCAATTATGAAGATAATTGCAATATGATTAGATATTTTCTTATATATAATTTCAATTGTATCTCTAGGAAGGAAGATTCAGTTGAAATTAGGTTCAGAAAAATATTCATTTTTACAGTGATTCTTCAGTTTTATCACAAACCGAATTCTATTCAAAGAGTCAATATATTTCAGGTCGCATAAGCCTGTTGGAAAACATGAGAAGTTGTTTTTTATTTTCCAACTCCCCATAATCTAAAAAGTAACAAAGTTCCTAATGGAAAAATGATAAAGAAAATACCTCGTTTTTTTTTCAAGAATCTTCAATGATACAGTTTGACCATATGTCATTACAGATTCGAACACCCTAAAAAAAATACACATTGTATGCTTTTGAGGTTATATTATGTTTCTGGACTATGCTAATACATTTATTTCATGTTATACTTACTTTATTTACTTATTCAGTGATATCAAAAATGTTATACAGTGTCATGGGAAACTTATTTATTAAGGGTTTTTCGACAAAAACTTATTATTGGTAAAAGTTTGTGCATCCCCTCAAACTAAACATGCACCAACAAAATATAGTAAAACACACCGAACATACGAAGAGCCTTATTTTGAAAAATCTCGGGAAATGTTATTCAGAAAAGTTGTTCAGCATCAAAATATACATCTAGATTTGAAGTCATGGCCATCTAAGTAAAGTTTTTATTTTTTTACCCATTTTCTTTAAATGTGGACTACGAAAAAAAAATGTTGCTAAAACGATAAATAGACATCCTGTATACGACGGTTTATTTAGAAAGTCTGTAATATTACAAACTACCAACTATTGTGTTAACCACGGTAAATTTTTTTAAAGAGTAAAATAATTTTCAAAGTTTTTGGTGCAAACTTATTTTTATTTTTCGTTAACACCGAAAATTCCTCAAAATTATACAGTATTATGACAAGAACTTAATATTGAATAATATCAAATTACAAAACATCAAAATTAAATAAGTATTTCGGCACAAACTAATTTTTTTTTTTTTTTTCCAAAATAATTGTTTTAAGTTGGCTTTGAAAACAAATGAATGTCTGACATTAAGTACTTGACATTTGATAAATATTCATTACGTAGTTATTGTTATTGCTTATTTTGTTAACGTTTGATAATAAGTACTATTTAAATAATGTTAAGATGCTCACAAAAGAAGAAAAAGTTGAGATTATATTGTTATGTGGAGAAAATACTCCAAGCAGACTAGTTACAGACATTTTTAATGCCAGGCATCCTGATCTCAATGTAAATCACACTACAGTAACCCGTATTTTAAATAAATTTAAAAAAACAGGCAGTATTAATAACAATTTCAACAAACCTTACACATCTGCAAAAGTATCTATAGAAGTGGAAGAGGAAGGGTGTTTAAAAGTTATCGAAAATGGTAAGACATCAACAAATATCGACATCTCTAGATGTACCTTTTACTACTGTACACATTTTTTTAAGAAAAAATAAATTGAAAAGCTGTTAAACAAAATTGTATAAATACTTTGAAAGAATGGGATTTTATTCCATGATTTGAGTTTTCCGCATGGTATCAAGGAGAATACGAAGAAAACGCACGGTTCCCAATAAATATTTCATGGACTGATGAAGCAACATTTACAACTAACAGTAAGTTCAGAGAACTGTAGATGGTGGGCTACAGAAAACCCTCATTTCACTATAGAGTGCAAGGACCAATACTCATTTGAGTTAAATGTCTTATGTGGACTGTTAAACAATACTGTGATTGGTTCCTTTTTCATTGATGGAAACCTTAATGCCAACCGATATTTGCAATTTTTACAACAAGATTTATTACCAATTTTAAATCAAATTCCGCGTAGACAAAGAGACAGAATTTTGTATCAGTTAGATGGAGCTAGTGTTCACTGTAGTGTAGCAAAACGACAATTTTAAATGAAACATTATGGAAAATAGGACGTTACTCAGAGAATCCAATGCCAGCGGGTTTATTGAAGAACGAAGTTTACAAACATCGTCCTTTAAGGGATAGAGAACATTTAAAAACTGTGTGAGGGCCATACAACCGGAGCACATTACGGATGCAGTCAACGATTGTGTAAGAAGAACTGAACTGTGCATGTTGCGGGATGGACATCGTACTGAGATGTAAAATACTTCTTTCGGAAACATGCTTTTGTTCTCAAAGCGAATATAAGAATTATTTTGGACTAGAAAATCTCCAGAAAATCAATGAGTTTGTGCCGAAATACTTATTTTATTTTGATGTATTGTGATTTAATATTATTTAAAATTAAGTTCTTTTTACAATAGAATCAGAATCAATTTATTCATCACAAAAAAATACATAAATATTCAATCAACAAAGATCAAAGACAGATGCATCTTTATCGGACTAGTCAGAAAAATAGGATGTAAATATGCATTTTAGATCATTAACATACAGTTAAAATACAAGTAAAATTAAAGTTAATAATTTAAAAAAAATTAAAATTAATATTAAAAACAAAACACATTTTAAAAGTTGAGAAACAAAATACATTTTATAAGTTGAGAAACTCTTCTATACTATAAAATATTTGTTCTGTCAGAAAACGTTTTAGTTTAATGCTAAACGACATGTTAGACATATTACAGGTATATTGTTTAAGCTCACAGATACATTTGAATTTATTGTATAATTTAACTCCAATGTAGTCAGGCGAGTTTTGGCAGATTTGTAATCGTGAGTAACTCTGGTGTAGACTTCCTTTCATTCGTGTGTCATGCGAGTGCAAGTCCTCATTTTTCTTGAACTTGTTTTCATTTTCTTTAATATAGGTAATTATTTGAAATATGTATAAGCTGGGCAAAGTTTGTATTTGCGATCTTTTAAATAGGTCTTTACATGTTGACAGTGGATGGACATTGAACATAGCTCTTAGTATTTTTTTCTGTGCTCTGAATGCCTTATCAGCATGTGACGAGGAACCCCAGAATACTAATCCATATTGTAGAACTGACTGAACAAGCCCGTAATATAGTAATTTAAGTACATTAAAAGAAACAGAGTCTCTGAGCTGGCTTATCATGTAACAACATGTGCTTAGTCTGGAGCATACAGTTTTTATATGGGCCTCCCATGTTAATTTTTGGTCAAGTGTAACACCTAGAAATTTCATTGTTTCTGTAGCTTCAATTGATTTTCTATTGATATGTAGGTAAAGATTTTGGTCAGGTGTAACATTCCTTGGTAAAAACCGCATAAAATATGTTTTCGTCACATTCAATTGCAGACCGTTCTGAGTACAATATTCATAAAGCTCACTAGAGGCTCCATTACTATTCACAATTAATTGTTCAATGTCGATGTTTGACATCAAAATATTAGTATCATCAGCATACAGTAAGATTTGTTCAGGATAGTTGCAGTATTTTTTTATGTCTGATGTGAATATTATAAAGAACAAGGGTCCCAATATTGAGCCTTCGGGTACTCCTAGGTTAGATTCTCTTGTTTGCGATTTTGAGTTGTCATACATTGTTATTTGTGTACGCTCAGATAGATAAGACTTCGCCCAGTCAAGAGGTACCCCACGCACACCGACACCCTCTAATTTAAGCAGCAATAGATCTCGGTCGATCGTGTCAAACGCACGGCTCAGGTCATAAAAAAGACATAGTGCATTTTCTTTATTATTGAGTGCTTTGTACAAAAATTTCATTATATCATGAATAGCAGTTGTGGTGGACTTTTTTTCTCTAAAACCATGTTGTATATCAGGAATAAGCTTGAAACATTCCAAGTAATTTGTTAACCGTTGACAGTATGCTGACTCAAAAATTTTAGAAATATGATTTTGGATGCAAATTAATCTATAGTTTTTTATATCATTAGCGGATCCTTTGTTCTTAAAAATTGGTATTCCTTTGGATTACTGTTTAATTTTGAGCAATTTTCGGTGTTAACAAAAAAAAATAACTTTAAGCCAAAAACTTTGAAAATTATTTTACTCTTCAAAAAATTTGACCTTGGTTAACACAATAATTGTGTAATTTGTAATATTACAGGCTTTTAAATAAACCGTCGTATACAGGATGTTGTCTATTTATCGTTTTAGCAAATTTTTTTTTCGTAGTCCCCATTTTAAAAAAATTGTTAAAAAAATTAAACTCTACTTAGATAACCATGACTCCAAATCTAGATGTATTTTACAATGCTGAACAACTTTTCTAAATAACATTTCCCGACATTTATCAAAATAAGGGTACTTTACTCCTGTCTCAAAATCAGATTTTTGAAGGCTCCTCGTATATTACGAGTGTTTTAGCATATTTCGTTGGTGCATGTTTAGTTTTAGGGGATGCACAAACTTTTACCAGGTATAACTTTTTGTCGAAAAACCCTTAATAAATAAGTTTTCCATATGGTGCATACTTTGAGGATGACACTGTATAATTGGTAATGTTCACTACGCTTCAAACACTCATCGGTTTTAACTCTTTTCTCAGATAAAAATAAAAAAAAACTTCAACCAACGCCGTCAACTCCAAAACAACGCAGAAAGAGAAGGGTAGAAATAGAATGCACTGAATACTGAATGTTCCATGTGCAAGATTTATCAGGTGTACCACACTGAATGGCCAAATTGTAACAATGTAACATGGCGGGCATTTTAAAATAAAAGCAGAAAATGAGTGGATAGGTCATTTGGACATTGGTTTTTATTTTAATGAATAATATTGGTTTCATTTGCTTATGAAAATATAAGAATGTTGTTTCTGTCCTATGTAAAATAGGAGGTATTGGTCTTAAAATGAAGGAACACAAAATGAAATAAATAGTTGAAAGTGAGGGGTCGAAAAAGTATAAATATTCTAAGATTTAATTCACATGAAATATTTAACTTTTTGTTGTGTGAAATGATCAAGTTATTAAATAAAATTGTCGAGAACCATTATGAAACTGGACTATAAATGTCAAGGCGAACTATGTTATGTTTAGAAAGAACATCCACACGTTAACATTCTTTGACTTCACTAGATGATTGGAAAATATGCCTAGGAAAAAATGAGACTACTGCTGCAGTATTTCTGGATCTTTAGAGAGCTTTCGAAACAATACACAGAAAGAGTAGCAGTAGGAATAGATGGAATAGTCTTGAAATAGTTGGAAAGCTTTTTGGAGAACAGAAAACAAAAGCTTAGGATAAATAATAAAGTATCAGATGAAATAGAATGTAATCAAGAAGTACCACAGGGAAGTGTACTGTTGTTTCTGTTGTATGTCAATGATTTGCCGGAGATAGTAGGTGAGAGCTCAGTTCATTTATTTGCAGATGATACACTGATTTATTCCTCATGTAATGATCACACGAAACTCACAGAAACCAACAACATAACTTTAAAATCTATTTACAGTTGGTGTTGTGCTAATTATTTGAAGATCAATGTTGAGAAGACCAAGTACATGGTAATAAGTAAAGAAAAAAAATTCAGAAACTTCTGTAACCAACATTTTGAGATAATGTTAGGTCCTGATAAGGTGGAACGGGTCAACCAATTTAAATATCTTGGGGTTCATGTGGATAGGGGGTTACATTTTAAAGAACATGCCAACTTCATTATAACGACGATAGCATTTAAAATACATTATTTATCTCGTTGTGCCCCATATTTGTCAAGTGGACAAAATTTTTACTGTACAATTCCTTAGTGCTCCCTCATTTTAGATATGGTTCTACAATTCTGTATCTACTGAAACAAAATGATTTAGCTCATTTACAGAAACTCCAAAATAGGGCCATGCGCATAATTTTAAATTGCAGAAGACTAACACCAATAAGAGATATGTTAAAGCAACTAGAATGGTTAGCTATTAATTGCTTTCTCCTCTACCAAACATTAATCCTAATTTTCAAAATAAGAAATAAAATTTCCCCAACATATTTACTTGAAAAAGTTATGTACAATGACCAAATCCACGGATAAAATACAAGATTCAGAACTGCCTTCCATATTCAACAAGTCACATTAACACATACCCAAAATTCTGTTTTTTTCAAGGGACTTGATAGCTATAATAATCTGCCAGAAGAGATCAAACGTTTAACATCTTTAACATCCTACAAGACAAAGTTAAAATCATATTTTCTTAATCAATAAAAACCTAGTAGCCACTTCCTCATTTTGTTTGTTTCGATTTAATATTTAGTTAGGACAGGTATACAAATGTTTTAGTATGTTTAAAGTATTTTGTGTATTCATTAAATATTTCTTAGAATTTGTTTGGCCGTATAGATGTATGGTGTGCAAATAGGTGTAGTAGTTGTGTATAGTATGTGTATATGTGTTGTATATATATTTTTATTTTTTTAACTTAGTCTATATTAACCTAAAAGCATGCTATATATCGTTCTCATTGTAATCATTGCAATGACTTGAAAATGTAAATTAGTAAATGGACTAAATAAAGGATTTATATATACCTCTCAGTAGACATACAAAGAAATGCCACAGAAGAACAAATGCAATACTTATTCCAACATCCCTTAAAGTCCTCTTTGGGAAGTGCATATTGCGTCTCAAATAAACATACTCATGCTGGGGAGGTTGTATCAAGAGGATCGAAAGTAAAACTGTAATTTCGGAAGTATCGGAATACAATTTTTTTCTACGCCTGGCAGATTCTATTAAAAATCGAGAACGCTGCCAATAGGAGTCCTCAATCATTATAAAACAATCGAATCAGAACGAATAGAAGAAAATTCTAGAAATCCAAGAAATCGTGTGAATAAAAGGGAATTCTACAGGAGACAGACGGCTGTCGGCTGGGATAAGTACCTTTTTTAATGGCCGCGTCAATGCACAATAATTTATTTGAAAAAGTCCCCATTAAAAGGGCACCTTTTTCAATTATATTCCCAATCTAGCGTATTCTGCTTGGCTGCGCAAATCCAAAAACATTTTACTCTCGATTCATAGAGAAACACATGTCCCTTTTTGTGTACGGCCGTTCCGGCATTACAAATGATTTGTTGTATGAAATTTGTGTATGTTTATAGATTTACTTCGGAACGTGTTGGTCGAGTGTACGGGCATTTTTGAGGAAACCGTTACCTACAGGGTGAACCTGAAGATTTCAAGGTATCGCCTTGTAGTAGTTTCGTTGATTTTGAGCGAATGTTTTTTTACGACTGGAGTGACTGGGTCCGTGTACATTTCTAGAACGGTAAAGGGTCAGAAAAAGTGTGGCAGCATCAGATTAGTAAATCTACAGAATCGTGAATAGTCAGAACTTCTGCCAGTACTTAAAATACCTTTATAGATAATTTCTGCATGGGAGAAAATGTACTTGACGAAAGTACGAGAAAAGTACTCGAAATTGGATGTATTCAAGTACTTTTCGAATTAGATGTACTTGTACTTGAGTATAATGTTTCAAAAAGATTTGTAATTTGTTGTTGAGACCAAAATATGTATAGTTTATTCAAGTCTGAGTAACACGCACCAACAGAATAGGACTATTATCATTAAATATTGTCATAAAAAAGCAAAAACAAAATATTGTAGAGGGAAATGATTTCAAACATATTAAATAGGATGATACACAATTTCAGAATATTTGTGTATTTCAAGCAGCTCTGCTGTTGCATGGTAAGCGTAGTTTCCAGCATTATTTTTTTAATAGTTTTTCTGATTCCATGCCGAAAATGGAGAATTTTTTACTCACGAAAAAGCGAGGAAAATGAATTATATCTTCCATTATCATCACATGAAAGAGAAGTAGAATCCGACTCATACAAAACACCCATCTCGAAAAACTCGTATGCGCTTGTATTGAGGTTTTACTCCTGAGTAACTATTTTGAATTACGGACAGGGAAGGAGATGGATTTATTCAAAACTGTCAGTTTTCGACATGGCATTTTTATTTCTCGCCAGCATACCTAAAAACAACCATTATATACCGGGTGATTCTCCACCCCTATAACTTTTTTATTATTGAAGATAGAAAAACGAAATTCGTGGGTTGTGTATTATAGTACGATTTACATTTTTGACATAATTACTTGCTTTGCCGTACATCCGGTTTGACCAGAAATGACCCCGACTTTCGATTTTTAAATGGGACATCCTATATATTTTTCCTTATTTCGATCGAGAATGACATTCTAAATCCAACAACACCTCACTTGTCAATATTTGACAAATAAAGTCATTTTTATTTTTCGATCTAGAATGCCATGGATCGTGAAAATCGCTTCATTCTTGATCAATTAACGTGGGAAAAATACGACTTTGAGGCTTATGACTTCACAGTCGTTTTAAGAATTATTGACAAGTCGCAAATTAGTCCATTAAGGTTCTAAATTTTCAAAATGACCTCCTTGATCACGGCAAAGTTCAACTTTTTCAATTGTTGCGCGCAACACATTGATTAGCTGTTCCGCAGTGATGATCTTCACGTGTAGCTGATGCTGTGTTATACACCTGATTTTTTATTGTTCCCCAGAGAAAAAAATCTAGCGGAGTAAGATCTGATAATCTAATATGAAAAATAAATAATACATTATGAAAAAATATGACAACTTAAGAATGTACCTCGCATGCCACTGAATAGTGTCAATCCACTTTTCTGGGAAGGTGTCATTCAGATGTTCTCTTACGACTTGAGAATTGTGAGGTGGCGCTCCCTTGTTGAAAATAGATATCAACTTGGTTAACCAGTGGCAAATCTTCAATGAGATCATTAATTTGATTTCTACGGAACTGTAGATATCTTTCCGCAGTAAGTTGTCCCTCGAAAATTATTGGCCCCCAAAGTTTTCTTCCGATAATACCCATCCAGCAATTGAAACCAAATCGCTCTTGAAAATTTCCTTCTTGCATCAGATGTCAATTTGTTTGAGACCAGTACCTTTTATTATTCCCATTGAACAGACCCAAGTTGGTGAATAGAGATTCATCTGAATAAATAATTTTAAATGGAAAACGTACATCTTCTCTGTATTTAGTCAAAAATCAGTTGCAATCAGTTAATCTTCGGTTGTGGTCGTTATCGTAAAGATGTTGGTGTAGTTGGTACTTGAATGATCGATAATTATATTTGTGAAGGATTCTCCAAACGGACGAATAACTTATATCACAATCAGAAACAATTCACTTCAACATAAGCCAACACGTCTACTTCTTTTTCTTCACTGACTATGAAGTTATTGGCATTTTTTTCTGGTTCATTTCGCATTTTCCTTTCCAGTTTTGGAAAATAATGCAGAGTGGGATGGCGACGATTAGGGAATCTCTGAGCATAAATTCGAGCTGCATCAGTTGCATTCTTCTTTGCTTCTCCGTAAATTAGCAACATGTCAATTTTCTTGTTTTTATTATAATTTTCCATATCAAATTGTAAACTTCGCAACAAATACATTTTTAAAAGTGACGGCATATTCATTAGTCTATTTGTTTACGTAGTCCTAGCAACAGCTTCAATTGTTTGTCACGGATAACTAGAATAACAGGACTTAGTGCATAAGTATACCGAATACGTATTATTTGTTAATAGGTATGATAAATAAAAAGTGAAAGTGTGTGGTATCAAATTATTATTATTATTATTTATATTTGCGACTTTTAAATAATTCTAAAAACGACTGTAACGTCATAAGCCTCAAAGTCGTATTTTTCCCATGTTACTTGATCAAGAATGAAGCGATTTACAGGATCCATGGCATTCTAGATCGAAAAATATAAATTGGAATAAAAATGACTTTATTTGTCAAATATTGCCAAGTGAGGTGTTGTTGGATTTAGAATGTCATTCTCGATCGAAATAAGTAAAAATATATAGGATGTCCTATTTAAAAATCGAAAGTTGGGGTCATTTCGGGTCAAACCAGAAGTACGGCAAAGCAAGTAAATATGTCAAAAAATTTAAATTGAACTATATTATACAACCCCAAATTTCGTTTTTCTATAGTCAATAATAAAAAAGGTAGGGGTGAGCCACCTTAGAGAATCACCCGGTATAATTGAAGTCCCGTATACGTGTATATCTTTCAAAACATAAAAAAAATCTGGATAAATTACCCCCAAGGGTGTGGTTAACCCTAGGGATGACATTTCTAATACCCTTCTTACATTCTGATATAATTCAGTGCCTTCATCGATTTGGAAAATATTGAGATAATATTAATTGTGCTATGGTTTTTACCCCTTTAGGGCAAAAATATGTTCAGTTAATATTTATTCATTTCGCAACAAACATTTGCAAAGTAACCTTGTAGGACTTTGCAAGATTATCCATTGGCCAGGAAAGTAGTTGTTTTTTAATGGATATTCGACGTACACCTATTGTATAGGTAGTAGTAGAGAGCAATCTTGAGGATTACGACATTTTTCAGGGTCTAATATAATAAGTTCACTTTTTTTCAAACGTTTCATGAAACATACAAAAATATTTACTTAACAGCAATATTTTTCATATGGCAAAAAAGTAGAATTCACTTTTCATTATTAACTTCTTTTTTTTTCAGTAGAACTTGATGGTATCCATTCGGACGAAACAAACTCCGGGGACAACTCAAATGCCGGCTCCAGTGTGGGACCTGATGACGATCAAGCTAGGCTGAGGCTCAAAAGGAAGCTGCAAAGAAACCGGACCTCCTTCACAAACGACCAAATCGATAGTTTGGAAAAAGGTACTAAATCAATTTGAACGACCTCAAAATCATTTCTATGTCATAGATCTAACAAAAATACACTTGTTGTGGGTTATATGTCAAATGCATCAAGATTAGTCGCTAAAATGGGTGTCTATTGATTTAAGATAAATGCCCTCGATCTATAGTCTCGGGATTATATCAAGGTACATAACATTTATCCATATATTTATATTACTCCGTTTTCAAAGGACCCCTAACTTGAAAATGATAAATGATAGCAAAAGAGTCCCAAATGGAATTGATATATGAAATATCATAGATTATAGGAACAGAGACAGATATAATCAATATCTATCATAAAAATTACAAAGTTTCAGCGAAGGTTTCTCAAGAGCAAGTTTGAATGTAAGTTCAGACATATTACAATAGAGATTATTCAACCTCAGCTTGAGTGTCAAAAAAAATTGAGAACCGTAGGATGCGATAAAAAATTACATATTTTTAGGCCAATCAAACAAAAATAATACAAGGAAACCGACTGTGCCATCATACGAAAGACGGTTCGTAGTTATATCCTGTTGTTTCCTACTCCCAACTGTCATTGCTTAATTTGTTATAAACATTTAAAACATGTTTTATAATTTTTATTGTTTTTGACTTGAACTTGAAAACCAATGAAGCAATCTCGATACTCTCAATGGACGAATTGTAGAAAATGCAAAAAAAATTAGCCCTAACGCGACTCGATCGGATCATTAGTAACGGAGAAAAACCGGAAATACCGGAAAAAATCAGCTTTTTTAAAAAAACACCGCCACTTTTTAAGTTGTAGTGCAGGTTTTTCACGACATAGTAGTGATTGATATGTACTTCATATGTGAGAAACTCAGGCACTGTCGCTTTATTAGTTTTGTCATAATTGCAATCTGAATTTTTTAATACACTTTATTGCAGCAGACCTGGATGGGTCATAGATGGTCCGACTCCAATTTTTCACAAAGATTTCCAGAGTTGAAGTATACTTCTACAAAATGTATATTCTCATTTTGCGTTAAAATTCTGCAAATTAGGTAAAAAATACTTGCAAACATGACCGAAATTGGGCGAGTGCGTGAAAGCGGCTGAGTAGTGGGGGTAGAGCAGCAGACGCGAGGAAACGTAGGTATATCAATACAAGCGCTCTGCGCCCGTTATGAATCTGCTGCTCTGCCCCCACTCCTGAGCCGCTTTCATGCACTCGATTTTCGGTTATGTTCAGAAAAATTGAAATCGGACCACCTATGACGCATCCAGGTCTGCTGCAATAAAGTGCATAAAAAAAACAAATTTCAATTATGCCAAAACTAATTATTCAATAGTGCCTGAGTTTTTCACACATAAAGTACATATAAATCACTACTTTGTCGTGGAGAGCCTGTTTCAAAACTTGAAAAATGTCGGTGTTATAAATTTTAAAAATACGCAGATTTTTTCCGATTTTTCTCCGTTGCATTTTGATTCTCTACAATACGTCCATCGAGATTGCTCCCTTACTTTTCAAGTTACAAATCAAAAACGATAAAAAAAAAATTTAAAAATGCTTTTAAATGTTTATAACAAATTAAGCAATGCAATGACAGTTGGGAGTAGGAAACATAACAGGATATAACTACCATATGATGGCACAGTCGGTTTCCTTGTAGTATTTTTGTCACGAAAAAATCTCAATTGATTGGTCTATTTATTGGATAACCCCAAACCAGGGCTGCCAATTACTCAAAACAACTTCACATCAAATTAATCAATCAACTTAAATTGTCATCCTGCTATTTTCAGACTTGCTTACCAACTTACTCAGATATGTTATGGGTGGAACCTTCTAAAATGTTCACGGCGACAATCTCTCGAATCTTTCTAGAATATTTCCGAATGCCGTGAAAATCTTCTGAGCCATCTGCCGGTACTTCCACCCTCATTCAAACGTAATCATCTTACAAGTTCTACGGATTCACGTGATTTTCACATGTCAAAATGTTATCGATAATACCTTCTCCAAAACAGCAATCGCTTTTCTACACTTTTTTTGAAAGAGGACAGCATTGCCATCAAAGTTTTGGGTCACTTCCTACAGATATTCATTGGGACAATTCAACAAACTTATGTCTTCCACAAACGAAAAGAATATAAGTATATATCACTTGCTGAGATTGTGCTGGCACCTGTAAGTGTGCCGCCATGATAATCCCATTTTATGTTGGTACCTGTAGCAGGTCAGCGTCGGTAGAGCTCATCCAGTATTGAAACGACCACTTTGGCCTTCCCCCACCTAAAAACCAATTTTTCTCGAAGATACCAGAACCATTGTCTAAATATGGCTATTAATAGAAATTCCATAAGCGTACCAAATTATTTGGTATAGGCGATTGACGAGACGTAGAGAACTTACACTCCTATAACTACTAACACTCCTATTTATTTTTCCGCTACTGAATAGCACTTAACACTGGGCATTTTGGCAAGGTAACGAGTAAACTATTGCAAAGTTGAATAAATAACTGCACTACCTATTTATTAATTAAACAAACCCAACCTTTCAAATGCTGCATGCCAAGACACTGGTGAAGATTCGCCGTAGCACAGCAAATCGTGTCCCCTCGTGTTTTCCCCCTCTCTACCTACCAAAAGGTCGTTTCAATACTGGATGAGCTCTACGCATTATTTATGGTCCATTGTCGATTACTTCTAGTTCGGGGTCTATTGTACAAGTAAAACTCATATTTATTGTCATGCTATATATATCTATTCCTATTACAATTTTCGTTTTGTCTGCGATTAATAACTCTAGTATAGTGTAAAACAAATTATAAATTTCAATGAAACCGATTCTGCCCTTGCGTCAATTGTGTCTGTCAAAACGATCCGCAATCAGTTGTGCCAACATAAAATGGACGATAAGGGCGGCCATGTTAACAAGGTCATTTTTATTGTATTGGCATCATGTACTAAACGATGTTTACTTGTTTTATGAGGTCTGTGATACTGTGAAATGAAAGCTAATTAATCGAAACCCTTTTTGCAGAATTTGAACGCACCCACTACCCAGACGTCTTCGCGAGAGAGAGACTGGCAGCAAAAATCGGTCTCCCAGAGGCGCGGATTCAGGTGTGGTTTTCGAACAGGCGGGCGAAATGGAGGCGGGAAGAAAAGCTGAGGAACCAAAGGAGGGGGGCACCAGCACCTGCTGAACACCCTGGACCCGCTTCTTCTCCGCCTAGGCTGCAGAGCTTTAACAATACGTCTATGTATGCTCCGATTGCGCCGCCTATGTCCATAGCCGATACGTACAGGTGTGTATTTCACAGTGGTATACAAAAAACTCGAAATGCATACCATGACTCTAGTATGGAAAACATGGGAGAAAAAGTTCGGTACTTACCAGCTTAATGTCAGTTTTTCAACTTTTTATTTTCAGCTCAATGTCGTCCATGTCAAGCTTCACCCACGGTGGTCTGACGTCGAGCATGGGGCCATCGCCGGGTGCCTGTCTGCAGCAGAGAGATAGCCCCACGATGGGAAGTGCAATGGGGGGATATTGCATGGGTCGACCGCCCAGTTACGATCTCGGTATAGGCTATGGATCGAGACCGTCACCTTGTAGCCCCTCACAACCATATCAGATGAACGGGCATCAGTACAATACCAATGGAACATCTTCGACAGGTAAAATTTATCAAATGATAGCCGTACGAGTGAGTTTAGCCTACAGGCCAATCCACCTCTGGACCATATATATATTTATTCTCTACCAATATTGATAACATTCCATAAGACCCAATGTACACAGAGTAAAGTCAATAAAATCAGTCTGTTCTTTTTCGCACGGGTGCTTAGAAACCATTGCGCATGCGCAGCTTTAATTTACAACATAAGACATCAAAATCCAAGGTTCACTTAACATTTTTAACAGAAAACCATCAATTGATCAATTTTATCGGTAATTGGCCCATTTTGAACTAACAATAGAGAACACGCATGATTTTATTTTATTTTTTCTTTGCTTCAGTAAGTCCTCAAAAATTACATTTTGTGAAAATAATTTATCGAACCCCAAATATTGTCAAAATTTTCAAATTCAAAGTGCTCCTGAATTCAAACTCGATTTGATCTGCAATTGAATAACTTTCCGCAAACACTAGCGCCAATTGTATTTGTTTCAGGAATATTGATAGACAATAATATTTCTTACAACCCAAACATAAATTCACCGCATTTTTAATGTGATATTTCAGTAACAATTGAAAGTACTATGGTAATAAAAATATGGGTACAACATATAAACGAAGACAGATTAAATTATAGTTGACAGTTCGAAGCAACTAGCGGTAAAAGTTTGACCTGTGTGAACTAACGATGCATAAGTCCATCAGAGGCGCTAGGAGTACGTTTTAGAATATGATGAAATAATTGGCGTTTTCCAATGTCTAAGTTTGTTGATGACCTTTCTAGGTGGTAATATTTATGAGCAAATCAGAATATTTCAGAAAAGGGCCTGTTCCCTATTGGAAATTATTACAATTGGAGAAGCAGAAGTTTTTGAATGTTTCTTGAAGTTGGCAACTTGTGTAACTTGTCTCGCACAAGTTGCCAACTTCAAAAAAACCTTCAAAAACTTCTTCTTTCATCAGAGTTGTGTATAAACTGAATATGCGATTTTTAGTCCCAAAGTGTTTATATTTTTGTATATCAATAAGTTATATTCATAGGGAATTTTGTGTTTATATCTCGAGTATTGCTGCCTGTCCCAATCTGATTCGTGCATTTTCGACTGCCATTTGAACCTTAACGCAGAAGAAGGCCGCTTCTTTCTCTTGTTGGTTGACTTCCGTTGTTATCAGTTGTTATTGTGTATTCTCTTTTTCAATTTTTTTTCTCACAAAACATGTTTTGTTATACCAACTGTTCACATTTTTAGACATAAAATCTCTATGAATCACACATTTGATATAAGAAATAGCGCTCCATGTTTAAAAGTAAATGAAATGGTATATCAAATTGGCGATTTTCCATACAACCAAAGTCAAACAATTGGAGAGGCAGAACTTTCTGAGTTTTTTTTTAAGTTGGCAACAATCAAATCAGTCACATTACGTGATCTGCATGCTTTTTTGAGCAGGCTAAGTATTTCAAGCAACAATACTATATCAAATCTTTTTTTTTCAGGTTTGATATCACCAGGTGTATCTGTACCCATAGCTGTACCAGGTCAAACGGAAATGTCTTCCCACCAAACATACTGGCCGCGAATACAGTGACCTTGGTGGAACTAGATGACGTCTTATTGAAATTTGGCTGTTCGGTCTGCTACATTTCGAGCTTTTACCATATTTTTGTAATTTTGGTTCGGTCCGTACTTCATTTATACATTGTGGAAAAGTCGAAAGTGGGGTGCTCTGCAAGATGACTGGGAGAGAGATTTTTGTAGAGAAATATTAATTACGGTGACAGATCTTTCGATAGTTGTTGAATCTTGTTGGAAAATATGAATGCAATTTTCAATGAAACGATTTTTTGACTTTTGTGTAAATGTGATTTTTTATCGTTCCATTCCGTACCATTCCTTCACTGATTTTGTCTATTGAACATATCCCAGATATCGATATTGTTAATCTCTCATTTGGAGAATTGAATCTTTCATGTGATTTTTACAAATATTTTCTATTGTAGAAATAGTTTTAGTAATTCGACCTTAATTCAGACATATTGTGTGTAAATATATTATTCGAGGAGAATAAAGTGTTTTCTTTTATTATTTTGTTTCAGCAATCGGAAATTAAATCTCCATTATTCTCCAATTATATTTCTAGAATATTATGAGAATATTTTGGTCATTCTGAGGAAAAACTAAAAGATTGAACGGTTTTATAGCTATGAATTTTTTTAAAGCTCTAAATTTGGCACCATAGCTAGGATTTTCTCCAGGTTGAAGGGGAAAAACAAAAATATAGTACTTATTAAACATGTTTTTTTGTGGTAGTGGGACATCCTGCATAAGACTTCCAAACGCAAGTTTTGAGCGTGTCGGTTTCCTAAAAAACCCCTCCCTTTCGTTCTGCTCGTCACACTGGAACCGCGTTGGCAATTGTTCAGTGTGGAGGCGGTCGAAGGACACACGATATCCATCTTATCGCCTGTTTCCTTTCTCTTTTGTTTCTATTGTGAATCTAACAACTTGATAAGCATCTCTCCTCGTTTTCTCAGAGATCGTCAGACTCTCCATCATGTTTTCCATGTTGAACTCCATTCGTGTTGCCCTAATATTTCTTCTGATCTATAGCATGCGAAAAGTGTGCTCTGCGTCATCGTCAGCACAGTAAATGCATTGGTCTATTTCTGCTCTCTTGCGCCCGTACAGATATTTTTGGTAGCAGAAGCTTGGGTTAGATCAGCTCCTACGGCCTATCCAGCCTCTCAAATCGAAGTCGTATATGAAGTGTACTTTCTTAAGGCATAAAACACGCTCTGCAAAATATGGGGATTCTTAAATTTCCAAGAGTTTCCCCTTAACTCCTCCCCAATCGAAGTACTTGAGTGTAGGGGTTTCAGAGGTTTTCTTTTTCATCAGTAGACACAGAAACTATGGGGCATGTTTTTTAATTCACCAAACTGGTGTGGTTGAGCTGGAATGTGGTGAATGAATGGTGGACCAGAAAACGTCATTTTTCATGGAATTCACCTCATTTCAACCAGTAATATAAAAACGACTTGGTGGTATATTGTGTTGGAATCACTTTACAACTGACATTTGCAGTATGAGGTTAAATCAAAACTAAAATAGGATCGACTGCAACGAAAAAAAATCATATGAGTACATTACATTAAATGTTCATCTAGTACAATTTTTAAAAATAAGTACTTTCAATAAAAAAATGAGATCATAACATTCTTCTTTTAGTGTCCCCCCTGATAGCATCAGCAAGATTATTGATGGCCTGAACTGAATGATTTCAGAATGAGCCATAATTTTAGAATTTTCTTGCGAGAGTCACACAGTTAATAATACACAAGGCTCTGGCAGCGCACAAAACTTGTTTTGTTTGTGGCTCTGCGATCATAAACATAACCTAACTAATAATCCATCCACCAAACTCACCAACCTTTCCAGCCGGTGGAAAATTCAAGAATTGGTGGACCAACCTGTTGAATTAAAAAACGAAAATGATTCGTCCACCACTTCCACCACAATAATATAAAAACGACTAGGTGTGCCCACCACTCTTCCCTTCCACCACACCAGAGGTGCGTTCGATTATAGACTCCTAGAGTAGAGTAAAGTATTTGAAGGTTTCTTAAATTTACTCTGGAGTTGAATACCATTCATGTAATATTCGAACGGTGCGGAATATATTGGAGTTGTTTACAAAGTCCGAGTGACAGAAAGTTCTGAAATCGGAAAAATAGGTTATGTTATTGTTAAAAAAATACGAAAACCGGTGAAAAATATTGTTGACAATAGCAGATAACTTTTCTAGAATCTTGTTCGGCAATTGTAAATTAAATGTTAGTATTTATGGTATATTCGAATGCCATGTGATGGTTTCGAAGCAGTTTTATTAAAAATAACCCCTAGGTTAAGAATTCGAGGACACAGTATGAACTTGGTAGACCATATGTTCCTCCAAGATTACAACTAATATCAGTGAACACTATTAAACACATACACATAAATAATCTCAATCTGTGAGAGTGTGAGACAAAGCATAAAGAGATTTTCCGTCTCCCAGAGTTATGTCAATTTTGTGGAGTTAAATAAACCCAGCTATTTTGTAGAGTTACGAGAGTTAACTCGGTAGCGAATACTCGGGTATTTTCGAACGACAGTCTTATAGTAAAATATACCCAACTTTACGATTTTCGAACGCTATTTAGTAAATTCTACTCGATGGAGTTAATAATCGAACGCACCTCAGTTTGGTGAATTAAAAAACACGCCTATGTTGTGATTGTTTTGCACTACCAACTGTACATATTTTAAACACAAAATCTCTATGAATGACACATTTGATATATATAAGCGCTCCATGACCAAAAGTAATAGAGAAGTACCCACCGACATAACCTTAATCTAGACTGCTGATCCCGTATGATGAGAATTCATCACTGAAATAAAATTATATTATACTGACTGGAATGCTCTTAGTTCCATTGCGCATCCATATAAAGTGACAACCCTTGGAGCAGATGAAAGGAGGCACATGAAACTTAGCAAAGAAATACTTAATTGGTTATGTATGAGGGTGTGAGAGAGATATTCAACTGGACGTACTATATGAATTCTGTTATTAATTTCCTATATTGTGTTTGTAAACACGTCATTGGTGTACAGTGTGGTTAACCAGTTATCTATTGTTTTGTTGAATTCGTTGTGTATTTTTGTCTGTTTTTGTTGGAATTATGTCGTGCTTTATAAGAGACTGTAAAACTGTGTTATGTTTGTGGACAGTGAATGATTTTCAATGTTCACTTCACAGCCTGAACTTTATGAACTATCAATTCACAATCAGCTAAACCCCAATTGCTCCGCCACTGCAAAGAGGCACGAAACAAAAATGGCGCGGCCCATGAGTAATCCATCCGCGCAGCTTGACGAGCATTCCAGTCAGTACAATATAATTTTATTTCAGTGGAATTCATCCAGTTACAAGATATCAAAGAGCTTTTAGAGCATGCGCATTTTGGGCCTATATTTTGTGCCTATGAACAAAAGGCTCCTCGTTAGATGTCAATGTCTGAAATGGCATTATTTGTGCTTTCTGCGCTATGTGCAGAAACGTTCACGTAAATTCTATTCGGATGAATTTTTCGAGTGGTGGGGATATGATCTCTAGCGGTCTAGATTAAGGTTATATGTCGGTGGAAGTACCACACAAGTAACCAACTTCAGAAAACCATTCAGAAACTGCCACTCCAATTTTAATCATTTCATCAGGGTTGTGTGGTGAAACACAAATTGAATATGCTGGATCATTTAGTTTTAGTCCCAAAGTGTTTATATTTTTGCATATAAAGAAGTTATATTAATAGGGAATTTTGTGTCTGTATCTCGAGTGTTGGTGCCTGTCTCAATCTGATTTGTGCATTATCGTCGTGTCATCTGTCACGATGCCATTTGAATTTGAACCTTAACGCCGAAAAACGCCACTTCTTTCTCTCGTTGCTTGACTTCCGTTGTTATCGTGTTGTGTATTATCTTATTCAATTTTTTCCACAAAATATGACGATATTATTCTCCAAAGATATTCCTGGAACAGTTCTTCAGGATGGAGTATCTTTGCAAGATCGCTTGTGTTTCAGTTGAAGGGATGTCTTGAGCGTAAGAGTTTCAAAAAGTTTCTTCTTTATCGGTAGAAACATAACGAGAATTTTACAAAAACTCCATTGTCATTCCTACCAACTATTCACATTTTTAGACACAAAATCTCTATGAATGACTGAATGACACATTTGATATGAAAAGTATATAAGCCTTCCATGAACAAAAGTAACTGAATATATCGGATTTGCGACTTTCCATAGAACCAAAGTCAAACAATTGCCATTGGGGAGGCAGAAGTTTTGAAGATGCTTTTTAAGTTGGCAACTTGTACGGAACTCCACTATTGAGAATGCTTCGTCGTTATGTATAATTCATGTATTCATGTTATTTTATAATAAATGTCAACTGCATACAGGAAATCTACTTATCAAATAAGCAAAATGGTGGTTATCGATTTTATTAAATAAGTATATTCAGCTCCGACGATATATTTTTCATAATTTCCCGAAGTTAAATGGAAAAATGTACGTCTCTACGTTCTAATAGATTTCTTTATACGAGACTTGCGTCTAGATTGCAGCGCCACTACGACGGCGGATTGTCGCAAAATTTCAATGTTACAAAAATGGATAAATTTTTATATTTCGGAAAATATTGTTGGTACAAAAACAGGATGAGCAGCGATATTATATTTTCTGTTGCCAATGATGTGTTACATATATAAATAAAAATAAATTTTAAATGTCGCAAATCAATGTTTCAAATAAATATCTCAAAAAGAATTTGTCAAATAAATAAGTATTGTTGTTAATACTTATTTGACATATACCGTTAGGTAGCAACACAGTTTTCATACAGTAAATCTCAATAATCGTGATTACTCTTTACAATACACTACGTACTTACTTTTTGCATTTCACTGCATTATTACATTTCATTTTCGCAACTCTTGTTTACTGAACGGAAATGAATAAATCTTCACTCCTTGATTTCTACTGCTTGTATTATTATTCCCAACAACCCAACGCGTCATAACCACAATTCTTTGTTTTTTAATGACATTTTATCTGAATAATATTTTTGTTCCATACTACTCTCACATGTATTTCAATCACTGAAATAAAATTATATTATACTGACTGGAATGCTCTTAGTTCCATTGCGCATCCATATAAAGTGACAACCCTTGGAGCAGATGAAAGGAGGCACATGAAACTCAGCAAAGAAATACTTAATTGGTTATGTATGAGGGTGTGAGATATTCAACTGGACGTACTATATGAATTCTGTTATTAATTTCCTATCTTTTGTTTGTAAACACGTCATTGGTGTACAGTGTGGTTAACCAGTTATCTCTATTGTTTTGTTGAATTCGTTGTGTATTTTTGTCTGTTTTTGTTGGAATTATGTCGTGCTTTATAAGAGACTGTGAAACGGTGTTATGTTTGTGGACAGTAAATGATTTTCAATGTTCACTTCACAACCTGAACTTTATGAACTATCAATTCACAATCAGCTAAACCCCAATTGCTCCGCCACTGCAAAGAGGCACGAAACAAAAATGGCGCGGCCCATGAGTAATCCATTCGCGCAGCTTGACGAGCATTCCAGTCAGTACAATATAATTTTATTTCAGTGATTTCAATGTTACTACATTTGATCTATCAAGAAGTTTTGAAAAATTCCGCCGCGATGGTAACGCTACAGCCTAGAAGCCAGAGATCTATAGTCATATAGCGACATCTAGTAGTAATAAGTCTTCCGAATAAATTAGGCAATACAAAATACGCGCTCTGCTTTGTTGGTTGCGTATATTTGTATAATCGTAAATTGAAAGATACTAGTAATAATCGGGAATAACATTTATTGAAGTATTTCATAAGAAAACGTCGTTTGTGTCTATGAACTCAAAGGTGAATCGCTCACTTTAAACTCCAAACAACATATTAACGAAACGAACTATAATGGTAAGAATGCTCCACAAACTACCTGACCTCAAAAGATAATACCTCAATATTTCAGCTATGACTACAATTGGTAATGTGGGAATTGGACTTTTTGTTTTGTTAATACTCTGGATAATAACGCTCATAATCTTCGTTGTTGGTGTAAGACTCCAAAGTAATATTTCTTGGATAACCTTGGGATCTGCTACTGCCATAACTATAATTTTGTTGATTGTACCCACAGATAAAGGAACCCCACTAGAAGAATTTGATGCTGTCGTAAGTACTATCCCCGGTAAATGTAAAGCGTGTTTTTGTCTCCTGAACAAGAATCCGGAAGAAAAACACGGCGGTCTCATACTGTTTAACTGTTTCCGAATTATAACCATTTCTTCCTTCATTAGGTAATTTTTAAGCACCGTTTTCTTGCACAAAAATCACTCACAATGCCACCTTCTTACCAGCATTAACTATAAACACTAAGTCACCCATTTTTAGTACAACTTTGCACAAAATATAGCGTTTTATCGAAAATATCCTCCTTTATCATACAACCTAAATCTGACTCAGATTGAGGTTAGGTTGTTGATGATGTGAGGAGAGGTTAGGATGTAAGTGTTGAAGGAGGATTTTTTCAATAGAACTGGCGACAAATTGTGCC
The DNA here is from genome assembly GCA_018342105.1 of Gonioctena quinquepunctata. Taxonomy (NCBI): domain Eukaryota; kingdom Metazoa; phylum Arthropoda; class Insecta; order Coleoptera; family Chrysomelidae; genus Gonioctena; species Gonioctena quinquepunctata. The sequence continues at coordinate 282,318 of JAFIRS010000076.1, read as the reverse complement.
AAAAATGAGTGATTTAGTAGTTTGTAGTTTATGCTGTTTGAAAGGAGGATTTTGAGTGATTTTTGTGCGAGGAAACGGTGCTTAAAAATCACCTAATAAAGAAGGAAAAAATTGTTATAACTCGGAAATGGTATGAGACCGACGCGTTTTTCTTCCGGATTCGTGTTCAGGAGGCAAAAACACTTGAGACAAGTTTCGCATCTCTGGCATTTAATAAGAATTGAAGATTAAAATATTTTTAGGAAAAGGACTACTGCATTATTTACAAAAATCTACTCCTTTCTGTATTATTACTGAGCTGCTTCCTTGGATTTATTTGTTTCTTCGTTTTTCACTGCATTGAACCCGTACGGCCAAAACCGATAAAGAGTTTTTTTACCGAAGAGTAAAGATGAATAAAATAGCTCGAATTCTACTCAAGCAAACTAGGACGTTTACTTCAAACAGTGTTCTTCACAGAATCATCAATATAAAAAACAACGACGATTTCTTGTCGAAAGTGATGAACTCGGAAAACCCCGTTATAGTCAATTTTCACGCCGAATGGTGCGAGCCCTGCCACATACTCACCCCGAAAATGAAAGAACTCATAGAGCCCAAAGACAATATCGATTTGGCTATAGTGGACGTGGAGAATAATGCGGAGTTGGTGGACACGTTTGAGGTTAAAGCTGTGCCGGCTGTGATAGCAGTAAGAAACGGGTTAGTTGTCGATAAATTCATTGGACTGGTAGACGCTAATATGATAGTGGATTTGATCAATAAACTGGATAAAAAGTTGTGAAATGTCATTTGAATTGTTGGAGTTTGATGTATTTATTTGAGTTGAAATACAGATTATTGAAGTTTTTATTTGTGCTGGGGTGATTTGGAAAGAAAACAAGAAAAGTGCACTAACAAGTAATATAATGTTTTTTTTTAAATAAATGTTTATTTAAATTATACTGGAAATTTAATTTTTAATTTTTTTTATATTTATAATATATATTTATATTAATAATATATATATATATATATATATATATATATATATATTCTAAATAATAGGGAACACGCGTGATTTTTATTTGCATCAGTTTGGTCCTCAAAAATTACATTTTGTGAAAATGCATTCTCAAATACTAACATTTTATCGAAATTTTCAAATTTGAAGGTCCACCCCACCGACATAACCTTAATCTAGACTGCTGATCCCATAGACAAATTAAAAATAATTATTTATTTTTAATTTCTCTATGGCTGATCCCGTATGATGAGAATTCATCCAATTACAAGAAATCAAAGAGCATGCGTATTTTGTGTCTGTGACGAATCAAAATCACATAATGGCTCCTCGTTAGATGTCAATGTCTGAAATGGCATTATTTGTGCTTTCTGCGCTTTGCGCAGACACGTTCACGTAAATTCTATTTGGATGAATTTTTCGAGTGGTGGAGATATGACCTCTAGCGGTCTAGATTAAGGTTATGTCGGTGGTCCACCCCAATTTAAACTCGATTTGACCTTCAAACACTAGCGCCAATTATATTTGTTTTAGGAATATTGATAGACAATACCATTCCTCACAACCAAACAAATTCAACCTCACTTTTAATGTGATATTTCAGTAACAATTGAAAATACTCTCATAATAAAAAGATCAGTACATATAAACATGATATAAATGAACACAGATGAAATTATAGTTGACAGTTCGAAGCATAGACAAATTTAGTTTCTCTATGGTTAGAAGCAACTAGCAGTAAACGTTTGAACTGTGTGAAATAACGATGCATACGTCCATCAGAGGCGCTAGGAGTAGGTTTTTGAATGTGATGAAAAAATTTGTGAAAATTTCGAATTATGGAAAACACTGAACGTTTTTTCAATTTCTTGCTGGTAATATTTATGTGCAAGTCAAAATATTTTGTTCCCTATCGTGTTCTATTATTGGTTTTATTTCTAATGAATAATGAAGTCTATTACTGGTATCATAATTTCATTTCTAAAGCATGAGAAAACTAAAGAAATTGGAAAGGTGTAATAAAATAATTGTCTACTCACCTTACTGAGCTCTTGCTATTGAAAATGCTGTACATTTGCAATATCATGCTAGAATCTCCCCGAGTATATTGTCATTCATTTGCAACAAATCTTGAAACTGGTAGGTAGAAAACAGGTAATATGTGAAAATGCGATGATAATAAAATTATTTATACAACATATAAACGAAGACAGATGAAATTATGTTTGACAGTTCGAAGCAACTGGCGGTAAAAGTTTGAACTTTGTGAAGTACCAATGCATACGTCCATCAGAGGCGCTAGGTGTACGTTTTTTATATGAAAAAATTGGCGTATTAATTTCGAATTATTGAAAACATTAAATAGTTTTTTCAATTCCTAAGTTTGTCGCTGAGCGTTCTAGGTGGTAATCTGTATATGCGAAACAAAATATTTTAGAAAAGGGGAAATGCTGTTTCAGAATATTCATATTGCTGTTTCAGAATACATATCATAGATGGTGCCTTCTTCTCGGCGGTTCCCAATAATTATGAGTTTTTTTGCTGAAACTCTAACAAAAAAGTAGGACGGTACTATGTTTATTCATGGGACGGACAGAACCGAAGACAATTTTTTTTAAGTCAAAAATAATAAGAATAAAGTTATTGACTAAGAAATTGACTTTAACGTAAAAAAAGCGTGGGGTGCTTGATATCAGTTGTACGAAAGCACCCTGGTGTCACGCACACTTTTCTTTAAAAAAAATATTAATGAATTACTTTTTTCTCATTATAAATGACTTTCTCATTGTAATGACTTTTTTTTCATTATATTGACTAAGACTATGACAATAGGGTCCAATTCTATCAATATAATTCTCATATTGTTTATAATTACTTTTTTCTCATAATGACTTTTTTCTGATTATAATGACTTTTTTCTCATTATTTTGACTTTTTCTCATTGTAATTACTTTATTTTTCATTATATTGACTAAGACTAACATCAATAGGGTCCAATTCTTTCAATATAATTCTCATATTGTTTGTAATTACAAAACCTTGCTGGATGCATTTCAAATGCATCCATGGCTAGCCATGTAATTACCCGTACTTCTCAACTTGTTCTTTTGTGAAATTAAAAACTTCTGGCAATGGAGTAAAATCTTTTTTTCTATAGAGTCCCATTACCTTCAATATTCTCTTCGCATTTGATAAACTTATACTCTGTGAAATAATTCAAGAAAGCCGTAATTTCTTTGTAACTAAGACCAAATAAAAAGTAATATGCAATAGAATAGTCCATCACTTCCATTTTGAAAAAAATTGTAAGAAATTTAATTAATAATAATGATTTAAAACAAACAAATGATGTTTCTGTAACACAATAAGAAAATATAAGGGCAAATAATATAAAAGTCAATATAATGAGAAAAAAGTCATTATAATGAGAAAAAAGTCACTATAACGAGAAAAAAGTCATTATATTGAGAAAAAAGTCATGGAGTTTTTGAAAAAAAAAAGGGTGTGTAACACCAGAGTGCTTTCGTACAGTTGTCTTATTTTTTTTATCGCTAGCTATCCCCAAAAGATATTCATTATGAAACGTAAATATTTTAAAGTACATTTTTCGGAAGTCTGTATTCTTATTTTTAACTTTTTAGCCCACATTACTAGAAAAGCGTATTTTTTAACTTCTTCATTCATCCTCGTGACAATTTTTTGGTAACTTCTGTCGTAGATTTTAAGAGGGGTTGTATGGCTCTTCAGCCTCTCCATACCTCAACCTGTAAGGTCTTTTGTACATAACTTTTAGTGAAAATACCAAGACTGTACCAGTTAATTCGCCAAATCTTTGTAATACAATTTTTTTTCTGACAATCTTGGATTTTATGTAGATTTATCTGAAAATTTTAAAAATCCTAGTTTCGATTCAGTGTTTCTCCAATGCATACCGATTGTTTTAATGTTCGTGTTCTAGAAATTCTGAATCCTTTTTAAGTCAGAAAAGAGTTCTTTAGATATAAAAACGAATTTATTATCTTTCAACAAATGAATATTGTATTTTTAAAGTAATATTAAAATAAAAACACTGAACAATGGGTCACAATGAAAACAATTATTTTTTAAATGGATGAGCAGATATTGGTTTACCTGCTTGGTATTTGAAAAAGACATATTCATATTTACTGAATCACTACAAAATTATGAATTTATTTCAATAAATTTGGACATTTACTCAACAGTTTGAAAACAATACAGACAACGTAACGACAATACATAAATATTTGTTTATATCTCAATCACAGACAACATAATTTAAATAATTGTAATTTCGTCTTCATTTCTTTTATTCGAAATAGATGTTCTCAAAGTTCTTGCTATTGATTTCAGGTATTTCTTCATGTATGTTCAGCCTATCCAAATCTAATACTGAAATAAAAATATTAGACGAGTTATATTTTCTCATAACATACTTACATTCTTCTAATTAAGGAATGTCATCAAACTCAGTAACTTTACTGTTATTTTATTCTTGAAGAAATCGTTCCATTCTCCTTGAAAAAAAATTGGAAAATAAAACGTATCGTCAGAAAATAAATGCCTTACTTGTCTCTTCTTTATCTCTTTTCAATCCTTTATACTGTTCCAATGCTCTGAACACAATTTCTATTCCCAATTTATACAACTGGGGAAGACATTCACATCTAAAAAAGGCAAAGTTTTTTCCCAATATTACAAAATATCAATGAATCTTTACTCTTTTATGTCCTGGTGATGTATAAAAAACGAAGTCTTGTAGGTGTTGTACATGAAACATAACAAATTCACACTGACATCTAGCGGAGCTGTTTTCAAATTGTACATACATCTGTCAAACATGAGCACAAAGATATAAAATCGACACGCATCTAAAAAAAAACAATTTCTGTTTTTTTAAAGCCTCAGAATTCGAGAAAACACCTACCATTATTGAAATATACAACTCCCTTTTTGATGCTAGAACAACTTTTCGATTTATTCAGTAGGAACTCAACGAATGAGGTAGATTGTGATGCCTCTTTGAAAAAATATGTCATTTCAAGGACGATATCGGACGACGGCCTGAGAAATATCAACTGTTTTGTGAACCTGCACACCCAATCGGATCTGCAAAAAAAATTGTGATGCAAGGCGAAATTACATCCAGCTCTTACTTACACACATTCATATTTTTTCAATTTGCAAATGTTCGTGAAAACTTTGATGGATGATCTCAGAAACAGCGACATTACATCGGCTTTCCTCTGAAAATATACAAGACATGGACTGCTTTCATGCTATAAACCCCAACCAACAAGACGAGTACACGAGGTTTTTCATCACCAATTTTGCACTTAGGATAGAACAAATAGACCAGGGTCGATAATTTTTTAAACCAAAAAAAATAATAGTAGGATGAGACGTTTTGGAAAAGGAAGAGAATATAACAAAAGTGAAAGGAAAAATAATTTACGGGTGATCTGAGGTCGGGAAGTGAAAGGGGGTGAGTTTTAAGGGTAAAAAACGGTTTATTCCGATTTCCGGCAAAACTACAAGTCCTGTGGAAAAAAGTTAAATGGCAAAGTTATAGGTAATAAAGAGATCTATAACTTTTGTGTTCACACTTTTTTCACATAACCTCAAAATGTATGTGAAAAATTGAAATAACCAAGTTTTTGGTTTTTTATTTTTATCTTTTACAAAAAACCATTTTTTTCCACGAAATCTGGTGAAAACTTACCTTTTCATGTCCCAAACACACTGATTTATTTGATTTGAAATATTTATTTTTTCACCTTATTTTGACTTAATATCGAAAAACCACCCTAATTTTCAATCGAAAATTAGGGTGGTCGCATCAAAATATCAGCTTTTTTCAAAAAGTCGGTGGGCTTTTTATTCGTTGAAATCTCTACTTTCTGATGGTGAAAAAAAAATATACATTACTATGGTAAATGTTCTCATAAAATGCAAAGAAACGAAAAAAACTCGAATCCGAATATCAAATCAAATCAAATCATTTATTGGTGTTTCCAATTTACACTTACGTGCTTACACAAGTCAATAAAAAGAATATATAAATGTAGGTATGATACAACGCACATGATACACACACATACATATAATGGTTTAGACAAAATTTACAAACAATGATAATATTGGTGATTACCCATTCTTAATTAAGTTTAAAATCTTTGACATCACAAGAATACTCTAGAAACTCTTTTACAGAATAAAAACACTTCCTAATTAAAAACTTCTTCATCACACGTTTGAATACAGTGACCTCCAGGTTTCTGACCTTTTCAGGTAACTTATTGAAAAAATGAATTCCATAAAACTCTGGCCCATTCTGGCAACGCTTAAGTCGGTAGTAGTTTGTTACTAAGTCATTATTTTTACGCGTGTCATAATTATGAAACTCATTGTGTGATTTGTACTCACAGTAGTTACTTTTAATATGGATTAGATTTTGTAGAATATAAATTGATGGAAATGTTAATATGTTTTCTCGATGAAGACCTCTTTACAGTCAGCGTGTATTCCAGATTTGAGACGATTCGAATAGCTTTGCTGCAGGATAAATACCCTTTCTGTGCCAGCACGTGTCCCCACGCTAGTATTGCATAGGATAAATGCGGGTGGCACAGAGCAAAGTATGCCTGTCTCAAAACACTAATAGATACATTTTGCGAAAGATTTCTAAGAACAAATATATTAGTCTTTAATTTATTGCATACATAATCTGTATGATGATCCCAGGTTAGTTTTGAATCGATTTTTACTCCCAAGAAAGTTGCAGCATCCAAAGACCCACAATTTTCAGGAGTTTGTTTAAGTGTAAATAGCATATGCTGGTTTTTTGTTTCATTCAAATATAAAAGGTTGGTTGAGAACCATAGTTTGGCTCTCGACAGTGTCTCAGACGATTCCTCTAGTACTTCGGCGAGTTTATCACCTCTGATAGAGAATGTAGTATCATCAGCAAAAAGGGCATAGTGTTCAGAGATTGCCACATGTGGCAGATCATTTATATATATTAAAAATAGTAGGGGTCCTAGGACCGAGCCTTGTGGGACACCCACTTCTACAGCTCTCCTTGCAGAAGACATCTACAATATTTTGAGAAAGTTGTAGAATCTTCTTTAAATTATATATGTAGATGCCTATTTATTGCTATTTTAAGATAACTTATATACTTGAGTGACCTACGGAAAATTTTAGCCCATCAAAAGGTATTTCATAGAGAAGTGGGGAAGGGGCTAGGAGGGTCTGGGCCTTACTACCTGTTATTTCTTTGCATTTTCTGAGAACATTTACCATAGTAATGTATTTTTTTTTCACCATCGGAAAGTAGGGATTTCAACGAATAAAAAGCCCACCGACTTTTTGAAAAAAGCTGATATTTTCGATTGAAAATTAGGGTGGTTTTTCGATATTAAGTCAAAATAAGGTGAAAAAATAAATATTTCAAATCAAATAAATTACAGTGTGTTTGGGACATAGAAAGGTAAGTTTAAACCAAATTTCGTGAAAAAAACAAATTTTTTGTAAAAGATAAAAATAAAAAACCAAAAACTTGGTTATTTCAATTTTTCACATAAATTTTGAGGTTATGTAAAAAAGTGTGAATACAAAAGTTGTAGATCTTTTTATTACCTACAACTTTGCCGTTTACCTTTTTTCCATAGGACTTGTAGTTTTGCCGGAAATCGAGATTAACCGTTTTTTACCCTTAAAAACTCACCCCCTTCCACTTCCCGACCTCAGATCGCCCGTAAATTATTTTTCCTTTCATTTTTATTATATTCTCTTCCTTTTCCAATGGGTTTCATCCTACTATAATTTTTTTTCACTTTTTACCATTTTTAAAGGCTTCAGCCCTGGGCTAAAAGGCATATCAAACATTTTGGTAATTTTATCATAATATTGGGGATTCCATTAAAATATTTATGTTCCTAATTCTTTCACACTTTTCGACTTATCAACTTGGAATCAGCTAATCCTGACTTGATAAGTGGGAATTCCGATTTGAGATCTCAGAATTGGCTAATTTTTACATAGTAAGTCGGAAATAGGTAATTCCGTCATACTAACTGAGGATTAGGTAATTGACTTTAGCTAATTCTCAGACATTGAGTCGGAATTTTGACTTACTAAGTCGAAATTAGTTAATTCCGAGTTATGAAGTCGGAATTCTGACGTACTAAGTCGGAATTAGCTAATTCCAAGATAATAATTCGGAATTAGCTAATTCCAAGATAATAAGTCAGAATTATAAAAAAAAATTAGGAGACCCTTCTTTTTTTTTCATTTTGTCATGCCTAGAAAGCCCTGGAAAAAATCTGAAAAGAAACGGTGTTTCAAAATTAATATTAACTAAAAACAAGTAATTTTTGAGCACCCTATACTCTGGGGAGTGTTTTGTTAAACCTTTGAGCTATCAGCTAAGTCATGTCGCCCTGTATAAACTTTCAACGATAATATTCTACCTTGTTGATTGGGGCTTCAATAAAACAGTGGAAACTTACCAGCTCACCAATAAGCTGCGCAATGTCTACCAATTTACTCAAAAAATGTTGCCCAGTGTGGAACCTTTTCGTTGAAAGATATGGAGAATATTCAGCAACAGAACCTTGTCCCAACAAATCTAGATTACCGCCGAACAAATAACTTTTGAAATAATCACAATATGGTAACAACTCTGCAAGGAAATTGACAACAAGCCCTGACTTCATTCCCATCTCATCTCTGCCAAAACTAAAAAATAAAGAACATTAAAATGGACATTATGTTTATATATTTTTTACTTTTGGCATGTAGTTTCCATGTAATTCTTCTTCAAATACATAGAATCAGCCTCTAGAATGTCCTCAGTGCCCAAATTCGTTTTGATTTGTTCAAGCAGCTCTTGTAAATCTGTGAGCAATTGCAAACTCGCACAAACTATCTGGAAAATTTCAAAAGATGAAGGGAAATAACAAGTTCGTTTAATAATACCCCCTCTTCATACTTTATTGACTTTGGTGATATTTTCTCTCAAGTTTAACGCTTCACTCGTACATTCTGCAAGATCGAGCATCGCTGGATGTATGTTTTCCATATTGACCCTGGTATTTTCCACTACCACACTCGTGGATATGGTTTGATTTTTGAGATAGGGAATGGCATTTCTGGAGGAATGTGTCAGTTTATTTTCGATAACGTGTTTTTCTATCTTGGGTACGTTGAATACAGTTTGGGAAGCGAGCCTTTTCAATGGATAAACTAAGGAGTTATGGTTTGATCAATTCTGACGGTTAGATAATTATGTTTTTCAATTACCTGGATCCAAAGCAACATGTAATTTGCTTCTTCCTAGATTAGATGTTTCTTTGATGGTCTCCACAATTGTTTCCTTGGGTTTTGCAAGCTGCTTTGGTTTTACTTTGGAACTGTTCCAAGTAGTACTGATATTATATTTTGATATATCCACGATTTTTTTACTCTGCCTCAGATTTACTATTTCAAGATTCTGCAATATGCAATATCTCACAGTTTGTAAAAAGGCCAGCACTGCTTACTTACTTTAAACTCTAGCTCACTCTTCATAGACTGTATTTGTTTTTCTTTCATGTTCAATTTGGTTTTCCATTCGTTCTGGAATTTTTGCTGCTCCATACTATTATGGGTTTTAGTCTCTAATTTGGATGAAATTTCCCCTATTTTTTCTTCCCTGCTGTTGAAGCCTTTGAATTTCTTTCTCATACTTGGAAACATTTTCTGTTTTTGAAGGAATTGTGGTTTTACTAGGACCCGGTCGAATACTCAATTCAAACTGAGTTGAAGAAAATATTTTATCAGGTTCTTTGAAGATATTATAGCTTGGTAATATGCTAGCATTTAACTTATCTTTATCCTAGAAAAAAAATTCAATAGTATGTTTCTTTAAGATTAAATTTACCCTACCTGATTTAAGACTTGGGTAGCCCTTGTGAGACAATCATCCAAGACACTATCATCTAAATCGTCACCCCAAAGAGCATCTATATCATCATCCAATTTCTGTTTCTTGGCATTTTTTTCTTCCGTATTCAGGGCTCGTTTGGTCATGATGAAAATACTACATAAATAACGTTTCAAATAACAACAAATACTAATAACATAATAACAAAAAAGTGTGGTTATTCAGCATTGGAGCCAAATATTTGACAGATGACACTGTTGACAGGTGACGTTAACACTGAAAATAATGGTCATGTTCCGATATTACTGGAAATACTGGCCACAGTAACCAATTTCGGAACGCTTCACAGTGGCAGTAATGTTGAACTGCTGATTATTTTCTGAACTATTCGGGCCAGTAAGGGAAAAACGAAATAACATGGTGAAATGATGGCCGGAATTAAACAATGCAATGCAATGATAATGTGATAATACCGAACTGATTTTAAATTATCACTGTTGATTGTGTTTAGATTATAAATATTTGAATCATAACGTAACCTCCTTTTTTTCAATTTGGGGAGGGGATACTGTGATTACATGACCTTTTTTGTTCCAGTAGCACCAGTAAATCTTTAGGTTCCTTTAAAAGTGGCGCGAAAATATTGCCAGTAAATTTCAGTTAAATCAGAACGATTAAATTTACTGGGCAGTACTGATCAGGAATATCGGAACTGACTGAATGACTAACACTTAAGTAATTTTTCTTCGAACTAACCATACAAACCGGGTTAGCAATAAGTTAGGATTTTTGTTTATTCATATGGAATGATAAGGATAAAGGTCCTATCTCAGTGTAAAAGTATATTAAAAATATATAATGGATTCATACAAAGTATATGTGAATGAGAGATTATATCAGATTATGTTCATCATCTTCCAGCATTTGCATAATCCAGATATTGATAAAATGTATTCCCGATGAATTGATGGCCACTAAAGAAGGATGTGATGAAATCTGAATATCTTCTATAAATTCCGGTACTAATAAATTTGCCACATTCATTTTCATTGTATTTTCAAGAACCCGAAGTACACATAAGTAAAGAGAAGTTAACAAAATATTAATCAACGCCATAGAGAAACTAAAAATAAAGAGAGTTGTCAAACCTGCAGTAAAAGTTGGCACCACGTTTAGACAGTGGCGACATGTCTCGCAACTTGCCGAACTAAATACAGTTGGTAGAACCGATTGAGATAAGGCGGGTTTTTCAAATGTGTTACTTTTATATGATTGATAAGGTATATATTTTATAAGTGATCGATTTGCCATTCTTCTATTCCATATGAATGGTTGTATCATATGAAATACAGGAATGGCAAATCGATCACTAATAAAATATATACAGTAATCGATTCGTAGAATCTGTTAGTTCGTTCGTGGTTAAAATAAAATTTCAAAGTTTTATTTCATGATATCAAGAACAAAATCAAAGATCTTATAAAACAAGAATAATAATGTTGAAAAGGGAAACATTCTCAATTGAATATTGATAGAAAGATTTTTCTGTGAATTGAAAAATCCACGATTAAAATGAAGTTATTTTTTGTGAATGTCTAACAGAAAACAACTACTTCCCCGGCTAAAGCCACGCTGGACATTGAACTACATCTGATAGATATTCTGAAAAGACCTAATAAAAGAAAAAATCTGATTTTATGAACATCCTGTTTATATTTTCAACAAATCAAGAATAATAAGTTGAACACTATAAAAACACATTTTATTGAATCTAGGACAAACAACAAAATTGAAAATATTCTTCAGTCTTATCATCAAATCAACCAAAATAAAAACAAATTACATTTACAACAAACCTTCAATAATTTTGTTCATTCTTAGCACAAAGGAGAACGAGTAGGTATACAAATACTCCAGTTTGATGATAATCTTCGTACTTCCTCAAATGGTGATAGAAAATGGAAACTGATGGACGGAAATAAGTATCAGTTTGTGTAAAAAATTCTGCAACTGGATGGAAATAAGTATCAGTTTGTGGAAAGCAGCTTATATTTTACCTTGTGAAAGAATATTTCAAGGAATTTCAGCGTCAACTCGAATAACAAAACATTCCATTTTCGACGTTGGGTTCACAATTCAAGTCCATTAGTATAATTTCTATAATTAATTTTTCGATGACAATAAACAGTAGAATTATTCTGAAATTATTACGTTGTTTGTCATTTCCTGACAAATGTCGAAATTGAAAAATTATCATGTCAGTCGTCTGTTGATTGCGGGCAGCGCCTCCATGCGCGACTGGCCGTACCAAAAACTTGGTGGTCAAGATCGCCAATGTTTCAAACAGTCTCTTTATTTTTAATTTGTCTATGATCAACGCCGTAATAAATTTTTTGAACCCTCAGCAAAAGAAACCAAATCTGTCATCTGTCAACCTTCACAAGTTAAACCGAAGTCTACCGTGACGTCATACAATAGTTAACCTGGTTTGTGTGGTTAAGATCGAAGAAAAACGACTAATGAGTAACACTTAGTACACATGGCAGCTCATACCTATGGCGTATTCATTTCTGATTGGTTGCTGATCAAGAATTTCGTATTATTTGTCACTCATCAACCAATCAGGGAACCATACGCTGTAAGCTCAATTCCCAAAACATCGTCAACATTTTCGAATTTAATGGGGCCTCCCAATTCAAACGATTAACTTCCATGGAAATCATATTATATATATTATATATATATATATATATATATATATATATAGAAACCATATCATATATCTATATCTATATATATTATATTTATATATATATATTATGATTTCTATGATAACTTTCCCCAAACACTAGCGCCAATTGCGGTTGTTTCAGGAATATTCATAGTCAATACTATTTTCTACAAATCAAACATAAAATCAATCTCACTTTTAATGTGATGTTCTAGTAACAATTAAGAATACTATCATAATTATATTGTTAATATAACATATTAACTAAGAGAGATGAAATTATAGTTGACAGTTCGAAGCAACTAGCGGCAAAAGTTTGAACTGTGTGAAGTAACGATGCATACGTCCATCAGAGGCGCCTAGAAGTGCGTTTTTGAATGGCGTTCTCAATTTCGAATTATGAAAAACATTAAACATTTCCTCAATGTCTAAGTTTGTTGCTGAAATTTCTAGGTGATAATCTTCATGTGCAAATCGAAATACTTCAGAAAAGTGACACAGGCAAAATTGAAGTAAACAATCCAAATCATAGAATAGAAAGAATACATTTTGGAGCTAAAGTAGAAATGTATATATATTTAGATAAAATATCACAAAGTGATCTTAAAAGTTTTCGAGTTCACTGTTTGAGTTTTTAAGTAGAAATGTGCAATCAAATAAAAAAAAGTTCAGTTTTCAAACTAGTCAAAATATTATATCCAAAATATTTGTTCAGTGGTGAAGTTCAATCACTCGTGCCGATAATAAAAAGAAAACAAAATGAATTATAAATTATCCACAAATGAACAGGAAGATGATGTGACATTTCAAAATCAGTTTAAGAAATATAGACTTGCAATCAAATTGTAGGTTAGTTACTTAGAATGAGTTTTTTAATAAAGCTATTGAATTCTGCTCATATTCAATCGAAATATTTTCAATGCAGAAAATTTGTAACATATATTATTAGTTTTATGTCGTTGACCTCACCATTTTATACCGTTTATCATTATATTGCTGATTGAGTTGAATGTACTATGCACTCATTCGAATTCGCTTTTTTTCATATTTGTAGTAATGAAATGAAATACACATATTTGAAACTGAATATTATACTTTTATACTTCGTCATAAAAACAGACTCTTCATTCTAGCGGAAATAAATTGCAATTATGTACTAAGTTTCTCTCAAACATTAATCATTTTACGACAATTTTTCATTACCTCAAATTTCCAGCCACCGTGCTTCCATTTTTTAGGTACCACTAATACATTTTCACGAAATCTACCATAATGATAAATTACATATAGATGCTGCTAAATATAAACATCTCATTCAGTAGACAATCAGAAAAGCAAAATAAGATACACTCTATCTGGTCACAGATTTGGAACTATGCTCATGTACATTAGTATTTTTGGTAAAGAAAGAGACCAACACTATTCGTATTCGACCAATGGGTTTGAGTTTTACGCCCCCTAACGGTGAAAGTATAGAACCATACTTGAGTACTCTATACCATGTTGCCAACTTAATTTGAATTCCCAATGTAAAACTAATGCCAAACGAAAAATTATCAATGACAGTTACTTTTTTAGTAGGAATTTGTTACTATTTATTGTTGCCCGAGAACAACACTGGTAGTAGCTCAAAATAAAGATCATTTGCGATCTCTGCCTCACAGTGTTTATTGGGTTTCATGTTGAGACTAGTTTTTCTGTTCGAAGAGGGTTTTTTTTTTTTAATGTTGGCAACCTATTTACCGCTCTTTTTCTCACGACAATACAATGCTGCCATCTTAGATTGACAAGCATTTTTAGTATGGTGCATAGTTTCAATGTCCGGTGTGAAAAAGTTGTATAAAATTCGAATTTATTCATGTTTTAGGGAACAAACATTGAATAATTCAATACAAGAGATCGTTCGGCTTGTTTAGCTTCTTGTTGTTGACGTTCACAGTGATGTAGGACTCGTATTAGCAAATGACGCATCCTTAAAATTACAGACTCTCCACAAGCAACTGCTAGTGTATACCCGCTTTGTATGTATCGAATGTTATGAATGATTCTCTGAGGCTTTGATACGATTACGGCATGGAGAGCTCCAAGAAATCACGTGGAAGATCCAAATCTAAATCCCTCTCAGAAAACGAATCTAATGCAAATTCTGAAAATGTGTCGAATGAAACGGCGCCAAATTTGAATGGTGTTACCAGCGTTAAACCCATTGAGGATGATAAAACCAACAGCGTGGACGACGAATCCAGTGAAAATGTTGAAGAACCGGAAAAGATCGAAGATACACCCAACAGTGATGAAGATAAGTCGTTGAAAGGAAAGAAACGTAAGGCTTCAGAAGTGAGGTCTGAATTTGAAAATGCGAATGAAGAAACTAAGGATGACGTTGATAATCCTTCAGCAGAACCAGTTCCAAATATAGTTATAAAAGGTTAGTTGTTATCTTAAATATATTATTTTAAACTATTTAGTTGATGTAGTTATGACGATTTCTCTTATTGTTACTAATTCTTTTAGGAAAAAATGCAGTTTAGGGAGAATCCACAGATTTGAAAAAAACATTTTATTGGTTAATTAATAAACCTTCCTAGCCAAATAATTAATAAAAAACCTTTTTAAAGACAAGCTTTTATTCAAATGCGCTAAAAATTAATAAATAATTTCTTTGGATGGATCCAAAGCAATTATTCTTTACTTTATAGCGTATTTGAATAAAAGCTTGTCTTTAAAAAGGTTTTTTATTATTTTATTTTGTGCTTCTTAGTCAGTGCGCCTTAATGTATGCATTTTTGTTAAGTTAGGCCTTTTTCCTGTAAGTTTTGCGCTATCAAGTTCTTCAAAGATCAACTCGTCAGCCATCTTGGAACCGCCATGTTTTCGGCCACTGAAAACACTCGCCATTTATCCTTCTTTTAACAAAAACACCATGTGTTCTTCAGAATGTAAATACATACCCACCAAAAGCATAGTGATTTACGATATTGATAGCATTAACTCGACGGTCAAAAGTCAAATGCTACCATAGCTGCATTTTGTTGACCCCCCGATCTGTAGTCCAAGACACTCCTTCGACAAGGATGTTTTTGAAGACCAGACGAATTACTTTTATTTTATTTTCTAGCTTCCAAAGAAATGGACTTTCATATCAACCAAATATTTTGTTGATATGCGAATTCTCCCTAAACTGCATTTCTAACTTCTTTTAGTTTTCTCATCAAGTATTTAGCTTTGTATTGGTGCAATGAGTTTCATCTTTGAAATCATGAGCATTACATATCTCAATTGAAGTCGTCTTTTAATATTGAATCAACTGCTTGTAAGATTAGTATTGATGGGCGTCTTCAAATACTTTCTGTATATTTTGTAGAGGAACCTACCGAAGAAGATTCAAATGCAGATCTTCAACTCCTGCCCAAACAAACCCTTGGCAAGGGTAAGCGTGCTCGAATTCCAAACAAAAGATATAGTGACATTTTGCTGTCTCCTAAAAACAGACGAAAATCAGCCGAAAATGGATCTGAACGAATAGAATCCGAAAACGAAACCACAATGATGGAAGTCTCGGTGAAAGTAGAACCTTTGAGTCCTGCCATGGTCTCGTTAAAATCCAGAAACCTTTCTAGTAGCCCGTTGAACTCTCATAAAAAACAAAAGATGTCCGTGGATTTGTCTGATCCGAAATTTTTGAAACCCTTCGATTTTGGTTGGAAGAGAGAGCTAGTGTGGCGTGCAACCAGCGATTTGGGCTCCAAGCGAAACGGGGACATATATTACTACACCCCGACAGGCAAAAAAGTCAGATCGATGAGAGAAGTGGCGGAAAATTTGAAAAACAAGGAGTTATCCTTGGAGAATTTCACATTTTTTAAGGAGGCCTTGGGACTCGACGACCCGGAAAAAGAAATTATCAGAGACGCCAAGAAGTCGACCCCGATACCTCCCATAAAAAAAGCACTCACTAAAACGTTGAAAACCCCTAAGAGCCCTAAGCTGTCGCCGTCAGTCACAAAAGTTCTGAGTCCAAAGATTTCCATGCCCAAAACAGTCACACCAAAGACAACACCTAAAAATCCCAGCATAAGAATAACTAGTCCAAAACGGATCGGGCTCAATGAAACTGCAGATAGTCCAATTATCAAGAGTAAAGCAACTCCCAAAAGTACAGGAAATTTCAAGGTAATTAAATTTGATTCTTTTCATTTGATTTGTGCTGTAAAAAATACATCAGTCATACCTTTAGCTATAATACAAATATAATATATGTATTAAGCTTATTTTCCAGTAAGATTAAATTGAAATCCATAAAAAAATCATAATTCAAATCAAATATACTTTATTGCCGGAAGAAGAATTCTCATTGACAAAGTACAGAATTAAGTCAGTTTATATACAAACATGTAAAAACACATATGCTATACATGCATACACAAAAAACATTAAAATAGTACATATGATGCTAAATAAAAAAGGAACTTCAAGACATTTTAAAACAGTCACAGTTAAATACAGGTACATTTCATGTAAGACATAACGAATTGATTAGTATAGTCTATATTCATGAACAACACATTAAAATATATTAAAAATGTAGAAATGTAAAGTAATATATAAATAAAAAATAAAAACAATATAAAATTTATAAATACAAAGTGAAAAATACGAGATCCTGATGCAGGTATCACGGTCAAGCTTAATTGCAAATAAGAATACTATAACTAAACTAGATTATATAGTGTTCCTAATAGGTAAGATTATTGAAAAGTGACCTGAAAGAACTCCTGAACATTGTAAAGAACATGTTCAAGAAGAATATTCTTCATAGATGATCTAAATTGTTTATAGTCTTTAATATCTCTTATGTTCCATGGAATATGATTATAGATTTTTGCAGCATTATATATTAATGAGTAATTGATCAAATACATTGATGATTTATAAAAAATCTACTTCGATTAATTACTTTTGACATTTCTTTATATTTTAATTTAATGAATATTTTAAACTCGTAGTTAACTCATCATTCAAAGTAAGGTTTGTTTTCTAGTTGAACCATTATTATGGTCATTATTTTTGCAATGAACTCTTCTGATATAATTTCTGTATTGACGGTCAAGCCAATTCTACTATTAGAGGTGTATTTAAATATAGCCCTGAAGAAGGTGAGATTCATCTCCGAAACGTAGGCCATAAAACTGTACACACTAAGCAGTTTCAATTGTCCAATTGCTCATAAGACTAGAACAAACAAAATGGTTATTGAAATTATTAGCATTCAGTAGATTTTTTAATTCTTGGGAATAACTGCAATAAATCAATTCACGGAAACTCATTAAAACTCGACTACAAAATAATTGTTTTCTAGGCAATTAAACACAAAATTCCATTTGCATAAGTTTTAGTCGGAATCTGAACATAATCCAAACTAATAAGTTGCTTTTCTGTAGTTAATTATCCATTGTCATTAGTTATGCCGTAAATTTGTCACCTTAGATGTGATAAAATAATGGGCCTACACATAAGTATTTATATTTTTGGTAGATTTTAAAATTCCTGAAGAATATGAGCAAGAATTCTCTCTGAAATTGCTTATAAAACTTGCTTTGTCAATTATTGGTTTTGGATGTTGCATAGTAAACGTTGAAATTTGAAGATCATTACCCAGGCTAAAAATTCAATAAATGAAAAAATTATTTGTTGGATACTGTAACGATATATCTGTTACATTTCTTATTGGTATGCTCAGAGATTCATTCATCACAATCCCTATTGAAAATCTTAGCGACATCTAACCGTGGTTAATGGAACAGTCATTACGGCTGAGAAGAATAGAACGGTCGCGAGGGATCTGACAGACGGAGATATTAAGGAGGCGTGATTCCATTCTCTCCTTTTCGATCTTGTGTAATTGAGATATCTTGTGTTCTGAGCTCGCAGCATTGATTGACAGAGTAGATTATTCATGTTGAAATAACTAATTAATAAGAGCATTTTCCTTTCTCCGCGAAAGTGATTTCGAATCAGTGAATTCCGAGTGATATCAAGGTGTGTATTGGGAATGATGTTTGGACCAAAGATTATTCCCAATACATACCTTGATATCACTCGGAATTCACTGATTCGAAATCACTTTCGCGGAGAAAGGAAACTGCTCTTATTAATTAGTTATTTCAACATGAACATAATCTACTCTGTCAATCAATGGCTGACGAGCTTCAGAACACAAGATATCTCAATTACAGCAAGATCGAAAAGGGGCGAGAATGGCATCACGCCTCCTTTAATATCTCTGTTCTGTCAGATCCTCAGCACGTCTTATTCTTCTCAGCCGTAATGACTGTTCCATTAACCACGGTTAGATGTCGCTAAGATTTTCAATAAGGATTGATGAATGAATCTCTGAGCATACCAATGAAAAATGTAACAGATATATCGTTACAATAATCAAATTAACAACTGATACGAAAAATCTGAATAACTATCGAAATGTCATGCCTGTCATCTTCTTGCATCTGCCAAATTAGTGAGCTGGAATTCTGTCTTTGATTCTGTATGAAAATATACCCACACCCAGTGTAATAACTAGTTTGGGAATTTTTGTTATGTAGTATTCAAAGTAACAACTGATATGAAAAATCTGAGTATCTATCGAAATGTCATTCGTGTCATCTTTGTGCATCTGTCAAGTCAGTGAGCTGGAATTCTGTCCTTGATTCTAGATGAAAATACCAGTTAAAAAAGATAACAAAGCCACCCCCATGAAATCAGTGGAGAAAATGGAGGCAGATGCGACCCCCACAAGGGCACCTTCAGCCAGAAAAAGCGGAAAGTGGTCAAAGTAAGTGTGTTTTGATTTTGACTATTGAGCTTCGTGTCCGGTGTTTGAAATATAGCTTGTATTTAAGCATTCTGGTGGGATTTGATGAAAATTTGACCTAAGAATATTCATTTCTTCTGGATTTCCAACTGGGGTGTTTCTTATCAGGCTTGGGGGACAAGTTGAAAGTGTCTGATTATTTTTGGAATAATGATTTTTATTTTCATACATTCGTTCATTCACAATATTGACATTTAAAAAAAAAATAGAAATAATAATCTCTTATTTACTTACCTAACAATTTTTTTTCAAAATAGGGTGTTGATGTAATGAAAATATCTATTTTAAACACTAATTACTGGCAAATCTTATTTTAACAATATTTTTAAGATTTTCCTAAAGGAATCGATTCTGATTTGGATGTAAAAAGCAGACATAGTTCGTGCAATAAGGAGTGTTTGTGAGATTTATGCCACTTGATGGTGCTGCTGGTTCTAAAGATCATTGCAATTAGTTGATTTTGCCATTGGTACATTTCTATTATATTTATTATATAAAATAAATAATAGTTTAAAAAAACTAAAAAACACGCTTTATATAAAAAACCGAACTAAAAAATAAATAAATAATAGTTTAAAAAAACTCGCTTTTATTGAAAACCAAACTAAAAAAATAGAAAATAAATTTTAATAAACTTGAATTAAGAATAGTGTAAAAAAATTTAATAAATGTAAATTAATAATGTAAATAAGAAAAAAGTATATTTTATTTAAAAAAAAGCGTGGGGTGTTTTTTAAGATTCAGATTACGCACCCCACACTTTTTTTTAAATAAAATATTTTTTTTTCTTATTTACATTATTTTTAATTTACATTTATTAAATTTTTTTACACTATTCTTAATTCAAATTTATTGAAACTTATTTTCTATTTATTTAGTTTGGTTTTTTATAAAAGCGTGTTTTTTAGTTTTTTTAAACTATTATTTATTTATTTTTTAGTTCCGTTTTTTATAAAAAGCGTGTTTTTTAGTTGTTTTAAACTATTGTTTATTTCTATAGTCTGTATGAAAGTTCGTTTTGCATTTTAAACTATTATTTGTTCTAATCCACTATTAATTCCGTGATTACTATTAGTAACTGTAATTATTTTCCAAATCATTAATGGGTATAGCTGTATTATTAGTCAAATCTCGATTTTAGAAGTCATTCAAAGATTTTAACGTTGTCCATATATACAGTGAGCTGCCCTCTTGAATTTTTCAATTTCCACGAAAGAATCATAATATTCGACTCCAAAAACCCCCAAATACCAATTTTGAAAACTCTTCCACCATTTTGGAGCCGCCATCTTGAATTTTTCAATTTTCACGAAAGAATCATAATATTCGACTCCAAAAACCCTCACATACCAATTTTGAATAGAATCGGACCATAATCACAAAACTCGTCCACCATTTTGGAGCCGCCATCTTGAATTTTTCAATTTTGACAACAGAATCATAATCTCCGACCACAAAACCCTCAGATACCAATTTTGAAGCGAATCGGACCATAATCACAAAACTCGTCCGCCATATTAGAGCCGCCATTTTGTTTTTTTTTTTCACACAAAAATTTCTTAATGCATTGTACCGGAATTATGTACACCTGCCAAATTTCAAATCATTCGGACGTCTGGAAGTGGGTGAAAATCAAGTCCAAAGGAGTCTGTTACAAACATACAACATACAAGTGAAGCTAATATAAAGCGTGTAAAAACATTCAATTTGGTGAATCATCAGTGGAAAAAGCGGAATGAAAGTAAAAAAATTATTAAAATTTAAAAAAATGCCCCTGTTGCAGCAAATTTCAGGATCTACCAGTTTGAAGATTCAGCCCTAATCTTGACAAATCGAAACAAAATGTTATGCTATGTTTATAGTTTACTCAATTCACCACCATTTTGTAAAATTATTATAGAAACTGCTGAGGAACTCTTACATTTTTGGGAAATTAGGCTTTGCTGTCAATTCTACAAAAAATCTTTATTTTTTCCACCCTTTTATCAAAGATTTACTTTTTAGTACACAGATCTTTCGAAAATGAGGCCTGTTACCTCTTTATGATAATAATAACTTTACTGCCAAACAGTTTAACCCATTTACAGGGAGTTTACATCAATAATTGTGACTTTGAGCTGAGAAATGTCACATTTAGTTGGTAATTGTCACTTTTAGTTTTGAGTCGATATTGTCACTTCGAGTCATCATTGTCACATTGAGTGGGCAAATGTCACTTTGAATCAGTCAGTTGTCATTTTGAGTCAATAATTGTCACTTTGAGTCAATAATTATCACTTTGAGTCGATAATAATTGTTACTTCAAGTTGTCAGTTGTCACTTTAAGTCGAGAATTGTCATATGTATTGGACAAATGTCAATTCGAGTCGAGTTCGAGTTTTAAATATTTATATATTTGATGAATACTATTTATGTTTGTGAAGTTATACAATACCTGATCTGGAAAAAGTGACACCGTAAGGAGTCAGAAATCCAAAAAAAATTACAAAAAGAAGAAGAAGTCAATTCGAGTCGATAATTGTCACTTTGACTCATTGATACTTTGAGTCAAAAATTGTCACTTTGAGTCAACAATGATTACTTCGGAGAGGCAATTGAGTTTATTTTGAAAAAAATCAATTGATGGCACTTTGCAACCTTTGAAATGAAATAAAAGAAATGATACAATTGACTTTTTTATTCCCAAAATTAGGGTATTGTCTGACGCCAGGAACCTCTTACAAATAATCCTCATTGCAACAAGACAGAATGAATTGTGTGCTTCAAATGTCGAGGGTGTTCTATTTGCCACTGATGAGCACATCAGATTAACAATAATTTTTATTTGTAATATTTTGTTGTTGTGAATTGTGAAAAGATGCCAATTAAGGTAGTTCTGCCACAAGACAGTTGAATTAGGACATTATTTTCGACGGAATCGAAAAATTTCAAAGGACTTTTCGATTTGAAACACGAAAAAAAAAAAAAATATTGAAGGGGGCACTTGCTCCCTCAATCGACTCTAGAAAATTTCTTTGTTATAGAAAGTCGGCGACTCAAAAAATTGATGTTCCCGAAAAGCACAGCAAAAAAAAAATCAGACCCGGCCCCCCCCCCCCTCCCTCCCTCCCTCACTGGAAATCATACGTCATGGGAAAAAATTATCGTTTTTCGATAAAACTTCAATGGACTTTTTTGTAGTACTCTTTTCGAACTTTTTTTTTTGGGGGGGGAAGGGGGGTATCGTTAAAATCAATGGGGTCAACTAGGAAAAGGAGTTTTTTTTTCGTGTTCAGACCCTCAAATGGTCCCTCATCCTTCTTTAAAAAGTCCCCTGGCACAATCCGCATTTCTCGACGACCCCCCCTTTAGGTGTGCGCTTCCCCATGGACTATTTTGAATAACGATAGTAGTTTTGATTATATCTATCAAACTAGATGGTCAATCACTTTGATTTTTTTTCACAATTCTGTGATATCCTGCTCTAGCTCTTCCTCATTTATCATAAACTTCTTAATTTTAGTACTAACGGTAGAATTAATTCAAACCGAAAAGGTCAATAATGGTACCTCAAGGTAGTGTCTTGGGCCCGCTTCTATTTGTACTATACATTAATGACATCAACTTCATTAATGGATGTGAATTCATCAATATATTTGCAGATGATACTCTGATTACAGTGAGATAACCTGAATTACAAACAGCTATCAATAAAATTAATGATATTTTGATCAGAATATCTGAATTACTCAACATAAATAAGCTCAATGTCAATAAAACGAAACCAATAATAATTACAACGAAACATAAACATAATTCAATTGACAAAACATCTATAAGTATAAATATCTACAATCAAAAAATTGAAATTGTCGAGGAATTCAAATATTTGGGGTTCATCGTGGATCAAACACTGAATATGAAAAACATTACAATTATATTCGCAAAAAAATTGCTAAAAAATTATTTTTCTTTGGCCGTGTAAACAGTTGCTTACCGTTTCAGACTTCCATTACAGTTTTCAAATCAATCATTCAACCCCATTTCGATTACTGTGCTACTTTACTATCACAACTTGATGCAAATTGTTTGTCTGCATTGCAAAAATTGCAGAACAGAGGCATGCGCCTAATTTTAAGATGTAATAGATATTTGCCAACTACAACAATTAGTCTAATCAACAAGTTCAAAAACGTGTTAAATAGATATAAAGCTCCTAAAAATATGAGCGATAGCTCATTCGATTCGGAATGACGTCTAGAAAAATGTTTTTTAAGGGTTTATTAGCACGTAAAAAATTGCGATTGTTATTAACAAAATAAGATTGAAAAAAGAAGGTAGTTCGTTTTTCGTTAATAATTTCTAAAATAATGATATTCAAGGAATTATGAAAAAAGATCCTGAAAGAGGAGGAAATTTCCAATAAAAAATAACAAAAACAACTATGTATAACAAAGTATAGAAAAATATTTTTTTGTATTTTTTATTATTTATTATTATTATTATTATTTTTTCTATACTTTGTTCTACATAGTTGTTTTTGTTATTTTTTGAAGTTTTCGAAAAAAAATTACGGTTAATATTATTTGTTAATAACAAATTGTTAAGTTAATAAACAATGAAATTATTTATAAAAAAAAATTATTTCTCTGTTAATTCATTGAAAAAGGTAAATGATGATTTTTAAAAATAAAATAATTTCTGAACTAATTATTTAAACAATTGAAATATAAAAAAACCTATTATAAACAATAAAAAAAAATTATTTAAAAAATAAATTTTTTTTTAAATCATAATTTTACCTATGCAATAAGATGGTAAAAAAAAATTTTTAAATCGTAAAATAGTCTGTTTATAAACAATTTCTTAACAAATGACGTAAAATTGTTTTTTCCAATGTTAATTAATACCTATATTAGATGCAAAAACAGCAATAATAAGATATTATTAAAAAAACATTTTTTTGATAACATTTTTTAGAAATTTCATTTTTTGTTAATTTAAAAAAATTATAATTAACAAAATAATAAACTTTAATGAAAAAAATTTGCATTGCTTTATTAAGTACCTAAATGAAAAGAGCTTCACGAAGCGAAAATTTTATAGACCAATTATTTAAACTTTTATGTCGTAATTTATAAAAACAGAGATTGGAAAAAAATTAGTTAACTAACAATGGTGTAACTTTTTGAAAAATCGACATAAAAATTTTTTTTTACCGAGGTTTTTTCCGTTCAAGTGTCTAGATTACACCATAATTTATTCAAATTTTTTAATTGTTATTTAATACTATAAAAAAATTATTTTAGGTGATATAACGGCTTTTTAGACGGTGCGCCTATGCCGTAACAACCTCACGGAGCCCTATTTTCAGCGTTATTTTTTTTTTTATAAATAATAGAGATAGAGTTCCGCGGCTTTTTTATTGGAAATTTTCTCCTCTTTCAGGATCTTTTTTCATAATTCCTTAAATATCATTATTTTAGAAATTATTAACGAAAAACGAAATACCTTCTTTTTTTAATCTTATTTTGTTAATAACAATCGCAATTTTTTAAGTGCTAATAAACCCTTAAAAAACATTTTTCTAGACGTCATTCCGAATCGAATGAGCTATCGCTCATATTTTTAGGAGCTTTATATATATTTAACACGTTTTTGAACTTGTTGATTAGACTAAATGTTGGAAGTTCTGTATTGGCTTTCTGTGAAAGACCGTCTGTTCTATCTTACCATGGCATTCATCTTCAAAATACTGTCTGGTAATGCACCCTCATATTTTGATCAATTTATTGTTTTCCATCACCAAATTCATAATTACCCCAACAGGGGGAATACTAATTTATATGTACCACGTTTGAACTATACACGATCCATGAACTCCTTATTCCATAAAGGACTATTGGACTACAATAACCTCCCGCTTGAGATAAAACAAAGTGAATCTATTATGACATTCAAAAAAGGACTTACTAGTCATTTGAAGATACAACATCCATATTAACATTGATATTATAATATCATATATATTTGGTATTTGTAATTAATATTGTTATTTTTTTCTATTCTCTGAATGCTTGGATAATTCCGAGCATACACATTTTATTGCTATGAAGTTGGACTGTGACTCTGTCCATCCAATTTTAAAAATGTTTTTGTATATTAGGATGCCTATTTGAAATAATAAAGATTATTATAGTTACATTGATTATATTTGTCAAACTAGATGGTCAATCACTTTGATTTTTTTTCACAATATCTGTGACATCCTGCTCTAGCTCCTCCTCGTTTTTCATAAACTTCTTAATTTTAGTACTAACGGTAGAATTAATAATGTGATGTTTGCCTACGCATGGTCCATATGTTACGTGTTAATTGAGTCAACTTCAATTATATATATCTCGGGTTCGGGATGGTGAAACTTGTTAAAATTTTATAAAGGTGTTGTTCACATGTTATAGAACAGTGCTGAAGCCTTTGAAAATGGTAAAAAGTGAAAAAAAAAATAGTAGGATGAAACCCATTGGAAAAGGAAGAGAATATAACGAAAATGAAAGGAAAAATAATTTACGGGCGATTTGAGGTCGGGAAGTGGAAGAGGGTGAGTTTTTAAGGGTAAAAAACGGTTTATCTCGATTTCCTATGGAAAAAAGTTAGATGGCGAAGTTGTAGGTAATAAAAAGATCTACAACTTTTGTATCCACACTTTTTTCACATAACCTCAAAATTTATGGGAAAAATTCAAATAACCAAGTTTTTTGTTTTTTATTTTCATCTTCTACAATTATTTTTTTTACGAAATTTGGTGAAAACATCCTTTTTTATGTTCCAAACACACTGTAATTTTTTTGATTTGAAATATTTATTTTTTCACCTTATTTTGACTTAATATCGAAAAAGCACCCTAATTTTCAATCGAAAATTCTCCCGTCAAATTATCAGCTTTTTTAAAAAAGTCGGTGGGCTTTTTGTTCGTTGAAATCTCTACTTTCTGATGGTATAAAAAAAAGTACATTACTATGACAGAAAATGCAAAGAAACGAAAAAAACTCGAATCCGAATTTAATAAGACATCTACAATATTTTGAGAAAGTTGTAGAATCTTCTTTAAATTATATGCGTAGATGCCTATTTATTGCTATTTTAAGATAACTCATATACCTGAGTGACCTACGGAAAATGTTTGCCCATCAAAAGGTATTTCATAGAGAAGTGGGGAAGGGGCTAGGAGGGTCTGGGCCTTACTACCTGTTATTTCTTTGCATTTTCTGAGAACATTTACCATAGTAATGTATATTTTTTTTACACTATCAGAAAGTAGAGATTTCAACGAACAAAAAGCCCACTGACTTTTTTAAAAAACCTTGACAGGAGAATTTCTGATCGAAAATTAGGTGGTTTTTCGATATTAAGTCAAAATAAGGTGGAAAAATAAATATTATAATCAAAAAAATTACAGTGTGTTTGGGACATAAAAAGGTGAGTTTTCACCAAATTTCGTAAAAAAAATTTTTTTTTTGTAAAAGATAAAAATAAAAAACCAAAAACTTGGTTATTTGAATTTTTCACATACATTTTGAGATTATGTGAAAAAAGTGTGAATACCAAAGTTGTAGATCTTTATATTACCTACAATTTTGCCATTTAACTTTTTTCAACAGAACTTGTAGTTTTGCCGGAAATCAAGATAAACCGTTTTTTACCCTTAAAAACTCATCCCCTTCCACTTCCCGACCTCAGATCGCCCGTAAATTATTTTTCCTTTCATTTTTGTTATATTCTCTTCCTTCTCCAATGGGTTTCATTCTACTATTATTTTTTTTGGTTTCAAAAATTATCGACCCTGGTCTATTAAAAATACGTATGCCAAATTTTAATAATTTCCTAAATTCAACTGTCTCGTACCTTAAAGTTATCCTTTGGCATGCTTGTTGGTTATTTCAGTTTTATAAATTGATTCCTTTTATGCCTACTATGGATCCAAGAAATGTTTGCTGAAATGTGCCCCAAGTTCTATTGAGAAACACCCAGTAAATTACCGAAACCTCTGTGGTTCAAGTTAATGGTAGAGAATATCGCAACAAAGTCTTGTGCCTTCCGGGAGCTGTTCCTATAATCATACCTATCCCACAATGAATGGAACCTCTTAATTTACAGCATTTCAAGCCACATTTTTCTTTATTTGATGTTGTATTGGAAGTAGTTTTACGCCTGAATAAACCCGACCAATCTTTCTCTCACATTCTCACACACACACACACGCATCCTCTCTTTCCCGATATCTCAAACCGAACGTATTACAGTTTTGACGATCAAGAAGTAGACAAGCCTTGCCAACCGTGCTCCATTAGGTGTGAAGGGGTGCACGGCATTGTGCCGACGTTGCAGTGTCGATCGTGTCTTTGTCTGTACCATCACGAGTGCGTGGGAATAGCGCCCAACATGACGCTGCCATACGTCTGCAAGGTACGATATCGTACGAAAAACTATAGCTTCAGTGAATTGTGTGAGATGGAGTGCCTGTGCTAGATTTGAGCTTGATTCATGTATAATGAGAGTCGGAACACTTATCCCTTGTCAATGTATATGCCAGTTTGAAAATAATTATTTTTTTTGCTGGGGAGAAAAAATCGACTGCAACATTATATTCTGAAATGCAGAATGGTATGGCCGTTTCAAATTCCAAAATATTGCCCATTTGAATCTAATGAGGCCGTGAATGTCCAAGAAATGGCAAACTTATTCCCCTGTGAGCATTTTGGAAAGAAACAAATATTTATACACTAAGGGATAAGTCTTCCGGTTCTGTCTATAAATGATCCAATGTCTAATTGCATACAAGGATAATTGGGTAAGCTAGAACGTGTGAGAGAGATTTGAAATAATTGTGCAGAGGAGTACACTTTGATTTGTGTCTCAGAACCTCAGTTACACTGAATATATTTCAAGGATTGTTTTTTTTTGTTGTGTGTCTCAAAATCACATTAAAAAAATTGTCCTTCCAAAATGTCTGTTATCAACACTGGTTTATACGGTTTTATACCTTAAATGTTCGAAGGTTTGAAACAGAATCTCCACCTATTTTTTTTCTACAAAATCAAAGAGAAATCTCATAAGAATCAATAGGGGAAAGCATATTTAAAAAATAATAAAATAATTATTAAAAAACCTTAAAGACAAGCTTTTATTCAAATGCGCTAAAGCATTTGAAAAAAGTTTTTTTTATTAAAACTCTTCCACCATCTAGAATTTTGACAATTAAGTCATAATCTCCGACCCTAAAAACCCCTACACACCAATTTTGAATAGAATCGGACCATAATTACAAAACTCATCTGCCATCTTAATTTATGAATTTTGATAAAGAATTCATAATCTTCCACCCCAAAAACCCCCACGTATCACTTTTGAATAGAATCTGACCATAATTACAAAACTCGTCCGCCATCATGAATTTTGATAAAGAATTCATAATCTTCGACCCTAAAAACCCCCACGAATCAATTTTGAATAGAATCGGACAATAATCACAGAAATCGTCCGCCATCTTGGAGCCACCATTTTGATTTTATGAATTTTGACAAAAAAATCATAATCTCTGGAACCCTCACATACCATTTTTGAATCAAATCGCACCATAATTACAAAACTTATCCGCCAACTTGTATTTATGAATTTTGATGAAAAAATCATAATCTCTGACCCCGAAAACCCCACACATATCAATTTTGAATAGAATGGGACCATAATCACAGAGATCGTCCGCCATCTTGGAACCACCATTTTGATTTTATGAATTTTGACAAAAAATTCATAATCTTCGACCCCAAAAACCTCCAAGTACCAATTTTGAATAGAATCGGACCATAATTACAAAACTCGTCCGCCATCTAGAATTTATGAATTTTGATAAAGAATTCATAATCTTTGACTGCAAATACCCCCACGTATCAATTTTGAATAGAATCGGACCATAGTCACAGAGATCGTCCGTCATCTTGGAGCCACCATTCTGATTTTATGAATTTTGACAAAAAATTCATAATCTTCTACCCCAAAAACCCCCCCATACCAATTTTGAATCAAATCGGACCATAATTACAAAACTTGTCCGTCATCTATTTATGAATTTTGACAAAAAAATCATAATCTCCGACTCCGAAAACCCCACACATATCAATTTTGAATAGAATCGGACCATAATCACAGAGATCGTCCTCCATCTTAGAGCCACCATTTTTATTTTATGAATTTTGACAAAAAATTCATAATCTTCGACCCCGAAAACCCTCACATACCAATTTCGAATCGAATCGGACCATAAACACAAATCTCGTCCGCTATCTTGAAGTCGCCATTTTGTTTTTTTCTCCAACAAAAATTTCATAATGCATTGTTAGTGATTCTCTTATTTTTTACAAATAAAGATTGTCCCCAAAATTACCAGAACTCGATTTATACGATCTATGAGGCGTTTTATTGAAGTTTATTATTGCCGTAAGAAATGAAATGATGAACTTTGGTGAATGAAAAATAACATTATGAACTACTGTTTTAACTTTTCAGCTGGTAACAAATAAACAATTGAAGGTTAAGCCAGAGGTATATATAAATAAATATTTGTAAACCCATGTATAAATCCATCAATCGATGATAATAATAATGATTATAGGGTGAGTCATAATCTAACTGATGAACTCCATGTGTGGGGAAAGATTCTTTATGCTGATTTGTCCCAAAATGAACAAATCAGTAGAATTATGCATCTTTGGCTATTGAAAGAAAACACTCACACATTTCTTTAAAGAACACAACACACACAAAATCATGTTTTTACCGCACATAAACTGCTGTTGTCAGATAATAATAATAATAAATCGACTTTATTTGACAAATGTACATGCATTTGCCCAGAAAAGGCAAAGATTAGTTACTGTCAAAAGTTTTAAGAAAAATAAGCTGAGAACATTTTTGTTAATTTCTCTAAACTTGAAAGATTGTTCTCAGTTTTTTGTGAATACCTCCAAAGTTTGGACATGTATGAAGTCACAACTTCTTTACGAAGCACTGGCGGAACAATGAAATACAGCTATTTACTTTATACCAGGTGTCCTTGAAAATTTAACACTGAAAATAGTGTTGAAGCCACGTGTAAGGAAGCTACTGACTAGGAATTCATATTTCCAAAATGTCTCTTTTCCTGAGCAGAGGTTGTTGAATTATTAAAACCGATTTTTTTTACTAATCTTCAACAAATTTAATCTCGGCCAATTAGTATTTTTAAGAGCAATGTTCTTTTGTTCTGAAATGTCTCGAAAAATTTACACGTGGAGTTTTTTGTTGGTGAGTGAAAATTTTCTAAAAGTAGAACCCACCGTTCCATACTCAATGCAACAAATCCAATGAAAGTTTACCATTTTAACTGGGTTTCTTGGTTTTAAATTTTTAATAGCTTATTAGAAGATACTATAAAGGAAGTCAAAAGTCAGTTTTCTAGCTAGAATAAATTAAAAATTTCCATTCTACTTGGCTCTGTTTTAGAATTTTCAAAATTTCTATTGAAATAATTTTTGGCCAACTATTTAAGTATACAACTGAATGTATTTATAAAAATATGGAACAATAAAAAAGAATAATGAAAAAGACTTTTGGGTTTGTGGCCTTGAATAGATCATTTCGTGTGGAAGATACATGTTTGGTTCTCTGCTTCTCCAGTCTGTGTGATAAATGCAAAATACAATTTAATATATTGAGCTTTTTATTCGATTTTCAAGTTACAAGTAGAAAGCCAAAAAAGTTCCTCAAATCCTTATACTTTCCGCAATGTTACCATAACATAATTACAGGTGTATAGATATAGATTCAGTGAAACTGATCCGTTGACAAGAAGTTGCATTTATGTGATTCTTAGCGGAGAAGGCCAGTTGACCGAAATAGAATATATTGTAGTATGCTTTGGACTTTGCCTGACTGATGAAAAGTCTACGATAGGCCATCAGGTTCATTGAAGGAACTAGCGATGATATAGAGAAACTAGAAGGCCAATATATCTAGAAAATACGTCAATTACATCGGTTTCTTGCGATTTTTGAGAATAACTCTTGAGAATTTACAAAAAAGGTCATAAGTACGTCATTTCCCTGAAAAATTATCATTTCCAAAGAATTAAAAATAGCCGTGTGTCCGCTGGCGTAACTATAGCCACAGTATGGCATGAAAACGTGTTATTTCTGCAAATATAACCTATAATTTATTAATTTCGGTTCGATTATACGACCATCAAGGACCTATTCAACATTTTCAGCAGGAATATTCAGAGCTTTCCGACGCTCACCCAAAAAAAATTATCCCCGCCGGTAGAACCGGAAGTCAAAAATTGTAGGTTGTATTTAAATAAATAATAGTTTAACAAAACTAAAAAACATGCTTTTTATAAAAAACCGAACTAAAAAATAAATAAATAATAGTTTAAAAAAACCAAAACACGCTTTTATAGAAAACCAAACTAAAAAAATCAAGAATAAATTTTAATAAATTTGAATTAAGAATAGTGTAAAAAAATTTAATAAATATAAATTAATAATAATGTAAATAAGAAAAAAATTTATTTTATTTAAAAAAAAGCGTGGGATGCTCTTTTAGATTCAGATTACGCACCCCACACTTTTTTTTAAATAAAATATTTTTTTTCTTATTTACATTATTATTAATTTATATTTATTAAATTTTTTTGCACTATTCTTAATTCAAATTTATTAAAAATTATTTTCAATTTTTTTAGTTTGGTTTTCTATAAAAGCGTGTTTTTTAGTTTTTTTAAACTATTATTTACTTATTTTTTAGTTCGGTTTTTTTTAAAAAGCGTGTTTTTTAGTTTTTTAAAACTATTATTTATTTTCTACTTTTTAGTTTGGTTTATTTATAAAAGCGTGTTTTTAAAAAAAAATTAAACTATTATTTGTTCTAATCTACTAGTAATTCCGTGATTACTATTAGTAACTGTAATTATTTTCCAAATCATTAATGTGTACAGCTGTATTAATAGTCAAATCTCGATTTTAGAAGTCATTCAAAGATTTTAACGTTGTCGAAATATACAGTGAGCCGCCATCTTGAATTTTTCAATTTTCACGAAAGAATCATAATATTTGACTCCAAAAACCCCCAATAAAGAATAATCACAAAACTCGTCCACCATTTTGGCCGCCATCTTGAATTTTTCAATTTTCACGAACGAATCATAATATTCGACTCCCAAAAACGCCCACATACCATTTTTTAAATAGAATCGGACCATAATCACAAAACTCGTTCCACCATTTTGGAGCCGCCATCTTGAATTTTTCAATTTTGACAAAAGAATCATAATCTCCGACCACGAAACCCTCAGATACCAATTTTGAAGCGAATCGGACCATAATCACAAAACTCGTCCGCCATATTGAGCCGCCATTTTGTTTTTTTTTCACACAAAAATTTCTTAATGCATTGTCACCGGAATTATGTACACCTGCCAAATTTCAAATCATTCGGACGTCTGGAAGTGGGTGAAAATCAAGTCCAAAGGAGTCGGTTACAAACAAACATACAAGTGAAGCTAATATAAAGCGTGTAAAAATGTATGCATATTGCTCTGAGATTCAATTCTATATCTCATTTGCTAAAAACGTGGAGCATATCAGTGGCTTTATATTTCTCAAACTCACCCGTCTAGAGTGATTTTGTTTATAGCTTTCATAAAAATGACAAGGAACCTTTTTTGTAGGATATGTTGATATCGACACAAAGATGCTTGTTATAAGCGTTATTCGCAAAAATCTAAAAAAAAAAGGATGTGAAGTCTTTTCTAAAGATTTTGTTCATCCTAGGCAAACTAGTGGCAAAATGATCGTCTATATTCATGCCCCCCAAATTGTTGATGTACCCAAAGATAAAGGCCATCCTACCCATTAACATTTCTATTTTCTGGAACACATCTGTCTTATTGTCAATAAAGGCTTTTCATCAGCAAGGCAAAAACCTTCAAAGCTTATTTTTTTTTTGTTGATTCAGAGTTGTAATTCTCTCACTTCGAATCTTTGGTGGTTGGTAGATGAATGTTTGATGGACTCGTTTGTAAGAATGGAATTTTTGTGCGTAAGGCTTGTCTGAAACAGAGTGGGGTGTACGACCTGAAGAAACGAAAAAGTGCAAGGAATAATATTATGTTTATTGTTCTACAGAACTGTCACCTACAAAGTCAAGGACAGAATTCTACTCAGTCTACGACACTGAGTGCTCCGCCGCCACTCACCCCCATAAACACTCTGAAATTGGCCGGCATGCATTCCATCACCACAACCCTACCGAAACTCCAGAGAATCCCTCGCCCCGGAGATCCTCCCATCCAAAAAGAAACCCCTCAACCTGCTATTAATCTGTTGCCCGAACTGCCCAAACTCACCCCGAGACCTGTCCAGGTGCCGGTCGCCGTGGCTAAGGTGACGGAGCCGTCTGCCGCGGTTAATGTGACGGAGCCGTCTCCTGTTCACACGCCCACTTCTGAGAATAAGTCGATAGTAGGTTCGGTGACGTCGTGGTTGCCGCATAACGCTAAAATAGTAGATAACATCCAGCATAATAGCGATGAGCCCACGGAGGCTCCGAGGCCGCAGTATGTGGAATTTTTGGGCGGCAGAAAGTTTCTCGTCATTCCAAAGCATAATTTCATGACTGTGTCTCCGACTGTGGCTGCCACGGCAGTAACGAGACGTACAAGCGACGATTCCGCACGAGTAGGCTCTGATCCTGTCCCCGAAATCAAAGTTGAACCCGAATCCCCCTCCAAACCCGAAAATTCCCAAATGCCTGAAGCTATGGAAGTTGATGTGGGCGAAAGTGTTCTCCAAATGGACGGCAAAGAGAAACCCGAAGATGGAAAAGTTGTGGATAATGAGCCAGAGTGAGTGTTTTTCAA
Organism: Gonioctena quinquepunctata; assembly: GCA_018342105.1. NCBI lineage: Eukaryota > Metazoa > Arthropoda > Insecta > Coleoptera > Chrysomelidae > Gonioctena > Gonioctena quinquepunctata. Next base: position 247,831 of record JAFIRS010000076.1, on the reverse strand, counting down.
TAGTTTTATTCATAATTCCTAATCTAACTTTATGTTTACAGGCTTTTCCATCTCCCACTTTTCCATTCTTAACATATCCCTCGAGCGTAAACTATTCCAATACACTGTTCACATTTCATTGCAAACATTCTCGATAAACATTCACAGAGTTTGAACCTTAAAAGGAATCGATAGGAAAATTTTATATGAACTATGATTGGCAAATAATCGTTGATTTTTTACAGGTTGACTGATTCCTCAGCGAGTATCAGTATCTACAGAAAGGCTGATTTGACAGGCATTGAAGTGTCTTGAATTTTATTAATTCATCATTAAAACCTGAAAAAAGTTTTCTAACAATAATATAGTATCTGCACCTTGGATTCCACTTTTAGAAAAAACAGAAGCAATCTAATAATGCTTTATTGTTAAATTTATTACAGTCTCATGAAGCTTATTAAATGAAATCAAGCTCTTTATATGAGGAGGGAGTTGGCCATTGAAATTTCCGTATATGTGGAGGAGACATGCTAAAAATCAAATATCCAACTCTCTAATTCAATTTACGGAGATGGTGCTACTGTTCAATAAGAATTTGTATCAGAAAAGTAACACAGGTGTATAAGATGTTTGTGACGGGACATTTGACACTGACAACTGACACGTCAGGTACCCACGAGTACCAACTTCAAAATATTGTACTACCAACTTGAATGCTATTTTATTTGATTTCCATCCAGATTTTTTCTTATGAATTTTCAGTGAATGTTTTTTTGTTCTAGAGCTAAGACCGCCTTGCCTATCGTCAATGCCAAGAAGCGCACCATCAAGCTGAGGAGCATAACCAATTCCGAGGATAAAGAAGAGAACAAGTTCATGGAGAACTATCTGCAGAACTTGTCGTACGGCTACAGCACCCTCCTGTACGTGTTCCAGTACCTCAAGGTGCAAGATTTGCTGAGAGCTGGGTGCGTGTGTACGATGTGGCGTGACATAGCCAGCCATCCGATGCTGTGGCGAACGGTGAGGATGAAAAACTCGCAGGTGCACAGCTTCGAAGGACTGGCCAACACGCTCAAGAAGCACAGTACCCGTCATCTGGATTTGCGCAAGATGCTGCTGCCGACCGGCGGCGACGAGATCTGGCCCGAGTTTTCCAAGTCCATCGAGAAGGTTAGTAGATGTGGAGTTCGAAAATGCGGATATTTGGATCGGTGCGCTTTCCTTTGTATTTTGTGTGGGCAGACTCGTTTTCTTCACGTAATTTTCGCGATTTTTCTGATAGATGGCGACACTACATTAGGTCTGTTTCTAGAGTCTTCTTTCAATTGTTTTTGTGTTTTGAATGACAGCTCGAAGGCTTTGCGGAGTGTTTCTGTTTATCGGCATCAGTAGTCAGAATGTAAAAGAACTTCGAAACCGGTGCAAAATGGCGGAACAGATCTTCAATCTAAAACTTTCTGCATTCTTAGATATCATGTCTCTCTATGAGAAATACTACAAAATCGTGGTATGCGAATTATTTTGAAATGTAACGGATATGTCCCTATATTAAATATGCTGAATACACTGAACTGGTTTTCAGTTTCTAAACGTCTATTCTTATTTGCGATGATTTTCATTTTTAAGCTGATCAAAGAATTACTTCCTCCATATTTTAGAGATTTTGTTACAATGAATTATGAGATTCATGACCATGATACTCGAAACAGAAACAACTTCTATATAGTAAGAACTAATCTAGCACTGGGCAGGAATAGTTTAGTCTTCAAAGGATTAAATAAATTCAACTAATTACCAAATTGCATAGAAAATAGTAACAGCCTTCAGAATTTCAAAAAGAATCTTTTGAGACACATAAGAAGTTGATTATTATTGTTAATATTTTAATTTTAATCAATGATTTCTTTAATAAATAAGTATACTTACTTGTTTGTTAGTGATAGGAATTGTGTACTTAGTACATCACCTTTATATTTTTACACGCTTTATATTAGCTTCACTTGTATGTTTGTAACTGACTCCTTTGGACTTGATTTTCACCCACTTCCAGATGTCCGAATGATTTGAAATTTGGCAGGTGTACATAATTCCGGTGACAATGCATTAAGAAATTTTTGTGTGAAAAAAAACAAAATGGCGGCTCCAATATGGCGGACGAGTTTTGTGATTATGGTCCGATTCGCTTCAAAATTGGTATGTGGGGTTTTTGGAGTCGAATATTATGATTCTTTCGTGAAAATTGAAAAATTCAAGATTGCGGCTCCAAAATGGTGGACGAGTTTTGTGATTATGGTCCGATTCTATTCAAAATTGGTATGTGGGGGTTTTTGGAGTCGAATATTATGATTCTTTCGTGAAAATTGAAAAATTCAAGATGGCGGCTCCAAAATGGTGGACGAGTTTTGTGATTATGGTCCGATTCTATTCAAAATTGGTATGTGGGGGTTTTTGGAGTCGAATATTATGATTCTTTGTAAAATTGAAAAATTCAAGATGGCGGCTCCAAAATGGTGGACGAGTTTTGTGATTATGGTCCGATTCTATTCAAAATTGGTATGGGGTTTTTGGGTCGAATATTATGATTCTTTCGTGAAAATTGAAAAATTCAAGATGGCGGCTCCAAAATGGTGGACGAGTTTTGTGATTATGGTCCGATTCTATTCAAAATTGGCACGTGGGGGTTTTTGGTGTCGAATATTATGATTCTTTCGTGAAAATTGAAAAATTTAAGATGGCGGCTCCAAAATGGTGGACGAGTTTTGTGATTATGGTCCGATTCTATTCAAAATTGGTATGTGGGGGTTTTTGGAGTCAAATATTATGATTCTTTCGTGGAAATTGAAAAATTCAAGACGGCGGCTCCAAAATGGTGGACGAGTTTTGTGATTATGGTCCGATTCTATTCAAAATTGGTATGTGGGGGTTTTTGGAGTCGAATATTATGATTCTTTCGTGAAATTGAAAAATTAAATGCGGCCCAAAATGGTGGACGAGTTTTGTGATTATGGTCCGATTCTATTCAAAATTGGTATGTGGGGGTTTTTGGAGTTGAATATTATGATTCTTTCGTGAAAATTGAAAAATTCAAGATGGCGGCTCCAAAATGGTGGACGAGTTTTGTGATTATGGTCCGATTCTTATCAAAATTGGTATGTGGGGGTTTTTGGAGTCAAATATTATGATTCTTTCGTAAAAATTGAAAAATTCAAGATGGCGGCTCCAAAATGGTGGACGAGTTTTGTCATTATGGTCCAATTCTATTCAAAATTGGTATGTGGGGGTTTTTTGAGTCGAATATTATGATTCTTTCGTGAAAATTGAAAAATTCAAGATGGCGGCTCGCTGTATATATTGACAACGTTAAAATCTTTGAATGACTTCTAAAATCGAGATTTGACTATTAATACAGCTGTACACATTAATGATTTGGAAAATAATTACAGTTACTAATAGTAATCACGGAATTAATAGTAGATTAGAACAAATAATAGTTTAAACAAATTAAAAAAACACGCTTTTATAAATAAACCAAACTAAAAAGTAAAAAAAACTAAAAAAATAGAAAATAAATTTTCATAAATTTGAATTAAGAATAGTGTAAAAAAAATTAATAAATATAAATTAATAATAATGTAAATAAGAAAAAAAAATATTTATTTAAAAAAAGCGTGGGGTGCTTTTTAAGATTCAGATTACCCACTCCACGCTTTTTTTTTTTAATTAAATAAAATTTTTTCTTATTTACATTATTATTAATTTATATTTATTAAATTTTTTTACGCTATTCTTAATTCAAATTTATTAAAATTTATTTTCTATTTTTTTAGTTTGGTTTTCTATAAAAGCGTGTTTTTTATTTTTTTTAAACTATTATTTATTTATTTTTTAGTTCGGTTTTTTATAAAAAGCGTGTTTTTTAGTTTTTTCAAACTATTATTTATTCTCATTTTATCTTGTATTTTATTACTTGTCTGTTTATTGTATATGTTATTTTATTATTGTAGAAGTTATTGTAATTTGTAAATTAGGTTCCTCTACTGAATAAAGATCTACTTCTTCTACTGTATTGAAGAGTGCATGAGAAAATAGTCAATCTTCTTACACCAGAATGTATATGCATCTCTCTCATTATTTGTGTGTTAAATGACATGAATGGTTTTTAATTTCAGGTCGATACTCTGAGGAGAATAGAGCTGTGCAGGTGTCCGGCAACAGTCGTCGAAAAATTGGCCACATCCAATCCCCAATTGGAGGTCATCAATGCGGTTACCATAAAATGCGAAAGCATGGACTTGGCTCCCCTGAAATCGCTCACCAACATCAGGGAGCTGAGATTGAAATCGACCGGAGGCCTGAATCTCTCCTCCAACATCGATTCGTTGAAGGAATTGAAATTCCTCAAGCACCTATCGCTGACCTCCATCAGGGATTTGGACAGCATGAATTTGAGCGTGATCGCCGAACTGTCCAATTTGGAGTCGCTGGACTTGGGCGAGTGTACGGACTTTCCGAAAAGTTTCGGCAGCGACATATTGGTGAAACTGGACAAGTTGGAGAAGTTGAGATTGGAAAAGGGGCAAGGGAACTGTCACACGTTCGAGATACTCGATGCCGTCAAAGATATGGGCCGGCTGGAACAGCTCGAGTTGGTGAATTTCGACATCAAGGCCGGCTTCGATAGAGCTCTGGGCGCCTGTCAGAACATAAGGAAACTCCTGATTATTCCGACGTACATATCGCAGAGCGCCACGACGAACCACATGGTCTTGGGAGGGGTGCTGAGGTTGCAGAAAACCCTCTCGCATTTCGTCTGGGGGGTGACTTTGGAGCTGCTGCGGGTCACCGAGTTGTTTGTGGACCAGTGCGAGGAGCCGAAAGAGAAGAAGGAAAAGAAGCAAGTTGGCAACGGGGATAGTATTCCCGTATTGAAACCCGTACCGTTGTTGATCGACAAAGACAGTGAGATCGCTCCGGTTCTGGAGCCGCCGCAGGTGGAGATCTTGGCTCTGCCCAGTTTACAGAAGTTGTTGATGCAGAATTTGCCGACGACGAGAGTGAAGATACTGAAGATACCGTTTCACGCCACTTGGAGGCAAAGCATAACGGATTCGGTGAATTGAGCGGGAGCAGGCTATGGTTACGTTATTCTTGCATAGATTGTACTGATGTTGTAAGAGTTAGTAATAGATCTACGAGTATTTGCAGCAGTTTTAATGATTTTTTTTTGTAGTTGGAGATTTTATTTTTTATTTTAGTGTATGGTTAAGTTTATTTTCGTGAAGGCTTTTAAAAAGTATGTACATATTAAGTGGACTATTTTGTATGAGTATGGATATCTTGAAACTTCTGCAGTTTTTTTGCCTTGTTTTGATCAGGAGCTGAATTTTCTCATATAATAACTTGAAATTTCCAATGTGAACGGTTTGTATATATTTCTTTTCATAAAAAATAAATAGTTGATACCTTCCTTGTGTTTTTTATTTTCTGGGTTATTCAAATAGAAATTATATTATTTTGAATAGGATCTATAGGGAAAGTTTTATTAACACCATAACTATATATCCCTAATTATTATTTAATTTGTTACCACCTAGAAAGCTCCGCAACAAACTTAGAAATTGAACAAATATTCAGTTTTTCACAATTCCAAATTGAAATTTTTTTCGTCGAATTCAAAAACGTACTCCTAGCGCCTCTGATGGACGTGGACGTATGCATCACTACTTCAAACTTTTACCGCTAGTCGCTTCGAACTGTCAACTATAACACAGAACACCCTAACTACGCAGAAGCGTAAGTCCGCCTTTCCAACCGAATTTTATTTGAGAGCACTTGTGCTATGCTAAGGGTACATTTGTCAAATTCAAACTTTACGCTGGTTTTATTTGCATTTGAAGTGTCCATTTTGATTTCGCAGTGATTGTTGATAAATGTATTACAACTGAGAAGGAAACCCAGAATATATTTTCCAATCGAATCGATAACCAAACTGAAAAGTGACAGATGGGAGAGGAGGAAGGCCACGAAAATTCGCCCCTTGAAGATCAAAGAGCAGCTGGTCAAATGCGCCAACAGGAAGCAAGGACCATAAACCTAGAGAGAGGAGATCAAAGGCAAAGAGTAGAGTAACAACTAACCTCTAATCTTTGTCAAAGGGCCGCCTTTTACCTACGTTTCTGTGTAATTAGGGTGTTGTTCTGTGACTATAATTTCATCCTTAGATAATATATGCTACGCTACTCAGAGGCATTTTCTGGCGTAAAAACGTATTCAATCTTACATTTGAATATGATTCTACGTGACGTCATTATCACGAACCACAAGACTGCATAATTTCGAATACGATTCAATAATCAAACCTAAACTAAGCATGTTTCTGTTAGAAAGTCAGTAGACAATAAAACTCTCACGATTGTTAGGGAAAGTGGAATGTCCCACTACCAAGGGTTATTTGGGGTATTGTTATTATGAACAACGAATTATATTTTTAAACTGAATTCGACTTGGTTTAAAAACTCTATGAATACGTTTTGAATCATTTTATATATGACGTCATCGTTTCAACGCCAGAATGGATGTATTTGAATCACAGGACAAATACGTTTTGAATACATGGGCACCAAAAAACGGCTCAGGTTATAAACTATTTTTTGACGCCTATGTATTCAAAACGTATTCGTCCTGTGATTCAAATATATCCATTCTGGCGTTGAACGATTGATGTCATATATAAAACAATTCAAAACGTATTCATAGAGTTTTGAAACCAAGTCGAATTCAGTTTCAAAACATAATTCGTTGTTTTGTGATTGTTATAATTCATAATAATACCCCAAATAAATATTGGTAAAGGGACATTCCACTAATAATGGAGGGAGTTTAAAATAAAAGAGATTGAACCAGGAAATTATATATTAACAATTGAGTTGGAAACCTTCAATGAATTACAAGGTTAGTTTATCAAAATATTGTCTGCCAACTTTCTAACAGAAAATTTCTTCGGTAGGTTTGATTATTGAATCGCATTCGAAATTATACATTCCTGCGATTCGTGATAATACGTCACGTAGAATCGTATTCAAATCCAAGATTGAATACGTCTTTAAACCAGAAAACACCTCAAGTCACGCCAAATGTCAGTTTACTACCAGACCCGCCATTGAGCGATTCTAGAGTTCTCGATTTTTAATTCGATTCTATGAAACAGTCGATTCTGTCCATTACAAATGGAAACTATTATTTTGAATGGAATTTATAGAGAAAGTTTTGTTAGTATCGTAGCTATCTATCTCTAGATTAGTAACATGGTTTATGGGTTATTTAATTTGGTTTGGTGCACACTTGGGAGATATTAAAAAATCTTTTTTCATTCAGAAAATGTGTAAAGCTATCCCTAAAATTAATTCTTTCTGAATCGAATAGGAAACTCGCATGTGCCCCCATTCTAAAATATTTTGATTTGCACATGAAGATTACCACTTAGAAAGATCGGCAACAAACAAATTTGCAAATTGAAAAAATGTTTGTCATTATTCCAAATTGAAAATGTTTCATCACGTTCAAAAAGTACTCCTAGCGCCTCTGATGGACGTATGCATCGGTACTTCAGACAGTTCAAACTTTTACCGCTAGTTGCTTCGAACTGTCAACTATAATTTAATCCTTAGATCATATATGCTGTGCTAGATACGGTACTCAGGTCCAGAGGAGAAGGCTAGAGAAGACAAACGAAATTAGAGGGAAATTGAGTCCTCTCAAGATAAGTGCCCGGAAAAAATGTCAGAATAATAATTTCAAACTAAATTTGACATTCAATTGAATAACTTCCCCCAAACACTAGCACCAATTGGACTGTTTATAGACAAAACTATTTCTTACAACCCAAACATAAATTGAACTCCACTTTTAATGTGATGTTTCAGTAACAATTGAAGATATCGTGATAATAAAAATATTAGTACAACATAAACAAATCAGATGCAATTATAATTGACAGTTCGAAGCAACTAGTGCTGAAGCTTGAAATGTGTGAAATAAGGCGCTAGGAATACGTCTTCAAATGTGATTTTTTTCAGTTTCGAATTATGAAAATCATTGAACATTTTTTCTATTTCTAAGTTTGTTGCTGAACTTTCTAGATGGTAATATTTATGTGGAGATCAAAATATTCTAGAAAGGGGGCATATGCGTGTTCCTTATTACTTTTGGTCATGAAGCGCTTTTATATTTCTTATATCAAATCTGTCATTCATAGATATTTTGTGTCTAAAAATATAAACACTTGGTAGCACAAAACATATACATACATGAGAGAATACATAACACAACGGAAGTCAAGCAACAAGAGAAAGAAATGGCGTTCTACTGCGTTAAGGTCTAAATCAATATATTTATTACCCACTAAAGCCTAGTTTTCATCACAGCGGATGGCGGATTATTTTGTTGCGGACTTTTTCTGATTGGTAGAAAATATTCAAAATGTGAATGGCGCGAAAGATTTGCGGATATTTTAACATTTTGCGGAGTCTCATTTTATGTTGAAATTTTTTTAACTTTCTGGCGGTTTTTCAGAGCTTTTGGCAGTTTGACATTAGATAAGTGAGGTTATAATCCCAGCTCGGGTTTATATTTGTTTATGGTCTGTATTTGTGTCGTTAAAGTCACAAAATAGGGGGGGATATTTTGTGGTTAAAGTGTTCAAGTAATTTAGATAATCGCACTCTGTTACGTGTGTTGGGCAAGATGAATTCTGACGAAGAAGAGATTATGATATGATCCTTGAGCTTTTCTGTTTAAAAATATGTTTCTTATACCCACCATCGTTTAGGTTGCCGTTTTCTTTTAATTATTTTGGAAAATGCATAAAGTAGTCACAACAAGCAAATTTTACGAACCTGAATACTGAATGAATTTATATTATTTGTACTACTCAATTCGTTTTGGAATCAAAACCACCTTTGACATGATAATTATGTTCTGTACTTTGTCAAAAACCAGATAGGTATCTTGTCAAATGAAAATATTACTAGAATTCACTAAATACGCTCCGCGTTTATGAAAACGTTTGTTTGATGCGAGGATCATCCCTTACGCGGAATTTCATTCCGCCATCCGCAATCCGCTGTGATGAAAACTAGCCTTAATATCTATAACTGGCCATGAGAGCAATGCAATGAACTTGCTTGCTTGTTCTTCATGGCTCTATCTTTATGGATATTTAGCCAACTTCGGAAATCCACATCACCCCAGAACGTAATCTGAAGGCTTCGATATCCCTCCGGGAGGCAAACCGGATTGTCTCACTCGAAGTGATACCACGAATGCCCAATACTTTCACAACATAAAATTTTCGATGCACGTGGAACGGCTGTACAAAAACTAACATTTTCCTGACTTCCTGTGCGCGTGGTCGTCATCCACCTCCCACGACACCAGGAAGTCAAATCCAAGTCGGGTTATATACAGTGCTTATCAAAAGTCCGCTTCCCCCCTCTTATTTTTGGAACGATTATACATAAACAAGTGAAATTTGGAAACTGAATATTAAAGGTTGTAAACTTCCCTACTAGTGATGATAGATGACGAAATCGTCAAAGATGACGTCACAAGGCCATTGTGACCAATAATTTTGATTGGAACCCTACGGCAAGCGACTCCTCTTTCAAAAGTTATCGAAAAAACCTATTCAATGATACTAATTTTGTTTGTGTTTATGGCAATTTTGGCAACTCGCTTTTAAAAAACGCAAAGCTGTGATGAATTAAATCAGTTTATACTAAAATTCCAAATTCAAGCTCCGCCTCTGGATAGTTGTCAAATAAGCTGACGATTTTGTTAGTCTCCCTAATTCGACGTTTTTGTAATTGTCCAAGTTTTTGTACATTTAATAATTTGTGTATTGTTGATCGAACGTTTAACTGTTATAGCAGCTTTTGGTACTTTTAATATTTTTGTACATTTTAATAATTTGTTAAACTGTTGTGAGCCGAACGTTTGAGTGCTTCAAGAAGCGAAATGGTACGTGCTTTAGGTGATAAAGTAGTAGCGATCCTAATTCTTGGTGAAACTGGACAAAATATTCATGCAGCAGAACGCATTTTTAATGAGAGGTTTCCTGATCGCCCCGTTTTGAGGACTTATTTAAGGGAGTTTCTTCGTAAGTTTGAAACAACGGGTAGTATTAATGGTGCGAAACGATCTGGCAGACCACAAATTTCTGTTGAGAAAAAAATTGATATACTGGCAGAAGTAATAGTTAATCCTACTTCTTCAACAACTCACGTTGCATCTACCTGTGAAGTCAGTCGAAGTACAGTACACAGGGTGTTGAAAAAAAAACCAATTTCATCCATACAAATTAAAAATGGTTTATCAACTCTCAGATGACGACCCAGACTGAAGACTAGAATTTTGTGAAAATATGGAAACTAAAATTAACCAACAGCCAGACTTTATCAAAACAATTTGTTTTAGTGACGAAAGTACTTTCTATCTAAATGGAAATGTAAATACACAGAATGTGAGGAATTGGAGTGACGCAAATCCTCACCTGTTTCGTGAAACACATACCCAATTTCCCCAGAAGGTGAATGTTTGGGCATGTATCCTGGGAAACCACATCGTTGGGCCTCTTTTTTTAAATACTAATTTAACTGGTGAGGTTTATCTGGAGCTGTTGCAAAACGCAATAGAACCGTTAATACTTGAAATTTCGGAAGATAATCCAGATGAATTCGGCATTTTGGAAATAACATTCCAACAGGATGGTGCTTCTCCACCCTATTACGGTGCAGTAAGACGGTATTTGGATGAGGAGTATCGTGGTAGATGGATTGGACGACGAGGTTCTACGGAATGGCCAGCTCGATCACCGGACCTCACACCTTTGGATTTTTTTCTGTGGGGTACCTTAAATCGAAGATTTACGCCACTGAACCTGACTATATTGACGTTTTAAAACAACGTATTGTTGCAGAATGTGAGGCTGTTTCCGTAGACACATTTGCAAAAGTACGAGAAGAGTTTAAAAATAGGATATTTCACTGCCAGGAAGTAAATGGAGGTCACTTCGAGCAATTTCTTTAAGTAGATACTGATTCTTAAATCTGTAATGAATATCATACTGAATGGAATTTAAATTTTAATGTTTACTAATGAGCCATCAAAACTGCCATAAACACAAACAAAATTAGTATCATTGAATAGGTTTTTTCGGTACCTTTTAAAAGAGGTGTCGCTTGCCGTAGGGTTCCATTTAACATTATTGGTCACAATGGCCTTGTGACGTCATCTTTGACGATTTCGTCGTCTATCATCACCAGTAGGGAAGTTTCCAACCTTCAATATTCATGTTGAAAAGGGAAACATTCTCAATTGTTTATGTATAATCGTTCCAAAAATAAGAGGGGGGGAGGGGACTTTTGAGAAGCACTGGGCTTGTTTTGGTTCGCAGTTCTAGCGATTCTGAACCGTTCAAAACAGTCGCACACTCGTATATTCAGAGTGGGCTCGCACGAAGTTTTCCATGCCACGACTGTCTTACTGCTTTGAACCGATTCAGAACCATTCTGACTGCGAACCAAAACAAACCTACTGTATGTCTTTTCTTGTCATATTGGCAGCGCGTAGTATAGGCAACCGAACATCACTCCTTCATTTTCGCTAAGATGTCTAGAAACCCTAGACATCTTAATTTTCGCATCCAAGCGATCGTCATGCTTCATTTGTTTTGGCTACACATTTATTGTGTTTAGTATCATATTGGTACTTACATGGTTCAAATGGCATCGTGACAGATGGCAGTTGATAATGCACGAATCAGATTGGGACCAGACACAGCTTAATGTATTTATCTAAGCTGTGTTCGAGATATAGACACAAAATTTCCTAATAATATAAAATATGAACACTTTGGGAATAAAAATATATGGTTCAACATATTCAGCTTGTGGTTTTTATAGTGAGAATTTCCCATTTTGCCATTCAGCGGCCAATCAGAAAATAGTGTGGTGTAGCTCAAACGGAAAAGGCTGTTGTATGAATTCGGCCCAAAGAGAGTAAACGTTATCTGTGTAGGAGAGTCTATTCCCCATAAAACAATGGTGACCCCAATAGAAAGAGATGAAAGATCATTTGTGAGTCATAGTGACATATATGGATATGTCATGGCCCAAAGAGAGTAAACATCTGAATAGGAGGTACTAATAAGCTCTAGCCAATTAGAATCCTGTAGCATTATCCCGTCATAGTGACGTACATGGACATGAGTAAAGGTGGCCCATGTATCATACAGAGTGGTCCAACATACATTCAAGAGCCTGTAACTCTCAGATACCGAAGTGCGCTTGTACGCCACTGTCCAGAGAGAATGGTAGTCATGACATGTCAATGTACGTCACTATGACACGTTAATGCTACAAGATTCTGATTGGTTAGAGCTTATTAGTACCTCCTATTCAGATAACGTTCACTCTCTTTGAACTCGGCCTAACTGTAACGCCACATGAGTGGTTTTCATTTGCATTACCGAGGTTTGTTCGTTTGTACATATTTCAACTTTCAGAATGAGTTTTGAAGTTGAGGATTGGAGAGAAGAGGGAGAAACTATTTTCGAATAGATGCGCTAGAAAGACAATTTAACAAAAGCTATGAAACTTTTTGATCTCAACAAGCACTCGATACAATAATTTTTGAGTCAATGTAAACATCGGTCATAAAACATCTTGGAAAACATCTATATAAAAAAAACCCAAATGGAAATTTCCTACGCCTCTCCTGTGGTTGATCATGCGCATTGTTTATTGTACAGGTGCCATCACATCACATGACCTGAACATTGGCCCCGTGACCAAAATTGAAGGAAAATTCAAATTTTTTGTGTACATTCCTCCAAAATCGACACTATGGACATGCTCGATCCATTAGAAGCAGGGTAAGGGGACATTTTCAACAAATACAATGCTAGCCAAACTGTTATGTAACGACCTGCATATGACAAGGTCAAGTAATGCGTTTGAGAATCTTTCCAATATGATAATTAGATAAATATTATTGATAAAAATAAACAAACAACTCGTTCACAGCGACTCGGAGGAAGGCGACAATAAAATGTTGTTGGACATCAAGGGGCAAGCTATAGATAGTGATGAAGAAGGAAATGTTGATCACCTATCACCTCAGACCCTACTGGAAACCCCAGGTGAACAAGAAGTTCATTACTCTCTTAGATCTCCTGAAGGTAGGCTCCCGGAATGATGTTTCACCCTCCAGGATATTTGCTTGGTGTTTCAAAGATATTCCAAATTGATTACATTATCTTACATATATGCATTTACAAGTGTAAAGGAATTGCTGTCATTTGTTACTTATTTTTCTTTAATCCATGGTAATTAGACGAAAAAATAGTGAATAGAAGAAATTTTTTTATATAAAACTAATATTTTGTCCAGGAGTAGTTCATAGGAGTAGAAATAAGGATCCGAAGAGTTCCCATCTTACCCGTGGGAGGAAACTCTCTTTTGAGGCGGAAAAACACCCCCATACAGGACTTGGTTTTGGGTTTTCTTATTTGTCTTCGAATTCCTCATTCCCACGAAAAACAGGTATGGAGACAAAAATATTCTTCAGTAAATTCTACAAATAAAGGTATAACAGATGATTTGTCTATGGTCGACCCTTTTCTCTCTGAAGATAAAGACATTCAACTTTTGACAAATGCTCAAGGAAATATAAAGGAAAGGATGTACAGATCTCGCGATTTACAGTCCTCGGATATTATTGAAAACTGCGCTGTTGCGACACTACTTCTGCTCTGTTTGGTAAAATCAAAGCACAAACTGTAATGGTGCTCAATAACAGAAGAGATTTGGAGGATATCGTGTCCTTATTCAACAACCCACGGTCAACAAAGGAAGAAATCGCTATTGCTGACCTTTTCACAATAGCATTATAAGGGATAATTCTTTAAATCATCACATACTTCTCACATTTGGTTGGACAATCAAGTAACGCTGTAATTTTATCAAGGCTACCGCCAACATCCACAGCTGCTCATCAGCATTTTTATCGAGTTTTCCATCAAATTCAATTATGGCGAGGGGTAAATCTTGATGTGATGCTATATGGGGTTGGAAGAAAGATACGCTACTTACTAGTCTATACTTTGAACATCAATAGCGAGAAAAGGGTGGAAAATAGACAAATCACTTGCGGGATCTTATTATGTAGAACTCTATGAAGAATATTTTTGTCGAAGATAAATGGGAAAAGCCGAAATTAAGTCCTGTATGGGGGTGTTTTTCCGCCTCAAAACGGCGTTTCCATGCATGGGTAAGGTGGGAACTTTTCAGATCCTTATTTCTACTCCTATGTACTACTCCTGGACAAAATATAATTTGTATATAATTTTTTTCTTTATAAAAGTCTGATTACCCTGGACTACTTGATGCATTGTTTTCTTCAAAAGGGATCATTGTTGCTATTTCCAATTAATTGTTTGTTGTTGAATAATACATATGCCAATTTACATAGAGCCTAAAAGAAAGCATCATATCTTAATGGAGAAAAAAAGAAACAGTATTATCCAGAATAGGATATTTGACTCTCCCAATAGGAATCGTACCTCGTGGAATGTTGTATCTGAATCAACAAATAAAAATAACATATAAATATTAAAATTGATGACCAGTTGATCGAAGATCGAAAACTATAGCCTATAAACTTAATTACTTTTCCATTGTATCCTTATTTTCTTTAATTTTATTTAATAATTTCTTAGGGTTATTTCCCATTGATCTAGTGAAAAAGATACCTGTCAAAGTTGATATTCCTAGTAATAGAAATGATTTCAACCCCCACATAATGTATTTAAATCCATTTTCAGAAAATGAATTACTCTTTTTGTTAAACAACGAATTGAAAAGCAAAAAATCGTCTGGCCCAGATGGAATACCAAATTTCATACTGAAAAGAATTATCTGCCTAATAATAGTACCACTAACACACCTGATTAATGTGATTCTTAACGGGTGTTTTCCCAGAACAACTCAAAAATGGTAAAGTCACTCCCATTTTCTAGAAAGGGGAACCAACCTTAATGTAAAATGATCGTCCTGTTACAGTTCCATGAGGACTCTCAAAAATATTCGAATATGGGTTTTTAGATCGTCTCCAATCATTTTTAAATAAACATTCTGTCCTAAGTCATATGCAACATGAATTTCTCTCTGATAAATCCACGAATGTTTCTATTACCAAATAAAACTATAAAATATGTTGAAGCAGGTGAATGTCCGGGAGTAATTCTTTGTAATTTAATCAGAGTGTTCGACTGTGTCAACCATCAAATACTTTTATATCGAAATTAGAAAAATATGCCATCAGAGGTGCTTCCCTATGCGACATTTATTAATAATAGTATAAGCAATTCGTATCTCTTCAAGTAAATAAGAATGAAATTTGTACAAGTAAATCAGAGACCTCAAATATAAATATGGCAGTCCCACAAGGCTGCATTTTGGGTCCCATTCTGTTTATCCTTTATGTGAATAGTTCGAGGTATAGTTTCTGTAATTAAGGAAAGTCATTATACTGCATATGCAGATTATTTTTCATTGATAATCTCAGCACCAGATACCAAAACCTTAGAAAATATATGTTCTATCACAATAAATCAGATATAATTTTTTTTAACAAGCATGACCTATTCTTCAATACTAACAAAGGAGGTTATTTGTATCCACAGCTTTCAAAATAAAATAGAAGACATTTGTTTCACTGTTAACAACATGACATTAAAAAGTACTAATGAAAGTGTTAGATTGTTGGGTATTTTTGTTGACAAGTTCATCTGGAAAGCTCACTGTCGGCAGTTAACTTCAAAACTCAACCATCTGAATTTTCCTTTCATTAATCTACAATCAGTTTTAAGTCAGATGAGTTGATCAAAATCTTTTTTGCTCAAGTAGATTCTAGATTAAGATATGGTATCTGTTTTTGGGGTGGTTCAACCTCAACTCAAAATGTATTTGTTGCACAAAAGCGCATACTACGATGCATTGTAAACTTTTCATCTAGAAAAGCTTGTAGAAAACTATTCAAAGAATATGAAATTTTAACAATAACATCTGTTTATATATTTGAACTATGTGTAAGTATTCAAAAACAGATCATCCTTTACAATTAATGGTTGTCAATAGATGACTTCTTTGAGTATAATACTCTAATATTTATATTCAAGATAAAATCAGGTACTGCTCCAAGTTACTTGAGGAATATTGTTAATTACAATTCTGATGTGCATACCCACAATACAAGATCACGAAATGATTTCCACATTCCACTGGTGGGAAAGAGTCATAGACAAACATCTGTATTTTTCAAAGGCCTGAAGAGATTCAATCAGCTGCCCCTAGAAATCAAATCCTCAGATTCCTTGAACAAGTTCAAACAGAACTTAAACATTTTTCTTCACTCTCCTAGTGCTGGAGCTTAAAAAAAGATTTTTTCTTCGTAATTCTATTTCAATATTCTGCACAGGTATACTTATTTCTCCCTTCTCTTCAACTGATTTTAATGTGTAGTTTTTATGAGTGGAATGGCTGTATTGGTTTTACTTTATTTTATATGACCAAATTTTAATGTGTAGTTTTATGAGTAATATGTCTATTATTAGTTTTATTTTATATGACCAAATTTAATGTGTATACTTTAAATAAAGGAATTATATTACTATGACACAAGAATCAGTAGCACTTTTATTTGCCGTTAGCAAGACTGAGAGTAACTTCGTGTGCACCAGAAGACATTGGTCTAAGTATATTCAATAAACTTCCGGAATATCTAAGGGATATAGAACAGCTGTCTTGATGTTAATTTACTATGATAGAATATTTTAGCAATTTTTTTAAGTTGTCTAGATCACTGATATTTATTTATTTTCCTTTCCTCTAATGCATCCCATGCAATTGTAAATTTGTCTAAGTGGAAATAAAGTATTATTATAATTAATAAAGTTCCATTTTGATTTTATGGCCAAACATATAAGGCCGTATTGAACATTAATTCATTTTAAGAATGTTTTAATTTCTTTGACTCTACTTTTTTATTCTATTCATACCGTTACCTGTTTCTGGGCATATGAGTACTTCAATATTTAGATGTTCCTCCATGAACTTGCGAAATGAGCTAATATTGATTAACTTTTAGGGAACATGATAACATACAGAGTATTACAAGTAGACGAAAATGGTGTTGAGGCTGTTCCCCAAATCGTTACGACTGGCTCAACAGGCTTCGCAAATGCAAGTGGAGTGCCCCAAGTCTTGACGAGTAATTTAAATGGGCAACTATATGTGATAGGAAATGCGAATGAAGTATTTGCAGCTCCAGGGGGCACCAGAGCTATTGCACCCAGGTCGTCGATTATTGAGACCAATAACAGTGTAGTGACCAATATAAAGAAGGTAATTTTTTTATTGTAATTGCGGGATCACAATATAATTAGAGGTATATTCCTTCAAAAATGGTGAATTCACTATCATTTAATCATTATTATTTCAAAATTTATTTTCTCTTTGTAGATCTATAATATTTGGAATAAATTGTTGATATTTCTACAATATTAAGTTTATTTAGAAGTTATATTGAGACAGTACCCCGCCTGTTCTGGATTTTAGAAAAGGACCCAATATAACCATCCCCACAAGGGAGGAATGGAAAGACAATGCGCCCGACAGACCCCCAAACCATGGATCAACCTGGTACACAGATGGATCAAGATTTGGGGGAATGTCCGGTGCAGGGGTCTACGAAGAAGGAACAAAGAGAGAAATCTTAGTTCCCTTAGGCAAATATGCCTCAGTGTTCCAGGCTGAAGTATATGCTATACTCACCTGTGTCCAGGAAAACCTCGACAATAAAAGTCGAGGGCCTACTGCCATCTACTCGGACAGCAAAGCTGCTATTATGGCGTTAGGCACAAATAGGATTGTATCCAAACTGGTGTCCGAGTGTAGAAGCGCCATAGAAAGTTTATCAAAACCAAGCAAAGTCAGCCTCATATGGGTCCCGGGACACTCATCAGGTGTTCCCGGGAACGAGGATGCAGACAGATTAGCTAAGATAGGATCGGGAAAGACCCCAGTCGGACCTGAACCCATCTTGGGAATACCCAGCAGCCTGGCAATCTCAAATATGGAGGAACTGCTACAAAAGCAGTTCCTTAAAATATGGCGAAAGGCGCCAGGCATGAGGCAATCAAAGCTCCACATAAAGGGGCCATCGAAAAAAATGTCTAAAAGAGATTCTGTCACTTAACAGACGGGACATCAAGAATGTGACTGGGCTCCTAACGGGATATAATCACCTGAACAGGCACTTGGAGCTCATCGGGATCACAGATGATCTCCTATTTAGATTGTGCCTGGAAGATGACGAGACATCGTCGCACATCCTCACTGAGTGCCCAGCTTTGGTGCACCAGAGGGAGATCAACCTTGGGAGCATAATTCTAAACCCAGAGGACTTCAAGGAGATTCAGCTGAGGAAGTTGCTGAATTTTGTCAAAGAAATCGGCATGCCCAGCTGATTTTCTCAGAACAAGTGGGCGCACAATGGGCCCAAATAGAGAGGCCTACGTGCATGGGGTTCTTCGGAACCAGCCCACCTTGTGCGAAGAAGTTATATTGAAACAAAATAGGAAAATACTGTATATTCCTCGTAGTTTTCAAATATATTCAAAAAGTTCAGTTTCATCTGTAATACTTTGCAACAAAAGCATATATTGTTGTTAGATTCACGTTTAACAAACACTGATTTTAGAGGGACGAAAGAAGAAGGGCGACACACAACGAAGTTGAAAGGAGGAGACGAGACAAAATAAACAATTGGATAACGAAACTGGCCACAATCATCCCAGACCACACGAACAGCGACATACGTGCCAACGGACATTTTGATGGTCAATCCAAAGGGGGCATCCTGGCAAAAGCCTGTGACTATATCATGGATTTGAGAGAAAGACAAGCCAAGCACGAAGTGATGGCACGAGAACACAAAGAAACCCTCCAAAATATAGTGGTTATGAAGGCCAGAAACGGCGTTTTGGAAAGGGAAAATAGAGAATTGAGGGCGATACTGAAAAAGAATGGGATTTTGTTTGTGCCAGATGACATTTCCCCTTAGGTAATTTATAGGGGGTATCTTGTAAGTTATAAATATTTAGTATTTGTTATATATTTTTTATCATTTATACATTAAAGTTTTTTTAATTGTTGTACAGATTTCGCGGTGAGCTTTATTTCAGTTCAGTTATACATTGATTGATATATAGTTGAATATTATTGTAAATAAATTACATAAGATGGTATAACTTGATTTGTTTGAAAATATGAACAGGATGTTCATAAAATCAGATGTGGAATCATCTGCGACTGAAAGATAAACTTTAGTCACTATCTTCCATCGTTCAAGATAACCTCTTGTGGGGTATTCATGTTGAAAAGGGAAACATTCTCAATTGAATATTGAATAGAAAGATTTTTCAATTTACAGAAAAATATTTCTATTCAATTGAGAATGTTTCCCTTTTCAACATGGTATAACCATTGTCTAAAGATATATAGTCAGTCAACCAAACGGGAAATTTTTTGGATACAAATGGATTTCATTCGTAGATGGCGTTAGTCTAATGATCTCCAAAAATGATATATCCGAGTGAGATGGAAGAAATTTAGGTGGGAGTGGCAATTGGCAAGCGACCCGACCTTGAGGGGTTAAACGTTAAACTGGAATAACAATATTTTGTTTCTGTTTTCCGCAATATCTCATGCCATTTGTATTTATTTTGAAATTTGAAATCGTGGAGTGATTTGATAATTTTTTGTGGTATTATTGAGTGATCGTCGTTCTGTGTTTTCTGTGAACATTCAAGTGTATAAACTTTTATAAGACAATTACATTTGTGAGAAAAATTGGAAAAGAAGGTAAGAACGAAATATTCATTTATTTGAGATATTGGGGAATTACTGTGTCCCTTCAGGAAGTTATATTGTGAAGTTGAGTATGATTTAATATCCACTAATATGTTTAGTAACAAAAATAGTAATAACGAAAAGTAAGGTTATGTTGTAGAAGAATGGATATATTATTTCTAATAATACAATCAATAGATTCAAAAGACCATGGCCTACCTATTTTGAATTGAATTTACTCGAAACTGCATTACTGAAAATGTTATATATTCATGGAGTTTCCAAACACTGATGTTCTCTTTATACTCAGATAATATTGACTTGTGCTATAAAACATTTTCATTCTAAATAAGTTGATACCTGTTGGACAAACCAATGGCTTCTTGAGATACGACCAAAATTAATGAATTTTCAAATAGTTATTGCCAATAAATCTGCTGTGTAAGCTAAGTTCTGAGAATACAATTTTTATTGGTGTCAGCCCAAGCAAAAGAAACTATCAATAAAGATTCCCTTCCAGTGGTCATTCATACATTTTCTTATGGAGTGTAGTGTATATTATCTTAACAATATTTGTAGGTAAATGACTATTTTATACATGTATGTTTCAGATGTCTGGGAATAAATGTGCTTACTACAATTGTGGGCTTTCAGCCCGGAATAATCCTTCGTTGAGACTATCCCATTTTCCAGTGAAAGATACCGCTGGATGTAAACGTTGGATATTACACTCAGGTATTATATCTCCCTTTTCCAATTTTGAGTAATATTATTGTAGAAATATATTAAAGCCTTCCAAGAGCATTTACTTGATTATTTCGTTGACGCCATCGTTTAATGGATTTGAAGTTTCCGACATTTCGAATGCATGTATCTGCAATCCTCTTCAGGTGAATACTGTATTCACGATTGCAGATACATGCATTCAAATGTCGAAAACCTTCAAATCCATTAAGACGATGGACGTCCAAACAAAGTAATCAAGTTACCACATTGTCTACAACCTTCAAACAAAAGCTTTTACTTATTGAAAAAGATTTTATAAATCTCAAGTAACTTTCTTTGCAAAAAATAGGATTGCTGGAAGTTTATCAGAAATGTTGATGATTGTAGAATTTAAATTCTCAATAGTTGAAGGTATGGAACATTTGATACCAGCATTTGTGTGATACTAGTGTAAAGCTGTATTTGGGTGGTTTGCATAGTCAGCAGATTCCCCAATGGGTCGTTCATCATTCTCTATGCCACACAAAAAGTCACTTTTTATCTTGAAAAAAATTGCAGTACTCCAAACTACTCGAATCAAGTTGACTGTGCCTTCATACTATACCGGGTGACAACGAGATCACTTTCGGGCTGCCTTTTTTTATTTTTCCACCATCTTTTATCATAACTTACTTTTATTTCATTATTTATTGAAATTTTGCCGTATCTCAAATATTTAACAAAGCCATAGTTGCCGTTGCCATGGAAATGACAATATAAGTAATACAATATTTTTTATCATAAGTATAAACATTACTTTTTTCCATTTTTATGTCTAAAATGTGACATATTTCAACTCAAATTAGTGAGAGAAGTTGTACTTTTAATCACTAGTGATATGACAAAAGTAACATTTTTTAATTGAAGTAAATCACCTCTTGCATCCACTAATAGCATTGCTGAATTCTACAAACAATGCCCAGTATATTTATGGAGATCAGGCAAGTTTAAATATTGAGCTATTTGCATAAGAAATTTACTGAATTTATTTATTCCCACAACCTGTCTAGTACACTTTCCGTTCTGTTAGTTAATAAAGAATCTTGAATTTATTTTGTCCATATCTAGTGGACGGGGGTTCATATAAATTTTAGAAAGGCGAAGAGCTGCAAAATGATGTTAACAAAATTGAATGTATTACCAACATTAACGAATTATTAAGAAATATAGCCAGTTATAATTCAAAATGCTAATGTTTGTGAAAGCGGTAAAACTACAATTTTTCACCTAAATTGAATAAATCTCCTTCTTTGTAAGTCGATTAAAATGGTTTTATCTCTCTTTATTTCATTCTGAACAACTGGGTAGTACTGATAGTCTCATATTATTTTCAATTTATCAAATATGTTACATTTGATTTATTTGTTTTCAAATAGATATGGCAGAAATGATTTATGTAAATTTGTAGTTTTGGTGGTAATTGGAAAAGTATTGTTTCTTTTTTTACTAATAGAGGAATAAATATGTCTGATGACTTTTGAATTCAAGTACTCACTAATAAATATTCAAAAATATCTCAACTAATTGGCATATTTTTTCTTTCATTATAGATTTTTTTCACCATATTTGGAAGAAAATTTGCATCTAATAATTGTTCCCTTATCCCATGTATTGAGTTTTATCATAATAATCTATTTCTTTCAGTATGCATACCAGAAAAAAACACAAGAGGTTTTTCACTTCCATTGGCATCATCTTCTTGTTCTACCCCACAACCAATGAGCCATTAAAATTGTGCGAGGAAGAGGCAACACCTACCGCTACTGAAGTCTCGGACCTCAAAAATTCTGTCCAAATTCGAAGTGCAGCAAGAAAACTATTTTTTCTGTGAGAAGTGTAACCAGATCTTTTGTAGCTCAGAACAAGAACTGTTTTTATAAATTGCATAAAAATAAGTTGATACAGACCAAGTGTACAAAAATTGAATAAAACTATGAAAAAAATTTTGGATCCATAATTGTAACTACCATACATGAAAAAATATCTAATTCATCTCTTGTATCAATTGCGATATGGTGATATTTTTCTGCAATCATTTTATCACTTCTACAACCCAAAATGTAAAATCTATGGTGAGGTTTCCATTACAATCTTCAAAATTCAATATATTATACATAAAAAATTGCATATGACTTACAGAGAAAAGTCATATGCAATTTTTATGTATAATATTTTCTCTGTGTCTGTGAGAGTACCATGCAAATTATTGTATTCAAAGTGATTGGATAGTGCGAGGAATAATTTTAAAGATTAACACACATTTTAAAAATATTTTGAAGTAATAAATTTTTCTCAAATTACTTCTCAATGCAACAAACAAAAATAAAATTTGAAATTTTCTACAAGTCAGAAAATATTGCTTGATATCATAGGGCTCCATATTACATAATTATTTTACAGACTTCAGAAATCTGATTGAAACTTCAATATTCCTTATATTTTCCGGAAGATAAAATTTTATCTTACTGTAGACGGTGCTCCATTCATATAGGGATTTCTTATGAATGAGATAAAAAAATATATTGTTTCATAAATATGAGTTAAACGGTGTATTTCAAAATGATCTGGATGATTCAAAAGAAATTAATTCAAAAATATAGATTGCTAGTATGGCCAGTACTTTCTATAACTTGGAGATCTCTGCAGGAATCTCTTATGCATTTTTTGCGATAGAAAAATTCTGTTCACTTCGGCCTCAAATGACTATTCTCAGTTATCAGTATTTCAGGATCAACACTTTTTGATAACTCTTATGGCATATGTTACTCTAGATAGTTTAGTGCAAAGCTTGTCTATATGATATATCTGTAATATTTTTATTTATATTAATAAATATAATAAACAAAATTAGACCAAGAATACTACCCTATGGGACTCCCATAGACTTTCTCAAGGCAATGGATCTTTCTATCGTTTCTTTTCGAGTTCTACTTATGATTTTTTTTTTCGAATATGACTCAAACCTGTCATAAGAATTTCCACAAATTCCATATTAAGTTTCCCTAATAAAATATTATCCTTACAGTCGAAGGCCTCAGATGAATTCACGATAATCCCATAGGATAGATCTCCCTTTTTTTTTGGTGGAATGCACAAAATTATTCAAATAATCATACTAAAGATTGGAAAACATTCAGTAACCAAAAGGGATACTAATTGTTTAGTCATTGATATTTCAAAAATGTTTGATAAATACTTCACTGATTGGTTCAAAATTCATATATCTAGCTTATTGCCTTTTTTAGGAAGAGGTTTTACAACAGCAGTTCACCTAGAAAAATTATCTCGTCAAAGGACCCTGCTCAAACGTTATGGAAAAGTGCTCTATGTGGGAATTGCTTGAATTTTTCATATTGTTCAGAAGAATTTGTCCTGATTAAAAGCTACCATTATGCTAAAGTCCAATAATCAATAGTTTCTGAGATATTGCAGTCGTATTGCATCCATATTATGGTACTTGGGATATCGCACCATGAATCTGAAATTGCACGCCTAACTTTCTTCATAGCGTTCTAAAGGTTCTAATCAGCCAGCGCAATAGTACCACAGGTCTCCAATAGGTTAAACTGTAACAAGAGTGTATTTATTCAAGTACTCCTTCAATAAAGGAGGGAGAAACCTGTTGTGTATTTTATATAGCTTAAAAGTTACGAAATAAATTACCTACTCCAGAAATATTTTCAAATTACCTATATTGAAATATTCAAATAGGGGTTGTCTGTTGTGTATTTCTATTAATTGGTTAAGTTACAGTTGTATACTCTGTATTCATGTATATAGGATCAGGTCATTCATGAGTTGACGACTACTGTCAATTTTGATAGAAAGTTGTAAGAGTCTTTTTGAAGAAGTAAAATATATAAAACTGTAAAGGACTGTTTCATTTAGTAAATATAACATGGCGCTGCGATAAATCGGAAAAATAAAACTTTCATTAAATAGTAATTAAATAAAAAATGGAAACTTTTAAAGTACCACCAACACTGAAGTTTGAAGAAAACTTGGCAGAAAATTTCAAAGATTCAAGCAAATGTTTGAAATATTTACGGTAGCCAAACAGTTAAATCGCTACACAAAGTAGCAATTTTTCTCAATTTGGTTGGGAAAGAAGATTTGGATGTTTCCAATAATTTCAAGTGTTGACGACAAGAAGAATTATAACAAAGTCGTTGACAAATTTGAATCCTACATGAATCTGAGGAAAAATATACTTTATGAAAGGTTTCTGTTTTATAATTGTAGCCAGGAAGAGGCAGAACCTGTTGACAATTTCATACAGGATGTCAGGAAGTTGATGAAAAGTTCGAGTTCAAAGTATGTTGTTCTGACGATATATTGAGAGATAGAATTGTATTGGGTATCAGAGACAAAAAATTACAAGAGAAGCTCATCAGTGAAGTAGACCTACAATTGCAAAAGTGATTGAAAATGTCGAGCTAGTGAAGTCACAAAGGAGCATGTTAAAATAATACAAGAAAATAAAAGTGTAGATGTTGTGGACAGGAAGAAATATGAAAACAGAAGGAGTGATGGAAAATGCGACAAATTTATATGTATGAGGTGTTGCACCAAACATGGAAAGTACCAGTGTCCTGCTTTTGGAAAGAAATGTTCGAGGTGTGGAATACTGAATCACTTCAAGGCGTGTAGAGTAAAAATGTCAAGGAGGTTGTGGAAGGCAAAGAGGAGTTTGGTCAAGAGGAGTTTGAACGGGGAGAAATCTTAGAAAGCTTAGTAATTGATACTCTCAAAGTATGTAGAGTTGCAAATCAGGTAGACCATTCTAATTTTTCTTGGTATCAGAATATTGTAATTTCAAATAAAAATGTACAATTTAAACTTGATACGGGAGCAGAGGTGAATATTCTTCCTCTGGCTTTGTTTAGGAAATTGGGTTCCCAAAATCTGAAATCTACGAAAGTAATTTTGGAAACATATGGGGGATTCAAGGTTAAACCTTTGGGAATATCGAATTTGTATTGTAGTGTGAATGGTGTAAACAAAAATCAAGAATTTGTTGTTGTGAATACTAGTTCGGTACCTTTATTAGGCTTGAAGTCTTGTATGGATCTCAATTTGATCAGAAGACTTGATGTTGTTCAAGAATGTAAAAAAAATGAAATTATGAAACTTAATGAGGATTTGTTCATGGGTGTTGGGAAGTTCAAGGATAAATGTACAATTGTATTAGAGCAAGATGCAAAACCAATTGTTAGGCCTCCTCGAGCGTTCCAATGACTATTCGGGAAAAATTAAAATCTACTTTAGAAGACCTCGACAGAAAGGGAATCATTGAAAAAATATCAGGGGGTGTTGAGTGGGCCAGCAATTTGGTAATTGTGGAAAAACCGAATGGAACCCTCAGAGTGTGTCTAGATCCATGTGATTTGAATAAAGTTATAAAAAGAGAGTATTACTTGATACCAAAAGTTGAAGAAATTTGTGCTCAACTCACGGGTAAAAAATTGTTCTCTGTTTTAGATTTAAAAGATGGTTTTTATCATGTGGAATTAGATCAGAAGTCTAGTGATCTTTGTACATTCAGTTCACCATTTGGCTATTATAAATTTCTAAGACTTCCGTTTGGGTTGAGTCTAGCTCCAGAGTTTTTCCAAAAAGTCAACTACAAAAACTTTGGTGATATACAGGGTGTCATAATTTATTTTGACGACATATTGATATGTGCTTCAACTATTGAAGAACATGATATAATTTTGAATAACGTTTTTGAGAGGGCCAAAATGTTGAATGTGAAATTTAATCCTAATAAATTTCAATTAAGAGTTCGGCGCGTTAAATATTTAGGTCATACGTTTTCAGAAAATGGAATGGATAGTCTCAATAATTTTAATATTGTGACTAGTAGTCCTCGATACCCTAAGAGTAATGGGTTAGCAGAAAGAGGAGTAAAGATTGCAAAAAATATTTTAAAAAAAAGTTGTGATTTGAATCTTGCACTATTGAATTATAGGGTAACTCCCATAGAAGGTATTGGTTTATCACCTGCTCAATTAATTATGAATAGAAGTTTGAAGACAAAAATACCTGTTAGTGATAATTTGTTGAAACCAAATAGAGTGTCCTTAGATGATGCTCATACCCAAATATTGAAAAAACAAGCAGTGGCAAAGCATCAATATGACAAAGTTTGTAGAGAAAGGAAAGAATTAAATGTAGGGCAAAACATAACTATAAAAAAACAATCAATGGGAGCCTGGTAGTAATAAAAAGCTAGTACTCCACGCTTCTTATATAGTGAAAGATGCGGATGGAACTGGTATAGAAGGAACAGTATACATTTGAGGGTTTCAAAAGGTGACAATTTAGTGAGTGAACATACAAATATATGTGATAATGGCTCAGAGAAGGGAGAAATCATTGCTGATGGTTCATTGGAAAATGACAAAAATATATCAACATCAAATGAGGAGCCATCATCACATATTCATGAAGAAAATCAGCAAAATTACAGAAGTAAACGTAATATTACTCTTCCTAATAGATTCAGAGATTTTATAATGAATTAGATTTAATGAATATAAAATTCTGAGTAAATATAATGTAAAGGGGAGATGTTGTGTATTTCTATTAATTGGTTAAGTTACAGTTGTATACTCTGTATTCATGTATATAGGATCAGGTCATTCATGAGTTGACGACTACTGTCAATTTTGATAGAAAGTTGTAAGAGTCTTTTTGAAGAAGTAAAATATATAAAACTGTAAAGGACTGTTTCATTTAGTAAATATAACATTGTCTACATGGAACAACTTGCATAGCGCAATAGCAAAGGTCCCGTGAACAAAACAGAAATGCGACACTCTTACCCAAATATAAATATTTATTTTTCAGTATCATTGGCCAATATCTCCGAAACTATTGGTTATTGGACTTTAGCGTAATGGTAACTTTTAATCAGGAAGACTTCCTCTAAACAATTCCCAGATAGATCTCTTTTCCTTAATTTTTGAGCAGGATCCTTCGACCAGGAAAGTCAAAATACTGACATGTGCACAATTTTACAATATGTGGTGGGTAGGTACATCGATTCTTGTGTGCTGCTTTTGTTCTTGATATTTTTATTTTATCGACTTATTCAAATTCTGTCACCGGCACGAAAACAAAAGTGGAATAAAAGGCTATTGACCTTTCAAAACCACTTAACCTCATCACTAATAGAAATTAAAAAATATCTCAACTCAAAGGCACATTTCTTCTTAATTATATATATTTTTCATTTAAGTCAGAAGATTTGCATCTGATGATAATAATTGCTCCATTCTCCCATGAATTCAAATTTATCATTAGGATTTATTTATTATCCGACAAATAAACGTCACATGTCAAATATGAGATACTGGAGAACACAACTTTTCATAATTTCAAGAATAGCAAGAATTATATTTTGTTACCGATTCTCTTTTTCTAAAATGAAACAGAAGTTCAGTTTTGTTTGCCATCCGGTGGTGCCGCCACTTTACGGAATACAATTTTCAGTTTCACTGAAAGTTTAATAGATGGCGATCGCAAATTGCATCCAATACTTTTTCCATAGAGATTGACTGACTATGTATCTTTAGACAATGGTATAACTATTTTTGATGAGTTGACTTGCCATAAGAGAGAGAGAGAGAATATATGTTTATTGTACATAAGAAAAAATCTTGTTGACAAACACAAATAAAAATTCACAGTATGCGAATGAACATAAGTCACTGTCAAAAATTGATAACCACGTCACAGGATAAAAACAAATATAAAAACAAATGGTGAGACTTAATTAAATACTTTCACAAAAACATTCAAAAGTTTGAACAAAATTAACAATATGAACAATTGTAAACATTAACTAAGTGTATCATCATAGAATTCAATCAAGCTGTAGTAGGCCTTATCACTAAGTAAAGTTTTTAGTTTGTATCTAAAAACCTGGAGATTTCTCTCTTTCATATCACTTGGTATTTTATTATACATTTTCACTCCATTATATATCAGAGAATCTTTACTAGGTTGGAAGTGGGTATGGGGAGCTTTAGGCTATTTTCGTTCTGGCGAGTATTGTAGGGGATGTTGTTGATTTCATATTCCAATCTATTTTTATGAATTACAGACACTGTCTCCAATATGAAAATTGAGACAAGAGTTAGGATTTTTTTATCTTTAAAAAGAGGTTTACAAGAATCTCTCCATTTGGCTTTGCAAAGGTATCTAATTGCCCGTTTTTGAAGCACAAACACTGACTGGAAGAGTTGATTGTTACATACAGTATTCAGTAAACTTGGTATAACCCTCTTCTAAGAGTAATCTGCCAATTTCGTGGAAATTAGGAGATAAGTTGTCAGTTAACTTGTCAAGGGAGCAGCAAAATGGCAAAAACATGTATTGTTTGTGCTATCAGCTATAGAACTCCTGGAAACCTTCAAAGATAGAGGGGAAAACTTGTACATATTTTTTGGACAATTTGGCATGGAATCTGCCAATTTATTTGACTAGGACAAGTTGGCAGTGTAGGGTAGGTTCGCAAGTAGTCTGCCTTTTTTGTTAAACTTTAACTTACACCTTTAATTGCAGACAGCTCTTTCAAGTTAATTTAAAAAATCTTATGTTAGCGTGTAGCACTCAAGTTCAGTTCTTGAAGGGTGAAGACAAAAAAAGATTAATTATGTTTTCTGTCTAAATTTTTTTTTAAATTGTGCACTTGTGCCCAGTAGTTGGCCGTTGATATTTCACTAGTCGGCCAGGCGTGGACCAGTAGTTGGCCCTGGTAGTTTTAGCGATTAATCACCAGGTCCGCACAGAAGAATTTTGCCACTCGACGCTTGCGGTTTACTTATTCATGAAAATTATTAAGAACAAGTATCCAAGTGTAAGTAAATAATGACGACAATAAAAAAAAACTAAAAAAAGCTTAGAAAAAATAAAACATAAATAACTAATTTCTTTAGCAAAAATTCTTATCCATGGTCCATGGGTAGGTAGAGTCAATTTCACAAAACCATAGGCAAGGCAAAATAATATCACTGTCTTGACGGTGAATTGTGACCGTAATACAAACAATATATAAAATATTTGTTTTTTAATAAAACCCCTTAATAAAAAATGCAAAAAATTAAACCTATATAATAATAAAATTAACAAACAAAACGGTGAAATAAAAATATTGTTTTTAACTGATTTTTTTACGCATACAGGGTCTTTGAAAGTTAGTCATTGATAATAATAATTTGTCCCAAATACGAACATGTCCTCTCGTTTTTCAATAAGGTTGGGATCCAGAAGTTAGGAGAATAAGAAATAGTTGATGATTTTATGGTTTAAAGCTGGAAAAGTACCATTTGGGGAAAGAAATTGATTTTGTGCCACTTCATTATCGAAACATCTATATTTGACTCAAGTTAATAAGTAAAAAAGTTGTATGTGGAAACACCAAATACATTTAGTCTTACTTATTTTTTTCTGCTCTTTCCAAATTAGTAAAAAAAAAAATATTGATATACAGGGTGTTGTTTCGACTCGAAACCTACTTATTAATTTTTTTTAGGCTGGACCTTGAATAAGACTTTTTTTTATTATGGTAATCGACACCACTGTGGACAAAGAACATACGAACCAAATATTACAAAAATGTATAGGGTGCTTCATAAGTTATGATTAATTGAAAAAATGGGGAAATTAATAAATCACCCTGTATCTTGGTTATAAAGAACGATAAACCCATAAAATATAGGGGTAAATATCTAGTTACATCACACATGCACTCTGAATATGGGGAAAATACTTTTCTTACGTGTTTTTGCCTCCTGAACACGAATCCGGAAGAAAAATGCGGCGGTCTCATACCGTTCCCGAGTAAGAGCACTTTAAAAAAAAAACTCATTTTCAAGCACCGTTTTCTCGCACAAAAATCACTCAAAATGCCTCCTTCTTTTTACTAGCATAAACAATACACCCTAAATCACTTATTTTCGGCACAACTTTGGACAGAATATCATCGTTTTTATCGAAAAAATCCTCCTTCTTACACTGTTGCAAATGAACAATTTTCGTTCCTTTGACAAAAGTCATTCTAAATGTCTTCTGTCAAAGGAACGAAAATTGTTCATTTGCAACTGTGTAAGGAGGATTTTTTTCGATAAAAACGACGATATTTTGTGCAAAGTTCCAAATAAGATTTAAGGGTATGTTATGCTTAAAGAAAGCATTTGAGTGATTTTTGCGAAGTGCTTGAAAATGAGGTTAGTTTTTTTTAGGGGCTGTAACTCGGAAACGGTATGAGACCGCCGCCGGATTCGTGTTTAGGAGGCAAAAACACGCAAGAAAAGTATTTTCCCCATATTCAGAGTGCATGCGTGATGTAACTAGATATTTACCGCCCTATATAATGGCGATTTTATTTTTCCTTCAATTATTTTTTGGACAGTTTGAATCAATTCTTGTTTTTTGACTGAAAACCTACATTTAGCTAAATTGATTATTCATTTAACCAATTTATTTTCGTTCTCCAGACTTAAAATAGGATCTGGACCCATTTTACGCGGCTTGTTGGCAACTCGGCCCTTGATCCGATCCTGTAGTGTTGTACGCGAAATCCCACAGTTCCGACAGGATTCGCGAATTTTAGCGCCATTTCTTACAGCTTTGAGTGCTATTTGCAAATTTTCTTCAGAATATTGATGAAACTTTCTTTTTTGCTGGTTTTCCATCATCTAAAATCTGACATTTTAAATTTTTACCGAAAAAATGAAACCAAAACCAGCTTAAAATGTTACGGCCGACTACTGAAGAATCCAGCGATGATGTCTATTCCAGTATATAGTCGGCCATCAAATTCTATCCACTGTCACATTTCGAAAGTATATTCCACCATCTAAACACACCAAAATACATTCAACAGTTATGTGTGAAATTAAACTCACCTCCAAACACTTTGCTCTAGATCTTGAATCAAGTTTACTAACTACTTCAAATACTGTTTACTTTGAGCGGGAATCGCAGAGGGATAAGGATGAGTTTGTGGAAAAGAGAAAGTGATAGTTTTATTTCAGATAGGCAACAAATTATTTTTAAGTGTACTAGCATCTAAAAATTCGTACGAATTTCAAAATATAAAAGATTCTGGTCGACTACTGGAGGGGGACGGCCATAGAGAAACTAAAAATAAAGAGAGTTGTCAAACCTGCAGAAAAAGTTGGTACCACGTTTAGACAGTGGCGACATATCTCGCAACTAAGTTAGTACAGTTGGTAAAACAGATTTCTCTTCAGTTACCGATTGAGATAATTAATTTGTCTATGGGGCCGGCTAACTGGCGAACCTACCCTACTTGTCATAGGAGCAGTAAAATGACAAAAACATTTTACGCTAGAATCAGCTATAGTTCTGGAAATCTTCAAATATAGAGAGGGAACTTGTACACAATTTATAGATAACAATTCCTCAAATCCCAAAGTTTTCTTGAAATATTTTTAGGTCTGAAATTAGTCCTCAATTAGAGCTCAATTTGACCTTGATTTTCGAATAACTTGCTCCAAACATTAGCGCTTCTTGTGGTTGTTTCAGGAACATTCCCATATTTCTTGCCTCATCTTTTGGAGTGATGCTTCAGTCCCAATAGTCCCCAAGCTGTCAACTTCAAAAACTGCCTCTTAAATTATGATAATTCCACCAAGGTCGTGTAGAGAATCACAAACTGAATGTGCTGGATCATTTATTTTTAGTCCCAAAGTGTTGATATTTTTGTATATAAAAAAGTTATAGGGAATTTTGTGTCTATATCTCGAGTGTTGGTGCCTGTCCCAATCTGGATTCGTGCATTATCGACTGCAT
Organism: Gonioctena quinquepunctata; assembly: GCA_018342105.1. Taxonomy (NCBI): domain Eukaryota; kingdom Metazoa; phylum Arthropoda; class Insecta; order Coleoptera; family Chrysomelidae; genus Gonioctena; species Gonioctena quinquepunctata. The sequence continues at coordinate 215,288 of JAFIRS010000076.1, read as the reverse complement.
CTGTCACGATGCCATTTCAACCTTAACGCATAAGAACGCCAATTCTTTCTCTTGCTCGACTTCCGTTGTTATTGTGTTGTGTAATCTTTTTTTCACAAAATATGTTTTGCGCTACCAACTGTTCAAATTTTTAGACACAAAATCGCTATGAATGACACATTTGATAAAAGAAATATATAAGCGCTTCATGACCAAAAGTAATTGAATTGGTATATCAAATTGGCGATTTTCCATTCAACTATGGAGGGTAGAGGTAATGGTAAGGAGGACAATATCATATGGTTGTTAACTCAAAAAGTGGCCACCAAAAAGCATTGAATAAAGTGGCCAGAATGGCGCTCTTGTACTAGAGTGTGTGTGGCAGCGCCGGACTGGCCCAGTGAGAAATCTAAGGGAATGAGCCTCACTTCGCCAGTCCGGTACTGAGTGTGTGGTATGAATTTCGTTGTTTATCTCTTTAAAAACGGTATTCTGGTATAGTAGCGCCATCTTAATTTAGTACGTTTTTAGGGACCCTTTCCTTCACTCTGAATATTTAAAGTGTTGATTGGCTCGAACTCTTGAATTTGAAAGCACTCTAAAGGCTGAATTATATGTATGTTTGTTTGTAACCGACTCCTTTGGGTGCGATTTTGACCCACTTCCAGACGTACGAATGATTTGAAATTTGGCAGGTGTACATAATTCCGGTGAAAATGCTTCAAGAAATTAAAAAAAAAAAAAAAATTGCGGACGAGTTTTGTGATTATGGTCCGATTTGCTTCAAAATAGGTATCTGAGGGTTTTCGTGGTCGGAAATTATAATTCTTCTGTCAAAATTGAAAAATTCAAGATGGCGGCTCCAAAATGGTGGACGAGTTTTGTGATTATGGTCCGATTCTATTATTGTTTCATACTGAACCTTATATATCCTGTTGTTTTCATCTGAAGAGTTACTTCAGGCAGGTAGTAAATATACTGAATTTGACGCCATTATAAATCAATCTCTCTGTGGAATTAAATACCGAAAATGGGTTTGAAGGACATAAATACTGATTTGTTTGAAAATATGTACAGGGTGAAATACACAAATTATAGATACGTCTATAATTTGCAAAGTCAAGCTCAACCTAGTGCCGTGGAATTAAAAGACAAAGTCCTTTGCCTCAAGGCACTAGTTCTCCAGATGATTGGGAAACAAAATTGTGGCTTTTTCGGAATCGAATCAAATCTCTCTCCCCTTTACTTTTCATGTCGTTACTCGGAACGCGCTAGAAGCTTGACTTTTGGTATCGTGGACCAACAAATCGTCGGATACCTATCAATGTGCAGAAAACTTTCTGCCTGATTTTGATGAGGTTTTTATCCAATTTCTTCTCTACCATCTTGTAGAGAAAGCAAAAGACTACCACGAACGTCTTTTGTATATATGAATTTAGCATGATGATTTCTCGTCATAATCCCAAAATAGCAATATAAAAATAGTTTGAATTACTATTTTGCTAACAAAAAAAAACAAAATATAAAAATTAAAAAATATATTATATTAACAGAAAATGGTGAAAACTAACAACTATTTCAACAATATTAATACAGTATATATAAACCATTTTCATTATATTGTCCAAAGCTTAATTTTTTGGATTCACAGACTCAATCCAAGAAAATAAGGGTAAGTGCCAGCTGTTCTTTTTGTAACTTATACAATGTTCCAGCCATTCTGTTATAATCAAGCAAAATCTTAAATAATATAGAAAACTCAACGTGATTTTTGCCTATAGTTATCAAATTATGCCTCCACAGCATGTTATAACCTCATTTTCTTGGCAGGACTTCACAATAGCAATCTAAACATTAAAAATCACTACTCCCTCCTCAAATTATCTAACCTAGCCTGAAGATCAGCATCTGCATCTGATAGCCCCCCTCCCTCATTACCCCCCGTATTGGTAGCTGCACCTCCACCTGCACCGGCGGCAGCAGCTATAGGTTGCTTTTGACCCGTTGCAATGGCACCACCGGTTTGTGGTAGACCAGATAAGGTGTCGTTGAGTTGGAGGCCTAGTTCGTCCAGAACTTGATTAACAATTGCGTCACTGAAAGAGAATTGGTAACAATTAAAAAAATACAGTTTGAGGAGCCTCACATAGTGGTGATTCAGTCTCAAGGTCACCAATCCACAAACATTTTTTTTTTAATGGCTTTGACATTTCGTCATTCGGCCAGTCACAAGTTGAGTATTTTTTTTTTATGTATCATTTCATAGTGTTCTGGGTAGGCCTTGTTACTAACTCCATACGCCACCTAGGAGCAGCACTGTTAATTTGAACACAACAGCGAATCGTCGAGGACCATCCTCGGCCCGGCTACGAAATTTAACATTTAATTCTCTCAAATTAAATAGAAAAATTTCTGCCCTGGCCGAGAATCGAACTCACGACCTTTCGATCATGAGTCGGACGCTAACCCACCGCGCCAATCCCCCCATCCACAAAGATCTATTTAAGAATAACTAACCTTTCTTCTTCATCATCGTCTCCTTCCATCGCATCATCTATAGCGTCATTCATGACTTCTTCCTTCATATCCATTATTTCAGACTGCTTTTCGAACTCCTGTAATATGTGTTGAATCTGAGGCAAATTGAGTTGCCTATTCATGCTAGCCATGGCTTTTGTAACTCCTTTCATTGCCATCGCCATGGCATTTTGCGATCGGAGTGTTTGTATCTTGAGGGAGACTGCTTGTATGTTTGCCTTCATCAACATGAATTTCTTGACGTATCTTCGAGTTCGGACTAGGTCTCTAGCCATGATTTTAACTGCATCCTAGATAGATAGATATATTTATTTGAAGTAGGATGTCCTAAGATACAATAAAAATAGTAAAAAGTATATGTAAAGATAACATCAGAAATGAAAAGAAAAAAAAAATTACATACACATCCATCTCAAAATGCATTAAGAATATAGTTAAAAAATATACCTATATAACACACTTCATAGCAAGAAATGGCAATTGACTGGGCAACAAATAAAATGTTTAGGCGATCAATTATTTTGTTTTTTTGAGTTCTAACAAATCCCTTTTGAAAGTATTCAGAGAATTACTATTTTTTAATGAAGTAGACAGTTTGTTGTATTCATTAAAACCGTTGAAGAATTGAAGAATAATGTATCATGGTATCAGTATGATTTACTCTTGTTATAGGCAGATTATTCCTATTCTGGGTTAGGTAATTATGAACTTAATTGAAAACTATGTAGTTCTTGAAATACGATGGAGCCAGATTATTCAATATTTTGTATATAAACCGCGTAAAGTTAAACCGCGTGACTCTTGCAGGGAACTCTTCAAAATCCACAGAATCCTCACAGTCACCTCGATTTTTATTTTAGAAACTACTTGTCTAATTCATAGAAACCGTGACAAATATATATCAGCGCCTTTAAATCACAACACTCGTTCTTCGCAAAAATTTAGACTACCATTACCTATACCTAAAAGTAATCTTGCTATAGAATCCATCATCTACAACGGGCTAAAAATTTATAATTGCTTACCATTAAACCTAAGAGAAATTGAAGCATTTGCATTATTCAAAAAACAACTAAAAGAACTACTATACATTCATCCTTTCTACAATATAGAGGAATTTTTTAATTGTGAACTCTTTCGTTTATAGTGAACTACACTAGCCCCTTCATTACGGAATTATTTTAATATGTTTGCATCTTGGGGATGTACCCTCTTATTATTTTACATTTCTTAATTCTTAAATTTTTAAACTATACGAATTTTAATTAGTCTGTCTCTGTACCATTTGTCGTTTTTATTATTATTGTTTAGTTTTTAATGTTTATTTTTCTGTTTTAATATGTATTTCTTTAACGTCTTTGTCGATAAGACCAGTTTCTTCTGACAATAAAGCATAGTTTGATTGATTGATATAAAGATCATACTAATGGCTCATTGTTGGGAAACAGTGAGCCATGCATTCAGCATAATGTCAATTATAATAATAATAATAATAATAAATATTTCACTAGTCACTTCAGTATGATACGCATTCCATGATTTTCGAGTCTTTGGAGCTGACATAGTTTGTTGAGGTTAAACAGATATAAAATTGATGCAAAATGTGGTTGGATAATGGTCTTATAGACAGTGATTTGGTTTCCATTGGTATATTGACTGCAATTCTCAAAAAGAAATATAGTTTTTTTAGATATTTTTTTCTTTATGTATTCAAAATGATCTTCAAAAGATAAGGTATTGTATAGCTGAAAGCCCAAATACTTCACTGTTTTGACCAATTCAATTCTCTCATTGCTCATGATTTTATGTCATCATCAAAGTTTAAGGACTTGTGTTCATATTTAGTAGTTATTATCATAGCTTTAGTTTTAGACATATTCAATTCAAGTATGTTGATTTCTAGATATTCCTGAGCAGCTGATAACATTGAGTTCATTTTATCAATTGCTCAGTATATATTTGAGTCACTGCAGGCTCATAAGGTGTCATCTGCAAACAAATTTACGAATTCCAACCAATATAAAGATTCATATTCAGATATAGGATGAATAAGATTGTGCCTAGTACACTATTCTGAGGCACTCCGACCATGTTTGATTTCATTCGACAATGAATTGCCTATTCTAACTCCGTTTTCTACATATAAGATAATCAGCCAGCCAGCTATATGCTATATACTTCTCCACCAACCCCATTATTGTCTCAATTTCGATAGAAATATGTCCCTGTCGATTGTCTCGAATACTCTTTTCAGGTCAAGAAATACAACCACAAGATATTTATTGTTATCCATTTCATTATTGAATTTATTTAATGAAAGTTGTAGAGATGATTTCCTATGCACGTTTTTGACGGAATCCGGATTGATTATTAATAATAATAATGTTTATTTCACTTGTTAAACAGTATGAAAGCATTACAAGAAACATTTACATACAGTAACAAGGAAGACATCTGTGTATAAATAAAAAATTGATATAAAACAACAAAACATCAGGGCATATAAAGATAATTAACAATAATTTATCGAGAGAAGTTATTAAAACTCGTCAACGGTGTAGCAATTGATCAATATATGGTTGTTGTCAATATAGTGAGAAAACACTTGATGGTATATCGAAATATTTCTGGAGAAAACTTACCATTTGACCTTCTTTAGCTAATTTTTTTATATCGTTTATCACTTTCTTCTCTTGCTGTTCCATTTTTTGCTTTTCTCGATCCAAGTCTCTCATGGCTTTGTTTAATGCTCGTTGGTTTTTACGCAACATTTCCTCGGGGGTAACTTTCTTTCCGAAAAGCCACTCCATTTTTCAATAATTATTATTTATTCGATCTCCGAAAATACAAAATTAAAAGTGACTCACTCCACTCATATGTCATATGCCAAATGTTATGTTATTTTGACAGCTATTTGACGTTACATTGAAAACAAATCAATGAAACGGATATTGGTCAGCTCTTACAGGCTTTCCACCAATCAAACTCTTGGAATTCCGATCTCTAGTATAGTCAAAGAACCGGTTTGTTCGTACTTTGTACGATGTTATCAAATGTAAGACTAAAACGTGCTTATCACAAACCTCTTTTATGAGTTGTGGGCATATACATGATATTTTGTCGACTAGCCATTTCTGCTCTATTTCAACTAGAGTTCAGCTGATTCGATTAATTTTGGAGCATGTGTGTAGTACACTATAAATTCAAAATATATATACACCTTGAGTTTTTTCGTTTGCAGGGATATTTACCACTGAGCTACTCTGAAAATGAGTCACTTTTTCGAACACAATTCTGTAGATTTCCCACCTTTGTTTAACTAGACCACTTTTCTGCAAACGAAAGGACCTCATGCAACCTACAAATATAATAACTGCGTTTTATTGACTCAACACCCGACTGATCTTGTCGTTTCATTGATAAATCAGGTTGTTCTCGCGGTTTATTTTAAAATTAATCGATCTGTCTGTTTGATCCATTTCGAAGGAGCAGCAGAAGCGAGTAGGATAAGCAAGTGTTACTCTCATGAGCTGATTGTGGAATAATATAACTCTTATAATAGAGTTTTGTTGTGAAAAAAGTGGATTATCTTCAGTTCATCATGATCAGGAGAAGTTGACAGCCGGTTGTTATTTTCTTGTTGAAATTTTGATTAGGGAGAGATGGCGCAGTGGTTTAGCGCCCGACTGGAGACTGAAAGGCCCCGAGTCCAATTCTCAGCCAGGGCATATATTTTAAATTTAAATTATAAATCTTGTAGCCGGGCTGAGAATGCCCTTCGACGATTCATTCGCTGTTGCGCAGTGCTCTGCTCCTAGGTGGAGTAAGGAATTAGCAATAAAAGGACTACCCAGAACACTGTGTGAATGATATATGTTGTGATTGTCCCGCTGTCATAGACGTACAACCAAAAATAATAAGGGATTCAAGACTATTTGCATCCCCTCGATACACCTTCCCTGTCTACGCCGGTTGAAGGCCGGATGGGAACTGATCTTACGCAGGGGGATGTCCATATTGGAAGCAGAGAACAATGAATGATGAGAGAGAGAGAGTAGTTTTGATTCAGAATCTAGGTTGTCGACAAAAAAAACCTAGTGCTTCCAATCATTTGGATAAAAAATAAGACACGGTGTTTTTCTGAAAGTCCAGTACCGCTGTCTGGATCTAAATCATTTATCTTTTTTTTTTCCGATGAAAGATATGTTAATTTGGGGCGTGCTGCTCGCAGAACTATTTCCATTTCATATTCATTTTTTTGTATGAAAGAACACACCTTGTTTGATATCGCCTAGATTTCGTCTCGTGAATTCTGTCATTTGTCAATATTTGTCAGCTAGTCAGCTGACTGAATCTTGTGATAAATTGGTTACTTGGTTCACTCCAATCGTCCGTATTCTTGTGAGTTTGGTGGGTGAGGTTCTAAGTGAAACAAGTAAGTTTTATTAGAGTTCCATTCTCATTTACAACATATTAATTCATTATGGTTACATTCAAAATATTTCTAATAATATACCCGGTGTTCAGTATCGCGTCGTTCAAATTATATCGATTTTTATCGTCTTGTCCGATCTACTTTTCTGAGGCGTTACATTCGAATGTGTTGTCCCACTTTTTGATACCCTTTCTCGCATACCCAGCTTTTCTGTGGGGCAATATTTTTTTAAGTTTTTATCCAATTAGTTTCTGAATATGTTTTCCCTAAAATCTCCAATGCAAAGGCGTAGTCCTTAAAAATATGGTGTTCGTATCCCCATTTTGTAAAGCGGCACAGCCCATTTTGACGTTTGGCACATGATTATGTCCCGAGATGATGAGTGCGCATACTATAAATTGTGATCTATACTACAGTTTTCCGTTCTTTCACGTGACAATAATCATTATCGACAAATTGTTTTTCGGCAATCATTTTCATTCTGCTTCGACTCGTATCCACTCAATTAGCCTTTGTAAATTACTAGTAACACCAATTCAACTGACATTTCCAGAGATACAGACGCAATGTCGAAATTAGTTGGAGAGGAAGAAAAGGAATCCCAGTATGGATATGTCCATGCAGTGTCTGGTCCAGGTAAGATCCTGTTTATTTTATTTCATTCAAGTACTCACCGGCTTCAAATTTTAGTCGTTACGGCTGAAAAAATGTCCGGATCCGCTATGTACGAACTGGTACGTGTAGGATACTTCGAACTGGTAGGCGAGATCATCCGTTTGGAAGGTGATATGGCCACCATTCAAGTGAGTTTAATCCACCCAATTATTGGAATCCCCATCTACTCTTTCATATTTTAGGTATACGAGGAAACTTCGGGTGTGACAGTGGGCGATCCTGTCTTGCGTACCGGTAAACCACTTTCTGTTGAACTGGGTCCGGGTATTATGGGTTCCATTTTTGATGGTATCCAACGTCCTCTGAAAGATATCTGTGACATGACCCAGAGTATTTACATCCCAAAGGGTGTGAATGTTCCGTGCCTTTCTAGAACGATCAAATGGGAATTCAACCCAATTAACATCAAGGTAAATATATCTCGATCAGAAATTTGACTATATTCATCTGAATAAGACGGAAGCATTTATAGAAATATTGGATTTTCACAGGTGCTTCAAAACACAATAAAAACAGTATAGCAATTGATAATGTTCTGCAGAAAAGATAATTTCAGGAGATATGGGCCCTCGAAGGGCCATAAAGACAGGTTTATTATTAGATTAGATTTATTTATTAGACACATTTTACAATTTGTAAAATTTCGATTGGTGAAGTATTTTTTTCGTGTTTTGAAGCACCTTTGAAAATTTCGTGAATATGCAGGGTGATCTCATATTCTTGGGACCTATACTGGGAAATCATTAGGACAATTCAACTTTTTTTACAGTTAGGATCCCACTTGACGGGGGGAGATATTTATGGTATGGTTCACGAAAACACTCTAGTCAAGCATAAAATGCTCTTGCCACCAAAAGCAAAGGGTACTGTTACTTACGTCGCAGATCCCGGAAACTACACTGTTGATGTGAGTATAAAATTCCATATTCGATTGCACCTATGTTGAAAATTTCGTTTATTTTAAGGATATTGTTTTGGAAACTGAATTCGACGGAGAACGCACCAAATACACTATGTTGCAAGTTTGGCCTGTGAGACAGGCTAGACCCGTTAGTGAAAAACTTCCAGCCAATCATCCTTTACTCACAGGACAACGTGTATTGGACTCTCTTTTCCCGTAAGATCTGTTATTTGTTTTTTTTTAAAATATCACATATCTTCTTTTTGTTTTCAGTTGTGTACAAGGGGGTACCACAGCTATTCCTGGTGCTTTCGGTTGTGGTAAAACTGTTATTTCGCAATCACTTTCCAAGTATTCCAACTCCGATGTCATCGTTTATGTAGGTTGCGGAGAAAGAGGTACGTAAAAACATAGATATTTGATTTTTTTATTTTTTTTTAGTTCTTTATCTCTGTGTGTCTGCTTAGTATTAAACCAAATGTTTTCCCTGAAAAATTCCATACAATCCATGAAAAAGCAAGAAATTTAAAATTTTCTCAAATATCTATAAAATAAGTTTATCATTTCTTTGTTTTGTTATGGATTCTTGCTGTTTCTTCTAATTTTTATTTTTCTGAAAGTCGCCAAATTGTCTTACTCAATAGGATTGAATCCAAACTCCGATGTCCCTCAAGGCTCAGTTCTCGGACCTCCTTTATTTTTGTTGTATGTCAATGATTTAACTAATCCAGACATTTAATTTTACAATGTTCGCGGATGAAACCACGATCCTCTGGCATTACAGATCATTCACTGATCTGTTAGGTCAAATTAGTGTGGATGTAAAAAGGGTGAAAGAAGAAATGGTATGATGCCAATCTTCTATCATTCAATTTTAACAAAACAAACATTGTCTCATTCAAGTGTGACATCAAGGAAATTTCAATGGAGAATGAAATGATCACAAATACCGCCGAAAATAAGTTTTTGGGCTTATATATTGATAAAGGGTTTAGATTCGAAAGCCATATTAATAACTTGTGCAAATGGTTAGCGTCAGGTTGCTATGCTGTACATATTATTGCCCAACACACATTGTCGCTTTTATATAGCATTTCTTAATTCATATATCTTGTCTTGAGACAATATAGTTTTGATTGATTTCATCTACGTGCCTTATGGCCATGATTGAATCATAAAACAATATCTCTTGAATGAATTCGAAAAATTAGTCTCAAAAAACTTAAACAATGCTTTTCCCATGAGAACCACAAAGACCAAATAAAGGAAACGGTTAACCAAAGGATTAATAGTATCTGCAAAAAATATGCGCTCCCTCCATCAGATCAGAAAACATATTGACAATGATAACACTCATTAATTTTTAAAAAACCAAAAAAAATAAATAATAGTTTAAAAAACGAAAAAAACGCTTTTAAAAAACCAAACTAAAAAAATATAAAATAAATTTTAATGAAATTGAATTAAGAATAGTGTAAAAAAAATTTAATAAATATAAATTAATAATAATGTAAATAAGAAAAAAAATCATTTTATTTAAAAAAAAGCGTGGGGTGCTTAATCTGAATCTTAAAAAGCTTTAAAAAAAAATTTTTTTTCATTAATTTATTTTTTAAAAAAATTTCATTTTAATTCAAATTTATTAAAATTTAGTTTCTATTTTTTTAGTTTGGTTTTCTATAAAATTTTTTTAGTTTTTTTAAACTATTTTTTTTTTTAGTTGGTTTATTATAAAAAGCGTGTAAATTATTTAGTTTTTTATTATTATTAAATTATTTTTAATAAAAAAATTTACTTTTGTTTTTTATTTATAAAAGCGTGTTTTTTTTTTTTTAACTATTATTTGTTCTAATCTACTATTAATTCCGTGATTACTATTAGTAACTGTAATTATTTTCCAAATCATTAATGTGTACAGCTGTATTAATAGTCAAATCTCGATTTTAGAAACATTCACAGATTTTAACGTCAATATATACAGTTAGCCGCCATCTTGAATTTTTCAATTTTCACGAAAGAATCATAATATTCGACTCCAAAAACCCCCAAAACAATTTTGAATAGAATCGGACTATAATCACAAAACTCGTCCACCATTTTGGAGCCGCCATCTTGAATTTTTCAATTTTCACGAAAGAATCATAATTTTTTTTTTCACACAATTTTTTTTTAATGCATTGTCACCGGAATTATGTACACCTGCCAAATTTCAAATCATTCGGACGTCTGGAAGTGGGTGAAAATCAAGTCCAAAGGAGTCGGTTACAAATAAACATATGAGTGACGCTAATATAAAGCGTGTAAAAAGGCAAAAAATATATACTAATACTACTCAAACAGAATACTTCAATCTGATAATAATCAGAAGGAAACATGGGCAATGAATTGATAGGGAAAAATAGGGTTGATACCTAATTGACCTCTGAAGAACTGAACTCCTATTGTTCAGTAGTAGATGAACTTCCGGAAAAAATTACACGGATCCATTGAAATATTTGGAAAATTTCTTTGTCAAACAATTTTTTTTTTACCACTGACATTCACGAAGTAAAACAAATGTTTGGAGAAATAAAAAAATAAAACTTTCTCGGGTTGGGATAATATTACTCTAAAATTCCTTGAAAAATTGCCGGATAATGCTTTAAATGTTCTGGCAGAGGCCATCAATATCTCATTTTCTAGAGGATCTTTCCCATCATATTTAAAAATCGACACAATTATGCCAATACATAAAGGTGTAGACCATTATCTCGAAAATCTTAAAAAGGATTAAAAATGGCCTTTTGTCTTGTGGCCTTTTGTGTTTTGGCCTTATGTCTTTTGGCCTTTCGTCTTTTGGCCTTTCGTCTTTTGGCCTTTCGTCTTTTGGCCTTTCGTCTTTTGGCCTTTCGTCTTCTGGCCTTCAGTTTGGCCTTTTGTCGTTTGACCTTTTGTCTCTTAGCCTTTTGTCTCTTGGCCTTTTTCCTTTTATCTTCTGGCCTCTTGTCTTTTGGCCTTTCGTCTTTTGGCCTTTCGTCTTTCTGGCCTTTTGTTTTGGCCTTTTGTTTTGGCCTTTTGTCTTTGGCCTTTTGTCTTTTGGCCTTTTCTTTTTGGCCTTTTCTCCTTTGGCCTTTTGTCTTTTGGCCTTCTGTCTTTTGGCCTTTTGTCTTTGGCCTCTCGCCTTTTGGCCTTTCGTCCTTTTGTCTATTGGCCTCTCGCCTTTTGGCCTTTCGTCCTTTTGTCTTGTGGCCTTTTGTCTTTTGGTCATTCGTCTTTTGGTTTTTCGTCTTTTGGCCTTTCGTCTTTTGGCCTCTTTTGGCCTTTCGTCTTTTGGCCTTTCGTTTTTTGGCCTTTTGTCTTTTGGCTTTTTGTCCTTTGGCCTCTTGTGTTTTGGCCTTTTGTCTTGTGGCCTTTTGTGTTTTAGCCTTCTGTCTTTTGGCCTTCAGTTTGGCCTTTTGTCATTTGACCTTGTGTCTCTTGGCCTTTTGCCTTTTATCTTTTGGCCGCTTGTGACTTCTTTCCTTGAGAAACTCAATTTATGGAGCCCACTTCAATTTGAGTGTCAAGCCTCTAAAAATACGCATTATGCTATCTTTGCATTCCTAGAAAACCTCTATCTCAGCCTAAATGATCGAGAAGCAGCGGCAGCTGTATTTTGTGACTTATCCAAGTCCTTTGACTGTGTGAGTCACCAAATATTACTACAGAAGCTAGAAGTCTATGGATTCAGAGGTACCGCACTATGTTGGTTCAAATCATATCTATCCAATCATCGCCAAAATGTGCTACTTAATGGAATTCATTCCAAATAATGTGAAATTAACTGTGGAGTCCCACAAGGCTCGGTCCTGGGACTTGTCTTATTTCTATTATATGTCAATGATTTGATCCAAGTAGCAAATTCACCGTTTTTACCATCACTGATCTGTCTGACCACATCAGTGTAGACTCAAATAAGGTTAAAGAATGGTGTCATGCCAATCTTATACTTTAATATAAATCAAACGAACATGTCTCATTTAAATGTGATATCAAAGAAATCCCCTTGGCGAATGGAACAATTACAAATGTTGCAGATAATAAGTTCTTCGTCTCATTTAAATGTGATATCAAAGAAATCCCCTTGGCGTTGTTGCAGATAATAAGTTCTTAGGGCTACATATCGATGGAAAATTAAGATTTGAAAGCTGTATCACTAACAGGGTAAATGGCTAGCTGCAGGTTGCTATTCTGCATGTGTTGTCTCTAATGAGCTAGATATTGCTAATGCTAAAAAAGTTTTATTTTCTTTGATTGAGACCCATCTACGCTATGGCATCTGCTTTTGGGTATTGCGTTCACAGTGCCGCTTCGACATGTTCTTTACGATATTTAAGCAAAGCGAAATATTGCGATTCCTGTCGTCCATTATTTCTTGAACACTGGATTCTAACACTGTCATGTCTTCTCATTCTAGAGATGGTATGCCTCATACACATAAAATATAAGGATAAAATAAAAAACGCCTCAATATACAACACACGACTATCCCTCCATATTCCTCTCCCAACACCCACAGAAACTCACTTATCTACAAAAACAAAAATATTCAATCATCTTCCCATCACCATAAAAGAAATACATAATTGCATTCAATTCAGAAAAGAAGTAAAAAATCTCTTGGTTGTGAAAGCATAGATGAATTCTATCAAGACTCATTCACCTAATCTCAAAAATATATATTACCAAAGGAAACTGTGATTTAAGTACTATTTAATAGTTTTTTATCTATTTTTATTTTTGTTGTTGTTATTTGTTGAGTGTTCGGATTTTATATAATATAATATGTTTATTGTTTTAAGAATAGAATTCTTGTTACAAACACAATGTCATAAATAATAATACTAATATAAACATTTAATATAAAATGTGACAATAATTGAATTAAAATATATATACATATATATACACATATATACATATACAAAGGTCACAGGACAAGAACTAGACTAACGATTAGAATTATGTTTTTCACACAGTACAATCGCAAATACTACACATTATAAATTACAGGGCATCATCAAAATATTCTTGTAGGTCATAATAGGCTTTATCACTTGATAGTTTTTTACATTTATTTCTGAATATGATAAAAGAAGTCTCTTTGATTTCATTGGGAAGTTTATTGTACATCCTGATTCCATTATATATCAACGAGTTTTGAACAAAACATGTTTTTGAAGTTTATTGTACATCCTGATTCTTATATATGAGTTTTTATTGTGTGGTATGTGGCTGTGGATTCATAGTTCTCCTATTTTATGTATAATCGATACGGTTTCCAAAATGAATATTGAAATAACGTAAGGATTCTATGTTCTCGAAAAAGGGGTTCACATGAATCCCGCCATTTCGCTTTACATAAGTACCTAATAGCCCTTTTCTGCAAGACAAAAACCGATTGCATAAGTTGTTTACTGCAGACACCCCAAAAGGGTATACCATACCTTAGATGAGAGTCTATTAAGGCATAGTACACCACCTTCGCTGCAGCAAACCCCAGTTCCTTAGAGACGTTTCTCATTGCGTAACAGCCTGATGCCAATTTTTTGTTGACGTGTGCAATATGCTGAGAGAATTTTAAATTTTCGTCTAAATAGACTCCCAAGAATTTCAAAGTGGAGTTATTTTTTATTATGTTATTGTCGAGGGGGATATCAGGTATATTACACTTGAATGCTAATATATTTGTTTTGCTGGTATTCAATGATAAATGATTTGAGTCACACCAGTTCTTCATTTTTTGTATGTCTTGGCACATTCTGTTATGCAATCTGTTTTTGTCCTTGTCATGCCATAATAATGTGGTGTCGTCAGCAAATAAGGTAAAGCTTCCTGAAATCGATATGTTGGTCAAGTCATTAATATATAATAGAAACAGAATAGGACCTAATACAGAGCCTTGAGGTACTCCACAATTTATCTCTCCAATGTCCGAGTTAGTCGACATTCTTACGAATTGTTTTCTATCAGAAAGGTATGATCTACATATATACACATTTACTAACTTAATTCTATTGTTTACCATGCTTTGTCAATGTGAATATTACTTCTTCAGACAATAAAGTACTGTTTCTTCTTCTTCATATACTTCTATTCATACAAGATTTAGCGAAATGTGTTTAATTTACCATGAACTTTTTTATGTTTTACAAGACTGACAGTAGGATGTAAATCTTAAGGCAATAAAGAATATTTTGATTGATTAGCGATATTATTTTAAGTAGCTCCAATGACGTTTTTATAAGTACTTTTTCATTTACACATATACACATTTTTATGGTATTTAGCTTTTTTACACTTTGTCAATAAAGATCATTCTTCAGACAATTAGCTATATTTCGATTGCATGATTGATCTCTTTTAGGTAACGAAATGGCTGAAGTATTGGGAGACTTCCCTGAACTGACCGTGGAGATTGGCGGCGCAACAGAATCCATCATGAAACGTACCGCTCTGGTAGCCAACACATCCAACATGCCTGTCGCCGCTCGTGAAGCTTCCATCTACACCGGTATCACCTTGTCCGAATATTTCCGTGACATGGGTTACAACGTATCCATGATGGCAGACTCCACCTCGCGTTGGGCCGAAGCCTTGAGAGAAATTTCAGGTAAAGTTCAGTTTGTGGTCCTTCGGGCCGGATTCGACAATAACACGATTTACCCTCGCAGGTCGTTTGGCTGAGATGCCTGCCGATTCCGGTTACCCAGCCTACTTGGGTGCCCGATTGGCCTCCTTCTACGAACGTGCCGGTCGTGTCAAATGTTTGGGTAATCCCGACAGAGAAGGATCCGTTTCCATCGTAGGAGCCGTGTCGCCACCCGGTGGTGATTTCTCAGATCCCGTCACATCAGCCACCCTGGGTAAACATTATTTGTTGTTACGTTGAGTTTCCAGCCTTGAATTTTCGTTATTTTTAGGTATTGTACAGGTGTTCTGGGGATTGGACAAAAAACTTGCCCAACGTAAACATTTCCCCTCCATTAACTGGCTTATTTCGTATTCCAAATACACCAGGGCTTTGGATGATTTCTACGACAAAAATTTCCCGGAATTCGTGTCCCTCAGAACCAAAGTCAAGGAAATTCTTCAGGTTTGTATATTGACACAGAATAAACAAAAGATTTTCAGCAAATCCGGTTTTAGTAAGTCTCTTTTCCACAGAATTCTGTTGAGCTTTAATTTGTTCACATCTTCCATTTTCCAAAATTATTATTTTTCAATTGCCATCCTCTTTGGGTAGACACGGCAGCTAGTATCTAATATCTCCTTCATCTCTGTGATTTCCAGGAGGAAGAAGACCTGTCAGAAATCGTGCAGCTGGTTGGTAAAGCTTCGCTGGCCGAAGCCGACAAAATCACCCTGGAAATCGCCAAGTTACTCAAAGAAGATTTCCTTCAACAGAATTCTTATTCGTCTTACGACAGGTTCTGTCCCTTCTACAAAACAGTGGGCATGCTCAAGAACATGATTGGTCTGTACGATATGTCCAGACACGCCGTAGAAACGACCGCTCAGTCGGAAAACAAGATCACCTGGAACGTCATCAGGGACTCGATGAGCAACATCTTGTACCAACTCAGCAGTATGAAATTCAAGGATCCCGTGAAAGACGGAGAGGCCAAGATTAAGGCAGATTTCGATCAACTGTACGAAGATATTCAGCAAGCATTCAGAAACTTGGAAGATTAAGGTGGTTTTAGTATAACTTTGCAGCTGGATTAAAAGGTTTCAAAGTTTCTCTGGAACAAAACTAGGACAGTATCAGAAAAGGCCTCTGTCCCTCACTGTTATGTATATTCAAAAAAAATTATATCTCTGGCCGTACTAGTAATGATGGGAGCTTTTCCCTTTTGATATTATCCTGTAAAATAAAGAAATGTAAATTGTTGAGTATGGGTATAGATTTGGTGTCAGGTGAGGGGTAAGTGTTGATAATAAATTTTTCCCGTCATTCCAGTTATTTTTTAAGTTTTATTTTACATAGGTGCTTGTTGAGTTCTTTTGTCCAGTATTATTCAATTTCAGCCACTTTCGGAATCATCCACATATTCTAGAGCTGTTTGTACATTATATTTACCTTTTTAAAGATATACCTTACTATTGTACAGTCTATCGTGTTTAGATAATTAGAACATTCAGATGTAGTGCAATTGTTCTATTTTGAACGGAAATAAATGCATACTTATTGTTGTTTCTATTGGTTTCACTATTTACCCTTTCTAGGATAACACACACTGAGTAAGAACATTTCTTGACAGAATGGTATCTCGTTTCTATTGTCACACCTCTGTAAGGCGAATTACAATTTTATTCTGTGATCAAGAAAAAAAAACACTTGACAAATCATGATTTGTATTAACCTCGAATACACTGAGAAAAAACATTACTTTGCAGAATAGTACCTTGCTTCAACTGCCACACTCCCTTCTTTTTAAGGAGAATTACAATTTCATCTTGTAATCAACCCTCAATTTATCAAAGACTGGAAAAAACACTTCATTGAATGTATCACATATATGTTTTTTACACGCTTTATATTAGCTTCACTTGTTTTGTTGTAACAGACTCCTTTGGACTTGATTTTCCAGACGTCCGAATGATTTGAAATTTGGCAAGTGTACATAATTCCGGTGACAATGCATTAAGAAATTTTTGTGTGAAAAAAAAATAAAATGGCGGCTCCAATATGGCGGACGAGTTTTGTGATTATAGTCCGATTCGCTTCAAAATTGGTATCTGAGGGTTTTCGTGGTCGGAGATTATGATTCTTTTGTCAAAATTGAAAAATTCAAGATGGCGGCTCCAAAATGGTGGACGAGTTTTGTGATTATGGTCCGATTCTATTCAAAATTGGTATGTGGGGGTTTTTGTAGTCGAATTTTTGCTCTAGGCACCTTTCCAGATTATTGGAAACATAGCTTCCTGAAACCAATACATAAACTAGGAGATAAGAAAAATATTAAGAATTATAGAGCAGTTTGCAATCAGTCAGAGATGGCTAAGATGTTTGATTCTATGCTTACAAAGAAACTTTCCTGGGACTGTAAGTCTTTACTCAATCCCCAACAACACGGTTTCACAGAAGGTAAATCCACTTGTACCAACCTTGCTCTTTACACAAACTACATAACTGAAAATCTTGAGAGGAGGCTACAGGTTGACTCTGTCTATACGGACTTTTCCAAAGCCTTTGACAGAGTCAACCATGGCCTACTTATAGCTAAAATTCAAGCGCTTGGTATAGACGGGAATATTTTGCAAGTAATCAATAGCTTCTTAACTGGTAGAACTCTGTCTGTGAAATAATGGAGATACAACATCTACACCCATTCAGGTTCCATCAGGGGTACCACAGGGATCCCATATGGGCCACTGTTGTTAAACTCGTTTGTATCGGACATAGAGTTTGTTTTCAATTATTCTGAATTTCTTATGTTTTGGATGATCTCAAACTTTATCGGGCAATTACTTGCCGGAAGATGCAATTAGTACAAAAAGATCTCGAAGCTTTTTCCATATGGTGTAGAAATAATTTGTTAGAGGTAAACATCGATAAGTGTCAAATCATTACGTTCGCTAGAATTAGAAGTCCAATATTCTTTGAATATAAATTGAATAATATAGTTCTTAAAAGAGAAAAATTTATTCGCGATCTGGGAGTTAAATTTGATAGCGAAATTAATTTTAATCTTCAAGTATTAGAAATTGTGGCAAAAAGTCTCAAAATGCTAGGTTTTGTGTTGAGAATTTCTACTGATTTTTCAATTAAAACAAAAAAGATTTTATATTGTGCTTTCGTAAGATCCATTCTTGAGTATTGTTCGGTTATATGGGACCCATATTATAATGTAAATATAGATTTGATTGAAAATGTTCAAAAGAAATTCTTAAGGAATTGTGCTTTTCACTTTGGTATTCAACGAAATGAATATGAGTACAGTCAACTCTTAACCAAGTTAAATATAAAATCATTGGAGGATAGGAGAATTTCTATGAACTTGAGTTTCCTCTTCAAAATAATAAATAATAAGATCAACTGCCCAGAAATACTACAACTAATAACTTTTCATATCAAACAAAAAGATACGAGAAATCCTGATATTTTTCATATAAATTTTTTCCATACCAATTATGCTATGAACAGTCCGATTCCTCGTATTCTGAAGCTGGGAAATGAATGTCATAATAACTTAGATTTGTTTAATGTGTCACTTCAGGTCTTCAAAAATCAATTGAAAAGGCTATAGCTTTTCCGAAACTTTTTTTTTACCTTACCATTTTCTTTTGTAAGTACCAGATTGGTTACATCATTTTCTTTGTTAATACCAGATTTGTTTCATCTTTTAGTAATATAGTAACTAGACATAAGGATTCATTAATACTTTGTATTTCACACTTCGCTAAATGTTTTGTAAAATTCTAGTGTAGACTTTAGACATAAGAGTTCAATAATATTTTATAGTTTATCACACTTTGTTAAATGTAAATTGGCTTTGCCGTTAAATAAATAAATATGATTCTTTTGTAAAATTGAAAAATTCAAGATGGCTCCAAAATGGTGAACGAGTTTTGTGATTATGGTCCGATTCTATTCAAAATTGGTATGTGGAGGTTTTGGGAGTCGAATATTATTATTATTTCGTGAAAATTGAAAAATTCAAGATGGCGGCGCCAAAATGGTGGACGAGTTTTGTGATTATAGTCCGATTCTATTCAAAAAAACGCTTTTATAGAAAACCAAACTAAAAAAATATAAAATAAATTTGAATTAAGAATAGTGTAAAATTTTTTATAAATATAAATTAATAATGTAAATAAGAAAAAAAATTATTTTATTTAAAAAAAAAGCGTGGGGTGCTTAATCTGAATCTTAAAAAGCACCCCACGCTTTTTTAAAAATAAAATACATTTTTTTCTTATTTACATTATTATTAATTTCTATTTATTAAATTTTTTTACACTATTCTTAATTCAAATTTTTATTGTCACACGTCTGTAAGGCAAATTACAATTTTATTCTGTGATCAAGAAAAAAAAACACTTGACAAATCATGATTTGTATTAACCTCGAATAGACTGAGAAAAAACATTACTTTGCAGAATGTGCCTTGCTTTAACTGCCACACTCTTCTTTTTAAGGAGAATTACAATTTCATCTTGTAATCAACCCTCAATTTATCAAAGACTGGAAAAGACACTTCATTCAATGTATCATATATATGCTTTTTATTATTCACATTCGAACTTACACTGAGAAAAAAACATCTTGACATAATAGTGCCTGCTTTCAATGGACTACCTAAGTCTGACGTCACTAAAGGGAGGAGCTTACGAACCTTTCCATCGAAAATGCATGTTAAATGCCTCTAAGGAATTTTTATTTTTCAGTTTATTCGTGATTGTGCTATAAATAAGGGTGGATCTACTACTATATTGTTGAGAGTGTGGCCAAATTTAGGAATTCCCATCATATTTTGTAGAGAGGTAAGGATTATTTAAAAGAATTGAGGTTATGACATTGTATTGTTTGTTTTGCTTGAATATTTCCCATTATTTTCAGAATTCTGGCTTAAAATGACTCCAAAACACGATTTAAAGTTTCTTTAGATTTTATTTTTTTAATAGAAAGTGATGAGTTTTCCAAGAAGTTGCGCCACTTATGTATCACCACTCACACTGAGAAGTTTTCAACAAAATATTTAGTTTCTGGTTTACATCAACAAAATACAGACATTTTTCAAGTCTTTTTATTCAATCTTCATTGGGAATGTTTGTTTTAATTCAGTATTCTTGGGTTATTTTTTAAATAGAAAGTGATGAGTTTTCCAAGAGATGGCGCCACTTATGTATCACCACTTTACACTCACACAGAAGTTTCCAACAAAATATTTAGTTTCTGGTTTACATCAACAATATACAGAAATTTTTCAAGACTTATTGAATCTTCATCTGGAATGTTTGTTTTAATTCAGTATTCTTGGGGTCCCTCCCACCTTCCCACCTCAATAGACTTGGCCTTATTGATTTAGGGGAGGTATGGAGTGGTGACTTAGTAGTGGCGTCATCTGTAGGAAATATAATTTGTTTGGAGATCACAACAAAATACAGAAATTTTTCGTGTCTTTTCATTCAATCTTCTAGAAGTATGTTTGTTTTAATTCAGTATTCTTGGGTTATTTTTTAAATAGAAATTGATGAGTTTTCCAAGAGATGGCGCCACTTATGTATCACCACTTTACACTCACACTGAGGAGTTTCCAAAAAATATTTAGTTTCTGGTTTACATCATAGACAAATTAAAAATAAAGAGACTGTTTGAAACATTGGCGATCTTGACCACCAAGTTTTTGGTACGGCCAGTCGCGCATGGAGGCGCTGTCCGCAATCAACAGACGACTGGCGACATGATAATTTTCCAATTTCGACATTTGTCAGAAAATGACAAATCACGTAATAATTTCAGAATAATTCTACTGTTAATTGTCATCGAAAAATTAATTATAGAAATTATACCATGGACTTGAATTATGAACCCAACGTCGAAAATGGAATGTTATTGGAGTTGACGCTGAAATTCCTCGAAATATTCTTTAACAAGGTAAAATATAAACTGCTTTTCATAAACTGATAGTTATTTCCATCCATCAGTTGCAGAAATTTTTTCACAAACTGGTTTTCCATCCATCAGTTTTCATTTCCTATCACCATTTGAGGAAGTACGAAGTACATGGTCTCCTTTGTGCTAATGAATTAAAAAAATTATTGAAGGTTTGTTGTAAATGTAATATGTTTTTATTTTGGTCGATTTGATGATAAGCGACTGAAGAATATTTTTAATTTTGTTGTTTTTCGGAGTTTTATTATTGTTTTGTCTGTAGTACATTGTCCTAGATACAATAAAATGTATTTTTATAGTGTTCAACTTATTATTCTTTTTTTTTTATTTTTGTATTTGTACAATCGTTTTCCAACTAACAGATTCTACGAATCGATTACTGTATATATTTTATTAGTGATCGATTTGCCATTCCAGTATTTTATATGATACAACCATTCATATGGAATACAAGAATGGCAAATCGATCACTTATAAAATATATACCATATCAATCATATAAAAGTAACACATTTGAAAAACCCGCCTTATCTCAATCGCTGTTACCAACTGTACTTAGTTCGGCCAGTTGCGAGATACGTCGCCACTGTTTAAACGTGGTGCCAACTTTTACTGCAGGTTTGACAACTCTCTTTATTTTTAGTTTCTCTATGGTTTACATCAACAAAATAAAGACATTTTTCAAGTCTTTTTATTCAATCTTCATCGGGTATGTTTGTTTTTAATTCAGTATTCTTTAGATGGTATTTTTTAAATAAAAAGTGATGAGTTTTCCAAGAGATGGCACCACTTATGTCACACCACTTTACAGTACACTCACACAGAAGTTTCCAGAAAATATTTAATTTCTGGCTTGAAATTGTTCAAGACTTTTTATTCAATCTTCATCGGGTATGTTTGTTTTAATTCAAAGGACTTGGCCTTATTGATTTAGGGGAGGTTTGGAGTGGTGACTTATTAGTGGCGCCATCTGTAGGAAAAAAAAATTAAACATAATCTGTTTGGAGATCACATATTTGTTTTGTTTGTTTTTATTGAGTATTCTAGGGATGTGTTTCATGCTTCTAGGCCCCCCACAGTTAGAATTTCATTCAGTAGATATTTGGATGTACACTGAGAAAACATTTCTTGACATAATAGTGTCAATTGCCATATTACCTCCGTTTCAAGATGAATTATGATTATTTTGTAGTTAACCGTCAATTTATCAAAGATTGGAAAAAATAACAGTTTTTTTATTTTAAGTAATGTCTGGTTTCGTTTGCCACACCCCCTCCTTTTTAAGTTGAATTCAAATTTGTAATCCTCCATCAATTTTTCAAAAACTTAAAAAAACACTTTTTGAATGATTATAATTTATAAGCAACCTTCTGAAATACACGGAGAAAAATATTTCTTGGCAGAACAGTGTCTGGTTCCAATTGCCACATCCCTCCTTTTTTAAGGTGATTTACAATTTAATTTTGTAATGAATCCTCAATTTATTGAAGACAGGAAAAAACACTATCACTTATATCATGATTTTTATTAGTCACTTTCGGTTGCACACTGAGAAAAAACATTTCTTGACAGAATAGTGTCGGGTTTCAATTGCCACTCCTCTCCTTTGCAAGGTAAATCACAATTTTATCATGTTTTTTATTGAACTTTTGAAATACAGTGAGATTTTTTTTAGACAGAATAGTGTCTGGTTTCAATTTCCATACCCCCCCTTTGCCACACCACCTCCTCCTTTGCAAGGTGAGTCACAATTTAATTTAGTTAGCAACTCTCAATTTATCAAAGACTGAAAAAAACACTATTACAAATATCATGATTTTACTTTTGGTTGCACACTGAGAAAAAACATTTCTTGACAGAATAGTGTCTGGTTCCAATTGCCACACCCCCTTCTTTGTAAGCTGAATTGCAATTTTTATTTTGTAATCGAGAGCAAAAAATACACTAACATTATTATTATTGGTGCTAAACTGTTTGAAGAAACTGAAAGCCAAACACACATCCGGACATGATTCAATCCCAAGCTTTCTTGTGAAATATTGCGCCTCAATCTTAGCCAAACCACTTCAATCCATCTTTAACCTTGCCTTGAAAACGGGATGTTTTCCAGAAAGATGGAAAATCGCCAAAATATGCCCAATTTTCAAATCTGGGGCAATTAATATAGTTGAAAATTACCGACCAATCACGCTGCTCTCCAATTTTGCAAAGGGCTTTGAGATGTGTCTTCACCACATTATATACCCCAACTTAAAGAACATAATTACTCTCGAGCAACACGGTTTCATGAGCAAACGATCTACCGTCACGAACCTTATGTGTTTCACCCAATCAGTGAGTAATGCCCTCGATAACCACTCTCAAATGGATACCATCTACACTGATTTCTCAAAGGCATTTGACAAGCTAGATCATCAAATAATCTTGAGCAAACTCAACCTGTATGGTTTCAACACGAATCTAATTAACTTATTTCAATCTTACTTACAAAATCGTATACTATTTGTAGAATTTAGAGGTCACGAATCCCACCATTTCATAGCTTCAAGCGGAGCCCCACAAGGTAGCAACCTAGCCCCCCTATTATTTTCTATCTTTATCAATGATATTGGGAACAACATCTCAAGTAATTTGCTGCTATTCGCAGATGACTTAAAATTGTTCAGAAGAATTGAATCAATTGATGATTGCCATATATTACAAAATGATGTCCAAAACCTCCACCTTTGGTGTATCGAAAATAAACTCCCTCTCAATATAAAAAAATGCAAATCCAATACATTCTCCTTAAAAAAGTCGCCGATTGAGTTTTCTTACTCTATCAACAATATCACATTAGAGCGCTGCCAACAAATAAAGGACCTTGGTGTCGAATTCGACCCCAAACTTAACTTTTCCAATCATTACAACTAAACATCTTCTGCCGCTAAGAGAATGACCGGACTAATCTTCCGTACGTGCAAAGACTGCTTCATGGCCCTTTATAATGCATTCGTGAAATCTAGATTGGAATACTGCTCCCTGAAATGGTCCCCCTTATACAAATGTCATATTGATCAACTTGAATCAGTTCAAAGATTCTTCATGAAATATGTATCCTTCAAGCTGGATGGGACCTACCCCCCTCAAGGTTACGACAACAATTTACTACTCAATAGATTTTCATGTTTATCACTAGAAAATCGTAGATCATACTGTGCTTGCTTATTCCTCTACAAATTAATAAATAATCTAACAGACTGCCCTGATTTATTGGCACAAATCAACTTTCAAGTCCCTCGTAGCAATTGTAGATACAAAACTTCCTTTCACCTACCTAAACCTAACACTGTATTTGCTTTCCTCAACTTGTAATATTAATCTGTCTTGTAATTGGGATTTATCCTGTTTAGACAATAAATTTTTTTTTTTTTTTTTTTTTTTTCCCCAAAAAAATTAAATTTGGTTTCAATCCCCCTATTTTCTGCAATGGGAATTAAAATTGTATTTATAATCGACCCCAAATTGAACAATTAAACTCGAGACTATATACTTTAATGAGTATGTCATATAATCACAAAAAATAGGTTGTATTAACAATGTCGTAAAGATAATCTTGGAATAATAAAATCCTAAATTAAATAATATTGAAATCGAATGGTGCCACTTCATCGAAAGAATTCTGCTGGCCTCCAGGCGCGTTCGACATTTGCTGTCCCATCTGCGGCCTGGGACCATTGCCTCCCATTTGCTGAACATTGATCAGTTGTCGATATTGCGGTTGCTAGAAAAAAAAAACGATCATGACCCCAAAAGCACTCTTGCTAGCTTGCAGGCATACAGAAAGTTTTGTGTAGTAACGAAAACACTGTTACTTGAAGAAAATGTTCAATTTGGGGCTAATGAAAGATTAAAACAAACAAAATTGCTTCTGAGGAAAAAATCTCAGGATCCTTCTTGAGAAAAGTGTTGATTTTAGTGTTTTCAAATACTTCTTATGCCATTTCTCTATTTAGAAAAACATATTTTCTTATGTCAAGTTAGAGAAACCAGTCTTGCTTGAGAATGGTATTGATTTTGGAGTATTAGTATAGTGCCAGGGAAGTAGTAGTTTTCTGTTAGATATTACAAGAACTATATTTTTTTTAGTAGATTTTAGAATTTGCCTTTTTTTCAATTGAGAATTTTCCTATTCAAAACAATTGATTCAGAGAGTAACAAACAACACTTTTAATTAGATTCACATTTCCCAAAATGAAGTTGAATTTGTTTAACAAATGCCACTCTTCAAAGAAATGTTTGCAGTACTTTCGGATTGATGTTGATTTATTCATTTTTGTGGCAGAATTATTCAATGAGGAATTTTAAAAAAATGTAAATATTCTTCAATTTTTTAGTTCAAAACACATTTAAATCCTATTGAGTAAAAAAATATTGACTAAACTATTTGAGGAATTTACCTGTTGCAGCAAATGCCTAAGACCGGGGTTATTCGACATGGGCCTCATCAGTCTCTGCTGGGGAGTTGCACCTGCTGCTTGGGGATTACCCTGATTCGCCATTTGTTGTCTCTGCTGCTGAAAACCACTCATCAAATCATCCAAGACCATATAAGCACGATAAAAATACCTAACCCAACTTTGGTTAGGATAGGCCAACTTACATTTTCGAGCATCTTATAGTGCATTTCAGTCTGCTGTGCAGCCTGCAATGCCTGTTCCAGCTGTGACGTTTTCATATGACTGATCCTTTCCAACTGACTCTTGTACTGCCTCTCCTGCTGCTGAGCAGCTTCCAGGGTCTGTTTCAGCTGATTTATCTTATCCAAATTCTGCCTGCGTTCCACTTCTAGCTGGTTTTCGAGGGGGGCGTTCTGTACCGGAGCCTGCATCATGTTCTGCTGCATGTTGGGTTGATTGTTGCCAGGTTGTTGTATGCCTGATTGGAGAAAACGTTACCAAGTTCGTCAATTTTGTACGATGAATTTTCGGGCAATTATTCAAAATCGGAATTGCGAAAGAGTGCAAAAAACTTTGATCTATACTAATATGAATAAATGGTAAAAAAAAAACTACGGTATCAGGTACAAAACGATTGAAAATTGTACCTGGCATTCTGATGTTGGGTCTCATCCCACCAGGCGCTACATTCTGCCCAATTATCCCTCCCATCCCTTGTCCCGGCTGGCCCATCGAACTGACGTTGTTCTGCGTTATCTGACCTCCGCCCATCGATAAAGAATTCGTCGGCAGGAGATTCTGCTGGTTATTCTGAGAAGTAGCCGGATTCGATCCCGGCATCTGAGGAGGAGTCCCGACTTGATTGGGATTGATGGACGGGCCTCCAGGACCCCCCTGAAAATCATAGCATTCCTGTGTCCACTTGAGAGCAGTGATCTCGGTAGGTAGAAGAAAGATACTCGGCAAGTTTCAAGTGGTTGACAAACACGTTTGACAATTATCTGAATCTCACCTTGTGAAGTGAATATTTTAATTTTTTTATAGGCTTCGTACGCAGGTAAACATTTTTAGAGACAAACGCCAGTTGAATGAACGAATTGATTTAAAAGAACTATAACCGACACAATCAATTTTAATAATAATAATATGTTTATTGTTTAAGAATAAAATTCTTGTTACAAACACAATGTCATAAATAATATTACTAATATAACCATGCAAATATAAAAAAAAATGATTTCTGTTTCTTATTCAAAATTGTCAATTGTCTGATCGACTGTAATTACATTCTGACACAGTTGAGGTTCAACACTCACTTTAGAACTCGAGATTGGAAATTGTTTTCAATTCAATTTTATCCTAACAACTACACCTATCATAGCCCCTTAGCAAGACTACCTCGGAATTTTAATGATATTCATGGTCCTATTGACCTATTTGATATTACGCTATTGACCTATTTGATATTACCCAATTCAAGAATAGATTGAGATCCGTATTAGAAATGCAAAATATATAATAATTTAAGGAAATTTATTTAAATTTTTTAGGAAATTCTATATAATATAATATATTTAATGAAACTTAGACCTAGTTATATTTATCATTGTACTTATGTAAAAATGGTTTATCCGTATAAATAAATAAATAAAATGTGACAATAATTGAATTAAATACATATACAAAGGTTACAGGACAAGAACTAGACTAATGATTAGAATTATGTTTTTCACACAGTACAATCGCAAATACTACACATTATAAATTACAGGGCATCGTCAAAATATTCTTGTAGCTCATAATAGGCTTTACCACTTAATAGTTTTTTTACATTTATTTCTGAATATGATAAAAGAAGTCTCTTTGATTTCATTGGGAAGTTTATTGTACATCCTGATTCCATTATACAGTGCTAGTCAAAAGTCCCCTCCCCCCCCTCGTATCTTTTGAACGGGTATACTTATAATAATGAAATTTGGAGGGTGGAAATAAACGGATGTAGGCTTCTTTCTCAACTGGTCATAACAGGTGACGCAATAGTCATAAATGACGTCACAAGGCCACTGTGACCAATAATTTTAAATGGGACCCTATGGCAAGTGACAGCTCGTTTGAAAGGTATTGAAAATACCTATTCAGTCATACCAATTTTGTTTGGGTTTCGGCTGATTTTCATTGATAAATTGAAGAAATACGAAAATTATAGTTTCGCATTTAATTAATAATGATTTAAGAACCAGTTCTTATAATAAGTGTTCAAAATGTGCTCCATCTACTTCCTGGCAGTAATGCATCCTATTGCTGAACTCTTGTCGTACTCGTCCCAGTGTGTCAGCGGAAATTGCCCTACATTCTTCAACAATTCGTTGTTTCAGAATGGCAATACTGTCAGGTGCTGTAGCGTAAACCTTAGATTTCAAGTACCCCCATAGAAAAAATCTAATGGTGTAAGGTCCGTGACCGAGCTGGCCATTCGATCGAACCTCGTCGTCCAATCCATCTACCACGTATATTCTTCATCTAGGTAACGTCTTACTGTCACCGTAATAGTGTGCATGAGCGCCATCTTGTTGAAACGTTATTTCCAATTTGTCGAATTCATCTGGATTATCTTGTAGAATTTCAAGAGATTAACGACTCAATATCATTTTGTAACATCTCCAGTTACAATTCACCGGTTAAGTTAGCATTGTAGAAAAAGAGGCCCACTATTTGGTTTCCCAAAATACCTGCCCAAACATTTACTTTTCTGGAAATTGAGTATGTTTTTCACTTAAAGATGTGAGGATTTGTGTCACCCAATACCTCACATTTTGAGTGTTAACATTTCCATTGAGAAAGAAAGTACTTTCGTCACTAAAACAAATTGTCTGTATGTAGCCTGGTTGTTGCTTCATTTTATTGGACATAGTTTCACAGAATTCTAGTCTTCGGTCGGGTCATCATCTGAAAGTTGGTGCACCATTTTAATTTGTATGGATGAAATTTGTTTTAGCCAACACCCTATGTACTGTCCTTTGACTGACTTCACAGATAGATGCAACTTGGGCTGTGGAAGAAGTAGGGTTTACTATCATTTCTCCAATTATGTCAATTTTTTTGTCATCACTAATTGTTGGTCGACCAGATCGCTTTGGCATCTTGAACACTACCTGATGCTTCAAACTTCCGAAGAAGCTCCCTCAAATAAACCCTCGATATAGGGCGATCGGGTACCTCTCATTAAACAGTCGTTCGCTGCATGGAAATTGTTTCTACATTCACCAATTATTAAGATAGCTGCTACTTTGTCGGCTAGCAGATGCATACCATTTTGCCTATGTAAACACTTAAACGTCTCGTTAAACAATAGCTTAGGTAAATTTTCAAGGTATAAACACTTTTGACAAGTAGAGAATTCAAAAACGTCAACCTTTTTGACAATTAACCAGAGGCGTACTTTAAAATCTTTATTAATTAAATGCGAAACTATAATTTTCGTATTTCTTCAATTTATCAATCAAAATCAGCCGAAACCCAAACAAAATTGGTATGACTGAATAGGTATTGTCAATACCTTTCAAACGAGCTGTCACTTGCCATAGGGTCCCATTTAAAATTATTGGTCACAGTGGCCTTGTGACGTCATTTATGACTATTGCGTCACCTGTTATGACCAGTTGAGAAGCCTACATCCGTTTATTTCCACCCTCCAAATTTCATTATTATAAGTATACCCGTTCAAAAGATACGAGGGGGGGAGGGGACTTTTGACTAGCACTGTATATCAACGAGTTTTGAACAAAACATGTCTTTGGAATTGGTAGATTCAGTTCATTTGACCGCCTTGTGTGGTATGTGGCTGTGGATTCATAGTTCTCCCTATTTTTATGTATAATCGATACGCTTTCCAATATGAATATTGAAATAACCGTAAGGATTCTATGTTCTCGAAAAAGGGGTTTACATGAATCCCTCCATTTCGCTTTACATAAGTACCTAATAGCCCATTTCTGCAAGACAAAAACCGACTGCATAAGTTGTTTACTGCAAACACCCCAAAAGCGTATACCATACCTTAGATGAGAGTCTATTGGCATAGTACACCACCTTCGCTGCAGCAAACCCCAGTTCCTTAGAGACGTTTCTCATTGCGTAACAGCCTGATGCCAATTTTTTGTTGATGTGTGCAATATGCTGAGAGAATTTTAAATTTTCGTCTAAATAGACTCCCAAGAATTTCAAAGTGGAGTTATTTTTTATTATGTTATTGTCGAGGGGGATATCAGGTATATTACACTTGAATGCTAATATATTTGTTTTGCTGGTATTCAATGATAAAAAATTTGAGTCACACCAGTTCTTCACTTTTTTTATGTCTTGCCACATTGCCGCCATCAGAGATCAACTGGTGACCTGCTCGCTTACGTCTCACATATATGGCAGCTATCTATTGAAAAGTATGGAGAAACTTTAGCTGTGGCATTAGATATCTCCAAGGCGTTCGATCGAGTTTGGCACCAGGGACTCCTCGCCAAGCTTCCGCCTTATGGCTTGCCCCCTCAGCTGTGTTCTCTGCTTGCTAGTTTTCTCTCAAACAGGTCTCTCCATGTAGTGGTCGATGGAGCTTCATCTGACACTCTACTCATAAATGCTGGTGTTCCGCAGGATCTATTCTCGCACCAACACTATTTCTACTTCACATCAACGACCTGTTGAAAGCAACTTCATGTCCAGTACACAGCTTTGCCGATGATAGTACCCTCCATACCGCTTTCTCTTCCAGGGCCCCTATATCAGCCCGTGAAACCAGAAATGAACGAGGAAGAAATGTTAATAATATAAATATGGACTTAGCAACAATTCTCGAGTGGGGATCTAATAACTTGGTAGAATTCAATGCAAACAAAACACAAGCATGTCTTTTCTCTAGAAAAGCCGATCTCACTGTGCCTAACATAACTTTGTCAGGAGTAACCATACCACTGAAGTCATCCATATCGATGCTTGGTATTACTATCAGCAATAACCTTTCCTGGGAAAATCACGTGAGGTCCATTGCCAAAAGTGCATCCCAAAACTTGGTTTTTTGTTTCGTGCCAAGAGCTATTTCACCCCCACTCAGCTGCTTATGATCTATAAGGCACAGATCCGACCTGTCCTGGAATACTGTTCCCATATTTGGAGCTCGGCACCTAAACATATCCTGAGGCTATTGGATTCTGTCCAAAAAAGCGCAATTCGTCTCGTCGGTGATGCCTCGCTTACAAATTCGCTCACTTGTCTGGAACACCGTACAAAAGTTGGCGATTTGTCTCTATTTTATAGATATTTTCATGGGCGAAGCTCTTCTGAAATATCAACAATCGTTCCTTCTTTGGCAGTCTCTTCGAGATTAACCCGTCAAGTTCAGTCATCACACCCTTCGTGGTCACTTTGGAGACCTGCAGAACATCACTTTCCAAAGACTCGTTCATCCAACGAACAGCGAGGCTTTGGAACTCATTGCCTAGGGAGGTGTTTCCCGAGGCATACAACCTCCAGAAATTTAAGAAGAACACCAACTCCTACCTTCTTTCCCTTGGTTCCCACGATGTTCTCTGAACATTACAGGATATCCTTTTTCGTGAGAACCAGAACGTAAAAAAAAAAAAAAATCTGTTATGCAATCTGTTTTTGTCCTTGTCATGCCACAATAATGTGGTGTCGTCAGCAAATAAGGTAAAGCTTCCTGTAATCGATATGTTGAGCAAGTCATTAATATATAATAGAAACAGAATAGGACCTAATACAGAGCCTTGAGGTACTCCATAATTTATCTCTCCAAGGTCCGAGTTAGACGACATTCTTACGAATTGTTTTCTATCAGAAAGGTATGATCTAATCCAAATATGACTGTTGTCCCTAAAACCATATCTTGTGAGTTTCCGAAGCAAAATACTGTGATTGACACAGTCGAAAGCTTTGGATAAGTCACAAAGCACTGCTGCAGTGGCTTCCCCACTGTTGATTTCATTATACACCATTTGCAATACTATTGATATAGCGTCGCTTGTACTCTTAAAATTTTGAAAGCCATACTGATGTGCACTCAATATCCTGTTTCTGTTCATAAACTCCATCATTCTTTTTTTTACCAGTTTCTCAATTATTTTTGCTGAGGTTGGAATGAGCGATATAGGCCTAAAGTTTGCCGGATCTTCTTTGTTGCCGCCTTTATGGAGAGGAATAACAACCGAGGTTTTGAGAAATGATGGAAATGTTCCTTGTGCAAAGGAGTTGTTTATCAGTTTAACAAGAATATTGTTTTAACAAACTCCAGCTAATTGATTTCAGTTTCCAGAAGTCTACAAATCATTAATAAACATGGTTCAAACTAACTTGTTGCAGTATCGTTAACAGTATATCAAAAAATAATATTTTTCCGATACAAAAATCACGAACATCATATTCACCAACAAACTATCCAACCATCAAATACTTCTCTGATATAGAAGTACCAAAAGGTTTAAAGAAACTTAAAGCCAAACACACATCTGGATATTTTCCAGATAGATGGAAAATTGTAAAAATATGCCCAATTTTTGAATCTGAGGCAATTATTAATGTTGCTAATTACCGACCTATCACACTTCTCTGCAACTTTGCGAAGGGTTTCGAGATATGTCTTCATCACACAATATACCTACTTAACTTAAAAGACTTAATCTCACTTGACCAACACGGTTTCATGAGCAAACGATCTACCATCACGAACCTCATGTGTTTCAGCCAATCAGTAAGCAACGCCCTCGACCATCACTCTCAATTGGTCACCCTCTACACCGACTTTTCAAAAGCATTCGACAAGTTAGATCATCAAGTAATGCTCAGCCAACTCAATCAGCATGGTTTTGACTCTCAACTCATTTATCTGATTCAGTTCTTCCTGCAAAATCGTATACTCTTTGACAAATTTAGAGGCCACGAATCCCATAAATTTATAGCATCAAGCGGCAATCTAGCCCACTCTTATTGTCAATCTTCATAAACGATAGTGGGAACAACATTTCCAGCAAACTATTGCTGTTCGCAGATGATTTGTTTTTAGAAGAATCGAATCAATTGATGATTGTCTTACACTACAAAACGATGTTTATAATCTCCACCTTTGGTGTATTGAAAACAAACTTCCACTAAATATCAAAAAATGCAAATCCAACACATATTCCCTAAAAAAGTCCAACATTGAGTTTTCTTACTCAATCAACAATATCACATTAAAGCGCAACCAATAAAACAAGGATCTTGGGATTGAATTCGACCCAACTCAATTTTTCCAATCACTATAATAAAATAACTTATTCCGTTAAGAGAATGACAGGACTGATTTTCCGAACATGCAAAGACTTTCAAAATAAGGACTGCTCATCCTTAACACTTTTGTGAAATCAAGATTGGAATATTGCTTTCTGATATGGTCCCCACTGTACACATGCCACATTGATCAACTGGAGGCAGTGCAAAGATTCTTCATGAAATATGTGTCATTCAAGCTGAATGGGCTCTATCCCCCTCAAAGTTATGACAACAATTTGCTGCTCAACAGATACTCATTTTTATCTCTGGAAAATTGTAGATCATACTGATTCCTGTAAAAACTCTTGAACAATCTAACAGACTGTCCTGAATTATTGGCACAAATAAACCTACAAGTTCCACGTAGCAACTGTAGATTCAAACTGTGTTTTCACCTACCAAAACCTAACAGTAACATACTTATAAAATCTTCATTGTACGCAATATGCCAAACAGCAAATAAACAAATACTGTATAGTAAACAATTAATGTTTAATGTTCACAATCCTAACGGCATAAATACACCAAAATCATTTACCTATACCTGCATTTGCATACCGTTGTATAATCTGTACCAATTCGTTTTTGTACCTATAACCTATAACTTATTTGTACTTGTATCTCTCAACTGAAACTTCTATACTGTCTTGTAATTGGGATTTATCCTGTTTAGACAATGAACGTTTTTTTCATAAGTGAGAAAAAAAATGAATTTTGAGATTGTTTGACTACTGCTGAATCGGTAGGTTGGTCAGTGAACCATGTGCAAGCCTCGAGTGCGGTTTAGTTCCAGTAATTCAATTTTCTGAATATTTGGATTTGTGGATAGTGCTAGAATTGTGTCAAGAGATTTTATCTATACAGCTTGGATATCAACCTATAGAAGTTTGATTCATTCACTATTAAGATTTAGAGTCAGACGCTTATATAGATAAACTTAAAAAGCAAAACCTTATCTAAACACAAAATGTCATACAAATCGTTGGAGGTGTTTCCGAGATACACGAAATATATTTATATGTATACAGGGTGTTAATTAAGTATGTTGACAAACATATGTCCCAAACGGCTTGGTTTTCGAGCTACAGGGTGATCAAAATAATTTTTTGGAGTTTACTTCGACATTTTCGACAATAATCAATTCAAATTAGGCAAGTACAATCCATTCACAGGATCCACCTTTTTTCAGAGTCAAGCCTTGTTCAACCCTTCAGAATTTTTTTTCCGCCGCCACTGACAGATTAAACATATTCATCTAACATAGTGATACAAAAGAAAAAAAACGTAGGCCAAGGAATAAAACGAAGTTCAAAGTTACTACAACCACATTAGTGTTGTTTGAAATTATATAAATATAAATGTGTACTCTATGTGGTGTGACAAGTGAAACTGACAGTTTAGGAATGAATCTCGCAATTATATTAAAGCCAACGACACCTGACGGGTGTCACTTGGAATTAGTTACAGTGGTGCCAACTGTTAGATTAGTACCAACTGATGTTACCAGGTGGCGGTAATGTTAAAAAGAACTATTATTTAATATTACATTGTTGTCAATTTTGATTGATATCTAAACACAACAAATAAGAGATCTCGCTCAAATGGTAAATGTTTTTTTACACGCTTTATATTAGCTTCACTTGTATGTTTGTTTGTTTGTAACCGACTCCTTTCGGCGCGATTTTGACCCACTTCTAGACCTACGAATGATTTGAAATTTGGCAGGTGTACATAATTCCAGTGACAATGCATTAAGAAATTTTTGTGTGAAAAAAAAACAAAATGGCGGCTCCAATATGGCGGACGAGTTTTGTGATTATGGTCCGATTAGCTTCAAAATTGGTATCTGAGGGTTTTCGTGGTTGGAGATTATGATTCTTTTGTCAAAATTGAAAAATTCAAGATGGCGGCTCCAAAATGGTGGACGAGTTTTGTGATTATGGTACGATTCTATTCAAATTTGGTATGTGGGGGTTTTTGGAGTCGAATATTATGATTCTTTCGTGAAAATTGATAAATTCAAGATGGCGGCTCACTGTATATATTGACAACGTTAAAATCTGTGAATGACTTCTAAAATCGAGATTTGACTATTAATACAGCTGTACACATTAATGATTTGGAAAATAATTACAGTTACTAATAGTAATCACGGAATGAATTGTAGATTAGAACAAATAATAGTTTAAAAAAATTAAAAAAACACGCTTTTATAAATAAACCAAACTAAAAAATAGAAAATAAATAATAGTTTAAAAAAACTAAAAAAACACGCTTTTATAGAAAACCAAACTAAAAAAATACATTTTGAATAAATATTAATAATAATGTAAATAAGAAAAAATTTCATTTCATTTAAAAAAAAGCGTGGGGTGCTTTTTTTAAAATAAAATAATTTTTTTTCTTATTTACATCATTATTAATTTATATATATTATAAAAATTTATACTATTCTTAATTCAAATTTATTAAAATGTATTTTCTATTTTTTTAGTTTGGTTTTCTATAAAAGCGTGTTTATTTGTTTTTTCAAACTATTATTTATTTATTTTTAGGTTCGTTTTTTTTATAAAAAGCGTGTTTTTTTGTTTTTTTAAACTATTATTTATTTTCTACTTTTTAGTTTGGTTTATTTATAAAAACGTGTTTTTTAATTTTTTTAAACTATTATTTGTTCTAATCTACTATTAATTCCGTGATTACTATTAGTAACTGTAATTTTTTTCCAAATCATTAATGTATACAGCTGTATTAATAGTCAAATCTCGATTTTAGAAGTCATTCACAGATTTTAACGTTGTCAATATATACAGTGAGCCGCCATCTTGAATTTATCAATTTTCACGAAAGAATCATAATATTCGACTCCAAAAACCCCCACATACCAATTTTGAATAGAATCGGACCATAATCACAAAACTCGTCCACCATTTTGGAGCCGCCATCTTGAATTTTTCAATTTTCACGAAAGAATCATAATATTCGACTCCAAAAACCCCCACATACCAATTTTGAATAGAATCGGACCATAATCACATAACTCGTCCACCATTTTGGAGCCGCCATCTTGAATTTTTCAATTTTCACGAAAGAATCATAATATTCGACTCCAAAAACCCCCACATACCAATTTTGAATAGAATCGGACCATAATCACAAAACTGTCATTTGGAGCCGCCATCTTGAATTTTCAATTTTCACGAAAGAATCATAATATTCGACTCTAAAAACCCCCACATACCAATTTTGAATAGAATCGGATCATAATTACAAAACTCATCCACCATTTTGGAGCCGCCATCTTGAATTTTTCAATTTTCACGAGAGAATCATAATATTCGACTCCAAAAACCCCCACATACCAATTTTGAATAGAATCGGACCATAATCACAAAACTAGTCCACCATTTTGGAGCTGCCATCTTAAATTTTTCAATTTTCATGAAAGAATCATAATATTCGACTCCAAAAACCCCCACATACCAATTTTGAAATCGGACCATAATCACAAAACTCGTCCGCCATATTGGAGCCGCCATTTTGTTTTTTTTTTCACACAAAAATTTCTTAATGCATTGTCGCCGGAATTATGTACACCTGCCAAATTTCAAATCATTCGGACGTCTGGAAGTGGGTGAAAATCAAGTCCAAAGGAGTCGGTTACAAAGAAACAAACATACAAGTGAAGCTAATATAAAGCGTGTAAAAACAATAAATTTACATAAAATATTTAAAAACTACTAGAAGTTCACATATAAAATTATAGCTGAAAAATCGACAGTATAACAACCAAAAAAACTCTTCATAATTGGGTATATAAATTGTTATTTAGCCGGGGAAGTAGTTGTTTTTTGTTAGACATTCACAAAAAAATAACTTCATTTTAATCGTGGATTTTTCAATTCACAGAAAAATCTTTCTATCAATATTCAATTGAGAATGTTTCCCTTTTCAATACAGAACATTTTAAAGGAGAATAGAGATGAAAAAATTAATGAGAGGTAAACATTTTAAATACACAATGAGCTGGCTGAAGCAACATAGCTATCAATATCATAAGAAACAATGGCTGAGCAGAAATTTTTTTATCACAATTTTGAATTCCAATATTTTGACAGAGCTATCGAGGATGTTATAGAGATTGAGGTTCAGAGAATTTTTGCAGCTGACAGCTAATCTATGTCGTGGAATAGACAGTGAATCAGCCGTATTAACGAACTGTCATTAGAAACAATTCTGTGATAATTTGTTGTTTTATTTCATTGACAATCCCTTAAAATTTTCAGGAAATGAGGACACATTATTAACAAAATTAAGATATTCAAATGTTCAAAGGATGGATTTCAATAAGAAAAACCAAGTGTTTCCATCTTAAGTAGCGCACAGTTACACAGGTCAAACTTCAAGACCGTTAAAAGTGCGCAAAACCGAACATCAGGAATCATTCAAACATGACTACCACTTGAAACTTCTCGATTAGCAAAACTATGTGACACTCCGTAACCAACATTTTTCAAAGCCCGAGTTATATTTCCGAAGAATAAAATAACTCGTATGAATGACAATGTCGGTGGGAGCTTGCACAGACGATACACAGTTAAATTTCATGACCATCTATTAATGGAATAGGGGCTGCTTTCACCTCAGATCAAATAAAATATGCCTTAAATAAGAAACAAATCCTGAAAATTGAGGGTACCTGTCTCATTTGTTGCTGGTTGGACTTCTGCTGCTGGATAACCTTCCTCAGCCTATCCACAAAGGCTAATTGATCGTTGGGTATAAAACCGAGATAAGCCCTTTTATCGGGAGTGTAGAGCAGGATGAGTACTTTGATGTCGCAAGGAGAATGGTTCGGAATACTTGTGAAATGAACACAACCGGCCTAAAAAAAAAAAAAAAAGGTTATTTGAAGTTTTTCATTCCAAATACTAAAATAAAACTTACAAATCCAGAGCTCATGACTCTCGTGAGAGATTCCAAGGCGTCGCAGGGCTGGGGATGGAACAAGACGGACTTCGAATTCTTCAAATATGCCCCGCCGATCTGTCCAATCAGCTGCTTCGGCATGAGCTGCATTATAAGCTTCTGGGGCCAGCCATCAGCTTTCCTGAAAAAAAAAGTTTAACCCGCTCAAGTCCACAGGTGTTCCACGAGGATCAATTATGGGACCCCTTTCATTCGATATGAAACAAACCAGAGACGTTTCACTTACAATTCAGGCTCTCCATCTTTGGAATTGGCCGAAACCGAACAAGGGACATGTTTGGTGATTTTCTGTTGATCTGTCGCGTTCTTGGGTTTTTCTATCCACTCCAGCAGTCCTTGCCAAATGGTCTGTCTCTCTCTCAGAGAACCCATCGGTTGCGGTTGTCCTTGTCCGCCCTGCGACATAGCCTGAAAACAGAGACACATTTTCGTCGAGATTGGGATATCGTTTGGGAAACAAATGAAAATCACCTGTGTCTGAGAGGTGCCCACCTGATTGGACTGAGAGACCTGAGCCATGGAGGTCTGAGGGTTCCCTTGCTGGTTCATGTTGAGTTTGTTTATGGACGAGTTGGTAGGTACTGAAATGAGAATGTAAATCAATTTTTGTTAACAAATCTACAAACGTTATTTCAGTTGAAGATTTCATGTGATAGAGGATGTACTCCCAAATGAAAAAAACGAATTTTCTACTAGAATTTATTTTTGGGGCGCTGAAAAAACATAATAACCGAATTTCATTTGAATTAAATGTGGATAACTTTAATATAGTCTAGTCAACAAGTGCTTTTTAGGTGAAATTTTTTTCGCATTCTCCGAAAATTATGATTGAGGTGTTATTCGATTCGGAATGGCATGTAGATAGTTTTTGAGAAAATGCTAAGGCCGCTCGCAAAAATTGCATTAGTTATAAACAATTAAGTGAAAAAATAAGGGGGTTTGGTTTTTCGCCAATATCTCAAAAACTATTCGAGATAATTCAAATTTGAAAAAAGATTCAAAAAGAGGATGAAATTTCCCGGAACTGTAGAACCAATATTTATAATTTTCCCAGAGGGTTGAAAATACGCCCGAAAACGGGTACTCCGGCTTGCGCAAGCCTTCGGACCTTTAATGAATAAATATTATTTGAACTTATTAAATATGAAAATTAAAAATTGGAAAAATTCAGGCGCCTGCAGGATAGACCAATGAACAATAATCGCGATTTTTCAATAAGTTATCTATTAGTTAATTAACAATTTTTTGTAGCACGAACATTAACATTGCAAGTGCGATAATTGTTAAACTATTAATCTGAGAATTTTTTGATTTCGTGGAGCTATTTTTCAAAGGTCTTAGAATAGATTCCCGTTGGAAAAATACAAAAAATTGTAAATTTTTGTTTTGTTATTAACAATTTACAAAGGTGAAAAATTATAAAGATTCATTAAACATTGAAAAAAACTTTTTTCTTATAATATTATTTTTCTTGGTCTTTGATATAAAAAAAAAATCGATGATTATTTAAATTTTCATTGTTTATTTAATAAACAATTTGTTATAAACTAATGAATTATCTCTTTGTATTTTTTTTCTTTTTCTACTTAAAAAAACAAAAACAACCATGTATTATTTAAAAAAAAAATATATTAATATTTTTTATTGAACTTTTAATTTTCTGTTCTCTTTCATTTCACCACTCTGACCTGGTTTTTTATGTTTAATTTTATTATAACTTTTTAACTAATGGAGATAAAAGGAAAACATGTAAGACTTATTTATTCTTTATTAATTAAATTAATTAGATTTTAATAGAAAGAATCCTTAAATAACCATTAGTAATTAGTCGTAAGCATGCGGGTCAA
The DNA here is from genome assembly GCA_018342105.1 of Gonioctena quinquepunctata. NCBI lineage: Eukaryota > Metazoa > Arthropoda > Insecta > Coleoptera > Chrysomelidae > Gonioctena > Gonioctena quinquepunctata. The sequence continues at coordinate 175,528 of JAFIRS010000076.1, read as the reverse complement.
TTATAGACTAATGACGTCTTAATGAAGATCAGGATGAATGTGCATAAAATCTTCAGATCTTTGATGAATAACTGTAACTAAACATTAAAGATTCTATTATTTCAGTTTATTTTTCGAAAAAACCATTAGGTCATTAAAAACTTATTAGCATAATTTAGAAGAATCAAGAAAATTAAAATCAATAATAAAATTTATAAGCTAAATTGTTGATAAATATATGTTAGATAAAAAGTTACATAAGTTGTATGGTCATAGTTATATTAGTTTATAAGATATTTAGACATAAAAGTAGAAACATTTTTTTTCTGAAAGATTATTTTTATAAACAAATGGTATAAATTAAATAAATAATTGAGTGAAAGCTTCAAATTTTGGCTTAATTTGTTGTTTAATTAATAAAGAATAAATAAGTCTTAAATTTTTTCCTTGTATCTCCAAAGTTATAATCAAATTAAACATAAAAAACCAGGTCAGAGTGGTAAAATGAAAGAGAACCGAAAATTGAATGTTCAGTGAAAAATATAAATATATTTTTTTTTAAATAATCCTGGTTGTTTTTGTTTTTTTAAGTAGAAAAAGAAATTGTTATTTAACAAATGCGTTTTTAAGCAATAATTTTTTTTTAAGAAAGGTTTTTTTTTAAATCATAATTATCATCAAATATTATGCCATCAAATTTTTTTTTAAATTATCTCATAAACAACGCATTTGTTTATAACAATCTTTAAATAATAGGAGATAAAAATTATTAAAAATCATTTTTAAGTAGCTTCTGATCATAAGAAAACGGATCAATGATAATATTATAAAAAAAAAGTTTTTTTCAATGTTTAATGAAGCTTTATAATTTTTCACCTTAGTAAATTGTTGATAACAAAACGAATATTAACAGTTTTTTTATTTTTCCAACGGGAATCTATTCTAAGACATTTGAATAATAGCTCCACGAAAGCGAAAAATTCTCAGATTAATAGTTTAACAATTATCGCACTTGCAATGTTAATGTTCGTGCTACAAAGAATTGTTAATTAACTAATGGATAACTTATTGAAAAATTGCGATACAAATTTTTGGATTATTGTTCATTGATCTATCCTGCAGGCGCCTGAATTTTTTCAATTTTTAATTTTCATATTTAATGAGATTAAATAATATTTATTCATTAAAGGTCCGAAGGGGGCGTGGCTTGCGCAAGCCGGAGTACCCGTTTTCGGGCGTATTTTCAACCCTCTGGGAAAATTATAAATATTGGTCCTACAGTTCCGGGAGTTGGGACTTTATTTTAGGAAATTTCCTCCTCTTTTTGAATCTTTTTTCAAATTTGAATTATCTCGAATAGTTTTTGAGATATTGGCGAAAAACCAAACCCCCTTTTTTTTCACTTAATTGTTTATAACTATTGCAATTTTGGCGAGCGGCCATAGCATTTTCTCAAAAACTGTCTACATGCCATTCCGAATCGAATGACACCTCTATAATAATTTTCGGAGAATGCGAAAAAAATTTGACCTAAAAAGCACTTGTTGACTAGACTAATAATTATTGAAATGGTTTGAAGTACAGTAGTGATTAAATATTCACTGATTGCAGAACTCTTCTCAAAAATATTGGAATATTTTTTCAAAATTGTAATTTTATATCCCATTGTAGAATAATAATGAAATGGTGTCTAAATATATTCAACAGTTTTTGAAAATAAGAAGAAAAACGAAGTTATAGGGGTGTTTCCATCTTGAGTATGTAGTTACATAGGTCAAGCTACAAGACCGTTAAGTGAGCAAAAAGGAACATCAGGAATCCTTAAAAAATGACAGGCAACTGGATCAAGACTATTAGAACAGATTTTCAATGAAAATTCGATCACTGGGTAACCATGGACCATGAAAAATTTGGCATCACTGAGAATTGCATTTAAAGTAAATTTTTATTCAAATAGGAATCCTGATATCAGATTAAGGAAAGAATAGCAGAATTATTACAATATATATCAGAGAAGGTATAGTTTAAATTCAAGGCAAATTGTATGAATTATAATATAAATATTTTTCCCGGATTCTTCGAAAGACAATTATTGGGGCAAACATTTTTTTTCCTGATCAATTTTTATCAAATTATTTGGGAACATTGCTTACGTAAAATATAACGCTCAATTCTTAGTTCTAAATGCTACTACGAATTACTTACTTTGTCCGAACTGATTGACTCCAGTGGATGAAGGGGGCCTAGTCAGTTGGTCGATGAGAGCGCTACCCTGTGTAGGGTTAGGCTGTTGTTGATTAGGCTGCTGCAGGTACGGCCTGGGTTGCTGCACCGGAGGAGGCATTTGCCAAAGAGGGGATGTTCTGTTTACATGACCTGCATAGTAATAATGACAATTATTCTTCCAAATTAGTCGGTTGGGATAAGTAACCATATAACATCCAAGAAAAACCATTGTTTTCTCGCAAACGTTTCGACTCTAAGCGAATTCATCATCAGTGCACAAAAATAAGTTTTCAGATATTTTTGAGACCTGATGATGAATTTGAAAGCATCGTTAGTGTATCACCGAATTCAACAAATAATAATTTTCGGAAAAACCAAAGAAAAAATATAATTCACACAGGGTGTTTTTTAATTGCATGACATTATTTCAAAGTGTGATTTTTGAGTCAAGTCATGTAGGAAAAAATGGGTTATTTTTTCCTAAGGAATTTCATAAAATCGTTATAAATTACTATTGACAATCTTCATAGAATTTTTTTTCTGGTTTCTATAAAAAGTAAAATTGTCTGTCATCCGAAAATTTGCCAAGATTTATTATTTTTAAGGAACTGTAGATAGTTTAAGTATTCAGATTACTGGTTTTCCAAAATGAACGGAATTATATTATTTCAGGAAAACTTGGAACATGAAAAAAACTTTTCCCCTAAGATTTTTCTAATGAAACACATTCTAAAGTAGGCTAAAACAATCGAGAAACAGCCTGTAACAGAAACCTACCGGTTGGGTGGTAGCCCGGAGGGGCATTCACTTGTGGGAAGGGCATTTGAGCGTTGCCGATCATCCTGCCAGCGCCTACATTCACAACCCCTCCTCCTTTTTGTGGTGCCAAGTTGATACCTTACAAAAAAAAATGTGTATTCAAATTTTCCATAGATCCTAGCATATTTATAAATCGCTTATATTTTCATGTACTCTAACCTAACCACGTTTCGTTATACAACACTTCATCAGGCAAAAAAAAACAAGTAGGAAGTAGTAAAAACTTGGGATTGTGTTATTCTATGAAAACCATAAAAAGAAGGTTTTCGAGTAATTATGACATAAAAATATTGAAATTGTACTGTATATTTTTTTTCAAAGTATTTTAATCAAAATAATGATTTTTAAGACCTTTTCTTTTTCAAGATCTATGATATACAAAATCAAAAATTATTATAAAAGAGTTTAAGACAGCATTGGAGGAATGAGAAAACTAAAAAAGCAACATCTACTTTCTTGTTTCAGAAAAATCTTTGACAGATTTTGGAAAATTTCATGCTTTTTACAAGCTTTTATTTAGATTAACCTGTCCCGGGGTCTGTAATCAAATCTTGCAAGTTTAATTTGACCCACTTCTAGGCAGGTGTTCATAGTTCCGGTGACAATGCATTAAATGCATTATGGAATTTTTGCTAGAGAAAAAACAAAATAGCGCAAATTTTATTAGCGCTGAAGATGGCCGACGATCTCTGTGATTATGGTCCAATTCTATCAAAAATTGATATGTGGAGATTTTCGGAGTCAAAGATTATGAATTTTGACAAAAAATTCATAAAATTCGGGGTCAGAAATCATGATTTTTTTGTCAAAGTTAATAAATTCAAGATGGCGGACAAGTTTTGTGATTATGGTGCGATTCGATTCAAAATTGGTATGTGGAGGTTTTCGGGGTCGGAAATAATGATTTTCGGGGTCAAAGATTATGAATTTTTTGTCAAAATTCATAAAATCAAAATGGCGACCGGCTCCAAGATGGCGGACGATCTCTGTGATTATGGTCCGATTCTATTCAAAAATTGGTATGTGGAGGTTTTCGGGGTCGGAGATTATGAATTTTTTGTCAAAGTGAATAAATCTAAGATGGCGGACGAGTTTTGTAATTATGAATTTTTTGTCAAAATTCATAAAATCAAAATGGCGACCGGCTCCAAGATGGCGGACGATCTCTTTATGGTCCGATTCTATTAAAAAATTGGTATGTGGGTTTTTGGCGGAAATTATGAATTATTTGTCAAAGTTCATAAATTCAAGATGGCGGACGTGTTTTGTAATTATGGTGCGATTCGATTCAAAATTGGTATGTGGAGATTTTCGGGGTCAAAGATTATGAATTTTTTGTCAAAATTCTTAAAATTAAAATGGCGACCGGCTCCAAGATGGCGGACGATCTCTGTGATTATGGTCCGATTCTATTAAAAAATTGGTATGTGGGGGTTTTCGGGGTCGGAAATAATGAATTTTTTGACAAAATTCATAAATTCAAGATGTCGGACCAGTCTTGTAATTATGGTCCGATTCTATTCAAAATTGGTACGTGGAGGTTTTTGGGGTCGAAGATTATGAATTTTTGGTCAAAATTCATAAATTCAAGATGGCGGTTCCAAGATGGTGGACGAATTTTGTGATTATGGACCATTTTTATTCAAAATTGGTATGACTGGATTTTTGGGGTCGGAGATTATGAATTTTGTCAAAGATTATTGATTTTTTGTCAAAACTCATAAATTTAAGATGGCAGCTCCAGGATAGCGGACGAGTTAATCTTTAAAAAGTCTCCTCATTGAAGAACTAGATAGCTCAGAACTTACAAGAAAAAGGCCTCATAATAACTATACTTTAACAAAAATGCATAGATTAAGGCGTACTTACTAAAAAGCACAAAATAAAATAATTATTTAAAAACCTTTTTAAAGACGAGCTTTTATTCGAATGCGCTAAAAAGTAAAAAATAATTGCTTTGGATGTGTGACGTAGGTTATTCTGTGAGTTACAGATTCAAAAGCTTGTCGCTTTTGTATTCGAACTGAAAACTTTGAGCGGCAAGCTCTTGAAGCAATTATTTTCAACTTTTAGCGCATTTGAATGAAAGCTTGTCTTTAAAAAGGTTTTTTATTACTTATTTTATCTGGTATACTCTATAAAGATGGGTATAACAAGTCATTTTGGATCTATAAATTAATAATTTTTACACTACTAAAATTTAGCAATACGTTCATGCAGCTTAAGCACTTTTTCTTAATGTTCAACGTTACATAGTTTCGCCCATGGAGTTATACCCTAACTTTTCAAACAATTTCAACTTTTTCAAGAGAGCAAAACAAAAAATGCACACCTGGATTTCCCTGTGGACGATAGACATTATTCTGGCCAACATTAGCACCAACACCAGCAGATGCGTTGACGAGAATGTTGGAATTCGGTTCTCTGGTACCCGGAATGGGGCTGTCACTGCCCGCCAGAGGACTCGGAAGCGACGTTATAGGAAGGCCGGTGTTCGCGATTTGGGACTGGCTGGAAGTTACACTTCCTGCCGGTGGGCTTATTGGTCGCTCTTTGAGGCTATAAAATGAATGATTCTTGTACAAAAATTGTGGGAATGTGACAAAGAAAGTATCAACAATTGTTCAATTTATTTTTCGAGTCTCACCTGAAGCCTTTCAGCAAGACCAAATGTCTCGGATCCTTGGCATAATTTTTGGTTTGAGACGAAGTTAGGTCGCCTCCTGCTTTCTCAAACAATTTGTAGAGGGTTGGTATTTTTCTAGGAGATATCACAGAAAGATTTATACTTTTCTGAAAAAAAAAAACATACATCTGCCAATCTTGAGGCTTTAAAGAATCTGGGACTAGTCAACAGGCTTTAGAAAAGCTTTTCACAAGTAAAAGAAATTAACAAGTTTCTAAAAGTTTATACTAACACCCCAATGAGTATAATAATTTTTATTTATAAGTGATGACTTACAGAGTGAAGTGGTAAGTAAAGTGCAGACGTTTTCAGATGGCGAAGTAGGCAGTAAATCATTAGTAATTGGTAATGTAAGTAGTTTCTCCGTAACGTTAGTCGTAGTGTATTCAGGGGCATATCTTGGCGTGCCTTAAGTATATCTCAATCAAGTGCGAAGGGCTTAGACATACCGGGTGACAATGGGACTAGGGCCATGCCTATATCTCCATCACTTATCAACCAATTTGAATTAAATTTTGTACATGGATATGAGACACAATTTCGGATTGACAGACATATGAAAACAAAATGACCGACTTCTGATTTCGCCAGAATACCACCAACTTCGATTTTTCGAATGGAACACCCTATGTTTGATGTTTTTCGGATTCTACAGCTCAAATTATATACGACAGTGTTGCCAAATTTTCATTTTCCAATTGAAAAAAAATAATTTCAAAAATATTTTTTTAGCCCAGGAAGCCTTGATCAGGTTAAAATCTATACTAATTTACATCAGTAATTCGTAGTAATAGTCATTTCATCGATAAGATCAATAACAAATCCTACAGCAGGAATTGAAATTTTCTGAACGCATTTTTAACGAAAAAATAGTTTTTTTCAAATGGTACCTACCGAGGGCCATCTTGCCATTCAATAGATAATTCAATTACCAATTCAACGATATACATTACGTACCACTTTCTTTTTGTTCAAAACTAATAATGATCAATTATTGAATTTGTACAATATTGTATACAATGCCTACAAATTCCAATGAGTTATCCGTTTAGGTTTGATGAAATGAAAGGTAGCCGTAGAATCATAGAAAACAGTAGGTGAGTAATGTCATGTCAAAAGTAAAATACCAATTTTACTTGTCATCTTGTTTCGTTTTAAAAAGTTTTTTTTTCAAATGGAAAATAATTGTTATTCTCTAAACGAACAAAACGATATGATATTGATATACGGAGAATGTCCGAAGAACGCTGTCAATGCTAGTATGCTATACGCTGTTCATTATCCGTTAAGACGGCACCCATCGAGGACCTATTTCAGAAAATTGGAAATGATGCTAAGGAAAGAACCAGCTGATCAAAACTACATCCACTTCATAGTCAGTGAAGAAGCGGAAACTAATGTTTTAGCATATGTTCATTTTTCTCCATCTGCCTCAGTGCAAGAATTGGAAATTGAATGTGGGATCAGCAGGGAAAGTGCCAGAAAAGTATTGAAAAAACATTAATATCGCTCCTATAAATACAGTTTGCATCAGCATCTACATGAAAATTACCTAGAATGGTGACTAACTTATTGAAATTGGCTTTTGCGTCACCATGATTTGAATAATGGTTTTGTCTCGAAAATACTGTTCACAGATGAGTCTAGGTTTATGAATAATGGTTTGTTTAATGGGAATAATACAAGGTATTGGGCTCAAGAAAATCCTAGGTTTCTGAGAGAAGGTAATTTTCAAGAAAGATTTGGATTCAAAGTCTGGGTAGGAATTCTAGGGACAAGAATCATTGGACCAATTCTTTTCGATGGGTCCAATATATCTACAATTTTTAGAGAACGATATTCAAAATAATATCAACGATTTACCTGAGAACATCAGGAAAAATTTGTTTTTTCAGCAGGATGGTGCAGGACCACATAATGCTAATATTCTTCGGCAATATCTTAGTGATACATATGGGCAGAGATGGATTGGAACAAATGGTCCAATCAGATGGCCAGCCAGATCGCCCGATTTAACCCCTATTGACACATAAAATCCAAAGTATACTCGAGGAGACAAACTTCTTTGGAGGACTTGAGAGATAGAGTTGAGCGCGCATTTCTGGAAATTCCTGCTCACGAACTGATAAATGTGATGAGGTGTATAATAAATAGAACTAGTCTATGTGTTAGGGAAAACGGGCAACACTTCGAACATATCATTGGTCATTAATAAATAAAATGACTTTTCGATGGTTGCGAAACTCTTCTATTGAAAACAGGTTAATGGTAGTGTGAGTAATAATTTGTACGTTCAATGTTTCAGTTGTTAGATTTATTCAAACAGTTTGATTATATTAAAGTAATCTTTTCTGTAATGGGTTTATGATCATGACATATTGTCAAGTCGATTATTTTTGGTAATTCATTGTTACCATTCTGAAGTTAAAGTTTGAAAGAATGAATAGATGTCATGTTACCTACCAATTTTTTCAGATTGATTTCATTTTGTTAGGTGGCTCTCTAGGTTTTGAACAAAAAGAAAGTGGTACATAATATATATCGTTGCATTGGTAATTAAATTCTCTATCGAATTGCAAGATGGCCCTCGGTAGGTACCATTTGAAAAAAAAACAATTTTTTCGTTAAAAATTCTTTTAGAAAATTTCAATTCCTGCTGTAGGATTTGTTATTGTTCTTATCGATGAAATGACTATTACTATGAGTTACTGATGTAAATTAGTATAGGATTTTAAGCTGATCAAGGCCTCCTAAGCTAAAAAAAAATTAGGTTTTTTTTTTCAATTGTAAAATAAAAATTTGGCAATATTGTCGTATGTAATTTGAGCCGTAGAATCCAAAAAACACAGGGTGTTCCATTTGAAAAATCGAAGTTGGTGGCTATTCTGGCAAAACCGGAAGTCGGCCATTTTGTTTTCATATGTCTGTCAATCCGAAATTGTGTCTCATATCTATGTTCAGAAAGTCATTCAAATCGGTTGATAAGAGAAGGAGATATAGGCATGGCCCTAGTCCCAGTGTCACCCGGTATATGTCAGATCTCATTAATGATTTATTGCCCACTTTGTCATCCGGAAAAGTTTTAACTATATCGTCTTATTAATTATAACAAAAAAAAAAGAAAACAAGAAACCTCAAAGCCTGGGACTGTCTGTGTAGCCTAGATAATTCTTGATAGCTGTGTATTTTGGTGAAATTTTATGTTTTCAAGCGTTACATTTAGAATCTCAATAAAAAAAAACAATGGAATACTCGCAGTTATCCATAGTTAAATAGGCAATTTACTCAAGAAAATCCTACCTCTTGCAGAACTGTAGCGAGTTGCTCTGCTGTTTTTCCAGAATACATATGTGATTCTAAGACGGGAAGTGAGTACGGTGGAGAATTGCACACGAGAACACAGTGCCTTTGCACAGATGATGTTGCATCCCGCTTCAGTTGTAGTTCCTCGAAACAATGTAATGATGTTGCTAGGCCTTCAGCAATGTTTGAGTGAGATTCTCCTTTGCCACCTACCAAACTGAAATTCATATTGAGGGCATACTTCTATCGATTATGACACAATGAAATCAAAATAACTTTCATTAAAATATCAATGAGAAAATATGTTGTAGAATGATCTGTACTTGAAATATATTGAAGCTTAACAGTTTAACTGCCAGGCTAGATTTGCTAAATTTTCCATATTTCATTTTTTGCATATTGATTCAAAATGATTTGAAATGAATACATTAAAAAGTGTTCCTTTTTATTTGTTTCGATAAAATGATAGAAAAAAAATATCTGTCAACCAGTGACTGACACGGCTCGTATGGTATAATAATAATAATAAATATGCTTTATTATCATAAGACATAATCTTGTTGACAAAGCTTGGTTAGTAAATACATATAGAATAAAAAAATGCAATACATGACAAACGATAATAAAAAATAAAATAAAAACGGTGCAAGGGTACAAACAATGTTAAAAGGACGATATAAAAGTAAATATAGTATAAGAATATATGTATATATAAAAGTGTATAATAGTCAAATTTATAAAAGAGTAAACATAGAAGGTAACAATTTAAAAGCACCTTGATTAATAAATATAAAAAATATGAATGAGACAGTTAAAAGTTTTCGTTAAAATATTCCTGCAAAGTATAAAAAGGTCCATCAGATAGAAATTGTTTGACTAACTTCCTGAATTTACTAACTTCCTGAATGCATAGTAAGCCATTTTTGCAGTGTTGAACCCCAATTCTTTAAAAATCACTCTAACCGCATAACAACCAGAGGAGATAAATTGCAGTTCCAGCGCGGTGTCAAGCATTCTGATAGACATGATACATAAATCACAGACAGGATTACCCCCAGGAAAGTCTCTGTATTGATGAGTTTTTGATGCCATTTCGTGGGCGAATAATTTTTCGACAATACAATAAATTGAAGAGGCACAAATATGGTATTGAACTATTTAAATTATGTAGTAATCAAGGATATACAGTCAAGTTTCAAACTTATTCAAGAAAAAGGGATGAAACTGAACATACAACACCCAGCCATGTCATCATGTCCCTTATGGCAGGCTATCTAGAAAACTGGCAGTTGAATTGCTATTGAATATAAAAGCAATCGTTGAATAGATGAGGAAGTGAGAAATATGCAAAAAGAAAGAGATATATTTTACAGAACTTTTCAATATATAAAAAACATATTAGACTTTGAAAGATACAGGCAGAAGAGAAATGAAGTGGTAAGTCTAAGAGCAAAAGAAACGACATTTTACGAACAAAGGGTTGACCAATGTTGTAATGATAGTAAAAAAATGTGGAATACCTTGAAACTATTGTAAACATTAATAATAAGAATATAGACTATAACTTATTAGATAACAGTATAAATAATATTAGTGAAGAATAAAATGAGTTATATTTTAATAGCATAAAGGAAATTTCTCAAGTAATGCCAGTTTTTTTTAATTTAAATTTGATTTTGACGACATCATTGATCCTTTTCCTACAATTTCACTTAGTAAATTTCATAAAGTAGTAAATAGTTTGAAGAATAAAGACACTGTGATGAAGTCCTCACTGTTTCATTATTAAAGGATATATTTTCAGTCATTGGGTATCCCTTATTATATCTAGTTAATACCTCTATACAAACAGGAGTATTGCCATCAATATTGAAATGTAGTACTATAATACCTATTCCAAAAACAAGTAAACCAGTAAAGACCATTAAATCTACTCCAAGTCATTGAGATATTTTTACATGAGTATTTAACAAAGAAAATATACTGTATATAAACCAATCTGGGTTTAGAAGTAATCATTCTACAGAGTCTGCTTGTCAGTTAGTATGCAACATGTGGAAAAAAGATATAGACGATGGTAAAATTGTGATTAGTGTCTATGTAGATCTAAAAAGAGCATTTGAAACAATAAATAGGCAGAAATTGATATCTAAATGAAAAAATTATGGAATAACAGGAGTTTTATTGAAATGGGTGGAAAATTAAGTATATCAATGGTAGATGTCAGAAAACGAAGGTTAACGAAAATTGTTCTCTAGAAATATATACTGTATATGGTGTTCCCCAATGAAGAGTCCTTGTGCCGATCCTGTTTATATTATATATCAACAATGTGCATCATTACCTAAATGAAAAGTTTGTTAATCTCTGCAGATAACACATTGATTTCTGTATCTGTTTTTTTTATATATTAGTTCAAGAAATGAATAATTGGGTATCTTAAGTGAATGGCTTATAGCAAATAAACTCAAATTGAATAGCCAAAAAACTAAGTGTATGGTATAATCAATTATGTGAGCGAAATTAAATATCTAGGTATCTACTTCGATCCTCAACTAAACTTCCAAACATATTGACTAAAATTAGCAAAAAAGTTGGGTATTTCTACAGAGTGTGCAGAAACCTTTCCTTCTGGTGCAGAAAAATTGTGTATAATACAATTATCTTTCCACATTTCAATTACTGTATGTCAACACTAATTTCGTGTTCAGCCGAACAGATTTACCAAATGCAATTACTGCAGAATAAAGCAACTTCCTGAATGTTCATCAACTTATTAGTGAGTCATCCTTAGTGTTCATATTTAAGATGATTAATAAGCAGGCACGAACATATTTCAATAACTGTCTTATCAAAAGATCAGAGTTGGTAGATTATAATTTGAGATCTAAAGATCTGTATCACATACAAAGGTACAATACCAGTACGATGGAGAACAATAACCTACCTTTAATTATAAAAACATCATTAAATAATGTCATTTTAAAAAATAGATTATTGTAAGAGTATTTATTTATATGTAATGTAATAGCAATTATGCTAAATAAACTTCTATTCTATAATCTACAAAGATAGGGGTAGTAGATTACAGAAAAATATTGTGCAAACACCCAACAGAATCAGGCAAATAAAAGCAACTTACAATCAATAAAAGGCAGAAGCTGAATTGGCAAGAAAAGAAAGGACAGTAAAAAAAGCTCGGAAATACTGCTCATGATGCTATAAAATAAAAAATGTAGATAAAATTGACAGAATGCAAGAAGAAAGACCAAGCAAGTCATAACTTACTGCCTTCAATGCCCAAATAAACTTAATTTTAGTCGGGAATGTTTCAATTCTGAACATAAATAATCATTTTAAATGTATAGTTTGATCATGCCAAAATAGTGATTATTTCAGTAATGTAACTTTAAAATGTCATTGTGTTCATTTTTCATGAAAAATTTGTGATAACTTTCGTTCTAGGCATAAAAGTAACAGGCTATGTCGAATATGTTTCACATAGGGCTATGTCAGTCATTTCTAATGGAAAAGAACACTATAAACCTGCCAGACGGCCTACTGAGGTCATTTGATGCTCCAGTGTCAGTCACCGGTAGCTGACAAGGCCCGAACAGTTATAATAATAATAATCTCTTTATTTACTCAGATTGATCTGTACAACCACAGGAGCAGGAGTACAAATGAAAAAGAGAAAAACGTCAATGTACAATATTGAAAAAAAAAAAACTATACTAAGAAGGATAATGTCACATAGTTGTAAAATCGAAAATGGTTAAAAAAATATATATATAAAACATAAACAGATGTATACCACATAAATATAATAATAAATAATTCCTTCCTATACACACATATAGTATTGGATTACAGATAAAACTCATCTATACTGTAGCAGTTCTTTGACAGAAGAAGTTGCTTCAGTCTTGATTTAGAGATATGTACATTTTCAGAATTTCTCATGTTATCGGGGAGTTTATTGAAAAGTTTGCAGCCCTGAAACTCGAAACTTCTTTGGTAAAGAGCAGTGCGATGTTGACTAGGTAATAATAAGTAGGCATTCCGGGTAGAATGATTATGATAGGCTCTGTTAGCAGCTAATGTATTTCTATTTCGGTAGATATATGTGCAAGCTTCCATTATGTATACTCCTGCTAGCGTTGAAATTTTCAAATTCTGAAAAGTTTGTCTACAAGTATCTCTATAGCCCAACTTAGCAATGATCCTAATAGCATACTTTTGTAGACTAAACACACGAGACACGGTAGAGGATGTGCCCCAGTTCAGGATGCCATATCTAAGATGCGAATTGAAGTTTGCATAATAGACAGTCAATAAAATACTTTGACTACAATGATTGGAGAGAAACCCAAGAGAATAACAGGCTTTTCTAAGTTTATTACATAAGTTGTCAATATGTGTCCTCCATTGAAGTTTGTCATCAAAAACAACACCCAACATTTTTGTTGACTTAGTTAGGTTCAATTCCAAGGAAGTATCAACAAACAGATTCAACCCATGTTGTTGTCCAGTATTCATCTTGAAATTTAACACATTAGTTTTAGCTTCATTCAGTTAGTAAGTTTGTCAGCCACCGGTGACTGACATGGCAGCAAGCGTGTTAATATCAATAAAATGTCATGGAAAAGAATGCTGTTAATGCTATTGAAATATATTCTTACTCTAATTTATCTATAGCATTCAGTAATTTTGTGGGACTTGTAAATGGACCGAATGTGTCGGTACTTGGGTGTGGCAGACAATCAGCAGCCTGGTAGACAACTATGCCATAGAGTGAATTTGCATTTTCCGAAACATAGTTGTTATCATCTATGTTTCCTTGGCTGAAGTATCTGGAACAAAAGATTAAAAATATGAACTTTTTGAAAATGGAACAGCTTTTTTTCTGGCAGAGGGATATATTCATCAGTAATGTAATTTTTATCAGAATACAGCAAGGTTACACTGAGTGAATCAGTACCTCAAACCACATTCAATTATCCGTTCAAATTCATCATGTCAAAATTATTATTAGAAAGAAAAGTAAATTATAGAATACTTACTCCAATGAAGGAATAATATAATTTGTTTTGATATCATTGATGTAGGCACCATTTACAGCTGTGCCTTCTACGAGAAAAATAACATCCGCTTGTATTCCATGCTCGGCTGGGCACACGACCATTGTGAATCACTTCATTTCTCCATAACACAGAAATAATTGTTTGAGGTGGAATGATTTTCTCTCAGCTGTACAACAAAAATATGTTCTCCTAGTGCTGTCAGTTGTCAAAGTATAACGTCAATGTCAACATTCTTCTTCTTTTCTGAACTAGATCATTCGCGTTTGTCACCGTCACTAGATGGCACTGTATATTTTCATCTCAATAGGGAACGAGCATGTACCCCTATTATAGTATTTTGATTTGAATCCGGGTCCCTCTCTGGGCCTGATGGAAAACACCTCCGATCCCCTCCCCTCAACTGGCCTGACTACCAAATAAGCTTGATTGAAATATTAGAAACACTGATGACATGCTGTGACTGACGTTTGTTGTTTACCGCTTAGGCAGACATTTATAGCGTTTATTTATTGGTAACCGACTTTTCCCCATGAGGATATTGGGAGAATAGAAAAAAAACATCCCGTGTGAGCAGAGCATAAACAACAATCGGAGTCAGAGTAAAATCAACGAACAAAGTTTGCTATGAACATTATGGGGTTAAGGGAGGGGGCGTGCATGAAGAGCGTCCGATTTCGGTCCCAGAATCGATCCCCGGCCACTGTAAGACTCACTGTTGCGTTCCAATTAATTGTGCTACTCTTAAGGTGGCGTAACAAAACCTACACAGTCGTCATGAATAACGTGCAATTTCTTTGAGCAAGACTCCTGTCATTGTTTAAAGAGAAAACAATGCTCCTGTGTTCCCCAGACGAAGCCTAGATTACGTAAGAGAAGAAGAGCTGGATAAGTGCACCAGTAGGAAGCAAGGTCCACGAAAAACAGAGAGAGAACATTTTGGCGCGAATTACCATTATTTTTTCAGGTTATTTAATGAGGAAATAAACTTTGAAAAATTGTAAACAAAGACCTTGGTCAATGTATATAAATTATTATGGCAGACCATTCGGAAGTTTTGAAAACTCCAGATATTTTCGAGTTCCCATTTCCGCCATACGATATACAACAACAGTTTATGCAAAACCTTTATTTTGTACTGGAGAACAAGAAATTGGGGATATTCGAGAGTCCTACTGGGACGGTGAGTTTCTATATGCCGAAAATTATGGCTTGTTAAACTCACTATATGTGAACCTTTTAATCAGTTCTGAAATTTATAGTATAGTTAAAGGAATGAAAATCATTTCGCTTAAAATGTTTGGTTCCTATCCAAAACCTGGACTGACAAAAAGCAAAATTGTGGACAGTGGTGAAATTATGATTACTCAATGCTGTTTTTCCTGGCTTATGCCTATTGATTTCGCGACAATCATATATTGGTGTTGATTCATCCTCTTTTTAAGGTATTGTCCTGTTTGTCCGATATAACACTTGTCACAATTAAAGCAACAAACTTTATAGATTATATCAGACCA
This sequence comes from Gonioctena quinquepunctata, assembly GCA_018342105.1. Classification (NCBI taxonomy): domain Eukaryota; kingdom Metazoa; phylum Arthropoda; class Insecta; order Coleoptera; family Chrysomelidae; genus Gonioctena; species Gonioctena quinquepunctata. The sequence goes on along the minus strand of JAFIRS010000076.1, from coordinate 159,917 downwards.
GAGATCTCTAACTTTGGAAAACATTTTGGGAATAGCCTCTTACTCATGATTTGTTGAATTTTTTCAGAATGGCCGGAAATTAAAAATATCTCCGAACTCTTTTATTCTTATCAATATCGCGACTATGATTATGTTCATATTCATTAAAAACCAGTCGCTGACTTTTATAGGGTAAGTCACTCAGTATCATTTGTGGAGCAATACGTTGGCTGAAAGATCGCAACGAGTTCGAACGAACCTCCGTATCCCAAGAAATAGCCAAAGTTGAAACGGAGAAACAGAAAGTTGCATCAGAGACAACAGACTGGCTCGAATCGCAAGCCAAAGAAAGAGAACTAACTGACAAGCTGAATTTATTGAGAATAAAGGAATCTAAGATTTCAGAATACGACCAAAAGATAAAAAAGTTGAATGACGTGAAGGACTTGAAAGAGAACAAAAGGTGGAAATACCGGAACAGAAATAAAGCGAAAGAAAATGACGAACTCACCGTTGATGTGGAAGAAAAACACGTGGAGGATGAAGACATTTTACCCGAGGAATTAGCTGTAACGGAAGATGAAACCTATTCGTCTGATGAAGATGAAAAAGATTCCAAATATGAACCGATTAAAGTAAGTAACTGTTTATTTCCAAGCATATCTGAAACGTTTTTATTTCCAGATATTCATTGCCAGCAGAACACATTCTCAACTGGCACAGTTCGTAGGAGAAATTGTTAAATCACCTTTTGGTAATGATGTAAGAGTGATTTCACTAGCTTCGAGACAAACATATTGCATTAATCCAAACGTGGCAAAGTTGAAAAGCATGGCATTGATGAATGAAAGGTATAAAGAACTACATTTTGTCACACACAATGTTTAGCAATTCAATCATTTATATGTTATACAATCTTTTTATTAGAGCCCTGAAAAAGGCGAAAATTTTGCCAACACGTCAGCAGTAAATCTGCAAAATTTAAGTATTTCGTTTTACTAGTCCACTTGCTTTTAACTTTGAACAAGAAAAATAAAAAAGTAACCGTTCATCTAGTTTTCAAAGACAAAATTATATTCCATAAACTTTCTATCCGTGAAATATTTTTCCAGGTGTTTAGATTTACAGAAGAAAACCCCTCAATCTAAAGTTGATCAAGACGGAAAAGTCTTGAAGAGGCAAAAAGGTGCATCTTGTTCTTGTCCATACTATAAACAAACAGCCATCGAGGAGCTGCGAGAATTTGCACTTGTACAAGTACAAGATGTTGAAGAGCTAGTTTCCAGTGCGAAAGAATTGAACGCATGTCCTTACTATGCTAGTCGAAAAGCAGCAGAAGATGCAGAAGTCGTACTGATCCCTTATAATACACTTCTGCACAAAGCTATTAGGGAAGCTAACGGGATCCACTTGAAAAATAACATTGTTATTATTGATGAAGCTCATAATTTATTGGAATCCCTAGCACAAATGCACAATGTGGATCTTAGCTATGGTCAGATTTACCATGCTTTACATCAAATGAGGTCTTATAAGAATAAATTTAGCACCCGTTTTTCGGCTAAGAATTTGCTCAACATAAATCAGCTTATATTCGTAATCAATCAACTCTTTCAGCTGCTCGGTGAGTGGTATTGTTTTATATTGAGAAAATGAAGTTCCTACCATTAACTATTTCAATTTATTAATAATCAGAAATAAAAAACCTTTTTTCTATCAATTAGGAATTTTGTACCATTTTCTAAACTCATCCATTGACATTAGCGTGATTTCAAAAATAAAAATATGTCGATAATGAATAACCCTCTGTCCTCTTTCTCTCTAGCTAGATTTTGTATCAATTCTTCGGGAAATTTTCAATTGGAAATATGCATTGAGTTTCTCAGTAAAAACTGGTTCATCCACCAAAATTTGGATTACAGTTAGTTTTATGGTATATAACAAAAGTTCACATTTTCTCAAATCCAGTTTTATAGTTTTTTTTAGAAGAGTACAAATATTTTATTAGTAATGTGCAGTTTATTCATAAAAATCATTCAATAACTCACACACCGGAAACAAGAATATATTTTGAGACAAGAATGTTTTTTAGCAGAGATTGAAAATTGAAAAAAAAGCGACACTTGTCAACAAGAATTATTTTTTCTCAGTGTAATTTTTGTAACAAAATGCCTACTGAGAAAAAGTTTTCTTCACCAACTTCTCATAATTTATTGGAATCTCTAGCACAAATGCACAATGTGGATCTCAGCTATGGTCAGTTTACCACGCTTGAGCTTCTCAGTAAAAAACCAGCTCATCCACCAAAATTTAGATTACAGGTTCATGGCATATAACAGAAGTTCAAATTTATTCCAATCCAATTTTATAATTTTTGCAAAAGAGCTCCTAATACAACTTACGTTCTAATTGCTTGAATTTACTTCATTTCAGAGAAAAGCAGTACAAATACCTCAACAGATATTTTCACTATTGAAAATTTTGTACTAAAAAACCAGCTCATCCACCAAAATTTAGATTACAGGTTCATGGCATAAAACAGAAGTTCAAATTTATTCCAATCCAATTTTATAATTTTTGCAAAAGAGCTCCTAATACAACTTACGTTCTAATTGCTTGAATTCACTTCATTTCAGAGAAAAGCAGTACAAATACCTCAACAGATATTTTCACTATTGAAAATTTTGTACTAACAGCTCATATTGACAATTATAACATGTTCAAGCTTGTCAAATTCAGTAAAGATTGCAGATTGGCCCAAAAAGTGAGTACCAAATTTTTCCCCCATCAGTGAGTATTCTCAATTTTTTTAAGATCCGTAGTTATGCAGTCAAATACCCTGTTGAAGAAACGCAAGAAAATCCAGCTAAGAAGGGCGTAAGAGAATTTTTGGCGAGCATCCAAACAAAAAAGTCCCACAAAAGCAACACCGAAGACAAACAAATTGAAGAAAAAGATGCTAAGAAAACAATTGTTCCCCCGGCCAACAATCCCCTTTTTGCCGTCCTGTCTTTTTTAGAAACTCTAACCTACTCTTATGAGGATGGGAGGATTTTATTGAAGAAAAACACAGACAAGCTACAATGTAAACTACAGTTTTTACTTCTGAACGCTTCCTCAAACTTCACGGACATCGTCAACGAAGCTAGATCGGTTATTGTAGCCGGGGGAACAATGAAACCGATTGCAGAATTCAGGGAACGTCTTTTCATCAATGCCGGAGCAAGTCCAGGGAGAATTGTGGAGTTTTCTTGTGACCATATCGTACCACCTGAGAATATCCTGCCGGTTATTGTTACAAGAGGGGCAAAAAATGAGGGGTTGCTGTTCAATTTCGAGAACAGAATGGCGATGGTGGGTAATCTCTACACATTGTATTCTTCACTTTATGGGAAGGGCAAAATCATTGTTTTTACCAAATGTTTCTTTCATTTCAGGCTGTTCCATATTCTTCCTTATATTTTTTCCTATAATTTTAATATTAATATTTTACAAATATGTCAGAAACAATCAGGAAAATCCTTTGATGAATAATTAGAATGAACTTTCTAGTTTTTAGATAGACTTTTGGTTTAATTGAATAGATTACTTATAACAAAGGAAATTTGAATTGTTTCTTTATTTTAGCATGTACATGAAAGTGAAGGAGACATTATTTTGATGTTTTTTTGCTCTGGGCTCTTTAGGTATGGAATTAAATGATCCCATGATTCGAAAAACTGTATAAAAAAGAAAAGCTATACAGGGTATTTCATGTGAATTCATGAAGTTGACTTTTACCTTCACTATATTCTGAAGTGACGCAACTAAAAATAGCCGTAACACATTTCAGGGAGAAAATATAAAAAGTATCATCCAACAAGCTTGCAAGGCAGTCAAAGGAGGAATAGTTGTATTTTTCCCATCATACAACTATGAAAACTGGGTGTGGCAACAAATAAAAGATCTAAATTTTGGCAGGGCCATATTCAGAGAGCCACAAAATTCCGGGTCTGTGGATTCTGTCTTGGAAAAATATGCTGAAGTTATCAGAAAACCTGGGAGTAGTGGTGCTCTTCTTTTCAGTGTTGTAGGTAGGATAAAAAATGTGTCAAAAAATATTGCATTAACAAAATGTATAAATTTAGCGAGAAAATTAATACAACGCTAAAAACTTGGTAATTTTGTCATAAACGAAAAGCATCTGAAATGTGTCCTTATTTTAGGTGGAAAATTGAGTGAAGGTCTCAATTTCAGTGATGATCTAGGAAGGTGTGTTATTGTTGTTGGTCTACCTTATGCCAACATAATGGCGGCCGATCTGAAAGAAAAAATGAGATATCTTGACAAAACAGAGGTAAATATTGTGTTAAAATGCCCCAAGTTACCTTCTAAATTTTTTAGTAATATGCAGTTTATTCTCAAAACTGATAGAATAATTCACACACCAGAAACAAGATAGATTTTGAGAGTTCCCCAAACAAGAATGCTTTTTTCTCAGTGTAGTTTTTACGAGAGATTGTACATCGACAAAAAGCGACACTTGATCAACAATAATTATTTTTTCTCAGTGTACTGCTTGTAACAAATTGTATACTGAGAGAAAGCAATAGTTTTATTCAGGCGCCTTCTTCGCTAATAACCAATGAGGAAAATGACAAATTTATTTATTCAATGTTCACTATCGAAAATTTGGTAATGCCTTCATATTTTATTTCATTATATATTTTTTTTATGGAAATTGGGGTGTTGTCCATCGCAGAAGAATTATAGGGTATTTTTTAGGGGGCTGGGTCAGGTCAAAAGTTTTACGAGAACCAATGCATGAAGGCCGTTAATCAATGCATTGGCAGAGCTGTCAGGCATAAGAATGATTATGCAACCGTACTTTTATTGGATGAAAGATACAACAGGGCATCGGTAAAGAATGCTTTGCCCGACTGGATCAAAAGGTCGCTTAAAGTTGCCAACTTCAGTGAAACATTCAGTCTTATAGATGAGGTAAACGAGTACATTTGGTTCTGGGCGAGAAACTAATGTTTTTTTTTTTCAGTTTTTCCGAGGCAAAAATGGTATGAATTAGGATACCCTCTGCTGAAAAAAATGTGATTTATTTTATTTAGTGTCTATTTTTAGTGTAAAAAAATAAATTTTAATTTTTTATTTCGTGTCATTATTTGCTATTTCAATCCTTTTTCTTTTGGTAAAATGTTTTATTTTGTCTTCTAGACTGCCACAAGTTTTTCTTTCTAGAAGTGGAAGGTAAATTTTTGGGCTAGGTTTCTGAAGAAGAATCGAACTGAGACAATTTTCCTCTTCTGTCTTCTCACCCTTTATCTGCAAACTTTCCCCTTTGAGGCTCGTTATCATATCCTTTACCATTTGTTTCCTAAAAACTCATTTTTTGCAAAATAAATTGAAATGTATATTCCAAAATACTCACTTTATAGCGTGGAATGTCCAGGTTGTATTCAATTTTTCAATGACTTTGTCCAAGACTTCATCGTTATATTGCCAATTGAGTCCATCATATTCACAATAAAATAAATTGAGAGGAGTTTCACTCGCCATGCTATATTCTGGTTTTCTGAAAAAAAGGAACTTTTCTTTGAACTATTCTCATGTATATCAAAATTAAATATCATGGAAAAGTCTGTTGATTTGGTGATAATAAGAACTACTTCCCCAGCTAGGCACATGCCGGACGTTGATTTGCATCTAATAGATATTGTAAAAGGACCCTAACTCAAAATAAAATAGCTGAAATCTAAAATTTACGGATTTTTAAGATATTTGTTAGATATTAATAAAAAATTTCTTAATTTTCATTATAGATTTTTTAATTTCCAGTAAATCTTTCTTTTCAATATTCAATTGAGAATGTTTTCCTTTTTTCATCATGGAAAATGACTGTTAATTTTTATTATGTGGTAATTTTCTAAAAAAAATTATCATACACAAATAGAGTATTTAATCAGAATTCGATTTTTCAAGACAAGTTTTACAGAAGCGCCAACAAAAGGTGATTTCATATTACTTTTCAATACACATACAAAAAAAATAACTGATAAAATATAATTTTTAGAGTTTTGCTTTCTGGAAAACAAGCATCATTTACATCAACCAGAATTAATAATATTGCAAACTTTTGTGGTTTCATTTTCCAAGGTATTAGAAAGTAATATCCTTATTTTGTGATAATTAAACATAAATTCAGAAATTTGAAAAAATATTGAATATGTCTTTCTGAACCAAGTAATATTATTTAAACTAGTTTAATTTGTATTGCCTGAAAATCAAATGCAAAGCTGTATTAAAAAAAAATGTATTTCCCCAAGTTTTTACAAAACATTTCCCCAAACATGAAGATGTAAAACCCTGTTTGGAGTTATCAAAATTTTGTTTTGAGTTACTTTTTCGGGAGATAGAGTTTATATTATATCAAATAACGGAAATTTTAGTGAGTGTCGATAATGATGTTATAGGAGAATAACATAAAAATACTTGAGGATGGGAAATGCAGCCTGGTATGGAAGGAAAAATTGTTGCAGACTTGGTGAATTGCGACGCTTCTAGTAACCCATGAAATAACCATAGTGAGCTTTCTTTAGAATACGAGGGTGAACTTGAACAAGTAGTCATAGAAAGGTTTAGTTTCTTCTAGTCACAATAAAGTACAAGATTGATTTGTTGAAAATATGAACAGGATGTTCATAAAATCAGATGTGGAATCATCTGCGACTGAAAGATAAACTTTAGTCACTATCTTCCATCGTCAAGATAACCTCTTGTGGGGTATTCAATTGAATATTGATAGAAAGATTTGTCTGTGAATTGAAAAATCCATGATAGTAATTTTTTGTGAATGTCTAACAGAAAACAACTACTTCCCCGGCTAAAGCCATGCTGGACATTGAACTACATCTGATAGATATTCTAAAAGGCCCTAACTCAAAAGAAAAATCTGAAATTGAAAATTTGCATTTTTATTCAGATAGTTATTTGATTTTCTATTCCAGTCTTAATAAAGAACTCATAAAGATGAATGAGGCAAAGAAAATGTTTTCCAAAAGAGAGTACTCACCAGAAATCATTCGTAACATTGACGCAAGAGAGACATCACATTCACTAGGTCTTCAATACATTTTTGTCGACGAAAATCTATTTCACGCTTCCACGATCATCAGGAAGACCGAAAGAAATGGGAACCATATTTTCAAGAAGCAATCTCACTTTGCAAAGATGGAAAAAAGGCAAATAACTATCTGAATAAAAATGCAAATTTTCAATTTCAGATTTTTTCTTTTGAGTTAGGGTCTTTTCAGAATATCTATCAGATGTAGTTCAATGTCCAGCGTGACTTTAGCCGGGGAAGTAGTTGTTTTCGTTAGACATTCACAAAAAAATCTTTCTATTCAATATTCAATTGAGAATGTTTCCCTTTTCAACATGAATACCCCACAAGAGATTATCTTGACGATGGAAGATAGTGACTAAAGTTTCTCTTTCAGTCGCAGATGATTCCACATCTGATTTTATGAACATCCTGTTCATATTTTCAACAAATCAATCTATCAGATGTAGTTCAATGTCCAGCGTGGCTTTAGCCGGGGAAGTAGTTGTTTTCTGTTAGGCATTCACAAAAAATAACTTCATTTTTATCGTGGATTTTTCAATTCACAGAAAAATCTTTCTATCAATATTCAATTGAGAAAGTTTCCTTTTTAAAAGTACAAGAGTTCGGTTGAGAAACAATTTTTTTTATACATGTATATGGATGTGACCATCGGGTCAAATTTCATAGGATTATTTGGAAGTGGAGTTGTTGCAATTTCTATGAGAGACAAATATTTTACAGCGCATGAAGGAACTACTTTGGCACATCTGGGCTCTTTTATTAAATCATTTTGGTTTAGATTATTTGTTTTGAAGTGTTTTTTTGGTCATCTGATTGTAGTTTTGACTTACACCTTATATTTTATTTTATTCAACAAGTTTTAAGAAATGAATTTTGAAAGTAATATATTTTTGAATTCAATATAAGTGTTGAAGTTTTTTTTGTGTCTTATTTAAGATGATGGTAAAAGAAAAGAAATGAAAAAAAAGGTATTGAAAGATGAAGTAATGGAGATTAATTTGGATAAAGTCTAGTGTTTTTTTTATAAGAACTAATTTCCTTTTCAAGGACACAGAAAAAGTATTGAAGGATTTTTTTTATCTAGAGAAATGTTATTAAAAAAAGACTGTGCATCTGTGAAGGGCCAGCTGAGTCTTCGTTATGGAGGACAATTGGTGAATAAAATAGAGAACAGTATTTTCATTAGATGGCCGATAATAAGCAATGGAATTTTGAATCATAATATTATTAAATAATATCAGATAGATTAACTATTTTACGAAGGTAACTTGGGATGACGTAAGTCAGTATAGAAAATTTCATTATATAAAAACAGTTTTGATAGTTGGTCGTACAAACTGATAGCATTTCAGATAGATAGAAAGAGAAAAACATAGGATACAGTCAGATGTCTTGTTTTCACAGAGAATAGAGAATAACTATTTCAAAAAACAATTCTCCAATAGACCAAGAATGTATTTAAAATATGATTTCTTTCACAAAGATTATGGGAATATGAATGGAAGAGTGGAAAAATTCAATTCTGGAAGTTGCAGATTTTTTTTTTCACATAGAAGTGTTTTTTTCTTACCTGGGATTCTTCTCCACATTGAGTAACTCCTCGACAACACTAGGATCTTCCTTATTCTGGCCTATCAGAAACAATACCCCCATAATACATCTGATTTGGTGCCACAAAAAAGCTTTAGCCCTTAAATTCATCACATACATTGCATATGCTACAATAAAAAAGAATATATTATATTATCATACAATAAGTACCTTATACTTACTCTCGTCTGTTGAATTTTCACTTGCTTTTTCAACGGTTAGTTCTAAAATGTTTCTAGTGAATTCTGTCACGCCGTTACCAACGTCCATTTTGCAAAAATTTCTGAAATCATGGACGCCCAGTAATTTTTCTGACGCAGCTTGCATTTTCTGAAAATGAAAATGTACTTTCAACAACTACAAAATTAAATCTATCATTTCTCACCTCTATATTCAAATTGCCTTTTGGAAAGTAATATTTATAAGTTCTGGTCTCGCAATTGAATCTTGCGCTAAAACTTTCGTCGACTGGACTCCAGGCAACGCACTGTATATTGTTGGGTAAAATCTTATTCAATAACTTACAATAATTAATCTCTTTCGAGAAATCGTTCGATACCTCTTTGGAAAGGTTAGTTCTGACGTCAATTGAAATTACCTGACCGAATGAGCTGACGCCTTTATCAGTTCTGCCACATCTGTGGTAATTTGAAGATTGTCGATCTTTTATGAGACGTGCTGTGATGAGTGCTTCAAACAGATGGTGTTCTATGGTTTCAGCAGTGTCTTCTTGGACAACGTACCCTTTGTAGTGCCATCCGAAGTAGAATAGTTTGAGAGCAATATGCCTGAAGTTGCATCTGAAAGATTACCTTCGAAGTATCCTCTATAGGGTGTAACAATAAATGGGTTTTTATTTGAAACCCTCAAGGCTTCCATTAACTTACCTTTCGAAGTCAAAAGGTTTCACTTCTCTTCGTACACTTTGCTCTTTACTGGATGATTTGGCTATTATATTTCTCAGTTGTTGATTATGTGCTGATAATGATTTAATTCTTGCTATCAACGCCTGAAATTGCAACAGTTTTACGTGCTTTAGTCTGAACAAATTTTGCAATAAGAAACAGAAGTCTGTAACATATTGATACACAGCTATTATTTCATTACAAATGTCTTGTTCCTCAAGATAGGCTATACAATTGTTATATATTGGTCGCATATTCTTAAAAAAACAACTACTTCCCTAGCTAATGCCTCGACGAACGTTGGATTACATCCAGCGTCGATTATCTCTATATCCAACGTCCGTTGAGGCATTAGCCAGGGAAGTAGTTGTTTTTTTATGGATATGCGACCAGCATACACCTATTGTATAGGTATTTGTAGTTAGCTGTCTTGAGGAATAAGTCATTTTTCATTTTTAATGAACAAATTTTAGAGAAAATTATTATTGTCGTATATCCTTTTGTTAAATTCCTATACAAGTATATAGTATCCTAGAAATATAATTTTTTTTTCAAGGAAAGTTCATAAATTATTTTTTGTAAGCTGAATACATTTTTTACCTAACCTCCTTAGTGTACTTTTGTAAATCTTCATTGTCAGCAAGTTTACTCGGTTTTTTTATCGAAACTTTTGGATCCATTTCCTAAATTGTTTGATGTTTTATACAGCCGGTGTAGGAATAATATAATTATATTGAGCCCGTTTAGGATAATTCAAATTTCATTTCTCAAACTTTGCCACAGAACACTACAAAGAAAGTACAAAAGTATTCTGTATTCTGTGACTTTGCTGATTACTTTTCTTAACCTTGAGCTACAGTGCTGCCAAAAATCCTGAATTACACACAAAGCCCACAGAAATAGGGGGATTCCGCACAAGTTGCCAACACAAAAAAAACCTTCAAGAGTTTTGCCTCTCCAATATCAATAGGGAACACGCATGTGCCCCTTTTCCAGGATATTTTGATTTGCACATGAAGATAACCACCTAGAGAGCTCAGTTACAAACTTAGAAACTGAAAAAATGGTCATTGTTTTTGAAAACGCCAATTGTTTCATCACATTCAAAAACGTACTCGTAGCGCCTCTGATGGACGTATGCATCGTTACTTCACACAGTTCAAACTTTCACCGCTAGTTCCTTCGGAGTGGCAACTATAATTTTATATCTCTTCGTTCATATGTTGTACTGATATTTTTATTATCTTGGTATTTTCGATTGTTACTGAAACATCACATCAAAAGTGAGCTAAATTTATGTTTGGGTTATGAGAAATCGTATTGTCTATGTATATTCCTAAAACAACCACAACTGGCGCTAGTGTTTTGGGGAAGTTATTCAAATAAAGGTCAAATCAAGTTTGAATTGAGAAGCATCTTTAAATTTGAAAAAATGGTATTTGAGAAATTATTTTCTCAAAATGTAATATCTGAGGACCGAACTTAGACAAAGAAAAGTTAAAATAAAATCATGCGTGTTTGACTTTGGTTGTATGGAAAATCGCCAATTTGATATACCAAATCAATTACTTCTGGTCATGGAGCGCTTATATATTTCTTATATCAAATGTGTCATTCATAGAGATTTTGTGTCTAAAAATGTGAACAGTTGGTAGCGCACAAAAAATTTTGTAAAGAAAATGATTGAATAAGAGAATACACAACACAATAACAACTGTTAACAGAAGTCAAGTGGCGCTGTTGTGCGTTAAGGTTCAAATGGTATCATGACGTTATATACCGAGTTCAGTGTTTGCAAAGTTGCCATGATAAATAATGATAAATTATATGAAAGGTCATTCATCAAAAAATACAATTCAGTTGTATATTCTCGTGATTACAAAGTTTCACATGGAAAATGTTATTACACGACAGATACACGGCGCAAAGTCAAATTACACGGAAATCGTGTAATTACACGGCAATTGGCAGCACTGCTAAGTTGAGGCATGGAACGAAAGCTTGAATCACGAACACAAAATTATAATAATGATTAAAAAATTCTAATCGTCGCAATAGAACACCAGATTGTAACCAATCAAAATATTTCTAGCATTAATACACCCGTTGAATGTGGGATCTAGTACATTTTTATTCAACTGGTGCCCTACACAACAAAGGAAACCACCATATGTTTCATCTATTACCTAGTAGATGACGCTACATGTAAGTACCGTTCTGATATATTGGAGTTTCGATAGAAGATGCCGCTTATTTGAAGTGAATGAAAAAAATTATTCACGGCTTAGAAATATTTTTAGCCAATTCTCCGTTTTTCTTTCCTGATAAAAACGGGAATCTATAATAACATATTTTTCTGAATATGGACAAGAATTAGTGCTTTCATATTTTTGTTATCTTGCGAAATGGAAAGAAAACACATATCCTCATTATTGAATGTGATTTCTCTAGAGTAATTATGTCTATTCTCAACAGAACTTCAAAAGAATGTAGAAAACGGCGAGCCACTCACAGGGCCGGATTAAAAGGTGTGGAGGCCCTGGGGCAACAAAGGAGTGGAGGCCTCTAATTATTTTTCAAACAAGTTTTTTTTTTATTGCGGAACAAATCAAATTATTTCGACACGAGCATATGTAGGTATAATAAAATACAAGAAATGAATTAAATTACAGCGTAAACAAAGGGATTCTTGCGAGCTTTTTTCGACGAAAAATCATTGATGATTTCGGTCAAATCCAGCATCCGGAGAAAATCATTCTCAATGCTAAGAAGCGATAACTTTGATAGGCGGCTTTGTCTCATCGTAATTCGCCTATTTTTTTCATTTTGGAAAATAAGCGCTTTCCAGTGCAATTTGACATCATCACATTCTCAGTTGTAAAATCACAAGAGAGTGAAAATAATTCGACAGATTTTCGAAAACTTGTTGCCAGGCAATAGACAAGAGAGACCAACTGGCTCGAGTGGCTATTGCCAACAAGTTTGAGAAAGAAATCTAGATAATTATTTTCTACTATATCGAACTCTCGTGTGGTATTCTTTAGATTATTTTTTTATGTTACGATCATAAACACATTTCCTTGCAAAATTATATAATGTACTAAACCGGATTTGATTCATTTCACACTTTTCATGCGAATAGATGACAGACGTCAAATTAAAAATATAGGTCGTCAGACAATAAAAACAAAATACCTCAAATTATTCCCACGACAATTTTCTAGGAGAATATTCCCACTATTGATTGGCCAAAACGTATATGAATTATTTGAATTGAACGTTTCCATTGGTTTCTAGCAATGTCAAAAAATAATCACTGTAATTTCAATGTTTGAGAATGTAGCTTTGAAATTTTGGTTTTCAAGAATTTGATAGTAGAACATCTTAGATAGATAGATAGATAGTCCTTTTCCGAAGGATTTACATTTGTTGCGGAATGTCATCTTTCTCTTAGACTCGCACTTTCAGATTTCGGGAATTTATCTGTTACAAGCGCGCCACTCAGCGGACACTTGTCAACGCCAATAAATAGCAAAAACAGGTATAGTGTTTGTAGAATCGGCAGAAAAATAGTCAACAGAATTTGAACTTTTGTTCTATTATGGAATGCGCACAGGGCTCTTATAAATAATTTGATGCAATCATATTCATAAATTGAAATATTATTTTCTTTTGCTTATGATTATTGAATTTCATTGTGTATCGACATAAAATCCTTCATTTAATTAAAAAAAATGTATATATTTTTTTAAATTCAATTTTCTTGTTTTTACAGCTAATTTCGATACGATATAATATTTTGTATAATAGTATGATGTTTAACTTGGTGATTGTTTCTCGCATATACATGATTCATCAGATCGAAGATTAATATTAACTATGGATTTTGACAAGAATACGAAACATGTTTTTGAATGTTTAAAACGAAAAATGAGAGGAAAAAGTGGGAGAACTGCTCTTTCGTTGTCAGATTTTTTATATATAATTTTGCATATCCTTCGGTATTTGTTAGGAAATGTTACCTAAAAATGTATATTGTGGAGGCCCCTCTCTTGTGGAGGCCCCGGGGCTGCAGCCCCGTTTGCCCCCCTCTTAATCCGGCTCTGGCCACTCATGATGATAAGAATGAATTAGAATCAATAATATTTTGTTGTATCAATTGAATAAATATAGGAATTGCGATGATAATTATAGAATAAATGAAAGTACCAGAAAATAAAACATCTTTCTGTAACTTTGAAAATTAAATCACAGATGCCAGGTAAAAAAAACGCACAATGATAAATGCCTTAAATCGAGTCAACCACAGGGTTGACGTCACTCGATGGTTTATCTGTTAAATTCTGTAAAATGAAAATTAGAAATGTTTTTTGAACAAGTTTATTCACTGTTAACATCCACATAAATCTCATTACATTCTCTCATAAGATTTAATACACAATTTATCGAAACAAGTGGGTATTTTCGATGTCAGTGCCTAACAACGAGAAAGTAGAAAATCATGAACTACTCGATAGATTATTATCGTAATTCGTAATTAAATTCTATATGAAACAGTTCGGGGCTTCTATTTTCAAACTATATTCGGTAACAATATGGATTGCTTTCTCTCTCCCTCATATAAAGAGTTCATGATCTTATCACCTGCACGAATTTTTTGACGAAAGGTTTGAAAATAGCACCCCGTTTTTTTTCACACCAATAATTGAAACAACGCATTCTGAAAAAAAATTGAGAAACTGTCAACTGTCAATAAGCGCAAAAATCATGTGTCTCTTCGTTTTTATATCTCACTTCACAGGCTTGTGATCGTTTATGTAATGCGCTTTTAACTCCTGTCCATAACTCGGAACGACAATTTCCACTACCACACAACAAAAAGTGCCTACACCATAGAACGAAACTTCGTTTCTCGTCATAACTACATCGTTAAAAAATCCCCAAAGCGTCGACAGCACAACTAAGGTATTCACGTTTGATCGGTTGGACTACGACACAGTATTGTCGTTGTACTGATGATCGTTATCAACAGAAAAATCGCCAGCAGTATCCTGTCCAATACAATCGATGCTTGTTTCCATTCCAACTCGGTCAACTCTTTCCTGTCTTTGTCTAGCAGTCGCTGGTCGTTCTTATCGATGCTTGCGTGGACTTTGTTCAGAATCCGCAGAATTTGATTCTCGAACATATCTGAAAATAAACAGCCTATAATACATCTACTAACTAAAAGCACAGTTTATAGCTAAAGAAGCAATTAGCTCACTTGGCGTCGGCACTTTGATCTTTATGTTCCCGTTTGTACACTGCGCAACTCTGATTTTTATCCCTCGCGCATACCGCGTGTTACTGTGTTACATTTTTCGTATACTTCGAAGAGCGATAATCGCGTACAGTCTTCTGCGCATCCTGAATTCTTTCCCTGCAGTGGATGTTACCTTGGAACATGCATTTGGGCCAAGTGAGCTAACTACTTCTTTAGCTATAAACTGTGCTAAACTGTGATTACTAGATCGATGTGTATACGTATACCAGGGACCCAATTCCTGAATTTGTAGGAAAATATTCTCTAGAGAAAATGACGTCATTTTCTCTCAATACTGGATTTTGCTATTCTTGACACTTATTTAAGGAGTTGATTCCTTTAAAAAATGTAAGGAAAACTTTCTCCAAGTTTTCACTAGGAGAAATATAATTCACTGGTGAGATTGATTGACTAAACACGATTCTTTGTTGTTGTTTCTTGAGATTTGTTGTTATTTTTGACAAAATCGGGAAAATGGAAAATGCAAGAAGGAACGTTCATTATCAATAATATGACCAACAGGAGAGAGCAGCTTATTTTTGTTTTTAACCGCTTTCTTAGTTGTTTGACCAACCCTCAGAAGTTAATGAAAACTTGTTCTAGTTAAGATCACGGGGACCTTACCTTTTATAGTGGGATCCGAAACCACTCTTGGGACCTTGAAAACAGTTTTCACCAGCTGCGGGAATCGAACCCGCGCCAGGTGGAAACAGTTGACACAAGACCGACGCTCGTTCCACTGAGCCACAAGCCCCAAGAGCATACAGGGTTTGTATATCAGAATTCATTCGGGTGAATTTATTAGTAAATTTGCCTTTCATCATTATTTTCAATAATATCTAAGAAAAGAGTTTTTTGCTCACAAAATTTCTCTTTGTCATTTCAAAATTCGTATCAGTACGATAATTTTAACTGATAAACCCTCACATTCAAATTCATAATTTACAGGGGTAACAATAAAACCTGTCGTTTTCTAAGAATGTGATTGGTTAAAATATAAATTCTACAGAAATCATACTCGATATACGTCATTTATATAGTTCCTTTTGGAAACACATTCCTAACTCCAAGAATAACTACTCCTAGGTTTCATATGCCCCAAGAGAATTTAAAAGTATGAAATAATTCTTTGTAGAAAAATTTCCTGCGATTTCAAGAATTGAGCCGCTGTGATCGAGTATGACTTCGGTATAATTTATATTTTAAGCAATCACATTCTCAGAAAACGACAGGTTTTATTGTTACCCCTGTAAATTATGAATTTGAATGTGGGGGTTTATTGGTTATAAATCTCGTACTGACACCAATTTTGAAATGACAAAGAGAAATTTTGTGAGCAAAAAACTCTTTTGATATATATTATTGAAAATAATGATGAAAGGCAAATTTACTAATAAATTCACCCGAATGAATTCTGATATACAAACCGTGTATGTTCTTGCATAAGCTGCTCTCTCCTGTTGGTCATATTATTGATAATGAACGTTCCTTCTTGCATTTTCCATGTTCCCGATTTTGTCAAAATCTCAAGAAACAACGACAAAGAATCGTGTTCAGCCAACCAATCTCGCCAGTGAATTATATTTCTCCTAGAGAAAACTTGGAGAAAGTATTCCTACAATTTTGAGACAAGAATAGCAAAATCCAGTATTTAGAGAAAATGACGTCATTTTCTCTAGAGAATATTTTCTTGCAAATTCAAGAATTGGGTCCCAGTGGTGGTATTACACTTTATGCAACGTCGCTCTTTTCTCTTTTCGCAAGAGAGGAGTTCCCACCGACATAACCTTAATCTAGACCGCTAGAGGTCATATCCCCACAACTCGAAAAATTCATCCAAATAGAATTTACGTGAGCGTGTCTGCGCAAAGCGCAGAAAGCACAAATCATGTCATTTCAGACATTTGACATCTAACGAGGGAGCCATCATGTGATTTTGAATCGTCACAGACACAAAATGCGCATACTCTAAAGCTGGATTTATAGTTAGACGGACTGTAACGTAGACGCACTGTATACGTAACAAACGGACTGTAAAATATTATTGAATTTATAAATCGACGGAACGGAATTTTTGCGCATGGGTAGAAGTGATAGTGATATTCAACATAACCTACACATTACACGAATCATAAACAGCCTGTGTTGGTTTGGATTTGTATTATATTCTAAATATTTATCCATGCTTCGTTTTCTGTGTCACAATGGATTATGAAATACATGAAGGTATGCTTCTTGGTGCCGTGGGACTGTTGTTGTGTGCAGTAGCATTGGAAAAGTGTCGACAAACTCGAAGAACAATAATTATGCGACTAAGACGTTACAAAACAAGACCCATAAACCGTAATAGAAAAGTAGAGAATGCCTACAATAATTTTTTAAAGATGAAGACTGCTGATCCAGATCAATTTTTTAAGTATACGTGAATGACTGTTCCAGTATTTAATGAATAATTACGTCTTGTAAAAAACATAACACATAATTCTTTATTTTGATTGGCCGGACGCAAGAAACGTAGTGTAAAAGATGAAAGTTGGCCAACTCTTCCGTTCCAGTCCGTTTCACTTACGTTACGTCATGCGTTTACGTTAATTTATAAACAAGAGTACATAAAATCTATAGTTGATCTTTTTGCAGTGCGTCTACGTTTACAGTCCGTCTAACTATAAATCCAGCTTAAAGCTCTTTGATATCTTGTAATTGGATGAATTCTCATCATACGGGATCAGCAGTCTAGATTGAGGTTATGTCGGTGGGAGTTCCGCACAAGTTGCCAACTTAAAAAAAAACCTTCAAAACTTCTGCCTCTCCGATACCAATTGTTTGACTTGGATAGAAAATCGCAAATACTAATTCAATTACTTTTGGTCATGAGTCGCTTTTATATTTCTTATATCAAATGTATTTGTGTCTGAAAATGTGAACAGTTGGTAGCACAAAACAATGACAAGTTTTTGTAAAATTCTCATTCTATTGATAAAGAAGAAAACTTTTGAAACCCCTATACTCAAGACATCTCTTCAACTGAAAGACAGAGAGATCCCCCGAAGGCACTCCATCCTGAAGAACTGGAATATCTTTACTTTAAGGATATATTTTGTGAAACAGATGACAGACGGTAATGCACGAAGGCACGATTCAGATTGGACAGGCACCAACACTCCCTAGTAATATACCTTTTTTATTTACAAAAATATAAACACGTTGGGGCTAAAAATAAATGATCCATCATATTCAGTCTGTGATTCTCTACACATCTCTGATGAAATTATTAGAATAGATATTTGTGTATATAAAAAGTTATATTAATAGGGAATTTTGTGTCTATACGTCGAGTATTAGTGCCTGTCCCAACCTGATTCGTGCATTATCGGTCATCTGTCACGGTGCCATTTGAACCTTAACGCAGAAGAACGCCACTTCCTTCTCTTGTTGCTTGACTTCTGTTATCAGTTGTTATTGTGTTGTGTATTATCTTATTCAGTAATTTTTTTTTTCAAAATTTGTTTTGCGCTACCAACTGTTCACATTTTCAGGTACAAAATCTCAATGAGTGCGTTCCACTAAGCGCTCACAACGATCACGCTCACGACCTCGGTTTTTCCCGTTCCACTTGCTTGCGAGCGTTGCAATCGAAAACTCAAGTGGAATGGACTGGAGCGTTTACCTTTCATGTAAACATTACAAATGGCACAAAAATAAGTCAGAAGCTTGAAAAGGTTACGTTCTAATTTATTTATATTTTAATAATTTACTTTTAAATATAATCAAAATGTCTTTTAGTTGGATATTTGTTGATGCAGCGTAATAATGATTCAGAAACTACTTCTAGTTCCGATGGAGAGTGAAATGCAATTTTACCAAATCGCGATCGTGAGAAGCGAAAACTTAGGCCATGTATTATTGATTATGAAAGTGTAATTGATCGTTATTCAGATGAAGAATATTTACTTGTAGTCGCACGTTGAGCATCTGCGGGAGAAACATAAGTTTCCACTAAAATATTTCTCTCCGGGTCAAACAAGGTGATTTTTTCTGTCGCCATCTTTAACTTTTCAAAATTGCGCCGAATTTCAAAACTTCACCTCGACCTAGCCTTCAGATGGGTCTTTGTGGACTCATGAGCGAAATAATGACGTCAATGTGAGCGTTTTCGCTACATTCTCAAACGACGTGTCGCGTGGAAAGCTGAAGGAACATTTGATCGTTGTACTTGTGAACACTCAATGTGCCATTATATAAAAATATAAGCGATTCATTCAGTGCTGCCAATTGCCGTGTAATAACATTTTCCATGTAAAACTTTGTAATCACGAGAATATACAACCGAATTATCATTATTTATCATGGCAACATTGCAAACACTGTACTCGGTATGTAATGTCACGTTGCCATTTGAACCTTAACGCACAACAGCGCCACTTCTTTCTCTTGTTGCTTGACTTCTGTTATCAGTTGTTATTGTGTTGTGTATTCTCTTATTCAATATTTTGGAACAAAGTTCCTTTACGAGGCTTGCGGTACGTGTTGACTGGTTGAAATCATCACGTAAGAAAAAAGCGTTATGCCCCTCCATGCGATTTTCTCTCTCTGTCTCTTTCTATTATATGCGAGTCTGTGTGATATACGCTTAGATCATATATGCTACGCTATAATTTTTGAAAGCAAAAAAAATTATAGTAGAATGAAACTCATTGGAAAATGAAGAGAATATAACAAAAATGAAAGGAAAAATAATTTACGGGCGATCTGAGGTCGGGAAGTGGGTAAAAAACGGTTTATCTCGATTTCCGGCAAGTCCTATGGAAAAAAAATTAAATGGCAAAGTTGTAGGTAAAAAAAAGATCTACAACTTTTGTATGCACACTTTTTTCACATAACCTCAAAATTTATGTGAAAAATTCAAATAACCAAGTTTTTGGTTTTTTATTTTTATCTTCTACAACAATTTTTTTTCCACGAAATTTGGTGAAAACCCCCTTTTTTATGTTCCAAACACAGTGTAATTTTTTTGATCCAAAATATTAATTTTTTCACCTCATTTTGACTTAATATCGAAAAAGCACCCAGTCAAAATATCAGGTTTTTAAAAAAAGTCGGTGGACTTTTTGTTTGTTGAAATCTCTACTTTTTGATAGTATAAAAAAAAATATATAGGTCACTCAGGTATATAAGATATCATAAAATAGCAATAAATAGGCATCTACGCATATAATTTAAAGAAGATTCTACAACTTTCTCAAAATATTGTAGATGTCTTATTAAATTCGGATTCGAGTTTTTTTCGTTTCTTTGCATTTTCTGTCATGATAATGTACTTTTTTTTATACCATCAGAAAGTAGAGATTTCAACGAACAAAAAGCCCACCGACTTTTTTGAAAAGCTGATATTTTGACGGGAGAGATTTCGATTGAAAATTAGGGTGCTTTTTCGATATTAAGTCAAAATGAGGTGAAAAAATAAATATTTTGAATCAAAAAAATTACACTGTGTTTGGAACATGAAAAAGGAGGTTTTCACCGAATTACGTGAAAAAAAATTTTTTTGTAGAAGATAAAAATAAAAAACCAAAAACTTTGTTATTTGAATTTTTCACATAAATTTTGAGGTTATGTGAAAAAAGTGTGGATACAAAAGTGGTAGATCTTTTCCATAGGACTCGAGATAAACCATTTTTTACCCTTAAAAACTCACCCCCTTCCAGACTTCAGATCGCCCGTAAATTATTTTTCCTTTCATTTTTGTTATATTCTCTTCCTTTTCCAATGGGTTTCATCCTACTATTATTTTGTTTCACTTTTTACCATTTTCAAAGGCTTCAGCACTGGTCTAGTAGCTATTGACAGTTACACGCGGTACTGGTTATTACGTATAGTACGTCAACTTCCGCTTCACCCCCTCTCATCTGTACCCCTCTAATACCAAACAAACAATACAGAATTCCGTATCTAGGTAGCGTACATGATCTAAGGATAAACGATTCCGAAGGTGTACAGCTCATCAAGCCAGTCATGAGACGTGAATCGTTCCCGCCCCTCAAAGAGAGTAAACATCTGAGTAGGAGAGTCTATTTCCCATAAGACAATGGTGACACTAATAGAAAGAGATGAAAGATCATTTTGTGACTCATAGTGACGTATATGGACATGTCATGGCCACCATTCTCTCTGGACAGTGGCGGACTAGCGCACTCCGCACTCTGGTATCTGAGAGTTACAGGCTCTTGAATGTATATTGGACCACTATGTATGTTACGTGGGCCACCTGTACTCAGGTTCATGTACGTCACTATGACTGATAAATGCTACAAGATTCTGATTGGCTAGAGCTTATTAGTACCTCCTATTCAGATGTGTTTACTCTCTTTGCCCGCCCCTCTCTATTGCTCCGAATGCGTTCTCGCCATAGAGAAACTAAAAATAAAGAGAGTTGTCAAACCTGCAGTAAAAGTTGGCACCACGTTTAGACAGTGGCGACATATCTCGCAACTGGCCGAACTAAGTACAGTTGGTAAAACCGATTGAGATAAGGCGGGTTTTTCAAATGTGTTACTTTTATATGATTGATATGGTATATATTTTATAAGTGATCGATTTGCCATTCTTGTATTCCATATGAATGGTTGTATCATATGAAATACAGGAATGGCAAATCAATCACTAATAAAATATATACAGTAATCGATTCGTAGAATCTGTTAGTTCGTTCGTGGTTAAAATAAAGTTTCAAAGTAAATCTTTATTTCATGATATCAAGAACAAAATTAAAGATCTTATAAAACCAGAATAATAAGTTGAACACTATAAAAACACATTTTATTGTATCTAGAACAAGGTACAACTACAGACAAAACAATAATAAAACTCCGAAAAACAACAAAATTAAAAATATTCTTCAGTCTTCATCAAATCAATCAAAATAAAAACAAATTACATTTACAACAAACCTTCAATAATTTTGTTCATTTATTAGCACACAGGAGAACGAGTAGGTATACTTAACAAATGCTCCAGTTTGATGATAATCTTCGTACTTCCTCAAATGGTGATAGGAAATGGAAACTGATGGACGGAAATAAGTATCAGTTTGTGAAAAAATTTCTGCAACTGATGGATGGAAATAAGTATCAGTTTGTGAAAAGCAGCTTATATTTTACCTTGTGAAAGAATATTTCGAGGAATTTCAGCGTCAACTCGAATAACAAAACATTCCATTTTCGACGTTGGGTACATAATTCAAGTCCATAGTATAAATTCTATAATTAATTTTTCTATGACAATTAACAGTAGAATTATTCTGAAATTATTACGTGGTTTGTCATTTTCTGACAAATGTCGAAATTAGAAAATTATCATGTCAGTCGTCTGTTGATTGCGGGCAGCGCCTCCATGCGCGACTGGCCGTACCAAAAACTTGGTGGTTAAGATCGCCAATGTTTCAAACAGTCTCTTTATTTTCAATTTGTCTATGGTTCTCGCTCTGTCTTGTATTCTTCGCGAAATCATATATCATGTCTCATGACTGGCTTGATAAGCTATACGAAATACCGACGAAATACGGAACTGAAAAGTAAAAAATAAAATAACCCTTCCTAGTCTCAGTAACTAAGCTCCTAAACTAATGTAAGTAACTAATTTTGAGTCGGCGCCAAACAAACAAGCAAATGAATTAGGTATCAATCAAATCAATCAAAATATACTAAGGCGTAAAATGATGGCATCGAGTTGCGCGGTGACATTCTGATAATTTTTTTGAAGTAATTTAATGATGTTCGTTGATTGTTTGTTTGGCGCCGACTCAAAATTAGTTACTTACATTAGTTTAGCTATTACTGAGATAGAAGGTTTATTTATTTTACTTTCAGTTCCTATTCATCGTTTTTTGTTAAAAGTTTTTATTTTTCAATTTTTTATGGCTAAAATATACTAATTACTACCTACTTGTTTTTTTATTACTTCCAAAATACTTACTTACCCACCTTACTTCAACTATTACCAGTTAAATAATATGATTATCTACTTTTACTATTTGTTGTAATATAAATTATTTTTGTTGTTCTGGTTAGTTTATTTCATTACTTTGTATATCATTCCATCCTCTCATAGAATATAATGGTTTTGACGGATGTGGAACAGAAATAATGTCAGTAGCGATCTGTCATTGTCAACTACATATGTGTGTGCCAATGTTCATAAGTGAAAAATCAATTATCCCCTATTTTTCTACCCGTATGGGTATATAATTCTAAGGTATACCCTATCTATTAAAAAAAGAATCATCCAAATCGAAGAACCCAGTACAAAGTTATGCCTGATAGAATCGGTTAACGGACCAGAATTCAGAGAGTGAGTGATCAATATCCTTCATTTTGCTACCCTTAGGGATGGATTTCATGTTTTAAATTCAAATGGGACCACCTTCGAAGTACACCCTATCCACTGAAAGAAGAATTATCGGAATCGGACGCCTCAGTAAAAAGTTATGCGCGATCATACATTAAAAAAAAAATATGAAAAAAAAAATATACGGGTCGACTAGAGAACCTCCTCCTTTTTGGTTTCGTCGGTTAAAAATGTGTATTTGTAGCCAAGCTGTGCACTAGGTAAGATTACAAAATATTCATATGTGATTCATATCTGAATAAGCATGCTCTCCGAAAAAATAACATGACTTTACAGAAAAAAAATCACCGAGCAAAGCTTCGACGCCCAGGTACTAACAATTAAATGTGATGGAATAGAAAATGTCAACTTTCAATGGAAAAAAATTGCGAAAAAAGAAACACAAAATGGTGAATCTATGAGAGATTGATGGCACCATATTCTGCTACCTCGATATTAATTGATTTATTGGATCGTTTGGAACCGGACGAAAATATACAAATATAAACAATCAAAATCTCCATATCGAATTAAACTTTTTTTTACAAAACATGTTTTGCGCTACCAACTGTTCACATTTTTAGACACAAAAATTATATGGAAGACACATTTCATATAAGAAATATATAAGCGCTACATGACCTAAAGTAATTGAATTGGTATATCAAATTGGCGATTTTCCATACATCTAAAGTCAAACAATTGCCATTGGAGAGGAGAACTTTGAAGGTTTTTAAAGTTGGCAACCCCCCTGTTATAAGAGATTTTCATATTAGCGCGAAGCTTGAAAAAAAATTCCCTTATGAAAATTATGAAACTGCTTTAAACTTTTGGTACTACTTTCCGGACTATATACTCGAAATATATCCAATAGGTGAAAACAGGTCATTCTCAATTCTAGGAGGATTTTTTAGATTCTGAAACTTTTTCCTATCGATCTGCAGAGTCCGCACAAAAATCCAATAAATGCTAATGTTTTCCAGAGGTAAACCGAACGTGAAAACAAAAACACATCACGAAGAGGGTATAGGGAATACATAACAAACTTATTTACAAGAACTCCGAAAACTCTTGTGAATTCACTTGTTTCGGAGTTTTTTTCGTGACACTAGCGACCCTCCAATTCTCGCAATGCCTTTATTGAATACCGATGAGGGAGTGAATAAAAGGCGAAAGGATAGAACTGATAATGTTTTACTGTTTCTCCACCTCTCTGGATATACTTACAACACATACAACATACTTATTTTTTTTGGGCTCTACTTGAGTTGAAAAAAAAGAATCGAATAATCCACACGCATTTGTGGGTACTCACCTAAATCGGCTTCTCTGGATCTTTGCAGAAACCTCGGAGACTTTTGTTGGCGCTGTTGTAAAAAATATCCGTCTTCTTGGGGTTGTTTGTCCACCCATGGCCATGGACAATCTAGTCTTGTACCGGTCTGTGGATTAACTTCCTAAACGAAAATTTCAAAATTATGATTTCGGCCATTTACAAACCATCGAATTTTAAAAACATTCATGAGTATAAATTGAACAAAATCGATAACAGATACATAAAATGTTCCATAGAATTATAGATTTATTTGTTGAATAGAATTTTAAATTCAAAATATTGTAAGGGCTACTTTTCGAAAAATGTTTTTCGGAAACTTGCAATAATTTTTAACTCATCGTGAGATTTGGTTGTTGACTAAGCAGAACTGACGGATATAATAATCAAAGTTAGCATTTTCATTTAAATAAACGTAGATTGGTTTTGTGCTGAGATCAGTAACATCGAGAAAGACTGTGCGGTCCATAGGCATCGAATAAATTCATTTTTGACGTTATTATGTATTTGTATAAAAAAACCTGAAACAGGACGATTTCTATTGTCAATTTACGGTATGAAGATATTACCCCCTTCCTGCACCCCCTCTGAATTATGAGCACCCCCAAGTAGCATTTTAAGTGGACGGAACGTAGCGGCCACGATTCTGGAAAACTTTGGAGAGTTTGACCACAACCACTGCCACGTTCTATCACGCGGCGGCTACCAAACTATGGAACACTTTTTTGGTGACTGCTACGTTCCGATCTACGTTCCTGGATCTCAGATAGCCACATTCCAAGCACGTTGTGGTCACCTGGCAAAAACGTGGATATGTAGTGGCCGACACTAGACACGTTAAACAACTGACTGCGTTTGTGTAAATATGTAGCTCGATCTCTGTTCAGCAACATATTTTTGTGATAAATGTTCCTCTTTCTTCCATTTTGCCTGATTCATTTCTAACACTCGATCAACTATGAAAATATATAACATATAAACATTTGAATGCGTGAGTAAGTATATTGAATTTGGATACTTCTGATCGGGATAAAATTAAAACGATTGAAAGTTTTTTGTGAAATATGGGTGTTGTAGCTCGATTGTGAGCACGCGCCATCTGAATACACATTATTTATGGAAAACATTATAATTTTGGAAATAACTCGCCTCTGAAATTATGTACTTGAATCCCTCAAACATTGTTTTATCAATCTAGGTTGGTTGAAACAAATACTCACGTAACAAATTACTACGTTTGATAAAGGGCTGATGACAAATAAATATTTATTGAATATTTCGATCATTTCTCTAATAATGGCGACCCAGCATATTCCTGTAAATATGGCGGCTTTTGGAGAATATAACTTTAAAGTGGCAGAAAGTGTAAATATACCACTCTAAAGCTCCTCCCATCATAAAGCGCCCAGTGGTACTGAATTATTAACTTTTCCTCCACTAGAAAGTGGCACCCACGTCGCAGGCCCATGACTCACCACTTCAAAGTTATAACCTAAATTACAATATGTTTTATACACATCGGGCTATTATAACCTGCCACTTCAAAGTTATTACCTCGAAATTGCGGGTACATGTTCATTAATTGCCGAGAAAGGACATGTAACAAGAATAGTGGATTTATGCAGCTCCAATCAACAATTATCGAGTAACAAGTAACAATTATCAATTAACAAGTAATGAAAATGATGGCATTTATGCAAACAGAATTAACAATTGAAGTAAAAAATTAAGCAGGAGCACAAGTCAGAGAACCTTCTTATACAAAATCAATTTTTAAGCCACATAAAATAATTTGAGGAAAGTTAGGTTAGTTTTCGTCATCGCACTGACCAATCCACGGTCACTTCAAAATTAAGGAAAATTGTCTATTGAAAACGCATAACCCATTTCATATTGAATGAATATCATTCACATTTCACGTAACAGATAAAACGAACTTTTTGTAAGCCACAATAAAATAATTTGAGAAAAGTTAGGTTAGTTTTCGTCATCGCACGGACCAATCCACGGTCACTTCAAAATCAAGAAAAATTGTCTATTGAAAACGCAAAACCCATTTCATATTGAATAAAATCATTCATGTTTCACGTAACAGGTTAAACAAAGTTTTTGTAAGCCGTTTTAATGTCGTTATATCTTCGCCACTATCTATCAATATTGTAGCTGAAGATTGGCGGAAACAGTGGCCGGTATATAACTCAGGATTCGGAAGTTTTAAGTATGAAGCAATTTATTTTCCCATATTTCCTATTTTATTTATTCCAATTTTTTGGACAGTGCATTTTCCTTCCTGATAATTTAGAAAAAAATAAGCATCGTTGACATTACTTGGTCGCAGATTCCAATATTTTTTCACAATGTTAGCATATTCTCCCGTTACAGTAAATTTTCGAGAAGTTTTTGTTTTAGTGTCCGGAATGTGGACCAAAACTACGGCACCTAAATCTTCAAAATCGTGAATTTTCATTTTGTACATCTCATCTCTCCTACAAGCACCCATAATTCCCATGATAAGTACAACCTGCAATAAAAAAATATAAACAAAATATAATTAATCAACTGATTGTTGTGGAACTTACTTTTGCTACAAGGTATTCGTTGTCTGGGGCTTCTTTGATGAACGTATCAATCTCCTTCGTTGTGAAAACTTTAGATTTTTTTGCTTTGTATACATCTGATTTCCGCTTTAGAAATGCTCTCAATTTCCACGCCATTATTGATACTAAGCATCGTTTTTAACATGCTATAGTGTGCCCATAAAGTGGAAGATTTAAATTTATTTGATATATTTCCAAAGTAAGCCATCAGAACATTATCTGAACGAGAACTAGTTTTCTGTTCTTTGCACCAGTCCATGAATAGGGTATACGAAACTGTGTATTTTTCTTTAGATTTTTCAGGCACTAAATTTAATGAAGCGTTATTTGTTGCCTCCATAACACTTGGCGGTGTTAAACTTCTTTCACTGTCACTACTTTCCATGCTGAACTAATTTCGGAATACCTTTATAATATCGTTCTGTCAAAGAAATATTGAATTGTCACTTATGTTTGTGATTATATTGTCTGTATGGTTACGGCGTCTTTTGTTTTATTTACTCCACGCCTCTTTTGTCGTGACGAAGATTGCGAAAATTTACCCGTGCGTTTTTCAGACATTGTGCACTAGTTGCCCAGCAACTAGTGCATAATGAAGAGGAGTATTACAATGTACTACATTTAGAAATCATCATTGAACATACAAAGGTATTTTGTGACAGTCGTAGAAAAATATATTTGCGCATTGATAGCAGAAATAAAATCATAGTTCCTACATGAAACATTCTTTGGAAAGCTTATACAAAAAAATATTGTATGCAACACATACGCAACTGGCTTTTGCGTACTTGTTACATAAACTACTATTGCATTCTCGAATAAATTTTCAATCTTATCTAACTAAACTCGGAAATGTAAAACGTCAGGTGTCAGGTGATGAAGTTCGTCGGAACAATTTGTCATACATCTTTTTTCCCGATGAATAATGTCACTTACAGAGTTCCAATTTACTGCATAGTATTTCAACCTTGCTGCTGTGATAATTTCCATGCACCAAAGTATTATGTTTGTCAAAACGAATATCATTTCGTTAATGTGTTTGCCTACAACATTGAGGCAGCAAAAGACCTCGAAGCCATTTCAGATTTCCGCGCGTAGAGAAAATACAGAAACATTTCTTTGGGCATACCTCGCATGAATGTGAATTTTCAATCTAATTGCATTTCAGATTGCAATTTCCGGAAATTTTAATGGATATTTCATTACCAAGTCTTCGCGGAAGACCATTTTCTTGTACGTGCCGCACAAACAAACATAATGAACAGCAAACACTTTATTCTAACAACATGGCCGCCCAAGTGTTGATGGCATATTTGCTCAAGCCTGTGGGATATTCAACTGGAAATATCTGTTGATTTTGCTAGACAGATAGAAGATAGACGTTTAATAAGGCAACATAATACAAGATAATAATAAACTAAAGGTACTATAAAATATTTTTTAACTTGGTCACCAAAATCATATAGTATCACATACTATCAGTATTTTTGAATTTACCCGGGTGACTCCCACATCTGCTACTCGAGTTGATAATATAGTAACTGATATAGACATGTCGCTTTATAGTTCTGGTGTCTCAGAGCCGGCCTATTTGATCACAGGGGCAATATTTTATCGTTAATAACATGCCGACTAAAATCAATGACGAGTCCCAGTGGAGTCGTCCAATACATAGACAAGGTC
This sequence comes from Gonioctena quinquepunctata, assembly GCA_018342105.1. Taxonomy (NCBI): domain Eukaryota; kingdom Metazoa; phylum Arthropoda; class Insecta; order Coleoptera; family Chrysomelidae; genus Gonioctena; species Gonioctena quinquepunctata. The sequence continues at coordinate 131,029 of JAFIRS010000076.1, read as the reverse complement.
TATTGCAATTGAGATCTCAACTGATAAATTCTGACTGGACTTTCATTGGAAATGATTTTTTAACCCCTGATGTTAAAATGCAAGAACTTCAAGAACTCATAAATAGTCTAGTAGTAAGTACCTTCCACACAAAAAAAAGCACCAGAATAACCAAAAAACAACCAGTTCAGTGGATGAACGATAATCTGAGAAAAATGCGTAATACTTTGAATGCCATAAAAACTGTGCATGATATTGACAAGGATATTTATTCCCTGAATGCTTATAAGAGAATGAGTAGGGATTATCAAGCTCAAATAAAAATCAGCAAGACGGAAGCTTATAACAACTATTTGTTAAAATCTGACAACGTTATGAGGGACAGTTGGAACCTGATAAATCTTGAAGGAAATAGGAGACAAAAAAGCCACTAGAAACAAATATTTCAGAGGACCAATTCAATATCTATTCTGCTACAATCGCTGAGAAGATTATAAGCTCACTACCTAACGTACCCCATGAACCTACTTTTTATCTGAAAACATTAAAATCCCCGATAAAGTCATTCGTGCTAAACCCTGTATACTCCAGGTGATATTTATGATGTTATTCTTGGCCTAAAAAATTCTAACGCTTGTGATACTTCAGAATTAAATAGCAAAATTATCAAATCCCTTGCAGATATTATTTCTGAACCTTTATCTTCCCTTATTAATGACTGTTTCTGTGCAGGAATTTTCCCAAATGCCCTGAAATTTTCTGTTGTTATACCTGTATTGGAAAAAGGAAGCACTGATGATGTAAATAATTTTCGTCCAATATCTATTGTTCCAATAATTGGCAAGATCATTGAAATCATCGTCAAAAAACAACTCTATAACTTCATGGAAATGCACTCTCTGTTTTGTCCAGGTCAATATGGTTTTAGAAAAAAGATGTCCACAACAAAAGCTCTTCTCCAAGTAGTGTCGGACATTGTCGAGGGCCTTGAGGAAGGTAAACACTCACAACTTGAGTTATGTGATCTTTCCAAGGCCTTCGACTGTGTCTCACATGATATACTATTGGAAAAACTACACTGTTATGGCATCAGGGGCTTAGCTCTCAATTTTTTCGAATCTTACCTCAGTGAACGATCTCAATGTGTCAGACTAAATGGTGTTCTATCAAATAGTAAGACAGTAAATCACGGTGTTCCTCAAGGCTCGGTTCTGGGCCCCCTTCTGTTTTTAATCTATATAAATGATTTATATTTCTCCATTCTTCCAACGAAAAGCGTTCTTTTTGCAGATGATACAACATTTATTTGTCAGAGTAATAATGTTGGCAATCTGTCCACGTTATCTAATAATATAATGGATTTAGCCAAAACCTGGTTTACTAGTAATAAACTTAAACTCAACTTGGAAAAGAATCAATCCATTCTTATATCGTCCAAATCAAATCTCACTCGAGTAGCTGTGTGAAATTACTTGGCATGCAACTTGACGATAGACTCAACTGGGGCCCTCATATCGCAGCATTAGCGAAGAAACTGTCTAGTATTACCTTTCTGATTCGACGTTTGAAAAATATCGTCAGTATTAACGTACTCAAATCATGTTATTTTGGTTTGTTCCATAGTCATCTGTCCTATGGTATTCTTCTATGGGGTGAATCGTGCCACTCTCTTAAGGCATTCATTCTTCAAAAGAGAGTGATCAGAGTAATGGCGGGAGCTCACTATCGTGAACATTGTCGTCCTCTCTTCATCAGTCATCAAATAATGCCACTTCCTACTCTATTTATTTACTCATGTTTACTTGAAATTCATGAAACTAAACATAAATACTCGACTCAATCCGATGTCCATGGTTACACCACTCGCCATGCTGATCTAATTTCTACTCCTCGGTTCAGGCTTCAAATGTCACAAAATAACTCTCTGAACCTTCATTTGTACAACAGATTACCTTCTAGGATAAGGAGTCTGGGTTTCTTTCAATTCAAGGTGCAAATCAAGACTTTTCTATTGAAACATTGTCTTTATAGTGTCAATGAGTATCTTGATTTGAATAAAAATGAATTTGAATGTATATGATGGACACTCCTCACCTGAATGTTTTTATCCAGATAATTTATGTTATATTTATGTTCTTTACTCTGTGTATTTACTTTTATATATATATATCCTTCTGTTCTGTTCTGACGTTCTACTATTACTTATGTATATTGTAGAGAAATAAATACTTCTACTTCTTATCACTAGTAATTTCCCTAGTGCTTGAATTACTAACGGAAATATTTCCGAGAGCATGAATTAAAAAAAAAAATCATGCTCGAGGAGATATTTCCAGGTAGTAATTCAAGAACGTGGGAGATTCGGTAAGAAACTTTCACACCAAAGTAATATAAAAAATTATAACATGACTTTTCCTTCAGAAAATCCACTAGGAAACTAAAATTACCAAGTAGGCTCTGTGCCTGTCAACAGGTAAATTATGTGTAAGATGTCTTAAAACCCTGGCGAATGAACTGATTCGATATTATTTAGATTTTCGAGGGGACACCACCTGTTGCTTCAACAGAGCTTCTCTCTGTGGTAGATGGCGCCGTCCAAAAATGTTTGTTTATATTCTCGCTTAACGTCAAAACTTAATTTCTGACATCTGCAGAATCTTATATGAAATTATTTTCAGTGTTTTGTCGGTATCTATGCGTTTTCCATCTCTTCGATTTAAAATCTTACTTAGCTTATTCCTTAGTTTGTTCTTTAAAAAATCACTCGTTCATCAGTTCATTAGTGCGTGAGGAATTGTTTATTTTCAGGTAGTGTAGCGTGTAAGGATACTTTTTGTAGAATGGGCCACATTTGTATTTTGGGTGGACAGTATGAAGCCGCAGATTCGAATATTCACCTGTATTCAGTACCAAAAGCAAGTACAAATCTTGACGAATTGACTAATAAGGATATTTTCATAGTTCATCATATTGTATGCTTTGAATTTTATATTTTCTGCAATTCAATGACAATTTCATTTCCAATTCTCCGTCTGTCAAAATGCAGTTAACATCAAATTCAAATGGTACAAAATACGAAAAACAACCGACAGTGCTTTCTTTGTGCAATGTTCGGGGGCTTCTAATTCTAGCTTTGCTATTGGTGAAGTTTGACAGATGTCTCGTTTCAACCAATAGCAAAGCTAGAATTAGAACCCGCGAACAGTTCGTCTCAGAAAGAAAGCTGAGGAAATAAATATACCCTGTTACTGAATTGAAACTAAAACGAAATTGGCGCCATCTGACACGCTAGTAATATCAATTATCAAGTAGGCCAAGTGTCGCCAAGTCGATCCCAAACTTCTACAGGTATAAGTGCAAGCACCAGGGTTTTTAGACATCTCAATTATGTGTGATTGACTGTGCAATTACACATTTTTTGCTTTAGTTTTGTGACATTTTTGCAGAATGTCTCGTTTCGGGTAAGAAAGTGTGGAAGTTATAAGACAAGAAGTTCAGAATATAACACCATATAATACTAAAAGGGTATGGAAATCTTACAAAATAGAGAACTCATCTATTGAACAGTTGGCTCATATATTGCAAGATTATGCATTTAATATGAAAAGAAGAAATGCGTCGTTAACTTGATGTGGAATCTTACCGCCAAACAATTGCAAGAAATGATGTTCACCAAATGTCAGATTAAATTTGAACCATTTTCCGATATTGAAGCTCGATCTGTACGTGATGCTAATCGTCGACAACTACAAACGGATCCTTCTAAGAGAAAATCAAGTTCTGCAGCATTATCTAATGGAGATTATAATATAATTCTTGACATGTGGGACGCGGACACGCCAGAAGGTCTTCAACGCAAGTTTTTCCACGTTTCTTCCCGAGAACTGGCCTGGTATGGTGGGGAAGGATGTTGTGCTGGTGTAAAAAAAATAGCAAAGGAGGATTTACAGGCCGCATAGAATACAATCCAGAGTTCTCAAGGAGTACCCAAGGAGGATCCAAGAAATTGGCCGACAGCAAATGGTTGGTTACTAAGTCTTTCAAACCTGAGGTATATCCTGTTCGTCTTTATCAAAAACTAATCCAAAAAAGAGGTGATCATCCCAAGTTCTGTTTGCTGTTTGCTTTGCGAATTTATAAGCGTGTTGCCTGACACCTTTCTTTCTTAATCCATATTGCATTTTGGATACAGTTTTAATATAGCTGACCAAGCTATTTTCTTCAAGCTCTGTGAAAACCTCATTGACTGCACAATTTACAAAATATTCAAAATCCCTCTCGCCAAATTCTTTGAATTCGTCCAAATATCGAGTAAGAGTTGAACGACTAACCCTAAACACTTTAGAAGCCTCCCTATATGACATTTTCTTATCTGGATCATCAGATATTATAGCAGAAAGTGCATCCTTTAATGCTTGTGCACCAACTAAGTTCCTCTTCTGGCCAGTTTAGCTACGCGCCATTTTAGGCTTTCCGAATATTTTTTTAACCTACCTACGAGGTAGTTGTGGCCCAAAGTACAAGACGTCCATGATTCAACGAAAATGGTATTACTATATTGAACTATCTAATTACAAGATTACATATCTAATTTACGTACCAAATAGTCCCGAATCCAATGATTGTATGCATAAACTTTGCCCAGAGGTTGAGAATAGACTAGCACTCAATCACACACGAAATAAATAACTTTTTTCCTGAAAAATATAATTTGATTTTCTGACACTCTTCATCTTAACGAGACGTCCACGGACAATGTGCCAGGTCAGTATATTCTTCAGCGGCAATTGATTTATTTAAGGGTTTTTGGGACATACGTTAACACGTGGGTTGTTGCCAACTCCTAGAACCTGGATACGTAGTATTTGTCTGCCATCCCTCTACGGGTCTTGGCTGGTTTCCACTTCGACAGCTGCAACCTTTCCTGGCTGCTCTTATACTGCCAATCCTTTACGGTTCCTGGCTAGTCACTCAGGCATTTGTTTTGCTGTCCATGTTCCTGTGGTGTTCATTTTTTGTCGCTTTAAAAAAATCTGTGTTCGCAGTGTCCTTTATTTTTTAAGTCTACCATTCTATATCTGGAGATTAAAAAATAGAGTTTCACACTTTGAGAGAAATATTGGGGGGGGGGGGGAATTACAGGGTCAGACCAACCCTCTGCGTCTCGAATTCCCGGTGGGGAGACAACTCTTTTCGTGGGCACTGGAGAGGATGCTTCAGGGTACTGAATAAATAACATAAATATAGGTGGACATTCATGATTTTTGAGTTTTTCATTGCCGCTCGCACCTCGTCTAGTGAGGGATCTAGTGGATTTTAATTGATTACTCCAATGTATAAGCTTGTTGGTTTACTTTGCTGCCTAGGAGTGAAATATTCAACCATTTCTGCAGTATTGTCTTTCGTGTTTAGAATACATCCCTGCTTGTTTATGAACAACCAGATAGAAATAATCCAAAATGAGATTTATTACCGAATGAAATATTTTCCGACGAATCTGAGCACTTGAATTTAATAATCTCGTAACATATTTGTGGCTTGAAACGACGAAATCTCATCGCGTACCACTCGAGTGTTTATATACACAAAGAAGGATATATTACATTCAGAAAGCTACTGAAGCGGAATTCACTGAAATATCAGTTATTATTTGTACAAGCTTATTGAGAGAACGAATTATTCCAAGAAAACGACCTTTTCTGTTGTTTGTTTTGCTATGAAGAGTGAAATCCTCGAAGCGCAACAGTTCGGTACATAACTCATTAAGATTATTCCCTAGAGTGTTTTGACTGATATTAATTCCGCATTTAAATTATGTTCCTGAGTACTCGTATTGAATATAGTCCAATTCAATATCAGTGAAAGCAAATCTTAGATATTAGCGATTCGCGAATAAACTACAGTTACGACTCTCTTAAGATTTGATTCGATAGTTAGAACATACATATTAAGCTCCAAAACCAACAGAAAGATTTAACCTCAACCTATTCCAACATATCATATTGTTCGTAACTAGTGCATGATTGTAGTGGAATATCAGAGCCTGGAAAAACTTTCCAGGGAACGGCAAATCCCCCAAGACCAATTAGTTTCGTGTCCTTTGGACTGAAGACTCTAGATAATTGGATAGGCACATAAGAGACGGGACAAGGGTAGAAATACCACTCTATAAATTGGCTGAGAGAGTGGAGAACACGATTGAGAACAAATGAGTACTACTAGCCTTCCTAGACATCAGCTCTCCTCAGGTCTCTTAGAAGGAACATGTGTGGCCTAGATAGACTCAATACTTAGAAACAGGATGATGATTGACACAACTTTAATGGAGGAGTCTATAGCAGCCCGGGCGGAAGGAGGATGCTCTTTGGAAGAAGTTCTTTCTTCAGACAATATTCTGAGCGAGGATCAATTTCGATTTTTAAAATGAAAATGATATATTTTCTCTATTGACGAAGGTTTACAGTGAAGTAAATGAAGGCAGTATTTGGTGATTTACCTAAGGCCTTCGACTGCATAAACCACAGAATCCTGCTTTGCAAGCTTCAATATTATGGCTTTAGAGGAACTACTTCAGTGGTTTCGATCACATCTTGAAAAACGTAGCCAATTGGTCAGAACTAAACACTCCTCTCATACTGCAGAAACTCAATGCGGTATCCCACAGGGTTCACTACTCGGCCCCATACTCTTCTTGCTTTATATTAATGACCTTACAAAACTCGATATATCTGGCAAGTTTATATTAATTGCTGATGACACTACCATATTCTGGCATGCTGAATCCAGGAAAAAATCAAATTAATAAAATCCTGGTGTGGCTTACTTATTTTCAACATATCAAAAACAAGCCTTCTAACATTCCGTTGCCAGCTTTATGCCATTAAATTAGATTCAAACAACATCGGAAATGTCGTGTTCACTAAATTTCTTGGCATAATTGATGATAAATTAACATTTAATGAACATGTCACAAAACTGTGCAAGAAACTGTCCGCCAGCTAGTACGCCACTAAGGTTATATTCCAGGAAGTGAGTTTTATTGCAGCAAAATAGGCCTATTATGCTCTTGTTGAATCCCATTTGCGTTACGGAATATCATTCTGGGGTGCGTGCAGCAAGCAATTGATGCAGATGGTACAAGTTATGCAAAAAAGAGCAATAAGGCTCTTTGCAGAGTAAAGCCGCGTGATACTTGGAAGGAGCTATTAAATATAAATGATATTTTTTTAAGGAAAAATGATTTTTTTAATTCGTGGACTTGCCGCGCAAGAATACCTATTTTATATTCGTGGCAAACTTTGGAATCTCACACAAAAACCTAGGTCAAACAATTAATTAAATTATTTGTTTGAAGGTTGTAGACGATGTGGTAACTTGATTACTATCGTTTCGGACGTCCTTCGTCTTAATGGATTTAAAAGGTTTTCACGACGTTTCGAATACTTGTATCTGCAATCGTCTTCAGGTGAATACTGTATTCACCTGAAGACGATTGCAGATACAAGCATTCGAAACGTCGTGAAAACCTTATAAATCCATTAAGATGATGGACGTCCGAAACGATAGTAATCCAATTAAATTATGTTTTCTTTTTAGTGCATTTGTACTTATGAAAGTTTGTCTTTAATTTTTTTTAATCATTTTTATTCAATTCTTTTATTTATGGAAACCGTTATCTTATTGTAGTCTGACAAAAATTAATGACCTCCGACCCCAAAAACATCCACATTTCACTTTTGAATGGAATCGGGCCATAATGACAGAACACGTCGCCATCTTGGAGCTGCCATCTTCAATTCAGGAATTTTGACAAAAAAATCATGATCCACCCAAAAACCCCCACATACCAATTTTGAATGGAATCGGGTCACAATAACAAAAAACGCCGCCATCTTGAATTCATGAATTTTGACAAAAACATCATGATGTCCGACCCCAAAAACCCCCACACACCACTTTTGAATGGAATCGGGCCATAATCACAAAACACATCGCCATCTTGGAGCCGCCATCTTGAATTAGTGGATTTTGACAAAAAAGTCATGACCTCAAAACTCGTCGCAATATTGGAGCCGCCATCTTGAATTTTTAAATTGTGACATAAAATTTGTGATCTCTGTCCCCGAAAACCCCCACATACCAATTTTGAATAAAATCGTACCATAATCACAAAACTCGTCCGCCATATTGGAGCCGCCATTTTGTTTTTTCTCTAGCAAAAATTCCATAATGCATTGCCACCGGAATTATGAACACCAGCCAAATTTCTCATTAATCAGACAACGTGGGTCAAATTTAACTTGTAAGATTTGATTACAAACCTACAGACAGACATCGAGACGGGTGAAACTAAATAAAAGCTTGTAAAAAACAAGGGATTCTCACAGAAATGTCGATTTCCATATTATGTTGTTCTAAATGTTATTAAACTAATATATCAGACACAAGCTATTGAGGCTTCTGTACTTTTTTTTTCACCCTTCATTTCAAATCTTCATATTCTGTTTTTTATGTACTACTGTATTTGGAAAATTTATGAAATAAATTATTATTTAGAAGAAAAAAATTGAAATCTGCTCCACTAAAAAGCATTTACTTCTAGGAAAGAAATAAGCAATGCAAAATATTTTGGCCATCTTCAGGCTCTCACAAAAATAAACATAAATGATTCATCGTCCCAAGAATTGAATATAGTTGGATTTGAGGGAATTAGGACCAGGGGGTAAAACTAATTATTTATCGCTGACGTTTCGGAATTAATTTATTTCTTTTGCAAAGCTGAAATGACAATATTCACGTATACAGTGCTCGTCTGAAGTCCGTTCCCCCCATACTAATTTTTGAACCACCTGGTATATCGCAACGAAATTTGAAGGGCTCAAATAGGAGATAAAAACTTACATTTTCATGAAAAAATCACATCTAAAAGTTTCAAAATGGCGGCTACTTTTTTTAAATAGAACACCCCGTATATTATTTCATTTTCGAAATCTGCTCCTGATTCTCAACAGTTTTCTCTAATACACTTTATTCCTAAATTCATTTGTTTTCAAATATTAACGTTTGAAAAGTGACATTTTGATCATTTCAAACCCAACCAAAAACATCTGCTCTCAATCAAGTTTGCATTGGAAAAAATCGTTGTCGCGGTAACATCTTGTTTACTGTCAAACTGAACTGCTATCTGTCATATAGTCCGTTGAGCGCCTAAATCCTTTTATGAAAAGTGTGATCATGGCTCGTAGTTTAGACGATAAATTTGAAGCAGTTTTGATATTTGGAGAAGCTGGAAGAAATTATCATCTAGCAATCCGTATGTTTAATGATAGATTTCCCGAGAATCCTATTTCGAGGTCATATTTGCGGAAACTTTTAAATAAGCTCCAAGCAACTGGTACGCTGAAAGACGCTCCAAGATCAGGAAGACCGCCTCTTTCAGAAGAAAAAAAGGTAGATATTGTTGCTGAAATGGTAATCAATCCGATTCAGTCGACGTCTGCAGTTGCTGAATCCAGTGGAGTAAGTTCAAAAAGTGTCCAAAGAGTCATAAAAAAAGAAAAGTTTCATCCCTATAAAATGAAAATCCTGCATGCTCTCACAGAGGATGATCCAGACCGGAGGGTTGAATTTTGTGAGTGGTTAACAAGAACAACGAAGGAGAACGGGGCTTCCTAAAACGTGTATGTTTCGCAGACGAATGCACGTTTTTTCTTAATGGAAAAGTCAACGAACATAATGTACGATACTGGAGCGATACTAATTCGCATTTTGGAGAGGGACATACTCAGTTTCCTAAAAAGGTGAATGTTTGGGCGGGGATTTTGGGCAATCGCGTTGTTTTAGGAGGGGGCCACATTGAACACTTGATGAAATAATTGTTGGGGTTGAATAAAAGTGTTATTCAAAAATAAATTATAATTTTTTAGCTAACTAATTTGTTTTGATTGTGAATTTACAGAACACATTCGTAGCTTTCGGGTTTTCCCGGTAAGCGGTACTGTTTATCCTTAATAAACACTCTTTACGCCTCTTATTAGTCGAATTCATCAAGAGATTTAACTACAAATTAATAACAACGTTTAGTTAGCAAAATGTTTTACCGGAAGTGACCAAAATCCATACTTCATTTTAAACCGGAATGTCACTTTTCAAACGTTAATATTTCGACAACAATTGAATTTAGGAGTAAAGTGTAATGGAGAAAACTGTTGAGAATTATGAGTAGATTTCAAAAATGGAATAATACGGGGTGTTCTATTTAAAAAAAATATTGAAGATGGCGCTCAGCCGCCATTTTAAAACTTTTAGCTGTGATTTTTTCCTGAAAACGTGAAGGTTTTTATCTCCTATTTGAGCCCTCCAAATTTCGTTGCGATATACCAGGTGGTTCAAAAATTAGTAGGGAGGGTACGGACTTTAGACGAGCACTGTATATTGAGGCAAAGAACATATCTATGACCCACCTTCAAAACTAAGTTTTTCCTGCACATGGATTCAACTGTTGAGTAGTCGATAAAAACACATTGGCACAAATTACACATTAAAAACTTTAAAAATGTATACCGGGTGAGTCTGAGAGATGGGGCACCCCTATTTTTGAGAGAAATAATCCGATTCAAAGCACGAAAATTTAGGAGGCTATTAAACAACTAAAATGTGATTTTTTGAGATAAAAATTAATTCTGTAGCACTTCCGGTTTCGTCAGAAATGATCTGAGTATTAGTTTTTCAAATGGAACACCTTGTACATTTTCACTTTTTTAAAATCTAGAGCAAATTCTGAACATGATAAGCTAAATTTTTTATAAATTTTTTTTTTTTTTTCAAAAAATTTTTTTTTAAGGATGATGATTTTTTACATTTTGAACGTTCCTCTCCGATGCCATGTTGTCCGAGAAAATGAAATTAGCATTTTAATTACAATACTCTGCCACCAGCCGCTGTTTGAATGTGACAAAATCACTTTTTTTCGATTATCTCATGTTTTTTAAATGACATCTCTATGGGACACAGATTGTTTCGATGGAAAGGAATCGAATGATACCAAAATTTTGAATATCTATCGATTATTTTCAGAGTTATCACTATTATAAAAAAATGTACTACAAAATAGTGCAGCCGCTGGACTAAACAACACCAAAATGATGGAAATTTTTAAATATCACTTCTACTCAATTGCCTCATAACGATTTTCAACATTGAAAATTATCATATGTTAAATTTATTATTTTGAATTTGAATACGCGATTTTGAGGATTATCAACATTTATTACAAATTTTTGAAAACAACAAATACTTAGCACAATGCTCTAATACTCTTACTATAAAAATTGCTCAAAATGTTGGCCATTATGTTCCATGCATAATTGCACCCTTCTGACTGCTGCTCGAACTGCTCTAGTTAACTCTGCTGGGCTGATATTATTGAAAGCTGTGATGACTTTTTGTTGCAGTTCCTCGCGTGTCTCACTAGAAGTTGCATATACATCATTTTTTATTGTTCCCCATAAATAATAGTCTAAGGGGGTTAAGTCTGGTGACCTAGGTGGCCATCTGATGGGACCATGTGTAGAAATTAGTTTATTTCTGTAAGCATTATTCAGGTAATTGATTACCATTCCATGATCATGAGGGGGTGCACCGTCCTGTTGGAAATAGAAATTTTGCAGAACCAATGGAAGGTCGTCAATGATTGGCTCGATAGCATCCCGAAGAAACGTTAGGTACCTCGCTCCAGTAAGTGATCCATCAAAAAAAATTGGCCCAATGAATCGATCTCCAAGTATACCCATCCAACAGTTAAATCCGAACCTTTCTTGAGGATTACCTTGATGTAGAAGCCTTGGATTCTGCTGTGCCCAATATCGAGTATTATTCCTATTGAAGAGCCCTCTATTGGTAAATCTTGTTTCATCTGAGTATAAAATTGTCAAAGGAAATTGAGGATTTTCGCGAACATTATGAAGAAACCATCGACAGTATTCAAGTCTTCTTTCATCGTCTCCACCATAAAGCCTTTGATGTATCGGATATTTATACGAGCGAAACTTATGCTTTTTCAAAATTCTCTGTACAGTCGATTGACTTGCGTCACATTCATTAGCTAATTCTCGTGTTGAAGAAGTTGGATTTACCTCTACATATCCTAGAACGTCTATCTCTTTATCTTCGCTGACTATTACATTTACATTTTGATTTCGAATACGTCGGTTGTTTGGCTCTTGTCTCAACTGACGTTCAAGTTTCACGTAGTATGTCCTACACGGATGTCTTCTGCCAGGAAACCTCCGTCTGTATAAATTTGATGCAGCCGTAGAATTCTTCAGACACTCACCGTAAATTAAAAGCATGTAAATTTTTTCATTTTGGCTAAATTTATCAATGGCACAGTTATAATGATTGGACTGAGATAACAGTTATTTCGTATTGATACTTATTTGACAGCAGATATTCATTTATTTTTTTATCCACAGGCGACTTTGACAAAATTTGGAGTTGACGATGGAAACACATCCCTTTATTGAAACAGATTAAACTATTAAACACTTTCAGAATCTGTGAAAATGGATAGTGTAATTTCTGTGTTCCTATCAACCATAATGGGTCCATCACGGGAATACTAGTAATTAGTCTTTTTGAAGACGAATTACTTTCAAAATGTGAATTATAGACGTAATGAAATATCTGCTGGTAGCAAACCAGAATTTTCATTACATTTTTCTGGAGTATGCATCTATTAGAAATACATACATCAAATTTGCCAACTATTCTTATTGGTATAGTAAGTGAAATTTCAAATAATGTTATTATTTGGGATTTTTATTAGTCCAGCGGCCACAATACTTTTTGGTACATTTTTTGTAATAGTGATAAATCTGAAAATAATTGACAGATATTCAAAATTTTGGTATCATTCGATTCCTTTCCTTCGAATAAATCTGTTGCAGAGAGTGTCCCATAGAGATGCCATTTAAAAAACATGAGATAATCGAAAAAAAGTGATTTTGCCACATTCAAACAGCGGCTGGTGCCAAAGTATTGTAATTAAAATGCTAATTTCATTTTCTCGGACTACATGGCATCGGAGAGGAACGTTCAACATGTAAAAAATCATCATCCTTAAAAAAAAATAAAAAAAAAAAATAAAAAAAAATCAATAAAAAATTTAGCTTATCATGTTCAGAATTTGCTCTAGATTTAAAAAAAGTGAAAATGTACAAGGTGTTCTATTTGAAAAACTAATACTCAGATCATTTCTAGCGAAATCGGAAGTGCTACAAAATTAATTTTTATCTCAAAAAATCACATTTTAGTTGTTCAATAGCCCCCCAAATTTTCGTGCTTTGAATCGGATTATTTCTCTCAAAAATAGGGGTGCCCCATCTCTCAGACTCACCCGGTATAAACGATTACAGTCAGTATGCAATTGATCATCCCACCAGAAATATTCCAGCGCTACATAGATAAAGAAACGAAAAAAAACAAAACATTTTGAGAAAAACAACACTCTCAATCTACAATTTTATTGCCAACGTTTCGGCGAGGAATCTCGCCTTCTTCAGGGCTACAAATAATATAAAGAACATAATTTACACATTTACACAATTACCATACACTGATGAGTTTACTTACACCGAAGGTAAAGTGAGTGATGTAGTCAAAAAATTTGAAGGAAGATTTTTCCTGGAAATCTCCAAAATTGTTCTTCATTCGTTGATGAAATATGGGTATTGTCGGTATTCGAAAACATTTGACCATGGCACAATGTATTATATCTCAGAGCGTCTGTGTTCTGAACGTTATTAATTCCATGTAGGCTGATTGATGGTACGGCCAAAGTTTTTTATTTCGAGTATCAGGTGATGTTTTTTGTTTCTATGTGTAAAGCCAGCGAGGATATTCTTGTAAATACCGTTTAAATTAATTATTGTTGTTAATTATTATTATTGTCAATGTGTGTCATTTCCAGGGACAAACGTTTTGTTAAACAAATTTCTCTATCAATGATGGTAGTGGCATTAAAGTCGAAATTGTGACCACACGTAAAATTATGATTACTGAGCGCTGTTTTGTTGTTTTTATTTTGGTTCCTCTCCTCACAGTCGTATTCATGTTGTTTCATTCTGCTTTTTAAGTATTGTTTCGTTGGCAATAAAATTGTAGATTGAGAGTGTTGTTTTTCTCAAATTGTCCGTCTGCTCGTGGAAAAAAACTACGATAATAATCCCCGACATTGTCGTATTTTAGAAATGTCAAATTTGGAAGTGACGTTTGGTTTGCCGGCCGTTGCTATGGGTAGCGGCCGCGAAATTGAATTTCGCGGACTGTGTTGAGAACGCGAAATACTCATTCCGGGTGCGATTGCACGAAAATGTGTTTTTATCGGCTACTCAACAGTTTTTTCAGTTGAATCCATGTGCAGGAAAAACTTAGTTTCAAAGGTGGGTCATAGATATGTTATTTGTCTCAATATTTACGTGAATATTGTCATTTCAACTTTGAAAAAGGATTAAATTAATTCCGAAACGTCAGCGATAAAAAAATTGTTTTACTCCCTGGTCCAAATTTCCGCTGAATCCAAAAATAAACATAACATCACTGACTTACACAAACATTGAAGTTAAAATGTCAACAGTTGACATTTTAACTGTTTGTGCAGGGCCGGATTAAAAGGTGTGGAGGCCCTGGGGCAACAATGGAGTGGAGGCCCCTAATTATTTTTCAAACAAGTTTTTTTTTACTCATTGCGGAACAATTCAAATTATTTCGACACGAGCATATGTAGGTATAATAAAATACAAGAAATAAATTAAATTACAGCGTAAACGAATGGATTTTTGCGAGCTTTTTTCGACGAAAAATCATTGATGATTTCGGTCAAACCCAGCATCCGGAGAAAATCATTCTCAATGCTAAGAAGCGATAACTTTGATAGGCGGCTTTGTCTCATCGTAATTCGCCTATTTTTTTCATTTTGGAAAATGGGCGCTTTCCAGTGCAATTTGACATCATCACATTCTCAGTGAAAATAATTCGACAGATTTTCGAAAACTTGTTGCCAGGCAATAGACAAGAGAGACCAACTGGCTCGAGTGGCTATTGCCAACAAGTTTGAGAAAGAAATCTAGTTAATTATTTTCTACTATATCGAACTCTCGTGTGGTATTCTTTAGATTATTTTTTATGTTACGATCATAAACACATTTCGTTGCAAAATTATATAATGTACTAAACCGGTTTTGATTCATTTCACACTTTTCATGCGAATTGATGACAGACGTCAAATTAAAAATATAGGTTGTCAGACAATAAAAACAAAATACCTCAAATTATTCCCGCGACAATTTTCTAGGTAGAATATTCCCATTATTGATTGGCCAAAACGTATATGAATTATTTGAATTGAACGTTTCCATTGGTTTCTAGCAATGTCAAAAAATAATCACTGTAATTTCAATGTTTGATAATGTAGCTCTGAAATTTTGGTTTTCAAGAATTTGATAGTAGAACATCTTAGATTAGTTTTTTTGATAGTCCTTCTTCAGAAGGATTTACATTTGTTGCGGAATGTCATCCTTCTCTTAGACTCACACTTTCAGATTTCGGGGATTTCTCTGTTACAAGCGCGCCACTCAGCGGACACTTGTCAACGCCAATAAATAGGAAAAACAGGTATAGACGGACAAAGTGTTTGTAGAATCGGCAGAAAAATAGTCAACAGAATTTGAACATTTGTTCTATTATGGAATGCGCACAGGTCTCTTATAAATAATTTGATGCAATCATATTTATATATTGAAATATTATTTTCTTTTGCTTATGATTTTCATTTTATCTGATCGCTTGTGTCATTGAAGAATACATCGACAGAAAATCCTTTATTTAATAAAAACATTTTTTTTTAAATTTAATTGTTCTTGTTTTTACAGCTAATTTTGATACGATATAATATTTTGTATAATAGTATGATGTTTTACTGGGTGATTGTTTCTCGCATATACACATGATTCATCAGATCGAAGATTAATATTAACCATAGATTTTGACAAGAATACAAAACATGTTTTTGAATGTTTAAAACGCAAAATGGGAGGAAAAAGTGGGAGAACTGCTCTTTCGTTGTCAGATTTCTCATATATAATTTTGCATATCCTTCGGTATTTGTTAGTAAATTTTACCTAAAAATTTATATTGTGGAGGCCCCTCTCTTGTGGAGGCCCCGGGGCTGCAGCCCCGTTTGCCCCCCTCTTAATCCGGCTCTGTGTTTGTGTAAGTCAGTGATGTTATGTTTATTTTTGTGAGAGCCTGAAGATGGCAAAATATTTTGCATTGTTAACTTCTTTCCTAGAAATAAATGCTTTTTACTGTCTAGCAGATTTAAATTTTTTTCTACTAATTAATTAGAACTCCACCTGACATGGACTATTTTCATAATCTAAATTATTATTATTATCGTACCTCAGGGCGACATCACAGATGTGTTCGCTAGTTAGTGCCTTTATTCTCTCTCAGAAGCATTTGCTATTTTCGAACTGATTTTTATCTAATTGCATTAGCGTCTCACCTGGATTTGTGGATTCCTGTGCTGATTATTCTCGAATCTCATAAAAACAAGCGGAGCAAGTTTTTCCAAAACGACGTTTCTCAAAATCCCTGGGACGGCTGCTCCTCTCACCCCTCTGTGATAAATATTGAGGGTGACGACGGATAATGCCGAAGCGAAAGAAACAAGACAGATACTTACTCCGTAGTACATGCCTGAAAGAAACAAAACACATATTAAAGTACCAGTTTGGAGGTGGGGAACTGATGGCTGGGCCCCATTCCTCGTTCCTCGTTGTGAAAATATTGCCGCAGGCAGAAACGATTTTAGTGTCATGCAGCTTGTCCATTTTATAGAAAAACTTTCAGTGATCAAATCATTTTCGTGAAAAAATGTATCCCTTTAATCGCTAATCCACCACTGTTTTTTTGTGAAAATCATAATTGATCTGATACTACGTGAATTTTAATACCATTAGGACAATTGAATATTCACAATAATTTCTTTTGATGTTTTAAAAATATATTAAAAGCTTTAAAAAATTAACTATTTTTATGATTTGGAGGATAAAACAAATACCTAGCCTTCCATAATAGTTTTTTTTATCAATGATACCTAAGAAGTTAACGGTATATTCATCGTATCTATATCATCCCATATTTGTCAAGGTGGACAAAAATTTTACTGTACAATTCATTAGTGCTCCCTCATTTTACATATTGTTCTACAATTCTGTATCTACTGAAACAAAATGATTTAGCTTGTTTACAGAAACTCCAAAATAGGGCCATGCGCATAATTTTAAATTGCAAAAGACTAACACCAATAAGAGATATGTTAAAGCAACTAGAATAGTTACCAATTAATTCCATTCTCCTCTACCAAACATTAATCCCAATTTTCAAAATAAGAAATAAAATTTCCCCAACATATTTACAAGAAAAAGTTATGTACAATGACCGAATCCACGGATACAATACAAGAATCCGAACTGACTTCCACATTCAACAAGTCACATTAACACATACCCAAAATTCTGTTTTTTTCAAGGGACTTGATAGCTATAATAATCTGCCAGAAGAGATCAAAATACCCTTTCATCCTTATTTTACATTTAAAGATTTAGTTGGAATATTTATCATAACATGTATTTTAATTTTCTTAACATTATCTAATCCAATTTGTTGAAAATATAAACAGGATGTTCATGAAATCAGATGTGGAATCATCTGCGAGTGAAAGATAAACTTTAGTCACTATCTTCCATCGTCAAGATAACCTCTTGTTGGGTATTCATGTTGAAAAGGGAAACATTCTCAATTGAATATTGATAGAAATATTTTTCTGTGAATTGAAAAATCCACGATTAAAATGAAGTAATTTTTTGTGAATGTCTAACAGAAAACAACTACTTCCCCGGCTAAAGCCACGCTGGACATTGAACTACATCTGATAGATATTCTGAAAAGACCCTAACTCAAAAGAAAAAATCTGAAATTGAAAATTTGCATTTTCATTCACAGAAAAATAGTTCTATCAATATTC
Organism: Gonioctena quinquepunctata; assembly: GCA_018342105.1. Lineage (NCBI taxonomy): Eukaryota > Metazoa > Arthropoda > Insecta > Coleoptera > Chrysomelidae > Gonioctena > Gonioctena quinquepunctata. Next base: position 112,962 of record JAFIRS010000076.1, on the reverse strand, counting down.
AATTGAGAATGTTTCCCTTTTCATTATCTAATCCATTTAACATCTTTAACATCCTCCAAGACAAAGTTGAAATCATATTTTATTAATCAATAAAAACTTAGTAGCCACTTCCTCATTTTGTTTGTTTCGATTTAATATTTAGTTAGGACAGGTATACAAATATTTTAGTAAGTATTTTGTGTATTCATAAAATATTTTTTTGAATTTGTATGGACGTATAGATGTATGGTGTGCAAATAGGTTTACTAGTTGTGTATATGTATGTGTATATGTGTTGTATATATATTTTAATTTTTTAAACTAGTCTATATTAACCTAAAAGCATGCTATATATCGTTCTCATTGTAATTGCAATTACTTGAAAATGTAAATTAGTAAATGGACTAAATAAAGGATTTATATATCTATCAGGTTTAGATATAGATATTAGTTACTGAACCATGTGCAATTTTCGATCTACAGCCGTTGCCCACATCCTGATACAAGGCTCCAATTAAATGGACTGCAAATTGAGAGGGTACACAAATTCACATACTTGGGAACTATCATAACGCAACACCTAGATCCAGACATAGAAATAAAACGCATAATTGCAATGACTAAAACCACTTTCCAAAGAATTAGATCGTTTCTTTGCAACAGCCATCTCAATTTAGAACTAAGCCAAAGATTGGCTAAATGCTATGTTTGGTCTGTGCTTCTGTATGGAACGGAGGCGTGGACTCTAAAGATATCAACAATGAATCGAAATGAGGCATTGGAAATGTGGATACATAGGAGGATGTTAAAGATACCTTGGACGACACACAAGACCAATGAATAAGTAGAGCTCGTCCAGTATTGAAACGACCACTTTGGCCTTCCCCTACCTAACAACCAATTTTTCTCGAAGATGCCCGAACCATTGTCTAACTGTGGCTATTAATAGAAATTCCATAGGCGTACAAAATTATTTGGTATAGGCGAATCACGAGACGTAGTTTTTGGCGGACGAGTTTTGTGATTATGGTCCGATTAAAAAACGAATCAAAATTGGTTTTCGGAGTTGGAGATTATGAATTTTTTTTTTGTCAAAATTCATGAATTCAAGATGACGGACGAGTTTTGTAATTATGGTCCGATAGGATTCAAAATTGGTATGTGGGGGTTTTCGGAGTCGAAGATTATGAAATTTTTGTCAAAATTCATAAATTCAAGATGGCGGCTTCAAGATGGAGGACAAACATTGTGATTATGGTCCAATTCGATTCAAAATTGGTATGTGGGGGTTTTTGGGGTCGGAGATTATGATTTTTTTGTCATAATTTATGAATTCGAGATGGCGGCACCAATATGAAGGACGAGTTTTCTGGTTATGGTCCTATTTCATTCAAAATTGGTATGTGTGTGTTTTGACAAGTTCTTACTTACCAACTAATCACTGTCCAATCAAATTAATTGGTACCTACTTTTATGAACACTTCGCGCGACAAGCTTTTTAAAACCAAATAATTCAACAAAAAATAATTAAATCATTGTCAGCGATGACTTGAATTTATTTTATACGCTTTAGTACACGGCTTAAATAAAAGCTTGTCTTCAAAAAGTTTTTTTATTAGTTATTTTTTTAAATTAAAATTAAAGAACTAAAAATGTCGGACTTTTTTTTAATTGTGCCGGGGTTAACCTTTTTTTTTTTTTTTTTTTTTCCCACAAAAGGGTATTGTAATTATTTTTTTTATATAATATATTATATTATATATATATAGATGAATATAATATATATAAATTCATATATTCAAGATGGCGGCTCCAATATGGCGTTTTGTGAATATGGGGTCGGGGATCACGTTTTCAAAATCCATAAATTCAAGATGGCGGATGAGTTTTGCGATTATGGACCGTGGGGGTTTTTGGGGGGGGGGTGAAATTATGATTTGTTTGTTGAAATTTAAAAATTCAATACATAGATATAAAAATAGACAGATAGACCGGGACGGTACCGGAAACGTGACCGGAACGAAACAGACAGACAGGTATTTTCTTTGTGTGGCATTGCAATGCATGCCGGATCCAGCTAGTTTTTTCATAAAATTTTTCTTATCAACCCACGTCTTAGAATGTGTATGAGAACTGTGCCAATACGTCTCATCAGTGTAAATGATGTTTTTTTCTTGTTCACGATACATTTTCAATTTTCTTAAAAATTTCACCCTTATTAATCTAACTTCATGACTTTCCATCAATATCGTTCGATTATCAGGCGTTTTTTCCCAATCAAAACCTAACTTTCTGATTATAATGTACAATGTTGAACGACTGCCTTCAAACCCTACCTGAGCATTTTTTATTTTTTGATGAATAGGACGTTGTTTTTCAATCAAACAAAAATCATTTATAATCGTTCCTATTGTTTCACCCTGCCCTTCCGTAATATTATTTTTCGACTTTATTCTTCCTACTCTTTTTTGCGGAGACGGCAAAGAAGGAATACTACCTGAATTCACAGCTGATTGATCCGTTTTATTTTTTTTAAAACAATATTCTGTTATACCCATTGCTGCCTTGGCACGTTCTTTGTAATTTTGCGAAGGTATTTGTATCCCATTTTTGGCCTCATTTTCCATGAATTTGATAACATTTGCCATAATTTATTTTTCCGCTACTGAATAGTTCTTACCACTGGGCATTTTGGCGAGGTAACAAGTAAACTATTGCAAAGTTGAATAAATAACTGCACTACCTATTTATTAATCAAACAAACCTAACCTTTCAAACGCTGCATGACAAGACACTGGTGAAGATTCGCCGTAGCATAAGCAGCCACATCAAATCGTGTCCACTCGTGTTTTTCTCCTCTCTAGCTACCAAACGGTCGTTTCAATACTGGACGAGCTCTACTGAGGAGTGTCAACAGGGATAGAGAACTGTCAAATATCGGAAGATGTCTTATTTGGGTTATGTATTGAGAGGAAATCGATATCGATTTCTACAACTGATTCTCAAGGGCATGATAGAAGGTAAAAGAGGTGTAGGAAGAAAGCGAATGTCTTAGCTGAATAACATTCGAGAATGGAATGGAACGAAACGCAGGGATATTTTTCCATGTTGCCGAAGACCTTGAAGCCTTTGCTATGGCCAACGTCGGACAATTCTGATATGGCACATAAAGAAGTAGACTTCGGTTAACAGATGGTCATCCCTCATCCCTAATCGATTATATGAATTTTTGTTTATTTCGCCGTACCTTCACATTATACGTTACACGATTCTCCTATCGTTCTTAGAGGTGCCAGCCAGGAAACTAGCTGTTTTCTGATGGATATTCGACCCACCATGGACCTATTGCAAAGGTTCGTAGCAATGATCGATTGATTGATTGAAATTATATATTCATTATTTAGTAGGTATGTTCCAAAGAACCAACCATGGTCCCGTTAAATTGTGAATACCAATTTTCTCTGACAGTCGGCAGTCTATGCCCCTTCAACCCGCAACCGAGTCAGATCTACTAGGTATGCTATTCGCTGTGTGCATTACGCTGGAGGGGATAGATAAAACTATGACAGCGCCCATGGTGGCAGAAGTAGGTAATGATCCTGGTAAGCACAAGCTGAAAACCCTCAGTTTCTGAGGTCTCCCCGTTCACTCACAAATCACTTACTGTACCATACTTCAGATGAATGAACATTATTATCATTATCGTAGAGGCAACGGTCACGGTTGGGTATTATAATAACAACATACATATAATAACAATGAGCCCTCGCTATTGCTGTGTACTCGATTGCAAAAATAGTACCAAAAATAGTACGTGTAAATTTCATACATTTCCATCACATAAACTTCAGCAAAGAGATGTGTTCTGTTATTCCACGATATTTCAATCTCTAATTCCGGGTTCGGGGACGTGAAGTTTTCATTCGATAAATATTTGAGATGTTTTCCGTTTTCTATTTGATAGTCTAGAAGTGGATAGTAAAAGTAGAAACCAAGTTCCGTGGGACGGTGTTGAACTGGTGATCAAAAGCAAATAGCGACTTAGGCCCGATTTCACCAACCTCTTTAAACGAGTTTTGTTCAAATTAAACTTAGATTAAGCTTTCTACACGTCACATTGGATTTCACCAGGAACTATAAACCGCGTTTAGTTCTAAACGGCGTTTCCACTTAAAACGGGCTGAATTTGGCCAGTTACGAAGTTAAACGACGTTTAGTTCATTGGTTGCGTGCACGTTTGACAGATGGTTGACATTGGAGGTAAAACAACCTTACTTTTCCGATTTGTTTATGTTGGAGAATTGAACATTTTTACCTATTTTAAAAAGAATTCAGTAGTTGGATTACATGTGTTATTGTTTAATTCGTAGATGATCATGCCTTCATATTGTTCTGTTGTGAAATGCAATAAAAATGCATCAAAAGACGGCCGAATACGATTTTTCAGGTAAATTGTACATGTTTGTATTTTTGACCCTGTTATCAGAATTCCATCTGCTGTTGTAAGAAATAGAAAACATTGTGAAATCTCCCAGAGAAGGCAAGCAGCCTAGATACATGCCATCAAACGAAAAGACTGGTCTGATAAGTTGACGAAATATGGTAGAGTTTGTTCCAGATATTTTCACTCTGGTAAAGGAAATATGTTGTACCAATTTATTCAATAAGCTGGGTTGCCGAATGAAGTCCAAAGAAGGAATTTATTTGATGAATTATATTTTCACATTCCAACTTGAAATTCATTGTAGAAGATATTGTCACTTTAATCAAGTTTCTTCAAAAACTAAACTTTGAACACCGAACACCCACAAAAATATCACAAAACATGAGCCAAACACGAAAGTTATCGGTTTTCAATTTTTAGGTTATATTGTCACTTGACTTTGGCTCCTCTACAAAACAACGAAATATATGCAAAAATGACAGAAATGTACATATTTTACTATGTTGCCAGCTTTTGACTGTCCTTGAACTAAGTTTCAATAAACTCGGTTTAGCTTTCGTCTGTTTGTGTCGGTGAAACTGGATCGAGGTTTATCAAGATTAAAATCCGAGTTTAGTGAGAACGAAGTTTAGTAAAACGCCGTTTATCTGTCTTGTGGTGAAATCGGGCCTTAAACTGCGTGTTCGGGAACGCCTGGACGGTGTTGTAATCTGATCAATCAGCCTTATGAACAGCGGACAGAGATACTTTTGATGTCTTTCCGAGTTGTTTATCATACACGGCATTCTATCAGGACAAAGTGTTTTAATTTTCACAAACTGGTTTCGGTTACAAAAGCAATTGGCTTACTTACATGTGAACTAATGTTAAATGTAATGCAGTTCAAGTACTAAGAGTAAACATCGTTACTTGTACTGTGGAAGCAATACGCAATATTTTGTTGACAATTATACGTGTTTGTATTATTTAGGGACCGTTCAACGTTCTTACGGGTAGGGTAGAAGTGGGATCCCATATTCAGGAAGAATTATGAACCTCATTCCATTTCTGATTATTAAATTATTTGGGAATTTCATTGAATAGTTTTGGGTTGAATCTGATGTTATTTAGTGGTTTCCCGTCAGGTTAAAGCTATACAATACAATACAATACAATTTATTAACATCAATCAAGATTACACATCCAGTATAAATATATAAAAAATGTATAAACATATCAGACTAGTCCAGGACCTTAAACTAAACTAAAAGACAAACTACAAAATAAAATACATATCAATTAAGTATAGATGAAGTATCTATGTGAAGATTTCAGAAATTCAAGAATTCCTCAGTGCTATAAAATGCATTTTCAATTAAGAACATTTTCAATTTGTTTCTGAAAGACATTTCTGTGGTAGCTTTTACAATGTTCATTATTTTATTATATTTAATTCCGTCGTGATTGGGTGAGTTCTGACCTACTGCTAGTCTTGAGTAAGGTTGGTGTAAATTTGATTTTTTCTTATGAACTTATGTTCATTTTTTTTATGTATAGTATCACTTGAAAAAGATAAGGCTTGGCAAGGTTAATATTTTAGATTCTTTGAATAGTTATCGGCAAGATGATGATGGAGCAATATTATACATTGCTCTCATTACTTTTTTTTGTGCTATAAATGTCTTTTCTAAATGTGGTGAAGCACCCCAAAGTAATAGTCCGTATTGAAGTACTGATTGCACTAGTCCAAAATAGAGTAATCTCAGGACATCAAAGGTAACTGTATTTCTTATGTTTTTTATAACGTAACAAGTGGTACTTAGTTTGGATACTATCGTGTTTATATGTGTTTCCCATGTTAGTTTTGGATCAAGAGTAAGTTCCAGGAATTTAAGGGAGGCAGTGCTCTGTATAGATTTACCATCTAAATGTAAATATACATCATAGTCTGGTGATTTCGTTTTAGGTAAGAATCGCATGAAATAAGTTTTTGAAACATTCATCATTAGTCCATTTTGATTACAATACTGTTTTAACTCTCTGGATGCTTCGTTACTATGCTTAACTAGACTTTCAATTTCATCACTTGACATTAAAATATTTGTGTCATCAGCATAAAGTATTTTTTGATCAGGAATAGTGCAGAATGTGTTTATATCACTTACAAAAATTATAAAAAATAGTGGCCCCAAAATGGAGCCTTGCTAGCCAGGGTTATAAGGGTACTTTTATTAATTTGTTAAACTACCTACTTGGCTCCCTCACTTTTTCAAGACCTTATGAACCTGCGACCTTAATAAACTAACGAGCAAGCACATTACTTGCCGTACCTAAAAGTACACAGAAGTAGCATTACTTTATGATATTCAAAATATCATAACTTGACATGGATAACCTCCAAATGCGGTGAACTATCGTATCAATACAAATATTTATTATCATTTAATTACTTTTTTCTTTGACAGAAAAAAACTTCGATTCATCTGAAACTAGTAGTGAGCACAAAACTGTTAGCTCGTGGTAGATTATTTAGAAATTGTGAAAAAATTGGAATTGTTACATAGTGAGTATTGGAAATAAAACAGGAAAACTTCAGCTATCGAGTCACTAGAGGGCATTACCAGTCTTGCATACAGCGAATAGCATATAAGCCATTTTAATGAAATGATACGAATTTACCAAAGTATGATCAAACATGTTTCTCAGTGTAATATCTCTAGATTCAGGTGCTCTAATTGATTTTCCCGATTAATAAAATCGGAAAAACTTGCCACCACCGAAGTGAGGAGGATTATGCTAATCCGGAATGCATTCAGAGTCTTTATAATGTAGGTACCCGGATAAAGTTTCGGATGCAAATGAAGTTTGAAATTTCCCATTGTTCTTGACAGACAAAGCATTTTGGAGTTGGGGATTGAAAGTTGACTAGTGAAGTGTCTGTCTTTCATGAAATACGTTCCTAAATTCGGCGTGAAATTCTCTTTCGACCGAGTTGATTCTGGAATTTCATTGCACACTTTCTGGAAGAAAATAATGATCAACAAACTTCTTATTCGGACTCACGATATTGAGAATATACAGGGTGTCATCAAATAAGTGCGAAAGTTTTTAGGAGGTGATTGTTTGTCGAAAATTAAAGGGGGTCTTTCAGGTAAACAAAAGCTCTTAGGCCTTCCTACCAAAAATGAGAAAAACTTTTTTTTTTCTTGAAATTGCTGGAGAGTTGAGGAAATGGAATTTTGTGGGCATGTTCTTCCAATAAAAAGGCTACCTTTGAATTTTATTTTTATTTTGCTGTGATATTTTAAAGGGATGAAACATGCAATCCCTATTCCATTTTTTACCAGAACTTTTTAACGAAACAACATTTCTTAATTTAAAAATATGTGTTGAAAAGAACGATTCATTAAAAAAAAATTAACTCCTGTGTTGTGTCCATAAAAGCAATAGTTTCCTAATAAAAAACTAAAATACAACATTGTGCATGAACAAATCTTCTGTAAATGGAATCGAAAAAAACTGATAGGTGGTTGTCACGTTTTGTTTGAACAACTTGTGGCTTCTACAGGGCCGATCCTAGGATATTGGCTGCCAGCGTGCAAATACCAGATGTGCCGCCCCTCCAGAGATTTTTTTCTTATTTTGACTAATATTTAACGTTGACGTTATAAACTCTTAAACTCATCTACCTGTATAACGTCTATTTCACACACAACGATTTTGGACATACTCACTGCGTATACCAACGAAAAGTATATAAATCAGTTGTTCTACAGTCTACAGACTAGGTACCTAATCATTATAATTACTTAATTATAAAATAACCTTTCTGGCTTTCTGAGTGGCAAATTTATCAATAATTTCCGTAAAATCTATTTTTTCACAGATTTCGGATTCAATAGGGATGATGGCCAAATCTGAAAGCCTTTCTTGTGTCATATTATTTCTCAAGTAATTTTTAATAATTTTTAATTTGCTGAAACTTCTTTTTCCTGAAGCCACAGAAACAGGTAAGGTTAAAAAAATTCTTATTGTTAGAGCAAAATTAGGAAAACAGGAAATGAGATCATTTTTGACTATGATTTCTAATACCTCCATTGGCTGTTTCTTACCTGGAAAAATATCTTTGAATGAAGTTATTTCATTAAACAGTTGTATACCGTCTATATCTTTCACGATACTTCCTTCTTCCTGTACCTGTAACTTAATATCTAAGTCCATGCAGGCTTTCATGAGATCATCACTAGAAATGTTGTGAAACTCATACAGAAAGCAGAATATTGAAAAGCACTCAGACAGTAATGTAAATCTTTCATTTACCGAAGAGATCGCGTGATCAAGAATTGCAAAATAGAAAGAAGTCTTGAATTGCTGGAAGGGATTCAAAAGGGGTTCACTGCCCTCGTAATCAAATAAACGGACCTTTTTCCTGAGCCTCGAACTTGGAAATTCGGGATCAATACCTGAATCTCTAGCAAGTGTTGTGGCTGATTCGACAAATATTTTGAAATTATCGTCTGATCTTTGTGAAACAAAATATTTTTTTAAATTATCTAAGCCTTCGATGCATTCCGCGATGTTTAATTTAGGATTTTGAAGCATTTTATCAGAACATTAATTCTTGATAATAAATCATGCCAAATCAAAATTGAACACAAAATTTGATTCAAGATTTTTAATTATTGATTTTGCACCATTTTTTGTTTTCGCGTCTCTGGTGGAATCTTCAATTAAGGCATTTAATGCGGTAATAATGTTTTTGAGGTCTTGCTTTAGAGGTCTAATAGCATTGATACGACTTTCCCGCCTTGTTTCCCTTAATGGTTTCAAAGTTAGACTTTTCACTTATTTTTTTAGTAAATCCCATCGATATGGGGACGCAGAAAAAAAATTATATACCTCTTGTACCATATCAAAAAATCCAGAAATTTCACCACTGGAGCTGGCAGCGTCATTAACGACGAGGTTTAAGGTATGAGCCGCACACGGCACGTATAATGCTCTAGGATTGATATCGAGAATCCGTTTCTGAAGCCCTATATTTTTCCCCTTCATGTTCGATCCATTGTCGTAGCCCTGGCCACGTATATCTTTAACTTCGAGCTGCAGACTAGGTAATAGCTTCTCTAATAGAAAATTGCACAGAGCTTCTCCAGTGCTATTAGTTACTGAAAAAAATCCTAGTGAAAATTCTAAAATACGTACTTTACTATTACCATCAGTAGTGTTCACACATCTAATTACAAACGTTATTTGTTCTGTATGACTAATATCGGGCGTAGAGTCGAGTGTAGAGTCGAGTGTAATATTTGGCTTTTTTGACAATGCGTGTTATCTCATTACGAATAGATTCGGCTAAAATATGAATTACTTCATTTTGAAAATGCTGCCCTAAGTAGTGTGGAATACGTGTTTTTTTATCTTTGTATTTACTGATATTATTAAGGTGTTCTGAAATAACTGGATCAAATTTGGCCAACATCTCTACTGCCTTTAAAAAATTACCATTATCTCTATGATACAACTCCGTACTAGTTCCTCTGAATGCTAAATTTTGACTGGCTAAAAATTGTACTACAGCAACCATTCTTTCAATGATAGCGCGCCATCGCTTTTTCTCTCTATTGTAAACATTTTGTTGTTCCGCGTCAATAGTACAATTTTTTTCCATCCTCGTCTTTATTTCGCACCACGATCTTATAGAGTTAACGTGTTTTAGAGTATTTTCATGCTTATTGAGGTAATCCGAACAATGACGCCAATCAGAAAAGCCAGTACTTACAAATTGTGTTGAACTATCTCTACTAAACAATTTACATGCAAAACAAAAAATACAATTTAGTTTTATGGAATAGCAGAGCCACGCGCGATTTATTTTCTCCCCGTTCACTAAAGTTTTGTTATAATATGAACAGCTAAATTTTCTGCCACTCTCATCAATCGGAAATTTGAAATCTGCAACTTGTTTGGGGCCGTGTTCTACCAATAAATCAATATATTTTTTTGGCAAAATGTTAGGCCAAGTACCTGGATCATCTAGTGCTACTTGAGCAGAGCCCTCTTCCTCTTTGCTCTCATCTTCACATTCGGCTTCACTGGGAATGGGACTGCTTGATGATGATCTTGCAGCTTTATCACCTTCATCGGGTGTGAAATCTATTGATTTATTGTTTGTTTCACTAGTACTGGTGGATGTTGATGGTTGAGAATAATCAAACTCCGCGATTTGATTAAAACCTTTTTGTTCGGGCTCACTTTTATCCGGTTTTCCAAAATACTTTTTCAATGCTCCCGCTTGTTTTGAGATTTCTTCTATTCTTCTCTTTTCTATAGAAGGCACCTGACTCTCTTTTAGTTTTTCTGTTTTTCGACGAGGACGACATCTAAAGGTAAAAGGTAAGAAGAACGATAAGTATATCATGGCTCACAGATGCAGATAAAATAAATAGGAATTCTTCAGAAATTTTGAAATTCATCGAAATGACCTCTAAAAAGTACCTACCATTGTTAATACTTTTTTTTACTCAAAGTGTAAGAATATGGGTTATTCATAAGAAATCCCCATTCCTGTTGAAAAAGTTAGAGCAAATTATTTAAAATAAATAATGATTCGTAGCGTTCTTTCAAAATCTGGGTAAAAATTAAAATTTTCATAAACTCCCCCGGTTGGTAACCTATAATTTTGTAAGAAAATTATATTTTGTGCTAACGAATTTTGAAAGAATTGAAAATAAATTTTGAATTTTCAAACATTCTGTACTTATTTTCAGAACGAATCATTGCGACAAAATTAGTTTAAAAATATGCCCACTTTTTTTATCTAATTAGAAAACACCCTGTACAACATTTCATTCGTTCATAAATCTAGTTAAGAGCTTTGGTACTTACCACAGTTCTGATTTAAATATTTAAACGATACTCAACAGCAACACCTTGTCACTAATTTCCAATATTAACTTACACTTGATTGTGTTTATGACCAGTCTTATTGTATGTTGATTCAAAATTAAATGAACATTTTGAAATGAAAATGGTTTATATATAGTGGTGAAGTAGCAAAAAAAATCCGATGCCGCATCCCCTTAACTTTGTCGAAACAATCCATTTCTTATCTATAAAGAAAACCGCTAAAATAAAGTTTCTTTTGACCATTGACCTGCGAGCTGCATGCCGACTGTGATATATATAGTCTTTACAAGTAAGTTGGCACGGCAAAAAAAAATTCAAAGGAGGCCGCAGCGGCGAAACCTTTGAAAAAAAGCCGCCCGGGAACAGCAGCACGTTTTTTTTCAAAGGTTTCGCCGCTGGTACCTCCTTTAAATTTTTTTTTTTAACCGTACCAACTGACATCGTTAAGACTATACGTACATAAATAAGCCGCCGCGCCGCACACAGGAACCAAACATACTTAGTCGTGTCAAAAATATGGCCCTTGTTTTTTTTTTATAGAAATTTCAATTTTTTATGCTGCATTGCCGGCTCTGCCATGAATTTTGCTCTCAAATGAAGAATGTCTGTAGATGAGAGTAGGAGAAGATACTAATGGACAATAGACCAACACACAACACAACTGAGCACTAACGTTTCATTTTTCTTCTTTCAAAAAATAGCTGATTGTTATAACTGAATGCGGCCTGCGGTCGCCTCGCGGCCGCCCCTTAGTTTGGCCGCCCGCGTGCGGTGCACGCGCTGCACACCTGCTAGGATCGGCCCTGGGCTTCTACCGTAGTATTTTAAGATTATTCCGCTTGTTTTAATTTTTAATGTAGGCATGAACCAATACCGTGTTTTGTTTTGATAGAATAAATATCAAATAAAAATACAAACCAAACAAAATTATGTGTATTACAACAAAGAAAAAGATCAAACGGAACAGAGTTATAAAAACTGCTCGAAATGACCACCTCCAACCATTAGACAGGAATCAAGTCTTCGTCTCATAGACTGGCGTAAACGTTGAAATATTCCTGGTGAGTTTTGGATTGTCTCGCAGGCTGCAATGAAGCGATTCCTTAAATCATTCACACATTCAATGGGGGTCGTATAAACCACTTCAGGTGATCCCAGATGCAAAAGTCCGAGGGGTTTGAGTCTGGAGATCTGGAAGGCTAAGGTTGAGGTCCTGCTCTGCCTATCCAACGATTTGGATACACGTCGTCCAAGTACTGACGAGCAATTATGCTGAAATGGACATGCGCACCATCGCGCATAAACCACATTCGTGGAACATTTTCAAGTAAAATGGGAAGCTGCTCCTGGAGAAAATTTGTATAGGTTGCACCAGTTGGCCTTAACGGTAGAAAATACGTCCCACTAATATTTTTGCCAATAATTTCGACCTACACGTTAAGAGAAAATTCATATTGATACCGACCTTCTTGGGCCCATAGATGATTGTTATGGAAATTTGTAATCCCTTGCCTTGAAAAGTTGGATTCGTCAGTGAATATTACGTCTTCTCAAAATTGAGCATTTTGGGTAATCATTTGAAGACTCCATTGACAAAAGTCTACTGCATGGGGAAAATCTGCAAAAGTGCTTTTAAAATTTTCCAGATTAGTTTATTGCTAACATTAAGTGTGTTAGCAATTTGTCTTGTACTTATTTCCGGACGATCTTCAATCATATTGAGAACCTCTTCTTTCAGTGTCACCGTTCTTATTACTCGTGGACGACCACAATCAGTTGTTCGTTTTTGAAAAGTCCCTCTTCCACAGAGACGTTGGTGAAGATGTGCAAACATTGTGTGATGAGGTATCACGCGCTGAGGATACATCTCTGCATAGAACCGTCTAACTTCCAAAAAATTTCCTTTGGCACGACCATACATAAAATGCATATCGGCCATTTCAGCGTTAGTGTAATTATTAGTATTGAAGATTCAAAAGACACAATTGAACTTTCAACTACCACATAGAAATCAAAGCGACTTGACAGCCACCTACTAGATTTTTTTGATTTTAAAACATTACGATTGAAGTCACAAGTTGTGAAAATGAAACATGACAGCCACCTACTAGATTTTTCCGATTCGATTTACAGAATATCCGTCCATGCACAATGTTGTATTTATTTTTTTTATTTAGAAACCATTGCTTTTACGGACACAAGACAGGAGTTAAAAAAGTTTTGCAATGAAGTGTTCTTCTCAACACATATTGAGAAATGTGGTTTCGTTGAAAAGTTCTTGTAAAAAATGGAATAGGGGTTGCATGTTTCACCCTGCAACACCCCTTACTTTTGAACCCCAGATTTTAAATTATATGATTCAAATTTAAAAAGGTGAAATCACTTTGCCGATAGGCTGCTCAGATGGATACGGTTAGGCCGTGAGTAAGGTTCAATTAATGACTTTTCTTAGTTAATCAAATTTGTCCACTAAAAAAATTATACATTAATTAACTTGACTAGTTCAAGAGTTGGGCGCCAGACTTGCTAAAGACAAAAGTCAAAGATAAATAAAATTAAATAAATGTTACCTAGCTTGTATGGGAAGGCAAATAAATATGCAATAAATCAACTTAACAAATTTATTCCAGTTGGAATTTTGAACAAGATAAAAAAAAAATTAACAAATACCAGAAGAGTATTGAACTTGAATGGAAAAATTACATAAGAAGAAACCAGTAATTTTGACTCTGATCAAAATTCGAACATTTACACCTATGATTCCTCCAGTTGTTGGTCACGAATATACCTTCGGAGATCTTGAGCGAGCTAGAGGAAGGCTAGTTTCTTGAAGCTGGTCCCAGCGGTTCTAGGAGGAACTTGGTTTCAGCGGTTATGATGAAGATGGTCTGGGGTGGTTCGATAGTTGATTTCAGACCCCTTATCGGCGTGAATTTAGTTGATCTTCACGGACCAGTGCTGATATTGATGTGCTGTAAGACCTCCCAGGCTACTAGTCCTTCCGTCTCCGTAGATGGGTTCCCTCCGTGGTATATATCATGCGAAGAAGATGATAGGAATCAAAATATGTACAAAAAGGGGAGAACGAAGGATATCCTTTGAACCTCAAGTTTTATGTTTCAAATTTTAATCGAGAGTCAAAAGATAGATGCAAATGATAGCATACAATAAAAATCTCAGTCTATATAAAAGACTGGAAAGTTACAGTGAAAGAACAAAGATAATAAATAGCAATCCAATCTGCTATTCTGGAGTTAAATTTATAAGTTAATTTTAATAATTAAAAAAATTAAAAATGAACAAAATTTAAAACCAAACAAAACAAACCTCACCCAAAACGTGATGTTCAAATTCAGTTAAATTTTGAAACAGGTAAGTTTTGATAAGGTGATTCTATGTACCAGAAGGGTAAAAAAAATTCAATGAGGAAAGGTATTTCAAAAGAAATATATAAATTTCCTTGAAATTTTACCAGAGAAAAAATATAGTATTTTAAAGCAAAACACTATAAAATTGCCAGAGAAAAAATCTACTATTTCAAAGCAAAATATTTAAATGTTGCCAGTGCAAAAATATACTATTTTAAAGCAAGTGCCAAAGGAAAATATAGCGTTATTACCAAAATACTCTAGTAAGCTACAAAAATATAGGGTTTCTGAACCAAGATAATAGTCAGAGTAAAAGTATACTCTTCAGCCAAGATAAGAAGAGAGAGACACACGTCTTTCAGTGAGCACGACTCTCTTAGATAAAGATAAAGTGAAATAATTCTTTTTATTGAAGAATTTCCAAAGATTAACCGAAGAGGGAGACCACACGTCTTTCAGTGGGCACAACTCTCTTAGATAAAGATAATTTTGAAATAGGGCGGCAATTCCCTTTTCAAATCGATAAACAGGTAATTCTCAAAAAAATTTGTGAATCTCCCTGCTCTTGGCGACAAGGTAGTAACTGAAGTGAATTGACTCTGCAACGATCAAAAATCAAATAAGCTACACTGGGAATTAAATGGAGTAATAGATATAAGAAATTTATTAAACGGAAATCAACTTTACGCTTGAGGCATATATTGAATCGAATCGAGTGTTCTGAGACCGTTAGGCCAGAGGTACAACTCTCTCTGTAAGCAATTCTTTCTCAAGAGAAAAGAAAATTACTCTCATAAACATATAGTTATGAAATAAAGAAAATTGCTTACCAGAGAGCCGTCCTATTAGTCACTCCAAACGATCCCCGAACGATCAAATTCGCCCTTCACTTCAATTGGAATCCTTGGAACAAACCGGTGGTCGTGTGAGGTAAATAAGCTCTAGTCCATTCAAATTACCAATTAACTGGTACCTAAAAAAATGCAAAAGCGTAGAACTGATTTCCAATGAAAAAAATCAGTTCCCAATATTTGGAACAGATGTTACGTTAGCCACAATATGTACTATGAATGATTTGTCAAAATGGCCGAAATATCTATATTTAACCTTCAAAAATTACCATGCGGTATATCCAAGAATTCTAATATTACAAGCCTAAGGAAAAAGAAGGAAATGCTAATCAGCTACAACATTAATTGAAAGATAAAGAGAATAATATTACTCAATTAAACTCCAGCAGTGAAACTTATTCAACTTATAGATCATACGTACCAAAATCAATTTACTCAGTCTATCTGCCTATCTCGACGTTCAAATCAAGAAAGAGATCGATTATTCCTTCGGTTCGAACAAATCACCAATTCTACCTGGGTTTTTTCACAAACTGTTCTTGGTTTTTATCTATTGAAAAACACTTGGAAAAAACACAGCTTGACGACATGAATACAACTGTCACGATAACAAAACTCGTCCAACTTGACAGAATACGAACTCATGATGATGGCGCTGTCCCATAGTTCACGATCGGCCGTGACTAATGACCCGTTCCACCGTAAGATAACCGGAATAGTTATGAGAAATTGATTATGTATAAGGAAGTAACGAAAAATTCGTTACAACCCTTTGAAAGATCACAACAAAATTAAAAAAATAATCATAGGTAGCTTTTTCATTGGTAGAACCACAAAACTCCATCTCTTCAACTCGTCAGCAATTTCAAAAAAAAAAAATACTTTTGTTGTCTTTTTTGGAAGCGTGTAACTTTTCAAGGAAAGGCCTAAGAGCTTTTGTTTACATGAAAGACCCCCTTTAATTTTCGACAAGGAATCACCCCCTAAAAAGTTTCCGCACGTGTTTGGTACCACCTTTGTTTCAGGAAGAAATCGGGAAAATTAGCAAAGATAATCTTCATGTGAAAATATAGCCAGAACTAACAATAACCCATGTATGTAAATCTCGATTACTATGCGGTACCAACACAAATTGAAAAAAGTTCATTTTAAATTTATCAGAAAATTTTATTTTTAATAAAAGTGGCAGATGAAAAAAAATGCTCATGAGTAAAGTTCTGTAAGGGTATTTTTCCTCTACTGAGTAACTTTGGCGCCTCTCACTAGTTTGGGATTTGCCTCGGGCGCCACCTTCAGTTATAGTGGGAAGGCCACTTTGCTCCGGGCAGTCTCAGTGAAGAAATGAAACACTCTTATGGTCAGTATAGTATTGACCAATACAACAGGACCAGGAGAGCAGTCTTCAATCGTCTTGACTGGGTTTCGAACATGGGTGCTGAATGCGCACTAGATGATTATATTCAAATCACCCGTAAAATTCGACAGAAATTGAAAATCGTCATATCGATTCGGGATCGGGACAAAAACGGACAAAATGACTTTCGCTTCCAGAAAATGTAGACTTTGTAGGATTTTTATCCGCGACAACAACCTCATACTACAGAAATATCGAAAAATCTAATATAAAATATTCTGCTGTATTTCGACACCCTTATTTCGAAAAAGTGGTTCTTTCAGGTGCTGAAAGAATCTTTCATAGCGGGAAAATGAAAAAACTGTAAAACTATTTCTTCATTTTGGATCAAATTTAAAGTTTCAATCAACTGAAACTTATTTGCATGAACCAAAGATCTTATTCGACCAAATCTATTCATAACTCGTTTTGGCAGATGTGTTGTTTCAACCATGTCATTATTCTGTTGAATCGAATGAATAGATCTTCAAAATTTGCTGATTGCTTTAACAAAAATATTTATTTAAACAAGTATTTATGTCAAATTGATTAATTCAATAAAATCTAAAATGATTATATCCTTTTTTGGACATCATTTCTTATGGTTTTTGTATGATGTATGTATTAAAACGATTTCTGACTCGACTAGAGATCCACGTGACTTGAGAGTTTACAACAATTTCAAAAAACATTATGAATGTACAATAATTGAAAGTAAAAAACGTACTTACGATCGTTATATTGCAAATTCTGAAAATAAGGCTCGGGACAGTTGGCGATTAGTGAACTATGAAAGGAACAAACATACTTCCAAAAAACTGTACACGTTATCGAAACTTCTGAATTCAGCAACTTTTTCTGTTAGACATTCACAAAAAATAACTATCAATTTTCAATTGAGAATGTTTTCCTTTTCAACATGAATACCCCACAAGAGGTTATCTTGACGATGGAAGATAGTGACTAAGGTTTATCTTTCAGTCGCAGATGATTCCACATCTGATTTTATGAACATCCTGATTATATTTTCAACAAATCAATTTTTTCACCTCAATTGCAGAAGATATAATCAAAACACTTCCCAAAGAAAAAACAGATTCTAATGCAATCACATATATGAAAGGCATAGCTACTCCTTGTAATTCATTTTTCATAGAGCCCATCACTGAAAATGAAGTAATGGAAGCTGTCGTTAAATTGGAAAATTCCGCTTGCACTGACGTGTACAATATAAATAGTAAAATTGTAAAAAACTTGACTGATATTTTAGTTCGCCCACTAACATTACTTTTCGATACTGGACCCAAATTATTCAATCTTGCTACAGATCATATAAAAACGGAATATGTGTTTAAGTTATTCAAGATTTCAGTGATCAAATGGCTCAAAAATTAAAATATAACATTACTATGAACAAATTTTACTGAATTAATCTCTCAATTTTCACATTATTGTTACATCCCCACATAGCTCATTGAATACTTTTAATTTAACACGAGTTTGTATTTTGTATTTTATATTGTAACATTTAATATTTTTATACATTTACACATTCAAATTTTTATGTTTTACATTTTTACATTATCTACACGTTTAGAGATTTTATACTTAATGTGTCTTTTTTTGTAGTATACTAAGAATATTATTCACTACTATTGATATTGTTAAAACTATTTAGAAATATAAGCATTATAATGTTTGCCCGAGTATCTCAAAATACATTATATCTTGATCATTTTCAAAGGAAAGAATTACGATATTGATGTTTCACAGACAAGTTTTCCAAAAACTTAAGTGAATCATCAATACCTATGTTTCCGCTGATATAAATTCAGTAATAAGACTCGGTTTGACAAACCTTTCTTTCTACCTATATTAATCGCCCATTTTTTCTATTGTATGCTTTTATAAATTCATGTAATTTGGTGATTAATAAAATACTACTACTACTACTACTACTACTACTACTACTAATTCATGTATACGTAATGGGAATTTTCCTGATGTTTTTAAGTTACCAAAAGTTATACCTCTCTTTAAGAAAGGCGACGTTGCAAAAATACACAACTATCGTCCAATATCAATAATCCCAATTTTCTCAAAACTTTTTGAAATAATTCTAAAATCAAGACTCATGATGTATATGGAATCCAAACAGTTCATTGACCAATGCCAATTTGGGTTCAGGAAAAAATGTAGTACAACCCAGGCAGTTTTCAGGATAGTGAGTGACATAGTGGAAGGTATGGAGAGTGGCAAAAGTGTATCAATTACATTATGTGATCTCTCCAAAGCCTTCGACTGTGTGTCTCACGAAATACTGGTCGAAAAGATGGCGTTTTTTGGAATAAGGGGTTTGCCGCTCGATTTCTTCAGATCATACTTGACAAATCGAAAACAATGTGTGAGCATTGATAACTCATCATCTGTTTATAGACCTATCATACATGGAGTACCGCAGGGCTCTGTGTTGGGACCTCTCCTATTCATTATTTATGTGAATGACTTATTTCACAATATGTATCCCAAGACTTGTGTTGCTTTTGCGGATGACACAACTTTGGTCGATGCTAACACGAATATAGAAGATTTAAAGATAAATAGTCATATAACTACTACTCGAGCTAGGAAATGGTTTACTTCCAATAATCTGAAACTTAACGACGATAAAACACAGAATCTCATCATCTCAACGAACAGGAACATTGCGCAAGGTAATAGTGTGGAGCTGCTTGGATTAGTAATTGATGATAAACTAAACTGGTCCTGTCATGTCCAACAACTATGCCGAAAACTCTCAAGCTCTATATTCGTGCAAGGAAATTTGAGTAAACAGTTATCCATAGAAACCATGAGATCATGTTATTTCGCTCTGTTTTATTCTCATCTCAGTTACGGTATTTTGCTGTGGGGAAACTCTTGTCATGCTAACAATATTTTTCGTTTGCAAAAACGTGCTATTAGGATCGTAGCCGGTGTTGGTTTCAGAGACCACTGTAAATACATTTTTAATAGTTTAAATATAATGCCCCTTCCATCATTATATATTTTTGTTTCGTTGATAGAAATGAATAAAAACAGAGTCAACCTAGAGACCAATGCTGATGTCCATAACTATTGGACAAGAAATGCTGATCACCTGAGATTACCTCATCACAGGCTCACTAAATCGACAAAAAATTCTCTAGATTTGAATTTATTCAATCACTTACCTAGGAGTATCAAAACATTAAATAATACTGGAAAATTCAAATCCATAATTAAAAAACATATTTTGTCTCATTGTTTCTATACAGTTGAAGAATATTTCCACACACCATTTGTTGAATTTGAGCGACAAAACTATCAGGGTAATCGCTATATCACCGGTGATCAGTAGTAGAAAACAATTTTCGAGGTTATTCAAAACACTGGATTGTTCAATGGTTTTAAATTTTATAAATTTAAATTTTAAATTTTAAGTTTAAAATTTTATATACTTATTTTATATTTTATCTTTTATGTGCATGTATTTGTAGCTGGACTTTTAATCTGTTTTATCTGTTTCTTTTTCTTTGCCAAAACTGACTCACCGTAAACAAACTGGAGTGTTTAACGGTTTGAAATTTGAAATTTCTCATATTATATTTTGCTAACTTCGAATTTGTAAACTTCGAAAGAACATATATACTGAGTTTCTTCTTTAAATGTTATCATTGCATTCAGAAATCCATTTTGTCACCGCAATATAATGATTATTACAATCGAATACACCTGTGTTTTGGGATGAATTTTATTTAGTCGGGTCAAGTCAATGAGAGTGACTAAATAAATTTAGTTGATTCAACAAATCGTTTTTTTCCGGGTGTGAAACTACGCTAGATTTCCTCCAATGCCAAAATTGAATTCCCAAAAATAATTTTATCGAGACTGAAGCTCCGTAAATATATTTTTTTATTGAAGTTTTGTAGATCTTGAATTGTTTGAATTGTCATCACACCAATTAGTAAAAGAACAATGAGGAAACATGGGGTTTCTGTAAAAAAAATGTGTTCATTCATCATTCAGCAGGAAATCTTCAAGTCCCTGAGAATCTCAGGAAGATATCCGATTTCCTGCATTTAAATCATTTCCCATGCAAAAAGTTCCTTAATTTTACAAACTGTTAGTATACGAAATCTAGTTAATATCAAACTCAAATAACCTAATTGAAAGAAGTTTGACGTCTTGAGAGTCATCTACAACTCCTCCATTTTTATCGAAATTTCCTCATTTAATTGAAGTCACTGCAAGATTACCATTTTCTCCTGGTATTAGTGCTCTCATATACAATTTTATTCTCTTGATAGCAAGTCTGCTCCCTCTTGAGGCTGTGCTTGCAGCTATCACTCATTACCCTAGCTGTAGTATTTTTTTTATTAATATTTATGTATTTCTCTCATACACAACTTCTCAGTTCACTTCCTAAGTAATTTTCAAGGTTGAATAGCTTGTTTTTTTTCGTCTGTATCATGTTCCTTTGCCTTCTGATTTATTTTCCTTCTGAATGTAGCAAATATCAATAAAACTTTTTTATCGATCCGCTGGTAATAATTTTTATTCAATAAACATTACAATCCGGAGAAAACACTGTATCTGCAGACACTCTCGTCAAACCGACACTCAACATAGTTCAAATAATACCTTCGATGTACGACTAGGTATTAAATGGAGAGAAAAAAAAAACTTGCATATACGTTCTAATTGTCGATTGTAATCCAAAATGAAATGGGTACATAAATAAATGTGTTGGTGTAGAATGAAGAATCCGATTGACTGACTCATGGGAGGTGTAGACTGGTTCACAAGTGCCAGTTTGTTCCAAACCTGGAGGTCACTTCCGAAAATTATGATTTAGGGCGCATCCGATTCGAAATTGCATCTAAAAGAAATATTTATCTGGAAGATTGGGGCCGGCAAAAATTGCAAAAGTTATAAACAATTAAGTAAAAAACAAATATATGGTTCGGTTTTTTGAAAATATCTCAAAAACTGATTTGTTGAAAATATGAACAGGATGTTCATAAAATCAAATAACTATCTGAATGAAAATGCAAATTTTCAATTTCAGATTTTTTCTTTTGAATTAGGACCTTTTCAGAATATCTATCAGATGTTGTTCAATGTCCAGCGTGGCTCTAGCCGGGGAAGTAGTTGTTTTCTGTTAGACATTCACAAAAAATAACTTCATTTTATTCGTCGATTTTTCAATTCACAGAAAAACCTTTCTATCAATATTCAATTGAGAATGTTTCCCTTTTCAATCTCAAAAACTATTTGAGATATCCGAAATTTGAAAAAAGATCCTCAAAGAGCAGGAAAAGAAAATCCTACCTCCCGGAACTGTGCCGGCAACATTGATAATTTTAATTTAGCGGCGAAAAAAAGGCTGAAAACGCGCGGCCTGAACAAAAAAAAATAATTTTAACCGAGTAAATATTAATATTAAAGAATAAAAAAATTCAGGTACTATCTAGACATATCAATAAACAATAATCAGACTGCAAGAAGTTTTTACCTCTATTTTCCAATTAATTATGCCTTTGTTAATGAAAAAATTGTACTTGTTGAAAGTTATTTAAAAACCCTGATAATTGTTGGACTTGAAACATAGATTTTTTTTACTTCTTGGAGCTGTTTCTCAAAGGCTTTAAAAAAGATCCCCGTTGGAAAAATCGAAAAATTTAGATTTTTTACTTTTTTATTAACAATCAAAGGTATAAAAAAAATAAAAACGTATATAAAACAATGAAGGAAAGTTTTTTTTCTATTATCTCTATCAGTTTGTTTTATTATTGCTGGAAGCAATATAAAAATGAATTTTTGGAATTTTTAACTGCTATTATTTAAAAAATTGTTATAAACAAATGCATTGATTATTAGATTTAAACAATTCAATTCAATTCATTGATAAAAATAACGATTTTTGAGAAACAAATCATTTCTTAAATAAAAAAATTTAATGCTATTTTTTTTTTTTAAATTAATATTAGGAAACCATTTCTTTTAAATCATTATTTATCACGTTCTCTCATATTATGAAAAACATATTTTTTTATTTATTCTTCATTTGTTTATTAAACAAATATTTTTTAATAAACAAGTGAATTTTTAAATACTAAAAAAAATACTGAAAACAATTATGTGTCGTTTTTTATCGGAAACATTTTTTTTCTATTTTTATATAATTTCGAAAAAAATTGTGCACTTTGACTTGTCGCTTCCTTTCTGTGTTTCTTCATTGCTAATAAAATAACTTATAAACTATCGAAGATACGACAAGAACATTTCAAGTCTTTTTTATTCTATATTGATCAATGAACAAACTGAGTTTTCTACCAAAGCTCTAACTCAATTGTTTATTAACTTTTTTAATATGATTTATATAATTACTTTGAAATATTTTTTTTTACTTATCAGTTCAAATATCTCATAAACTATTGAAAATACGAAAAAAACCTGTGTTAGACGAATTTTAAAGCATAATCACTTTCACCCATACAAACCAAAATTTGTGCAAGTGCTGCGAGACAGGAATTATGACGTTCGATTTTATTTTTGTGCATGGTTCCAGGGAATGTTGGAAAACAATTGTGATTCCTCAAAAAATGTGCTATTTTCTGACGAAGCAACTTTTACCTGGTGGGCAGATCATAATCCTAATTCAACCTACCATAACAATTTTTTAAATAGTAAAAAAAAAATATATCAATTTTTTTTATATTGCTTTTAGCAATAAGAACACAAATTGATAGAGATAATAGAAAAAACAAACTTTCCTTTATTGTTTTATATACGTTTTTAATCTTTTTATACCTTAATTGTTAAAGGAAAGTGACCAAATATGGAATAGTATCCATAATATGGAATACCCCATTTTTCTCAAATGCAAACTCACACACGCAATAAACAGTGATTTTCTGTCTCTTTCTACTCCCATTTACGCGTACAAGTTGTAGCATGTCAGTCGAGCCAGCCCTTTCGTCGTAGTGACAGTGTTTTGTTTTATCGCTGCCGCATAACTTTCCAAGGTACGTAAAAAATAATTATTTTTCGTACAGAAAGTGCACACAGTATTGTTTTTATAACTTTTAGAGACCCTTTAGATGTTCTTTAGTATGTTTTAGCGGTATTAGATAGTATTACTTTCTGAAATATAAATATGTGAATATCAGTTTGAAATAGTTGGAAAATCCAAATATGGACGGATCACAGTGTCCAATTATGGACTATTCCATAATTGGACACTGTGACGTATCAGCTGACTTAATGACTTTGTTATTTTTTTTTTTCGGGTTTTATCAGAATGGCGGGCGTCAATTGGAAAACGAAGCGAAAAGAATGGAATTCAGAGCATATGGCAGAAGCTATAAAATTAGTACGAGAAAAAAAATGGGTTATTTGAAAGCTGCAAAACACTTCGATGTGCCAAGATCTACCTTGTTTCGTTTATGTCAGAAAAACGAATTTTCTCCAGAAGAAGCCGCAGCCACTACACTCGGAAGGAAAACTGTCTTAGGGACAACCCTTGAAAATCTTTTGGTAGACTACATTTTGACGATGGAGAGCAAATTTCATGGCTTGACGAGAAATGGTGTTCGAAGAATGGCGTACATGTTAGCAAGTCGTAATCAGTTGAAAAATCCATTTGGTGCGACTGGCATGGCTGGAAAAAAATGGCTTAAATTATTTCTGAAACGCCATAAGGACAAGCTATCAGTGAGAAGACCAACTGGCACGTCTTTTGCTAGAGCCTTTGGATTTAGCAAAGAAAAAGTAGACTCATTCTTTGATCTCCTCGAAGACGTCTATGCTCAAGGAAACTATGGTCCAAGTCGCAGTGTAGATTCGGAGTGTATTTTCTGTGGTAGGTATGCTGTTTTCGAATGACACTCATGGGGAAACATGGATCAAGTGCCTCATGTGTGGGCTCTGGGCACATCATGATTGCGCTGGGCCAGATTTTGATACCTGGATTTGCGATTTTTGTAAATAATTTGTGTTCATTTCTTTATTATACCAAAGTTTTCAAAGAGTCTCTTATAAGTTAAGGTTAATTTTTCATAGTGATTATAGTATTCCATATTTGGGGTACTTATCGTTATTTAGTTTTTGAAAATTTTTCTTACCTCAAACTGAACAAAATAATCTAAAATTGTTACAAACTTAAGTGCAAATATATGATTGTTAATAATTACCACAAAAAGTATTTTATTTATAAAATTTGTGAAAGTTATGCCTGAAAATCAAAACGGTATTCCATATTTGGTCACTTTCCTCTAATAAAAAAGTAAAAAATCAAAATTTTTTGGTTTTTCCAACGGGGATCTTTTTTAAAGCCTTTGAGAAACAGCTCCAAGCAGTAAAAAAAATTCTAAGTTTTTAGTTCACCAATTATCAGGGTTTTTATAATAACTTTCAACAAGTAAAATTTTTCAATTAACAAAGGCATAATTGATTGAAAAATAGAGGTAAAATTTTTTTGCCGACGAATTATTGTTTATTGATATGTCTAGATATTACCTGAATTTTTTTATTCCTTAGTATTCAATATTTACTCGATTAAATTTTTTTTTGTTCAGGTGTCAGATTCGATCGTGGCCCACGGGAGCTAAGCCGCGCGTTTTCAGCCTTTTTTTCGCCGCTAAATTAAAATTATAAATATTGCTGGCACAGTTCCGGGAGGCAGGACTTTCTTTTCCTGCTCTTTAAGGATCTTGTTTCAAATTTCGGATATCTCAAATAGTTTTTGAGATATTTCCAAAAAACCGAACCATATATTTGTTTTTTACTTAATTGTTTATAACTTTTGCAATTTTTGCCGGCCCCAATTTTCCAGTTAAATATTTTTTTAGATGCCATTCCGAATCGAATGCGCCCTAAATCATAATTTTCGGTAATGACCTTCAGGTTTGGAACAAAATGGCACTTGTGAACCAATCTAGTGGGCGATCACAAAGAATTTGTTTGTTTTTGTCCTCGACCAATAACAATAATACCCATAACTCAAGAATCACAAGTGATTCGGTATCGGATATGAGTTTTTCTTGACCAATTAGAAAGTTAGTTAGTTTATATTGGCTCATTATAGAATTGTTTCTCGAATGACAGTTGTAGGCGTGATACAAATCATTTATATGTTAAAATGATTGGTTGACAATCAATATAAGCTGTAAGCGACACCGCATGAGTATGGCATTTTGCTTCCGCCGGATTAATTTTCATAAACTACCGAAAAATGCAAGATTTTCTGTGTACGAAATCGTTCAAAACCCATAATTTATCCGGCCAGTTCGCTACTTGGTCCTGCGATAACGTAACCACTACAAGCGCTATGACCGTCCTTTCCCTTTCATTAATTATGCAATTCGATCCTTCCCGGGTCGCCATACTTACAATATGCTACCTGATTGAAAATCGTACTTGATTGGTGATCCGAATTTATTTTGTGTTCTCCAATTGCAAAGCAAGGTCAAGTTTTTCAGTACCTACACCCTCGTATGACATAAGCTACATAATATGCCAGTTTACTAATCGAGAATTGTTTCATACCGACATAGCATTATTTTTTTACTCTTGGCTGTTTTCTAATTGTTTCCTTCAAACAGTGCGCGTCCCTTACATTTTCTGAACCATACGACCAAAACACCCCACAGTACTCAACACACAGAAAATAAATGTAAGCTATTTTATTACCACGTTTGTTCTATAGAAATAGTATAAACATTGCAATCTTCATTTCACAGAGGTTCGAAGGAAAGGTCCGGATAGAAGAGACACCGAAAAATATGTTTCGTATTTTTGTGATCCATTATTACCATGCACTTAGACGGATATATTTATTCACTGTCAAACTCTCCAATATTTGCGAGCAAGCCAATTTACCATCCTGGGTAGCTCACGGAATGAAGGCTTTGGGACGCGATCTTTTCACAAAATGCTTGGAAAAGGACAGAGGAAATTGCTTGTCTATTGTATTATGAGTCAAGCCAAAGGCGAAACAACGAATTTTCTTTCATGATACTTTCTATTAGGTATCATGGCCTTTGAACGAATATACGAGGGCTGTTCCTAAATCAGAAATAAAACTCCTCGTAAGAAGTTGAAAAGTCTTGACATTCAGCTGAGAATGAGCCACCGTATATTGCCGTTAAATATGAAATTATCTCAAGGAGAAAACGCTGGAGATAAGATATGGATCGTATTCCCCGCAAACCAGATCTTGAACCATTACTACATTACACGGAAATAAATATTGGATCTGATACTAATGACCACTAATGATTGACTGCAAAATCATTGTACCAATTAAAGTATTTTTTATTGAGGCAATGACCAAACATAATGAAAATCAGTCCATTTTTGTGCTTAAATAATCAACGAAATCATTACAATGAGGTTACCATGTCCATTACAATAGATACATCGATAATAATCGTTTCACGGGAATTTTTATAGGTTATAGAAGTAGAAGTTTTGAGTGTCACATGTGAGATATTTGTGACTGCTGGTAAGATATCATTTTTAACCGACGAACTCAAAAAGGAGGAGGTTCTCTAGTCGACGCGTATATTTTTTTTAACCGACGAAACCAAAAAGGAGGAGGTCTTTTAGTCGACGCGTATATATATTTTTTTATTTATGATCACACATAACTTTTTACTGAGACGTCCGATTCCGATAATTCTTTTTTCAGTGGATAGGGTGTACTTCGAAGTTGGTCCCATTTGAATTCAAAAGATTAAATCCACCACTAAGAAGCACTCACCCTCTGAATTCTGGTCCGTTAACCGACTCAGGCATAACTTTGTACTGGGTTCTTCGATTTGCATGATTCTTTTTTTATTAGATAGGGTATACCTCATAGTTGATCATATTTGGATTTCGAATGGACTTATCCACCCTTATGGGTAGAAAAATAGGGGATAATTGATTTTTCACTTGTGAACATTGGCACACATATGTAGTTGACAAAGACAGATCGCTATTGTCATTATTTTTGTTCTACATCCGTCACAATCATTATATTCTACGAGAGATGGAATGATATACAAAGTAATGAAAAAAACTAACCAGAACAACAGAAATAATTTATATTACAACAAATTGTAAAAGTAAATAATCATATTATTTAACTACTAATAGTTGAAGTAAGGTGGGTAAGTAAGTATTTTGGAAGTAATAAAAAAACAAGTAGGTAGTAATTAGTAGATTTTAGCCACAAAAATTGAAAAATAAAAACTTTTTAACAAAAAATTGAACCGACGAAATACGAAACTGAAAAGTAAAACATAAAATAAACCTTCTTAGTCTCAATAACTTAGCTCTTGAACTAATGTAACTAATTTTGAGTCGGCGCCAAACAAACAATCAACGAAGATCATTAAATTACTTCAAAAAAATTATCAGAATATCACCGCGCAACTCGATGCCATCATTTTTCGCCTTACCTAACTCATTTGCTTGTTTGTTTGGCGCCGACTCAAAATTAGTTACTTACATTAGTTTAGGAGCTCAGTTATTGAGACTAAGAAGGTTTATTTTATTTTTTACTTTTCAGTTCCGTATTTTGTCGGTTTAATTTTCTGTTAAAAAGTTTTTATTATAGCTTCATTACTATTTATTGAATCGGAATCTTTTAATAACCTAACCACGCCGTACGCGAGGTTGTGAAATGGTCAAAAGCAATGACAATTCTACAATTTAAACTTTCAAGTAGGTAAACGTACTAAATACTGAAAATGTATGGGTCGATATGCCTCTTTCTCATATTTCGTGAAAGAATTTCGATATTTTGATGTGGGGTTTTCAACATTTTTTCGATATGTCTGTTAATGAATTCATCCCAAGGAACATTTACAAATGAAATATTCATTTTCTGACTTACTTTCTTTTTTATTCCCAGTATTTTATTCAATGCCCAAGATTTCCAGTTAAGATAAGGTGTATTACACTAAATGAATACGCATTTTGGACAGATATACTCTGTTTTTTATTTTGGAAACACACATCCTAAACTGAGCTTGAACTTGAACTTTTCCGGTGGACCCATTTTTTTGCTCGTAAGTGTATATGGTATAGCATATTGAAAATGAAAAAAAAAATGAAAAAAAAATCTACCATGTATGTGAAACAGAAAATAGTGAACGCAAACTAGCACACATGTTGGAATGAATTCGCTAAAGTGATTACAGAGTGACGTCATCATTACCATCGGATTTTTTTTAATAGCAACCCACGTATTTGAAAGAAAACTGCCGAGAGGGAATCAATTTAATATTAAAAGCATGCATTACTTATGATATTACCCTGGTAAATATATTTTTTGTTACGTTTGTCCGTATCCACCTTTCCTTCTGGTTTTTATTTGTAACTTAGCAACGTAGACCTAGCTTTTACTTTTTATATTTGGATTGGCAGACGCGGAAAAATAAAATGGCCGGCTAGATCTCCAAACTTTACTCCTTTATATATATTATGGGGTTTTCTTAAATCCAAAATATATTTCAATAGACCAACCAATGTTGAAGAATTAGTGAGGAAATTAGAAAAATTCGACCAGAAACAATAACAAACGTTCTGCGAGATTTTCAGTATCGCCTTGTGTATTGTCAAAAAGTGAACATATTGAGTATTAATTTTTTTATTTCATTAAATCGGTAGTTATCACTAGTTAAGATTTGTTTTTCGTCAATTTCCTTATGTACCATTCCATGAAATTTAACGTAAATGACACTTTCAAATACTAGGGTGACTATTTAAAAAAAACGATTAGGTCATAACTGACTGAAAAATTATGTCAAAACATGCACGTTTATATATTGAAATTGACGTGTCCGAGAGATTTTTTTCTTCTGGCCCTGCAAAGACTTTATAATAAAAAGGTGTACCTACACCTATGAGCATCACACAACATTTACAAATTATATATATCTAAAAAAATTAAGTGTGGTTAGAATATCTTGATATTCTTCGCTTGTTTACCTATCCAATTATTGCCATAATAACCTGGTCAAGTTAGCCCGAAAAATAGGGGTACCTTTGCATAAATTCCCAAGAAGCTGAAAATTTACATGAACGTTAGGGATACCATTATATTGAAATTGTTTATTTGAAATAGGAATCCTAATATACATATATTTACACAAGTCATAATTAAACATAACTATGAATAATCACGAATTAAAAAAAATTAATTTTTCCTCTATAAACAGAACTGTTTATTGGGAAACAATAAGTAAAACATACCAAATAAAAAATAAACCATATAGGTATAAATACAATAATAATAATTATAATAATAACCAAATTGAGATAATAATAATAATCAAATTGAAATTATGAGATTATTCTAGTAAGTAATAAGGTAAATATCAGGTAAATATCAAGTGGTACACTGTTCAAGTTGACCTTATCTGTTATTTTGATTTCAAATACTCAACCAAAACATCCTTGAATTTTCTCACCGAACAAGACTGCTTAATTTCTAATGGAAGCTTATTAAATTCAAGCAAACCTCGATGGAAGATGGAGTTCATAGATTTGGAATACCGTGTACGAGAAACATAAAGATTGGTACTGCCTCGCGTAGGATAATCGTGAATTTCACTGGTGAATGTGCTAAACTGATTAAAGTAAGCAGGTGCTTCGCCACTTAAAATTTTGAAAATGAAAATCATAGAGGAATAGAAAATTCTATCCTTAACTGGGAGCCAATCCAAAACTTGATGCATAATTGTGATGGGTGTAAATCTGTTGCATTTCAAAATAATTCGCATTCCTCTATTTTGCAACTTCTGCAAAGATTCAATACTATTACCATCAAATAATGATAACAGGGTGGCACAGTAAACGTAGTGGGGTTGGATTATTGTGTTATAGACCCTTATACACATTGGGAAGCTGAGATGGCTACTGACATGAGTGAAGAAAAAAATTTTTTTTGCTATTTTACTTTTATAACAAAATACGAGTTTATGTAAAAATGTAAAAATCATATTCCATTTTTATGCCATGATGACTGGCTGTGATACAACATCAGCAATGTTCCGGAGTGGCAAAGCAACAGTTTTTAAATTGTTTAAAAAACAAGATTTAATTACATGTACAAAAGTTTTTGAAGATATGATCTCTGCTCCATGAACTCTAATCACCAACGGAATTCTCTTTCTCCTTTCTGTATATGGAGCTCCAAAAAAAATTACTTGCATAGATAAGTTATGTTACTTATCTTTTGCAAAACATTTTTATCGAGTATATTACCAGGTTCAACTATGGCTTGGTAATCAACTGAACCCAGAAGAATGGGGTTGGAAGCTAATTAATAATGTATTGGAACCAATTCACACCCTACTTCCACCTGCACCAGAAAAGCTCCTTAATACTATTTTTTGCAACTGCAAAAGAGAAGTGTAATTCGAAATGCGGCTGCAAAAAAGTAGTCCAGCATACACCAGTTGTCAAGGCCAATAGTGTTCAACTTGGTTTTTTGTTTCGTGCCAAGAGCTATTTCACCCCCACTCAGCTGCTTATGATCTATAAGACACAGATCCGACCTGTCCTGGAATACTGTTCCCATATTTGGAGCGCGGCACCTAAACATATCCTGAGGCTATTGGATTCTGTCCAAAAAAGGGCAATTCGTCTCGTCGGTGATGCCTCGCTTACAAACTCGCTCACTTGTCTGGAACACCGTAGAAAAGTTGGTGATTTGTCTCTATTTTATAGATATTTTCATGGGCGATGCTCTTCTGAAATATCAACAATCGTTCCTGATTTGGCAGTCTCTTCGAGACTAACCCGTCAAGTTCAGTCATCACACCCCTTCGTGGTCACTTTGGAGACCTGCAGAACATCACTATCCAAAGACTCGTTCATCCAACGAACAGCGAGGCTTTGGAACTCATTGCCTAGGGAGGTGTTCCCCGAGGCATACAACCTCCAGAAATTTAAGAAGAACACCAACTCCTACCTTCTTTCCCTTGGTTCCCACGATGTTCTCTGAACATTACAGGATATCCCTTTTCGTGGGAACCAGAACATAAAAAAAAAAAAAAATGTTGAATCTCCAATTGGAAATTCAAAATAACCGATACTCCCTCTGGTGTCGATTTTTCAAACTATACATACGTACATTGTTTAATTTTCCAAAGTCTATATGATTTTAGCCATTCTATACCTTGTCGAATCTCTTGTAATTGTTGTTATTTAATGAAATTCTTGTTTACCTGGTGAATGTTCTGTTGACTATTGTACGTCCTCGAGTGAAAAAATGAGTGATTCAAGTTCAAATCATTATTGTTGTGTACCTCAATGTGGCAAAACGATACCATTGTATTGGAATAAGTTTTCCGTGAGAAAATGAACGTAACGTTCTGGTGCAGACTAATCTAGGATTGAGCGAGTTTATAGAAAGACGATGGGCTCTTGAAGAAGAATCCAGTCCCTTCCCAAAATTCTCCTGTATCGTCTGTGGCCAAGATGAAAGTGAAAAAGAAAACCTTCAAAAAGAGTTGTGAGTAAAGAAAAGAGAGTTAAGAAGAGAAAAAAGAGATATTATTCAACATACCAAAAATTATTCATACAGTATGGAAAAAGAGTGGCTATATTTATGTATATCTGGGTGATAAGGACACATTGTTTATTTTTCGAAACATTAATGTTTATTTCATTTTAGTCATTGTAAACTTAAAACTTGTCGAATCTCTTGTGATTGTTGACATTTAATGAAATTCTGGTTTACCTTGTGTAATATTCTGTTGACTAATGTATGTCCTCGAGTGAAAAAATGAGTGATTCTAGTTCAAATCATTATTGTTGTGTACCTCAATGTGACTCTTGGGCAAAACGATCCCGTTGTACTGGAATACGTTTTTATCATTTTCCGTGAGAAAATGAATGTAACATACTGGTCTATAGACAGACGGGCTCTTGAGGAAGAATACAGTTCCTTCCCAAAATGTTCCTCTATCGTGTGTGACCACGAACAAAAGTGAAAAAGAGAACCTTTAAAGAGAGTTGAGAA
The DNA here is from genome assembly GCA_018342105.1 of Gonioctena quinquepunctata. Lineage (NCBI taxonomy): Eukaryota > Metazoa > Arthropoda > Insecta > Coleoptera > Chrysomelidae > Gonioctena > Gonioctena quinquepunctata. The sequence continues at coordinate 79,997 of JAFIRS010000076.1, read as the reverse complement.
GAAAAAAGAGGGTTAAGAAGAGAAAAAAGAGATATTATTCAACATACCGAAGATTATTCATACAGTATGGAAAAAAGTGACTATATATGTATATCTAGGTGATAAGGACAGATTTTCACACCATCTTGTTTGTTTTAGATGAAATAAAAAAACGTTTTTGTTAGTTTTATTTTCAATTGGAACATTCACAAATAATAATGTGTAACATTTCTTCAAAATATATCATAACAATAATTCCCGATGACTTCACTAAGCTGTCCAGAAACTTCGAAAAATATATTTTTTGCAAGCATTTTAGAACATACTTTGTTTCCTTCAAAGTGAGGTTTCACAAATGATATTGTCTTAAGATTTAAATACACCACTTCATTAGTCTTGAAATGAATAACACTACACAAAAAAAAACTGGAAAATAATACCAAATGGAAATATTTTAAGAAAAACCCCAAACACAAGTGTATAACCTCTGAGAAAACAGACAAGACAAACAATGTACGTATGTTCGGTTTGAATTTTCGCTACTCTGGCATCTAATTTTGAATTCGCAATAGAAGAAGATCCTTACATCAACGACTAAACAACTGATGTATCGCTGTTACAACAATTTACGTCGACTCAGGAAGATGAAGTAGAAAAAGATGGAGGATGAGAAGAAGAAGTTGAATAAGAAGTCCTGACATTCCATTAAACTTCAGTAAAATAGACCGTGAAGTAGGCGTACCGGGGAAATCACGTTAAAAAAAAAAAAACACTACCTCATAGTGGCGTGGAAACGTGTGCATATTATGGAGAATACAACTTTAGTCAATTTTAGAATTCATTTTTCTCAGAAATGTTGAATCTTAGGGAAATTTTCGTAGATATAGTCCATCCAATATCAATTGCAGAAGCTGTTTCTATAGGAAGCAAATAAAAACTCACTTCGCTAGCACGAGCGTATATGTGAAGAAACGGAACGAAAAATAATCTGTACTACTTGTATACAGTCTCCGTCGGCACAAAGAGCCCGCTGGTCAACGTGGACTTGAGTGACTGCTGTCTGTTCTACAATCGATTCGTCTGGGCCAATCAAGTCGGACATCAATGCTCGCAGGTGTGTCTGTGCGATGGGAGGTCATGAGTCACGCGTTATATTTGTGTTTTAATAGCTCTGAAAGATTAAAAACCAGTAGCGTCTGTGGTCTTGGTGTGTGCCGATCGAAATACGTTTCAGGATATTGAAATATCTAAAAAAAATTAGTTATCTCCGCCACTGCTGCTTACAGGATTTCGCCGAAAGACTTTTTTATGCTTCTGCAATTGATATTGGGGAAACTATAATTGCATGATCCACAATTTTCGTCTGAGCTATTTTGATCTTAAGACTAACCGTTTCGCTAAAAAATCCAAAAAACCCATTTTTGTGAACTTTGACCTTGAATGAATTTTTTTGCACAATTGGGATCGTTGGGGATTTTCCACAATTTCATTATAATGGTGTCCCTAACGTTCATGTAAATTTTCAGCTTTTTGGGAATTCATGCAAGGGTGAATGTCTATTTTGACTGGATCATAATATTTAGGTAATGACATAATTTATTCTATGAACGAAAAATAATCTGTACTACTTGTATACAGTCTCCGTCGGCACAAAGAGCCCGCTGGTCAACGTGGACTTGAGTGACTGCTGTCTGTTCTCAATCGATTCGTCTGGGCCAATCAAGTCGGACATCAATGCTCGCAGGTGTGTCTGTGCGATGGGAGGTCATGAATCACGCGTTATATTTGTGTTTTAATAGCTCTGAAAGATTAAAAACCAGTAGCGTCTGTGGTCTTGGTGTGTGCCGATCGAAATACGTTTCAGGATATTGAAATATCTAAATAAAATTAGTTATCTCCGCCACTGCTGCTCACAGGATTTCGCCGCAAGACTTTTTTATGCTTCTGCAATTGATATTGGGAATACTATAATTGCATGATCCACAATTTTCGTCTGAGCTATTTTAATCTTAAGACTAACCGTTTCGCTAAAAAATCCAAAAAACCCATTTTTGTGAACTTTGACCTTGAATAAATTTTTTTGCACAATTGGTATCGTTGGGGATTTTCCACAATTTTATTATAATGGTGTCCTTAACGTTCATGTAAATTTTCAGCTTTTTGGGAATTCATGCAAGGGTGAATGTCTATTTTGACCGGATTATAATATTTAGGTAATGACATAATTTATTCTATGAACGAAAAATAATCTGTACTACTTGTATACAGTCTCCGTCGGCACAAATAGCCCGCTGGTCAACGTGGACTTGAGTGACTGCTGTCTGTTCTACAATCGATTCGTCTGGGCCAATCAAGTCGGACATCAATACTCGCAGGTATGTCTACGCGATGGGAGGTCATAAATCACGCGTTATATTTGTGTTTTAATAGCTCTTAAAGATTAAAAAAACCAGTAGCGTCTGTGGTCTTGGTGTGTGCCGGTCGAAATACGTTTTAGGATATTAAAATATCTAAATAATATTAGTTATCTCCGCCACTGCTGCTCACAGGATTTCGCCGCAAGACTTTTTTATGCTTCTGCAATTGATATTGGGACAACTATAATTGCATAATCCACAATTTTTGTCTGAGCTATTTTGATCTTAAGACTAACCGTTTCGCTAAAAAATCCAAAAAACCCATTTTTGTGAACTTTGACCTTGAATAAATTTTTTTGCACAATTGGGATCGTTGGGGATTTTCCACAATTTTATTATTATGGTGTCCCTAACGTTCATGTAAATTTTCAGCTCTTTGGGAATTTATGCAAGGGTGAATGTCTATTTTGAGCGGATTATAATATTTAGGTAATGATATAATTTATTCTATGATTTGACTCACTGATTAGCGGAGTTTTTTCCGTAGGAGGTAGAGTTTCTCGTATCGTCATTAGAAAAACGGTCATCGACAGAAGAGCGCTGATTCCAAGGGTCACTTTCTCTCCTGATTCTGATGGTACGTAGAAAACTAGTAGTGCTGAAATACAAAAAAAAACATGAAATCCAATGAAAATAGTTCGAGTTTTCCGATTTTTATAGGGATCCACAACCAGTCAACACCCACTTTATTCGTTTAAAACCTCTGGGGGTTTCGAAAGAGAGGAAAGTGCGTAAACTTGTTTCAACTTACAATTATGTTAATCCTGTCCCAAGTGTACACAATGCGCGTTTTATCGAGATGAAATGGAATTGGGATTTCTTGGAATTCGTCCGATTCATTCTAATATGGATTTGTTTTGTTATTAAGTACTCGCTGACTAAAATATTGTTTATGCTGGGCTATAATTAAGAATTTCAACAATTGATTCAAATCACTTCATCGCAATGAGTTCATTCTCTGTATTCTGGAATTTAAAATGACTACACACATTAACGTGATAATTTGAAAACATATTCAATTTATCGTAGTACATCATTTTGAACTGTCGTTTCAGGATTTAAGCCAACTGCTCTAACAACCAAATTATGATGAAAGTCATTACTCAATTGAACTGAATATTTCCCTCATCCGTCAGTGGAGCTGATTAAACCTGCTGAAATGTCTTCCGCTGACATCAATAATTGCATTGGCAATTCTACTGGTAATCATGTGGCTACCTCTGCAGTACCTACATTCCTTTGTATTTTGATGTTTTTCACTAATTATTGATTACACACGTCAGTAATAATGTCCAATTTTCAATATGGAAAATGCATTTTTCTGCAGTCGAATAACAATGTGTACAGGGTGATTCAAAAGTACTGATTCCTCACAATATTCTAATATAAATTGTCCAAATAAATATATGTCCGGAAACGCTCCGTTTCCAAGATACAGGGTGTTGAATTTTTAATTTTATTTTAGTTTTTTTTAAATAACTTTCGAAATACTGACCTTAATTAAACGAAAATTGGTATCGAGAGGTTTTTTGAGGTGACAGATTCGAACCTGATGTTATTAGACATGTCTTTTTCTTTTTTGAAGGTTCATAATTTTTTTGAGCGTACTTCTAGCACATTTTTCAGTAAAAAAATCAATTCCCCTATCATATCTACGTAAAAAAGCTACCCTTGTTACAAGTCGCTTTAAGCAACCGTTTTCTAGTTAATTGGACTTACAAATTTCGAATCGATTATTTGATAAATCGATGCGTGTTGAAGTTATTACCATTATTTTGCATTTTTCACAAGAATGCTTAGGAAATGAATTTGACGTTTAAGTAAGTAGTTTTGTTTTTTTGTAGGAGGCGCCACCTATTCTATTTATTTTTACTCGTTTGAAATAGTTATTTTTGTATCAAGGGTGCAAAATCTGTATTTGTTTTAATAAAATTTGCAGGAGATATCAACATAAAACAAAATAAAGGAAACTACATTGTATTCAAATAAATTTTTCGAAGTGTCCACCTTCAGAGAAGATACAGGCATTCAGCCTTCTAGTCATTGAATCTCGTACCCGCTCAAAAATTATTGGTGTGTTTCTTATTGTTCCACAGGCGTCTACTATTCGGTTTCTTAGATCTGCCTCGTTCGCTACTGAAGTTTTATGAACTGGTGACTTCAAATATCCCCAAAAAAAATCTAGCGGGTTTAGGTCTGGGGAACTTGGTGCCCACGCCTGGTTAGGTTCCTCTACACCCCTACCGATCCATTGATTTGGATAGACGTTAAGGAATTCCCTGGCTACAACGCTAAAATGGGCCGGAGCTCCATCATGCATAAACCACTTGCGGATACGAATTTCTAATGGTACATTCTGAAGTAGTCCCGGCAATTCATTTTATAAAGAGTCTCTGTAAGTTGCGCCATCCAGTCGGAACGGAAGAAAGAAAGGACCTATCAAGTAATTATTAATTATTGCCGCCCATACATTTACAGAAAATTGATACTGATAATGTCTTTCCCTAACTGCGTGCGGATTTTCCAGAGCCCAAACGTGGTTGTTATGAAAGTTTGTGATAGCATTTCGGGAGAAGTTTGCCTCGTCCGTGAAGAGTACATATCTTAAAAATTGAGGATTTCCAGCCAATTTTCTCAAAAACCACTGACACATAGTAGTGCGTTGGGGAAAGTCTTGTGACAAAAGAGCTTGTACCCTTTGAATAAGGTATGGATAAGATTGTTGATCGTGGATAATTCTCCAAACTGTGGACTGAGTAGAATTGAGAGCTTCAGAAATTATTCTTGTACTTGTTTCTGGATTCTCTTCGAGAGCGTTCAAAACAGCTTCTTCCAATTCTGGAGTTTGGACTGCTCGTGGTCTTCCAATAATATCAGCTGCCCTCTTAAAGCTACCTGTTTCTGCCATCCGCAAGGCCATACACGAAATGCATATCGGCTAAATGAGCACAATCCATTTTTTCGAAATTAGTGTTTTAAAACTTACAGAAACTTCAACGAAACAACAAAACGTTTAACTGTCACATAAGATGTAATTACCAAAACGAGTTAGTTAAACATCAAATCCATTTCCTAAGCATTCCTGTGAAAAATGCAAAATAATGGTAATAACTTTAATACGCATCGATTATCAAATAATCGACTTGAAATCTTCAAGTCCAAATATCTAGAAAACGGTTGCTCATAGCGACACGTAACAAGGGTAATTTTTTTACGTAGATATAATGGAGGAATTGATTTGTTCACTACAAAATGTGCTAGAAGTACGCTCAAAAAAGTTATGAATATTCAAAAAAGAAATAGACGTGTAGGTGGCGCCTACGAGTAAGAGCAATAATAACATCAGGTTCGAATTCAACACCTCAAAAAACCTCTCAATACCAACTTTCGTGTAATTGAGGTCATTATTTCGAAAGTTATTTAAAAAAAAACGAAAATAAAAATAAAACTTCAACACCCTGTATCTTGGACACGAAGCGTTTCCGGACATACATTTATTTGGACAATTCACATTAGAATATTGTGAAGAATCACCTCCTGAAGTTTGCCAAAGTACTTTTGAATCACCCTGTATTCAAAATTGGTATGTGGGGGTTTTCAGAGACAGAGATCACGGATTTTTTGTCAAAATTCATTAATTCAAGATGGCGACGAGTTTTGTGATTATAGACCAATTCCATTCAAAATTGGTATGTGGATTTTTTGGGGTCGGAGCTTATACATTTTTTGACGGATTTCATGAATATCTAAAATGATTTATCGAATAAAAATGATGAGAGAAATAAAAATTAAGACAAGTTTTTATACAAATACACTAAATAATGTTGTTCGTTCTTAAATCCTAATTCTACTGATTGGATCAGAGCGGCAACGTTGTAATTCGAACACTGCGACAGCTGCCACGTGTCCCGAAGATATGAGGTTAGGAGTGCCCTTTTGAGTACCAAGATTGCGACAGCAAACAGCGAAGCGTTATAGACAGTAGACATTTTTCATTTTTTTAATTCTCTTAGAATTATAGTTATTTTTATTTGTATTCATCGAAGTAGTAAAGTTTTTAGTATACAGTCCACTAATTAGTTATTTTCGTTCAACCAAAACACGATAAGAGACAATACCAGTGGAAATCTACCCACAATCAATCAGTGGCGCACCCAGAATGATCTTATGGGGGGGGCACATAGCTGCCTGCATGCGAAAATTAGCACCGCAGGCATTTTTTTAAGGTCAAGGTCATGGGAACTTTAGAATTACGATAGAATGCTATAACAATAGCAAACTTGAAGTGTCTTGACGATGGATTTTTTTTCAACAATGGAAAACGCATTTTAATGACAGGAAAGGATGATGGACGAGAGATGAGTAAAAATGAGTCAAATATAAAAATATATTTCAATATTCATAAAAATAAATCAAGCCTTCTTGGTCCATTATCTTTTAGAACTGCCATCACATCCTTATGATTAAATGATAGTTTATTTCTTGATTATGGGGTTATAATTCTGTAATCAAAGCACAAAATCTCAAAATCAATGCGACGCCCAACGACAATAACGCAGAATCAAAATCGTATTTGCTTGACCTTGACCAACACTGAACTGACACTAACATGAAACAATACAGTTCACAGCGTAAAAAATGAAGTAAGTAAATGAAGTTGAGACAGGAGAACGTACAGTACACCCCAAAAACATCTAAGAAGAGAAGCTTTCATGGCACATTTATTTTCAATTGGTTATCCAGACTGTGAGAGAATAGTGATCTGCGAGAGATAAGAACTTTGATTTTATTCAAAATATCAGTTAGCTTTTCGAAGTTTGGGGGGGGGGCGTGCCCCCCCCCTGGGTGCGACAATGCAATCAATCCAAATGTCACTATTTCAGCATTTATTGACTTTTCAAAAACAAAAAGATTTCGTGGGCTCAGTGGCGGATTTACAGATTTGCCGCCCGTAGGCTATTCAATTTTTGCCGATTCTAAATTTTGATATCGCTGAGCTCATAAAAATTATTTTTTCAGTTATGATTAATAATTTTTTATATAAAAAAAGTAATTTTAATGCCATATCGCATGGATTTTTGAAGATCGTGTTCACAGTAAACACGATAACTTTCGAAAAAATCATTTTTTCACTTCAATTTTTCTTTGATATACTCATTCGACTGGAGAGAAGCCGTTGAATAGAAAATAGCTGCTTAGTATTGTTTCATCTTATTATAATTAATTCATTCCGATTGGCATTTTCTGAAAAAGTTGGCCTTGTGAAAAAGTTAACAAATGTACTAATGTAAACATTCAATTTAAATAATTCGTGTACGACATGAGCGCTTAAGGCATGCTCATTTGGATTTTCCAAACTTTTTCTTACTACAAATAAAATAATTAACTGATGAAATGAATCAATTTTCTAATCAGCAAATTGTCAAACTTCATATTTTGTGGAGGGAATTTTTTTATTGTCAAGTCGCAGTCGTTCAAATATCAGTCAATTTTAGTCAGTATTTTTAACGCATGAAGAAATAACTTTCTGAAATTGAATTTGACAATTTGCAAACTTGCTGCAGCAATCATGATGAGACCATCGATATTATATCAAGATTGAATTGTGTAAGGAGATCTCATAATTATTAGGTACACGGAGAAAAAATTATAGCAGTTATCAGTGAAGAAAATATGTGAAAATAACTAAAATTAAGATTTTTGTTAAATATTTTAATTTATCTCCAATTTTCTAAATTTGTATTTTGTGTGTGTATAATATTTTTTAATTTTTAAATCGAAATAAAAAATTTATGAACTAAATTTGCCGCCCCTTAAAATTTGCCGCCCTAGGCTCCAGCCTACTCGGCCTGCTGGTAAATCCGCCACTGCGTGGGCTAGAGAAATGCTCAAAATGATAACAAGCTGCGCTGTTCAATACATCATATCAATATATTTTCTTGATTTTTGGTTTTTCAACTCTCACTCCTCACATGTATTTCTCATTTGTTTTGAATAAAAAAAAAGTTATTTCCTCCTCGATTACCCCTGGATATTCCGTAAATAATTCATGATCTGATATAAATACAAACATATAATTTGATAATATCAACTCACCTATTCCATTAATCAAAATACAAGGCAATATCAAGTTGAAGACATAGAAGAGCGGCCTCCGCCTCAGTTTGATGGTATACGTTATGTCCGGGTAAGGCTCAGGGCAACAAGAGTAAAACTCTATATTCCTCACGGACGAAAAACTCAGGAGATCGAACTCTCCGTTGGCCTGATAGTTGCTCACGTCTCCTTCTTCGGTTTGCTTCACGAGCTCAACCTGAAAACATTAAAAAAAAAATCAGTAAGATGATTAAGATCTGTCAAATCGTTTTTGAGCTAAACAAATTTTTTTTTCTCTTGCCAACGCCTATGTGGACATCACCAAATACGTTATAATGATAATGATAATAAAAAGATAATTCAGAATATTATCTTTAAATACAGGTATAATCTAATTTAATTCTGAAAAATTAAGGACGGCGATAAAAATGTCCAGACAGACATTAAGGTTGCAGGTTGTTTTTGACTGGCATAAAAATAATAAAGGAAAGGTGTAATCATGTGAAAAACATATAACTGTACTGGTACATGAACATATTTAATGGACATTGTCCTCGGACCACGGATTAGCGAGACATTCTTCAACACTAACAAGTTGGTAAGCATCTTGCAAGTCAGCTGTTGGCACTGTGCTTTGTTGAAGATCAACGTCGGTCTCATCAAGCCACTCGGCGTCATCATTTTCGCGCACTACGCAGATAATCTCTCGATCTACCGATCGATCGTCGCGTGAAGATGCGTGAATGACGAACATTGTGCATCTCTGCACTATTATTGCACGGATCATTAGGTTGCTTATACCTTAACTTTCTTCTTCGTACAAAAGTTCAGTCCACACTGTATTTCGACATGACTTTTCGCAAAATTTGTGAATATTTTGTAGAACAAACGAGCTGCAACTTTCATACGAGACATTTTCTCATATTTCTAATACTTCTGGAGTAATAGCTCAAAATATTAAAATTTTCAGCGTCCTGGCATACTAAATAATTGCTTAACGGATACTTCATACTTTCGAAATCCTAAATCCAGAATTTTAGCTGTTTTGGAGCTTTTATCAGGTCAATATCTCTATTGATTGGACTACTTCCCAAAACCGTGCTAGTAATCGCTGGGATTGAAAAACTTGTCGGATTCCAAAATTAGATCAATTTATTATGTGTACTAAGTTACTGAAACTTTCTGTGAACTGTATATCTTTTCCATCTTCATTTCCATTCTCCTGAAAATCGAAATACCTCATTCTGTAATCCAAATGGCTATATGGGATGAATGGAGAAAGCGTAAGGATTCCTCTTATCTAATTTGGAATTAGAGTAGCTCTCAAAAGATATCCAATCTTTTCATATCCGAATGGTTTTAGCTACGTTCTTGGAGATTCATCGTGTTGCTCGATTTGGCTTCTCTTGCTTGTACTCCTTGAATGCAGGTATATGATATACACCGTTTATTATGAAATTATTTACCTTTCCCGGAAATAAAATAGTATGATGTATTTTACGTATCGATTCAAAAAAGAAGATGATTAACTAGATGGATTGGAAAACCTTTTCGATGATGGGTTTACATTTTTAATCCCCTTCATCAACATTTTCTCCGGCCGATTAGATACTTCATTAACTTATTCAAAGAGAGCTATTTCGATAAAATATTAACGAAGAACAATGTAGGCAATTGCACCTTTCATTATCTTGATGGATGTACTCTTCCAGCCATCTTTGCGTATGAGCATATCAATACATATATTAATGTAAAGTATCTAAGGTAGGTCGATGTCGAAAACATAAAATACGTTTTTTATCGTAATCCATGTTCAAGAAATTATGGGAAACAATTTTTTCATTCAAAGTTCTTCTGCAAGTATTCGTAGTTTTTCCCGCAAATACTTAATTTCGACCGATTTATAATATGAAAATTTTTCAGAATGAATTGGAAGAGATGAGTTAATGATATGAACAATGCGGTGGATATTTCTCTTGTACGTAATTAATGACTATTGAAAATTAATGGAAAGTTGGCGAAGTTCAATGCCCATTACAGGAAATCCCACAGCCCTACCAAACTTTCAATGCAAGAAGTTCTGATATCCCTAATCACTGAACTACCAAGTTCAATGAGGCTATGAAACCAATTTTCGTCGTCTCGTGGAAACAAAGTACCTCAACAATGGAACGATTCATTAATACTTTTGATAAGCCCTTAAAGTAATTGAAACATGAAGATACATTGCTATTCATTGAGATAATTTGGATTTGAGCGGATTTTTTTCCTTTATATGCTCCAATTTCCTGAAAAATATTATTCAAAAAAAGGAATAAAAATAATTTTCAATCAGAATTTGTCTTAAATTGAAGATCATGGGGATTCATGGAGAAAAAATGATGAGACTTCTAGGGTGAAATAGTGACCAATCCTAGGTCGGTATATATTTATATAATAATAATAATAATAATAATAATAATAAATCTTTATTTACCAAGAACACTTAAAGTAGGTTTCGTCAAATACAGTTAATACAAACTGACACGTTCATGTATAAATGAGTATGTTTGCTTTTTCATATAATATTGCATATATACTTGTTAAGATAGAGAGTAGATTAAAGCTATGGATATACACTTGGATCGAATAAGTGGTGTGAAGTATCTTGATTAACTGCCAATCATTTGTTATTTGTTATCTAATCCTAGGTTGGAAATGACAGTACCCTTAGTAGCTAATTTATTGCATGAATTCTGCAAGATTATAAAAACATTTTTCTACTAAGTATTCTTTTAATGCTTTTCTGAATGCTTGATATGATTTTAAACTCTTTATATTTTCCGGGAGTTTATTGAAAACTTCGGGACCTGCATAGTTTGGTGATTTTTTAAATTTACTGAGGTTGCATTTAGTGAGATGTAGCTTTTCAGCATTTCTAGTTTTATAATTATGCACGTTGCTATTCTTAAGGAAGTTATTTTCATTTGTGTACATATAACATGATATTTTGAATAGGTAGATGCTTGTTAGGGACAGTATTTTGTTTTTTTTCAGGACTGTTCTGCATGAATCTCTGTAGCCCATGTTGAAAATTATTCTTATTATTCTTTTTGCATAGTGAAGACTCTAGAAACATCCGTTGATTGGCCCCAAACGACTATGTTGTAACTCATTACCGAGTATGCTAAGGAGTAGTAAGCTGTTATTAGATTTTTTCATATCTATTTCCTTCTTCAGGTTCAAGATCGCGAAGGTTGCTTTTGCAAGTTTGGAACATATATTGTCTATTTCCAGTGTGAAGTGTAGTTTGCTGTCTATGACAGTTCCTAGAAATTTTGTGCTGCCTTTGAATTCTATACTGTTTATTGTGGGGGTTATGTCGCTGTTCATATTGGAAAAATAAACACATACCGATTTTGATTTATTTACCATGAGTGAATTTTGTTGACACCAGGATTCAAACTGTTTTGTGATTTTTTCCATTTTTAGATCTAATTCTCTTATGGTTGATGCCTCGATTATCACAGAAGTGTCATCAGCGTACATAAAAATCTGCCCTTCTGTAATATAATCTGGAAGGTCGTTCACAAAAATTAAGAATAGAAGTGGCCCCAATACAGAGCCTTGAGGCACACCAATATCGACACATTTTTCGGTTGACAATACCTCTTCTATAGACACACTAATTTTTCTGTTGGATATATATGATTCTATCCACTTCAGTAGGATATGAAAATGTATCTCTCTATATATCTTTTGGTGGGTTTAAGAGTTTTTTTGCAGATACCAATATCTTGAAATTTCTCCAGAATTGATAGTTTTCTATGTCAAAGTAGTGTTATATACATACAGGGAGTTACCAAACAAGTGCGAAAGTTTTTAGGGGGTGATTCCTTGTCTAAAATTAAAAAGGGGTCTTTCATTTAAACAAAAGCTCTTAGGCCATTCCTTGAAAAGTTACACGCTTCCAAAAATGAGAATAAAATTGTTTTTTTTTCTTGAAATTGCTGGAGATTTGAAGGAATGTACTTTTGTGGGCATGTTCTACCAATAAGAAGGCTACCTATGAATATTTTTTTAATTTTGTTGTGATCTTTCAAAGAGGTGGAACATGCAACCCCTATTCAATTTTTTACCAGAACTTTTTAATGAAACATTTTTCAATTTAAAAATGTGTGTTGGAAAAAAAGATTAATTGCAAAAATTTTTCGGCCCATAGATGATTGTTAGGAAATTTGTAATCCCTTGCCTTGGAAAGTTGCATTCGTCAGTGAATATTACGTTTTAAAAAAATTGAGCATTTGGGGTAATCATTTGAAGACTCCATTGACAAAAGTCTACTCGATGGGGAAAATCTCGCGGCAAAAGTGCCTGGACTCGTTGAATATGGTGAGGATACAATTGATGATCCCTTAAAATTTTCCATATTAGTTTATTGCCAACGTCAAGTGTGTTAGCCATTTGTCTTGTACTTAATTCCGGACGATCTTCAATCATATTGAGAATCTCCTCTTCCAGTTCCACCGTTCTTATTACTCGTGGACGACCACAATCAGTTGTTCGTTTTTGAAAAGTCCCTCTTTCACAGAGACGTTGGTGAACATGTGCAAAAATTGGGTGATGAGGAATCACGCGCTGAGGATACATCTCTGCATAGAGCCGTCTAGCTTCCAGATAATTTCCATTGGCACGACCATACATAAAATGCATATCGGCCATTTCAGCGTTAGTGTAATTATTCTTATTGAAGATTCGGAAGACACAATTGAACTTTCAACTACCACATAGAAATCAAAGATTTTTTTTAATTTTAAAATACTACGATTGAAGTCACGAGTTGTGCAAACAAAACGTGACAGCAACCCACTGAATTTTTTCGATTCTACTTACAGAAGATCCGTTCATGTACAATGTTGTATTTAATTTTTTTATTAGGAAACTATTTCTTTTACGAACACAAACAAGAGTTAAAAAGTTTTGCAATGAATCGTGTAACTTTTAAGGAAAGGCCTAAGAGCTTTTGTTTACATGAAACCCCCTTAATTTTTGACAAGGAATCACCCCCTAAAACTTTCGCACTTATTTGGTAACACCCTGTATAAAATCGTTACAAAGGTGCTAAAAATATAACCACGATACGTCAATTTTTAAATAATCCTATTTGTCACAAGAAAAATATTTATATATAGACGCTGTGGTGTCACACAATTGAAAATTGCCCAAGTAACTCCTTCTAGTATGTTTCATAACAATTTATTCGAGAATATTTTTTTACAAATGTGCAGAGCTTGCTAAAATTATAGAGGAAAAAGAGATGTACTAAATCAGGTATTCAAAGCGAGCTCCGTTCGTAGGTCTGTTTAGATAAACTTTGCTTTTCAAGTAACCACACAGGAAATAATCTAGCATAGTTAGAACCTATACACAGCTATGGTACTAGACAAGCAGATAACCTGAGACCAAACAGGTTCCGCCTAACCAAATCCAAGAGAAATTCACTGAATTATTATCTCTACAATATACTACCGCCAGAATTGAAATCATTAAGTTTAAACTTATTCAAAATAAGGATAAAAAATTTATTTTCGACACATTGCTTTTATTCCACAGAGGAATACATTGGACATTTCAGACTTTGTAGGGAATAGAATTCGTCTCGTCTAATTTCCATTCTTAAGTTCACTTTCTATGTTTTTTTTATCTATTTACCACACTTTTTACAATAATTTACAATATTTTTACACTATACGTGATGTATTAGTATTATTTTAACAATGTGTTATATTTTATATTTTAACAACATTTTATATTTTAACAATTTTCTGCTCTACAGTATTGTCGTTTTTTCATGACGTGCTACAAACATGTATATTGTAATGTAGTTAAATAAATATACTCTACTCTACTCTACTCTATGATATCGCTGGCCCTTCAATACTTCCCCTGCTCCCTATCTACCTCCTAGGAAAAGTTTCCTTCAATTGGAACGAAATTTGACTCAAAAATCTCCGTAACTATATCCGATCAAGTTGATGGGCCTAATCGGTCGGTAAGAGTTCAAAATATACATTTCATTTCATTTTTCATTTATTCATTTTTTCATTTGCATTACATTATTACATCATTTATTTTCAATTAATAAGTTGTTTCAGTTTTGAAGTACTGAACACCTGTATGTGTAATTTTCCTATTCTACTTAATCACTAAAATACTAAAATAATACATTATAAATATAATAAGTAATTTGCTGTCTGAATGACAATAAATGAATGAAAAGTACTATATCACCCATAACATATTGATTGATAAATCATAATTTCTAATTCTAATATATAAAATTCTCGTGAAACGGTGTTTGTAATTAAACTCCTTCGAAATGGCTCGACCGATTCTCATGAAATTTTGTGTGCATATCGGTTAGATCTGCGAATCGGACAACATCTATTTTTCATCCCCCTAAATGTTAAGGGTGGTCTACCCCTTCATTTTATTTTTTAGATAAAAACCCTGAACCCCGAATTTCCATCCTTCTACTATCAATCCCTATTTTTCCATTGCGATTTTTATTTTATTTTATTTTATCCACAGATCTGCAATAGGGTTGCAAGATGGCAGTCGAATATAATAATTATAGTACGATAAATTGAGAAGGGAACGGGATGAAAAAAAACGGGATAACGGGATAACGGGAATAACGGGAAGAAAACGGGAAACGGGATAACAGGAATAACGGGATAACGAAAAAACGGGATAACGTGATGACAGGATAAGGGGATAACGGGATAAAGAAAAAACGGGATAACAGGAAAATGGGATAACGGGAATAACGGGATAACAAAAAAACTGGATAATGGGATGACAGGATAAGGGGATAACGGGATAAAGAAAAAACGGGATAACAGGAAAACGGGACAACAGGAAGCGGAAGGAGTCAAAAGCATAGTCTAGATGGAACAACATAAAGGAAAACATAGAAAAAAAGAAATTCTACGCGGACGAGAGTTTTCCGGAGAAACATTTTAGGGAACATAGAAATTTGG
Organism: Gonioctena quinquepunctata; assembly: GCA_018342105.1. NCBI lineage: Eukaryota > Metazoa > Arthropoda > Insecta > Coleoptera > Chrysomelidae > Gonioctena > Gonioctena quinquepunctata. The sequence continues at coordinate 64,483 of JAFIRS010000076.1, read as the reverse complement.
ACAGGACAACGTCTGTCGGGTCAGCTAGTTGATACTATATGATTATACATCAGATTAAATCAGATTATTAGTCCTGTAATATTATAAGATGTTCATATATTCCGTGAAGTTGCTGCTAATATAATTTTTGCATTTTTTGAAAATGGTTTGAAGTTTTTTATGTTACTAATGTCTGCTGATAGGGTATTGAAAATTTTAGGAGCAATAGTTGTGCAACTTGCATCTTTATGACAGTTTGGTGTTGTCAATAGTTTGTTTGTGACTTGTCGGTTCTGTATGAGTTGTTGGGTAGTTTTTGAGCTGAGGATTCTTAGTTATAAAGACACAGTTTGCATGATGTATAGCAATCAAACATTTAGAGTTTCATTATTGTATAATTGGGTTGTTGGATATCTCCTGTCTTTACGTAAGATGACTCGTAGTATGAAATTTTGAACAACATTCAGCGGGTTTAATGCATTGTTATAAAGTCCTCCCCATACTAGAATTCCATATGTTATTATTGATTCGACTAGTGTCTTATATATCAATAAATCATCAATCAATCAAAACTGTGCTTTATTGTCAAGAAATAGCCTTATTGACAAAGCGATGAGAGTAATAAGTTGTGGTAGATCATAGTGTCATATATAATCAATCAATCAAAACTGTGCTTTATTGTTCAAGAAATAGCCTTATTACAAATAATGAAAAAGGAATAATTTCTTAAATAAATCACAGAAATAATAATTACTTAATAGTTAGTAGTTCATGAGATTTTTTTTTACATTTTGTTGAGATTCTATTTCCTTTATGAAGCCTCTGTATAATATTGATAGTTAAAAATATGCAAATACTATAATGCAATCATTTTCATACATTGTCAAAATGATTACAACCTATAATTGTAAACACTGAACAGAAAATAGTTCGACTGACAGCAAAACAGGCAGTGGCTCTATTGCCAGTACCGGCTCCTGAGGCGAAGGCGTACCAACTGAGATTAGTCGTGGTGAGAAAAGTAATAATAATTGGCAACAACGTGGCGAGAAAACAGTAACGTTAGCTGGCAATTATTATTTCATAACAATTAGCTATTATCATATCACAATATAACAATTGGCTTCCCATCTCGGAGCTGAATTGCCCACATAAGTATTAGAGGTATATCAAAATCGAAATCAAAATATTTATACAGGGAGAAAATATTTGTGGGGCAATAACAATAACGTGGGGAAAAATTAACAACAATTATTATTTAAAAGCGATTATTATTTCATAACAATTTGTCTCCCAACGAGGAGCGAAAATAATTAGCTATTAATATTACATAACAATATATATATATATATATATATATATGAATTATTTTACAATTTACATTATATACTCACATATTATACTTATTTACATCTAACTTTTATATATATATACATATATATATAATATATATATATATATATATATATATATGTATATATATAAAAGTTAGATTAAATAAGTATAATGTGAGTATATAATGTAAATTGTAAACATTTACTTCAAATGTAAAAATACATATTATAAAATAATGTTACAATAAAATAAAGTCAGGTTAAATAGGGGAAACAATGAATTACATTACAAAACATACGGGTTATCACTACACAACTATATAACTTACTTAGAATCAATAAAATAGTAACACAGTAGGACTGGGTTATTGATGTCCGAAATTTGCATTATAGTATTCCTGCAGGTCATAGTATGCTTTTGGCGTGAGGAAGTCTTTTACTGCCTTTCTAAAGTGTTTAGGATTATTTAATACTTTCAAATATTCTGGCAGGTGGTTATATAATTTCTTGCTTTCATATATAATTGAATTTTTTGTTAGAGTTGTTTTTGGGATTGGCAGGCTGAGGTTGTTACGGTTGTTACTTCGGGTGCTCACGTAAGTGCGAGTCATACTTGTGCTTGAAGACTGTTTGTTATGAATCAAACAGGCAGTTTCCAAAATGAAAATACTAGTTATGGTAAGAATTTTTTGGGAGATGAACAGCGGTCTACAGTGGTCCCTTGCTTTAGCCCTACACAAGTACCTGATGGCCTTTTTTTGTTGGACAAAAAGAGATTGTAATGAATGCTGGCTACAGAAACCCCAGAAAGCTAGTCCATATCTAATGTGAGATTCAAAGAGGGAGAAATAGGTGTTTCTAGCAATGACTGGACCAAGTTCGTTCGATACCACTCTAATTGCGTAGCAGCCTGAGGCTAATCTTTTTTTTACTGACATAACGTGGTCTCCGAATTTAAGTTTATTATCAATGTGTATACCCAGAAACTTCAAACAAGATTTATTTTCCACTCTATGTGTGTTCAGACTGATACTGTTTAATTGGAACATGAAGGTTGAGATATGAGTTTTATCTATATTGAAGCAGATATGGTTCGAATTACACCAAGTTACGACCTCCTGTAGCTCCTGGGCTATGATTGTTCTTAAGCTATCCACATTTTTGCCATCCATATAAGGTGTCGTCAGCAAATAATGTGAATTCACCTGAGATATGTAAACATGACAAGTCATTGAGGTAAAGTAAGAACAAAATGGGCCCTAGCACTGAGCCTTGAGGTAGTCCGGCTCTGATGTCAGAGTTGCCCGAGCATTGACTGGAAATTTTAACCCTTTGTTTTCTGCCAGTGAGATAAGATTCGACCCATTTCAAGGCAACCCCTCTGAATCCATAATGATGAAGTTTATTGGGCAATATTCTGTGATCTACGCAATCGAATGCTTTAGAGAAGTCACAGAATACTGCCCCCTCATCAGAAGTGTCTTTGTATTCATAAACTTTCTTAGTTCAAAAAATTTGGGAATCAATCTGCGTACTCGATTTTTGAGGTTGTTTACATGGTTTGTCCATTTGAGATTTTTGTCTAGTTATACCCAAGTATTTAGCTTTATCAGTTTCCATTATTTTTAGTGTAGTGTTTGGGATCTTTAGTGTGGTACAATTTGGGCGGTTTGCATCTATTAGCGATAATGCTATATAAGAAGTTTTACTTACATTTACAGATAGTTTGTTGTAATCTAACCAATGTTTAAGGTAGTTCCGCCACGAGGCAGTTGAATTAGGAAATTATTAAAATTTAACATGTGAACACTTCTATAAAATTTTAACAAGTTTCACCAACCCGAACCCGAGATATATATAATTGAAGTTCACTCAATTAACACCATGCATAGGCAAACATCACATTATTGATTCTACCGTTAGTACTAAAATTAAGAAGTTTATGAAAAACGGGGAGGAGCTAGAGCAGGATATCACAGATATTGTGGAAAAAAATCAAAGTGATTGACCATCTAGCTTGACAGATATAATCAAAGCTACTCTCGTTATTCAAAATAGCCCAAGGGGAAGCGCACAACCTGAAGGGGGGGGGGGGAAGGGTCGTATTGTGCCGGGGAACTTTTTAAAGAAGGACGGGGCACCATTTGAGGGTCCGAACGCGAAAAAAAAACTCCTTCTCCTAGTTGACCCCATCGATTTTAACGATACCCTCCCTTCCCCCCCTCAAAAAAAAGTTCAAAAAGAGTACTACAAAAAAGTCCATTGAAGTTCTATCGAAAAACGAGAATTTTTTCCCATGACGTATGATTTCTAGTGAGGTGGGGAGGGGGGGGGGGCTGGGTCTGAACATTTCTTTTGAGGACATAAATTTTTTGACTCGCCGACTTTTTATAACGAAGAAATTTTCTAGAGTCGATAGGGGGGGGGCAAGTCAATTTTTTTTGTCGCGTTTCAAATCAAAAAGCCCTTTGAAATTTTTCGATTCCGTCGAAAATAATTTCCTAATTCAACTGTCTCGTGGCGGAACTACCTTAACTATAGCTATGCCTGCTTCAGTTTTTTTCCATAGTTGATTCCAGGTGCTGTCTTCAAAAATGAGGTATAGTCCATCCAATATCAATTGCAGAAGCTGTTTCTATGGGGAGCAAATGAAAACTCACTTCGCTAACACGAGCGTATATGCGAAGAAATGGAACGAAAAATAATGTGTACTACTCGTAAACATTCGCCGCCGGCGAAGCGAAGATCATAAGAGCCGATAGTCGACGTGGACCTGAGTGACAGCTGTCACCGATTCGTCTGGGCCAATCGAATCGAATCGAATGCTTGGTGTGTCTATACGATGGGAAGTCATAAATCACGCGTTATATGTGTGTTTAATAGCTCTGAAAGATTAAAAACCAGTAGCGTCTGTGGTCTTGGTGTGTGCCGATCAAAATACGTTTTAGGATATAATATAGTTTTCCCAATATCAATTGCAGAAGCATAAAAAAGTCTTGCGGCGAAACCCTCTGAGCAGCAGTGGCGGAGATAACTAATTTTATTAAGATATTTTAAGATTTTAAAAATACTTCATAAATAATGAAAAATGAAAAAAAATTTAAGACAAGCTTTTATTTATACAAATACATTAAGAAAGAAAAATAATTTCATCATTGTTTGATGTAGGTTATTATTATATCCTAAAACGTATCTCGATCGGCACACACCAAGACCACAGACGCTACTGGTTTTTAATCTTTCAGAGCTATTAAAACGCAAATATAACGCGTGATTTATGACCTTCCATCGTATAGACACACCCCCAAGCATTCGATTCGATTCGATTGGCCCAGACGAATCGGTGACAGCTGTCACTCAGGTCCACGTTGACTATCGGCTCTTATGATCTTCCCTACGCCGGCGGCGAATGTTTAAGAGTAGTACACATTATTTTTCGTTCCGTTTCTTCGCATATACGCTCGTGTTAGCGAAGTGAGTTTTCATTTGCTCCCTATAGAAACAGCTTCTGCAATTGATATTGGATGGACTATAATAACCTACATCAAACAATGAATGAAATTATTTTTCTTTCTTAATGTATTTGTATAAATAAAATCTTGTCTTTAATTTTTTTTTCATTTTTCATTATTTATGAAGTATTTTTAAAATCTTAAAATATCTTAATTAAATTAGTTATCTCCGCCACTGCTGCTCAGAGGATTTCGCCGCAAGACTTTTTTATGCTTCTGCAATTGATATTGGGAAAACTATACTGTCATCAGCATAGGAAATTTTTTTGTAGGCTAAAAAAACAAAATTCATTGTTTCATACTGTGGAAAACAATAAGATAATTTTCTTCAAAAACGTAGATTCCAACAATATTTGTCAGAACAGCCCTCCTATATAAACTGTACATATATTTTGATAAAGATCAAAAAAATTTAGTGCCTGTTATTGTGAATGGATTTTCAATGAAACCCCCTTCTCACAAACCGAATTCTAACCTCTCTCTAGAACATTCCTCATCTCTTTTCCCAGATTGACCCCTGGTATATATTTATATATACATGACTGGAAGGCACCAATTTCAAGATATTTGACGCGTGACTGCAACGATATTGGATTTTCAGTCAACTTTCCACTATAGAAATGCTAATGTAAAGGATCGGGAACTTCCAGGGCTATATATAAAAGGACAGGGAAAAGTTTCAGGCAACCGGCGATATTAAAACGAAATATTGTGTAGCAAATTGTTTCGGCAAGATGTGCAGCGCCAAAAGTAAATACTGTCAATCTCTCCACGTTTCCTTATATAGATCAACATAAAACTCATTGAGAGACATTTCAAACTACAATGGAGTTTTTTTTTTCCATAAATAATTATTTTCACGTCCAAGCATAAAATTATCAGTAAAGGCACTTCTGACCCACTCAAATTCATAAATAATTTAATCCAAATAAATAATAGTTTAAAAAAACTAAAAAACACTCTTTTATAGAAAACCATACTAAAAAAATAGAAAATAAGAAAAAAATGTATTTTATTTAAAAAAAAGCGTGGGGTGCATGGTATCGCCTCGGTGTGTAATGTACTATATAATTATTGATACCATCCACCTCACGCCTTTTTTTAAAATAAAATAAATTTTTTTCTTATTTTCTACTTTTTTAGTCTGGTTTTCTATAAAAGCGTGTTCTTTAGTTTTTTTAAACTATTATTTATTTCCTACTTTTTAGTGTGGTTTATTTATAAAAGCGTGTTTTTTTAGTTTTTTTTAAACTATTATTTTTATTTTTTTGCAAATTAAAAAATGGAATGATCTTATCAAATTGAGTAATCATAATCTACGACCCCAAAAACCCCCACATAACAATTTTGAATAGAATCAGACCATAATCACAAAACCTGGCCGCCATTTTGAAGCCGCCATTTCGAATTTTCAATTTTTTACAAAAGAATCATAATATTCGACCCCAAAAAACGCCCACATACCAATTTTGAATAGAATCAGACCATATTCCCAAAACTCGGCCGCCATTTTAAAGCCGCCATCTTGAATTTTTCAATTTTTACAGAAGAATCATAATATTCGACCCCAAAAACCCCACATACCAATTTTGAATAGAATCAGACCATAATCACAAAACTCGGCCGCCATTTTGAAGCCGCCATCTTGAATTTTTCAATTTTTACAAAGAATCATAATACTCGACCCCAAAAACCCCCCCCAAATCGGCCGCCATTTGAATTTTAATTTTTACAAGAATCATAATATCGACCCCAAAAACCCCACATACCAATTTTGGATAGACTCAGACCATAATCACAAAACTCGTCCACCATTTTGGAGCCGCCATCTTGAATTTTCCAATTTTCACGAAAGAATCATGATATTCGACTCCAAAAACTCCCACATACCAATTTTGAATAGAATCGGACCATAATCACAAAACTCGTCCACCATTTTGGAGCCGCCATCTTGAATTTTCCAATTTTCACAAAAGAATCATGATATTCGACCCCAAAACCCCCACATACCAATTTTGAATAGAATCGGACCATAATCACAAAACTCGTCCACCATTTTGAAGCCGCCATCTTGAATTTTTCAATTTTGACAGAAGAATCATAATCTCCGACCACAAAAACCCTCGGATACCAATTTTGAAGCGAATCGGACCATAATCACAAAACTCGTACGCCATATTGGAGCCGCCATTTTGTTTTTTCTTCACACAAAAATTTCTTAATGCATTGTCACCAGAATTATGTACACCCGCCAAATTTCAAATCATTCGGACGTCTAGAAGTGGGTCAAAATCGCGCCCAAAGGAGTCGGTTACAAACAAACAAACAAACAAACAAACAAACAAACAAACGTACAAGTGAAGCTAATAAAAAGCGTGTAAAAATACTTTATCCAAATCAAAATACATATACAATGGGAGAAATATCAAAATAAAAAAGACGTTGTATGGCGAGTTTGGTGGATCTCTTGACGCCGCGAAGTGTCAAAAGACAATTTCTCTGAGAAGAATGATGCCAAAGCAGTTCGTGAATTCATTATTTCCCTCTTAAATTGTATCTATAGTTCAAGTCTGTTTCGAATCGTCATAATCTCCAACTTAAGGGCGTCCTATCAAATTAACTATCAAATTGAGCTCTTAAAATAGGAATAATAAACGAGACGAGCAATTCGCAAATGTTTATTAGGACATCAAATTCAGTAAAAAACTTCAATCTATTTTTTTTAAATGCAAAAATTATATTAGCAGCAACATCACATGACTAATAATCTGATGTGATGTATAATCAATTAGTAATAATTAGAAATTATGAGTTATCAATCAATATGTTATGGGTGATATGTACTTTTTATTTATTTATTGTCATACAGACAGAAATTACTTATTATACTTATAATGTATTATTTTAGTATTTTAGTGAATAAGTAGAATAGGAAAATAAACATACATGTGTTCACCCTAGGTGTATACTTCTAAATGAAACAACTTATTAATTAAAAATAAATGATGTAATAATGTAATGCAAATGAAAAAATGAAAAATAAAATGTATATTTTGAACTCTTGCCTACCGATTAGGCCCATCAACTTGATCGGATATAGTTACGGAGATTTTTGAGTCAAATTTCGTTCCAATTGAAGCAAACTTTTCCTACGAGGTGGATAGGGAGCAGGGGAAGTATTGAAGGACCAGCGTTATCTTAGGTTCTAACTCTGCTAGACTATTTCCTGTGTGGTTACTTGAAAAGCAAAGTTTATCTCAACAGACCTACAAACGGAGCACACTTTGAGTATCTGATATAGTAAATCTGTTTTTCTTCAATAATTTTAGCAATCTCTGCACATTTGTAAAAAAATATTCTCGAATAAATTGTTATGAAACATACTAGTTTTTGGTGAAGGAGTTACTTGGCAATTTTATTGTGTGACACCACAGCGTATATATATATATATATATATATATATATATATATATATATATATATTAATTAAGTGATTGGTATTTGGGTTATGCAGCAGGCCAATAAGTGTACTCTTTTACACGGATTCCAAGCTTTCGATAATATTTATTATCATCATCAGGGATGCTACAAGATAGGAAGACACATAGGAATATATAATAGAGAAAAACAAGACATTCATAACTTACAGTGTGAGTGAGGTTATGCGGCGATGATGTTAAAATCATATATAAAGTTATATGAACAAAACTGTGTATACAACTCACAGGAATCAACTACAATCCACATTACATACGTTAACAATGTATTCTTATGTTGAGAATTATGAATCGTGTTTTACTTTGAAAGGGTCGTCAACTAGACATGTGAATGGATGAATTCTCAAATAGACTGACACAACAGATATAGACCACTGGAATTAGTATTACCAAGTGAAATTTACAACGGCATGGAATATTTCCATATATAGATCCAAATAGAAGTTTATTGACTATTGAGAATTTAGATGTGTGAATATAGGATGATGTGCATTGAAATAATCAAACTATGTTATTAGCATTCATGGGGGTAATCTGCTGATTCTCCCTCACATTAGGATTGTCTACAAAAATTAAATAAGAGTAAATCTCACTCAAATGATTTAAATCTGTTTTTTTATTATTTAGAGGATTTTCTGCCTGGGAAATGTGAACCATCTCTAAAAAGAGTCTCTTGGTAGTGTTTCTTTCGTTGGATAAAATTTTTACTGAGTTATAATCCATACAATGTCCTTCCTTATAGACATGCTCACTTAGTGCACATCTCTCCGGGTGCAGTCTACTGTCACTTTTGTGCGCGGTGATGCGGTCCTTCAACTGTCTGGACGTTTGTCCTATGTACTGTTTATCACAGTGTTGACACGGTATACAGTAAACTACATCCGAACAGCTGGTGCATGGGGTCTTGTCTTTCAATTTTGAAAAAATTCTACTAAGAGGTAAAACATTTGTATTAGCTATTTTAATGTTTTCTGGAAAAGACTTGAAGGTTCTGGACAGTCTAGATGTGATATCTTTGATAAAAGGTAAAGAGGTATAAAAATATGTTTGAGAGGGTTCTGCAATTTGCATATTGATTGGTGGAATTGGTGGTGCATTAATGAGATGAGCATTGGTTATGTCTTCTATGGATGAAGTATTATATAAAATATTCTTGACGAATGAAGCAGGATATGCATTCTGTATGAATAGGTTGTAAATAATGTTGAGATTCTTATTGTGAAAGGAACTATCAGATATCCGGATTACTCTTGTTTTCAACTGTTGGATTAGATTGGACTTTATGCTCTGATACGACCAATAATTGATATAACGGCCAGAGCTCATTGGTTTTCTATACCAATCGATGAGTATGGTATTGTCTGGTGATCTGATGAATAACGTATCTAGAAAAGGCACGCTATTATATTCATTCTCTCTTTCTATTGTAAATTGTATGTGTGGGTCGTAGCTATTGAAGATGAACAATGTTTCATCAACAGAATCTCTAGGTATTGCTATAATGATATCATCAACATATTTTTTAAGGAAGGGTGGTTTGTATGGGAGAACATGTGTGACCTTGTCCAACAAATCATCCATAACATATGTTGCCAATATGGGGCTTATTTTTGCACCCATTGGGGTATCAAATGTTTGTTTATAATATTTATTATTGAATGTGAAATATGTATTATTGAAAAGGAAGGTAATTAAATTCATAAAAGTGTCTTTCGTCAAATTGCAAAAACCACTAATGACGTTCCACTTATTATCTATTGCTCTTAGGCAAGACTGTAAGTACACATTGCTAAACAGAGAAACCACATCCAGGCTCGCTAGTACAAAATTATTTGGTAGTTTGAAGGACCACATCATCGCACACAAAAGTGACAGTAGACTGCACCCGGAGAGATGTGCACTAAGTGAGCATGTCTATAAGGAAGGACATTGTATGGATTATAACTCAGTAAAAATTTTATCCAACGAAAGAAACACTACCAAGAGACTCTTTTTAGAGATGGTTCACATTTCCCAGGCAGAAAATCCTCTAAATAATAAAAAAAACAGATTTAAATCATTTGAGTGAGATTTACTCTTATTTAATTTTTGTAGACAATCCTAATGTGAGGGAGAATCAACAGATTACCCCCATGAATGCTAATAACATAGTTTGATTATTTCAATGCACATCATCCTATATTCACACATCTAAATTCTCAATAGTCAATAAACTTTTATTTGGATCTATATATGGAAATATTCCATGCCGTTGTAAATTTCACTTGGTAATACTAATTCCAGTGGTCTATATCTGTTGTGTCAGTCTATTTGAGAATTCATCCATTCACATGTCTAGTTGACAACCAAAAAAATTCTAATTCAAAGTAAAACACGATTGTTAACGTATGTAATGGGATTGTAGTTGATTCCTGTGAGTTGTATACACAGTTTTGTTCATATAACTTTATATATGATTTTAACATCATCGCCGCATAACCTCACTTACACTGTAAGTTATGAATGTCTTGTTTTTCTCTATTAAATATTCCTATGTGTCTTCCTATCTTGTAGCATCCCTGATGATGATAATAAATATTATCGAAAGCTTGGAATCCGTGTAAAAGAGTACACTTATTGGCCTGCTGCATAACCCAAATACCAATCCCTTAATTCGTATTCAGTCAGCAAATAAAACTACAAATTCTATATATATATATATATGTATAAATATTTTTCTTGTGATCAAATAGAGACATGTATTTGAAAATTGACGTATCGTGGTTATATTCTTTAGCATGCTTTGTAACAATTCAATACAGGGTTACCAAATAAGTGCGAAAGTTTATAGGGAATGATTCCTTGTCAAAAATTAAAGGGGGTCTTTCATGTGAACAAAAGCTCTTGAAAAGTTACACGATTCATTGCAAAACTTTTTTAACTATTGTGTTGTGTTCGTAAAAGAAATAGTTTCCTAATAAAAAAATAAAATACAACATTGTTAATGAACGGACCTTCTGAAATGGAATCGAAAAAATCTAGTAGGTTTTGTTTGCACAACTTGTGACTTCAATCGTAGTATTTTAAAATCGAAAAAATATAGTAGGTGGCTGTTAAGTCGCTTTGATTTCTATGTAATAGTTGGAAGTTCAATTGCGTCTTTTGAATCTTCAATAAGAATAATTACACTAACGCTGAAATGGCCGATATGCATTTTATGTATAGTCGTGCCAATGCAAAATCAACCAACTTCTGCCAGTGAGTCTATAGACCATTGTTACGTATGAAGTAATATTTAAATAATTCGCCAGATGAAAAGGTTATTCAGCACTTTACGTTTTACAAAGTATCCAAAGTAAAATTCGATCAGGTGAGCCGCACAAAAAAGTCCTCACTCCCTGATAAGGAAACCCAAAAGAAATACGATATAAAGCTGGCCATACACTTTACAAAGAGAACACCGAATCGAAATAATGAATGATGCTGCAGTTAGACAAATCCTAGATGAGATTCAGAAGAGCAAGGACGAACTCAAGAATACAATAATTGCAAGTGAGACTCGTCTACAAATGAAAATTGAAAATCTAAATAGCAAAATCAAACTCTTAGAAGTAGAAAACAGTGCTCTGAAAAACAAGTTGGAGATCCTTGAAAGAGATAATAAACTCAACAATATCGTTATTTTTGGACTCAATAGAACAAACGAAGAAGTACAAGCAAATACGATAGCAGATGAACTGAAAAAGATATTAGAAATTGAACTTTCTGAAAGAGATATAAATAATTGAAAAAAAAAAACTGCCCAGTCAAAGTGGAATTCATTTCTCACCTAAAAAAGAAGCAGATCCTAAAAAACCATGCAAAACTGAAAGGAACCAAAATTACTATTTCTAATGACTTAACCATTAAACAACGGGAAGATTTCAGAACATTAAGACACCACCAGGCTTATGAAAAACAAAATGGAAAAGACTGTTACATAAAAGGCAGTAAACTAATAATCGATGGGAATGCATATTCAGTAGATGAATTGGAAAGAAATGGAACAGAAGAAACCAAAATAATCAAAGGAAACAGTCAACCAGCCACTCCAACACAAAATCTCATCAAAGAATACGACTCACTAGAGGAATTAAACTGCACCGAGAAACTAGACCATCCGAAATTTCCGAAAGAAAATAAGAAAAAAAAACTCTACTTTGAAAACCCATCCTCAATCAAACTTCGCTCCAACTCATCATCGACACTTACGAAGAGAGGAAAGTAACAACAAATCTCAAACGCTCCAGCAATTTTGTTAAATCGAAAATGGATGAATACATCAGGAACTTCAAAGTTGAGTCGATTGAAACCAAGGTAATGGAAAATATATCAGTATACAACAAATCACTGAATAAAATTAACAAAGATTTCAATATAAGTTTGTTTTTGATGAATATAAGAAGTGCCAGGAAGAACATGGACGAATTGAATTTATTACTACATCAGATAGGAACAGAATATGATTTCATAGTACGCACAGAAACGAGACAAATTCCTGACATTTCTATATTCTCAAAACCGGGATACGTCCATTTTTATAGCGAAGGTACAATCAACCAAAACGACGGGGTTCTAATTTTTTCTAAAGACAACATTAAATGTACATCTTCTGTTGTTTCAGTAAAAGAGTTCAATATTATAGAAATTACTGCAAACATAAATAAACATAAAATACTGATAAGCTCCATGTACAGACCCCCATCTACATGCGAAAAACATTTTCTTGAAAACTTCTCAACTTACGCCGAAAAAATTAAAAACAATTATGATCTCCAAATTATTGCTGGAGATTTCAACATTAACATTCTGGACATAAATAACACAATTACCCATGATTATTTGAATATGCTCGGAGAATCAAATTTTGTCAGTGCAATCAACGAAAATACAAGAGTAAGGGGCAATGAAAAATCGTGCATAGACCATATTTTTATTAGGCAGAAATCTTCCTTAAAAAGTGAAATAATATCATTGGTACTTGAATCTGACATAACTGACCACTACTCTCCAGTTATCCACTGCATTTTTCCTGGAAAGACAAAAATACCAGTTAGTGAAAAAATAAAAAAAAACCTGGATTACAAAAAATATAAAAATATTCTGGAAAATTAAAACTTTCTTGAAGTTTACTCAACACCGGATATTAACCAAGCCACCAAATCGTTCATCAATATACTGAAACGAGCGGAAGAAAAGTGTACGAACACTATCAAATATAATTCAAAAACATGTAAAAGAAGTCCATGGATAACACAAGGTCTGGTCAAATCCATAAACAAAAAATACGAACTATTTAAAGTAATAAAGAAACATTATACACAGGAAAATATTGAAATCTATAAAAGCTATAGGATTAAACTCAATTATCTGATGAAACAAACAAAAAAAGATTACTATTCGAAAAAAGTTTATGAAAACAAAAACAACAATAAAATTCTATGGGACAGTTTGAATGAAATGATAGGCAAAAAAAAACCAAGAAGTATAATTGAAGAAATAAAGAGTGGTGGAAAAATCATAAACAACCCAAATCAAATAGCAGACGTCTTTTGCAAAAAATTCTCCGGTATAGGTAACATTCTGGCGGACAATATAAAAAGTGAATTAAACAACAGAGCATCCAAAGAACCACAAATACTAGAAAGAATACCCAACTCTATAGTTATGATGATGACTGATGAAACTGAAATAGTTCAAACAATTGAAACATTGAAAGACAAAAAAGCTCCAGGAGTAGACGGTATCAGGTCGGAAACGTTGAAATATTTAAAAAACACCTTATCTAAACCTCTTTCTTATATAATAAATAAGGCAATCACTGAGGGTATTTTTCCGGAAGTCTTCAAAGTGGGAGTAATCACCCCCATTTACAAGAATGGCTGCCACACAGACCCATTAAATTACCGCCCTATATCAATAATATCTAGTCTAGCGAAAGTTTTCGAAGAAATTATAAAAAAGCGCCTTGATAGTTATCTGAACCGGTTTCATATACTCTCTGATTTACAATTTGGATTCCTAGAAAATAGGTCAACATCGGATGCTATAGCCAGGTTAATAAGTACTATCAACAACTCAGTTGATAAAAAGCTATCTTCTATGTGTATCTTTGTTGACTAAGTTGACTAAGGCGTTCGACACTGTTGACCACATCAAATTACTCCAGTAAATGGAAATTATTGGAATTAGAGGAAACTCGCACAAATTGTTCACAAGTTACTTACAAAAAAGGCAACAGTGCGTACGTATTGGAGACGAGCTGAGTGCTATGCGAACAGTAGAATATGGAGTACTCCAAGGCACAATCCTAGGTCCCCTCTTATTCAATCTAAACGACATATTCCAGCTAAACATCAGAGGAAAGATCACAACATTTGCAGATGACACAGCAATTTTTTATGAAGCTGCAAACTGGCAAGAGCTGAAACAGATTGCTGAGATGGATTTAGGGTCCATCTTCAGCTACCTTGATGATAAACTTTTAACCGTTAATTTAAAAAAAATCATTCTTTGTACCTTTTTCCTCTTACTCCAGATACTTACCTGAATACAAAGAGCTGCACATAAAAAACAACTCCAACGAGAACCTAACAGTGAAATCTGCTGAAAATATAAAATACCTTGGCATCTACGTAGATAACCACCTCAGATGGGACAAACATATTGAATATGTGATAAAAAAACTCAGACCAATGATATACAGATTTAAATTCTTATCAAACACTTTACCCCTGAATTCACTGAAAACATTATACTTCTCTCTAGTTGAAAGCCATCAAATGGTATTATAGCCTGGGGAGCAACGTAACTAATTTCAAGAATAACCTGGAGGAAATACAGAAGTATATACTGAAAGTTATTTACAAAAAACCTCGCCAATACTCAACAGATATTTTATACAGTGAAACTCGAATTTTCGACATCAACCAGCTCTATACTAGAATTATTTTATTGAAACAACATAAAGATAGGAATACCTCAAAGCATACTGACCATGTGTACAACACCAGACATAACACCGATAGAAGGATGATTCTACCTCGCCCGGAAAAAGCTATAGGCTTGAGTTGTTTCACTTACCTTGGTCCCAAATTATATAACGAATACCCAATGTAATCAAAAGATTGAACTCGCTCAACATGTTCAAAAATAAAATTAAAAATCCAATCCATTCCTAGAAAAGACATACACCAATTTGTAAATAGCCAAAACACCACTTTTGTCGTAAAAACTCCACCTTCATAACTCCCCCCCCCCCCCCAAAAAAACTATGCAACAGTCACCATGATATGTGATTACACGGTGTGGATCAATGTTACAGTGTTTCCCATGCACAAGGCTTTTTTTATGGGATTACACTATAATCATTTATTCATTCATTTTATTCACTTTCCTATTTTTATTGTTTAGTATTGTATTGTTTGTATATTGATTGCAGTAGATATAGGTAACATAAAATCATTAAAACTATTTTATTTTTATTTTATTTAAGTGATTACTTATTCTGCGAAAATTAAAGGGGGTCTTTCATGAAAACAAAAGCTCTTAGGCCTTTCCTTGGAAAGTTACACGCTTCCAAAAATGAGACCAAAAATATTTTTATTTTTTTCTTGAAATTGCTGACGAGTTGAAGATATTGAATTCTGTGGGCATGTTCTACCATTAAAAAACCTACCTATGATTATTTTTTTAATTTTGTTTCGAACTTTCAAAGGGGTATAACAGCAACCCCTATTCCATTTTTTACCAGAACTTTTCAACGAAACACCATTTTCCAATTGAAAAATATGTGTTGAAAAAAACAATTCATTGCAAAACTTTTTTAACTCCTGTGTTGTGTCCGTAAAAGCAATAGTTCCCTGATAAAGAAATTAAATACAACATTGTGCATGAACCGATCTTCTGTAAATGGAATCGGAAAAATCTAGTAGGTGGCTGTCACGTTTTATTTGCACAACTTGTGACTTCAATCGTAGTATTTTAAAATCAAAAAAATCTAGTAGGTGGCTGTCAAGTCGCTTTGATTTCTATGTGGTAGTTGAAAGTTCAATTGTGTCTTTTGAATCTCCAATATGAATAATTGCACTAACGCTGAAATGGCCGATATGCATTTTATGTGTGGTCGTGCCAATGGAAATTATCTGGAAGCTAGACGGCTCTATGCAGAGATGTATCCTCAGCGCGTGATACCTCATCACACAATTTTTGCACATGTTCATCACCGTCTCTGTGAAAGAGGGACTTTTCAAAAACGAACAACTGATTGTGGTCGTCCACGAGTAATAAGAACGGTGGAACTGGAAGAGGAGGTTCTCAATATGATTGATAATCGCCCGGAATTAAATACAAGACAAATTGCTAACACACTTAACGTTAGCAATAAACGAATCTGGAAAATTTTAAAGGATCACCAATTGTAACCTTATCATATTCAACGAGTCCAGGCACTTTTGCCCAGTTTTCCCCATCGAGTAGACTTTTGTCAATGGAGAGTTCAAATGATTACCCATAATGCTAAATTTTTAGAAAACGTAATATTCACTGACGAATGCAACTTTTCAAGGCAAGGGATTACAAATTTCCATAACAATCATCTATGGACCGAAAATTTTGTTCAATTAATCTTTCTTTCCAACACATACTTTCAAATTGAGAAATTTTGTTTCATTGAAAAGTTCTGGTAAAGAATGGAATAGGGGTTGCATGTTCCACCCCTTTAAAAGATCACAACACAATTAAAAAAACATTCATAGGTAGCCTTCTTATTTTTTTTATTTTATTTTTTTATGTTCTGGTTCCCACGAAAAGGGATATCCTGTAATGTTCAGAGAACATCGTGGGAACCTAGGGAAAGAAGATAGGAGTTGGCGTTCTTCTTAAATTTCTGAAGGTTGTATGCCTCGGGGAACACCTCCCTAGGCAATGAGTTCCAAAGCCTCGCTGTTCGTTGGATGAACGAGTCTTTGGAAAGTGATGTTCTGCAGGTCTCCAAAGTGACCACGAAGGGGTGTGATGACTGAACTTGACGGGTTAATCTCGAAGAGACTGCCAAAGCAGGAACGATTGTTGATATTTCAGAAGAGCATCGCCCATGAAAATATCTATAAAATAGAGACAAATCGCCAACTTTTCTACGGTGTTCCAGACAAGTGAGCGAGTTTGTAAGCGAGGCATCACCGACGAGACGAATTGCCATTTTTTGGACAGAATCCAATAGCCTCAGGATATGTTTAGGTGCCGCACTCCAAATATGGGAGCAGTATTCCAGGACAGGTCGGATCTGTGCCTTATAGATCATAAGCAGCTGACTGGGGGTGAAATAGCTCTTGGCACGAAACAGAAAACCAAGTTTTTGGGATGCACTTTTGGCAATGGACCTCACGTGATTTTCCCAGGAAAGGTTATTGCTGATAGTAATACCAAGCATCGATATGGATGGCTTCAGTGGTATGGTTACTCCTGACAAAGTTATGTTAGGCACAGTGAGATCGGCTTTTCTAGAGAAAAGACATGCTTGTGTTTTGTTTGCATTGAATTCTGCCAAGTTATTAGATCCCCATTCGAGAATTGTTGCTAAGTCCATATTTATATTATTAACATTTCTTCCTCGTTCATTTCTGGTTTCACGGGCTGATATAGGGGCCCTGGAAGAGAAAGCGGTATGGAGGGTACTATCATCGGCAAAGCTGTGTACTGGACATGAAGTTGCTTTCAACAGGTCGTTGATGTGAAGTAGAAATAGTGTTGGTGCGAGAATGGATCCTTGCGGAACACCAGCATTTATGAGTAGAGTGTCAGATGAAACTCCATCGACCACTACATGGAGAGACCTGTTTGAGAGAAAACTAGCAAGCAGAGAACACAGCTGAGGGGGCAAGCCATAAGACGGAAGCTTGGCGAGGAGTACCTGGTGCCAAACTCGATCGAACGCCTTGGAGATATCTAATGCCACAGCTAAAGTTTCTCCATACTTTTCAATAGATAGCTGCCATATATGTGAGACGTAAGCGAGCAGGTCACCAGTTGATCTCTGATGGCGGAAGCCATATTGCCTATCGTTGACAATTCCTGAGTCTTCCAGATATTTCATGAGCTCGATGTTGATGGCTTTTTCCATGACCTTAAATAATAGATGCGGCGTGGTCTGTTTGATGGCTTTTTCCATGACCTTTGAAATAATAGATAGTGTGCGATAGTTTTCCATGGACGGAAATACCCCCAAATTGTAAGAGTGGTTGAACAACTTGCAAAGAACAGGTGTTAGTTCGGGGGCACATTTCTTGAGAACAATCGGCGGGATTCCGTCAGATCCACAGGCTTTGTTGGTGTTGAGACCCAGCAAAATATTTCTGATAGTACGTTGGCGAAAGGTGATCTCGGGCATGTGACTGTCAATAGGTGTAATGTTCGGGGGTTGTTTTCCCGA
This sequence comes from Gonioctena quinquepunctata, assembly GCA_018342105.1. Taxonomy (NCBI): domain Eukaryota; kingdom Metazoa; phylum Arthropoda; class Insecta; order Coleoptera; family Chrysomelidae; genus Gonioctena; species Gonioctena quinquepunctata. Next base: position 45,714 of record JAFIRS010000076.1, on the reverse strand, counting down.
TGAATCCAGAGTGGAATTTCCAGCAAATAGGTGCGCAAAGATATTGGCTTTTTCCTGGGCAGTCGTTGCTAGAGTTCCATCTTCTTTGGTTAGAGGAGGAAATGAGCTGGAAGTGAAGTTTCTTCCCACAGCTTTGGCGAAAGACCAAAATGAACGGGATCCGTTAGGACATTCAGCAAGTTTTGATCTTATTTTGGCTTTGTGGGCATCTTTTGAGCATTCTATTGTCTCTTTACATATGCCTCTAGCCTCGACATATGCTGCTCTGGTCTCAGGACCCGGATTTTTTAGCCATCGATGGTATGCTGCCTGTTTGGAAGCCACAGCTCTAGAGCAGTTTCTGTTAAACCAGGTCTTATCGGATGATGTTCTTCTTTCGGTATTCGGTATGTAGGTTTGCATCCCCAACATGATGATTTCAGAAATTGTCTCAGCACATCGTGTTGGATCTACTGAAGAGAAACAAACTCTCTTCCATGGAAACGCTGAGAAAAACATACGAAGACCTTCCCAGTCGGCCGAATTCTAATGCCACATGAGACGGGGTGGTATTGTGCAGCTCGATGGTAAATGGAAAGAGCATGTTGTAGAGATGAGGGTGTGGTCAGAGTTTCCAAGTGGGGCACAAACTTCTATTCTATACGGGTCAGGATTGGTGGTGAGGAAAAGATCTAGTGTATTGGCAGACTGGTTGTTGACATCAGGGATGCGGGTTGGTAGCTCGATCAGTTGTTCTAGACCATGAGAGATGGCGAAGGCCTCGGCTTGACGACCCGCATCATCTGTTTTGTTGAAGAATTTGAGCCAGGCAGCGTTATGTACATTAAAGTCTCCCATGATTATGGTTTCAGCTGTTGGATGGTTCTCCTGAATGTAGTCCAGTTTGAGTGATAAAAACTCAAAGAGGTCGTTATATGAAGGTTCATTAGGTGATAGGTAAAGGCAGCAGAGGAACTTAGTCAGTTTGGTATCAGATAGCTTGAACCACATCACATCAAAGTCTTTCGGTTCCAAACTCTCTTCACGCTGGCATGAAAGGTTAGCCTTGGCGTAAAGGCAAACTCCACCTTTGAACCTGAATCGAGAATGGAGTTCGTAACCAGGACAAAGCATATGGACCTTGTTGGTGGACGAGTTTACTTGTGTTTCTGTTAGATCCAGAATATCCGGTTTTTCCGTCTGTAGGTGATGGTGGACGTCATTGATGTTCTTGTTGAGTCCGCGGATGTTGCAAAAATTAATTTTTAATGTTGAGTCCCCTCGAGTACCTCTCGCCCGGAAATCCGAATGGAGAGGTATTTTACTTCCGGAGTGTTTTACTCTAGGAGACTTCATCATTATTACTATTGGTAGAGCATGCCCACAAAATGACATTCCTTCAACTCTCCAGCAATTTCAAGAAAAAAAACCAATTTTTTTCTCATTTTTGGAAGCGTTTAACTTTTCAGGGAAAGGCCTGAGAGCTTTTGTTCACCTGAAAGACCCCCTTTAGTTTTTGACAAGGAATCACCCCCTAAGAACTTTCGCACTTATTTGGTAACTCCCTGTATGTATATAACACTACTTTGACATAGAAAACTATCAATTCTGTAGAAATTCCAAGATATTGATATCTGCAAAAAAACTCTAAAACCCACCAAAAATATATATAGAGAGATACATTTTCATATATAAATATATACCGACTTAGGATTGGTTTCACTCTTCCACCCCAGAAGCTTCAACATTTTTTTTAATGAATCCCCATGATCTTCAATTTAAGACGAATTCTGATTGAAATTTCTTTTTATATCTTTTTTTGAATAATATTTTTCAGGAAATTGTAGCATATAAAGGAAAACATCCGCTCAAATCCAAATTATCTCAATGAAAAGCAATGTATCTTCATGTTTCAATTACTTTAAGGGCTTATTAAAGGTATTAATGAATCGTTCCATTATTGAGGTACTTTGTTTCCACGAGACGACGAAAATTGGTTTCATAGCCTCATTGAACTTGGTAGTTTAGTGATTAGGGATATCAGAACTTCTTGCATTGAAAGTTTGGTAGGGCTGTGGGATTTCCTGTAATGGGCATTGAACTTCGCCAACTTTCCATTAATTTTTAATAGCCATTAATTACGTACGAGAGAAATATCTACCGCATTGTTCATATCATCAACTCATCTCTGCCAATTCATTAATTTCTAAGGGTTCTGAAAAATTTTCATATTATAAACCAGTCGAAATTAAGTATTTGCGGGAAAAACTACGAATACTTGCAGGAGAACTTTGAATGAACAAATTGTTTCCCATAATTCCCATTGATCACGATAAAAAATGTATTTGAATTTGTGGACTCATCAAATTTTTCATCTTTATTGATCTAACACAATTCTTGGTTAATTTATTTGGTTAAGAGGACCAAATATATTTTTTCTACGACAATTTCGTGTATTAAACGATCGTAAATTGAATCATAAATAGCTATAAGGAATACTATATTGCATAGCGGACCTGATATGTTATGGTTCATACTGCATTTGTTGCCTATAGACCAGGGTCGATAATTTTTGAAACAAAAAAAAATAGTAGGATGAAACCCATTGGAAAAAAAGGAGAATATTATAAAAATGGAAGGAAAAATAGTTTACGGGCGATCTGAGGCCGGGAAGGGGAAGCGATTGGGTTTTTAAGGGTAAAAAACGGTTTATCTCGATTTCCGGCAAAACTACAAGTTCTATGGAAAAAAGTCAAATGGCAAAGTTGTAGGTAATAAAAAGATCTACACATAACCCTAGAATTTATGTCCTCATTGAACTTGGTAGTTTAGTGATTAGGGATATCAGAACTTCTTGCATTGAAAGTTTGGTAGGGCTGTGGGATTTCCTGTAATGGGCATTGAACTTCGCCAACACTCCATTAATTTTTAATAGCCATTAATTACGTACGAGAGAAATATCTACCGCATTGTTCATATCATTAACTCATCTCTGCCAATTCATTAATTTCTAAGGGTTCTGAAAAATGTTCATATTATAAACCAGTCGAAATTAAGTATTTGCGGGAAAAACTACGAATACTTGCAGGAGAACTTTGAATGAACAAATTGTTTCCCATAATTCCCATTGATCACGATAAAAAATGTATTTGAATTTGTGGACTCATCAAATTTTTCATCTTTATTGATCTAACACAATTCTTGGTTAATTTATTTGGTTAAGAGGACCAAATATATTTTTTCTACGACAATTTCGTGTATTAAACGATCGTAAATTAAATCATAAATAGCTATAAGGAATACTATATTGCATAGCGGACCTGACTGTTATGGTTCATACTGCATTTGTTGTCTTTAGACCAGGGTCGATAATTTTTGAAACAAAAAAAAAAAATAGTAGGATGAAACCCATTGGAAAAAAAGGAGAATATTATAAAAATGGAAGGAAAAATAATTTACGGGCGATCTGAGGCCGGGAAGGGGAAGCGGGTGGGTTTTTAAGGGTAGAAAACGGTTTATCTCGATTTCCGGCAAAACTACAAGTCCTATGGAAAAAAGTCAGATGGCAAAGTTGTAGGTAATAAAAAGATCTACACATAACCTCAAAATTTATGTGAAAAATTCAAAAAACCAAGTTTTTGGTTTTTTATTTTTATCTTTTACAATTTCTCACGAAATTTGGTGAAAACTTACCTTTTCATGTCCCAAATACACACTTATTTTTTTTCCTTATTTTGACTTAATTTCGAAAAAGCACCCTACTTTTCAATCGAAAATTCACCCGTCAAAATATCAGCTTTTTTCAAAAAGTTGGTGTGCTTTCTGTTCGTTGAAATCTCTACTTTCCGATGGTGTAAAAAAAATATATTACTATTGTAAATCTTCTCAGAAAATGCAAAAAATCGAAAAAAACTCGAATTCGGAATATTTTTTTAATCATTATATATAATTTTATCTAAAAAATGTGACTGCTGCAATTTTTTTCAATTGAAAAGTTGATTTATTTAATTCTTATCACATTTATGTCATAGAAAATCTCATAATATATAAATATAAATGTAAATCGTACTATTGAATTTAGATACTTTATTCTGATTATGTTATTCATTACAATATTTTTCAATACATTAATCTTATCATTCATAAATACCTTATCTTAAATTCTAATCACTTATCCATTAGTTTTTTTCTTTTTGATGGCATTTCTTCATCGTTCAATTCGACAAACCTTTCCGATTCTAGTAGATCTTCGAAATCTTCATGACCATCACCTTCTTCGTCTCCAATATTATTTCCAGCCTGCGTTGGTTCTTCATCCACAATTTCTTCTGAATCATTAATTTCCTCGTAGGTTTTTTCTTCCATATTGGAGCAATTTTCAGAACCATGACAATTTGAGCATAAATTGTGAATTTTAAATTGTGAATTTTCGGCAGCCACATTTTAGACTGTTTCACAGCTGCAGCAAATAGTTTTGAGCAATATTTCCGGAATTAATTCCTTTTCTGTAAATTTGGGCATAATGCCAGGTTGATGTTGCTTCCAGCCCCAATCTGTTACTGTCAGTTCGTTACCCAACCAAGTTTGAAGCTGATATGCCCTGTAACAATGTTGTTCTGCTGCTCCTTCTGTGGGTGGGAGGTCTGCCAAGATGAAAGATGATTTAATTTTTGCCAATTGATATTTTTGAAATCTTAATCATCAATCAATCAATCAATATTTATTTCCATTTTTTCGACATAGTTTACATGTATTGGAATTGTCATTTAGTTAGTACAGTTACATTAGTATATCTGAATAAAAAATTACACTTAAAAACAAGAATGTATATATATAAAAAAAGACATGCATAGTATATATAGAAACCAACAATAGACTAATAAAAATATCAAAAAAGAAACACTTTCGTCAAACATAATTATCTCAAAGTCTAATTATCACAAAGTCTAGTTTTGTATAAAATCACCTATACTATAAAAACATTATTTCAATAAAAAATTCTTCAACTCATGTTTGAATGAAGAAAATATGTTAATACCCTTCAGTTCTTCCGGAAGATTGTTAAATATTTTGAGTCCAATATGATCAGGAGCACATGCATTTATTTTTTTTCGAGCTAAATTTACATGAAAATGGTGCTTGTTCCTTGTTTCATAACCATGAATATCAGAATTTCGTATAAAAGTTCCCTTATTTTTGAAAACATGGACACAGGTTTCGAAAATGAAGAGGCATGGAAGTGTCGAGATACAAAATGTTTTGAAAAATGTTCTACACGATTCTCTGTCAGAAATTCTTGCGATACATCTCGAGATTCGTTTTTGTCCAATAAAGATATCTTTCGTACCTGGTGCATTGCCCCACAGGCAAATGCCATATCTGAGTCTTGATTCAACTTCAGCGTAGTAAACATTCAACATCTGTTTCACTTCTAGTACAGTTCGTTAATTGATGAATAGATATCTTAAAGAATTTAGTTTGGAACATAATTGTTGGCAATGGGATTTCCAGGAGAGGTTTTCATCCAGAGTCACCCCCAAAAACCTAACCACATCATGTGTATTGCACATAGTGTTTCCTTCGATTTTAACTTCAAGGTCACCAATAGTTTTTTGACGGGAGTGAATTCTTAACATCTGTGTTTTTTTAATATTGAAAAATAAGTTTCTGCTATTGAAAAAAGATGATACTGTTTTAAGTGTTTGAATACATTTCGATATTAGGTGTTCACTATCTGTGGAGGACAAAACCAATGAAAAGTCATCTGCATACGCAGTGTAATCTGCGATACCAATTATAGCATCTAGGTGATTTACATACAAAATGAATAAAATTGGGGCCAAGATGGAGCCTTGGGGAACACCCATTTCGACTTCCCTACTGCTCGAACGTATGGTTTTGATTTGGCTTTCGTTTTTGAACTGCATCGTGACAATTTGTTTCCTGTCTTTTAAAAAAGATGAAATCCAGTTTGATGGTATACCTCTTATGCCTAAACTCTCCAATATATCTAGCAGCTTCTGATGGTTCACACAATCGAAAGCTCTGCTCAAGTCGCAAAATATTGCTACAGGGCATTCATCCTTATCGATAAACTGGGCAATGCGTTTATGGAACGAATACATTGCCGTAGATGTAGACATTTTATGACGGAAACCGTGCTGACTGTTGCTTATGACTTCGTGTTTTTCCAAGAATGATGAAAGTCTATCCAAGAATGCATATTCAAAAACTTTTGCGAGACTATATGGTACAGTTACCGGGCGATAATTCTCTGATAGAGTACGATCATTCTTCTTGAAGAGAGGTACAACCTTTCCAGTTTTGATGCTTTGTGGAAATGCTCCAGATTTTAAAGACATATTAACTAAAATTGTCAATGGCTCAATAATCACCCTCAATACTCTCAACAATACAAATCCTGGAACTTCATCCAATCCCGCAGATTTTTTGTTTTTCAATCGTGAATTCAATAGAGTGTACAATTCATCCTCAGAAAAAGGTTTCAGAAACAGACTATAGCAATTGAAATTATTCTTGGGCATAGTAAACTCATCATTACATATATTTTCCATTATTTGTTTGGGTGCATCTATGAAAGAGTTATTAAATTCCTCAGCAACTTTATTAGGATCAACTTCCAAATAGCCATTCAAATTCAACGTAATATTATGTATTCCTTTATGTTTGTTTGTCAAATCAGCCACTACTTCCCAGGAGGCCTTCATATTATTTTCAGCATTTGAAATGCGATTTTGATAATGACATTTACGCTTTTGTTTGATCAGAGAAATATGTTTCCGCTTGGATTCCTTGTAAGCAGTGCCCAAGTTTGGATAATTTTTTTGTAATATGTACAGATCTTTCAGAGCTCCACTAGAACGAATGACCTCGCTATCAACCCATTTTTTACCAGTATCGCGATATATGAAAGTTTCTGTAGAGAAAGCCCCGTCAAAATGATACATGAACGTATTATAAAAAGTTTCAAAAGCCTCATCGAAAAGGGAAACATTCTCAATTGAATATTGATGGAAAGATTTTCGTGAATTGAAAATCACGATTGAAATGAAGTTTTTTTTGTGAATTCTAACAGAAAACAATCTTCCGGCTAACACGCTGGACATTGAACTACATCTGATAGATATTCTGAAAGACTTAACTCAAAGAAAGAAATTGAAAATTTGCATTTTCATTCAGATAGTTATTTGATTTTCTATTCAGTCTTATTAAGAACTCATAAGATGAATGAGGCAAAGAAGAATGTTTTCAAAGAGAGTACTCACCGAAATCATTCAATTGACCGGAATGCATTCAGGTCTTCAATATGCGAATATCAGTTCACGATCATCGGAAGACGAAATGGAACACATTTAGAGATTCACTTTGAAAGATGGAAAGTTAGAATCATTTTTTTGAGAGACACTTTGAAATTAGTGTTTTCTGACATAAAACCTGTCATGAAACACTAATTTCAAAGTGTCTCCAAAAGAAATGATTCTAACTTTTCCATCTTTGCAAAGTGAGATTGCTTGAAAATGTGTTCCATTTCTTCCGGTCTTCCTGATGATCGTGGAAGCTGAAATAGATTTCGTCACAAAATGTATTGAAGACCTAGTGAATGCGATGTCTCTCCTGGTCAATGTTACGAATGATTTCTGGAGTATCTCTTTGGAAAACATTCTTCTTTGCCTCATTCATCTTTATGAGTTCTTAATTAAGACTGGAATAGAAAATCAAATAACTATCTGAATGAAAATGCAAATTTTCAATTTCAGATTTTTCTTGAGTTAGGGTCTTTCAGAAATCTATCGATGTAGTTCAATGTCCAGCGGCTTTAGCGGGAAGTAGTTGTTTTCTGTTAGACATTCACAAAAAATAACTTCATTTCAATCGTGGATTTTTCAATTCACAGAAAAATCTTTCCATCAATATTCAATTGAGAATGTTTCCCTTTTCAACATGAATACCCCACAAGAGGTTATCTTGACGATGGAAGATAGTGACTAAGGTTTATCTTTCAGTCGCAGATGATTCCACATCTGATTTTATGAACATCCTGTTTATATTTTCAACAAATCAACCTCATCGAAGTTACGAGCAGAATCAATTTTGGACCAGTCTTCATTCTCAAGATTCTTTTCAAATTGAATGATGTTATTCATCCGGAAGTTTCTTTTCAAACATTTTGTTTGTTGTGGTTGTGATTGTTTTCGATACAGATCAAGTTCCAAGAAAATTGATCTATGATCTGATATATTATTATCAAATACCCCACATGTTCCTTCATTTTCGAAATTTATAAAAATTTGGTCAATTATCGTGCATGAAGTGCTCGTGACACGTGTTGGCCATGTAATGATCGGACTCAAATTAAACCCTGCTAGTAATGTTGCTAATGTAAAGAAATTGCAGTTTTTATACATGTCAAAGTTGAAATCTCCACAAACAATTATATTGACTTTGGATTTATAGAGATGGTCCAATAAAGTAGACAAATTTTCAAAAAATATACGTTCATCGCCACATAGAGATCGATAACAATTCAAAATGATATATTGCGAGTTACCCTCTTTGAACGTTACAGCACAAAATTCAGAGTGTTGTTCTACACAATACTGCGATACATCAATATTTTTTGATTGGAAATTTAATTTTGTCCAAATACCAACACCTCCACGTTGTTTGTTCATTCGACAGAAAGAACTAATTAAATGGTAGCCTTCAATATGGCAAAAATCAAGTGAGCCTGTCTTTAGACCTGTTTCATTTTTACATTTATAAATAGATTTGATTAATTGTAATTCATTTTTTTTATATCTTCTTTACTTGCATCTTTCTTATAAAAAACATTGGCCAAATTTGACAAATTTTTAGCGTCTGATAATGAATTTACGATACTTTTCTTTCCTTTTCCGGCAAATACAGATGTTGTATCGCAACCAGAAAAACAATGCAGAAATGCAACAATTTTTTTGATGGATTCATGTTTGAAACTATTAGACGTGAAAAATAGATCTTTTCCAGAACCTGAAAATAAATGTCATGATTATCTGAATTTAACTCATTTAAAAGGACCAAAAGGTCAATATCTTGGCCCACAACAATGACAGTTTTATTAGTATCTCTTGCAATTTCTATCGAGGTCTTAATTATGTCAGCCTCAGCATCTTCTTCTACTTGTTTACAGGAGAATCCTTGTGACTGTAATCTTTTCATTAAAGTTTTTATTATTTTGTCCTTGTTTTTCTCGTTAGATAAAAATTTTTCTTGCAAAAATGGTATTTTTGTATGGTTTTGATAATCGAACTCTGGAATATTGTCTGAGGTTTTTCTACGACTACGTTCTCCTTTTTTAGTTGAAGTAACTACTGGTACTGTTGTGACAGTAACTGATTTTTTAATTTCAGGATACCCATCAAAGACAATATAGCTGCTTGCTGCGTAATGTTTTTCTACATAGCGCAAATATTTATTCATGATCTCTTCCACCGTTTCATTTTTCTGCCAAATTACTTTGTGCAGTAAAAATCCACCGTCAACGACATGCACTATACCGTCAGAAAGCGTTGGTCCATTTGCACTCACAAATAAATCGTAAAGTTGTGATTTAACATTTTTCCTGAGGCCATTTTCTGTAAAAAGTGACAATGGAAAAGGTACAAGCTCGTATTGTAAATAAGTTTCCATAACTTTTTTACTGTCGATCGTTAACGATATTCTTTGAAAGAGCAATAATGGATCGATAGCTATGATATCTCCGTTTACTTTAACGGAAGATTGAACCGTTTTTAAAGACAAGATTTTATTTTTTTCTTTAAAATTTTATACTGACAAAATTTATTCCAACAATAGCTTGCAAATATTTTTTTTGCTTCTTCATACGCTTCATGGCAATTTACAGAATTACTGCCAATAACTCCAGAAAATATTGACATAATGTTATCAGTCTCTGGAAAAGGATCATACCTGTTAAAAAAAGTTTGTAATATTTGTAAATCAGCTACATCTCTTTTTATTCGATATTCCCTAGAATCAATGTGTTGCTCTGTAGTTGCAAAAGAAACATTACAAAAATCTTCCATTTCATTGCAGTATCTCGAATACTGGCTAACGGTTTTTACAGCTGCTACGAAATAGCAGGTATGTAGTAAGGCCAAGACCCGCCTAGCCCCTTCCCCACTTCTCTATGAAATACTTTTTGATGAGCTAAAATTTTTCGTAGGTCACTCAGGTATATAAGTTATCTCAAAATAGTAATAAATAGACATCTACGCATATAATTTAAAGAAGATTCTACAACTTTCTCAAAATATTGTTTTTTTCGATTTTTTGCATTTTCTGAGAAGATTTACAATAGTATTATATTTTTTTACATCATCGGAAAGTAAAGATTTCAACGAACAGAAAGCACATCAACTTTTTGAAAAAAGCTGATATTTTGACGGGTGAATTTTCGATTGAAAATTAGGGTGCTTTTTCGATATTAGGTCAAAATAAGGTGAAAAATAAATATTTCAAATCAAATAAATTACAGTGTATTTGGGACATAAAAAGGTAAGTTTTCACCAAATTTCGTGGGAAAATCGAGATAAACCGTTTTTTATCCTTAAAAACTCACCCCCTTCCCCTTCCCGACATCAGATCACCCGTAAATTAATTTTCCTTCCATTTTTATAATATTCTCCTCATTTTCCAATGGGTTTCATCCTACTATTTTTTTTTCACTGTTTATTATTTTTAAAGGCTTCTACCCTGGTCTATAGCATTATAGACCATTATGGGTGACGGCTAGAGCGAAGAAGGCTTTTAGAATATGACACTAGCGACGGTTTATTTGAATGTCATCAGTGTTTTGTCAACATTTTTATAGTTGTATAGTTATTGAGAATATATCTGATAATAATCCTTACATAACAGAAGCAGCGAAGTTAACAACGTTAAATTGATTAACGGAAACGCCGAGAAAAGCGTACCAACACGCTTATAACTTCTTTTTGGAATGCAAAAGAGAGCAAAATTCAAAAACTTTTTCCGAGAAGGTATTAATGGCTTATTTTGGCTACTTGGCGAAAAAAGTCGAAAGTTCTACTTGGACGCAATACTCGATATCGATATATACAGTATCAACTACATTGTTGGTTTTATATTTCATTACATTTAAATAATTCATTGTTGTAAAATGTGATTTATCAGTCTTTATGCTAATATTAAAGTTAATGTACGTACAAATAAATTATGAAACATACAGCGTTGGCTTTACAGTAATCTGAAAAAACACATTACCGTCATAAATTACTACAGCTGGACATACGTTTTTAACTTTCTTTCATTTCCAATTAAGGCATAGCTTCATAATTCATTACAATGAAATGCGCAGTGATTCGTGAACTAATGACCCAGAATTCATTATAATAAAATATTTCACACTCTCTATTGTTAATTTCTTAGAAATAAATGTTAGTGTCTCAATTTTGGTTTCAATTCTCTCCACGATAATGCTCCCTAGAAAAAAATAAAAGGGTATAAAGTTTTGAATTACTCCAATTGAAATCAGCAAAAGAAGTTCATCAAAATGTTTTTCAAATTTTTTCCAACAATAATGAGTGGCAAGCAGCATCGAAAGCTTTAGCGAAATCGACAAAAATGCATAAGGCTGATTTTTTTTTGTCAAAAGCAGAGTATGTATCAGTATTTAAATCTCTTATACCATCCTCAGTCGATTTTTCTTTCTGAAACCATACTGATTGTTAGATATTATTTTTAACCGACGAAATCAAAAAGGAGGAGGTTTTCTAGTCGACCCGTATATATTTTTTTTATGCATGACCACACATAATTTTTTATAGAGTGGTTCGATTTCGATTATTCTTCTTTCATTGGATAGGGTGTACTTCGAAGATGGTCCCATTTGAATTTGAAAACAAAAATATTTCCCTAAGGGTAGCAAAATCGAGGATATTGATCTTTCACCCTCTGAATTTTGGCTCGTTAACCGATTCTATCAGGCATAACTTTGTACTTGGTTGTTCGATTTGGATTATTCTTTTTTTATTAGATAGTGTATACCTCATAGTTGATCATATTCGAATTTGGGATAGAATAATTCACCCCTATGGGTAGAAAAATAGGGGATGATTGATTTTTCACTTGTGAACATTGGCACACATATGTAGTTGACATTGACAGATTGCTATTGTCATTATTTTTGTTCTCCTACATCCATCACAATAATTACATTCTATGAAAGGATGGAATTATATACAAAGTGATGAAATAAACTTACCAGAACTATAAAAATAATTCATATTATATAACAATAAATAATTAAAGTAGATAATCATCCCCAGTAGCACACCAATATTTTTAAAATATTATAATTACATATATTTCTTCCATATTTAACCTTCATTGAAAATACCCATTATATCAATATATTCTAGATATATTGGACCTACAATGGGAAAACAATTGGTTCAATCACCTTTCTCAGTGTAGGTACAATATACCTGTAACATATTGGTCCAATTGATTTTTTCAGTGTAGGTACGATATACCCTTAAACATATTGTCCCAATATACCTGTAACATATCGGTCCAATCATATGGATACAATATTGTCAATAAAAATTAAATACGGAAGAAATATATTGGACCATTGGGACCATTTAAAAATTGCTTTCTCTGTTGGTCAATATGTAATTATAATGTTCTTTTACGGACGGAAATATACAACTCTATATTTCCCAATATTGTCAAGTATGAAAAATATTACCCAATATAAATATAGCTATCATTTCTTTTTCAAAATTAATTTATCAGACCTGAAGATAAAAATTTAAATATAATTAAGCATAGAGTTGAAAATTCCATAGTTCATTTATTTATTAGTAATTCATCATTCAGTATCATATTTATTGAAATACAGTATTTCCTGCATATTCAAAGTTCATCGCCGTTCATTAACCGGGTATAGGATTCCAAGTAAATTCCTACGTACTGAATGGCAAGAAAGCTAATTCTGCAATAGGCAGCGCAATAAATCATGACTCAACGATATTTTTTATATAAATTGAAATTATTGTTTTTGGCTCGTCTCTTTTTATTGTGTCTGTTTATGCTGCCAGTCCATGATGACACATCTCCTTCCCTGGGTTTTTATTATAAAGTAAGTGTTACTTTTATTTACTTCTTTTGGTTATTGTTCACTTCACTATTTTTGTATTCACCATTGTGTTATTTTTTGCCCTTTTATAATTTTCAATAAACCATAATAGTTTTCACTTCACTTTTTTATTTCACTATACCAGGGTGGTCACAATCACATATGTAAAATGTTTTAACCTCTCGCAAGCCAAGCAAGATAATTAGTGGGCACCCTGAACAGTTAGGGGGCCAGGGTTTCACAGGGTCACCCAAAGTAGGGAGCGACAATATTTGAAATCAGAAAGTGTTTAAATTTTTTTTTTCGTCGATACTTTTTTTTATAAATGAAAATTACTTTTCGAGTGCAACAAGCCGTTATTGTGATCGAAACGCCCATTGTTGGATTCAAAGTTTCACCAAAATGTACTCTTCATTTAGGAAACTAATATATAAAGCTAAGGAAAAAACTTTAAATATAAAATATTTCATTTCATTCAATTCAAATCACCTAAAAAGATGAGTGTAAAGGTAAACACATTCAACTTAAAATTCTGATTCATAATAGAACTAAAATTGAGACTTTCTTCATAGAAAGAAATGAACGAAAACTTATTATAATGAATGAGTCAATTTTCGTTATTTTGTCCAACTACCTATCTGTTTTTTCGTCCGCCTTCTCGGTCTGCAGCGCCTGCCAAGTACAGCGATACGGATTAATTTCCGAATCGGTGGCGTTCGTAAAACGTTTGCGAACAGCTTCTGGAAAAGAAATTTTATCTGTCATAAATAAAATTTTTATATTGATGGTTAACTTTTACTTGTAACAGCTGTGGAGCAATTCAATTTCTGAAAACACAGCTTTCCTTCTTACCGGTGCCTGAGTGAAGCAAAGCCACTTCTCTGGATAAGAGTTTCTTCATTGATAAGAAAACAGCTTTGTGAGAGATAACCGTTCGCTCTAAAAAACAACAGCAACATTTCAACTATTTGGGTATCATATTTTCAACATGATTCATAAATACCAGCACTTCAACATTTTTCTCATCCCTCAGTAGCTCTTCCAATGACTCCAGTCGTGCCATATTTTCAATCGGTAGTTGCCAAGGCTCCTCAGAAATTCATTGTTGAGAATAAGAATATTTGGTAGAAGATATCTTTTTACATTTGATATATTTTTCAAAGGTGGGTGTATCCTCTTGTAAATTAACGAATCATACTATTAAACTGACTGTCATATATCTACAGCAACCGTGCAATAGGTGAGATGAATATTATTAATGAAATTTGAGATAATATGGTGTAGTCACCTTTATTGGAGGTTAGAGCAAAGATTATATAGGTGCCTATTTCTTTGATTAAATGAGTATAAGCTCCAATCTGGTAGCATAGTATAAGAATGGAAATAGTGCTAGAAGTTTTGAATTGAATATATAGTCGATATTTGACTTTGCTACCGTATTTGGAAGTTAAGGAAAAACACGCCGAACCATATCCATCCACTTCAACTGAAATGAATTGTTATTACCTTAGCGGGTGGTGTGAATTTCGTCACTTGAACTTTCTAAACACTTATCACTATATAATCACTGAGAATAGTATAACAATTCGCATGCACCTAACTTCTTTCCGAAAGAAATCAGGAAATCACATCGGAACTACACATAACCTTCACACAAATCAACATGTTTTGATTTTTGAGCCGGTGTGCTGCGTACGGCGTTCGCGGATTTCCAGCCATTAGCAACAGCACGTATGAAGCTTTGTTGCCATATGCACCTTCTTTCTGCTGTTTCAGGGCGTTGCCAAATCTCAAAAAATATTGGTCCTATATAGCTAATATAATTCCACCCAATGTAAGATGAAAGGTTTAAGCCAATCAAATGCCAATATTGGCTACAAGTTCCCAATATTGGGCCTGTAAAAGATATACTACCAATCACGTATAAATATCGGGCCAATATGTTGTGCTACTGGGGATATTATTTAACTGTTAATAGTTGAAGTAAGTTGGGTAAGTATTTTGGAAGTAATCAAAAATTTAATAGGTAGTAATTAGTAGATATCAGACACAAAAAATTGCAAAATAAAAACTTTTTAACAAAAAACTAAACCGACGAAAAACGGAAATGAAAAGCAAAAAAATAAAATAAACCTTCTTGGTCCTAAACTAATGATGAAGTCTCCTAGAGTAAAACACTCCGGAAGCAAAATACCTCTCCATTCGGATTTCCGGGCGAGAGGTACTCGAGGGGACTCAACATTAAAGATTAATTTTTGCAACATCCGCGGACTCAACAAGAACATCAATGACGTCCACCATCACCTACAGACGAAAAAACCGGATATTCTGGCTCTAACAGAAACACAAGTAAACTCGTCCACCAACAAGGTCCATATGCTTTGTCCTGGTTACGAACTCCATTCTCGATTCAGGTTCAAAGGTGGAGTCTGCCTTTACGCTAAGGCTAACCTTTCATGCCAGCGTGAAGAGAGTTTGGAACCGAAAGACTTTGATGTGATGTGGTTCAAGCTATCTGATACCAAACTGACTAAGTTCCTCTGCTGCCTTCACCTATCACCTAATGAACCTTCAAATAACGACCTCTTTGGGTTTTTATCACTTAAACTGGATTACATTCAGGAGAACCATCCAACAGCTGAAACCATAATCATGGGAGACTTTAATGTACATAACGCTGCCTGGCTCAAATTCTCTAACAAAACAGATGATGCGGGTCGTCATGCCGAGGCCTTCGCCATCACTCATGGTCTAGAACAACTGGTCGAGCTACCAACCCGCATCCCTGATGTCAACAACCAGTCTGCCAATACACTAGATCTTTTTCTCACCACCAATCCTGACCCGTATAGAATAGAAGTTTGTGCCCCACTTGGAAACAATGATCATACCCTCATCTCCACAACATGCTCTTTCCATTCACCATCGAGCTGCACAATACCACGCCGTCTCATGTGGCATTACAATTCGGCCGACTGGGAAGGTCTTCGTATGTTTTTCTCAGCGTTTCCATGGAAGAGAGTTTGTTTCTCTTCAGTAGATCCAACACGATGTGCTGAGACAATTTCTGAAATCATCATGTTGGGGATGCAAACTTACATACCGAATACCGAAAGAAGAACATCATCCGATAAGACCTGGTTTAACAGAAACTGCTCTAGAGCTGTGGCTTCCAAACAGGCAGCATACCATCGATGGCTAAAAAATCCGGGCCCTGAGACCAGAGCAGCATATGTCGAGGCTAGAGGCATATGCAAAGAGACAATAGAATGCTCAAAAGATGCCCACAATGCCAAAATAAGATCAAAACTTGCTGAATGTCCTAACGGATCCCGTTCATTTTGGTCTTTCGCCAAAGCTGTGGGAAGAAACTTCACTTCCAGCTCATTTCCTCCCCTAACCAAAGAAGATGGAACACTAGCAACGACTGCCCAGGAAAAAGCCAATATCTTTGCGCACCTATTTGCTGGAAATTCCACTCTGGATTCATCGGGAAAACAACCCCGAACATTACACCTATTGACAGTCACATGCCCGAGATCACCTTTCGCCAACGTACTATCAGAAAGATTTTGCTGGGTCTCAACACCAACAAAGCATGTGGATCTGACGGAATCCCGCCGATTGTTCTCAAGAAATGTGCCCCCGAACTAACACCTGTTCTTTGCAAGTTGTTCAACCACTCTTACAATTTGGGGGTATTTCCGTCCAATTGGAAAATTGCAAGAGTACAGCCAGTCCCTAAAAAAGGCAAAAAGGCCCTACCTAGCAACTACAGACCTATCGCACTGCTATCTATTATTTCAAAGGTCATGGAAAAAGCCATCAACATCGAGCTCATGAAATATCTGGAAGACTCAGGAATTGTCAACGATAAACAATATGGCTTCCGTTATCAGAGATCAACTGGTGACCTGCTCGCTTACGTCTCACATATATGGCAGCTATCTATTGAAAAGTATGGAGAAACTTTAGCTGTGGCATTAGATATCTCCAAGGCGTTCGATCGAGTTTGGCACCAGGGACTCCTCGCCAAGCTTCCGTCTTATGGCTTGCCCCCTCAGCTGTGTTCTCTGCTTGCTAGTTTTCTCTCGAACAGGTCTCTCCATGTGGTGGTCGATGGAGTTTCATCTGACACTCTACTCATAAATGCTGGTGTTCCGCAAGGATCTATTCTCGCACCAACACTATTTCTACTTCACATCAACGACCTGTTGAAAGCAACTTCATGTCCAGTACACAGCTTTGCCGATGATAGTACCCTCCATACCGCTTTCTCTTCCAGGGCCCCTATATCAGCCCGTGAAACCAGAAATGAACGAGGAAGAAATGTTAATAATATAAATATGGACTTAGCAACAATTCTCGAGTGGGGATCTAATAACTTGGTAGAATTCAATGCAAACAAAACACAAGCATGTCTTTCCTCTAGAAAAGCCGATCTCAGCTGCTTATGATCTATAAGGCACAGATCCCACCTGTCCTGGAATACTGTTCCCATATTTGGAGCGCGGCACCTAAACATATCCTGAGGCTATTGGATTCTGTCCAAAAAAGGGCAATTCGTCTCGTCGGTGATGCCTCGCTTACAAACTCGCTCACTTGTCTGGAACACCGTAGAAAAGTTGGCGATTTGTCTCTATTTTATAGATATTTTCATGGGCGATGCTCTTCTGAAATATCAACAATCGTTCCTGCTTTGGCAGTCTCTTCGAGATTAACCCGTCAAGTTCAGTCATCACACCCCTTCGTGGTCACTTTGGAGACCTGCAGAACATCACTTTCCAAAGACTCGTTCATCCAACGAACAGCGAGGCTTTGGAACTCATTGCCTAGGGAGGTGTTCCCCGAGGCATACAACCTCCAGAAATTTTAGAAGAACACCAACTCCTACCTTCTTTCCCTTGGTTCCCACGATGTTCTCTGAACATTACAGGATATCCCTTTTCGTGGGAACCAGAACATAAAAAAAAACTAATTTTGAGTCGGCGCCAAACAAACAATCAACGAAGATCATTAAATTACTTCAAAAAAATTATCAAAATGCGCTTTACCTAACTCATTTGCTTGTTTGTTTGGCGCCGATTCAAAATTAGTTACTTACATTCGTTCAGGAGCTCAGTTATTAAGACTAAGAAGGTTTATTTTATTTTTTGCTTTTCAGTTCCGTTTTTCGTCTGTTTAATTTTTTGTTAAAAAGTTTTTATTTATTTCTCAAGAAACTCAACTATCCTTCACTATCCCACCATTTTAGACAAATTAGATATTACCGAAATTGGTCTATAATTATCCATTTCAGAACAGAAGTTTGATAATACCTACCTTGAGAAATTGTGGAAAATTTATATATCAGAGTTCTTTATTGTATTGTCATTGTGAAGTGTAATTACCTCAGTATTTCAAAGACGAACCCAGGTTTGTAACAATGATTCAAGTAATTGTTATTCATTCTTTCTACCAAGCTTTTCCAGAGCGAAATACATATTGTGTTGGGTATTTGTCACTTATTGATTTCCATCAAGTATCAAGTAAATTTATTCAAATAATTGTCTCGATTAATTTTATGATCATGATAGTAATGGCAGCAACATTATCGAAAAACGATTGTTACTTCCTCATTTACATGGGTATTTTCAATAGTTATCGTCAAATATCAGAACAAAGATGTATGAGATACGCAAGGGAAGGCCTTTTTACGTTTGCCTAAAAATGTTGAAACTGACTTGCTGCTTACCAGAGGAAGATGAGATTAGTTTTGGGTTCATTGTGAAACTTTTGGCGTTGAGACTTACCTTCATATTCTGGCTGATTTTGATTATAATGCATACAGTGATGGCGATTAAAAGTAAGTGACAACTGATCTTCTTTAATTTTCATTCTTCAATCATTAATCATCATTCAATCATCATCAAATCGTCATCCAAGGTGAATGAAATAATGGAATCGCGAATTAGTGTTTTCGAAAAACATTGTGGGACAAATGATATGTTAGTGCTTTTTAATTAATTAATTAGGATAATATCCTTAGCAGAAAAAAACATTGTTCTTGAAATTCCCTTCGAAAATGCGATTTGAGGTTTGATAAAGAATCACCAAAATAAATTTCCTTAGCGAAGATTCTGTCCTGGAACCATCTCTGAATTCTGGAACCACTTCAGTGACTCTATATTTTCATTAAATTTTCAACTATGGAAAACTTATTAAATCTTTTGAGATCTGTAACTTTTACTGGATAAATTCCAGATTTCCTTTTTCTCATTATCTCTGCTTCCTTAATAATATTTAATTTGAATGAATTATCTGTGTTTTGGTCCCTCATATAATAATGAAATAACGAAAGGATTCCAAATCTTAGCATTTAATCGTAATGAATTTTTATTGCACTTGGTATGAATTGGACTAATACTTATTTAAAGATAAGAAATTTTTAGTGACTTAAAATCAGGCTGGCAAGGCCTATATAACTGAAAGAAAAACGAATGCCTCGGAAGAAAGATCTGTCCCGTTGGAAATCTTGAATCGAACTGATTTCTCCGATCAATCCATGAAAATCTTTACTGTCTCGTTTACTCATTTGCCAACATCTGTGAAACATTATTCGGTTTCCTGGTACCTACACGAATGGTCAGGCTATTTTTAGGGGATGGAGTATCCTAGTAATAAATCTTGAAACCGCATACAAACAATAGCCCAGCAATTTTTGATATTTCCCTATTACGATATACTTTTAACAATATTTTCCTAACCACAGATATATCCATTATAAATATTTTTTATTACAACGAGGAGATAAAAAAAACATTGTTGTGGGCAAAAACGTTCTCTCGTCTATCTAATTACTTATTTCTAACATATTTTCTGTTCTATAACTATAAGAGTGTCTGTTATTTACCAAGTTGTTTTTTTTTCTGCAGCGCCCCCTAAATTTTTAGTATATGGTCTGAAAAGATATATCAGACCAAAAAAAGCTCCTAATTTTCATATTGAACCTTGCCCCTAAGACAATACATTCTCCTTTTATAACATGGGGTTTAATACTTTTTACATAATTTTTTCCTTGAACACCTGAAATAAAGTAATTAGAGGTACATATTCTTGTAGGAAATTGAAACTTCTACAAAAAAGATGTCTTATGATTTTTTCAAAAGTTATTCGGAGTTAAAGTTGAACGCATCCTAAATTTTCAGATTTTCTAATTTTTACAGAAAAAATATTATTATTTAGATGAAACCTTGTAGTTTATTTGAAAAAATATCTAATTCTGATGGTCTATGATAGAAAATTAAGAAAATTTCGAAAACTGAAAAATAATGTTTTACATGACATCTTATTCTAATTTTAATCATTTTTGGGACTTTATCAATTTTGAACACAACTAATAAATTTTCATAAGCTTCCAATAAATTTTATAAAAGTGGAAATCCTACTACAATGCCGTAAATGACTGAGAAATCATTTTCGGAAGCATTTCTGCAACATACACATTTTTTAATAACGCAAGCGCACTGAAGCATAATTTAGTACCTCGACAATAATTGAGGTAGCGCTTTCAGCCCATCTGATTTTTAAACAAAGTATCTATCTCTGCATTGTGGATGTTGAAAAGGGAAACATTCTCTATTTAATACAAATATTTTTCTGTGACTAGAAAAATCCATAAAGGAAGATATTTTTCTGTGTATATACTTCTGCGGCTAAAGCCACGCTGGACATTGAACTACATCTGATAAATATTCTGAGAGGACTAAGCCATAACTGCCTTATCACACATCCGATTTGAATGAATGATGTATCGCAAGAAGAGTATTCTAAAGTACTTCAACGTAGTGCATACAGAAATACGATCCGATTACCGGTTTAAGGGAAGTTTGGAGTTTTCACAGGTGACTTTTCAATACCATGTATCTTCGATTTGTTGAAAATATAAACAGGATGTTCATAAAATCAGATGTGGAATCATCTGCGACTGAAAGATAAACTTTAGTCACTATCTTCCATCGTCAAGATAACCTCTTTGGGGTATTCATGTTGAAAAGGGAAACATTCTCAATTGAATATTGCTAGAAAGATTTTTCTGTGAATTGAAAAATCCACGATTAAAATGAAGTTATTTTTTGTGAATGTCTAACAGAAAACAACTACTTCCCCGGCTAAAGCCACGCTGGACATTGAACTACATCTGATAGATATTCTGAAAAGGCCCTAACTCAAAAGAAAAAATCTGAAATTGAAAATTTGCAATTTTAATTTCAGATTTTTTCTTTTGAGTTAGGGCCTTTTCAGAATATCTATCAGATGTAGTTCAATGTCCAGCATTTTCAATTTCAGATTTTTTCTTTTGAGTTAGGGCCTTTTCAGAATATCTATCAGATGTAGTTCAATGTCCAGCGTGGCTTTAGCCGGGGAAGTAGTTGTTTTCTGTTAGACATTCACAAAAAATAACTTCATTTTAATCGTGGATTTTTCAATTCACAGAAAAATCTTTCTAGCAATATTCAATTGAGAATGTTTCCTTTTCAACATGAATACCCCACAAGAGGTTATCTTGACGATGGAAGATAGTGACTAAAGTTTATCTTTCAGTCGCAGATGATTCCACATCTGATTTTATGAACATCCTGTTTATATTTTCAACGAATCAATCTATCATACCCCATGACAGGTTTTAATGTCAGAAAACACTAATTTCAAAGTGTCTCTCCAAAAGAAATGATTCTAACTTTTTCCATCTTTGCAAAGTAAGATTGCTTCTTAAAAATGTGTTTCCCATTTCTTCCGGTCTTCCTGATGATCGTGGAAGCGTGAAATAGATTTTCGTCGACAAAAATGTATTGAAGACCTAGTGAATGCGATGTCTCTCCTGCGTCAATGTTACGAATGATTTCTGGTGAGTACTCTCTTTTGGAAAACATTCTTCTTTGCCTCATTCATCTTTATGAGTTCTTAATCAAGACTGGGATAGAAAATCAAATGAATATCTGAATGAAAATGCAAATTTTCAATTTCAGATTTTTTCTTTTGAGTTAGGGCCTTTTCAGAATATCTATCAGATGTAGTTCAATGTCCAGCGTGGCTTTAGCCGGGGAAGTAGTTGTTTTCTGTTAGACATTCACAAAAAATAACTTCATTTTAATCGTGGATTTTTCAATTCACAGAAAAATCTTTCTAGCAATATTCAATTGAGAATGTTTCCCTTTTCAACATGTATGTGGTAGTTTTAAAAAAAAACATTTTTCAGCAAAAAAAGTACCGCTTTTCATTCATCTTCAAAATGAAATTTTACAACGTGCAACTGCGTGTGAGAAAAGTTTCCATCTAGTCAAAATTAGTTAGCACAAATCTCGTCCCAAACGAAAATAAGTACATGTTTTCCATGCCAAGAGCTGCGTAAAAGTTACAGATGAAGTTTTTTCGCGTTAAGAGGCGATTTTCGTAACAAAATAAATATATATATATATATATATATATATATATATAAATATATATATATATATATATATATATATATATATATATATATATTTATACAAAATAAATAAATATATATACATATATATATATATATATATTATTATATATATTTATTTTATACTGTTCCATCAGATGAGGGGGTACAAACAAAATTGAAATAATCCTATTACTTATCTAATTTTGAAATGAAATATGTGTATAATGTATAATCTATAATTTTAAATCATCATTATCATTTAATGTTTGCAAATAAAGGAAATTAGTATTTCCGAAAGCTTAAATAAAAAAAAGTGTATTGATTTTAATCAGCATGATACCTGACTACTCATCCCCTTAACATTTAGAAGATCTTGACAAGTCTTAGACATAAGGATTAACGAAGAATGTAAAAAAAAGCAAAGCAATAACAAAACTGACAAAACAATAAAAATGTTACATAGCTTATTGGAACCACCCTTTTCTTGCCTTTTTTCGGCAAAATCTTCAATCAACTCGTCTAAAGGAATGCAATCCATAAGGTCACTTTCTATGGACATAATTGCCAAATTCTCTCTCGTGCCATAGTTGATCATAAAAAAGTTCTCCATTAATTTTAATTTTGAAAAAGACCTTTTTTGGTAGCGTTAAAAAATTCGTATTTCGTTAAAAAAATTCGTATTGCCACTGCAGTATTTGGAAATGTGGAAATTAAATTGTTCTATAAAATGTGTTGGAGAATTAACTGAGGATATAATTTATTTTGCTCTGGTAAGTGGCATTTTAAACAAATAATTTAATCAAATAAGTCATTTGCATCAATATCTGATTCTTTACGTGCTTCACCTTTCAAATGAAATGATAAATTTTCACACAAGTTTTTTAATTCTTCTTCATTCATGCTGAACATTTGATAAAACTGTTATTAAATTGCTCCAACCCCTTGAATCTTTCATTAAGAGATGATAAGGTCCTATCTAGTATAGAGAAGAAAACTTTTACCTTGTAATTCATTTTCGGGTCTGTTATTGGTTCGTCAGTACTTCCACAATCAAACTGTCTTTTCGTTTTTTTTTGACGAACTGTTTGTGAAGATAAAAAATTAGGTTTAATTTCTATTTCTTCGGCCAGCTCCCTGGCGTCTACAAGAAGTTCGCTAAATCTCTTATCATCTCTAGTCTAAAAAAAATTATTTTTATTTTGTTTGAACAGTCTCAACAAGTTTTTAGATTTATACTTTGATTCTGCATTAATTTACTCAGAGAATTGATTTTAAATAAAATATTGTACCAGATAAATTGTAGCATAAAAAATAAAAAATTGTAGTTTTGGATTTTGTTACGAGCGATCGAGCTAGGTGTGATGTACTAAAATCTTTTGAAGATGCGGATGCATCCATTACTTCCAAAAGAGCATCATAAACCTCACCAATTTAATATCTCCAAGGTTTTATAGCGTCTATTCTACTGGACCAGCGTGTATGAGGTAGTGGTTTTCAAATTAAATCTGTAAGGCACGTTTTCAAAATTGACCATCTTTTGGTTGACGTGGAAAAATCTCTTGAACAATAGAATCCGGACACCTCAAAAGGAATTTTTGCAGCATCGTTAATAACTAAATTTAATGAGTGCGCCAAACAAGGAACAAAAAATGCTCGCGGGTTTATATTTAAGATTCGTGTTTGTAACCCACTGTGTATTCCACGCATATTTGTTCCATTATCATATCCTTGTCCTCGCAAATCATATATACTTAAATTAAATTCTATTAATAAATCTGTCACATAGTTATACAAGCCAGCACCAGTGGAATCAACTATAGGGCAAAATAAAATGAAAAATTTCACGTATTTCGATTTTTTTTCGTCAAATTGTTTGATAAAACAAACCTCAAAACTGCACTTAACTGTTCCGTATGAGGATTATAGAATAATATTTATAATTTCTTACAAGATCTAAAATAGTAGTTCTTACTTTTGAGCCGTTTAAATTTGTCAATTCATTTTGAATTTTATCACCTAAATAGTTTGTCATACCGCTGCCGCTGCTTTGATTTTTATGTGTGCGTCGAACATGTTGCTCCATGACAGAATCAAATTTGGTGAAAGTTTCTATTAATTTTAAGAAGTTTTCGTTATTATTTTCATATAATTTGTTAGATCTACCACGTGAAGCTAAATATTGACGACATAAAAACTGCATTGCTGAAATTATTCTTTCAATGACACGATACCAGTTTTTTTTTCTACTTGCAATGAACGTAATTGACTTTTAATCATAGTAAATCCCTTAGATAACATATTTGATTTGACGGTTTCAAATATTTCTTCAAAGAATCAGCGAATTTTTCCTTCTCTTCCATTTTCTGCCGTCTTTGTTGGCGGAACTTATTACCTGACAATCGTTTTCTTTTTTGCCCTTTTCCTCAAAATAGGAAATGTCATATTGTCAGCAATCTTATTTACGTTTTTGAAAAAATATTAAACGTTAAATATCTCGAAAACAAATGAGTTTTGATATAGGATATGTTACATGGTGATCTATTTGAAAAAAATGTGTTTTACATCTGTCTTTGCCAGCAAATTAGATTACATTTTTTGAACACCATGTGCAACATTTGTTGTATATAAAGATGTATTAGTATGTATTACAGGACCTTGAAAAATTACCTAAAAATAATTTACAATTAGTAGTTGGTAGTTGCAAGGTAAAATTATTAGCCATATTGTTAATTGCCTTTTATGGGAAAAATTTTGAAATGTCGAATATCTCGAAAACTACTGAGTTTTGATATAGAACATGTTTCAGAAATTTTAATTATAATTAAGCGTAGAATAGTAAAAATATACCGTATTTAGTTTTAGTTACACTACTTTCCATTTTTTACACTGAAATATTCACCTCACTAACTATCTAATCAACTAATCTGATTTGCAGAACAAACTGGAATGACCCATTTTACAAAATCCAGACATATTTATATCAAATTAAATTTTTTGCTGCTATTAAGCCGTTTTCGAATAAAAAAAGCAATAAAAACATTTCTCCATATTAACTCTCTTTGTTTTTGATACTTACCGTTACCGCTAAGCCATCTGTGATACTCGGAGTTTTTAAGCTAGCCGCTATCGCTAATAGCAAAATAGTACCGAAAGAGAATCACGCATTAAACATGAATTGGATCCGTCGCGCGGCATTAGAAAGAAGAGGTCGTTAGTACGGTTTATTTAGCCGAATTGCCGCCCTTAGATTTTGCCGCCCGTGGCTTTTGCCTACATTCGCCACATAGTTGGCGCACCCCTGCAAACGAATGTCGAAACATTTTTGTTCATGAGAATCATCCATATCCACCTGCAATAAGTAAGTTCAAAATTTTGAAGAAAAATATAGACATTTATAAACGAAGTATATTTTAAAACTAAGTATGACATTTAGATTGTAGTTTTATGAAGAATTTTTTAACATTACCAATAAATATAGCTACAATTATCAAACACAAATAGTCTGTTCGATGGATTTAAAAATAAAAATTTATAGTAGAAAAGAACTTAAAGCAATATAACGTATTGAACAATAATAAATTTTTTCATACAAACTTTGTCTAAAAAATATTTTTTCAACTCGCTTTGAAAACCACTAAAATATTGATAGCTTTCAAACGCATCCATTAAGTGGTTTCGATTATTCTGGGTAATGGTCTTATTTTTCAATGGCAACATAAAAGGAAAAAATTGTTCTTTTTCCAAATTGAAGCGTCCAACATTTTTTTACTTTGGACAAACTTCATGCAACCGCCACTACTCTCTATTCCGTCCTTAGAAGCTAAGGTTGCCCTTATTGTAGAGGTAATTAGTTGATTACTCTTGTCATTTTTTACGTTAAATAAATCTCTGAATACACGCTCAACACTAGCATTCGAAAAAGGCAATATAAGGTGTAATGCTATTACTTGCTTCAAATTAGGGAAAAGATCTATTCCAGCAGAATTTTTCAAATTGAAAATTACATGCCAGTATGAATCTGCATCATCAATTGAACCAATATTCAGATCATCAAAATCCAGAAAAGCATGTCTTCTCCATTCATTGTCTAAATCTTGCAAATTGGTTAATTTAATTTTCAATTGAGGAAATCTATCTATAATGTGTTTTAACGTTTTGTTTTGAAAGATCTGGCATTCGACTATTTCTGAAATATCATAAATATTATCATCGAACACAAATCTTTGTTTTATATTATTAACTAATTCGATATAAAAGTTCAAAATAGTTTTTAAAAAATTATCACATTCCTTATTATCTACATCTGAGCTTTTTTGTATAGTTTGAAAACTATCGTGAGCAACTAACCCTAAATATATTTTATCTGTTGTCATAATGACAACGTTATGTCACTCAATTTTGATGACATAAGGAAGCTCATTATGGTACTTAGTCCCATAATGAATTCATTATGGGACTGAGTACGCTAAATTACGCTATTTCATATACACTCCGTGATTTTTCTTGAATTTGAGAGTCCAAAAACAGTTTTCCCAGTCTGAAGTTGAACCTTTCATAACTTATATTTTTTGGCCAAAATTTAGACTTATATATTTCCCCTTTTAGGCTGTTATCTGTTCCGATCATAAATGATTTGTTGTCCTTTTTGTGTTTGTTTATGGGTAATGCCTTTACAATTGTTTCTGTGGAATTTTGATTTTGCTTGCATGTAGTCCTTAACATTTTCCGCAGTCACGTCGTCAGGAACATTTGAGATAAAAAGCCAGATTTTTTTTCTTTATTTTCTCTTCCTTGGAGTTCTTGGTCTCCTTCTCCTTCACCAATTTTTAATCGACGAAACCAAAAAGGAGGAGGTTCTCTAGTCGACCCGTATATTTTTTTTCCATAATTTTTTTATGTATGATCACGCATAACTTTTTACTGAGAAGTTCGATTCCGATAATTCTTTCTTCAGGGGATAGGGTGGACTTCGAAGGTGGTCCCATTTGAATTTTAAGGATGAAATCCACCTCTAAGGGTAGCAAAATGAAGGATATTGATCACTCACCCTCTGAATTCTGGTCCGTTAACCGATTCTATCAGGCATAACTTTGTACTGGGTTCTTCGATTTGGATGATTCTTTTTTTAATAGATAGGGTATACCTTATATTTAGATTTCAAATGGAATTATATACCCTTACGGGTGGAAAAATAGGGGATAATTGATTTTTCACTTATGAACATTGGCACACACATACGTAGTTGACAATGACAGATCGCTACTGACATTATTTCTGTTCCACATCCGTCAAAACCATTATATGAGAGGATGGAATGATATACAAAGTAATGAAATAAACTAACCAGAACAACAAAAATAATTTATATTACAACAAATAGTAAAAGTAGATAATCATATTATTTAACTGGTAATAGTTGAAGTAAGGTGGGTAAGTAAGTATTTTGGAAGTATCAAAAAACAAGTAGGTAGTAATTAGTATATTTTAGCCATAAAAAATTGAAAAATAAAAACTTTTTAACAAAAAATTAAACCGACGAAATACGGAACTGAAAATAAAAAATAAAATAAACCTTCTTAGTCTCAGTAACTAAGCTCCTAAACTAATGTAAGTAACTAATTTTTAGTCGGCGCCAAACAAACAATCAACGAACATCATTAAATTACTTCAAAAAATTATCAGAATGTCACCGCGCAACTCGATGCCATCATTTTACGCCTTACCTAATTCATTTGCTTGTTTGTTTGGCGCCGACTCAAAATTAGTTACTTACATTAGTTTAGGACCTTAGTTACTGAGACTAAGAAGGTTTAATTTATTGTTTACTTTTCAGTTCCGTATTTCGTCGGTTTAATTTTTTGTTAAAAAGTTTTTATTCTTTCGAGTTTTCTTGACATAACTTTCGTATAGCCGTCGTCTATTTTATGTTCTGTTTTTCGCCCTTTATTTATTTTCTTTACGTGGAATTTATCTTCTATGACATCTTCAGTTGTTAAATTTAATAATTTATCGCACTTAAGTTTGGTATTTACTTCCCAAACTGCTTGTTTTGGTGTTTGTGTTGATATTGTCGACGTATCTGAGATTTTGTTGCAATTCGAAGAGCCGGTACCACTGTTTTCAGTGTATTCCTCTGGTTTCATAGCTGCCGATTTGTAATTTGCGTTTTTATTGACCTGTGATATTTCTTTCGGCTCGTCTTTTTTGTTGGAGCTTTTTTTATATGTGTTTGTTGTCATGTTATCCAGTTGATGGCTTAGCGCTCTCACCCTTTCTTCAAGTTCATGGATGATTTTATCTTTTTGTTTTACTACATAATTGAAAACATGTATGTCCACTTTTTTATCGGGATATATCCTCTCTAGAGCATCGAAAAACATCGAGTCTTGGTCACTATCACCTTTTGTAATTTGTTCGGAGTCACAACAATCTAATTGTTCGTTTTCTAGAAGTTTCAAGGAGTTTGTAGCTTTTTATTTATTTATTTGGTACACCATTCAACAGCCGAAGCCCATTACATAATGGAAAATATACATTCAGGAAAGGTTAAACAGAGTTAAACCTAATGTACAGACATATACAGAGATAATCCTAATGTACATGAAATAAGAAATTTATTCCATAAAGAGTAAATAATAAGAGCAATGATGTGTATGAACTGAAAAAAACTCAGTGAGAAAAAAGTTCATACACATCACAACAAATATGAAACTATATTATATGTTCAGTAAGAAATCATTATGATTGCAAGATAGCTATTTTGGTGTCAGTTGGCTTGCAGTTGAAAATATCTACGTTATTCTGGATTGACAAGTAATCAAAGCATATTTTGTACAGAGGAGAGCGTGTAAGTACATTTGTTTGAGGAAAGGGGAGGTAGAATGTATTACTATTACGTACAGGTAGCCTGGGAACATGCAAATTTATATGTGAAAGTAAGTATGGACAATTAATTATAGAGAGAATAACCTTGTGCAGAAATAATATACCTAGGTATTTACGTCGATTGTCTAGAGAGTGAACCTGGAATCTCAAAAGTAGCACTTCATGCGGAATACCTCTGAATATTCTCTAAATTTATGACGTGTATGTTGTAACAAGGATTCCACACGACACAGCAATACTCAAACCTTGATCTCACAAGCGCATTGAAAAGGAGTAAGTAAGTCTTGATATCAGAAAACCATTTGGAGTTTCTTATGATGAAACCGAGGATTTTGAAGCCATTTGAAACAATTGTATTCACGTGATGAGTGAATGTGAATTTTTCGTCAAAGATGACCCCCAGATCTTTGAATTCTGCCAATTTTTGCAAGATGTTTCCATTTATTGTATAAGGATACTCGGTGGGTGATTTTTTGCGACTAAAGGAGACAAAATTGCATTTTTGTATGTTGAGAGAAAGTGAGTTCGCTTCACACCATGAATCCAATTTTTGGATATCTTTTTGTAGGTAGCTGCAGTCGTTTACATTGGAAATCTGACGAAACAATTTACAATCATCTGCATATAGTAGAATTTCAGAGTCTAACTCAAGGCAAATGTCATTTATAAAAATAATGAATAGCAATGGACCTAATACAGATCCCTGAGGAACACCAGAGGTGGCGATTATTTCGACAGATTTAAAACCGCGGTATTGAACTCTTGAACGTCTTTCGGTTAGATAAGACTCCAAAAATACTGTAAGGTTGTCAGTCAAACCAACTGAACTGTTTTTTGAGAAGTACACCATGGTCAAGCCTGTCGAACGCCTTTGAAAAATCTGTATGAATGACATCAACCTGGGAAGACATATCCAAAGCTCCTGCTATGTATTGAGTAATGCATGTAAGATTACTTGTTGTCGAACGACCCTTAAGAAACCCATGCTGATTATCGACAATCTGACATCTCACATGTGCATATATAATATCATATAAGACCATTTCGAAGAGTTTACTGAAGTTGCATAGTATAACGATTGGTCTATAATTTTCAATCATATGTTTGTCCCCCTTTTTGAGAACAGGACATATTTTACCATATTTCCAGACATCCGGAAAACGAAGTGTTGTCGGTGCTAGATTGAAAATAATGGATAAAGGTTTTGCAAAACTGACAGCACAGTCTTTCAGGAGAAATGATGGAATACCATCAGGTCCCATTGTCATTTTTGGTTTACATTTTTTTAAAGACTTCAGCACATCATCTTCAGTTATTTTAGGGATGGACAAAGTTGGTATGTTGAAATTATTCGTGCTTTCAGATTGTCGATAATTGGAGGATTTGATAAAAGCAGATTCAAAGTAGGTGGCAAAAGCATCGACTATACATTGGGTATCAGACAGGCTACTATTTTCATAGTTTAGAGAATCAGGAATAGCTGAGCTGCTCCTAATTGTATTCAGATAAGCCCAAAATTTGGAGGGATCATCTCCTAGATCTTTCTCCGGCGTTCGAATATAATTGGAGTGTGCTATGGCGATACTTCTCTTTATATCTCTGCGAAGATTTTTATGCAATTCGAAAAATTCAGTGTTAGAACGCATTCTGTTAGAATATTATTTAATAGATTGTAGAACCTATCGCAAGCTATATCTACGTTATCATTATCTTCCAAAAAAGTCACATCTTATATGATAAACACTTTCACATTTTATGCATTTTTGGCCGTTTACTACCGTTTTATTGCATTTTATTACAGATTTTTGTCGGAGCGATCACACTCGTGACTTTACTTGTCGACGACATATCGAACTACTATACTAATAATGTATGATGTTACCAGCCAGACAGAAACAGTGAACGAGTGTAGAAGAATACTCTACACTCAAAAGAATTTAATTGTGGAGAATATTCCACCAACCGAAGAAATATTGCGTAACACCTGACGAGAGCAATGCTTCAGACGCGTATTCGGATACAATGTCTGAAACTGCAACCGGATATATCAAATGCAACCAACTGGGGGTGGAAATCGTCAAATTCGGAATGTGACGATAATACGTTTGAACCACTTTGGACAGTTCTGCCACAAGCTTCTGATGGGGGTTCAGAGTTTATCAGCTGCAGATGCAAAACCATGTGTAGAAGGAACTGCAAATGGAACAAATTTTAATTCACAGTACACTGCTCTATATACGTGAGATGGAGAGTGTTCCCAATGAACAATATTCCTGATACTGTAGTTTGGTTTGATTCTTCTACTGATGGTTTTTGTGGCCAATCACAGCCTAACTTTGGCCATTTTAAATTTTTCTGGAGAAAACGAGAAAGATATAATTAAATTATTTCAGGTGTTGGCTTCATAATAAGTCTTACAAAAAAATGTTTCAGATAAAAAATGTCCGCCTAGTCACGTTCTATATTTCGTTAGTTTTTCTTTTTCGATATTTTGTATCGTTCTCGATATATTAGCCTAGTTTTTGGCCACCGTTTTTAAAAATGGCGGCCGAAAAATTTCATACAGAGCTTGTGTATCGATGGTTTTTTGTTTCCCATACATTCATCAGCATGTGTACCAAATTTCATGCTGGTAGTCAGAATAGCAATATTCTTGTGCTAACATAACGCACTATGTGCCAGGTTTCTATGGTTTTGCTTTGTGCCTCAACTATTTTCTATTGTCATTCACCAATTTACTTGCAAAATCCCACTACAATTTATTCAGAAATATTTGAGTTTTTCTCAACTATTGTTGAATATGTTTATTCTTGGTCGAAATGTAGTTGATTGTCAAATAGTAGATGTATTCTAATACTCCAGTGGCTTGGACTTTGAAATATTTTCTTCGTTCTGAATTATTAACTGCAAATCATTTTCTCGTTCACAAATATTAATAATTCTGAAATATTGTTGGAATGCTTAGAATTAGTTCCAGGACATATAATAAGTAAATATTTTGGTGTTTCCTTAACGGTGCAGTTTTTTAGTGTGAACATCCTAACGTATTTATTTTTTTATAGATAAAAGTGGCTTCGGAATGAGTGCAGATATATCTATAATAACAAGCATGGTGTTAGTCACATCATCCACTTTCCTTTTCCTCTGCAATCACAAAAGCTGGCTCAGATTATGCAGCGATATAAACGACTTCAAGGAATTCGGCGAACCACAAAATTTTGAAGAGGCTCAGAAAAAAGGCAACCTCTATACCATCATAGCTAATTTACAGCACTTTTGGTACTTTCCTATATGCATTCGCCACTATCAATAACACTAGCTGCAAAAACTTCAACGAAGTCCACAGTGCACACGAGATTTGCAACACTTTTGGTCCAGTAGTGCTGCCATACGATACCATCAGTACATCATTTGCTACTATCATTTCAACCATGCAAATGTTCGGAACGCTTACTGTGTTTTACTCGGGAATTGGTATCGGTTGTCTAGTTTGGAATGCAGCCCGTTTGATTGAATCACATATTAACAAGCTCAAAGAGATGATTCATTTGGTATTCGAAGAACCGGATCCTGTGATCAAATCTAGGAAATTGAAGCAGTGGATACGTTATCACAACATCATCCTGAGGTAAGTGCACACCAGAGTTACTAGAGATTTATTGTTTGGGTGTATAGTTATTCTAATCGCAATTGGAACGGCAATAAAAATAAGAGCACTACGAGGAGTGTTCATATGCACTGCCCGGCAAATGGGAAATTTATATACTACCAGTGTTTTTACTTTCAAAGCGTTCCTGGTACAATCATAAAATAGTTCTGTCGTGTGGAAGAGAATTCCTTCTCGAAACTTTTTATGTCGGTCCAATTGGGATTAGAAATACTATACCTGGATGATTCTGGACTGAAAAGGCATTCGATTGAATCAATGAACATAAGCATGAAACTGAAAATAACCAACCGTGAATTAATAAATTTCATCAATGATGGATCAATTATATTGTTTGAGTAACAAACGATAAATATTGTGAATCATTGTTGTAATAAACACAGAGCTTACCTGCGAGTCACATTTTGACTTGCTTTACCCCTACCGAAATGACTTCACCTGGAGTATGTAGATTGAAGCCTCGATGGAAAAGCATGCACCCTCTTTCCTCTCTTCCTAAGTAATTTGAAAATTAGCAGACTGGAGTATCAGTGTGGTATTACCTTTTTTTTCCACCAGAGGAAATACTTTCAAAGATTACAGGCCATAAACCCTTTCTGGATATAAATATGGCTCTTGATCCTTGATTTATATATATATATATATATATATATATATATATATATATATATATATATATGTGTGTGTGGGAAGTATTTGCTGACTAGTTAGGTACAAAACTAGGGATATTGGGGTAAGCATCAATGAAAAAGAAAACTCTTGAAGGTTTATCCAAAATTTCGGAATTGTTTATTTCCATCAACAGGAAGAAACTTTGTTGAGGTTGGTTTCAATGATGTTAAACATATTCATCTAACATAGTGATACAAAAGAAAAAAAACGTATATCAAGGAATAAATTGAAGTTCAAAGTTACTTCAACACATAGCATTGTTTAAAATTATATAAATATAATCTTACTCTATGTGGTATGACAAGTGAAACTCAATATATATATATATATATATATATATATATATATATATTTCCTTCAATTTCTCGGAATAAAGGTCTGATCCAGTCAATTGATATAATTTCTCCTAACTACGTTTCGACATGGTATTTGTCATCATCAGGTTGAAACAAAATTATTTTATTTGAATTCTGCGTTCGCATCGTACGAACGTTATTATTTTAACCTGATGATGACAAATACCATGTCGAAACGTAGTTAAGAGAAATTATATGAATTGACTGAAACATACCTTTATTCCGAGAAATTGAAGAAAATATATATGTGGTCAAGAAACTAAAGAAAATATATATATACCGAGAAAAGGAATTGCTGCCTTGACCAACATCGTCAATGCAGTGCTCAGGCTCAGACACTTTCCACGACCATGGAAAGAAGCCACGGTTATCATGATCCCCAAACCTAACAAGAACCATGTGATACCGCAAAACCACCGACCCATCAGCCTCACACCCTCGATGAGCAAGGTGGCAGAGCGAGTCATCCAGAGACGATTGGAACCACTCACGGAAGAACTCAACGTCCTACCAGACGAGCAGTTCGGCTTCCGACAAGGACACTCTACGGAAATGCAGGTCCTGAGGATAGTGAACTTTGCCGTAACAGGCTTCAACCTGGGCAGGGGACACCACACAGGAGCCTTATTCCTGTACGTTTCCAAGGCCTTCGACGGGGTCTGGCACGATGGCTTGATCACCAAAATGGCAGACCTCGGTACCCCACTCCCATAGTGAAGCTGATCCTGCGAGGACGGCGGTGCCAATGTGAAGTTGGCAGTGACCTCTCAGCAGTGAGGACCCTAGAAGCAGGAGTACCGCAAGGCGCAGTCTTATCTCCACACCTGTTCTCCATCTACACGGCAGACATCCCAAAGCCTGCTGACAACTCCAACAAGCTAGCGCTGTACGCTGACGACACAGCTCTAGTGGCCAGATCGGTGAACGCAACATAAGTAACCCGATACCTGCAAGATCAAGCAGACAATCTTGAGGACTGGTTCAACCTATGGAAGATCGAGATCAACGCGGAAAAGAGCCAAGCAATACTTTTCACCAGAAGGCGAACAACACCGTCAGGACATGTCATCATGAATGACCAACGAATCCCATGGGCAAACGAGGCCAAATACCTTGGAGTCACCTTGGACAAAAGATTGACATTCAGGCAACACGTAGATCGGAGGCTCGGACTAGCGAAAGCAGCCCGAAAGAACCTCTACCCCCTCATAGGACGCAGTAGCAACATGGACCTCCAGTTAAAACTGCTCCTTATCAGGACCATCCTCCTCCCCATCATCCTGTATGCATCCGCCGCATGGGGTCAATGCGCACAAATATACAGGACCAAGATATTCTTAAACGTGAGCCTAAGAATGGCAGTGAACGCTCCCAGATACGTTCCGAATAGATTTATCTACAGGGACCTGAATGTCAATCCGAACTTCATTGACGACCATCTTCGGAACCGCGACGTTCCTGAAGACGGACACGAACCCGGTGATTCATGACATCCACGCGAACCTAAATCTGGACGATCCCAGGTTTAGAGAAAGGGAAAAGTATTTGCGACCAGCCTACCAAAACGACCGTCCACCACCGAGAGTAGCACTCCGGCGCGTCAGGTGAGTAACACCTCAATACAAAACACGTAAGATCAACACACCCACATCACACCATACACTTACACACCATACACTTATACACACCACCATGCACACACCACAAGTCAGGTAAATATACAACGATCAGATAACAAGGGGTTTAAAGCACTCAGAGGCTGACTTCATACCACAGGAGGTATGATTTCAATTTCGCAAACGTGCCATTTGCGAGTTGAGGACCGCTCCAAGGAGGAGCGGGGGAAGATGGAAGTGGACAGTAAATCTCGTTCACTCATAACATGAAGGGGATTTATTATCCATGGGCGCTCAACCTTAAGGGGGGCATGGTGTGTCTTCAATATCTCAGTTGGTGGAGCGTTAGCTAGAGATCTAGAGGTCGTGGGTTCGAATCCAGCTTTCACATGTATATATATATATATATATATATGTATATATATATAAATATATATATATATATATATATATATATATATATATATTTATAAGATGTCATCCAACGTCCGTCGAGGCATTTACCAGAGAAGTAGTTGTTTTCTCATGGATATTTGACCCACTTCACTAACCCCCTATAATTTGAGGTGTGAGATTCCCTTATTTAATCAGGACATTTCTTGGCACATGGATAAACTCACTGGACTCTGTGTTACGTACATATATAAATATATATATATATAAAATATATATATATATATATATATATATATATATATATAAATATATTAGGGTGTTTTTTTACGACATTTTTTTTTTATTTTTTGCTCCCAGCCAGAAATTTTATTGGAAATGTCCAAAAAAAAAATCCCTGAGAATTTGAGCTGTTAATGTTAACTAAGTATGTACTTTCCCAGAGTGAGGAAAGATTTCCTATTTAAAATACACGTAAACTCTGTTTTCAAATATCTATAACTCAGCGGCATTTCATGCTATCATATCGTACTAAAGAGCGATTTACTCAGGATAACATGCTCTACAAAACTGCCTAATGTGACGTAGCTGTAATCTGCACCTGTAAGATTGTACGGGTGGATTTAGGGTAAAATTAATCCTATAAACTGAATCGCTAAGATTGATATTTCTCGGGATATAAAGCGTTAACTTTGTCGTAATATGAAAAGTTTGATTCGATAACTCAAAACAATTTCATATTAAGACAAAGTTAACGCTTTATATCTCGATAAATATCAATTTTAACGATTCGGTTTAAGAAACTTTTTGTGTAGGAAATTAAATTTCTTACAAGTTTTTCATTCACATTTTTTTCATAAATCCAGTAAAAATATAGGAATTTTCTACAAAAATCAGATTTAGTGACCGATACAATGTTACAGGTGCAGATTACAGTTACGTCGCAATATACACTTTTGTAGAGCATGTTATTCTGAGTGGATCGCGCTTTAGTACGATATGATTGCATGAAATGCCGCTGAGTTATAGAAAAAAAAAAAACAAAGTTTACGTGTATTTTAAATGGGAAATCTTTCCTCGCTCTGGGAAAGTACTTCATGTTAATATAAAGAGCTCAAATTTTCGGGGATTTTTTTTACATTTCCAACAAAATTTTCGGTTGGAAGTAAAAAAACAACAAAAAAAGTCGTAAAAAACCACCCTAATGTATATATACATATATATATATATATACATATATACATATATATATATATACATATATACATATATATATATATATATATATATATATTTAATATTTTTCAACCTTGGTGTACATTATCCTCTACTAGACCCATTTTTTTTTCAGAAATCTGACATGAAGTTGCCCCAATTTTTTTCCAGTAATGACATATTTTTCTCTTATAGGATGGGAGCTCAATTGGCACACCTAAACATGAACACCCAAGGCCATTACTACGGCATAATTGGAATCAGTTGTATAGCTTCTATGGAGAATTATTTAATGCAGGTAGGTAATTTTCATGGTCAATATAGAGGTACTAGATGGTCGAATGGATGAAAACAAAATTAAATAGATCGGGGAATCTATGCAAGTGTAGAAAGACAAGAAATTTCTTTGCCCCTAAATTACTGCGTATTATTTTCCAAGAATGGGAAAAATATTCGATAAGTCAGTAATTTGTATTCTAATATTTGCCTAGGAGAAAAATTATTTGAATTAAAGTTACTTCTCTATACACGAAATGTATTAAAATATACTTCTTATACTAAATTTCGTTGGCGATAAAAATTGTTTTGAACCAATAAGAAGTCGTGTTATAGTATTATTTTGTGATGCTCACTTTTCCACTACTACCAATTACCTCAGTTTTCCACTAAGGAACCGATACATCTATAGAAGCCAGGGTAGCAACTCACGCTTTCACCTGATTTGATGGATTATTTCTGCGTTTGTTCAACAATCTTGAGCGGCTAAGATTATCGTCGAGTTCACAGAGGGGGTCTAATAGAACGGTGGTACGTGAGGTCTCCTCAGTTTCTAAGCATTCACCTTAGGTTATCAAAGAGTCACACATATGAACACATCGGTAGTAATATAAGGTTTATTAAAATCAGTTATGGTAAATACCACAAGTTTCAATACATATATTTGGCTATCATGGGCCACCCGTTATATTTCTAAATAGTGAGCACACTTCAATATCTATAAACGTTATCTTGTTCCACACTCATCGATGTGGCCATAATCGTCAATATGTATATCTTAATACGAATAAACTTTTACTATAATTACATCAGTACCAACCACAGTAAAAAACAAGGGAATAATTTCAATCAAATAATATTTATTTACCAAAACGCTGTTTCGAATCATATCGCTTTTGCAGAAGATAAACAGGATTCCGAGTTTGTTATCTATATTCCGTATGTGTGTCAAAATGTTTCACTTATCTATCCAAGAAATTATCGTTCATTTGAATACGTTATTAATGTGTCGAACAATCTGAGATTTTATTCACTTTAAACGTTTCGTCTGTCGGTCTGTATGTGACTTAGGTTTCTTCAAGTCAGTCGAGTTTGTTTCACTACTTTTCTGGACCTATTAACTTCGAGGCTGAGTATTATTCCCTGGATTTGTTAATTAAACACTTTCTAGAC
Organism: Gonioctena quinquepunctata; assembly: GCA_018342105.1. NCBI lineage: Eukaryota > Metazoa > Arthropoda > Insecta > Coleoptera > Chrysomelidae > Gonioctena > Gonioctena quinquepunctata. The sequence goes on along the minus strand of JAFIRS010000076.1, from coordinate 6,869 downwards.
ATAACTTTCATGGGACAATATGTTGCGTTTTCCGAGGCACTTTTGAAAACTACACTAGACTGATTCTTAACTATACTTGATGGAGACTTGACTAAGAGTCTTCATGACTTGAATGACTAAGATTGGAATCAATTTTCTAATTATTTTTGGCCTTTTTGTATGAATAGCTTGTTTACCGTTTCTTCGATGTCCAATTCCGCCAGGTCAGAGGTTGACAATAATTACTGATATTAGATGAAATCATCAGTTATTCGGCGGTGAATTCGTTTGAGCTCAAAGTGCCGCTTTATCAGTAATTTATTGTTTTCCGCGAATGTTTCTTAGTTATCGGGGTCAATGAGGTTACTTAGTAATTGTGGGTGGTCGTTCTGGTGTTTGTGAATTTATTATTGTGCAATTGGACCGTGCATAGGTAGATAATTCCTTTCTAAGGTGTGGTTCATGACAATCTCTGCCGCTGGTAATTAATCAATTTTTATCAGTTCGTTTGTAGAAAAAAGTCGACGGAAGTCCACATTGCAATAAAATCATAAACGGTGCAAAATAACTTGAATGTGGTTCAATTAAAAAAAATGTATGCTTTATGTTAGCTTCACTTGTAAATTTCTTCGTATAAAATGGAATCTTGTAATTCGATTTTAATTCATCTTCATATGTGCGATTAATTTGAAGGCATGCGAAGCAAATACAATTGACATTTCATGTTGATTTTATGGTGCAATCTACTTGCAAAAATCCAGTTCGACTCAAAATCAATACTGGTTTTTGGATACGCAGATGAAAATTATCAAATTATCAACATAAATATTGCATTTATGGACCTATGAAACTGTTCAATCATTTTTTCAGGATAAGATGGTTAGTAGTTTCATGCAGCTAATTGGATATGCCATGATGGGGTTCATCGTGGGCCATTCAGGACAAATTTTGACTGATGGGGTGAGTTATTGTGCCTTCGAAATATATGTCAACTCGTTCTGGATGATAAATATAGTTTTAATTTATTGTTTCTGATAAATAATGTGTCAAATGATGATGTCGCACGACAATAGCTTGGGGACATTTGTAATTTATATCCGGACTGGTTTAAAGTGCATTCATTGGTGAGGGTTATTCATATAAGAGCGGTTGAAAATTAGAAACAAAATCTCAACGCGTATTGCTGGTTTTTTTGAAAATGTAAACAATAGTTATGGGGAATGAATATTTTATATAATTTATCGTATTCTTTGGGGAACATCAACGATTGGTGCGTAGACTATAGCAGTTTTCATACTGCAGGTTGAAAAATATTGCATCGGATAAAACTTGTAGAAGGACATGCAAGCAGTGATTTGTTCGAAAATATGAACAGGGTAGTTATAAAATCGTTGTGCAATCATCTGCGACTGAAAGATAAACTCAAGTCACTATATTCCATCGTTTGAGGCCGTTGAATTAATATTCAAAGAATGCATCAACTTTTTCTGTAATAGTTTTTGCCCATTTGTCTTTAACTATTGTTATTTTTATCCCTTTCATTTTTGGTTGCTTCTATGGATAGTGAATAGTCATTTATTTTGGGGGTGAAGTTTGAGTTTCTCCTCTTATGTTTATCATCAGTTTTTCTCATTCTTTGATTAGGTGTTCTCTTGTTTACTGTTCGATTCAATGGTCCATTTTTGCGAATTTCTTCCCAAGATTATGATGATAATTAAGTTGTAGCTGTTTGTTTTTTCCTATTATATTGTTGTTCCTCAAGTTGCTTTTTATATTAATGTTGTTGAATTATTACATCAAATTTGACTCTGAATTGATCCCAGCTTTTGTAACCTGATTTCGGTTTCCTCGAGGTATTTACTATTTCTTGTGATACAATACAATGAATTGCATTTTAGTGACACAATTCTTGTCTTTATTTATTATAATCAACACTTCTGAACTGTTTCTGAACTTTTAGTCCCCTGAACATTGCCGTACCCTCTCGAAATTCAGGCCCGAATTCATTTCAGATTAGCTCGATTGGAGACGCTGTATATACATCGAATTGGTACCTCAGTGAGCCTAAGATGATGAGAGATGTCAAGTTCATTCTCTCAAGGTGTCAAAAACCAATTGTGCTAAATGCCTTTCTGTATGGTACTTTCAACTATTCGACGTTTGTGCTGGTGACTATGCATTTTTTTATTATTAATTTTTTTTGAAACTTGTTTTTTTTCTGTAGGACTTGAAGACTTTTATTGAAGAATTATTCTAGCATTTAATTTTTTTTTCAAAATTTGAAACTTCCATAATCTGACCTAACTCATTGGTTATTTATCTAAATTTTTTTGTAATTCCAGGGGATGAAGACATCCTTCTCCTACTATACGATACTCAGACAAAACATTCAGGAAGGCTAAACCTTTCTTTCGAGTTATTAGGCACTACGTTTCAAGATAAAGAACACTCATCCATTGCTTAGGGAGATAGTGATAACTATACTGTGTTTGGAAATAAAAGAGAGTAATTGAATTTACAGGTTGGAAGCAGCTATGAGATGAGATGAGATGATGTTTGGGTATGCAGTCAATAGGGCTGAAGTAAAATGTACTCTTGTTTCTGTTAAATGTATATGAATAATGAACATATTTTTGACTTACGATCAGTTAGTGGTAAACATAAAAATACATCAAGTAGCGATTATTTGACTAAACACTTGATCTGAACACATAATAGTTTCAATTTAAGGAGGAATCATTCAATAATTGCAAACAAATTTAGTCGGATTATGCCTGGTTGACATATAATGATGGAACAAGTGTAAAAACCAGAGTGATACCAACTGTAAATGTGAAATGACAGACGTGGAATCAGGTGTGCCAACATCAATAGTAATTATTGTGAAAATTCGTGAAAAGTGTTCACAGAGTGTTGAGATGGGATACTTAATAAATAGGAGTAAATGATGCTGAGACTGTCAATATCAGTTCTGGCATTCATAGTATCAGATTCTTTGGCAATACATGTCATTTCTAAAAATGTTTTTTTTTTTAATTGATTCATTTCCAATATGCTAACATTATCATAATCTGGTTTATGATCTTTCGACAAGGTATGTTGAGCTAGACACCAAGTTTATTTTGAAATTTCACTTTTATGTGAGCATAATCTATTTTTGATTTTTTTTTGTTTGGCCGATGTATTTGGAATTTTGTTCCAAGAGTGGATCTTTTCAGTTTTGAAATATTTTTTAAGGTTTTTTATTATGATTTAGAAGAGAACATTGTTTGGTAAATTTTGAATAGGCGGGTTAACGATGATAGCAATGGAAGTTCTACTGATGATTTTTTGACGTTTCTAGAAACCAATGGAAACTTTCAATTCAAATAATTCATGTACGTTTTGGCAATCTAAACATTATTATAGTGAGAATAATCCAGGTAGAAAATTGCCGCGGGAATAATTTGAAATATTTTGTTTTTATTGTCTGACAACGTATATTTTTAATTTGACATCTGTCATCAATTTGCATGAAAAGTGAGAAATGAATCAAAACCGATTTAATACCTTGTATCATTGTGCGAGGAAATGTGTTTATCATCAAAAAATAATCTATAGAATACGAGAATTCGATAAAGTTGAAAATTCTTTCTCAAACTTGTTGCCATTTGGCAATAGCCACTCGAGCCCTCTCGTGTCTATTGCCTGGCAACAAATTTCCGAAAATCTGCCGAATTATGTCCACTTTGATCTCACTCTCTTGTTGTATTACAACTGAAAATTAGTTTGGGAAGAACGAATTTTTTTGGATAACCACTATTAATAAAAACTTTGGCAAGTTTATTCAGATTAAGTGCGTAACGTAGTGTCACTAGTTTTCATGACTCTATTTTTCAAGCCTAAAACGAGGTTGATTTTTATGTTTGTGTTGGTGGTGAGATTCGATAAGCATGAATTCCAAATTATTATCCCAAAGAACACATTTCGACTTAGTGTAGAATATAGATTAGGATAATGAATTGTTAGAATAAGTAGGTGTTTTCAATTTGTAACCTGTTGTTTAGTTAATCTAATTAGTATGTGTTTTTAATCAGTGACATGTTTTAACATAATGCTGGCCTATAGAAGATTGCTATTTCATACTTGAACCGCAAGTTAGTAAATATTACACATCTTTTGATTACACATTTATAATTTTCTGTATCACTTTTAGATGTCTTGAGAAAGAAATACAAATATTGGAAAATATTCACAAATAACAAAGAGTTTTTTTTTAAATCACCGAGGCCTGATGATGCAACCGCAAGACAGTTTGAATCCTTTTATACATAGTACCTGGGCGACCGAGCTTTGCTCGGTGTTTTTTTTTTGTAAAATCTTGTTTTTTCGGAGATACTTATTTGGATAAACTTGAAATATTCGGATAATGTTATAACGCCATCTCATATAGGTGTCTTTCCTGAAAAAAACGCGATTCAACACAAAAAAAAATATTTTTATAACCTAACCTACCGGTATTCCAAACGTCGCAGTTGAATCTGGTGGATTCGCCAGTTCTTACCAGATGCAAAGTTCAGAATCAGAGCGGTATTACATTTTGATTGGCTGATGATAGCATACTTGTGATGCTTTTTTCTCTAAAACTAAAACTAAAATTATGCAAATTAGTGCACTAAGAGATTTAGATATTAATACATTAATTAGGATGTACCTGGTCATTAAATAAGTAATTTTGTGGAGGAATTGACCTCAATAATTGGCCGCATTCACCTGTAAACAACACATCATGTTATACAACGTCTACGGAAGAGATAGGGACACGAATGCCAGCGGTAAACTCTTGGGTGGTGGTGTTTTGATTGGGGCGCGTTACGATTTATTACAGCGATTGGAAGTGAAAACATGTACACGTCTCCCGCTATGAAATAAAAACTCCCATTTTGATGCATAAAAACGGCTATAAATAATTGCCTGGAAACAAATAACCACTCAAATGCTTTTTTGGAAAATATAATTACTATTAGATGTGTGCATCCTACCTGAACCGCTGATAAATATATCAGCGGATGTAATACGGTAGGGAGATATAAATATCAACATTCGAAAAACAACTCTTGTTGTTATACTCATCCCAGGAATCTAGCATTATAAATCATTGACATAAAGTTGTCATCATTATTCGGTATGTGGGAGACTAATAGCTTGAAACCACGGGAGACCGCGAAGTGATATAAAAAGGGGGAAAAATACAAATTCAAAGCATTCAAATCAGATCGGGTACTTAGACCAGACCAGTCAGTAGAGTTTCATCACTCGACATCCGTTCGAGTTGTTCAGTTATGTAGTTGTTAAAATTATTATTATTGACTCTGTCATAACATGCATTGTTTTGTATAAATGTAGTAAATCAAATTACCAAACTCATTTCAAAACGAAAATAATAATCAACGTAAACAGTGAAAGTTATCATTTCGGTAGTCGCATTTTAAATTAAAACTGAAAATTGCGAATGAAAGAAAATAATAATTTGTGTTAAATTAAGTTAGGGTAAGAAAGAAAATAGATTGAGTGCGTGACAGATGAGATCGATAGTGAAACTGCAAAGAGTAATTATAAAAGGTATATTATACATGAAAAATAAATGAAAAGAGTGTAATATTCGTTGGATGAATAAATTTTTTAGTGTAATCCAGATCTGAATCCAGTGGACAGAGCGTAAGCTTTCAATTATATATTCTGTTTCAAGTTGGCATTTCAGATTAATTTACAAGTGTTACTCAATTGAATGGCCTATTCAAGTTTCGACGTAAGTTCTACGAAATTTGAAATATCTATTAACAAACTATTCATATATTTGAGACCGGTCATTTTATGGTTTTGTCCATACCTACAGTAAAATAACTTTGAATTTTTGACTGTTCTCTAGTTCTAAAGGTAATAACACGATTGGAAATAATAATTATATTTTTTTGAAATTCGTTCCATAATAGTTTTCCATATGGTTATTAATATGAACCTATATCAAGTATCATTACACAGTTTTATATTTTGTAGAATCAATAGTACATTGTGTATCTAGTAGTGAAAGCATGTTTTACTCTGGCTATACAGGGTGTTGGGAAAACCACACACCTGACTCCAATGTTTTACTCTGGCTATACAGGGTGTTGGGAAAACCACACACCTGACTACCAATGTTGACGACTGGACTACGGGGTGTTGTGATTTAACCCACCACACCTGTAATACCAGACGTTATTCGTTAGGTTGGAAAGACAGTATTAAAAGCATCGACTATATGAATATAGTCGAACCGGATATGATATATGGAGCGGCCTACAAATATCAATATCCTTTCTTTCAATACCGGAACATGGGTTGTTTATTCAGGAAGTACTACCGTTCAGAAAGATTCGAACCAAACAATGATTTAATAAAATAATAATGCACTCATAAAAGTTAAGAATGTATATATATATTTAATAAAACTTCACACAATTCTCTCAATCGTCTATGGACGAATGATAGGCAACCAATATTCATACAATGAAAACTAATGTAGCGTATTGGCAGATAATTCTGCAATGGGCTTCACAATAGAAATAATTTTACTAAAAGAAATCTTGCAATCAAGTGCTGCAAACGACTAACAATAATTCTCTTTTTGAGATCTTTGTAATCTTGAAAACTATGGGAATACTTTTTAGACACATACTCATTTTAATGGGTTGGGTTTTGCCATAAACATAAATACAGAAAAACAAACATGAGACTCACCCTGTTTAACACTTATTCACTGGAGTAGTTTTTAACGGCAATTAGATTAGAATTTATTATTATCAGTTCGTTTTCTCCCGCGTCAATCGGTTATTCTAATTAATTCGTCCGGTATATTCGAATACTAAGGC